>CM042255.1:17615896-19065896 GCA_023566225.1 Romanogobio albipinnatus | reverse complement strand
GTTCTAGAATGAGACCCAATAAGCCTAAAAATACTCTGCATACCCAAATAGTGAGTAATAGGTCATTTTTTATATATATATATATTGAATGAATTAGTACACCACCGTTAAAAAGATTAAATATTTTTTGAGAAGTCTCCTTTGCGCACCAAGGCTGCATTCAGAAATACAATGAAAATATAATATTGCTAAATATTATCAATAAAAGTTGTAATTTCTTTAAATAAAACTGAATGGTAGTGCATAGTGTCGACACAATACCAAAATTATGACTTTGATACATTACCTGAATAAAATACCTTAATACCGATACTGAATCAATACTACGGCGAAAACTAAAACAGAAAAATTGAGTAATATGACAACTTTTTTTTAACTTTTTTTTATTTTCAGCTAAAAACTCACATGACCAGTGTGTCTAATAAATTGTGGTATCGTACCATCTTTATTAGCAGGGTATCGCTATACCTTTCTAGTACCGGTATATCATGCAAAACTAGTAGTGTATATTTATAATTCACATTCCGTTCGCAGTCCATAATGTTGTATGTATTTTCTTACTGAACACGTCGCAGTGCATTTTGGTATTTTGGAACAGCCTTCGCATTGTGCCTACAATGGCTTAAAGTGCTGTCTAGGTAGGCAGATCGCTAGGTTTCGGAACAGAGCTCATGTTTACTGTTACCATAAACTGTGGTCCCATGAGTACATTAGTAATAAATTCACAAATGTGTTATTTCAGTCTAATATTCTTTTTAGCACTGGCGTGTACTCGAGCAAGACTCTTCGGTCATTAGTGCCGGGGCGCTAGCTGTTTATCTCCTCATTAGGACAGACAGGTGTTTGATTGCTGGTGGTTTTACCAGTGTTGATGCACCGTTTGACCATCTTGCATTCGTTAATTAAGAGGCAAGGGTTAAAACTATTAATTTATTACCACCGTTGCTGCATCTTCAGCTGTGATGGATGAAGAGCTCAAAATTGCTACTGCAGGACATCTTTCTCCTGAGATGCTTCAAAGCACTTGACAGGGGTTGGTTTATGCCTCTGACTTTTATCTGGTGAATCCCATAAAACGGCCACCTCTGGGATGTTGTGTTTAAAGGCTAAGTCTGAATTAATATAAAATCTGCTTGTTATTAGACTCTGCTGATGTGTTATAAGATATATGACATGCTTGACTAGTTTGTTTTAGTTTGGCTGGATAACAGCCATCCCTCCATAATGCACTTTTCCGATTTAATTTTTTTTGCTGATGTTAAATCCGAGTCCAAGCTCTCAGGCTGCATCCTAATTCCTATATTTCCTGAGCATGTCCTAAACCTTCGGACATCCTACTTAATGTATTTCTTTTTGCAGGGAAGTATGCATATTGGGACATGGGTTACATCTTGCCCTGAGTAATTTGGTGAAACTCCAAGATTTTCATATTCATGCTGGCTGGAATGAGAACAATTTCTCCAGTTTCTTCATAATTTCCCACTGGTTATTGAGGCACGGCGATAGACTCGCTGCTGTGTTTTTTATTGTGAAGGTGCTCATTTCAGTGATGTATGGGTAATACTTCACTTCAGCGTATTTCTTACCGTTGCAGGACCCCTGTGAGGACAAAAGACATAAAGACATCTGGTCTAAGGAAAAAACCTGTGACCGTTTCCCCAAGCTGCTTATCATTGGACCTCAGAAGACTGGTGAGTGTTTTATGCTCGCTACACATCCACACATGTATACACTTGCACCATCTAGCTGTGTTGGCCAGATATGTTCGCTTACTAAAATCAATCCAATGTTTACTTGTTATTCTAATAATAAGATATTTGTGCATTCCTTTATGTATTATTATGAAATTTGAAGTGCTAACCATGGCGATTTCAGTTAGGATCAACTGGCTAATGTCTTGTTGACCTTAAGACGAAGTCAGATGAAGTTACTTTATAAACAAACGCTTGGTGACAGCATCTCTGGGTTCTTCTGCAGTACAGAGCTGTGTAATACGTGCCACTCGCATATTAATAAGTCTGGGGAACAATTTATTAATTCATGGCCACGATGTATATAGACCTATTTCCAGTCAAGTCAAATTTATTTGTATAGCACTTTTCACAATACACATGCCGTATTTCCTCAAATAAAAGCCTGTAGTCAATTAATCGCCGGGCCTCTGATAGTGGCCGGGGGCGTGGCCAGCACGAACAAATAAAGGCCGGTCTCAAATTAAGGCCAGGTAAAAATTATTTCCTTTCATTTCCTGTGCATTCAAGTTCAGCGTAATGTACAGTAGGGTTATGCCGAAGGAACGAAACCATCGTGACCATCGCCCCCCGCTGGGAGTCTTGCGAGTGCGACGCACAATCCTGGTCTCTTCTATACTTAACCTAAACACTTTGCAGGGATTGCTCTGTAAATTAAATTGAGAATTTAACTGATGCATATCTGCTAGTTTAAATACTGTAGTCTATGAGAGATGTGACGTGTGTTAGTCTGTGAAAATACATCAGTCAGACAGGCTACACAAATATTGATCTTGACAATCTCTTAGCCTCTTGTCTTTTTTATACATCTTACTCTGCATTTAACTTTTTTATTTTGTACAAGAAAACAGCATAGGCTTCAAAATAAATTAAGTTATTGAAATATTGTAAAGTGGTCATTTGAACTACTCGAACACACATTTAAAAAACAATATGCAAAATCAAAATTGAATAGCTCCATAACAGATTGAGAAAAGTGCGCGCATTAGTTGGGTTAGAAAAATAACAAAATTATAGTTTTTTTTTAAAGTAGAAAATAATATTTATGTAAAGAGATGTATATTAAAATAAAAAGTGCTTAAAGGAACACAACTCTTCTTAAATAGAAGGAAGCTTTTTTCCCTCACGTGGAATATAGAAAGCACATAAGTTGGGTTGAGTCTATAAAACACGAAAGAACAACAAATATATCACAAAAAAAACTTTCTTTAAAGTGAATTTCGTTTTGTATAAATTGTATCTTAATTTTAATCTATGTTTTATCCACCAAATTGCCCGGATTTAATAAATAACAAGCAAATAGCCTATAACAGACAATGACATGAGGTGGAGGCGCAGTGTGATCAAAGGCTTAAATGAACAACTACTAGAAAAGGAGAAAATCTTTAGTCAGGGGCAGCCCTTACTATTTATTTCAGATAGGCCTATATTTGATCCAGCAGGTCACAAAGGGAGTTCTGGGTTGAGCGGCGGTGCTGAGCGGAATGAGCTTCAGAAATGAGCAGAATCTCCAGAAAGGCTCTTGATCTCCACTGGAGGAAATATTACCGCTCTTTCAACACGCACACCGCAACAGTCACAATATGACCTCATGTATGTTTTAAAAACACAATTCAACTTATAAATAATACTTTTTAATGGGCCACTTAAAATGTTTATTACAAATAAATTATTAAATTCTAAAAATGAACAAAAAATTGCATTGCATTTGCAATCCTTTGAAACCACCCCACTTCCCGCGCCCCTGATGATATCTGTCCTCTGGAGCGCTATCGCTTTTCATTTAAAACGGTTTATTTAAAACAATCATTTTGTTCAAATAGATGGAATTCGAAATACAGGCCTGCCCCTAATAAAAGCCTGCTTCAAATAAAAGCCGGTGACCTTCTGCAGTTCAGGTAAATAAAGGCCCCGGCTTTTATTTGAGGAAATACGGTAGTTTCAAAGCAGTTTTACAGAAAGTCATTTAATGCTTAATGCTTTGATATTGAGCAATTTTAGGACTGAGCGATATGAGATTTAGCTATATTGTATTTATTAATTTATTTAGCAAATAAATCGTTGCCTGAAGAGCATGAAATTACTGGCATTAGTGAGCCCCGGAGAGATATTTTCTATAGGCTGATATAGTAGACTACATTTTCCGCATGTCAGCCAGGGCTCTGTAATTTTAAACTAGCACTTCATTCATTTAGGCTTCTTCATATTTCCATCAGGATTGGTGGATAAGCACAAACTTGGGATCTTACACAAATGATGATAATTCACTTTTTTTCAGTGTGTATTATGAATAAAAACCTAAATTTCATTCTGTCATCATATGTTCATCATATAAAGCGATAGTCTCTTCTGAAAATTGTGACTAAACTGCTTGATTCATATAGATTCGTTTTACGATCTCTTTATGAATTTCTTGAAGCATCAAAGTGGTAGTTGTGTAGTCTGTCAATGGAGGGGCAGAAATATCTGATTCAATTTGTAATATGTAAGATTTTTGGATTAAAATATCCAAAAACCACTAGAACAATGTTATATATATTGTTGACTTGTGCACTTACATTATCCCAAATGTTTCCAAGAATGTTTCAATCCAGAGAAATAAGCAATTTTAACTAGGACACAGAGCGTGTCCGTGCGTTGCCTATCAATGACATCATACCCGCATTACCCTCGATTTCCAAATTTTATTTTGTAGAAACCATGGAAACACCACTTTAATATATTATGCGTTTTATTAGACAGGTGAGCAACTGTTTGGATACATTAATTGACAGAAAACTAATCATTGTTATATAGCTCAACTGTTAGTCTTTCTTGATTTACTGCGAGTACCATGTTTTATCATGCCTAATATCGAATTAGCTTACTGCAGTGTGCAACAAGTGTCTCATAGTAGCCGCCGAGTGAACGCACAGAGTAGCGTACAGCACTGTGTTACCCCAAATACACATGACCGGAAGAAGCGGAAGCGGCCGTTTGGGGCATAATATATTTATGCATTTGGCAGACGCTTTTATCCAAAGCGACTTACAGTGCCCTTATTACAGGGACAATCCCCCTGGAGCAACATGGAGTAAAGTGCCTTGCTCAAGGACACACTGGTGGTGACCGCTGGGATTGAACCAGCAACCTTCTGTATATCAGTTCAGTGGCTTAACCCACTGGACCACCATCTCACTGGACCACCATAATAAAAGCTCTGTGAAATCAAGGCATCATCAAGCTACACCTTTGTTTTGAATAAGCGACCTCTAGCGGCGAAAAGTGGTTTTGAGTGTTTTTCTAGTGGTTTTAAGCAATAAATGTTCATATCACTTCTCAGCTGGGTATTTTTATTTATTTTTACTTTTTATGTAGCCTGGATGCCAGACGAACTTAGCCTTAACTTTTTTGCACGGGCAGTTCGGTCTGGACTTGATCCATAGAGAAGTAATTATGCCCGAACAGAAACTGTTCGGACCAATGAAATTGTCAGGGCGGGCTTTAGACGATGATGGACAGATGATAAACAGTAATGTAATCATCCACGTCATCAAAGGCGCTTGGGTTGAATTTGTTCTAATCCTAAACGGAGAACTTGTTCGTTTATGCGTTCACCTTTACTATTTCTCTCAGAAATGATGATCGTGTTGGTAAGTACTCTGTGTATCCTTAAATTATTTTTTTACAACACTGGCAAAGATCGTTTACACTCATCTTCTTCTTCTAACGTTACTTATTCTAGCGTGCGTGCAGACAGGGTTGCCAAGTTTTTACAACGAAACCCGCCCAATTGCTAACGGTACTCAAAACTAGCCAAAAACAAGCCCAATAGCTTTCCGGGTGGTGTGGTGGGAGGCTTCTCCGGGAAAAATGGCATTTGGGGGTAAAATATGTGTTATTTTGGCAGGGCTGCCTGCTAAATTTCGCATTCCTGGGTCTGTATATCACATAATTGGGGTCGCTTCGACCCGCGGACTTGGCAACTCAGTGCAGTTGAGTTCTGTTGACATTTGACAACTAACGTTATGCGTCGCTCCGTTGATCTGATTGGTTGTAGGTCTATCCAATTGAGGTCTTTCCTGGTTCGGTTTAAACACGCCCCATAATCACAGCCCAACGGAGCAGTATCAGACTCAAATTCTGACTAGAATTGAGTATGACGACGTCAGGCTACTTTTTATGTAGTTTTATGCACAAACTAATAACTGGTTTTGTAGCTTATTTAAAAAGAATCAATATAGGCTATATTTCTCTATAATACATGGAGCTATATCGCTGTACAATGAGAGCTGATCATTGAAACTAATTAACAGATTATAACACGCACACACAATGGGGGGGTGGATACATAAATAATTGGATTTTTAATATCTGATGTCACGGATCTACGTGTTAACCCATTGACACGTATTTTTACTATAAAATAGGAAGCTTTAAAAACTATAACAAGCAAAACCAATATATAGGCCCAAATATGTTTGCCATAAAAAACATTTTATTAGCATTTGGTACCAAGTAATGCAAGTCAAGCACTGGATAACAAATCAGCTGCGTTTGTGTTTGTTCAATGTCGTGTTTGTGAATTTTAGTTTGTTCTGATCCACCGATCCTGATGCGAATATGAAGCCAAGTTAATAAAGCACTTAGGTAAAACAGCTCAGTTCAGCCTGAAGAACCTGGAGGTGCCGTCACCCCGTCACCAAGCATTCGTTTATAAACAATAACTTCTGTGTCTTAAGCAAAATATAACATTAGCCAAAAGATTTTAATTAAAATTACAATGATTACTAAACTGGTTAGATATGATTTTAGAGTTAGCACTTACCACCCCATCATCCAGACTGCACTCTGGAGTACTAGTGGTAATGGTTAACAAACCCACTTGAAGGTGCATACCGCCACCTACTGCCTGATCACTTACATAAAGTAAAGGATCGGGCTCAGAATAGCCGATACTGATCAGTTAAAATAATTTTTTCTGAATTTATCACTGAATTATGAGGGGTGGACATGCAGTAGGTATGCTTAAATTGTTTTATATATATATATATATATATATATATATATATATATATATATATATATATATATATATATATATATATATATATATATATAAAAATATATATTGTATAAAAATATATATATTATTTTTTTTATTTTTTTTATAATATATATAGCCTCTAAGTCCGTCTGACGGTTTTCTTTAAAATAATCATTTTTGTCAGGCTTCTATGTATAGGTTTCTACTTAAATACCGGTACTTCTGAATGGGCTGAGACTGGGATGTAGTGGGTTTGAAGTGAAAGTATTTTATGAACGTATACTATATGCGGAGAGCATTCACTCAGTATCGTTATCTCATTTTTAACCGAAGTGGCTTTTAGAGGCTTTTGCATCTGAACTCTTCATATATATATTCATATATATATATATATATATTATTATTTTTTTGAACACCGTGCTATTTTGCAAGTTCTCCCACTTGGAAATTATGGCGGGGTCTGAAATTGTCATCGTATGTGCATGTCCACTGTGAGACATAATCTAAAAAAAAATCCAGAAATCACAATATATGATTTTTTAACTATTTATTTGTATGATACAGCTGCAAATAAGTATTTGAACACCTATCTATCAGCTAGAATTCTGACCCTCAAAGACCTGTTAGTCTGCCTTTAAAATGTCCACCTCCACTCCATTTATTATCCTAAATTAGATGCGCCTGTTTGAGGTCGAGCTGCATAAAGACACCTGTCCACCCCATACAATCAGTAAGAATCCAACTACTAACATGGCCAAGACCAAAGAGCTGTCCAAAGACACTAGAGACAAAATTGTACACCTCCACAAGGCTGGAAAGGGCTACGGGGAAATTGTCAAGCAGCTTGGTGAAAAAAGGTCCATTGTTGGAGCAATCATTAGAAAATGGTGGAAGCTAAAAATGACTGTCAATCTCCCTCGGACTGGGGCTCCATGCAAGATCTCACCTCGTGGGGTCTCAATGATCCTAAGAAAGGTGAGAAATCAGCCCAGAACTACACGGGAGGAGCTGGTCAATGACCTGAAAAGAGCTGGGACCGCCGTTTCCAAGGTTACTGTTGGTAAGGGAAGGTTCCCCTGCTTAAACCAGCACATGTCAAGGCCCGTCTTAAATTTGCCAATGACCATTTGGATGATCCAGAGGGGTCATGGGAGAAAGTCATGTGGTCAGATGAGACCAAAATAGAACTTTTTGGTCATAATTCCACTAAACGTGTTAGGAGGAAGAAGAATGATGAGTACCATCCCAAGAACACCATCCCTACTGTGAAACATGGGGGTGTTTTTCTGCACATGGGACAGGGCGACTGCAGTGTGTGCAAACCTGGTGAAAAACTACAGGAAACGTTTTACCTCTGTAATTGTAAATAAAGGCTACTGTACCAAATATTAACATTGATTTTCTCAGGTGTTCAAATACTTATTTGCAGCTGTATCATACAAATAAATAGTTAAAAAATCATACATTGTGATTTCTGGATTTTCTTTTTTTAGATTATGTCTCTCACAGTGGACATGCACCTACGATGACAATTTCAGACCCCTCCATGATTTCTAAGTGGGAGAACTTGCAAAATAGCAGGGTGTTCAAATACTTAGCTTTCTTCTGCAACCCGGGCTGCTCCTCTGTAAATGTGAATTTCAGTTTTACAACGTTGACTAATTAAACTTCTAAAGATGTCTTCAGGGAGCAATAGCCCTCTCTTAGAGTGGGTAGTAAAACGGCTGTGTTAATCCTCTCAATAAAAGTTAGATTAGGGGGTTGGGCCTTAGAGTGACTTTATTTTATTTATTCAGTTATTCTTTTTTTTTTTACTGTTATTACTTCACTTTTCAGGCTTGCATATTAGCTTAAAGCATAATTTCAGTAAACTTTCAGTGAAGCTTTATTATCGCATCTTAAACAAAACATTTCCTGCCTTTTGCTCAAGTTAACTCTGGGTTTATACTTCATATGAACTTATAATTACTTCTATAGCTTAACAGCAGAATGAGGTCCAAAAGTCTAAGACCACAAGTGAACATGATGATGTGACCGTAAACCTGTTCACTCACTGCCGTCTTGTGTCTGTTCAGGAACTACTGCTCTCTATCTGTTTCTGGGCATGCATTCCGATTTGACCAGTAACTACCCCAGCAAGGAGACCTTTGAAGAAATCCAGTTCTTCAATGGCCGAAACTACCACAAAGGCATTGACTGGTATGTGGTGATATTTTAAACATAAAAGTTCCCACCATACTTTTAGCTTTGTTGGCTGCAGTCTCTTTGGGATCATGCATGATTTAAAGGCTCCATGAAATAAACATTTAAAAAAAAAATGTAGTTTTGTGTCTGTTATTAGCTATGAGTACAGGTAAGAGTTGACCAAGTAAACATTTATGAGATTGAAGGCCTGTTCACACCAAGGACTATAACTAACTATAACTGTAAAGCTTAAAAACTGTATAACTGTAAAACTGGGGGGGGGGGGGGGGGGGTATAAAATATGAATAAATGTAAGTGAACTGAAATTTGCAGCACCTCCACTTCCTCCGCTCCTGGTAGTATAGCCTATTGGCTATGAATAGTGTACCCCAAAACTCAAATTATATGAGAGCTGAGTTCTGGCGAATGACAGCAAATGACACGGAGTCTGAGAAGAATATGTCAGATTTTTTGGCCAAGCAAGATATCAAATGAGGATCTATTAACAAGATGTCAACAAGACAGCATGGATAGCATCATAACAAAGCGGCGCTGGAACTGGATTGGGCATGTTCTGAGAAGAGAGCAAGACAGCATCCCAAGAGTAGCCCTTCATTGGACACCCGAAGGTAGAAGAAAGAGAGGACGACCCAAGATTACCTGGCGTCGCACAGTAGAGGAAGAAATGAAATCTATGAACCTGACCTGGGGAGATGTCGAGAAAAAAGCCCAGAATCGACCAGAGTGGAAAACTTTCGTTGCTGCCCTACATGCCAGAGGCATAATGGGCAGTAAGTAAGTGTACCCCAGAATATCAACAGTGAACTCTGTCTCCGATCGGCGCACAGGGACAAAAATAAATAAATATCCTAAATAAAACGCACATCGGCAAACCTGAACTTGCCTGAATAGGCTACTGTATCATTCACATTATAGGCTAATTAACTCTACGCATCACGTCATGTCAGGGTGGTGACTAGGACGAGCCTGAAGAAATTAAACTGTTATTTTGACTGCATGGGAAGAGAGCACGTCTTTTTCAGGCTGACCTTTTCATTTTATGCCAGCAGGCCTAACAAACAAACAAGAAACAAACTATGGAGCCTCGATATTAAAGAAATGCTGACTCTATTCATTCACTGAAATTAGCTGAAAGTCCACCGCACAACAGTGCAATGTGCATGTCCATATTTGAATTGTCCATTTCAACCCCAAAATTTGCCTGCTTGCCTTGCATATCTAATTAATGGGCAAAGTTTTCCAACAATTTGTCTTGCCTTCTTTTTTGCTGTGGATGTTATTGAGCTTAGAAGTTTAGCTCTTGCGTTCTTCTCAACATCTCGCGCTGCCATTGCCCGATGTCATTTCTGATAGCACTTCATAATCGGTCTCTCTTTTAAATGCCTATTCCCCAGGTGGTAGGCTACAATGACTGGCTGTTTTAAAATTTAACTAATATCGAAACAAAATAACCCAGGCAGTCTCATACAGACTACGAGACGTCTAGGCCTCCATACTGACAGCTGGGCTCATAGCTTGCAGGTTTGCTTAGTGGCCTACAAGGCGCTGCAACAGTTTTTAACAATGTATATATTTTTTTTTATTTGATTGGTTCAACCGCCACCCTCCCAAATTTAATTAAAATATAAGTTTTCATCACGTCATCCGCCCGATCCGCAGTTTATCCACGGAGTCTGCGGCTGAAACTGCCAACCGTGCATCTCTATTGAGTAGGCTTTTTTTTTTTGGCTGTTCGAACACATTTGACCACATGAGCGTCTACACTACGAAAGCAATCCGGTCGAGTACGTTTTCGAATACCTCTGGAAGTGGAACTCAAAACGTTTAGACCCATCTTAATACCAGGTGTAAACAGGGCCAGAAGAACGATATCAATGGAATTACTTTCAGAATAATTTTTTCCAGCTTTTCCACCGTTCTTGGTGTGAATGGGCCTTGACACATTTT
Source organism: Romanogobio albipinnatus (assembly GCA_023566225.1). Classification (NCBI taxonomy): domain Eukaryota; kingdom Metazoa; phylum Chordata; class Actinopteri; order Cypriniformes; family Gobionidae; genus Romanogobio; species Romanogobio albipinnatus. The sequence continues at coordinate 19,054,967 of CM042255.1, read as the reverse complement.
TGGTGCGCCCTAACTTCCTGTATCTATGCGGAGTACATCAAAACAGACAAGAAAACCACATGATTTCATGGGTTCTTTATAGTAAATAGCTCTTGTAAACTGCTGTGAAGTACATCTATTGTGAAGGTCTGGCATGCTTTGAAGTTAAGAGTATTAAGAGACATGGAGGCTAATGTTCCCATGAGAGGAAAGCGTTATGGGTCATTTCAAAACACAGCACTGCCTTCACCACCAGCTTTTTCTTTTCCTTTCAGTAGTCTGAAATGCAACTAATAGAAAGCAGGTGTCTGATGCACATCAAGTGCCTCTCTCTCTGTTCCTGCCTTTTTCTTTTTCTCTTTAATCAGTTTGTGAAAAAATGATGTTCGTGTGGTGGTTTGATCTCAAAAATAAGAGCTGAATACAATGTTGATTATAAAGAGGGAGATTCATTTCACCAACCAGAGCAAACATGGTGCCGCAATACTTAAACATGTTTTTTACAGGTGCTGACATGTCTCTCCCATCTGGTTTCGTTCAGTAGTGTGGACTAAATTTAATGAAATGTTAATTGTTTGTTTTATTGGTAGGTACATGGAGTATTTCCCTCTACCCTCCAACACTAGCTCAGATTTCTACTTTGAGAAAAGTGCCAACTACTTTGACTCAGAGGTCGCTGCCCGGCGAGCAGCTGCTCTTCTGCCCAAAGCCAAAATCATCACCATTCTTATCAACCCAGCTGACAGAGCCTATTCCTGGTATCAGGTCAGTATCTTAACTGCTCATGTGTCATCCAGTCACATCCAGGGTTAGTCAAGGCCCTGATGCCTGCTCTGGACATTAGATTAGATCTGCAAAAGTGGAAAAATATGTCATTTGGAAATGATTGCATCATTCTGCTGGGTCCCAGAAGTCCATCTATAATGTTAGGCCTAGTCCACACGTACACTGGTATTTTTATTAACAGTTTCTCCCTCCTCTGTTTAAAAAAAAAAGTAAAATTGCCCACATGAAAACGCAAATCACGCTATGAAGCACTGTCAAGAGCATGCCAAGCCAACAGGTGACAGTATAACCCTAACCGTAAAGCCATGTTGGCCAATCAGAAGCCTGGAAAAATTTGTTCTGGTTCTGACGTAACAAGCCAAAATCTCTGGTTTCTCTGTCCACACGACACCACTGCAACCAGAGTTTCTAAAAATGTTCACCCTGAGCCCTGTGTTTGCGTGTGGATGAACGGCCAAACCGCAAAGAAAAAGCTGCGGTTTTGAAAATACCTGTGTTCGTGTGGACAGGGCCTTAGACAAGGTAAACTATTTTCGCAGCAGATTTGACTGCATGCTTTGATTCATTGTTATGTTAAAATGTCCACTCACAGTTCAGCTTCAATTTTTTTTACTAATGCGTCATGCTTCACTTCTAGATTTGTTATTCATTCATAATACCTTTTATCTATTAAAATGCTAATACTGGAAAAAATACAGGGTCCTTAAAAAGGAACACTCAACTTTTTTTGAAAATAGGCTCATTTTCCAACTCTTCTAGAGTTAAACAGTTGAGTTTTACCGTTTTCGAATCCATTCAGCCGATCTCCGGGTCTGGCGTTTGCACTTTTAGCATAGCTTAGCATAGATCATTGAATCTGATTAGACCGGTAGCATCTCGCTCAAAAATGACCAAAGAGTTTCGATATTTTTCCTATTTAAAACTTGACTCTTCTGTAGTTACATTCCGTACTAAGACCGACGGAAAATAAAAAGTTGCGATTTTCTAGGCCGATATGGCCAGGAACTATACTCTCATTCCTGCGTAATAATCAAGTAACTTTGCTGCCGTACCATGGGTGCAGCGGCGCAATGATATTACCAAGCGGCAACCTCCCGCAGTTTCTCTTGAAGCCAATATGGAAGTGACATATACTGCAATTCATCGACTGGCCGCTAGGGACAGGCTCCAGAAGGGAGAAGAATCTCATTGAGCCCCATGTTAAAATGCCCAACTTTACAGCAGATTAAAACATGTTTACAGCCTGGTACAAATTGTGGTTTTGGTCTATACGGCTAATTTTGCCCTTCATGACAACTGTGAGGGGGGTGAATCTTTTTATAACTCATTAATTTACATTATATAAAGCATTAAAGTTCTGCATAATTAAGGGCGTGGCCACTTCGAGTGACAGGTGGATATCCATTTATCTGCTGTCTGTTAGTCATCGCATCACTTCAGCTCTGCCCACGTCCCGCCTTTTTCCCATTTTCTGTTATCCGGGAGTGACGCCGCGATGACGCGCTGCCAAGATGGCAACGGCCAGCTCGTCCATACTTTGCGCTTCAGAACGGCTCATCAGAATCCTATGGGTGACGTTTTTTTACAGTCTATGGATATTACACAGCACCTGAAAATAGGCTAACTTCCATAAACATAACCAACGTGACCTGCTTGCACAGGGAGTGTGCTGGGGACTATTTTCAGGCGCTGCGTAATATCGTTGCCTTATCATTTTCATTGTCTTATAATATGCATTTATTTTTACTTTATTTGCTCAATGACTCCCAAACGATTGCTCAACGATTCATTATTGTAAACCCCTTCTTTGCCTGGCGCTAATCTGCGGTGATTGGCGGAAATGGAACGCCTATCACCATTACTGGATTACAGCTTGTCAAGGGTTAAAAATGTTATACAGTGTATGAACAGACATGGCATCAATTTTGCCTTACCAATTCAAGCCGGAGTCCAACAGATGGCAGAGAACAAAGCCTGTGCATGTTACTAGCAGTGTTTACAGACAAAACACTTCTGCTGGTTAACACGGAGTACAGTACACAGTGCTTGCATCCCTTATATTGCATTATAATAATGATGGTGCTCTGCTCTGTTCTAAAAATAAAGACTCAGAGAGGAAATAAGTTGTTTTATGTTTATGTTAGTGAACCTAGCCCACAGCTCGGTGGTAAACACCCAAACAGTCATGGTATATGCATTAGCCCAATGCAGAGACGTAACGTATTGCTCTATTCTTTTTCATAACTCCAAGTAATTACAACGACAAACATTTGACACCTTTCTAGACAATTGCGAGCGAACGCATATTGCTGTTAGCTGTTTATCAGGCTATACTGCTGTGGTATCTTTGTAAAGATGAACTTTAACCACTGATTCTTCACATGCTCGTCCTTGGGCAGTGAAAAAACATGTCTTTACATTCACATTGTAGAGCACACTGTCTTCTAGACATTATGCTGTCTAGTATCCACAGAAATCAACTGCAGTGTTTGAGGTTTTCAAGTTTTCCCCGGTGTCTGCGTGTGCAATAACGCAATATGCTAATGTTTCGTTGTGACGTCACAACCAAACAGCTCATGATTCATTTTTAAAAAACGATTCATTTATTTGACTCTTACTTTTGAGAGACAATAACTTTATATACGGTGCACTTTCAGATTTAAAACTTGCAGGATGTTTTCATTCACTTAGAGCTATGTTACACACTACATGAAAGGTCATTTTCAAAAATCCATAATAGGGACACTTTTAAAATGTGTTTAAATTAAAAACGTGACACTATTGCGTTTTCTGCAAGCTCACAGTTTCAGAGCTGTTTGCAAGCAATGAATACTGTACCTTTATGTATTGCGTATGGTCTATTGTTGATGGATTTATGACAGTTTACTTCATGATTTTATGTTGTTATGTGAAGATGGTTGGGAGAGTGCATATTTTATCGATCTGAAATGTTTGAATTAGTGGCTGGAAGTAGTAAAGCATTAGTCTCGCGTAGCCAGACCTTGAGACTGACGGCAGAAGGTCTGAATTTTTTCGCAGCTTTCATTGGTCAAGGACCGCCCAAGAGGACGTTTGACTGACATTTAACGCAACCAATCACAGTTTGTTTATTTTCACGTCTTGTTTTTGGGCGTGAAAATGTAAAGTCGATGTCCCTGCAATAACAGACCGGCGTGCATCTATAAATCATTAATTTAAGAACGATGTGCAAGTTTACTGCAACAATGGAACTTCACATACTTTTGAAAATCCAGTATTTAGTTGATCCTGGTAAGCGCTCATTGTCACAGTTGTAAACACGGCGGCGTTCTTCTTCAATGAGGGAGTTTTTCCAGGCGGATATCGAAAGCCAAATGGGTCAGAATTCGCATGCTTTTCACCACCGTATTAATATTAAAACGCCGTTTTCATACCGCCGCCAAGCATTAAATAAGCGTCTTCAGGCGTTAAGTTAACGTCTCACGCCACCACTCGTTAAAATAACGCCACTCGCCGAAAGACGCTAAGTTGACGCCACTTAAAATGCAGATTTATGGGCTCATCTACATGGGCACACCTCTACTAGGTTTGAGGACTCTACGGCAAGTCACTAGTCAGAGCATCCAGTTGCAAAAGCACGAAGATGGCAATGGTTTGCAACGTTAACACACTGTATATGATTTATACTGTATATGTGAAGTGTAAATGCTCATACATGTCAACACCAAACTACACGTTTTCCTGTTCTCATATTATACTGGATATGTGTGAAATTATAATTAAAGTAACAAGTGAATGCACATTTACTTGTATCTGTACATATAACAAAGCAACATCAAAATCTTTGGGTCCGTGGACGTGATGTCTGAGGCTGAGACTAGTAAAGCATAGACACTTCGACTTGTTTATCATTAAAAGTCCCGCTTTATGCATGCATTATTGGTATGTTGGTTAATGGTTACACAATAAGTTGAATCAGACATTTAATTCTACATATCTCCAGCCCATCACAGAAAAAAAAAAGACTAAGAACATTTAACACATTCAGTATATAGATTTAACTAGTATTGGCACAATATTCAGTTTTTGCTTTTTGTTAAACACATTATTATCGGATCAGCAAAATCTATCATTCTAAGATACATCATTTATTTTAAGATTGTATGGGTTTGTTCTTAAGATATAAATTCCATTTAAAAAAATGTTTTAATGAAATTTAAAGACATTCATGGGGTGTACTTACTTTTTCACAGCACTGTATTTGAATTATGAATTTGTATATTCATTGCGGTTTTCCAGCACCAGAGAGCCCATGATGATCCTGTGGCTCAGAAATATACATTCCATGATGTCATTACTGCTGGCCGGGACGCGCCCATCAAACTGAGGGTCCTGCAGAGCCGATGTCTGGTGCCCGGACTTTACGCCACACACCTTCAGCGTTGGCTCACACACTATCACCCCAGTCAGGTATTTTGCTAAGTACATGTATGTCCATCAGTGTGTTCTGCTTTTAAGAATGTTTCTATGACTTACATTAACCTGTTTATGTCCTCTCAGATCCTGGTCCTGGATGGACAAATGCTGAGGACAGAACCAGCTTCAGTGATGGACAAAATCCAGAAGTTTCTAGGCCTGACAAACACGCTCAACTACCACAAGATCCTTGCGTAAGAAGCTTGTCCTCAAAAACTCCAAGATTTTCATTTCTCTTTTATGATTGACAATTAAGAGTCATTAATATGCTGTACATTATTGAGCACCTGAAGTGTTTGGTTTGGAACTGCTTTGAAGTGTTTCACAGCAGTCTCCTCATCCTGATGGATCCCATTAGTCTTACAGGATCATAAGAGTGCTTGGTAATTCCCAGCCTGCTCTACCACCTTGTGTACTTTCTTTTCAGTCAGCCACTTCCACATGTCTCTCTTTCTCTTTCTATCTGTCTTCTGCCCTTTCATGCTGTAACACATAATCTCATAAGCACTAACATCTGTCAGCCACATCTCCCACTGGACAATGAAGATGGTTTGTCCTGTGGCAGCCTCTCAGGAGGCCTTGCTGTGCACCATCTGTCTGTTATGTTCCCTTCTGATTAGGCTGATGTTGAAACATCGCTCTGTTTTTGCTGCCTGTTCTCCATTTTGTCCCTTTCTTCCTGCTGCAGGTTCGATCCGAAGAAGGGCTTCTGGTGCCAGCTGCTAGATGGAGGGAAGACCAAATGCCTGGGGAAGAGTAAAGGCAGAAGATATCCTGACATGGACGTTGATGTGAGATTATGATTCTAGTTCATATTTCTGTTTTGGTAAAAAAAAAAAAAAAAAAACCTTCCTGTCTTTTTGAGTTTGATTGAGATTGCAAAGAGTCTTGGCAGAGACAAAAGGAGAAGGAAACCTGTTCATACAGGTGACAAACATGTTTTGGCATATTTGATTTGTGTAATATTGTCAAATCGATTAATTTGCGTTTACATAATAATGTGTGTGAACCGTGTATAATTATTATGTATGTATAAATACACACACATGCATGTATATGTTTAAAAAATATTTGCATGTATATACTGTATATATATTTATATAATTTATATATTATATAAATATAAATATTTTGTATATAAATATATACATAATATTTATACACAGTACACACATATATTATGTAAACACTTTTTTTAGATGCAATTAATCAGTTTGACAGCACTCAATAGCAAAAACGGCATGAAATGATTTTTAAAAATATACTATCGTTCAAATGTTTGGGGTCGGTAAGAACTTTTCATTCTTAGTCTATAATTTAAGTCTCTTATGTTCACCAAGGGTGCATTTATTTGATCAAAATACAGAGAAAACAGTAATATAGTGTAGGGCTGTAATCAACCAAAGAAAATCTTGGTCGACTGAAGTCCTGAAATTTTCGACTAAAAATCGAATAAAAAGGACGTTAGGAAAAAAAAACGTTAGATTAATTAGCTGCGCACTGTGCACAGTATTTGGTAGCCTTGTTGTCTGCCTAAATGAATTATAAATAAACACAAAAAACTAGTAGTATATTAAATCGCTTTTGCACTGAAATGAGTCTGACACACAAGTCTTTCGGCTCTGACAGCGCTGCATCACGTGCACCTGCGCAATATCATAGCCTATGATTTCCAAAAATATAGTACTATGTTGTCAAGTAGTGATATCACAAGAACTTTTGAGGAATATGCAACATAATTTAGACAATTGTTTTTGTCATATGTATTATACTAACTGACAGACACTATCATTTCAGCCGCTCTGTGCAGCTCGAACATAGGATCAGCTCAGCTTCACGGCTGAGACACGAATAGACTATTAACTTAAAGCTTTTACTCTTAAACACAAAAGGCACGTCCACTTTAATAAAAAAGGAACAAGCCAGATCAAGAGCAGAAAAAACGCTCGCAATTAAATAAATAATATACAGCAAACTAGCCTTCTTCAATCTGTCTCTCTTCTCCAGTGGGTTGGGCTAATCCAAAAGAAGTGGAAACAAGGGGGTGTTCTGAAGACAGACTGTTACCTGTGAAACAGGGCTGCTCTGAAAACACCCCCATTAGCAATTAGTGCTTTCCACCTGATGAAATGAACGTGGCAAAACCGACAGTACAGATCCACTTTTGCGGCATGACTGAAGCATGGCATTGTGACGCTTCCCCTCATGTGTATGTTGATGGGCGTTCCTCAAGTTTACCGCTATGAGTGTGCGTTTGAGCCAGCGGGGAATGAAAAACAAAGGACCAGCGAGAGACTTCTCTTCACCAGTGGGTTGGGCTAATCCAAAAGAAGTGAAAATAAGAGGGGTGTTCTGAAGACAGACTGTTACCTGTGAAACAGGGGTGCTCTGAAAACACCCCCATTAGCAATTAGTGCTCTCCACCTGATGAAATGAACATGGCGCGGCAAAACTGATAAAATGAACACGGCAAAACTAATGAAATGAAGGCGGCAAAAAATCGACCAATCAGAATTTTGGTTGAACGCATCGACTAATAAATCGACTAATCGACTGGGAGATTACAGCCCTAATATAGTGAAATATTATTGCAGTTTAAAATAACTGTTGTCTATTTGAATATGTTTTAAAATGTTTATTCCTGTGATCAAAGCCAAATTTTCAGCATCATGTCACACAATCTTTTAGAAATCATTCAAATATGCTGATTTGGTGCTCGAGAAATATTTCTTATTATTACCAACGTTGCAAACAGTTGTGCTGCTTAATAATGTTTATGAAAAATGTGATTCATTGAGTAAAAGGTTTAAATAAACAGCATTTATTTGAAATATAAATCTTTTGTAACATTGTAAATACCTTAACTGTCACGTTTAATCATTTTTTGTGTCCTTGATGAATAAAAGTATTATTTGCTTTAAAAAAGAAAAATAATATTGTACCAACCGGTAGTCTAAATGGCCATGCTTAACATAAATATTAGCTTAATATCTAGAATCCAGTTAAATCCAGATAGATCAAATTTTCCTCTACAGTATTTCCTGTTGAATATTCAGTTTTATTCAGATATGTCACATTATTGAAATTAAATTACTTTTGAGTGATGTTTCAATACATATTTTTAACTTTCAGTTAGACTTTGCAGCCACTGAATTCCTTTCTCATTACTTCAGGGTCATTCAGACCGGTGCATTTTCTAGAAGGGCGCAGCTTCAGTCAGTATCTTTTAACAGAGGATGATAAAGAGAGGCTCAGTCGAATGCCGAGGACCTTGATGTTACCTTGAGGCTTCTTGGCAGACACATCAAAGTTAATGAGGGGTGAAAGAACAGGCTGATGTGTCGTGACTTTGCAGACGCAGTCGCAGTAGCAGCACTAATGAAAAAAAGAGCGGGACACTGTCATTTAACACACACGGCAGTGGCTAAAGGTTCATGACCTTTTCTAGGCCAGAGGCGTTTGGTCTAATATCCAGTCCAAAAATATTTAGCTGTTTAGCATGAGGATATAAGCCATTTTAAAAGTAGATGATGATGGCGTTTGAATGAATGAAAATGTAATGCTGTAGAAAAGAAGTCCTGGTGGCCTAGTGGTTAGTGCACATGCTTTGTCCCATGATGCTCATGCAGGGAACGCAAGTTCAGCCTATATCAATTGCTGCTCGTTTCACATTTACACCATCATTCCCTAGGATTTGCCTACGTTATGCTTCCAGGGAATAGGGGTAGGAAGTTGGCAGTCTCATGTGACAGGAAGGAAGTTAATACCTTTTTTTTTTCTCTTGAAATCCTTTATTTGGTTGTTTTGCGTGTCATTGAGATTAAAAACATGGATACTATCTAGAAAAATACTTACAAAAGAAAAATATAGTTGCCGGCGGGCTTAAATGTGTTAACATTGAGACAGACAGCCTATATATTAAGACCTACTGTAATGCACTAATCAATATGTTATACATCAGATGTCTTTCCCTAAAAGTTAACAGATAATATTTGTGTGAATACTCGCTAAGACAGATATTTTGAAATACTGTAATTCTGTGTAATTTGTGCGCTGTCTGCGCTTTAAAATGATACCAAACTTGTGCTGAGGGAAAGCTCTAGTCGTCAAGACACAAGCAGGAAAAAATGGCAATTTTTTTCATGGATTATTAAAACGGAGGAAAGATAGGAAAGTACACCTCGAAGAAAGCAAACAAATAAAGATACTTTTAGATGTTTAATTACAATTTGAAGCATTGGGATCGCTAAACAAGGGCTTAATGAACTAATTATTGTGAACCAAAAATTTTGACCAAAATTGACATTTTTCGCTCGTTTTACCTGTAGCTCGTAATTGGCCTGTGCGCATTCTGACTCATTTTGCCAGCACGGGTCACACATGTAGATGCGTGCGTGCGTGCTTTAGCATGACATGTACATTACATATCGGCAAAGAAACTGACCCTATCCTCTTTCTCCACAGTCCCGGACCTTCCTGAGAGAGTATTATCATGAGCACAACATTGAGCTCTCCAAGCTGCTGTACAAAATGGGCCAGCCGTTGCCTAGCTGGCTCAGGGAGGAGCTGCTCCACAGCAGGTAACCTGAGGAGGGGGGTGGGGACACACCGGTCAGACTCGGACACCCCTCCTTCTGCTCTTAAGGGGACTCATCCTCTTGTCCACCCCTGTAAGCCGCCGGCCGCGGTCGGTCAAGTCTTCTCCAGCGGTTTTGAGGACCTTCAGTTCAGAGAACTGAGCTTCTAGAGGACAAGACGGAGAGGTAGAGAAAGACGGGCTTGGATGCGCTAGTGGCTCTGTTCCGTTTTGGAGAACAGTGATGTGCCCAGGATAGAGCCTTGGGGTACACCTGCCACTAATCTTGGCTCAAACATGGAATCACAATGGGAGGCTTCCAAAAGACATTCTACTTCTCTGGTGTGTTGAAGTACCAGGGAGACGTAGTGTCAGAACAAATGAACATGCAATATGGGAGAGGAGGCACATATCTCTTTTGACAGAGCTGTAGGACATACACAAGTCCGCAACAGATACATAAGTGCCAGGGTGGTACCTTAAAGTCAGACTTTCTTTGTTTTCTTGGTTAAATCTTACTTTAACACTCATTTCATGTGTTGTGTTGCACAACACAGGGCTGTTCGCCTTGTAGTTTCATTCTTCTGTTTTAAACGTTTTTTTATTTGATAGGATATTGAGCCCATGCATTACAGCTGCACCCTCCGGGCTTAAAATGTGACATTTAAAGGTGAAATTTCATTACGACGTATTTATGGCTATTAGTTGCGATTCCACAGGACAGCTTAATAATGCGTGATAAATTGTGGTACTAAAACACAGATAAGCTACATCCATAATCAATGTGACTGTAAATATGAAACTGTAAAAAAATTGGGTATGTTGTTGGGCCATTATATGTGCAGTAACTGCCTTAATGCAACTTTATCAAGCCAATTACGGTTAAGTTCACTGACGTATACAAGCTGATGTGTTTTGACCAGCCCCGAGGGGCTGATCTTTTTAACCGCAATTCGAATGATGAATGTCCCTGTGAGAACTGGACCCATGTGTTGTTTTGGCATTGTATAACAAATCTCACTGGAGCATTAAGGGTATTGCCATTTTAATCGTGATTCATAAAACCTGCCCGCCAATAATCTTTTATCACCTTTTTTTAATCTTTTTTTTTTATGAATGTTTTACCCTTTTTTTCTGTTTTTATGTGATTGTCTTAGCATATCACAACATCTAATCACTTTTCATTCAGGGTTGTCGTCAGAATGTGTCCTGGAATGTATTTCCTCTGCCAAGAGACCATTTTAAAAGGCCATTTCATATGACTTGTGTTCTGTAGGAACTGTTGACTGCTACTGAACCATATGAATTACACCCATGAATGTAAGCAAGGAATCAGGATGCTATATAATAGACACAATGCCTTTTCAATGGCAGGCAGGGCGATCCATGGGAAGCTCCACAGAGCCCCTTAACCCAGTCGTTGGGGCTGAATTAAACCACTGCGCTAATGGATTTCATTTCTCTTGCTGCTGAAATGAGAAGTCATGGAACAAACCCAAATCTCATTTTATGTATAACATCAAATTAATTGGATTTAATTTGGTTCCCTTCTGTTTTTCATTCGTCTTTGAAAGGTTTTTGTGCACTTTCTTCCATACTTCCATGCACAAATACATCAGACTCACTTCCCGCAGCATATATCAGTCTCCTCTAACAGCTGTGTGCCTCTATAGACATTTAGCGTTTCGATTCATTTTCGCTTGATCCTTCGGTCGAGCGTTTCATGATGAAAAGGCGGCAAAAAGTACAAATTGAACTATGTTTGATGATTCACCCCTGATATTCCCTGCTTTAGGATGGAAGGGGTCTGGCAATATTACAGTTGGAGAAGCGACAGTATCTCAGAGTGTTTATTTTCTATAATATAGATCTTATTTGTAAAAACCGTACAACCCTTAATTTCCTTCATCGACCTCAAAGTATGATGCTTGAGAAGCACAAAATTTGTGTTGTTGACCAAGGAGTTGAAAAGCGGCAGGATATCTCTTCACACAAAGGTTTTGCGACAGTCCACAGGAAGACTTTTGGGTCCACGGAGCATTTTTGTATTTCCAGTAACTTCTACTGGGTCTTGGTTAAAATATAAGTAGTTTACAACTGTCTGCGGTACAGAATCATGCACCTTACATGCTGCTCTCGGATTCTTCATAATCACACACGTAATGTTCATTTTCTCTATATCATTTAGTATTTCTGCTCCCAAGCCGACAACTGACATCTAATAATGCAATATCGTATTTCCTGGTAAAATAGGAAGTTTTGCAGCAAGCACAAATTATGTTTATAATAAAATTTCTGTCGCAGTGTACAGAACCCATTTATTTTGAGTGAATGGAACAGAGAGATTATAAAATATGAATGAACTAGTTATGATTTTTTTTATACGTCGACCACACTCACTAAAAACGTGCAGAGGGTCCCAATGACTTTCACACTGCCAATATTGTGCTTTCTGTATCATAATGTTAGGGTATCAATAGGTAGAATAAAATAACTGTAAGGAAATAATCATCTGGACTGTACAATCAAACCTACTGTTGTTAATATTTTTTATTGTTGGTAGCCAATATTTTTGTGATTAATTTGCAAATAAAGAAACCACTGTCTTTTTAATTCTTTGTCTTTTATTAAGTACAAATATACTGTATAAACGGATACTGGGATAGGCTCCAGCCCTTGGACCCTTCAGAGGCTGTATAAGGAATATTTAGCCTAAATATATGGAGGTTGGACAATGAAATGGAAATGTATAGACCTTTCTCACAAAAAACGGAAATACGTAATCGTTCCTGTCAAGCGCCAACACATCAGAAAAGCATACCCGGCCAAGAGACAATGGATCAGCGAGTCTACACCACTTCGCTAATGGATTTGCCAAATAATTACATTTGATGGAAATTAACAATTAGGCCTATTTACATAAGTCTCATATTATGTAGCTATAAAGAACCAGCGTTACATGACGTCTTCCTTGACCAAGATGATATCTTGTTTGTGCGGACATTGGCTACAGTTCAAAATAGTTTAAACATCACGCAGTGTGCACAATTCTATTTTTTAACATACAGCATAATACTTTTAATTAAATGATATATGTTTTTATTTTAAAAGACTATAAAACTATATGTTTATAATATAATTCAAAATGTTGATTAACATCACGTTATGTTTTAAAACAAAATAAATTCCCAATATGTAGGCCTATGGAGGCAATTTGCAAAAGTGAATTATATAATTCCATCCATCCATCCATCTTCCGCTTTATTCCTCAATGGAAGACGTGACGGCAGGATTGAGGAGATCCTCGAAGTATTCCTTCCACCGTCCAACAACATCCCCAGTTGAGGTCAACAGCCGCCCATCGCCACTGTAAACAGCGTTGGTAGGGCACTGCTTCCCCCTCCTGAGGCGCCGGACGGTTTGCCAGAATCTCTTCGAGGCCAGCCGATAGTCCATGGCCTCACCGATCTCCTCCCATGCCCGAGTTTTTGCCTCCACAACCACCCGGGCTGCAGTCCGTTTAGCCTGCCGGTACCTGTCAGCTGCCTCAGGAGTCCCACAAGCCAGCCAGGCCCGATAGGACTCCTTCTTCAGCTTGACGGCATCCCTTACTTCCGGTGTCCACCACCGGGTTCGGGAATTGCCGCCTCGACAGGCACCGGAGACCTTGCGTCCACAGCTCCGAGCGGCCGCTTTGACAATGGAGGTGGAGAACATGGTCCACTCGGAGTCAATATCTCCAGCCTCCCTCGGGATCCGGTCGAAGCTCTGCCGGAGGCAGGAGTTGAAGATCTCTCTTACAGGAGACTCGGCCAAACGTTCCCAGCAGACCCTCACAGTACGTTTGGGTCTACCGAGTCTATCCAGCTTCCTCCCCCGCCATCGGATCCAACTCACCACCAGGTGGTGATCAGTTGACAGCTCCGCCCCTCTCTTCACCCGAGTTTCCAAGACATACGGCCGCAGGTCAGATGAAACGACCACAAAGTCGATCATTGACCTATGACCTAGGGTGTCCTGGTGCCATGTGCACTGATGGACACCCTTATGCTTGAACATGGTGTTCGTTATGGACAAACTGTAACTTGCACAGAAGTCCAATAACTGAACACCACTCGGGTTCAGATCAGGGGGGCCGTTCCTCCCAATCACGCCCCTCCAGGTTTCACTGTCATTGCCCACGTGGGCGTTGATGTCCCCCAGTAGAACTACGGAGTCCCCAGTCGGAGCACTCTCCAGCACCCCTCCCAGGGACACCAAGAAGGTCGGGTACTCTGCACTGCTGTTCGGCCCGTAGGCACACACAACAGTGAGAGACCTATCCCCAAGCCGAAGGCGCAGGGAAACGACCCTCTTGTTCACCGGGGTAAACTCCAACACATGGCGGCAGAGCTGGGGGGCTATAAGCAAACCCACACCAGCCCGCCGCCTCTCGCCATGGGCAACTCCAGAGTGGTGAAGAGTCCATCCTCTCTCGAGGAGTGTGGTTCCAGAGCCCAAGCCGTGCGTGGAGGTGATTCCGACTATCTCTAGTCGGAACCTCTCAACCTCACGCACAATCTCAGGCTCTTTCCCCGCCAGCGAGGTGACATTCCATGTCCCAAGAGCCAGTTTCCGTGTCCAGGGATCGGGTCGTCTATAATTTTATATATATTAAATCAAATATCATACATTTTTAAAATAAAAAATATGTACACGACTCACGAGGCAACATCCATTTAAGCATGCGTGTTTATTTTAGTAGTTCCGTCAGTGAACAGCCTGAGAAACATAAAAAAAAAAAAAAAAAAAAAAAAATATATATATATATATATATATATATATATATATATATATATATATATATATATATATATATATATATATATATATATATATGTATGTATATATATATGTATGTGTGTGTGTGTGTGTGTGTTAAATATTAGTAAAAAAAAAAAAAAGTTTTATATTTCCCCACAGAGGTGCGTCATATGCCGCTTTGCGTTGAAAGGCTTGTAGGACACGAAGTTTGGTCCTTCATCCCGCAGGATAGCCTGAATCCATTTCCCTCAAACTCCACCATCAACAGGGAAGGAATGAAACGACAGGTATGGCTGCTTTTGGGAATAACAAGAACAGCCCGGTAAGCTACAATCACACTTGCTAGTTGCTTGCGCCATTTGTTTACCTGTAGCCCTGCCCGGGGAGGAAGAAGATTACCACGACGATTGCGTATTTCCGGTCGCAAATACGGAAGTTGTGAGAAAGGTCTATTAGTATGGTGTAGGAACTCCTTTATGGGGCAAATAGAGCATCAATTTATCTTGGGAATGACTAATACAAGTCCTTCACAGTGGCCAGAGGGATTTTGAGCCATTCCTCTTCTAGAACAGTGGCCAGGTTACTATGTGATGCTGGTGGAGGACACAGTAGGGAAATGCCATGATATTTGCAGCCCAAACATCACTTATCCAACCCCGTGCTTCACTCTGGACATCAACAGTCCAGGTATTGAGCCTCTTTGGGGCTTCTCCACACCGTAACTCTCATGGATGTGGGAAAGAGAGTGCACAGCAAAAACCTTAGTGTTAAATGAACTCTCCTCTGATACCCCTTTTCCACCAGAATGAACCGGGTGCTAGTTCAGAGCCAGTGCTAGTGCCGGTTTGGAGTTGGTTTGACTGGCGAGCCTTCTAAGAACCGGTTTGCCTTTCCGCATGCTAGAGAGCCACCACAGAGCCAGGTCTTACGTCACTGTATACGTCTCATCTTTCTCAACAGCGTTAGCGAGGCAGCGGGAAACACAAACACTGAAACACAAGGCTCGTTCGAGACGCATCGGCCCTGCGCAGACGATCAGCGTATGATATCAAAATACTTATGAACGATTCCAAAGCATAAGGAGTCGTATGCTCTCGTACTCGTTGTCATATGGCGATCGGTCTGCACAGCATCAATGCATCTCGAACAAGCCTTCCATCAACAATGACGAATGTTGCGTTACTATTGATTCACATGGCTTTACGATCCTACATCAGCATCAAAACACAGCGAATCCAATGCATTCGTGCAGCTCGCCGGAATTTGTATAGGCGGAGATTACAATCAAGCAGCTATTAGCTCTATTAGCTGCTATTTTAAAAATGGCGGTCACAAGTTTGTGTTCGTCTTGTTGGTCATGGTAACCCATGGGGGGTTTTTTCTGGCTGCTTTAACTGTGTTTAGAAAGCACATTTGGTTTTAATTTTACATTATTATTTACAGAAGCCATGTGATGTTACAGCATGAGATTCTGCACAAAAAAACAAAAAAGACACACATCAAGAATCAGCGTATTCAGATAGACAAACCAGCTCTGAACATCACAAAACAAGCTACTAAAACACATAAAAACGGCAAAAAAAGGAAAATGGTAAGAATAAAATTACTTTGACAATTCAGCTCATAATAGGCTTGTTCAACTTTATGCGGTGCCGCAAAGATTGGCTGCCGTCTGACAAAAGCAATGCATTCTGGTTAGAAAATTTGTCCCTACTTCAATCGGCGCCGCAGCCACCTCACGTTCACGTGTGCCATCAAAGTACCGCGTGAGCAAAGCGAGACCAGCCGCCTAGGTCAGGCACTGTACCTCAAAATCAGCTGCAAAAGCTTTGACGACGACACACTTTATTCTCATTGGTCCGATTTTGTGATGACAAGGACGACGGGTCTTGCGGGTTTTTTCCATAGACAGTAAAAGAAATGGACAGAACGACCCCATAGACTTCAACGGAGATAATTGAAGTCAGATAGAAGCAGTCACTTCCTGATGGCTGAGCGTACTGCGCAGCCTCGGACTGAGCTTGACGACGTAGATGTGACGTGAGCAACCTGTCCGACAGTGGCAAGTCTTCTAGTAGTTGTGCAAAAATCTGAATCACCGAATCTTGCAGGGACAGAGAGGGTGAGCAGGAGCAACTTTTGATGAATGAAGCAGGATCTGCAACATCTCTATCTGCGTTTATGCCTCCACGTCCCCCCGATTGCCTCATAGACAGTAAAAGATTGCCTACGAGCTTCTCCTCGGGTCTATACGGTAATTTGCTCAACAGCGCGACACAGTCGCGTGGTTATGACGCAATCGTTAGCCTATATTTTACAAAAACGGCTTCAACGGGGCGATAGTGTAAGATACAAGGTAATGGAGCCTTTTATACATTGTCGTGTTTGTTTAGAAATAAACAATTGACGAATGGAGTCTTTAAACGCCTCAGATGTAAAGATATTCACTGTCAAAGTGAGGCCAAAATGAATGGGAGTCAATGGGATGCTAACAGCAGGTGATGGCTTGGTTAGCAATGGCCGCGCCTATGGAAGGTACGGTTTCCGGGGGCTGGATTACCCCCTTGGTTACTGTTCCTGTATTTAACCAATCTTGATATTGAATATCTGATATTCAAACAAAATGCAACAAACATTAGCAAAAATTAAGATTACGCTATCTAGTAAATATATATTCTTATTGTATAAGAGTTAACAGTTCAACGCAAAACTACTGCACACTACGGAAAGCATGAAGTGTCCGACCTGATGGCCATCTATGTACTCCTCACCTGAATGCAACCGGCAGATGCTTTTTGACTATCATCGTTGTTGAGATTATACGCTGATTCTTGGTGTCTAAATGATAGAGAGTTCAAAGTTTTTTTGATCATAACTTTTAAAAATCCCTCTGATTATATTGAAAATGGCAGTTCTTATCCTGTAGAATCAGAGATGATGATTATTTCAAAACATAACCAACAACATCTGATCACATTTTCTCTTAGCTTGTCTGGCTGTTATAACTCAATTACAACAGCCAGACAAAATCAAATGTTATAAAGTCAAGGGTCAAGATCAATCCCAAGTAAAGCAAACCCTGATCACCATAATGGTGACAAAATGGTGTCTCTTTCCTTCAGTGAATCTGTTAACTGCTGTTAACTAACTGGTGTTCATCACTAATGCTCAATCATCACTCAATGACTTAATTATCTAATGATAACACTGCTTCAGGGTTAATTTTAACACTCTTGAGTGTGGACTCAAACTCTGAGCAGGGTTAATTTAACACTGGGGTTTTTGTTGTGGACTAATCAGAGAACAATACATGTTTCACATTGTCCACTGCCCAAGATCTGCATGGTTGGCACCAATGACCAAAGGTTTGGCTCTAGCAGCCTGACCATGAATATTGACTGTGGAGCTCCAGACAAACAGTTCGCTGGAAACAGGAGAGTCGAGGCGTGCATTTAATTCTGCAGTGAGTTGAGCAACTGTGGTTTTAAGTTTCTTAGATACAATCCAGGTTAGTACCTGGACATCCCTTTCAGACAGCTTCCTCTTGCATTGACAGTTGCTCCTGGTATGCCTGCTACTGACTGTGTGATTTCGGCAATCCTACAAATCATCAACAAATCACACTGCACGACATGGATCTAATAAACTTGGGTATGACGTGAATGTAGACTGTATGATGATGAAACCTATTCAATTGTAGGCTATGATGCAGGTTAGTATTAAAGAATAAAATGCCATCAGTATGTGCTAGTGGTAAACAAATACAGCAAGATGAATCGCACTTTGGCAATGTGGTTTTTAAGAGGAGGAAGTGAAAGAGGAGAATATGGACGCGGTCATGGCTTGGGAAAAGAGGCCAACTTGGTACGGCAATTTTGCAAATGGAGCTTGAGGTAAGTATTTTTAGCTGTCATGTTGATCAATACGCCATTTCATGTTGAATTTTATTGGCTAGTCAGTAGACGTAGGTCGGAGCAGCAAACACACTGTGAGACGATCATGTTAAATTTTTGACACTGTCAGAAAATTATCGCAGGCATTGTTGGGGGTAACGCATTACAAGTAACTTGAGTTACGTAATCAGATTACTTTTTCAAGTAACTAGTAAAGTAACGCATTACTTTCAAATTTACAACAAAATATCTGAGTTACTTTTTCTAAAAATAAAGTCACGCAAGTTACTTTTCACATTTACTTGACTCTATTATAGCTCTCCTGTCCCCATGTTGAGAAAAATCGAGAGTATGTTATTGTAGTTCTAAACTAAATGTGAGCATTTATTCATCTCACTTGCACAATAAGCACAGTACTCCTCAAAATGAATAAAATCAGTCAAATGCAAAATCAGAGTACTGTGCAAACCTCTAATAATTAAATGTTAAATTAAACAAATATTTTGATGCATTTAATCTACCTTTATTGACCAATGTCTTGCTGCTGACCTTTTGATGATTCAGTTAAACAATGAGCAAAAATTCCTAGATTTTTTGTTTTTATTGGTAAAACTTTTCTCCTGCATCCTATTCTTTCATTATCCAGAAGCACAGCAGAGCTGCGCCCTCTACTGTTCATGCGTGAATTAGCTTTTTTACTTCAGCCTGAGGCTTATTATTTAAATTGTGGTATGAAGAGGTCTTTACATTTTCACAAAAATTAACTTTTTTGTTATAAAAAAAAACAAGCCCAGCCCAGGTGAGAAAAAGTTACGTAAAAGTAAGGCAAAAGTAATGTACCGCACTACTTTGATGCATTACTTTTCAAAGTAACTTTCCCCAGCACTGATCGCAGGCTATCTTTGGTCGCAAGACCGTGACAACAGCCATCTTTGAATCTCTCTCACTGTATGAAGTAGGACCACGGTTGGAGCCATGACCACAGAAATCGCCATGATTGGACAGGCCAAAAGCATACAATGTCTAGCAGGCATTAGATGTGGTTCGTCCTATGTGGTGGCATGCCAACATAACCCTGAATACCATAGCTCTCGATACACCTCAAAGACTTGCTGTCCAGGGGTCCGTACCATGATGGTAGTTGAACAAACTTACAGGATTAGTTTCAGTTTGCTAAAACCAAACCAATCCAATCAGGCTTTGTTGGTACCATGACGCTGATCATTAACCTTCTCTGTCAACTGAGGCTTTATCCTGAGTTTAGGTGACATCAGCAGCAAACAGCCAATCACATGCTGTGGAACAGTGAAACTGAGATTCACTTCTCGCGAGGTGAAGTAGCAAAGCAGCGCGATTCGAGATTGACAAATATTAAGAATTTACACAGCAAGAAGAAAAGAGCTGCGGAAGAGGACAACAAAAAAAATGTGCAAGTAAAAGTTGATATAGAGAGATTTGAACAATAAAGCTACATGCAGTCATTTAGCTTTATTTACTAATTCTAAAGCTTATTTATATATTAATTTACATAATATTTATTGATCAACTAAAACTGTAAATGTGTAATGAATTAAGGGTATGATAATTACATAATATCTAAATCATACAATAAATAGGCTTTGCTAAAAGCCAAACGATATTGTCTTTAAAAATCATTTATGTAGTAACCTTTATTTTGGAGAAACTCAGGGAGTGTCTTTATTTAGTCAGAGATGTGTCACTTTGCTCACAGCTGATTGGTCCAATTTCAGTTTGAGATCTCTTATCCAGAACATAACCTGCCTTACTATGTTACTATAGTAACTAAGTTACTATGGCGATGAACACTGCTAAAATCCAAACCACTTTCATGGTCCCTAAAACCCAGGGTTAGCACAAACTAAACCGAAACATACCTAGCTAGCCACCTAAACCGGCTTCATGGTGTAGGCCCCTGGGGCCTGTTTCAATAAGGAGGTTCAACCAACTCTGAGTTTGACTTACCCTGAGATGGGAAACTCTGTGTTTTGGGTTTCAGAACAGCTGAATTGAGTTAGTTCAGTCAACTCTGAGTAGACTGACTCTGAGTTAAGCACATGCACCCCAACTATGAAAAGCCACGATCAATGGAGCTCCAGAATTATGATTCACCATGGCAACAGCACCCAACAAAGTTTGCATACTGCCGGGTCAATATGTAAGTTCTATTAAATTTAATTTTCATGGTATCCAAAAGGCAAAAAAAGAATGTGGCAACAGCTAAAAATAAAAAGCTTTAAGCATAAAAAGTTCATGGGTGTAGGTTTAATGACTTTAGTTTTTCCCACATAGTCTCATAGACCCTTTTCACAGACTGTGAGGACGTGTTTAAACGGTCATCAATCCTGCAAAGTTTTTTGTATTTTCTTTTTTTTACTAATACTTTGTATTATATTTCTTTAGCATCAAATATAAAATAAATTTAAAAAAGGTAACCGCTGCTGTGAGGGTGTTTCTAATACAGCGTCTATGGGAGTGATGGTAAAAATTAACATCTTTCTCTCTTTTCACTGCCGTTATCAATCTCACTCTATTTTTTCCCTCTTTTTGAAAGTTGTGAAATCACTATTGTTGAGTTTTTCATTTTCTATTTGAGCAAATGGGGACACAAAAAAAATATATATTTAATGTATTCTCTCATTCACCGCTATAAAAGTTAACCCAACTATGACGACTTCCGCTTCGGAAACCCAGAAATGTGAAAAGGGTCTATGCTCTTTTCACATAATGAAATATGCTCTGATCCCACCTGTTACATTTATTAATTAGGGTAATGACATTAACATTTGACTTCTGCTCAGGCCAGCCGAACACCAGCACCCCTGACAGATGAAGAGGAGATGGAGGAAGAATACCACTGGAAATCCTAAAGGCAATTCTAATCATTAGGTTACTTCTAGAGGTGTATCAAGTGAACGTCAAGATCCTGTATAAAAGAACATTTTGTCACTTTGACCGTGTCCTCATGATGAAACAGCTCCCGTTCCACCACATCCCAAAGATGCTCTATTGGGTTGAGATCTGGTGACTGTGGGGGCCATTTTAGTACAGTGAACTCATTGTCATGTTCAAGAAACCAATTTGAAATGATTCAAGCTTTGTGACATGGTGCATTATCCTGCTGGAAGTATCCATCAGAGGATGGGTACATGGTGGTCATAAAGGGATGGACATGGTCAGAAACAATGCTCAGGTAGGCCGTGGCATTTAAACGATGCCCAAATGGCACTAAGAGGCCTAAAGTGTGCCAAGAAACATCCCCCACACCATTACACCACCACCACCAGCCTACAGAGTGGTAACAAGGCATGATGGATCCATGTTCTCATTCTGTTTATGCCAAATTCTGACTCTACCATCTGAATGTCTCAACAGAAATCGAGACACATCAGACCAGGCAACATTTTTCTAGTCTTCAACTGTCCAATTTTGGTGAGCTCGTGCAAATTGTAGCCTCTTTTTCCTATTTGTAGTGGAGATGAGTGGTACCCGGTGGGGTCTTCTGCTGTTGTAGCCAATCCGCCTCAAGGTTGTGCGTGTTGTGGCTTCACAAAAGCTTTGCTGCATACCTCGGTTGTAACGAGTGGTTATTTCAGTCAAAGTTGCTCTTCTAACAGCTTGAATCAGTCGGCCCATTCTCCTCTGACCTCTAGCATCAACAAGGCATTTTTGCCCACAGGACTGCCGCATACTGGATGTTTTTCCCTTTTCACACCATTCTTTGTAAACCCTAGAAATGGTTGTGCGTGAAAATCCCAGTAACTGAGCAGATTGTGAAATACTCAGACCGGCCCGTCTGGCACCAACAACCATGCCACGCTCAAAATTGCTTAAATCACCTTTCTTTCCCATTCTGACATTCAGTTTGGAGTTCAGAAGATTGTCTTGACCAGGACCACACCCCTAAATGCATTGAAGCAACTGCCATGTGATTGGTTGATTAGATAATTGCATTAATGAGAAATTGAACAGGTGTTCCTAATAATCCTTTAGGTGAGTGTATATATATATATATATATATATAATATTATATATATAATGAACACCAAAATAGCCTTTTGTACCTTGCATGTAATTTTATAGCACTGAAAATGTTGATCTATATTCCCAAAAGAAGCCTCTTTCCATACGGATTTGCAGCCTTACAGCTGATCCTTGTCCCATGAAACATTTGTGTGTCACTGGTTGGTTTGATATTTATAACAAACATAAACTACAGCTGCATCTCAATCTGTCAGCAACAGGGCATCTGTGAGCATGGCTTGCTTCCACATCACACACTCCTCATCAAAGCAGAGTGCATATTGGCCAGAGCTGTACACTCCATCATTCTGACACTGCCAATGAGCCGCTACATTAACCACACACTGTTCATTTACATTTGGAAGGCTGAACACTCTTAGTATGGCCACAGTATATAGGCTATGGCCTGTGTGATTTGTTTTAGTACATGAACATGCAATATGCATGTACTGTACTAAGACATTTGTCATTTTAACGGAGTCTCTACTTTTTTGGAGTATTAAGCCATACAGAAAAATGTCAGAAGATATTTTCAAGGTATAACCTACGGATGGTCAAATTGTCTGGTTGTTAGATGTAATTTAATGTTGGGTGCACTTGTTGCTGCTGACAGTAATAGAAAATAACCAAAACAATCCAAGGTTTGAATTTAGTACAGTGGCTATAATAACAAATAAACAGACATCACCTGAACAAAATATTCCATTACAGTTTAGTAGTAATGACTTTATGAATTCCTTAACTGAGAAAATCAAAAGCATACAATTGTAAATGTACAACATTTGAGAGCGTTTTATGATTCGGCCTCAATTATCGCCCCTCAAGAACAATTTCAGTGCTATAGGACAGAAAGAGCTAAATAAACGTAATGCATCTAAAACAACAACATGTTTATCAGATCCAATCCCTGCAAAACTACTGAAAGAGTTGTTACCTGTAGCAGGAGAGCCTCTTCTCAATTATTAACTCGTCTTCATCTCTAGGTCATGTCCCAAGACCGTTCAAGCTGGCAGTTATTAAACATCTCATTAAGAAACCACAACTAGATCCAAATGAATTAGCAAATTACAGACCCATTTCAAATTTTACATTCATGTCTAAAATACTAGAGAAAATATTGATGAAAAATTTCAGTCTGGAGACAGGCCAGAAACTGCACTCATTAAAATTTCAAATGACTTGCTTTTACAGCTGCTGACCAAGGCTGTAACTCAATACCAGTTTTACTTGACCTTAGTGCCTCATTCGACACCATAGATCATAAAACACTCTTAGATCGACTACAAAATTACACTGGTGTACAGGGACAGGCATTAAGGTGGTTTAGATCGTATCTATCAGACAGCGACCATTTTGTCTGTTTAAACGTGGAAAAATCTACGATAACGTCAGTAAATTATGGAGTATTAAGCCCTCTGTTATTTTTAATATAAGCTGCCACAGTGCCACTTGGTAATGAAAGGTTGAATTCTCAAAAACACTAACTTAATCCGAATTCATTCCCATAATCAAAGCCTCAATCAATATTCATCTTTCTATATTATTATAATGATTTTTAATGATTCTTTCAGTTATGATTTTGCTTAATCAATCGGACCAATGATTGTTTCTTCATTTATATTTTTGTAAAGTTTGTATTTGGTCTCTGAGTGGTGACTGAGGGTCTGTCCTAGGGATGTGTGATGTGTCACTAAACACTTTATTTCAGAACGTTTGGATTTTGAAGGTATCACACACCCATAACTCGACAGGAGTGCAGTTACAGTGCTTGCTCACTTAGCCCGGCTTTCATTTGAGTTTTTATTTATTTCATTTTATATTTCCTTTTACTGAAACCCTAAAGAATTGTATGAATATGGTCTGAGAGAAAGCACATGTTATCAGTATGTTTTGGGAAACTTTTTCTCGTCAGTACTAGAGCTCACCAACTCCGACCTTGGAGAGACTGTGTGCGTGCGCTGTATTCTGTGTTACAGATCAGTATTGGAGGTAGATTACGGGCATCCTAAAATATGGGTGAACTTGTTGTTCTGGACAAGCTGGCGTCTGCTCCAGAATCTGGAAGGTCACTATGTGCCTAATTCCGGGGTGAAAGTGTCAACAAGTGATCTATGGACACGTGAATCTGATTTACTGACAATATGTGGAAATTTACCATGACTGTTCATTTTCTCTGAGCCAATCCGAATCATTCCACGTGACAATAATGGCGTGGCTAGACCTTGAAAACAGTATAACTGTTGAGAAATTGTATGTACGAAAGGCGGGTAGAGGGCCTAAAAACTCGCTTGTGCTGATGAAACTGCAAACTATTCTCTTTAATTGCTCTCCTGACTCTTGGTCTTCATTTTTCACTACTGGTGCTGGGTCCTAAACTGTTACCCCAACAGTAATATTATAAGAAAACATGGAATTAGTTTCCACTGTTATGCCGCTGATAATC
Organism: Romanogobio albipinnatus; assembly: GCA_023566225.1. Taxonomy (NCBI): domain Eukaryota; kingdom Metazoa; phylum Chordata; class Actinopteri; order Cypriniformes; family Gobionidae; genus Romanogobio; species Romanogobio albipinnatus. The sequence continues at coordinate 19,029,991 of CM042255.1, read as the reverse complement.
AGTTATATATTTCAGCACGACCAGATGAAATCTCTAAATTATCCAGGTTGACAGAGTATGTTAAAGATATGAAATATTGGATGACCTGTAATTTTCTATTAAATTCGGATAAGACTGAGGTATTACTTATTGTAGACAGAATCTTGAAGGATGTACTGTTATGTTATCCTCTACAGTTAAAGATCTGGGTGTTAAATTATACGGCAACTTGTCTTTCGAAAATCATACTTCATATATTACAAAAACAGCCTTCTTCCACCTCAGAAACATTGCTAACGGAACATGCTATCTGTCTCTGATGTAAAAAAGTTAGTTCATGCATTCGTGACCTCTAGATTACTCTAATGCAGGGCTAGCTGGTTGTCCTAAACAAGCTACGGTTAGTCCAAAACGCAGCTGCTAGAGTTCTTACCAGGTTAAGAAAATATATTCATATAACACCAATTTTATCATCTCTACACTGTTACCAATTAAGTACTGTATCAATTATAAAATATTGCTACTGACCTATAAGGACCTAAATGGTTTAGCTCCTGTATATTTAACTGATCTTCTATCACCCTACAATCCATCAAGGATATCTAAGACCAGAACCAGCTCCAGTTTGGATACAGCCTCTTACGAAGACTTCAGATCCTTCAACACGTGCGAATAGACGAGACGACTCCAACTCCTGCGAGGACTTCAGACGCAGCTCTGAATCAACATGCACAAATGCTGAATTTTTCTAAATGTCCTAATCAACATTCATTACTTCAATGAGCTCACGGTTTCTACTTTAAATGAATATACATTGTTAGCAAGCTGCGGGATTTGTATGTACAGTACATTTCTGAAATACATAACTTGGACACATCTCTGATCCAGATCACTCTAAATTGTAATGTAGATGCTTTTTCTGTAAAGCTGCTTTGAAACTATATGTACTGTAAAAAAGCACTACAAATAAATGTGAATCAAATTGAAACAGTATTTTTGTTGACTCTAACAAAAAATAAACCATAAACAGGATTTTATTTCATGACTGTAGTGGCAGTACATTTTTGTATGGGTTGAAATGTGCTACAATATAAATGTCGGCATCAGCAAATGAATAAAAAAATTAATATATTTTCTGAAATGATTAAAGTCATGGGGGGTTTTTTTTGTTGCAAAAATTTAATAAATAACTGAGGCATCTATTATCTACCCTTGTCAAAAAAATCCTAAAGGATTCCAATAAGAAACCTGTGCACGGTTCCATTTAGAATGTCTATCATATTTTGGAACCGTTCCTATAGATTTCCGTTAGGAGTTGTCTTATAGGATATAGGATATGTCTTGTCCTATAAGATTCTTATCTGATTCCTATAGGATTCTGTTGGAATTGTCTTATGAGACAGTACATAAATATCCTGTAGGGTAATTTCTACAGGATTTTAATGGGATTCAGTTGGGTCCCTATTCAGGTGTATATGGGAATTTGTATTTATTTATTTATTCATTTTAAATCTTTATGAATCAAGCATTTTTAAAAATCCTAAAGATGCACTTTCCACTGTATCTTTAACTTTAAAAAATTTCAGGGCAAAGTTATAATATAGTTATTATTGTAATCTATCTATCTATCTATCTATCTATCTATCTATCTATCTATCTATCTATCTATCTATCTATCTATCTATCTATCTATCTATCTATCTATCTATCTATCTATCTATCTATCTATCTATCTATCTATCTATCTATCTATCTATCTATCTATCTATCTATGGAAACTGAAAAACAATAGGCCTACATGTTTCAGAGTAACTGTATAACAGAAATAACTTATATGATACTAACTAGTGGGAAAGGTTGTTTATTTCTGCTCGTAAATACAATCTTTTCGACATGACTTGAACGCACCACACTGGTCCAGGGGGCTTTTATTTAAATGTTTTATTCAGCTTTCAGAGAAAAAAAAAACATACATTGACATTTAACATCAAACAGAAGTCAAACAGAAATCGGGTGATACATAACAGATCTTACATCGTGCATAACATTCTAGAAAATACTCTTTTCAGTATGAGAGATGTTTTTATGCACTTCTTATTTAGTAATTGAATTAAATGAGTCATAGAACATTGTAAGATGTTTACAGGAAAACTTAAAGGAGGGTGTAAAAGACATTACTTTAGCTTAATGTATGTGAATTGTTAACTTTAATGCGTTATCCCCCCCCCAAAAAAAGACTCATCTGCCAGGGACTTTTATTCTGCATACTATTATTTCCGCTTGTGGAGGTTGAACTTTCAACCCGGCAGCGATTTTTCTTTCCTTTCCTGTTTCGGCCTCGATTAGAGACACACATAGGTAAGATAACACCGCTTCAATCCGTTCAAATCCTATCTTTATAAAAAGTGTGACATACAAAATCAAACGTTTGTAACGTCCCCTAACGCCTCACGCACCAGTAGAACGCGATATTACTGTCAGAAATGGTGATGGATGCAGTATTTTAAGCGGATTGTCAGTGCTGTTCTAGCGGGTCCTGCACCACACACTGGCCTGACTAGCGCAGCTGCACGAGCCGCTGTGTCTGATACCCGGAGGAGATATACTCGGCTGCTCTACGGTTTGTGTGGGGAAATGTGCTTCGTTTCTCGCCCAAACCAATACACGTTTTGATACTGAACGTGTTCTAATTGACAATATCGGTTTGTTAGCACAGCTTTGGCGTCCAAAGGCATGTTTTCCATGCTTCCCTTGGCCATTCGGGATTTTTCCTCGGTGTTTACTGATAATAGTTTGGCTGTAGTTAACGTTGAATTAAGTCTGTAGTTTGTATTACTAGTTTAAACACGCAGTCGCACACCAACAGGTCTTTTCAAATGCATTACAAGAGCATGTCAAGAGAGAACCTCATTTTAAGACCAGGGTCTAAATTATCATGAGTCTGGATGGTGTTCATGTCAAGTTGACCTGACTGTTGATGTTTTTCAGCAATGGCACCTCGCAAGGGTAAGGAAAAGAAGGAAGAGCAGGTCATCAGTCTGGGACCTCAGGTTGCCGAAGGCGAGAATGTGTTTGGAGTCTGCCACATCTTTGCATCCTTCAATGACACTTTTGTGCATGTCACTGACCTCTCCGGCAAGTACGTAACCCAAGAATGTGGAGTAATATCTGTGCATATTAAGTACAAATGCCAGCAAAACAATTGAAGTGAGATTTTCACACTGATATCAGTTATTGCATTTTGTAGTTTACCCTAAATTAATGTTTTAACTTGTCCTACCCTGTTGTTCCAAACCTGTATGGCTTTCACCACAAACTTATATTTATTCTAAATAACTGAAAGTAGGCTGGGATTGTAGAGCTCCAGAATTGGGCATCATAAAGTAGTTAATACTTGTATTCATGTCATATGCATGCGGTTTTGATTTGTGATGAGGTAACCTAAACGTAAATCGTTACAGAGAGCAACTGTGCCTGTCCACTTTTTCAGCTGGTCTTGGTTCCAGAAGTATTTTTTTCGTTCACTTTTTATAGGGATTTTAAAATGGAAATGGCATCTATCGCTAAGAAAATATGCTATTTTCTCTTGGTGTAAATAGACTCTAGTTGCTGTTTACACTGTAAATAGCAGTATTTTCTCTGTAATAAGTAGGGGTGCAGCAATATATGTGAACCTGAACCACAAAACCAGTCATACGGGTCATTTTTATCCAAAAGAAGTCCTTAGCAATGTATATTACTACTCGTACATTTTCTTTAAAAATATATTTACGGTAGGAAATTTACAAAATATCCTCATGGAACATGATCGTTACTTAATATCCAGTGTTTCCCCTACCATTGTTTTGGGGGGGCGCCCCGCCCTCCCAAAACGACCCCCCGCCCCCCCTGAATGAATGACAAAAAATATTTGTCATTACGGTCGACAATAAGAATTGCCCGATGGTTCAGTGCCAGCATGAAAGACACTCCCAGAGCTGCATCTTCACGGAAGTTGATCAGTTGCGCATTTTTAAGCCTTGGCAATTTAAATATTCAAGCGCTCATAGACGAGAAAGTGTCTCTCAGTTTGATACTCGCGAAGGGCAACAACACACAAACACACACGCACGGCCACGCGTGTCGCAGCGCGCGAATATTCACACAAAATTATATCAAAATGACTGTCTTGTTTAGTATCATCGTAAACATAGTCGGTTAGGTCTTTTAAATGAACGTAAACATGAAATTTGCCAGTCACCGCCAGCATTTATGGTCATTTTCAAGTTTTAATGGTCCACAGAATATCTAAACATGCAATATATCAAAAGAAAGAACTGTTTTATTCCAGCTTCATATATTATTTTTTTAATCAACACTTGAATGTTGCAAGTTTCATGAAAAAGCAACATTTTGAGCATAAAGTTGAAAAAAAAATCACGTTTTTGTAAAAGACTAACGTTACGTCCGAACGATGAACAAAACACAGATGTTGTAGATCGAGTCCATCAACGCCCCAAAGCTTGACAGTCCTATAACTCGTCCTGGGCTGACATTTCATTCAATAACATTAGGCAGTTGTGATTTATATGCTGTTTAATGGTGATGATCGCGTTATTTTACATAATGCATCTGCTTATGATAGCGCACGTTCCTTCTTCTTCGGCTGTTTTGACCAGGAGATTCTGTTCTCGTGAAGGAAATGCGCTACAGCGCCCCCTACCGTATAACATTGAACACACATGGAAAGCCGGAAAATATCGTCATTGGCTATATAAATATTGAGATAACAAAAGACAAAAAAAAAAAAAATCACTCACTGCTCTTGACTGAATAACTTTTAATAAGGGTTAATCTGTATATGCAGTGGCATATAATTTTATGCAGACTATGCAGTGATATTTTACATTTGATTACTATTTTTGTACCTGACAATCTAGTTTAGACCTACATGAAAAAAACTGTAGAAAAAAACTACATGAAAACTGTATTTCATTTGTATATGTTTGTTCTGCTGTATTTATTTGTGCATTTGCTCATAATTTGATTACTTGTTCTTATTTTATTACTGATGGTCTTTAACAATATAAAAAATATATATGAGTTAGGATATTAGTTTTTAGAGTCATAACCTTATTTATTAAGCTTATATGGCTCAAAAACAATACTAGGCCTATTTTATTTTTTGTCGTTTTTTTTTTTGTGGTGGGGTCAGTGAAAATTCTGACAGGGCAAGTAAAAAAAAACCCGAAAAAAATCCTTAGCATTGAGCCCTGAAATATATTCCACCCCAAAAAAACAACAACAACAAAAAAAACACGGATTTGCGTGTAGTAACTTTAATGGTAAAAATGTAAAAATGCAATGGAGAAGGTGACGAACCTAAACAGGCAAAAATTTGGTTTTTTTTCTTAAAAGCAACAAAATCCAGAGCAACAACTCAAGCAAAGCCAACCTCTGTTGTGTTGTAAATAGTTGTGTGATGTATAAATAAATGTTGTTTATATTTATTTACCAAATTAATTAATTTATTGTCTATGGCAACAACACGTATCCGTAACACTCCAGCTCCGCGACACTAGTAGTTTCGGGAGGCCCCCCCCCCCCCCCCCCCCCCCCCCCAAAGCTGTAAACCTAGGGGAAACACTGATATCCTAATGATTTTTGGCATCAAAGAGAAATTGATCATTTTGACCCACACAATGTATTATTGGCTTATGCCACAACTGGTTTTGTGCTCCAAGGTCACATATGGTCTCAATATATCGCAATACAAAAATGCATCTTGTGTTGTGGATAGTGACAATCTGTATTGTGGATAGTTCACCCAAAATAAGAACTACTCTTAGAAATTTAAGTTTGCATAGTTGATTGAGTGCTACTATAGATAGATAGATAGATAGATAGATAGATAGATAGATAGATAGATAGATAGATAGATAGATAGATAGATAGATAGATAGATAGATAGATAGATAGATAGATAGATAGATAGATAGATAGATAGATAGATAGATAGATAGATAGATAGATAGATAGATAGATAGAAATAAAATGGATAGGGAGAGAGAGAGAGAATAGAATCTATAATAATGCAATGGAGGAATATTTGTGGGTCCTAATAATGCCAAATGTCTTACCAGTATAAAGTGGGGTACATTTATTTTAAATATATCTAGTCAGTGACAGTGCAAGCGTATTTGTCTGTAATTTTAGCTTCAGAATAATGAATGTTTTTATTCTGGTGTCACCATTGTCCTGTGCATTGGGTTACTAGCACCAAGTCCAAGCCTATTCATTTTCACCCCAATGTAAAAATTAATCAACGGTACGTTTTAACTTTTTAGAGTAGTGTTTCTCAAAACTTTTTATACCAAGTACCACCTCAAAATATTAAGTACCAACATTAAAATACAGTAGTGTAGTAGGCCTAACTATACAGCTACTGCTCTGGGCTGAGTTTCCCAAAACCATCGTAAGCCTAAGTTGATCGTAGAGACCATTGGTGGCAATTGTTCTACGATCAACTTAAGCTTACGATGGTTTTGGGAAACGCAGCCCTGCACAGTTAAAAAACGAGGCAGTTTATTCCTAATAGGAATATTTATTGTTGTCAGACAATTTAACATTGTAAATACACAGATTGTACATTAACACTGTGCTTAAAAACAGGTAAATAAAATAATTAAATTAAAATGTGTTGTAAAGTTAAATTAATGTACTTTAAATGTAAAAAAAAAAAAAAAAAACTTTACTCTTAATAAAGATTAAATTAAAATGTATGTTTTAACTAGTGGTGGGCTGTTATCTGCGTTAACGTGAGAGTCTTATCGGGCGATTAAAAAAATATTGCCGTTAATCTATTCTCAAAGTTGGGTTGGGAGCTGGGTCTATACTACACAAGCTCTGATGACTTTCACCTTGATATTTTAGCACGGATTTACACCTAGCCGAATTGCACTGTAGGGGGCGAGAGAACGAGTCTTCGAACCTGTGTGTATGCCTACTAGTGTTGTCAAAAATATCCACATTTCGCTATGTATCAATACTGAAATATCTGAAACGATACAATACTCATTTTCTACAGTATCGATATCAGCTGCGCTCTCCTCTCCGACCGACAGCGAGTGACACGCACCCGCCTCCACTCACAGTCCGTTTAATCCTCTGAACATTGCGAACGGGTGTTCTGCTGGACTTTTGTTAGTATTGGTGTGACCGGTCTGAATTTCGCGCAGGGTTGCACATAACGTTAATTCTACTAATTCCTGCAGATTTAGCGCTCGCATCTGAAGCGCGCACACATACTGTAATAAAGCCGCCTCTGACATACAAGTGCAAAAATGAGCTCCTTTTTCCAGTTTATTAATGATCAAATACACTCAAAAATGTCTCAATGCCATCTTGGTGAGTTTTAACGTAAACAGTAGTAACCAGCTCACAGGAACAGTGTTTGGATATGCGTGCGTCAGGTCTTAAAGGGACAGAAGTTATTTATTATTCAAACTGCAAAAAGACACGATCACTTACGAGCACATATTCTGAATGCCGTCGTCAGAATTCAAGAGCCATTTTAATCTAGATTAATTTTGGAATTAATCTAGATTAAAAAAATGAATCTATGCCCACCACTAGTTTTAACATTAATTTATTCAGCGAGTCCTCTGCGTACCGCTAGAGGCAGCCTGAGGACCACTAGTGGTACTCGTACCATACTTTGAGAACCACTGTTTTAGAGTATCGCAACAATAGTGTTGTGATATGTATCGAATCGTGACATGAGTGTATCGTTACACACCTAGTAATAAGTGTGAATAGTAGTTAGATGCTATTGATTACACCATTTGCAGTGCTTCATGGGAGTAGGAGCAGCTAAAGAGCTTTTTTTGGTGCATTTTAATTATGGTGACTCAATGATTGGTGTTTTTCTGTATTACAACATGATTAATGTAGTTTTCACCACAAATTCGGTTGTTAAACGATTATTTTAAAAACAAGTAGATAATGCGTGCTAACGGCTTGCGCTGAAGCAAATATGGATTAACAGCCTTGTAGCTCACAGTTGGTCTGTCTTTAACCCTTTTTAAGTTGCCAGCATTTTTGATAATTTTCACAACTTTAATGGCCCTCAGAGTATTTTGATATTGCATGTTCAGATATTCATACAACAAAAGGGCTGAGCCTCTGCTTTAAAAATAAATATTCTAGCTTCATTAATTTTTTTTATCAACACTTGTATGTAGGTAAGTTTCATTTAAAAAAAGCAGCATTTTGAACAAAAAGCAGAGAATTGCATTCAACTACTACATGCATAAGCTTGTAAGGCTTGTTTCTGCTGCTTCTGTGTTTTGATCTGGAGATTCTGTTCTCTTTCTGAAGATGTGAAATGGCACCCTCTACTGTATACAGTGAAAGCATGGATTGCCAAGCAGGGAAGCATTGTCATAAATGATGGAAAATTGTCAATGGTGGGGAAAGAGTTAAAGGGTTACAAGTTATCGTTAATCAATTTTCTTATGGAGAATTAATGCAGGCTGATGACTTCAGATGCATATATCACTATGAATCCACCCCCCCCCTATGGAGAAAATTAATGGGATGCACTCTAATCACTAACAGTTTTGCTTTTTCCTTTAGTTTTTATTAAATAAAACGAAATATGGCTATTAGATGCCTCACAAGGTTTTATATCAATGACTTGTGGACACGAGACATGCAAGAACCAATGACATTTAATGAAATTTCCACATTTTGCATCTTAAATGACTGATTTCTTTAATTTAAATTATTTTAAATTTCGCTTTTCCTCCCATATAGACCCATTATATGGTTTCTGACGAAGTGGTAAATACCATGCCACTTGAACAAGGGTTTTCTTAGAAGAAAGTCTTACAAGTTTAGAACCATGTTAGGCTAACTTCATTTTTGGAATAAGAGAATCTCTTAAGGTTATTTTTGTTGTTGCATTCTGGTGGTGATCATCTTCTGAATGAGTTTTCCTTCCTCTTGATCTAAAGAGAAACAATCTGCCGTGTTACTGGTGGGATGAAGGTGAAGGCCGACAGAGACGAGTCCTCCCCTTATGCTGCTATGTTGGCGGCTCAGGATGTGGCTCAGAGGTGCAAGGAGCTGGGAATTACCGCCCTACACATCAAGCTGAGAGCCACTGGTGGAAACAGGTGAGACCCTGAATGAACAAGACCTTTACAGACAGGGACTGACGAGACATGTCATTTTTGGCTGTGTGTGGGTTAATGGGAAGGAAGTACATGGGCTTGCATCATGATTTACGTGGGTTTTTTTTTTCCTTTTTCTTTTTCTCCCACTTCAGAACCAAGACTCCTGGACCAGGGGCACAGTCTGCCCTCAGGGCTCTGGCTCGTTCTGGCATGAAGATCGGCCGTATCGGTACGTGAATCTAATGAAGCTTGATCTCTGTTCAGTGGAATAAAAATGTGTTTCTATGAGGAAGTCTCATTCACTTTCGTTTTTTTTTCCAGAGGACGTCACCCCCATTCCATCAGACAGCACTCGCAGAAAGGGAGGTCGTCGTGGACGTCGTCTGTAAACTATTGGATTTTTTTCAGAATAAAGAGTCAAACAATACTTTTGCCTCCTGTCTTCACTGAAGCACAAGCTTGAGTTCTCATGATTACAGTGATTCGGCTTCCTTTAAGCTCATTACACGTCTAACCGGTTTAATGTATAATGTTCTGGTGTGTTTGAAACCAAACTAGTGAATGCTCGGGGAATACCAAGACAACATCCTTGTTCAAATGATGCCAGAACGATTAATTTCCTCATTGCAGAAAGTTTTTCAACCTGCACAGAGACTGAAGTTGTAATTACAACTGCAAAACATTGTGAAAAATTAAAGAACTAAAAATGAAAGTGTTAAAAAGTAGTAATATCAGACTGCAAAGTATGACCCGCAGACTATGCATAAAATATGTATTGTGTAGCGACTGGTTACTTTTGTTTTTATGCTTCTGTAAACTACTTGCAATATATAATACATTAATTTTACTTATTAATGTACTTGCTGTATTTACTTATTTTACTGTCACTAATGCAATTATGTATGGTCTAAGTGAGCTGTGTTAAATGTGCTTGGGTACATCTGTACCAAGTTCCTGCCATGTTTAATTGCATTAAATAGTGCATGGACTATAGAACAATTCTATATAAAGCTGGATTTAACAATTCAACATCTAATTTTAAAATGAATGTTTTTAATGTAACCTCCCTTTGATATGCTTTGGTCAGTTCAAGAATATATGCAATTGTTTATTTGAAAGAATTAAAAGGGCAGTTTCCTTTCTATCCTTGTATTGTTCAACTGGCAGAGGTTGATATGGGATTTAGAAAGTAATATGTAATCCAATACTTTTTAGACCAAGTACTTAGTACAGTTATCTAATTACACTGAAGATGTAGTAGCTAGAAATTAATTACTTTTTTTAGAGTAACTTAATACTGGGGACAAACAAGATGACTGAAAGTGAAAGTGGCAGTTTAATATGTATTTATAATCCTTTAATATTAGAAAAATAATTATCTATCCATATATCTAATTATATATACTGTGTCAGGCATTAAAAAGAGATGAGTACTGTCTTTATTGCAGATTTATATTTGGTATGATACATACGGGTTTTTTTTGTGTGTTGTCGATAAGATAAATCAAATCACACAAAATCGATTGCGCCTCAAAAAGTACTGCCAAATGTTGAAAATCGAGTTCTCAAACTGAATGCATGAGACTAGTATGTGAGACAAGTACATTCAAGTTCAGGTTTGTCTGACAACTGATGATGCAGCGCGTCTTATCCAATGAAATAAAGCCCTCAATCTGCTCTAGACTCTTTCATCCGAGCGTCACTGCTGGACTTTCAGTTCTCACATTTTCATATTAGAGAGCTGTTACAAAAATCCTTTCAGCAAATTGACAACATTTTGAAAAGTTTCAGACTATTGCTCAGAAATGTCCACCGAGGGAAGCGAGGCACCACTTATCAGAGCTCCGAGTGAGCAAACTTCAATCAACATGGGACCCCAGGGAGGGTGAGGAGACCTTTTTATTGGCTTTATAAATAAATCTAGGTTTTTCTCAGTTATACGTGTTAAATGCAGGTAAACTAAAATGATTAAGTGACTGAATTTATCTAGATTGTGTAGAGAGTTTTTTTGTTATTTGTATTTTTCAATAAATATGCAGAAAATGTGTGTTAAAACAGCCTAAAAACATTAAACATCGCTATATATTTAGTCCTCGCTAGCAGTGCTTCATTAAAAAAACGTAATTTGTTCTGTAAGAAATAGAAAAAAAAATTGTTTTGGTCAACGCAGTGTTTTTGTTTCTGCGTATCGCACACATTTTGTATATTCATAATTCAGTACAGCTGAACGAGATAGCCAATTCACCCCAAAATGAAAATGTTGTCGTCATGTTCTCACCCTCAAGTTGTTCCATACCTTTATAAATTTCTTCTGTTGAGCACAAAAGAAGATATTTTGAAGAATGTCTGTAACCAGACAGTTGTCGGCACCCATAGACTTCCTATAGTGTTTGTTTCCTGCTATGGAAGTCAATGGGGGTCCATCAACTGTCTGGTTACCAACATTCTTCAAATTATCTTCTTTTGTGTTCAACAGAAGAAAGAAACAATAAAACATATCCCCACTTGACATGCAACAGTTTTCATCCGAGTGTCTTTGTTTTAATTTGTTAGTGTTTTATATGCACTCATATGAATCCATTATTTCTGCACAGATCTAACAGTAAGGCCCTGAAGGTGGCAGGATTGACTCTGCTGGCTGGCATACTGATCGTAGGTCAGGCCTTCACCGCCTACATGGTATACAGTCATAAGGAGCAGCTCAACACCCTAGAGAGACGCGGCGACCGCCTGCATGAGCTCAGCCGCAAGTTTGGTCAGAAATGCTTTTTATTTTATGGGCTTCTCATCACCTTTTCTAACCATTTAAATCACCATTAACCCATTCCCCTAGATGTCCTCTATTGGAAGCATAATCATTCTGACTTTCTTCCTTTTTTTGTGCAGTCATGCGCAGTCAAGGGGCTCCTATGAAAATGCATCTCCCTATGAGCTCCCTTGCTCTGACACTCGAGGACACGCCCAAAGAGAAGGTAAAAGTCTTGAATGTGTTGTAATGTGGCAGGCGGCCGGCCGGCCACATGGTGTCAGGATTGAGCCAGAAAATCAAATCAAATCAAGTTTTAACCTCCTGGGACCCAAGAATAGACTTTTGTCCACTGTAGTGGACTTTATATTTTAGTGATTTTCTCTGACATCATACATGTCACATGTCACAGTCTGGATGTCCTTTAAAGAGCACATTCGGGGCTTTGCAGGGATACCAAATGTTTGGAGGTTTCACCAGGACAACAACTTCTTCTTGGTCTTTAAAAACGGCTGACATTAATGTTTAGCACTCTTATGGAAATATGATCATATTTTTTAATTATAATTTAAAATTTTCAAATTGTTTGTTACAGGGCTCTGAACCGGTTCAAGGAACGAAAACGAAAACCGGAAACGAACGAAATTTTAAGAGGAACAAAAACGGAAACGAAATCAAAATCAATTTGAATCGTTCTGAACAGAAACGTTAATTTGAAATGACCATTAACCGGTTAATAACGTTATTTTATCGTTCTCTTTAATATTTTAATTTGGCAGTGACCAATCATGAAATGAGTAGTACAGCATGTGACGTTGACGGATCAAGCGTGAGTGAAATGCCCGCGCACCATCATCTATGAATCTACCGGTAACGCAAGTCAGTGTGAGCGCGCATTTTTATGCCTCAAGTACATTTCTTTCCCCGCTGAGGTCTACAATGAATGTGCAGGTATTGGAGGACATTCTTTTCGAACGTTTAAATAAGCAGTACGGACTCAAATAGACTGATTTAGGATAGTTTATGGATTCCGTTTAAGCCTATCCAAGTAGGCTATAGCATCTATCAAACATTTTTCCTATAGTCTTTCAGATTGCCAATACAGGACAGGTCAATGTTTTCTATATAGACGGTTGATGCTTCGTATTAAATGGTATGTTATATTGCATTAAATGCAAGCTTTATTAGCTGACTGAATTTGATTATGTGATGCAAGAACGTGTTGCGCAGTGTTTGCTTTGAAATTAGCAGTTGACGGTGCATTAAAAGAGCAATGGTTATCCAGTTTATTTATTCTTTATTCATGCATTTTTTAAAACAAGTCGTGTTGAAAAAAAGTTATGTACAAAGAATGTTATCACTCTTCTGAAAATAATTCGGCATTAGAGGCCACTTTCGATTGTCTAACGCTCCATTAAAACAGGTCCGCTGTTTATGCCTTGTAATTAATGCATGTATTTCTGGTTTTAAAATGTTATTAAATAAATATTCAAGTTTAATTACCATGTGTTATATTATTATTGAGTGAAAATAAGTCTATTTATACATATTTGTTTAAGATTTATACATATTTGTTTAAAGTATAGGCTTAATTAAAATAACGTTATTAACCGGTATTTTTTCATATCAAACCGTTTTCGGAACAGTAATGTTTATTGAGGAACGCAAAAAACGAAACGCTATAATATCGATTCTGCTCGGAGTGAACCGATTGATATTTTTTTCCGTTTTTAAGCCCTGGTTTGTTATAAATCAACATCTCAGGAAAATGTTATGGGGTTTCTAATCAAAATATGACTTTCTGTTACAAAACAGGGCATTGATTTCATAAATGACCACTGTAGTGGACACCAGGATTTAAATCATGTTTATCAGGCATTTTGGAGACATAACAAGTGAACAGGGAAAGAAATTACATATCAATATTCCTATGAAATATTAGATATTATTATGAAAATGTTGCCAACTTTTCCTCCCATTATTACACTTCATTTTTCATTACATGTTGCACCAAGAACACATTAATATGCAAATGAGATGCAGTGAATAGATACATTGTATTGAATGGGAAAATCCAAGTATGGCCATTTTACCCACATATTGCATGAAGTAAAATGGCATATCAATGCATTTCGTTATATCTTTCATAACATAGTTCAGAATCATCTTTAAATAAAGTTTGTTTAAAAAAAACCCTGAAACCTAAAAATTGATTGGTGAATTAAAAATAAATCCCATTGTTTTTGCCTATACATGCAATTTCATGTCATTTAATTTTTTTCACAACTGAGTCCTGCTGTCAACTACAGAGTACATATCCTTTTTTTCCCATTTGTTTCTTATGCTCTAAACAATGTAATGACATACAAAAATACTAAATCCAAAAAACTTTTTTTTTCTGGGTCCTAGGATATAGCTGCTTTTCTCAAATGGGTTTACTTTAGACATTATGAATAAACACTATAGGCCAAATGATTGAAATAATTACGTTTGTAACACTTTATTCTACGGTGTCAGCATTTAAGTACTGTGTAATAATGAACTACATGTTCTTACTTTAGGGTTAGTTGCATGTAATTATGCATCATTTATAGTCATTACTATAGTAAATACATGTAACAAGTGTAAAAAGGATACTGTAAAGTGTTACCAATGTTGCATTTATTTGATCAAAATACAGTAATATAGTAACATATTATAAAAATGTAATTTATTCCTGTGATGGCAAATCTGTCACATGATCCTTCAGAAATCATTCTAATTTGATGATCTGCTGCTCAGTTGTTATCAATTATTATTGGTACTCAATTAGGCTATTAATAATAGTTCTTATGTTGAAAATGTTTTTTGCTGATTAATATTTTTGTGGAAACCATGATACACTACCATTCAAAATTTTGAGGTAAGCATTAAGAATAAAAATTAAGTAAAATATTAAGAAATGAATTGAAAAGGAACAGAAAAGACATAACATTTATATGTTACAAAATAATTATATTTTAAATAAATGCTAACTCAAAGAATCCTGAAAAAAGCAACCATTATTAATAACAAAAGCAACCATTATTGATAACCAAGCACCAATAATAATGGACCATAAATAAGTAGTAATTCAGCTTATTAGAATGATTGAAATGTCATGTGACACTGAAGACTGGAGTAATGTATTTCGGAATTTATTTCATAAGCACATGACTGTTTTACTGTATTTTAGATCGAATATGGAAAAGGAAAGCATAATAGACTTCTTTTAAAAACATATTAAATCGTAATTATTTCAAACTTTTGCCCGGTAGGGTAGATTCAGGAAATGATAAATGAAAAGATAAAAGCATAAATAAAAACACACAATATAAATCCTGCCATCTACAGCTCTCTCATGTGTTATTATGCTCTATATTTCAGGATTCCCCTTCCTCAGATCCCAAACCAGGTATCAAGATCTCGTCATTGTCAAACGGCAAATTTAGTCCTCAGCATTTGTGTCCTTTGCTCACACACATGTATGTCCTGTTCATTTCTGTCCCACAGCGCCCACTGTTCTCTCCCAGTGCCAGAAGGAGGCCACTGGGGTGGTCAAGAGCCTCCTGCCGTCCTTCCTCCCCAGGTGTGAAGAGAACGGAGACTACCAGCCCCAGCAGTGCTGGGATGAGACTGACTGGTGCTGGTGTGTGGACAAGAACGGCGCTCAGATTCCTGATTCTCTGACCAACGGTTCTGCTGTGTGTTGGAAATCTGGTATGAGCTGAAGACTTGAGTTCTACTGTGGCATAGATGACCTACTTATATTAAAGGGATAGTTCACCCAAAAATGAAAATCCTGTCATCATTTACTCACCCTCAAGTTGTTCTGAAGTCTTCTGCTAAACACAAAAGAAGATATTTTGAAGAATGTCGATAACCAAACAGTTGATGGACCCCATTGACTTCCATAGTCAATGTGTTCGTCAACCGTTTTGGGTGAACTATCCCTTTAATGTAAGGCAATATTGGCAATTTTAAAGAATTTGTTTATTTCTATCATTAGTTACTGCTTTCGTCTTCATACATATGTACCCAGAGGTGTCATGATATGTAACTAATATAAAGCACTGGTCTTTATTTTAGCTAATGTGAAGGTGATGGAGCCTCTGGTGGGGACAGATGGCGAGTGAAGGAAAGCAGTGAAGACTTCATAAATCTCATATTCTGGTGTCTTTATCTTTAAGTTTAACAGCTGAACTTTCATATTTAGCTACTTTAGATTCATAGCTTGGTTTGAGGTAAGCATTTTAGCCAGATATTTTGCTTTCAAGATAGTGAAAATCGAAAAGTTCATTGTGTTTGGTATTGTACTCGTAATAATTACAGACTTCAATAGATTAACTGTCTGCAGCAGTGTTGACCTTTTATGAAAAACTTTCACTTTGATAATAAAACTGTACTATGTTGTTTTTTTAACTAACTTTGAATTACCTTTTATTAAATATTCGCAGACTGGTTGATGAGAGATAATATATAGAAGGATAGATGGCAATGGATGATGGATGACTAACAAAGATGGCCAATAAACTTAATTTCTAACCATTTGTGTGATCTGTTTGTTTTGGACTAATTATTTTAAGTTGTATGACAAAGGTTTGATGTAAATTACCATGACCCCAAAGATACTTTGCAAATATACTTTAAAGCAGCACTAGGTAACTTTTCAACCTTCATAATATATTTTCAAGACTCTTGTGATGATACATCGACTTACAATAAGTTGAATGACACGTCTGCCATAGCCTGACGGGGTCTGTATCGTTTTTAATCGTACTTTTAAACTTCGGGTTTCGGGTAGTAACCCGAGAAAAAAAGAACTATAAAATTCGACTGCTTTACGGCATATACGTCACTTCCACCATCACCCCCACTTCCTTAAAGGGTTAGTTCACCCAAAAATGAAAATTATGTCATTAATTACTCACCCTCATGTCGTTCGACACCCATAAGACCTCCGTTCATCTTCGGAACACAAATGAAGATATTTTTGTTGAAAGCTGATGGCTGAGAAAGGCCTCAGCAAGCCCTCCATAGGGATTCAGTACATTCACACTCAAAAGGCACTAAAAACGTCATTACAAAGTCCATTTCACTACAGTGGCTCTACAATAATTTTACAAAGCGACGACAATAGTTTTTGTGCGCAAAAAAAATCAAAATAACGACTTTATTCAACACAAACTTTGGCCTCTGCCGTGAACTCATGAAGCACCATGACACATGCGCGAGAATATTACACAGATCCGGCGTTCAGACACATAACCCAGAAGCGAGAAGGAGATGTGTTTACAAGCAGAGGAAGACGCGCCGTCTCAAAGCTGTTGAATTCTACATTGATCGTGCTTTAGGTCTCTGCGTAGTGCTCAAAATGGGACTAAAGTGTGCATTTCACGGATTCCCGAACGCCGGCGCTACATCATATTCTCGCGCATGCGTCATGTCAACAAATGCACGTGAGATGCATCCCCTGATGCAGGATGACAGAGTTTATGACAGTAGTCGAGGACAATACTGTTTCCCAACTGTAGGGGGACCCCGAGAGCAAAACCTACCTAGTGCTGCTTTAAATTAGCCTGCATCATTTAGGGCTAGAGCTAGTGTTGTAGTCAGGGCCACCTAAACCGAGACCAAGATCAGCGTGTGCCGAGACCAAGACAAGACCAAGGCTTTATGGGATTGAGACCAAGACCAAGACTTTATGGGGTTGAGACAAAGACAAGACCAAGGCTTTATGGGCTTGAGACCAAGACTTTATGGGGTTGAGACAAAGACAAGACCAAGGCTTTATGGGCTTGAGACAAAGACAAGACCAAGGCTTTATGGGGTTGAGACCAAGACAAGACCAAGGCTTTATGGGGTTGAGACCAAGACAAGACCAAGGCTTTATGGGGTTGAGACCAAGACAAGACCAAGGCTTTATGGGGTTGAGACCAAGACAAGACCAAGGCTTTATGGGGTTGAGACCAAGACCAAGACTTTATGGGGTTGAGACAAAGACAAGACCAAGGCTTTATGGGGTTGAGACCAAGACCAAGACTTTATGGGGTTGAGACAAAGACAAGACCAAGGCTTTATGGGCTTGAGACAAAGACAAGACCAAGACTTTATGGGGTTGAGACAAAGACAAGACCAAGGCTTTATGGGCTTGAGACAAAGACAAGACCAAGGCTTTATGGGGTTGAGACCAAGACCAAGACTTTATGGGGTTGAGACAAAGACAAGACCAAGGCTTTATGGGGTTGAGACCAAGACTTTATGGGGTTGAGACAAAGACAAGACCAAGGCTTTATGGGCTTGAGACAAAGACAAGACCAAGACTTTATGGGGTTGAGACAAAGACAAGACCAAGGCTTTATGGGCTTGAGACAAAGACAAGACCAAGGCTTTATGGGGTTGAGACCAAGGCTTTATGGGGTTGAGACCAAGACAAGACCAAGGCTTTATGGGGTTGAGACCAAGACCAAGACTTTATGGGGTTGAGACAAAGACAAGACCAAGGCTTTATGGGGTTGAGACCAAGACCAAGACTTTATGGGGTTGAGACAAAGACAAGACCAAGGCTTTATGGGGTTGAGACCAAGACAAGACCAAGGCTTTATGGGGTTGAGACCAAGACAAGACCAAGGCTTTATGGGGTTGAGACCAAGACCAAGGCTTCCTGGGGTTGAGACCAAGACAAGACCAAAGCTTTATGGGATTGAGACCAAGACAAGACCAAGGCTTTATGGGGTTGAGACCAAGACAAGACCAAGGCTTTATGGGGTTGAGACCAAGACCAAGACTTTATGGGGTTGAGAGTAAGACAAGACCAAGGCTTTATGGGGTTGAGACCAAGACAAGACCAAGGCTTTATGGGGTTGAGACCAAGACAAGACCAAGGCTTTATGGGGTTGAGACCAAGACAAGACCAAGGCTTCCTGGGGTTGAGATCAAGACAAGACCAAGGCTTCCTGGGGTTGAGACCAAGACAAGACCAAGGCTTTATGGGATTGAGACCAAGACAAGACCAAGACTTTATGGGGTTGAGACCAAGACAAGACCAAGGCTTTATGGGGTTGAGACAAAGACAAGACCAAGGCTTTATGGGGTTGAGACCAAGACAAGACCAAGGCTTTATGGGGTTGAGACCAAGACAAGACCAAGGCTTCCTGGGGTTGAGACCAAGACAAGACCAAGGCTTTATGGGATTGAGACCAAGACAAGACCAAGGCTTTATGGGGTTGAGACCAAGACAAGACCAAGACTTTATGGGGTTGAGACCAAGACAAGACCAAGGCTTTATGGGGTTGAGACCAAGACAAGACCAAGGCTTTATGGGGTTGAGACCAAGACAAGACCAAGGCTTCCTGGGGTTGAGACCAAGACAAGACCAAGGCTTTATGGGGTTGAGACCAAGACCAAGACTTTATGGGGTTGAGACAAAGAAAAGACCAGGGCTTTATGGGGTTGAGACCAAGACAAGACCAAGGCTTTATGGGATTGAGACCAAGACAAGACCAAGGCTTTATGGGGTTGAGACCAAGACAAGACCAAGGCTTTATGGGGTTGAGACTAAGACCAAGACTTTATGGGGTTGAGACAAAGACAAGACCAAGGCTTTATGGGGTTGAGACCAAGACCAAGACTTTATGGGGTTGAGACCAAGACAAGACCAAGGCTTTATGGGGTTGAGACCAAGACAAGACCAAGGCTTTATGAGGTTGAGACCAAGACAAGACCAAGGCTTCCTGGGGTTGAGACCAAGACAAGACCAAGGCTTTATGGGGTTGAGACCAAGACAAGACCAAGACTTCCTGGGGTTGAGACCAAGACAAGACCAAGGCTTTATGGGATTGAGACCAAGACAAGACCAAGGCTTTATGGGGTTGAGACCAAGACAAGACCAAGGCTTTATGGGGTTGAGACCAAGACCAAGGCTTTATGGGGTTGAGACCAAGACAAGACCAAGGCTTTATGGGGTTGAGACCAAGACAAGACCAAGGCTTTATGGGGTTGAGACCAAGACCAAGACTTTATGGGGTTGAGACCAAGACAAGACCAAGGCTTTATGGGGTTGAGACCAAGACAAGACCAAGGCTTTATGGGGTTGAGACCAAGACAAGACCAAGGCTTCCTGGAGTTGAGACCAAGACAAGACCAAGGCTTCCTGGGGTTGAGACCAAGACAAGACCAAGGCTTTATGGGATTGAGACCAAGACAAGACCAAGACTTTATGGGGTTGAGACAAAGACAAGACCAAGGCTTTATGGGGTTGAGACCAAGACCAAGGCTTTATGGGGTTGAGACCAAGACCAAGGCTTTATGGGGTTGAGACCAAGACAAGACCAAGGCTTTATGGGGTTGAGACCAAGACCAAGACTTTATGGGGTTGAGACCAAGACAAGACCAAGGCTTTATGGGGTTGAGACCAAGACAAGACCAAGGCTTTATGGGGTTGAGACAAAGACAAGACCAAGGCTTTATGGGGTTGAGACCAAGACCAAGGCTTTATGGGGTTGAGACCAAGACAAGACCAAGACTTCCTGGGGTTGAGACCAAGACAAGACCAAGGCTTTATGGGATTGAGACCAAGACAAGACCAAGGCTTTATGGGGTTGAGACCAAGACAAGACCAAGGCTTTATGGGGTTGAGACCAAGACCAAGGCTTTATGGGGTTGAGACCAAGACAAGACCAAGGCTTTATGGGGTTGAGACCAAGACCAAGACTTTATGGGGTTGAGACCAAGACAAGACCAAGGCTTTATGGGGTTGAGACCAAGACAAGACCAAGGCTTTATGGGGTTGAGACCAAGACAAGACCAAGGCTTCCTGGAGTTGAGACCAAGACAAGACCAAGGCTTTATGAGGTTGAGACAAAGACAAGACCAAGGCTTTATGGGGTTGAGACCAAGACCAAGGCTTTATGGGGTTGAGACCAAGACAAGACCAAGGCTTTATGGGGTTGAGACCAAGACCAAGGCTTTATGGGGTTGAGACCAAGACCAAGGCTTTATGGGGTTGAGACCAAGACAAGACCAAGGCTTTATGGGGTTGAGACCAAGACCAAGGCAGGGAGAGGCCGAGTCAAGACCAGACCAGCACTCCTTAAATTAATCTAAAAGATCCATATCTACTGTCTGAGAAATGACTTAGAATGACACTATAGCGCTGTCACCAATCAAATCACTGACAATAAAATTCATGGCACAGAAGTTGCATCTGAATTGGTACAATTACACCTGCATAAATAATGTTCAGATTAATTTAACATTAAAACATTAACATTATTTAACAGTCACAGGATCATTCATTCAACCGATTTGTTCAAAGCAGCTGATTCATTTAATAACGAAACGTTGCCGAATTAGCAAAGACAGTTTTAATTTTTTTTGTCATTTAACATTAACTTTTTGTTTATTAAATGTTTAAATCAATATCATTTACAATCACGTTTATATTTGTGAAAACAGCTCTCTTGCTCTTGTGATATTGCTTAATTATATTCTGTTATATATAAAAAACAAAATCTCAGAATTTTGTGGGCATTTATATTCATTTTGGGCATTTTTGAGACAATGCTGCATTGATTTTGAACCCGGCAGCGCAGTAACAAAAGAAATCACATTACAAAGAAGTTATTGATTGCATTTTAAGCTGTAAGTTTTACATCAAATCACATTAATGATATTAACCCTGCTGAAAAATCCAGCTAAAACCAGCCTAACATGGTCAGGCTGGTTTTAGCTGGTTTTTCAGGCTGGTTTAAGAGGGGTTTTGAACACTTTTTAGCTGGTCGTGTTGGTCTTAGCTGGTCAGTGTGGTCTTAGCTGGTCAGTGTGGTCTTAGCTGGTCAGTGTGGTCTTAGCTGGTCGGTGTGGTCTTAGCTGGTCAGTGTGGTCTTAGCTGGTCAGTGTGGTCTTAGCTGGTCGGTGTGGTCTTAGCTGGTCAGTGTGGTCTTAGCTGGTCAGTGTGGTCTTAGCTGGTCGGTGTGGTCTTAGCTGGTCAGTGTGGTCTTAGCTGGTCAGTGTGGTCTTAGCTGGTCAGTGCGGTCTTAGCTGGTCAGTGTGGTCTTAGCTGGTCAGTGCGGTCTTAGCTGGTCAGTGTGGTCTTAGCTGGTCGGTGTTGGTCTTAGCTGGTCAGTGTGGTCTTAGCTGGTCGGTGTTGGTCTTAGCTGGTTAGTGTGGTCTTAGCTGGTCAGTTTAGTTATAGCTGGTCAGTGTTGGTCTTAGCTGGTCAGTGTGGTCTTAGCTGGTCAGTGTGGTCTTAGCTGGTCGGTGTTGGTCTTAGCTGGTCAGTGTGGTCTTAGCTGGTCGGTGTTGGTCTTAGCTGGTCAGTGTGGTCTTAGCTGGTCGGTGTTGGTCTTAGCTGGTCAGTGTGGTTTTAGCTGGTCGGTTTTTGTTCTTAGCTGGTCAGTGTGGTTTTAGCATGGAATCTGATTGATTTGTAATTAGGTAAGATGTTCACCAGCTTTGCTAGGCTGGGAGACCAGCTAAAACAAGCAGATCACCAACTTCCAGTCCAGATTGGGAAACCAGCTTGATCAGCTAAACCAGGCTGGGAGACCAGCAAAAACCAGGCATCTGAACACCAGCTAAGACAGGCTGGGAGACCAGCTTGATCAGCGAAACCAGGCTGGGAGACCAGCTTGATCAGCGAAACCAGGCTGGGAGACCAGCTTGACCAGCAAAGCCAGGCTTGGAGACCAGCTAAAACCAGCTGAACACCAGCTAAGCCAGGCTGTGAAACCTGCAAAAACCAGTTAAGTCAGGCTTGGTGACCAGCTAATACCAGCTAAACCAGGCTGGGAGACCAGTTTGACCAGCTAATACGAGCTAAACCAGGCTGGGAGACCAGCTAAAACCAGCTACTTCCAGCTTAATCCAGCTAAAACCAGCCAACCATTTTAGGCTGGTTTTAGCTGGATTTTTCAGCAGGGAAATCAGACAATGCACCGGCAATTTAGTGATATCCTTGCAGTTGTGGTCTTGACTGGTCTTGAGATAAAATCCTCTAAGTCTGAGACCAAGACAAGACCGAGGAGAAAAGCAGTTGAGACCAAGACCTTCAAAAACGATCTAGAGCACAGGTTTTCAAACACTTAAAAAATGGGTCTCCAGAGGATTTAAGGAAAATGGAGTAACATTAAAAATAACAAAATTTGTTTTCATAAAACCATAGTCTGTCGGCCTGTATGAAAGGAATAAATACACTAAACACATTTGATTTAAATAATTAACAGATCAACCAAAAGAAAGAAAAAACTGTGAGTGTGCTGCGTTTGGTTCATTTTTGTGAGGCGCGGTGCTCCTCAAACAAGTTCACGGAAAGGAAACCCAGACGACTAAAGCACATCTTGTTTTCTTTATTTTACAATAGCACAATGCAAGTAAACACTTTGCAATTTTCAACGATGTCCTACTCTTATTATCTGTATGGCCAAAATGACGGAGTATTTTATGTTCCCTCTGTTCGATCGCGCCGCACCTCACGCGCGCGCACAACATATTCCAGCATTCAAACTTGACATCGCAGACATAAAATAGTCAACCTGTCATATAAAAAGTTACACAGCTCAGTTTAAAATCTCATTAAATGATTTTGTTTTGGCTTGTTTATACTTAGCTATATTTTTTTCATTCTTGTTCTGTTCTGAATAGCCTACTGTTCAATTTAAAGGATTTGTTGTGGAGTGAGGGGAACTAAAAAAGCCAATAGCTATATTTGTAGTGTTTATAATGTTTGTAGTACATTAATATTGCTTTATTATATATATATATATATATATATATATATATATATATATATATATATATATATATATATATATATATATACAGCTTATGAGGGATGCACATGTGGTTTTATTTTCGAATTCTAGGTTAAATTTTTATGTTGCGGGTCAAATTGACCATATTGGATTCAATACAATTTATGAAAAATCACTGATTTTTTTTTGTTAAAACAGTAAACTTTTTAAAGGCACAATATGTAATTTTTGGAATATCCAATAACCACTAGAACAATGTTATATAGCTATTTTGTTGACTTGTACTTACATTATCCCAAATGTTTCCAAGAGTGTTTAAATCCAGAGAAATAAGAAATTTTAACCAGGACACGGACCTTGTCTATGGGTCACCTATCAATGACATCATACCCGCGTTACCCTCAATTTCCGGTTTTATTTTGTAGAAACCATGAAAACACCAAAGGCTCAAGTTAAAAGTATTTCTGACAACTCAATTTTGTGTCATCTCCTGTGAACATCAAAATCGCCATGCATTCTATAACACCTCAGAGTGCAGATATGTTCATGACCTTAAATAAGTCACAATATTTAACACACACATATATATATCATAATAAAAATATACCATAAATAATATGTGTGTATGTGTGTGTGTGTGTGTATATATATATATATATATATATATATATATATATATATATATATATATATATATGAGAATATGAGAGGGAGCGTGAGTTTAAAGATATTAAAGATTTAGCTCTTTTTGTTGACCCTTATGTACAGACACAAAAAACATATACATATACAAAAACATTTCACTATTGATTGCAATTTGAGATTTTATTATTTAAAACAAACTATTCATTAAAATTCTTGGAAAAACTTGCTTGCATGCAAAATAAATCTCTCCAAAAATATTCACAAATTATGGCAATAAGCTCAAAACCAAAACAAAAGAACTATTGATCTGCAATAATACTTTACATAGAAAAATGATGCATTGTAATATGGATTACACTTTTTAAAACCATACCACTGAATTCAATCTCCATCTGAAAACCAACTGCATGCAAATTAGTTTTCCTGCTCTGAGACTACTTCCCACTTTCTATTTCACTTCCAATGGCTGACTTCCATTATCATTTATTACAAGCAGAAGTGGTAGAGTTTAAAGTGGTAAAGTGCAACATAAATGTATCCAAAAACCATATAAAATATTTCAGCTACTCAAGTCCAGCAATATTTAACAGGTATAGGAAATGTTCAATGCCAGACATTATTTACAGAGTGTGTTGTGCCTAATTGTTCACCTGCTTTAGTGCAAACTTCTATTTTTTTTAAAAGAAAAAGAAAATAAATATTTATGTAACAAAACATACATGCATTAACAGCCGAAGCATATGAAGGACTGATAACAAAGCTTTGGCCATTTGTATGATCATGAATATCAGGAATTTGGGTATATATACAAATAAAAACAAGTCATTGTAACAGCACAGCACTCACTTTAAATAGAAAACAACCTAAAACTGCTAACCTGAGAAGCTCAATTACTTTAAATAAAAGTGTCCTTGAAATGCATCCAGTTATTCTGTGGTCTGATGAGAGGCACCCTCAGTTGAGGAAGTACATGTTGAAAGAGGCACCATTTTTCTGAGATTGTTTTATATGGCTTCATTTATCTCTTCTTGAATGAGCTGAAGTAGTTTTTAATGGTCTGCTCAATGTTAGGCACTTGATAGCTCTGAGCGGCGTAGATGCCCGTGCAGGTTCCTACAAGAACTCCCAGGATCGCAGAGGAGCGGAGCTTTGCCACCACATACCCAGCCAAAAAGCCCTTGAGGAAGGGAGAACTGAGCACACTTCCACCCTAAATTGAGGAAGAGGGCAAGAGACGGTGAGTCAAAGAGAAAACAAAGAACTTCTTTAAGCCAAATATACATGATGTAATAGAAACTATCTCCCTATATATACACACTATGGACAAAATTAATGGGACACCTAACCATTACACCAACAGGAAAGGAAGTTTAAATGACATCGAATTCTAAATACACAGACATTAATAACCTTCATCCTTCCCTCGGGTCATTTTGACACAAAACTCATTTAAAAGACTCAGGACTTTTGTCGCACTTGAACCACAGATACACAAAACCATTGACTGGATTTGATGGCTTTATGTGGTTGTAATAAAGTAACAAATCCTTGGGACCCCCTTAGGAATTAATGGAATGCTTCAGTAAACATATAAAACCCTAAACAATGGTTTTATAATGTCTACATGTGTATCTGAATGCACACTGAAGAGATACGCTTGAGAATTGACTTTAGGACCAGTGGAACAGCTCATTTGCTCCAGAGCTATAAGTCCATCTAGTGGCGAGAGTTATGAAATATCATGTTATATATATTTTTTTCCAACAAGAGACACCCAAATTGACCCAAGGTGTTTTAGATATTTTGAGCATGTATTGGAGTTACTTTGAATTCAAGCTGAAAAAAAAAAAAAAAACGTAAAAGAATGTGTTTACATTATATTATTTAATTAAAAAATCTAGTAATTTAAAAAGGTAAACACATTTTTTTTCAAACTGGGGTCCTCCAGAAGGTTCTAAGGGGTCCCCAGAAAATTTCAGAGAATAAAAAAGACAAAGCAAAAATGGTCTACCGAACAGTCTAACTGCTTCAATTCTAAATGCTGTATACATACTTTCCATAATTGTATGTTTGCTTTGGATCTTTCTAGTGAGTTTCTCACTATAGTCCCCTTTATCTTGCTCACTGGGGTTGTAAAGTAAAATATCTAGCATCTGCCAGACCGCCTTCCGCATTCAACTTACGGAAAAATGTTTGAACTGCGAGAGGCGTTACACTTCCTTCGTAAGTTGAATACAGAAGGCGGTCCGCGGGAAGCTAGATATTTTCCTTCATAAAGTTTTAAATACAGATATTTTTTTTTTATGTTTTTCATACATAAAAAAATATAAATGGATTTTAGGAAGGGTGGTCCCTCATAAAAGGTTCATCATATTTGGGGGTCTTGGCATCATAAAGTTTGAAAACCCCTGCAGTAGAGCATTTGTGAGATCAGGCACTAATGTGGCTTGCAATCTCAGTTTTAGTTCATCCTAAAGGTGTTCGATGGGGTTGAGGTCAGGGCTCTGTGCGGGCCAGTCAAGTTCTTCCACACCAAACTCATCATGGACCTAAATCTTTGAACTGGGGCACAGTCACGCTGGAATAGAAAAGGGCCTTCCCCAAACTGTTCCAACAAAGTTGGAAACAAAGCGTTGTCCAAAATGTCTTGGTATACTGAAGCATTAAGATTTCCCTTAACTGGAAGTAAGCTCAACTCCTGAAAAACATCCCTCCAGTCAGGCAGGTAATGTTCTCCAGGCATTTGCCAAACCCAGACTTGCCCATCAGAGAGAGTGATTCGTCACTCCACAGAAAATGCTGAGAACATTTTTCCTGTAGCTCAAACAGTAGAGCGTGGCGCTAGCAACGCCAAGGTCATGGGTTCGATTCCCAGGGAAAGAAAGAAATTACAAAAAATGTAAAATGTGTACCTTGAATGCAATGTAAGTCGCTTTGGATAAAAGTGTCTGCCAAATGCATAAATGTAAATGTAATGTAAATGTTTCCACTGCTCCAGAGTCCAGTGGTGGCGTGCTTTACGCCACTCCATCCAACGCTTTGCATTGTTGGTGATGTCTGATGTGAGGCTTGCATGCAGCTGCTCGGCCATGAAAACCCATTCCACGAAGCTCCCGCCGCACAGTCTGTGTGCTGATAATAATCCCAGTAGAAGTTTGGAACTTTTCAGCTATAGAATCAGCAGAACTTTGGTGAATTTTACACACTCAATGATCCCGCTCTGACTTTAAGTGGTCTTCCGCTACGTGGCGGAGTTGCTGCTATTCCTAAATGCTTCAAATTTCCAAAAATAAAACGTACTCGGTTACTTAACGTAACCTCGGTTCCCTGAGATAAGGGAAGGAGTACTGCGTCTTAAGACGCTGTATGGGTAGGTTCTCCTACTCTCGAATATACTGAAGTAATTGTAAAATCACGCAGTGCTACTGCCCAGTCAAAACAGTGTCGAGACATCTCGCACGCTATTGGCTGGCCAGTGGGAACTGCATGAACCAATGGCAGAACAGCGTAATCTGAGCGAACCAAAGGGTACAAAGCCCGCGAAGCTGAGCGCAAGAGCCCGCGAAAGGGGCATATAAAATACGCTGTAACTGTCAAAAACGTCAGGTTAAATCGACTGAAGCGACGATCACCCGAGTCAGCGCCATAGCACGGCCGTCTACGCAGTACTCCTTCCCTTATCTCAGGGAACCGAGGTTACGTTAAGTAACCGAGTACGTTCCCTTTCGAACGGTCAGTTCGTACTGCGTCTTAAGACGCTGTATGGGAACCTGTAAAATCCCGCCGTGCTATGATAAGCGCAGTGACATGTACTCCCTCAAGTTTGAACACTTATTAGAAAGGGCTCAAGACTAGAGTTACTGACACATCATTTATATTAATAATATATATGTACACACGTCTTATACTACTGGGCTCATAGAGGCCGGTAACTATAAGGAATGTGTAAGCATTGAAGCATATGAAGGCCCCAATGCCAACTTATGACGGGGACGGGCTTACAAGGCCGTCTGATATTCGTTAGGCCGTCTTAGTATTTTTATACAGCGAGGACTTGTGCCTGCAGTGCAGGGACATCCAGACTGAAGAATCTGGTTAAAGTAGATGGTGAGGACCAACCTGCCGATCTACAAATGTCACCCATAGAAAACTCCACTAGACCACGCCCAAGAGGAGGCCATGCCTCTGGTGGAGTGAGCTTTGACACCTATGGGGCATTGGAGGCCCATAGTGTCATATGCTAACGCTATCGCGTCCACTAGCCATCTGGCTAGGTTTTGTTTGGTGACCGGAAGTTCCTTAGTTCGGTCACCAAAACTTACAAAGAGCTGCTCCGACTGTCTAAAGTGGGAGGACCGCTCAATATATGCTCTAAGCGACCTAACAGGGCCGAGCAGGTGTAACTGTCTCTCATCCTCCGAAGTGGGGAGGGCAGAGAGAGTGATTACCTGTGCTTTGAACGGTGTTGAAAGCACTTTAGGTACATAACCATGCCCTGGTTTGAGGATGACTTTAGAATCGCCTGGGCCAAATCTAAACATGACGCGTTCACAGATAACGCTTGAATGTCACTGAAACGCTTAACAGATGCCAGTGCTAGTAGCAGGGCAGTTTTCAGCGAAAGTGGCTTTAATTCAGCCATCTGCAGCGGCTCGAAGGGAGGTCTTTTTAGTGCTCTTAGGACCAATGAAGGTCCCAGGATGGCACCGTAGGAGGGAGAAGGGGGTTAAGCCTCCTGGCTCCTTTTAAGAATTTTATGACCATGGTGTGTCTGCGTACTGATTGGCCAGCTATAGGCGTATGAGATGCGGCGATAGCTGCCGTGTAGACTTTGAGTG
Source organism: Romanogobio albipinnatus (assembly GCA_023566225.1). Lineage (NCBI taxonomy): Eukaryota > Metazoa > Chordata > Actinopteri > Cypriniformes > Gobionidae > Romanogobio > Romanogobio albipinnatus. Next base: position 19,000,854 of record CM042255.1, on the reverse strand, counting down.
TGGATGGAGTGTGTCCTGCATCCAACATCTCTTATAGAAAAACAAGAATTGTGATATCTCGCATAACACTGGGTTATAGTTCCTGACTGAACACCAGTCAGAGAACACTGACCATTTAAGGGCATAGAGACGTCTAGTAGACGGAGCTCTAGCTTCACTGATGGTGCTCAAGACACTCACTGGGAGGTTCTTGAGCCCCCCTTGAGTTGCCAAACATGTAACGCCCACAATTTTGGGGTGGGGGTGCCGGATTGTCCCGTTCGCCTCAGAAAGGAGATCTTTCCTTAGGGGAACTGGCCATGGGGCTGCTGATAGTAACTGAATCAACTCGGGAAACCTGAAGTGGGTTCGCCAGAGTGGAGCCACTAGCAGGACTGTGTGCTCTCATTCCCTGATCCTTTTTAAAATCTGGGGAATGAGCGGTACTGGTGGAAAAGCATAAAGTATGCAGCTGGGCCATTCGTGGGCCAGCGCATCCTTGCTCTTGAAAAATAGATTGGGCAATGACAGTTGTCTTCGGAGGCGAAGAGGTCGACCTCTGCCCTCCCAAAAACACTCCATATCATTTGAACCGTTTAGGAATGGAGGCCCCATTAACCCAGGGACACGAGGCCCCTGGAGAGAATGTCTGTTCCCTGGTTCAGTCTGCCTGGCACATGCACTGCTTTCAGTGAATGTAATTTGCCTTTTGCCCATAGGAGGAGATGTCTGACCTGTTGGTTGAGCCATCTCGACCTGAGCCCGCCTTGGCGGTTTATATAGGAGACCACAGTCATGTTGTCCGTGCAGACTAGAACATGGTGACCTGAGAGACGTGGTAAAAAAGTCTTGAGGGCTAGCACTACTGCCAGTATTTCTAGGCAGTTATGTGCAACCGTGACTCCGTGCTCGACCATGAGCCGAAGGCCGGTTTGCCCTCGTACAGAGCGCCCCAACTCGAGTTGGAGGTGTCCGTGGTGACCACCATCCATCTGGAAACTGTTCCCAAGTGACCACGGGGCCAGGGCTTTGACACAGCCGTGGTCCACTTTGATCCAAAGCTGGCCTGAATGCCATGCTTGGGAAGGAAGCCGTGATTTCAGCCAGTACTGCAGGGGGCGCATGTGCATCATACCCAGCGGAAGTACTGGAGAAGCTTTTGCCATTAGGCCTAGCATTCTCTGAAATTTTAGGGGTCTGTTGGTTCCAATTTTGAATGAACGTGCAAGCTGCTGTGTAGTCAGAGCGCGTTCGTCCGATAGCCATGCCCTCATTTGGGCTGAGTCTAAAATTGTTCCCAGGAAGGAGGTTCTCTGCCTGGGAAGCAATGAGCTCTTGGCTGTATTTATTCTGAGACCCAGGCATTCTAGATGGCTGAGTAGCACACATTTTTCAGATTTATTTCTTCCTCTGACTGGGCCAGTATGAGCCAGTCGTCGAGGTAGTTCAGAATGCGCATTCCCGCTTGTCTTAAGGGGGAGAGAGCTGCATCCATGCACCTCATGAAAGTGCGGAGGGCCAGGGACAGGCCAAATGGCAGGACTGTGTACTGATAAGCCTTCCCGTCGAACGCGAATCTCAAAAGACTCGCCTTTATGGCGGTAGAATGCAGGGAACACGCATTAAGCAGACTCGTAGTTTACAATCATTGCATGAAAAAACATTCAGAACAGTATGTTTTTCTCCCTGACCGGAACAAAAAACGGGCCGTGAGGAGACTCAGAGTCTTTTGGGAGGCGGACCGGCTTGGGCGGGACTCAAACCTCCTCTCTTCCTGATCAGCCTGTCAGGGCTGCTTTCTGTGTTCAGTTTTGTCAGCATTCTGAAAGCCATTTGATAAGGGCTCTGTTCAGATGTCCGCCGGTTGGTTTGTGTTTGTGACACTGTGCGGACAGCACTTATGTGTAGCGGAGCACACTTGTAGTGGGCGCGCGCTAAAGAGCGAAAATCTGTGAGAACAGTGCTTATGTGCAAGGTGCACGTATTTTAGTAAGGTCGTTGCTAAAACAGCATTGGTGTACAGGCGAGCATGTTTGACAACAGGCTAGTTGACTGCAATATTTACATCTCCAGTCGCCTGAACTGAGGGGATTGAGAGAATGTAAAGGAAGTCTGTGGTGGTAATCCAGCCACAGCAGGACTTTTGAGTGGTTCTATAGCGCTGAATTAACAGTGCATAGGGGTACACCCTATGTAGGGGACACACTGCCTGCAGTCATAACAGAGGAAAAAACTCTTAATTGTTTATTAGGATCGCCGTTAATACAACGTTTTGTGTACAGGCGTGCATGTTTTATAACAGGCTCGTTTACTGTAATGGTGAACCTCTCCAGTCACCTGAATAGGGGACTGAGAGAAGTGGTGGAGTGCTTGGCCACCATTCACTAAATTGAGACTCACTGAGAAACCTGTGAGAGCGGGGCTCGAACCGGCAACCCTGTGTGCAAAAGTGCACCGTAACAGCAGAGGGCGTGGCTATGACGTAAGTCGCACTCTCAACTGTGTTTTGGTATGTAGGGTGTGCGTGCTTCATAACAGGCTCGTTCACTACACTGTTGACCCTCTTCAGTCACCTGAATAGGGGACTGAGAGAAGTGGTGGAGTGCTTGGCCGCCATTCACTAAATTGAGACTCAATGAGAAACCTGTGAGAGCGGGGCTCGAACCAGCAACCCTGTGTGCGAAAGTGCACGTAACAGCAGAGGGCGTGGCTATGACGTAAGTCGCGCTCTCGGCGGTGTTTTGGTTTGTAGGGGGGGCGTGCTTCATAACAGGCTCGTTTACTACACTGTTGAACCTCTTCAGTCGCCTGAATAGGGGACTGAGAGAAGTGGTGGAGTGCTTGGCCGCCATTCACTTAATTGAGACTCCATGAGAAACCTGTGAGAGCTGGGCTCGAACCAGCAACCCTGTGTGCGAAAGTGCACGTAACAGCAGAGGGCGTGGCTATGATGTAAGTCGCGCTCTCGACGGTGTTTTGGTTTTGTAGTGTGGGCGTGCTTCATAACAGGCTCGTTTACTACATTGTTGAACCTCTTCAGTCGTCTGAATAGAACTGAGAGAAGTGATAGAGAGTGAAAAAGGCGCAGGGCTTGGCCGCCATTATGCGCTAGACAGCAATGACGTAAGTCACGCTCTCGATAGTGAGCGCGCGCTGAGAGAGAGAGAGGGAGCACGCGCTGCCGCTGTAGAAAGCGGAGTCTGTAACGGCCGCGCTCTCAATATCTCCAGCAGTCTGAGAGCGAGTAATGCGGGAAGCTCCGGCATTAGTTCGCTCGTCCACTCTGGCATTCTCTGTCCGCGGCGCTTCTTAGCACGGCCCAAGTGAGAGAAAAAAAGAAGAGCGAGATGTTGGTAATCGTGCGGATTCGTCTTCCTCATTGCCGCAAAATGAGACCAGGTCCTCGGCGTCTAGCGGAGGGAGCAGGTCCGATCAAGAGAACGTCACAGGGGAAACGTCTCTCTGAGGCGAAGACGAGGCACGCGGGCACTGGGCCGACGTGAACTCGCTAGCCTCGGTATAAGCAACCCTCTGGCTCCGTCGTTCTTTCCCGCCGAGGCTCGGACGGGAAAAGGGGAATGGGAGAGCGCGAGGGGCGGGGTCGCGTCCTGAAGAGAGCGCTATCCGCGAACGGAGGGAGGAAATGGGCATACCCTCGCAGTGAGAGCAGCCATACCCGGCGAGAGTAGCGTCCGCGTGGGCCTTGCCCAGACAGATCACGCACCCGTCGTGGTTATCCTCCTAGTGCAGGTAAGTACTGCACATGACACACAATATGTTTTTCTCAGTATTGCACAGAAAGGATACACCGTAGTGTTTCACCAAAGAGCGCAGGGGAAAGGCGTGACAGCTCGCGGGATCGCTGGCGATTTGAGCGCGCTGAAGAATACAGCAGGCCGCTGACTCTCGCAGGACGTCCGGGCTGGCTAGCTCGCTATTCCGCTGCAGGCTCGTCAATTCACGGTGAAAGTGGTGTAGTTCGAGTTTATCAGCGAGGACCATAGATCGTCGCTGAAGGAAATTAATCTGACGTTTTTGACAGTTACAGCGTATTTTATATGCCCCTTTCGCGGGCTCTTGCGCTCAGCTTCGCGGGCTTTGTGCCCTTTGGTTCGCTCAGATTACGCTGTTCTGCCATTGGTTCATGCAGTTCCCACTGGCCAGCCAATAGCGTGCGAGATGTCTCGACACTGTTTTGACTGGGCAGTAGCACTGCGTGATTTTACAATTACTTCAGTATATTCGAGAGTAGGAGAACCTACCCATACAGCGTCTTAAGACGCAGTACGAACTGACCGTTCGAAAGGGAACTTAAAGTTGACCGTGGAATACAAACTGACTTACTACAAAGGTGGAGTCCTATCACAGTATCACACTTGAAGTCACTGAGCTCTTCAGAATGACCCATTTTATAGTTTTTTCCGCAAATGTTTGTAAACGCAGATTTGTGCTTAGTTAGCAAGTGCTTGATTTTATACAGCTGAGGCAATTTGGTCTGATTTAAAGCCCTGAATTCAAGAATTAAGAGGTGTGTCCCAATACTTTTGTCCATATAGTGTGTATATATATATACACACACATATCAACATCTTTAAATATTTGTTTTTATTGTTCTTTCCCCTCATTAAAGCCAGTTATTACACAGACTTGCACCTTTGTCTTTTTGTCTGATTTTCAAAAACTTTTTTGTATTGTAATGTAAGGTGATTCAACTCGGGGCTGGTTGTTTTGGTTCATCGGTTATAACTCTTCAACAAAATCTTGTTGAGGAAAGAAAAATCTAAAATTCTGGAACCAAGGATGCTGTTAGAAACACCTTCACAGCAGTTTTCACTATTTTTGTTTTGTTGCAATTTATGCCAGGGTAATGTACGTCGAGAATTGTGAATTTACATTTGTATTATTATTATTTTAATCTAATATAACCATGCTAGATTTATGATGTTCATTGCTGCGTCAATGCATCATCACAGTCTGTGAAAAGGGTTCTGAGTTGAACAAAAATATGAAGTCCTGCCTGTGGAATTCCAACCCCAACTTCATCCTCCATCCTCCGCTGAAGGTCTTCAAGCTGGCCTTTAAGCAGGGACAGGTCTTTCAGCTGCCGGAATGGATCCTGTTCAAGAAATATAAACACGGAGACATTTACAACAAACCCCGGCATAGCTGTGGTGGATGTGACTGTCAGCAGAATGAGTCATCGCGGGTGTGCCAGCAGACATGGATTATAATTTCTGCGCCATCTATACACGTTTCATAAAAAAATATTAAAAGACATTTAGGGACGCGGATAAATTACAGGTTATATCATAAAAGACAGTGAAAACATGATGTCTGCTGAACTTTACAGAGCGAACAACTCAAACACTGTACGGAACTGCAGGTTTTGTTTTCTTTCCGTTGTCTCACGGCCAGGACAATGTAACTAAACAGTAATCGAGAACAGTGTCAAATATACAGAACTTAGAGTGACTTAAGAAAACTAGAAGTAAGTTCGGTAGCACACCAACCTTGTCCGCCATGATCGCCTCCGTTCCGTGGGATCAGCGATTCTGCGTTCGATTGAGCAACCTGTAAACTGATATAGATCGCGCATTAAGTTTGATTACATTTGTCTGTCTGGTTCTTCTTCTTCTTTTGCGGTTTTAATCTCGGTTAACAAACAACGAAATGGTGCGTTACCGCCACCGACTGGTATGGAGTGTGGATCAGACTGTTACCCGTACCTTTTTATAACCTCTCCTACAAATGTAGATATTGAAAGGGAAAAGAATAACACTGGTTTTATAGAATATCTACTAGTTTAAATGGCCTTTTTATCTTTGCAAAATGTCATAATCCTTATTTCTGACAGTGGAGCATAAACATGTTTCTTCTTGCCCGTAACCACTCATTTCTGTATTATGATTCCCCCATTTTATAAACTGTACTGTTTCTTGTGTATCCAAATCTTGACCTAATCTAATCCTGCACATCTCATCTCTTTTGTCCTTTCCTCGCTTCATCCCATTGTTTTTGCCACCTTGCTTTCAGTCAACCTTTTGCTCTCGATTTCCATCTTGCTTAGTCTAACTGATAACGTGTTCAGCAAAATAAAAAATAAAAAAGAGAAACACATAAAGGTTTGGAACAACATGAGGGTGAGTAAATAACTCTTTTTTTTTTTTTTTTTTTTAAAGGTCAAAGACTTATATTATTTTAAAATGTTGGCCTTTTTAAAAGTCATTAATGTCTGGCTTTTGACATTGTGAAAATTAAGTAGACCTATACATTTTAACATACTTTTAAAAACACTAGCTTATTTATTACACACATAATATATTTTAAAATAATATAAGCCTACTTATGTGCTACTTATGTACCTGCATGTAATGTTTCCTGACACTTAACACAAGCAAGTAAAATGTATTATAGATCTATATTAAATTAATTAATTATATTTTATTTTACAATAAATGCTTGGTCTTTAATGTAATTTCTGCTGAAATGATGTCATTATTTAAATATATTTTGTAATTACACATTTGTAAGGAAGTTGCAATAGTACATTAACAATATATTAACTAGTGTACTATATTGCACAATAATCAAATACTTTAGGCTCCACATGGTTTAGTATGTCCATGAAAATATGTGTAGGCTACTTTAAAGCATGACAAAAGAGTAGGCCTATTAAAACATAATAATTTAATGCTTTAAAGTATTACATTATTACAAAGTGTACTTTTTAATTGTGTGCTGAAGGGTGTTAAGAAACAATCATGAAAGTGAGTGCTTTTATTTACAGTTTCTGCAATTAGGCCTACCGTTTTAAAAAATATATACATTTAAAGGGATAGTTCACCCCCCTAAATGAAAATTTCGTCATCATTTAATCACCCTCAAGTTTCTTTCTTCTGTTAAACACAAACGTAGATATTTTAAATAATGTGTAATCAAACAGTTGACACCCAGATAACAATTTTTGGTTCCCAGAACGTTCCCAGAACAGGCATCCTAACGTTCTCTACTGGTTAGCCAGGAAAGTTTTCTTTACGTAAATAGAACGTTCCCTGTTGGTTTGGAGAACGTTCCCCTAACCTTCCCGGAACGTTCCCCTAACCTCTTTACTCCGATATAATTTTCCCTGCGGTACGCCAGTAATCGTCCAGCAATGCCCGCGTCCCATAGGGTATAAGCGGCATGGAAAAAGGATGAATGGACGTCAATAATCAGCTGCTTTTGAACTTATTTAATCAATAGAAATAATTCAAGCACATAAACCTTCATATGGAGGATTAAATAAGAATTATGCATTAATATGTACATTTCGTAAATTGTATCACTGTTTTAGTATTCGTAAATTACTACCACAACCAGGTTATAGGCTACGTGCCAAATGACTTCAACACAATATGCGGTTTAAAAATATGAATTTTATTCACAGACATTAATAATGAATAAAGATGACTTTAACTTGGATAACATTGCATTATTTTCTTACCACTGAATTAACGGAACGCATCTCTTTTGGTCAGTAAACCAAAACTCCTCGGTTAACATCATGTTGTCTTCAATTACGTGTCAAATCTCTCTGAAATCACACTATTTACAATGGTATATTTATTAATTATAACATATTATTCAATAAAGATCGATAAACGAATGTTAGTCAGTCGGTAAAAACGAAATGACCGTTAATTTTTAAATTACGCGAGTGCGCGTCTTTCTGTGGAAGACGAATGAAAGCGCGTGCTGGAAGAAAGCGCGTGCTGGAGAAGCGCGCACAGATCAGAGGCGCGCAGTAACGAAATATACAAATAAACCTTATGAAAAAGTGTAATCTAAAAATAACCTGCAGGGAACGTTCTGGGAAGGTTCTCTTTAGGTTATAAAATAAACCCCAAAAATAACCTGCAGGGAACGTTCTCTTTTGGTTCCCCACAAAAATAACCAAACGGGAACCATATGGGAACGTTATGGGAACGTTCTGTGTTTGCTGGGCAGTAGCCATTGACTTTCATAGTAGGAAAACAAATGCTATGGAAGTCAACTGTTTTATTACCAACATTCTTCAAATTACTTTATTTTGAAGGTTTGGAACAACATGAGGGTTAATAAATGACGACTAAATATTCATTTTGGATGGACTATCCCTTTAAGATAGGAAGCACACTAGCCTACAAGTGCATTTAAACGCACTTCCTAGCTATTCACAACAGAACTGAAACCTGAACCGTTTATGCTCTATTTTCTGAATGTATATGATTATTTTCATATTTCAATAACAATGTAACCGATTTTATAACGTACACCAACTGTGGCTACAATATCCATAAAATATAATTATGGCATTATGGTATCGTTACAGCAGCCTATTCCACTGATTACAAACGCGCGAGCCCATCTCCATTTGTGACTGCAGAAGCAGACTCTCGCGACAGAGAAGTCGTTGCCACGGCAACCAGAGGGATGATGCAAACAGAGGCTGGACGATGACGGACTTGAATTCATGACGAAAGGAATTAAGGTGGACCAACAAAACGCAAACCACAAACCTTTACACTTCCACAGCTCTTTACGCACCACAAATATTTCCCAACGAATACTTCATGTGCGACGGTATGAGTCATATGTTTATTGTGTATGTAACACACGCCTCGGTATTTAGTAACATTAGCTTGCTAAGATGTTTCCCAGAAACGTTTTATGAAGTCGAATGAAGCCGTTTCGTTACAAATTATATATAATTCCTCGCATAACATAATAGCACAAACTGTAACAATACAATAACGTGCTTTTAAATGTACTGAAAGTTGTCAAAAATTAGAATTTGTTTTATTCGTAACATTACAGATGGTGATTCTCTGCCTCAGTGAGTGGAACAGATTGGAGACACTAATTCTTCTCAGGAACACGTCACAGTTTGTGCCCTGTTTGATTTTTTTTTTTTTTTTTTTGCTGCATATAGCCTATATTGCTGTATGTATCTTTGTTTAAAATATTTACACCTGCATTATTGTATCTGCTATGTTCAGCCATCCTTAAGGCACCACCATGAGCTCAGGGGGGCAAATAGAGCCAGCGAGAGAGGGTGGGGGGTGAAGGAGGGGGACTAGCTGCAGGCATTACTGAATTACAGAATCCACAGAGAGACACACACACACACACACACACACACACACACACACACACACACACACACACTGACAGAGAGAGAGAGAGAGAGAGAGAGAGAGAGAAGCAATCTCACAAACAGCATCTCTCTCAGCTTGACGGAACGACAGTGAACAGAATAGGGAAGAGAACAGAACAGAGAGATCTCACAAGCATTAGGCAATGAGACAAAGATGAGGCTGATTAGACAGCAGTGAAATTACCTGAGGGAAAGATAAAACAGGGGAAAGACGGAGAGGGGAAAAGAGGAGTGCGGGTTTTAATCCTTTTGGCATGTGAGCGAGTGCAGTGGTCACCCAGGCTGTGTGTGAGTGTGTGCTGCAGAGTTTGTTGGTGGTGTTGGGACGCTTTGAACTGGAATCTGAACTATGTATCTGAACTAACCTCAGGGGACTTTCGGGACGACACCATGCTGGGCAAGGATTACATGCTCGCCATCATCATCGTCAACTATGACGGTAGGTACACGGATGCATCTGCACTTTCCCCTCCTCTTTGTTCTTTTTCACCTCTCTCTGCTTAGTGCACTCTCTACTGCTTAGGTGTCGAAGTGAGTGGAAGAGTTTCTCTTCATCTGCAGACATTGTCTGCTGTTCACACGCTCCGCTGCTCACTCATGGACTTTAACTACAGGTGCTGTGTCATACTAGACCCACCCGACTGTTTAGAGACCCTCGTCTTTGAGACGTTTAGTCAGATGGACTCCTTGAATTAATTACAAGGAGTTTTGCTTCGATTGATTTTCACACTCGAGACCAACACAATCTAAAAAAGTTGAAATCGAGAGGTTTGCCTGTTGATATTGTTGAGGGCCAGGTGTACAAGCGTTCACGGGCAATGTCACCTGTGCGGCTTTGTTGTGATTATGCATCTGCTGGAAAATTAGCAGCATAATTTTCCCACACAAAATTATATACCAGTAAACTCCTCCCCTTCATGAGTTTATGTGTTAGAAGCTTGATATTGTTACACTTCAATTTCTAATGATTTATACAAAGAGCTCCAACTGAAAATTCATCATCTGAGATAGTGTCAAAGGAGATACATTTTTTGCTTCCAAAAGTGTTCGAATGAAACTTCCCAGATGATGAAGTGATAGTGGGCTGATATGTTGAGTTTTGCTTTCAGAAAATAATATCGACGGGATCTTAGATGGTTGTTGACCAGTAAACCATCACGTTATGATTTAGTATTCATATTCATATTCTATTCACAGAATAGTGGATTAAGATGAAAACTTTTCAGAAAGTTGACATCATGTGGTGTGACATGCTAAAAACTCTTTAAAATATTGTTTAATTGGTTAATTATATTGATAAAAATATTACTGACATGTCAATATAAAAATGATTTATTCAGAGACCACATGGAATATTTGTCAAACAAAACAACAACAAAATAATAATAATGTCAAGCCACAGGACCATTTAAAATGAACTGCTGAAGGGAAAAAGACTTATACATTCATATACATTTTAACCTAAAACCTTGATGTTTGTAATAAAAAGGACACGTTATGCGTCAAGTAGGATCTGTACAAAGGCAGAAACTGTCCTACCTACGTCATCACTCTTAAAATAACTTATGTTAAACAGACACGAGAGGAGGTGTGTGTGTGAGACAGAATGTGTTTGTCTGTCTCTGTCCGAGAGACAGTGAATGATGGAATAGCTTCTCCTAAAGCAAAGGCATGGACACTAATGCTGAATGGTGCTGAGTGAACGCTGATGGCAGGAGCTCCTGTAGATGTACAGGAATCGATTGCATTTGAGGCAAATTTTCCTTGCTTAATCAATTTGGTTGTACTTTCAGTTACTGAAATGCTTCCTCCATGTGAGGAAGTCTTCATAAGAGCGTGTAAAGTAAAATGCTGTCTTGCTTCTTGATCTATTGACGGCCCATGGATTAAAACCCAGATGGATTTTTAGATCCACCTCTAGTCTTAATCTAGTCTTAATCTTCCTGGTCTGACCTCACACGGACATGAATTGGGATTATCTGACCACTGACATAATGCCATTGGGATTATTTTTTTTCCAGATGTAGCTACAATTACCTCTTTCTGCTTCTCTCTTTCTCTCTTTTGTCCTGACACATTTCAAACCTGGACATATTAGATCTTTGTCCTTTTCTTGCTTTTCACAACATCACCCTTTTTCTTTCAATAGTGCCTTTTGGGTTTTTAAAACTTGTTATTGAACAGCTGTTTTTTTGTTGCAATGCAACTGCTACAGTGCTAATGCTAATACACACTGTGCTTATTCACACTGAATATGTTTGGCACCACAAACCACGGGCTACACTCTAAAAAAAAAAGTTTCTATATGACACCAAAAATGGTTCTTCGTCGTAATCATAGAGGAACCACTTTTGGTGCTATATAGCACCATATCTTAACATGTTCTGTATATGGTAGCGGTGCTATATAGCACCTTAGTCAAAGAACCGGTGAAGAACCTCTGAAGAACCGTTGAAGAACCACTGAAGCACCAAAATTGGTGCTATATAGTACTAAAAAAGGTTCCTCTATGATTACGAGCCAAGAACCATTTTTGGTGCCATATAGAACCTTTTTTTAGAGTGTAAAGGTACAATATAAATTTTCTTGGATGAAATTCAGTAATTTCAGTAGGAATCCATCCAGTTGGGAACTTTGCATGCGGAGAAAAGATTTTGTAATGGGTACAAATTGTCCACATTGATTCACCGCATTGACCAACAGAAAGCTGCTTGGTTTGAAAGTGACTTTTGTGTGAGCTGTGTGAGCTGTGAAACAAAATTTCACTAATGTGTACTTCACACACAATCTAACTGCAGCACTTTTTTTTTACCAAAAAAACTAAGAATATACTCCAAATAGCAGAAATCACAGGAGCTAACCACATGGCAGAAAAACAAACAAAATGAGGGCTATATATAGAGGGTATGCATTGACGTCACTTTCCCGATGGAACACACCCCCTCAGCCGGGACTGAGTGGGAGAAGAGCTGCTGCATGACTGAAGTTAATAGGGGAAAATGTGAGTAAAACAAACGGTTATCAGTTTAAACTAAAGGTTCTCTTACGAGAGGTTCTCTCGTATTGCGTAAGTTCCTTACGCTACGGAAAGTATTCTTTCTTCGAGATTTCTGAAAAACCCAAAATTATCCTTAATTTTGTAACATTGTCAACGCAGTGCGGCAGCCTGGCAGACCATAGCAGGCTATTCCAGCGTGCTATTGGCTGCTCTGCTGGCAACTGCAGCAGCCTATCGGTGAGCCCGCGTGACGTGGCGACCAATGAGGGCGCTTCGCGCCCACCTGGCTTCATTTGCCTACAGGTGGGGCGTGGCCACGTGTATATAAGCAGGGCTCACGGGCTGCATATTCGATTTTCTTTTCTTCAGCGAAGCCCTTCGCATCGCTGGATCTGGAACCCGCCGCCGTGACCGCGCAGACAAGCAAGCAGAGGACAGCGCCTGAGGAAGCCGCCTTCAGCCATCCGTGCCTGCTCTGCTATCCGGCAGCCCATATCCTTTACGCTCAAAAGTGTTGTCGCCGCTGCGTCACACTTTTTCACAAAAAGAGCCGAGCGTTGATACAAATGTCTCGTTCCACCTGCGGCTCGTGTCACGCGCAGCTCAGCTCCGGGGACCGCCACGTGATCTGCGCTCTCTGCCTGGGCCGTGATCACGCCGCTGCCGCACTCCTCGCCGGCGGATGCCAAGAGTGCGAAGAACTGACGATGTCGACCCTGCGGGCTCGACTCGTCCTGTTCGATGATGATATTCCTCCAGTCCCTGCCACGCCGCGCAGAAAGAAGCGCCGCTCGCAGCGGATTCCGGAGTTCGCCGAGAGAAGCTCGCCGGAACCTTTCCCGCCCGCTTCACTCTCGCCTTCCCCGCCCCCACCCCAGGCCGCCATTTCTGTTGCCGCCTCCGGGGATGAGGCGGATGCGGCCGCGGAACGCGCCGACAGCTGCTCCATCATGGCTTCCGACAGCGAGGACTGGTCTTCCGCGTCCTCTTCAGTCCGGGGCTCCGGACGCTCTCGAGCGGGTGAGGACGCCGAACTTTTGCGCCTTCTCACCCAGGCCGTCGAGCAGCTAGGCCTCGAATGGGCCCCGCCCAAGGTGGCAGCGCCGAACCGACTTGACGGATGCTTCCTAAACAGTCGCCGCCGTGCGCCCACCTCCAGGACTGCACCCTTTCTGCCGGAGCTTCACGAGGAGCTCGCAAAGTCCTGGAACGCGCCATTCTCCGCGAGGGTCTCGTCTCAGGCTTCTTCTCCAGGGTGGCCGGAGCGATGAGTGTAGGGCCGCACACAAGCCACTCCCCGCTCGAAGCGGCAGAGATGCAGTGTGTAGGGCGGCCAGCCATCGCGAGCGATCGGCTGGCCCACAGCACAGAGAGCGCGCGCACTGCGCCCGCCCCTCCTATACAGGCCGTCAAACCCGCGAAGCGCGGCGTTTCGAGCCCGGAGGCCGTTCTATCCCGTGTGGCGCACGCGAGAGCGTGGGAAGCCATTCCAGGTGTATCAGAATGGGTGCTGAAAACAGTGAAGCACGGCTACACTCTGCAGTTCGCTCGCCGCCCTCCGCGCTTCTGTGCGCGTACAGAGACGAGAGTGAGCGAGGAAGTAGCACATCTACTTCGAGCAGAAATAGCCACGCTGCTGTGCAAAGGGGCTATAGAACCGGTTCCCCATTCTATGAGCAAGTCAGGCTTTTACAGCCGGTATTTTCTCGTGCCAAAAAGGGATGGGTCGCTCAGACCGATTCTGGATCTGAGGCGTCTGAACAAAGCTCTTATGAAAAGATCGTTCAAGATGCTCACGACCAAGCAGATCCTCGCGCATATTCGCCCGAGAGACTGGCTAATCTCCCTAGATTTGAAAGATGCATATTTTCAAATCAAGATAACGCCGCGTCACAGGCCATTCTTACGATTCGCCTTCGACGGCCAGGCTTATCAATACACCGTCCTTCCGTTCGGCCTGTCACTAGCACCCCGTACATTTACGAAGTGCATGGACGCGGCCCTCGCTCCTCTGAGAAATCGAGGGATGCGAGTATTGAACTATCTGGACGATTGGCTCATCCTGGCGCAGTCGGAGGCCGAGCTCCTCGCCCACAGGGCAATGCTGCTCAGCCATCTGGACAGCCTAGGGCTCATGGTCAATTGGACCAAGAGCTCATTAGTGCCCACGCAATCAACCTCATTCCTGGGTTTGAATCTGGACACTGTGGCAATGTCAGCCCGCCTGTCACCCCCATCGCGCGCGCCAAGTTCGGCGCATGGCTGCGTACTTCCGGCCGGGCAAAATCGCACCTCTAAAGCTTTTTCAGAGGATGCTGGGACGTATGGCCTCAGCTGCGGCTGTGCTCCAGCTGGGCTTAATGCGCATGCGCCCGCTGCAATGCTGGTTAAACGCCCGAGTGCCTCACAGAGCCTGGGCGTCCGGTGGCTTCAGGATCAGAGTGACTCAGGGCTGCGTGTCAGCCCTAGAGCCCTGGTTAGTAGCCGACTGGTACCAGAGGGGAGTGACGATGGGAGCCATCTCACACCGCAAGGTCATCTCGACGGACGCCTCCACCACGGGTTGGGGCGCCGTTTTCGAGGGCAGATCAGCCTCGGGCCTTTGGTCGAGCGAGGAAAAACTCCTACACATAAACTGTTTGGAGATGATAGCGGTAGAGAACGCGCTCAGGCAGTTTCTCCCGCTTATACGAGGACACCATGTGTTAGTCCGGTCGGACAACACCACAGTGGTGTCCTACGTGAACCGGCAGGGCGGTGTCAGGTCCAGAGGTCTGGGCAATCTGACAGAACGCCTGCTCGTGTGGGCACACAGCTCGCTGCGCTCGCTGAGAGCTGCGCACGTGCCGGGCCACCTCAATGTGGGCCCGGACAAGCTGTCCAGGGGCCTCATTCTCCCAGGAGAATGGTCCCTGCACCCCCAGACAGTCCAGCTGGTATGGCGCCTGTTCGGCAGAGCGGAGCTCGACCTCTTTGCAACAAAAGAGAACGCCCGCTGCCCGACGTTTCTGTCCAAAAGCGAGGATGCGCTGTCCCAAACTTGGCCCAGCCTCCCGCTGTATGCTTTCCCGCCGATCTCCCTATTGCCCCAGGTCATAGCGAAAATCAGGGAAACGCGCCGTCCGGTGCTCCTTATAGCACCGCGCTGGGAGAACCAGATTTGGTACCCAGAGCTGGTGAAGCTGTCGCACTCACCCCCCTGGCCAGTTCCGCTGAGAGCAGACCTTCTCTCTCAAGCAGGAGGGTCAGTTTGGCATCCCCATCCAGAGCGATGGTCTCTGCATGTATGGGTGACCAACGGATACCCGTTGACCTGCCCGAAGGGGTTATGAACACGATTTCACACTCTAGAGCCCCCTCGACGAGGCGGTTATATAGTTCTAAGTGGTCGGTGTTCACCGAGTGGTGTGTTTCCAAGGGATTGGACCCACAGCAATGTGGGGTCCAGCGGGTGCTCTCCTTCCTCCAAGAGCTTTTGGAACGGGGCAGGTCCCCTTCCACGCTCAAAGTGTATGTGGCGGCTATAGCAGCGTTCGCTCAGACGACGCTAGGTAGCACGCTAGGAAGGAACGAGCTCATCATCCGTTTCCTCAGAGGAGCCAGACGGATGAATCCCCCGCGGCCCCCGTCGGTTCCTATATGGGATCTGGCCTTGGTCCTAGAGGCCCTGAAGGCTCATCCCTTTGAACCGCTCGAGACTGTGGAACCAAGGTTCCTTTCGCTAAAAACCGCGTTTCTGATAGCTCTGGCTTCAGTGAAACGCGTGGGTGATCTACACGCGCTCTCAGTGAGCCCGACGTGTATGGAGTTCGGTCCTAATGACTCTAAGGTCATTCTCAGACCGAGGCATGGTTATGTCCCCAAAGCGATCGGCACTCCCTTCAGGGCGCAGATTATCTCCCTCTCGGCTCTGCCAGCATCCGATGAGGGGGACGGTGGCAATTTCCTCTGCCCTGTCAGGGCATTGAGGGTTTATGTCACACGCTCCGCCGCCTTCAGGCGTTCTGAGCAGCTATTTGTTTCGTTTGGCGGGCGCACTAAAGGTCTCGCCTCCTCGAAACAGACCCTGTCCAGGTGGATAGTGGACGCGATTGCAGCTGCATACGCTTCCAAACACCTGCAGTGCCCGCTAGGTGTCAGAGCACACTCCACCAGAGGCATGGCCTCTTCGTGGGCTTGGGCCAGAGGGATTTCCATCCACGATATCTGTATGGCGGCAGGCTGGGCCTCCCCGTCTACGTTCGTGAGATTTTACAATCTGGAAGTTCCTGCCTTACAGGCGAAAGTGTTATCAGTTCAATAGGGCTGTTGGTTCTGCCCAGTGGTTCTGCACAGACATAGCTCACATACTGGTAGTAAGTTCGGTACTAGGCTCATTGTGAATTTGAAGGAGACCGGCGGTGCCGTTCCCTCATTTACGAGACGAGCTGTTGAGAGTTTGAAGGTGACCGGCGGTGCCGTTACCTCACTCATATAACAAGATATTGTGAATTTGAAGGCGACCGGCGTTGCCGCTCCCTCATTCATGAGACAAGGTGTGGTGAATTTGAAGGAGACCGGCAGGTGCCGTTCCCTCATTCATGGGACAGGGTGTTGTAACCACCCGTCGTAACCACCCGTCAGTTCGAATGAAGTGTCTGTATATGTGGTGGCCCGTTTTCCTTACCGGCCACCCTGCCCGAGCAGTGTTATGGTCCCCGGTTCCCTGGGATACATATGCTGTATGCGAGGCGCGCACGGCGTTGACAATATGTTCCCGTAGCGTAAGGAACTTACGCAATACGAGAGAACCTCTCGTAAGAGAACGATACTCGGTTACTTAACGTAACCTCGGTTCTCTCTAGAAGAGGGAACGAGTATTGCGTTCCTTGCCGTGCGCCCCGCGGGCTTTTATGCTTCAGAACTACGAAAACCGAATATGCAGCCCGTGAGCCCTGCTTATATACACGTGGCCACGCCCCACCTGTAGGCAAATGAAGCCAGGTGGGCGCGAAGCGCCCTCATTGGTCGCCACGTCACGCGGGCTCACCGATAGGCTGCTGCAGTTGCCAGCAGAGCAGCCAATAGCACGCTGGAATAGCCTGCTATGGTCTGCCAGGCTGCCGCACTGCGTTGACAATGTTACAAAATTAAGGATAATTTTGGGTTTTTCAGAAATCTCGAAGAAAGAATACTTTCCGTAGCGTAAGGAACTTACGCAATACTCGTTCCCTCTTCTAGAGAGAACCGAGGTTACGTTATGTAACCGAGTATCGTTAGACTCTATATAGTGTTCCTTACAACTTACTCCAGTCCAGTGATCCATAGATATTGATATGCAGCCAGGAATTGTGTTTTCCTGACATTTATATGAGCCTGATTTCGATACATAAATACATAAATATTTATCACTGTCAGTCATCACAATTTCGAGAGTGAATCCAGCATGTATATGCGGATGGGCCTATGTATTGAAGCGTGTATGTGGCCGCTTGTCAAGAATGAAAAACAAAAGTTTTATTCAAATTCTGAATATATTATAGGACTGTTAATTTTTTTTTTAAAATATCGCCTAGACAGCGCACAAAGAGCATATAATCAATAAAAGCTGTCACTCATTCATTGAACACGATCTCACAAAGTTACGTTATATTAATCAGTGAAGCTGACTACACAATGAATTTTCTTTGTTAGAGAGGATTTGCGCGCATGCAGAGTTCAGCACTGGACAAAAACTCGAGCGGTGAGTGGATTCTAACTTCAACACCTCTGATTGGCCATTGCGTTCAAGAAAACAGCAAACTTGTCGGTGATTGCTACATTACTCACCGAAGTGAAAACATGTTGAAAATTGAATCATTTGACGAGCGCAAACACAGATATGCACTGGATCTTTTGCTAACTCTTTTTCCCTAATAATATGTGATTATTACGAAGAAAATAGATCCTAGACCAGCAGTGTTGGGCAGCTTTTCCCTCTAAAAGCTATCAGTAGCAGAAGCAGCAGACGGCATTGGTTTGAGTGAGAAAATTACATGCTATTATCAAGTCCGTCTCCCCGACCCCCATGGCGCTGGGCCTGGTTTTGTGTGTTTTTCACGCTGTAAACCAATGCTGCCTCTCAGTCTTTTTGCCACTCAGTGGGCGTAACCGCAGTCACTTCAGCCGACGGTGATGTCATGTGCATTGCCTCTATACACAGGAAAAAACTAAGCAGACTAGAAACAGGTGTGCAACTAAATCAGTAACCATGGTAACAAATGAAGAGCGGGAAATTGGGGAACAAAGGAAACCGGAATAGAAAACAAAACTAAACAAAAAATTCAAACATTGAACTGAAACAAGTCTGAGCGTTACTTTACCGTTGTACCATTGCAAAATCCAGTCATTTAAATAGGAAACCATGCATTTAGGATATTTATGTTAGGGCGAAACATTTCCCCACGCAGATTTCCAGTTGGTTATGTGGATTCGCCATGAAGACCAATAGAAAGCTGCTTGGTTTTAAAAGTAACTGCTGTGTGAGCTGTGCTTCATACATTGCTATACATTTGACATTGCACAATGGACCATTTTTGCCCCCCCAAAAATGTGTTGCATCTTAAGCCTGTGGAAAATGGTTAAAACCCAGGGTGACAGCAACCCAAACCAAAGGTTAAGGTTAAACACTTTTCTGTTCTCTCCCTCTCTCTTTATCGTACATCCATCTCGGTGTTCTTTACCTCCTACTTCACCTTTACTTTGAAAGTGGTTGAATTGGAAGGCGAAAAATCTATTGATTGCAATCAGTGCAGTAATGGTGCCTTTTATTACAGTTGTTTCAGTGGCTCATGGGAGTCAGGGGGGATCAGTTCTGATTGGCCACATGAGAGCTCTCTGGTAAAATGCTCAATTCAGACATATGCATTTTTTAGACTCCTTAGTTGCTTGTGGTTACTCTCAAATGTGACTGGTTGTTGAGTAACATGTCCTGTTTACCATTCAAGTAGTTTTCCAGATTAATTTCAATAATTTGTGGTTCTTGAATAGCAAGTGTCAGTGTTAATATCGCTAAAACAGGTTCAATGCCAACTCATATGTCCTGTTGAGGAGAGGTGCTATTACTTTTCTAAGACTTTGTGCATACTAGGGGAAATAAGACCATTTTTGTAAGCAGCCACTTTGCAACACCCTAGCAATCACCCAGAACACCCAAATAACATGACAGCAATGTGCTTGAAACCATTCAGACTGTACATCAATGGTCTGGCAGCCATCCAAAACTAGCATTGTGCGCAATCAAGCACAACTTGTCAGGAAATCTACTCACGCTTTAAACTCTGAGATGCAGTCCTATAATATAATCCTTATATAGTAGGTTTCTATAGGGACTGATCAGGCAGTGCAGGTTTTCTCAGGAGATCATCAATAATTCACAAACATCCTCTTCAATAAAACCCCTCCACCCTCCATGTTGTTTTCAACATTCAATCTGTTGTTATCGCTTCATCCTCATGACATTGCCTTGAAGTTGTTAGTGGGTGCGTGATGGGAACTGCGGCACCACCTACGTGCGAAATGCTGTGATACCACAATTACAGGAAATGAGGCCGTATCTCACTGTAGCTGCTCCCCAATACCCTTAAGAGTATTTTACTTAAGAGTAAGTTAACCCACACTTTGTCTTGAAACCACAGACTTGCATATGAGATTTGTCTGAGATTTGATTTAAATTGGCATCAGAATAACAGTCGTGTTGTATATTAGCAACCTATTTTCTTGTAATATCCATCAATATTCATCTACTGGCCCCTGAGCCTGAAACAAGTGATAACCAATGAGGTATCTGTGTTACAGCATGCATCCACTCACTGCCCCTTTTTTTTTAAACTGCCTTCAGCTCCAAACACAGACAGTCGGCAGACATAATTTCAGGTGCACTCTGAATGGGGACCAGAATTAGACTGAGAATAGCCTTTCTTCTTCCTTCAGCAGTTCCTTTTTCTGCCTGTGTTTTATTTCAGCCAGCTGACAGCGCAGCTAGCCAGCCCAAAACACTAAAAATGTCATGGCAACAGTGCGATTAGTATGGCCTGTCAAGAGCGGAGGCGAGGGGCAGCTTGTGAAAAAGAGCGGAGTTCGATCTGGAGATGATTGATGATCTCTGGGGAGGGCCAGAGACACACAGACATTCACAAAGATGCTCACACAGGTGACAGGTGAAGTTAATAGCATCTCTTCATCACAGCACCTGTTAGGTTAGTGGGTGGGATATATTAGGCAGCAAGTAAACAGTTTGTCCTCAAAGTTGATGTGTTAGAAACAGGAAAAATGGGCAAGCGTAAGGATTTGAGCGAGTTTGACAAGGTCAAAATTGTGATGGCTAGACGACTGGGTCAGAGCATCACCAAAACTGCAGCTCTTGTGGGGTGTTCTCGGTCTGCAGTGGTCAGATCTATCAAAAGTGGTCCAAGGAAGGAACAGTGGTGAACCAGCGACAGGGTCATGGGCGGCCAAGGCTCATTGATGCACATGGGGTGCGAAGGCTGGCCAGTGTGGTTCGATCAAACAGACGAGTTACTGAAGCTCAAATTGGTCAAGAAGTTAATGCTGGTTCTGATAGAAAGGTGTCAGAATACACAGTGCATCGCAGTTTGTTGTGTATGGGGCTGCATAGCCGCTGACCAGTCAGGGTGGCCATGCTGACCCCTGTCCACTGCCGAAAGCTGTCATCCTGCCATCCACGTGGATGTTACTTTGACACATACTACCTACCTAAGCATTGTTGCAGACCATGTACACCCTTTCATGGAAACGGAATTCTCTGGTGGCTGTGGCCTCTTTCAGCAGAATAATGTGCCCTGCCACAAAGTAAAAATGGTTCAGGAATGGTTTGAGGAGCACAATAACGAGTCTGAGGTGTTGACTTGGCCTCCAAATTCCACAGATCTCGATCCAATCGAGCATCTGTGGGATGTGCTGAACAAACATGTCCGGTCCATGGAGGCCCCACCTCGCACCTTACAGGACTTAAAGGATCTGCTGCTAACATCTTGGTGCCAGATACCACAGCCCACCTTCAGGGGTCTAGTGGAATCCATACCTCAACGGATCAGGGATGTTTTGGCAGCAAAAGGGGGACCAACACAATATTATAATGGTCGAGATATATACTGTATATATGTATGCTTGAATTTCACTTGTAAAAATCTGTTCGAACCCTGAACAGTCCAAGCCATTAGACAAATCAGCTTAAGTTTAAAAATGACCATATAGTAAGCCTCAAGACTGCGAAAAGTTTAATTGGACTAAAGCAGATTTGAGGTGATGGTTTAGAGGTTAAACCCACAGTCCTTTGTGTTGTAAGATTATTTTGGCTTTAACGGGACTCTTCAAGCTCTCAAATCTGTCAAAAGCAAAGCTGAGTAATACCAGCTCCTCTACTCTCCACTTAGCAGTCCTTTTTATAACTCACTATATAGTGCACAATCGCAGAAAATATACACTACCCTTCAGTTGTTTGCAGTGAGTAATATTTGGTTTATTAAGAATAAAAAAGGCAGGTATTTATACACATTACATTTGTGTAAGTTTAGGAAGACACGTAGTGCGTACAGTACCAATGTTTGAACTTCAAAGGTTCTAAAATGTAACCCTTTTTACATGTACACTCTATGTACGACAAAACCATAACTGTACATCGTAAAAAGACAAGCTCTTATTATAACTACACAAATACAAACAAATCATTACACTAACTGTAATGATAAAAACAACAGCTGCCTTAATGAAGTCAGCAAACAACAAAACAATAAGCCTGTAGCGCTATCCGCATAATTTATTCATGTTGCAGTGCATGCTGGGAGCTCACAGATCAGCTGTTCAGCATAATAACTGAAACCTTGTTAAGGTGTGGGCAGAAAAAGGTCCAATATCGATTCTCGAGCACAGCTCACAAGAAATCATTTTAAAAAACCAAACATGCATACTGATGTGTGTGTGTGTAAATCTATTCTCACCCGTATTGTGTGTATAAATCACAATGGCTTCCTCAACAGATTGACAGTTTAAATGTATGCGCAAATGTCATTTGTGAATCACTATGAGACTCTGTGTCAGAGGCAAATCTTACACCCGTGCACAGGCAATCTCATGTCACTACACTGACCCAGTTCTAGGACCACACACACACGCTAACAATGTTGTTTTCTCCCCAAACGTCCCCTCCAGCCTCTTGCATGTGTTATTTTTGAGAGTGGACAGGGCTCTCCAGATGCATTGTGCTAAATGATTCTCTCGGGCTAGAGATAAATTCAGGCAAACCTAATTCAATAGACAGAGCTGCTTTTTCCTGCTTGCTGTTCTTCCAGTCACCCTATGCCTTTGTCTGAGGCACTAACTCATCAGGAGACGTGACAGGGTGACTTTGACACACACAAACGCTGTAAAAATGTTGTCATTTTACCAAGAAAAGAATATGAAAATGCTAAAGTTAAAACCTGCCAATTGGTTGTAAGTTACCTTACCATAAACTATGGTTTAAAATACTCTACAGTACTGTAAATTGTTATGTTGATGAATGACTATATAATTTACAGTTTAAATCTATGTAATATTCAACATGAAAATACTTTTACGGTAAAATATTGTTAAATTGATGTGTTTTGTCAGTAAAAAAAAAATATGAGTCTCCTTATAGTTTACAGTGAAAAACAATAAAAGGACAAAGGTCCCTGCATGATGCATCATTATATTTTATTCACATAGTTTTGCTTTTTGCTAATAGTTATGTAAATTAGATTGTTTAGTGTTACATTTTATGTTCTTTAGTTAATATTTATTTCATTATTTTAGTTACTTGATGGTGGTTTCACTTTGTGTGACACTGTGCAACATCTATATTTGAGTTTTGGCCTGAGGGGATGAACTCATGTGGCTTTTTATTTTACCAACAAAAAAAAGTGGTTTAGAGTTACTTGTGGTGGTACTTATGGCGGTTATCAAATCAGGTTTAGTAGTTTACATATTAATATTAAATCAGTTAATGAACTATATGGTTGTAAATTATACAGTAAAATATAAAAACATTCTCACCCTATTTTTACAGTGAATATCTGGTAACCACGGTGGCTAAGTGAATAAATGAATATTTTTAAAGAGAATATTTGATATTTAAAATAAAGCATAAATAAAATATTATGCATAGAATACTATTAATTAGTGCTGTCAATCGAAACCAAAAAAAACTGACTAATTATTCGTGAGTTTTTAATATTGAATAATGAAATCCAGTATCACTGATACTAATACTGCTACTGATGTCTCTGAAATAGTAAAAAAAAAAAAAAAAAGAACCCCCCCCCCAAAAAATTATATATATATATATATATATATTAATGATAGACATTCAACATTACAGTATTGTTGAAAGCTATCAATTTCAAAATGTATTAGGCTTTTAAAAAAATACTTTTAATTTAAGTTGTTTAACTTAAAACAATCTTCACATAAACCCATTATAATAAATGTCTTATTTACCTGTTGCCTTCCTGTAGGAAAATATACAGAAATTGAATAAAGTTATCAAGGAAAATATACAGAAATTGAATAAAGTTATCAAGGAAAATATACAGAAATTGAATAAAGTTATCAAACACTTTACATTCTTAACTGCATAAATTATACATTAAATAGAGATGAATCCTTATTAAAGCAACAATTTTCTCAGTTACCTTTGTTCTTTGATTAACATGATTGACAGACATCACAGCAACTGGTTTTTAGGCTGCTGTCACTTTAAGATCTGCTGCTGCCGAACATGACTGACGCGGATCTGACTGTAGTAAAGTTAGTTTGTGTGGGAGGAAGGAGGCGGGAACCGGCGAACATTTAAAAGACTTTAATCAAAATAAATGAACTTAAAATTAAAGTAAAAGCGGCCCCTCATGGACGACTGCCGCGTGCACACATAACAAAACGTAAACAAAACACAAATTAAAATCCAGGCCTGGTCCTCTCTTGGTTGCTCCTCCTTTATACTCCCGTCACTCCTCCGTGAGACACGAGGCCAATGCGGCACGCAGCTGGCGCTCATCAAACATAATGACCTCGGCCTCGTCCCGCTCTCACGGTCCCTCAGCCTCGCTGCTCGCCACACTGACGTGCTGCCACGAGCATCTCATTTTCTCACAACTCTTTACGTTCATCTAGGACGTTATTTAAAGAGCACCTATCATGGCATTTAAAATGTTCCAAATATTGTTTTAGAAGTCCCCAACAACAGTTTTGCATGCATGCAATGACAAAAAAGACTTTAGTTTTCTTATAATATGCATTTATTTTTACCTGTTTTGACCGCGATTCTCAAATGATTCCTTTAGTGATTCACTTTTAAAAGACCCGCCTTTACGTGACGCTAATCTGCGGTGATTGGTCCGATGACCCAGTCAGTTGTGATTGGTATAGTCTGTGCAGATATTTTCGGAAACGGAACGCCCATCACCATAAATGGTTTTCGGTTTAACAACATTAAACGCGTATAAAGTGTATGAACAAACATGGCATCAATTTTACCCTATCAATTCGAGCCTGAATATGAAGGGGAAACGTCTGGAGATGCGAATGATCAACAAACTCAATCGCAAACACCACGACTGGAGCAGGATATTTCTCAATGGTAAGCATCAATGTAACGTTACCTTCGTTTTTGTCACTTCAGGCCAATGGAGCACGCTTAATATGAGTATTAATGTTAAATCATTTTGCTGTCGTTAAGTGTAACGTAAGTAACAGATGAATTAATTGGCGATTTATTTAGGTGCACGTGCGGAAACTGCATTAAAATGCCAAGCGAGACAGAAAATGTTTGCTGCAAAGAAATACGACAGGTAATGCTGATCTATTGTTTATTCAATACTTGTGCTTTCGAAACTACTACATGTAAACCTATAGATTAAAATCACAATCTTTACGTGAAGTGAACACATTTTATATATATATATATATATATATATATGAAGAATTGAAGTGCTCTAAATGTCCGGGAACTACACTACTGTGTGATTTCTTGCAATATTTTAATTTTTTGGAGATTATAATAGTGGTTTTCATAAGCTGTAAACCATAATCAAAAATTGTAACAAATAAAGGCTTGAAATATCTCACTTTGCTTATAATGAGTCTGTTTTATTTTAAATTTTTAAGTTGAATTCACGAAATTAATTTGATAAACATATATATACACACAAACACATACATACATAGACTTATACTTGTTCTTTGACAAACCTTTTTTCAATATGGGTTGTAAAAAAAATGAACGAGGTTCCAGTCCCACCAACATGCATGCTGCATCATCTAGGCTTTGATCCGAATTGTCTGAATATGCATGTACTGCAGAACATCTATAACATATACAGATGTGACTATGGCCGTCTAAGGCGAAGAACCACAGAGGAGTAAGTATAGTTTGATATTACTACAAATAATCAAATCTATATAATTACATTCTTATATTTTTATTGTATAAGTTGAACACGTAAATGACGAAATAGAAATAATGTTTTTATTTTCAACAATCTTTATTTACAAAAAAACAATATGTAATCATCTTATTTGGTCACATAGAAAAAAATGTGTCTTTTATTTTTAGAAAGTTCCGCCATGTGGCATACCGCAGCTTTGTTAGCTGGTGCTGGGGCTACTTGGGTCGGAGTGTCCGGGTTGTCCTTCCGAGCTGTGTTGTGAACCGGATACGCCAGGAGTTTCCAAATCCGACTGGAGAGTACACCGGCTTTCGACCGCCGCTTGACTGAATCTTGAAACATGGCTGGCAATTGCTTCCACCTTTGATGGTCTGACAAACTCTGCACAAAGTGGCTTTGGAATGGGGATTGATTTCAGTTCTTCCACAAATGTAGATGGGTCCATGACCACTTCTTCAAATACGAGCTTCAGTAGCTCATCAACATAAGCTGTAATAAAAACATTACATTTTTTATTACTTATTTCATATTTAAAATATCTTTATTTTTTAGTTGGTGTTTGTAATTTAATTGTTATTTTACTTATTACACATTTATAATATATTTTACCAATTTTTTTTTTTTATAAAATGTTTTGTTACTTACATATTGACTCTTTTTTTAATGGCCGTGCTACGCATTGCCCTTTTTTTGATTTCGGGAACACCAATCGGTACACCACCTGTCCTGCCTTGGTTGTGGCTTGTTCTCTGTTGGCGTTTTCATTATGATGAAGCGCAGCAAGATACAGTCTGCAATAACAGAATAGACAGTAAAGGCCAGCCTATCTAAAATACGATTTTAATTTTTTTGTTAATAGTCATATTACCTGCACAACATTCCGATGAAAGGGAACACTACATTTTTTGGTGCAAAACGTAGAATTAAGCTGTGGAAAGCCTCCAGGGAAGATGTCTGGAAACTGTGGTTGAGCTTCTCCACATCTTTGAGCACCCTTTTGTTGTAAAGTATTTGTTCGACTTTGTGGACAGCCAGCGATCCTGCATTATTAGAAAAGTGTCAGTAATACCCAAATGATAGTAATACATTACCATTCCATTAATTATTTCACTGTAATAAATAATTTTTGCAAATGTAACATTAAAAAAAAAAAAAAATTAATAAAATATATCATAGACAATATTAAGACTTACCTTGTTGAAACCATTTTTTTTGATTATTTGAAGCTATGAGTGGATGTTCACACTTGGGAAAGATAGGATTGTCATGTGTGTGCACATTCTG
This sequence comes from Romanogobio albipinnatus, assembly GCA_023566225.1. NCBI lineage: Eukaryota > Metazoa > Chordata > Actinopteri > Cypriniformes > Gobionidae > Romanogobio > Romanogobio albipinnatus. The sequence continues at coordinate 18,973,976 of CM042255.1, read as the reverse complement.
GAGGTGGTTGACCAGTGAAGTCCACTTAGCCACCTTCTCTGGTCCTGATGTCGAGGAAGTGGCGCACCAGTAAACATGATTTCTGATGCTACGCAGCCACGGCCTCAGCAATTCACAGTCCTTATTTTTTGCCAGTTTATCTAATTTCTTAGACAAACCTGATATACAGAAATGAAAGAATAAGTAAAAAAAAAATGTATATAGAATTTATTACATCAAAATTAAATTAAGTATATGGTTAAAAAGTCATACACTAACCTTTCTCAAAGTGCCACACATCATAGAACTGTGTTATGTCACGCTCCCTGAGATACTTCTGGATCTGTGGATGACGGTCAGTGACGATGTAATCCACTTCTAAATCGTTCGACTCCAGCACGTCCAGACATCTCTTTAGGCCTTCCTTCTCCATGTGATAGCTACCACCAACCTCATTGCTCTAAGTAATCATCATAACATATATTTTAATTAAAATTACTTATTTTATTTAATTTTAACAGTCAATCATGTACTCTATTGTAAAAAGGTTACACACCTGAACAAGCTGTAGGTCAACAATAGTATTGCTATGCATGTGCATAAGAGTATAGCTGCCATATTTTGCAGAATGTCCTACATAAATTAAAAATAAAACATAATTGTTTAAAACATATGATTTAATGTTCATATATATACAAATTGTTAACTTAATTTTGAACTATTAATAAAAGACAAACTTATGGATTACCTGGGGAATCTGCACGCATATCTCCAGATAATGCAATCTTTCCTCCCTCTTGTAACTTCTGTATACTTTTTCGTTGTTCACTTCTCCACTTGTGTACAATTGCTGGTTCCAAAAAACTCCTGCAATGTCTCCTGAATGTGACGTACTGATGAATTTTTAATTCCATGGCCTTGAAAATCTATAAATTTTGAAATAATCACAGATTACATTTGTAAATAATATTAACATTTATAATTTAACAAAAAAAAAACGTTTCATTGTTGTAATACTGATTGCATGCCTACCTTTTGTAGTTGTATGAATGATCCCCCAGTAAAATAAGTTGCAGCTGATAACAGGAGGTTGCCCATTGGTGTACTTCCAATTATTGGTTGGCTCTGCCACTTACGGTTGAACAAACACTTGGGGCAAAGCTGCCTGATTGCAACATAAGTGCCTATTCGTTGTAGCTTCATATCAGACTGTGAATTGCAAATTGGACACGTGGAGAACAGCTCACGCAAACAAGTTTCAAACACAATGCATTTTGTGTCTGCATATGTGGAGCTTTGCCCAAACCTAATAAAAAAGTAAATATGCGTAAGTAAAATAAAAAAACATGTATTAGTGACAAAGTGAACTTATAGATGTGTATTACTTACGACATTTCAGATTTTTGTGAAATTGTTGTGTCATGAGCGGGGTTAAAAGTTGAATCATGAGGTTCTGTTGGAATTTGTATGTCTGACTCTTCCTCGTCCTCTCCCCCCTCTTCTTCCAACAGGAGAGGTATTTTTGGTGGTCTGAAACCAGACTTTATTGGTGTTGATGCAAATGGTATATCATAGGTGGTTGATGTGGTTGTTGTAGCCTGTGAACCTTAAAAATAACATACAATTACGTTAAATTTTTTACATTAAAAAAATGACATTTAAAAAGTGATATTAAAATCGTAAATAAAATAAAATAAAACATTTATGAAATGTATACCTGTACTCCGAATGTGAATGTTCTTCATTGTACTAGAGGACAGTTGGGTTCCAACAGTTTTTTTCTGAAAATCATCTGTTTGCGTCATCACAGAAACAGTTTGTGGACAGTCAGTCTGACAAGCCACATCTGATTGTAAAACTCTACTTTGACTGCTCTGATATGATGTACTCTGAAAGAATAAAAGCAAATAATTTATTTGTTAACGAAATGTTGGTGCATAAAAAGTAATAAAAACACAATTTACGTAAAAATTACAAAAAACAACAAAAGTTTATTAAAACATTGGTGCACATATTGTATCCAATGTGTGTATATAAGTAAAATGTTAGCAGTGTTTACAGAGATAATACTTATTGTTAAACACGGAGTACAATGATGCTTTTATCAATTAAATTGTTATAATAATGATAATAGTCCACTGCTTCGTAGTTTGTAATAAAAAATTAAAAATAAGATAAGGAATTTAATGGTATGTTAGCGAGTATAGCCCAGAGTTTGTATTGCAAAAGCACAATCAGTCTTTGTTTGCGTTAACTCGATGCATAAGGGCAATTCCACGCAAAAATGTCACATCCATAACGCCAACTAAATACCGTGGCATTGTGTTGGTGTTATGGATGTGACAGTTTTCCGCGGAATTGCCCATAAACACAACGTTTTACTAAAAAAAAAAAATGCAGTAACGTTATGTTACTACGAGGTATGACTCTATTCTTAAAGAAAACTCCGAAAACAACGACAAACAATTCACATATCTCAATACAATTGTCATTGAAGACCCTCGAAGCTAAACGGTGTTTACACAACAAACCAAACAATTATTAAGCATGCTACATAAAACATAAAAGCAACAATTATTAATAACACTTACAGGTTGTGATACGGAGGAGGAAGCTGATGCAAATACACTTGGAACTGAACCTTCCTTCAATATCAGCCGGCTCGCGAATCCAAGTTTGATTGCATTTAAGTTGGTAAAGCAATCGTCTTCAAAATGGCGTGAACAAAGCACAAGGCTCGGACTATACTTCTGTGGTACAGTTGTATATATGAATTGTAGCCACTTAGTCTTCAAATGCTCATCCTTGGGCAGATGAAAAAAGTTTGATTTTGAGTCGCACTTCAGAACACAGCGTCTCGTCGCCATGATGTTTCCTAGTTTTCACTGGCGTCTTGGAGCGCAATAAGTGGGCGTATCGTATTCAAATAACTTTACAAGTTGACGTCATCTAGTCAGAGAAAAAGCTTCGGTCTTCTAACGATTCTTAAAAATGACTCTGAGTCGACTCTTACTTTTGAAAGAAAATAACAATATATACGGTGCACTGTCATATTTAAAGCTATGCAGGATGTTTTTGTTCACTTAGATCTATGTTACACACTACATGAAAGGTAAAATTCAAAATTCCATGATAGGTGATAATCATTCAGGGTAAGACAAAAACACGGTTTGGAAAAAGGATAAATGTTGTACATTCTCATTAAAGCAGCTTTAACTCTATTTGATTTAATACTATTTAACAAAATAAAAGATGGCAAGCAATGTGCCCACCTTTGTAAATGACAGAATGTGTTTTTCGAGTCCTGCATGCACAGTTTCCATGTAAACCTAATAATAAATTACTGTAGATTAACAAAAATCGAATTAAAATCAATAAAAAGCATGTCATACACTGCAAAAAATGCTTTTCTTACTTAGTATTTTTGTCTTGTTTTCAGTCCAAATATCTAATAAATCTTACATTAGAAAGCATTTACTGACAAGCAAAAGCTTTTGTCTTGTTTTGGGGGAAAATAACTCAAAATTAAAGGAGTTTTTGCTTAAAATAAGCAAAATAATCTGCCAATGGGGTAAGCAAAAAAATCTTGTTTTCTGTTTGAATTAAGATTATTTTGCTTACCCCATTGGCAGATTATTTTGCTTATTTTAATTTTGAGTTATTTTCCCCCAAAACAAGACAAAAACTTTTGCTTGTCTAGTAAATGCTTCTTAATGTAAGATTTATTAGATATTTGGACTGAAAACAAGACAAAAATACTAAGTAAGAAAAGCATTTTTTGCAGTGTAGTAAAATCCGATAACAGATACAGAAGTTACATACAGTATGAGAGGGACAGGGCGATAGAGTAAGAGATGATAGAAATGAATATTAGTCCAGCCCTTTTTTTTTTTTGTAAGAGAGCTGCTTTTAGTTTTGACCTCATTTTAGGCTGTGTCATGTGGCCAGATTAGAGCCTGGTCTGTCTCTCATGAGTAGATCTGGGCCCAGTGACCTCACCTCAGGGCGAGTTTGCCTCAGTGAATCTCAGTGTGTGTGTGTGTGTGTGTGTGAGGGCTGCTGGTTCTGTGTTACTAGGTGGGAATCATAACATGGCACATTTACAAGAATCTTTGCATGCTGCCCTCAAGTTAGCATGTGAAACGTTTATAACATTTTATTTCAGATACGGATTAATCCAGTAATCCATTCTCTTTGCAGATAACATCTGGAATGATCAGAGTCTGGAGCTGGACTCGGATCTGCCTCCAGGATGGCGCACTATACGTGACAGCACTGGCACATATTACTGGCACGTGCCCACGGGCACCACACAGTGGCAGCATCCCTCCTACAGTGCAGAGGAGGAACAAAACACCATTAACGGCATCACTGCCAGCCAAATCAAGGTGAGATACTCCGATCTATGTGTGTGTGTGCTCTGTATGTTTCTGTCAGTCATCACATCTCCACTCTTGATTTCTTCAGACCGCAGTAGATGGCAGGCGGGAATCAAGAGGCAGACTGACTGAAAACCTGCTACCCTCTCTGAGAGAAAGGTGAGGGGATCACACTTGCGCTGGTGGCCGTACAGCTGAGGACCGGCTACAGAAACTAGACATTAAAACATGAGAACCAAAGTGTGTCAAGCTCAATATGATTTAACCAAGTTGGAGATGCTCTTGGATGTTCTTGAAACATCCTTGTTAAAATAACGTTATTTCATTAGGATTAGGATAATAGGCTTGTTATCTGCTATTTCCCCATCATTTTAGGGTTAAGAATAAACCAGTACTTGTTTGACTGGAATGTTGTTCCAGGATAAGGACTGTACAATATTCCACTTAACACACAGCAACTTGACTATTTTATTTAATTTCTTTTCACTGTTCACCCCAGTAATTAATGTTATTATATGGTAATTGACTCATTTGTGTCCATTTTTATGTCTCCTAAGAAATTAGGAGAAACATCTGAGCCAAAGTTGATACTTAAATTAGAGAAAGGAAGTATGAAAGAAAAACATATAAGCTATATCGTTTTCCCCTGGTCAGTTAAACAGTTCATCAGTCGTTTATTTTAATCAGACCATGTCATGTTTGTGGATCAAGTATTCCAGAGCGCTGTGTAATAATTGATGTGCATACATTTGATAAGTTATTAGGACTACTGCTTTTTGAATAGTTTAAAATGTGTCTGCAGCCACAAAATAATTTGTCTTCAACTAATTTATTGTGATTGTTTTAATGTGTAGTAACACATTACCCATGGACTGTGTTAATTTGTATTCCTGATGCAAATTAAACTCTGGCACAGCATAGCAGCCAAACACACAAGTTAAGCCAAATTCTCCTTCTGGTGCTCTGGAGATGAAAAAGCTCATTTCCTCTCTGTTTCCCCATTTGTTTACCCCACTAAAGAAACCTGTATTGAACAAACACGTTCATACCTGAAGGTGGTATTACCCACCTGGAGTCCTGTGAACAGATGTCTTCTCCGCTGGCTGCTTGTGGACGAAAGAGGCTCTGCTTTAGACAGCCAGTCAGGTGTGGCCTGCTCAACTGTGGGATGGACTTTAACTTTGGCTAACCTCCTAACGCTCTGATATCAGGCCATGAGGCCAGTCACACTAATGCTTAAACAAAAGCGAGCACTCACCTGGGGAATACTGAAACACTTTCTCCACATTTTGTAGTGTTAAACATGGCCTTTGCCCGTGAAGAACAAAATACTGTACACACATTTATATAACAAGAACGTTCCTTTATAGTTCACCCAGAAATTTTAATTCTGTCATTAATTACTAACCCTAATGTAGTTCCAACCCCATAAGACTTTCATTCATCTTCAGAACACAAATTATTTTTTTTTTTTTGATGAAATCTGAGACCTTTCTGTCCCTCCATTGACAGCTACACAACTAGCACTTTGAGTAAAATTTATCCGTATGAATTGAACGGTTTTGTCCAAATTTTCTGAAGAGACATGATTGCATTATATGATGAACAGATTGAATTTAGGCTTTTATTCACATATAAAGATTCACCAAATCACACATCCGTTGTAAACGGAAGCTCAAGCATGTTCGATTGACGCGCGAGAACCAATGAGATTCATTCTCTTGTTACGCATCAGGTTTGAGCTTCAGCAAGAACCAATGAGGTTCATTCTCATGTGTTACGCATCACGTTTGAGCTTCCGCGAGAACCAATGAGGTTCATTCTCATGTGTTACACATCACGTTTGAGCTTCCACAAGAACCAATGAGGTTCATTCTCGTGTTACGCATCACGTTTGAGCTTCCACAAAAACCAATGAGGTTCATTCTCATGTGTTACGCATCACGTTTGAGCTTCCACAAGAACCAATGAGGTTCATTCTCGTGTTACACATCACGTTTGAGCTTCCACAAGAACCAATGAGGTTCATTCTCGTGTTACGCATCACGTTTTAGCTTCCACAAGAACCAATGAGGTTCATTCTCGTGTTACGCATCACGTTTGAGCTTCAGCAAGAACCAATGAGGTTCATTCTCGTGTTATGCAGCACGTTTGAGCTTCCACAAGAACCAATGAGGTTCATTCTCTTGTTATGCAGCACGTTTGAGCTTCAGCAAGAACCAATGAGGTTCATTCTCGTGTTACGCGTCACATTTGAGCTTCCACAAGAACCAATGAGGTTCATTCTCGTGTTATGCAGCACATTTGAGCTTCCACAAGAACCAATGAGGTTCATTCTCGTGTTACGCATCACGTTTGAGCTTCAGCAAGAACCAATGAGGTTCATTCTCGTGTTACGCGTCACATTTGAGCTTCCACAAGAACCAGTGAGGTTCATTCTCGTGTTACGCATCACGTTTGAGCTTCCACAAGAACCAATGAGGTTCATTCTCGTGTTACGCATCACGTTTGAGCTTCCACAAGAACCAATGAGGTTCATTCTCGTGTTACGCATCACGTTTGAGCTTCCACAAGAACCAATGAGGTTCATTCTCGTGTTACACATCACGTTTGAGCTTCCACAAGAACCAATGAGGTTCATTCTCGTGTTACGCATCACGTTTGAGCTTCCACAAGAACCAATGAGGTTCATTCTCGTGTTACGCATCACGTTTGAGCTTCCACAAAAACCAATGAGGTTCATTCTCGTGTTACACATCACGTTTGAGCTTCCACAAGAACCAATGAGGTTCATTCTCGTGTTACGCATCACGTTTTAGCTTCCACAAGAACCAATGAGGTTCATTCTCGTGTTACGCATCACGTTTGAGCTTCAGCAAGAACCAATGAGGTTCATTCTCGTGTTACGTGTCACATTTGAGCTTCCACAAGAACCAGTGAGGTTCATTCTCGTGTTACGCATCACGTTTGAGCTTCCACAAGAACCAATGAGGTTCATTCTCTTGTTATGCAGCACGTTTGAGCTTCCACAAGAACCAATGAGGTTCATTCTCGTGTTACGCATCACGTTTGAGCTTCCACAAGAACCAATGAGGTTCATTCTCGTGTTATGCAGCACATTTGAGCTTCCACAAGAACCAATGAGGTTCATTCTCTTGTTATGCAGCACGTTTGAGCTTCAGCAAGAACCAATGAGGTTCATTCTCGTGTTACGCATCACGTTTGAGCTTCCACAAGAACCAATGAGGTTCATTCTCGTGTTACGCATCACGTTTGAGCTTCCACAAGAACCAATGAGGTTCATTCTCGTGTTACGCATCACGTTTGAGCTTCCACAAGAACCAATGAGGTTCATTCTCGTGTTACGCATCACGTTTGAGCTTCCACAAGAACCAATGAGGTTCATTCTCGTGTTACGCATCACGTTTGAGCTTCCACAAAAACCAATGAGGTTCATTCTCATGTTACACATCACGTTTGAGCTTCCACAAGAACCAATGAGGTTCATTCTCGTGTTACGCATCACGTTTTAGCTTCCACAAGAACCAATGAGGTTCATTCTCGTGTTACGCATCACGTTTGAGCTTCAGCAAGAACCAATGAGGTTCATTCTCGTGTTACGCATCACGTTTGAGCTTCCACAAGAACCAATGAGGTTCATTCTCGTGTTACGCATCACGTTTGAGCTTCCACAAAAACCAATGAGGTTCATTCTCGTGTTACACATCACGTTTGAGCTTCCACAAGAACCAATGAGGTTCATTCTCGTGTTACGCATCACGTTTTAGCTTCCACAAGAACCAATGAGGTTCATTCTCGTGTTACGCATCACGTTTGAGCTTCAGCAAGAACCAATGAGGTTCATTCTCGTGTTACGCGTCACATTTGAGCTTCCACAAGAACCAGTGAGGTTCATTCTCGTGTTACGCATCACGTTTGAGCTTCCACAAGAACCAATGAGGTTCATTCTCTTGTTATGCAGCACGTTTGAGCTTCCACAAGAACCAATGAGGTTCATTCTCGTGTTACGCATCACGTTTGAGCTTCCACAAGAACCAATGAGGTTCATTCTCGTGTTATGCAGCACATTTGAGCTTCCACAAGAACCAATGAGGTTCATTCTCTTGTTATGCAGCACGTTTGAGCTTCAGCAAGAACCAATGAGGTTCATTCTCGTGTTACGCATCACGTTTGAGCTTCCACAAGAACCAATGAGGTTCATTCTCGTGTTACGCATCACGTTTGAGCTTCCACAAGAACTAATGAGGTTCATTCTCGTGTTACGCATCACGTTTGAGCTTCCACAAGAACCAATGAGGTTCATTCTCGTGTTACACATCACGTTTGAGCTTCCACAAGAACCAATGAGGTTCATTCTCGTGTTACACATCACGTTTGAGCTTCCACAAGAACCAATGAGGTTCATTCTCGTGTTACGCATCACGTTTGAGCTTCCACAAGAACCAATGAGGTTCATTCTCGTGTTACGCATCACGTTTGAGCTTCCACAAGAACCAATGAGGTTCATTCTCGTGTTACACATCACGTTTGAGCTTCCACAAGAACCAATGAGGTTCATTCTCGTGTTACACATCACGTTTGAGCTTCCACAAGAACCAATGAGGTTCATTCTCGTGTTACGCATCACGTTTTAGCTTCCACAAGAACCAATGAGGTTCATTCTCGTGTTACGCAGCACATTTGAGCTTCTGCAAGAACCAATGAGGTTCATTCTCGTGTTACGCATCACGTTTGAGCTTCCACAAGAACCAATGAGGTTCATTCTCGTGTTACGCGTCACGTTTGAGCTTCAGCAAGAACCAATGAGGTTCATTCTTGTGTTACGCGTCACATTTGAGCTTCCACAAGAACCAGTGAGGTTCATTCTCGTGTTACGCATCACGTTTGAGCTTCCACAAGAACCAATGAGGTTCATTCTCGTGTTACGCATCACGTTTGAGCTTCCACAAGAACCAATGAGGTTCATTCTCGTGTTACGCATCACGTTTGAGCTTCCACAAGAACCAATGAGGTTCATTCTCGTGTTACACATCACGTTTGAGCTTCCACAAGAACCAATGAGGTTCATTCTCGTGTTACGCATCACGTTTGAGCTTCCACAAGAACCAATGAGGTTCACTCTCGTGTTACGCATCACGTTTGAGCTTCCACAAAAACCAATGAGGTTCATTCTCGTGTTACACATCACGTTTGAGCTTCCACAAGAACCAATGAGGTTCATTCTCGTGTTACGCATCACGTTTTAGCTTCCACAAGAACCAATGAGGTTCATTCTCGTGTTACGCATCACGTTTGAGCTTCAGCAAGAACCAATGAGGTTCATTCTCGTGTTACGCGTCACGTTTGAGCTTCCACAAGAACCAGTGAGGTTCATTCTCGTGTTACGCATCACGTTTGAGCTTCCACAAGAACCAATGAGGTTCATTCTCTTGTTATGCAGCACGTTTGAGCTTCCACAAGAACCAATGAGGTTCATTCTCGTGTTACGCATCACGTTTGAGCTTCCACAAGAACCAATGAGGTTCATTCTCGTGTTATGCAGCACATTTGAGCTTCCACAAGAACCAATGAGGTTCATTCTCTTGTTATGCAGCACGTTTGAGCTTCAGCAAGAACCAATGAGGTTCATTCTCGTGTTACGCATCACGTTTGAGCTTCCACAAGAACCAATGAGGTTCATTCTCGTGTTACGCATCACGTTTGAGCTTCCACAAGAACCAATGAGGTTCATTCTCGTGTTACGCATCACGTTTGAGCTTCCACAAGAACCAATGAGGTTCATTCTCGTGTTACACATCACGTTTGAGCTTCCACAAGAACCAATGAGGTTCATTCTCGTGTTACGCATCACGTTTGAGCTTCCACAAAAACCAATGAGGTTCATTCTCGTGTTACACATCACGTTTGAGCTTCCACAAGAACCAATGAGGTTCATTCTCGTGTTACGCATCACGTTTTAGCTTCCACAAGAACCAATGAGGTTCATTCTCGTGTTACGCATCACGTTTGAGCTTCAGCAAGAACCAATGAGGTTCATTCTCGTGTTACGCGTCACATTTGAGCTTCCACAAGAACCAGTGAGGTTCATTCTCGTGTTACGCATCACGTTTGAGCTTCCACAAGAACCAATGAGGTTCATTCTCTTGTTATGCAGCACGTTTGAGCTTCCACAAGAACCAATGAGGTTCATTCTCGTGTTACGCATCACGTTTGAGCTTCCACAAGAACCAATGAGGTTCATTCTCGTGTTATGCAGCACATTTGAGCTTCCACAAGAACCAATGAGGTTCATTCTCTTGTTATGCAGCACGTTTGAGCTTCAGCAAGAACCAATGAGGTTCATTCTCGTGTTACGCATCACGTTTGAGCTTCCACAAGAACCAATGAGGTTCATTCTCGTGTTACGCATCACGTTTGAGCTTCCACAAGAACCAATGAGGTTCATTCTCGTGTTACGCATCACGTTTGAGCTTCCACAAGAACCAATGAGGTTCATTCTCGTGTTACACATCACGTTTGAGCTTCCACAAGAACCAATGAGGTTCATTCTCGTGTTACGCATCACGTTTGAGCTTCCACAAAAACCAATGAGGTTCATTCTCGTGTTACACATCACGTTTGAGCTTCCACAAGAACCAATGAGGTTCATTCTCGTGTTACGCATCACGTTTTAGCTTCCACAAGAACCAATGAGGTTCATTCTCGTGTTACGCATCACGTTTGAGCTTCAGCAAGAACCAATGAGGTTCATTCTCGTGTTACGCGTCACATTTGAGCTTCCACAAGAACCAGTGAGGTTCATTCTCGTGTTACGCATCACGTTTGAGCTTCCACAAGAACCAATGAGGTTCATTCTCTTGTTATGCAGCACGTTTGAGCTTCCACAAGAACCAATGAGGTTCATTCTCGTGTTACGCATCACGTTTGAGCTTCCACAAGAACCAATGAGGTTCATTCTCGTGTTATGCAGCACATTTGAGCTTCCACAAGAACCAATGAGGTTCATTCTCTTGTTACGCATCACGTTTGAGCTTCCACAAGAACCAATGAGGTTCATTCTCGTGTTACGCGTCACATTTGAGCTTCCACAAGAACCAATGAGGTTCATTCTCGTGTTACGCGTCACATTTGAGCTTCCACAAGAACCAGTGAGGTTCATTCTCGTGTTACGCATCACGTTTGAGCTTCCACAAGAACCAATGAGGTTCATTCTCGTGTTACGCATCACGTTTGAGCTTCCACAAGAACCAATGTGGTTCATTCTCTTGTTACGCGTCACGTTTGAGCTTCCACAAGAACCAATGAGGTTCATTCTCTTGTTATGCAGCACGTTTGAGCTTCAGCAAGAACCAATGAGGTTCATTCTCGTGCTACGCATCACGTTTGAGCTTCAGCAAGAACCAATGAGGTTCATTCTCGTGTTATGCAGCACGTTTGAGCTTCCACAAGAACCAATGAGGTTCATTCTCTTGTTACGCGTCACGTTTGAGCTTCAGAAAGAACCAATGAGGTTAATTCTCGTGTTATGCAGCACGTTTGAGCTTCAGCAAGAACCAATGAGGTTCATTCTCGTGTTATGCAGCACGTTTGAGCTTCAGCAAGAACCAATGAGGTTCATTCTCGTGTTATGCAGCACGTTTGAGCTTCAGCAAGAACCAATGAGGTTCATTCTCGTGTTACGCAGCACGTTTGAGCTTCAGCAAGAACCAATGAGGTTCATTCTCGTGTTATGCAGCACGTTTGAGCTTCAGCAAGAACCAATGAGGTTCATTCTCGTGTTATGCATCACGTTTGAGCTTCCGCAAGAACCAATGAGGTTAATTTTCGTGTTATGCAGCACGTTTGAGCTTCCGCAAGAACCAATGAGGTTCATTCTCATGTTATGCAGCACGTTTGAGCTTCTGCAAGAACCAATGAGGTTCATTCTCTTGTTACGCATCACGTTTGAGCTTCTGCAAGAACCAATGAGGTTCATTCTTGCACATCATGCAGGTTTAGTTGAGCTTCTGTTTATGTTAGCTGATCAATTTTTACATGTAAGTGTAAATTAAATCTGTTTTATCATATAAATATCATAGAAATCATATAAATCTCTTCAGAGCTTTTGTTTTATTATTTTTGGGTGAGCTATACCTTTAAGGGCCATGTTTGTCATTGACTGACCTTTTCAATGACTTTGTTCAGAAAGCTGAGTTTGGCTGCTGCTAAGTTGTTTGGGAATTGTTGACAGCTACAGTGAATGTAATTACCTTCACATATATTGTCAGAACCTTGAGGTGGCATTACACAACAGAGTGCAAAATCACGCTCTGGCATGTTAAGTTCAGACACCAATGATTGCTATTTTTTTTTTTTTTTTTTTTTTTTTGGTAATATTCCTTTAGATGTAATTTTAGCTTGATGTATTATTTAGTTTAATTGTTTATTAATCTGTTTTATTTATTCATTTATTTTGTTTCAACCAAGACAAAGACCCCAAAAAAGGACTTTCTAGTTTATACTATATAATTTTCCTCTCCAAGACCATTGTTTATTATAGAGAGGAAGTATGCTCAAAATGCTCTGACTTGTTCACAAGCATCTGGACAAAGCTGAGAGTGATAATTATAGGATCTGCTTCTTGTGTACTGGACAAACTTCCCTGCAGTCTGAATAGGCTTTTCTAGAGCATAAATAAAAGTGCTTTCATTAGAACTCCAAACAGAAAAATAAATGTTCAGCATCTCAAGACTTAATTTGTATTCCTATTTATTTTTGTCTGGTGAAATGAGCCCAGGATGTAATCATGTGTCATTATCATAATGATGTGCTTTCTTGCTCTGCTTCAGGCCCTCCTGGCAGGAAGAGTATTTCTGTGCCAACATGGATCCCGACTCCAAGGTAGAATCTTGCTGTGTGCTGCCCTAATACTGTTCAACATGCACAATTTATTACTGTTTTCTCTGCTGTTAGTCACTGTGCCCCACAAATATCACACTTAAAAGAAAGCACATCTTGAGGTAACAACAGAGGATAAAAGGTCAGAGTTGGAAAGGAGCATCAATCAGGACAAGTTTAGTGATTCAGTGTGTGCATTGATGGAGTGTATATAGAAGGTGGGGGTGCAGGGCTATGACCTCTAAACGCACAAGGGATGCAATTTTAAGACACAGCTTTATTGAGTGTGTGTAAAATGATCCTAGGCAGGGTCATAGATATATGCTCTGTACAAAACATTTTGACTTCCATCAGTCACCAGGCTGGCGAATTGTAGCTAACTGGTTTGATTTCATACAGGAGTGAGCCATGAGCTATCATAAATGTGCCTATAAATTTTTTTTGTAATATGTGTACTGTGAGACATATTTGATAAAAGCATCTGCTAAATGTCTATTTGCTTACTAAGAAACACTGGCGTAAGACAATATAAAACACCCTACCAGTAATCACTGTAATATACCGTAAATGGATGTTATCAGTAATGTCAACATGAACGGCATGCCAAATGTATGCAGTGCAGAGTTTAGTATAGAAGGCTGTTTCCACCCTAGATTAACATAAAAAACTTTGTTTCTCATATTTTCAAATTCACATCTTACAATTTTGACAAATCACAATATGACTTTTCTTGTAATTGTGACTTTGTTTATTGTAATTGTGTGACTATGACTCACATTTGGTTCTTTATATTTCACAGTTTAGACTTTAAATATCACAATATGACTTTATTTATTGTGATTGTGGCTATTTCTTGTAATGGCAACTTTCTTTTAATTGTGTGACTACATACAGTAGCGGCCAAAAATGATGTCCAGTGGAATATTTGTTTTTATTGTCCCTACAAGTCAGATTAAACCATAAAATTATGCCAAAAATATTTGATATTTTAAAGGTATTTATCTGACAAAATTACACGCCACAGGTTTTATTTTATTATGCATATATATATATATATATATATATATATATATATATACACTGATCAGGCATAACATTATGACCACTGACAGGTGAACATGTGACAAGTGAATAACACTGATTATCTCTCATCACGGCACCTGTTAGTGGGTGGGATATATTAGGCAGCAAGTGAACATTTTGCCCTCAAGGTTGATGTGTTAGAAGCAGGAAAATGGGCAAGTGTAAGGATTTGACCGATTTTGACAAGGGCCAAATTGTAATGGCTAGACGACTGGGTCAGAGCATCACCAAAAGCAGCTCTTGTGGGGTGTTCCCGGTCTGCAGTGGTCAGTATCTATCATTAGGAGTCCAAGGAAGGAACAGTGGTGAACCAGCGACAGGGTCATGGGCGGCCAAGGCTCATTGATGCACGTGGAGAGCGAAGGCTGGCCAGTGTGGTTCGATCAAACAGACGAGTTACTGAAGCTCAAATTGCTCAAGAAGTTAATGCTGGTTCTGATAGAAAGGTGTCAGAATACACAGTGCATCGCAGTTTGTTGCGTATGGGGGTGCATAGCCGCAGACCAGTCAGCGTGCCCATGCTGACCCCTGTCCACTGCCGAAAGCACCAACAACTTCAGAACTGGACAACAGAGCAATGGAAGAAGTTGGCTGTGTCTGATGACTTACGTTTTCTTTTACATCACGTAGATGGCCGGGTGCATGTGTATATATATATATAATCATAATGTTATGCCTGATCGGTGTATATATATATTGATTGGGAAAAACAAAAAGCTCCCATGAAAAAGCATATATTGACTACAACATAATCAATTATTCATATTTTATTGATTCTCTCTTGTTTTTGAATGTTTTCATAAGTCTGCACAAAAAAGTCCAAAAAGTCCCAAAAAGTCTGCACAACTTGGCCTCTTTCATTGCGTTACCACTTATCAAAAATAAAACAACTGACTCCAAGTACAACTACGCAAACAAATCTTTAAAAAAATGTTTGTAATGTAAGGAATAATTGACGACGGGCCGTTCAATTATTAGAATAATAATGCACACCCGAGGTGGTGATGCGGTCACGACGCGAAGCGGAGTGGCCGTTACACCTCGGGTGTGCATTATTATTCTAATAATTGAACGCCCCGGAGTCAATTATTCCGCTTATACTACGGTTACCACACCTCAAGATCCGAAGATATATTTAAAGGGATTCGTCCGGTTTTTGTACTTAAATCGCTATTGTGAGTAGGACTATTTCTTCCGCGTCTCATCCAACGGCTCTTTTGTTAGTTCCGAAACGTCATTTTAAAGCTGTTTACGAAGGCTTGAGCCGTTGATAGCATTCTACTGCAGTTATTAATAAAGTTATTAGAAAGAGAGAGAGAGAGAGAGAGAGAGAGAGAGAGAGAGAGAGAGAGAGAGAGAGAGAGAGAGAGAGAGAGAGTGTGCTTGTGTGAATTAGGCTGCCTCTGTGCGTCTCTAAACAGCGCTGTTACCTCGCTAGTGAAAAAATGTCACGTGTAGCTTTAAGTTGCTCCACTTTATGGGCTAACTGATCAAATCGTCAGGGCAGCGCTGACACCTTTTTGTGCAAACTGTAGTGCGTGTGCGATCATGTGTGATTTCAGTAATGAGACAGAAAAGCTTGCCTTTGATGTCCGCTTCCGTCTGTTGGTTTTCATCTGGACTGTCTAATACTGCTGCCGCTCAGTTGTTGAACGTTTTATATTCACCGTAAATATTAAGATTTACTTTAGGAAAATCGTCTGTCATATTGTTGTTTTTTAGTCTTGTTATTTAGTCCTGTGCATCTCCCAGAAAATAATTGCACACCTCAGAACGTTAATCAGCCAATCAGATTCGAGCATTCAACGGCCCGTAGTATAAATATGAATAAAGGGTAAAATGTCAATTCTCCTAGGCGGACATCACTTTTGTCCACTACTGTAGGCCTTTCTCAATTGCCACTATATTTCACAGTAACTTTAAATCCAATTTTGTATTTATTTTTACTATTAATACATAAAGTGGAAAGGTTTCTCTGAAGAATTAGGGAGATCCAACTCACTATTAATGCCAATGGATTTAGCAACAAGTGCCAACATAGTTATTATATCTAAAGTATGAGCACTGTTAGGAGAATCTCTCAATTTGTCTTTCAGTGTTTTGCTGTGCGTTCACTGGGTTGGGTTGAGATCCCGGAGGAAGAATTGACCCCTGGCAAGAGCAGTCTGGCAGTGAACAACTGCATCCAGCAGCTCTCTCACTGTAAAGCAGAGGGCCGGGACGCAGTCGGCGCCTGGGGAGAGGTGAGAATAGCCTGGACTCATACACGTGACCTAGAATAGATGAGATGTGCTTAGCTGGGGCCCACCAATGTCCTTCGAGATCCGTTGAATTAATTCAGACAGGCGTAATAGCAGTACTAGCATACTAGCCCTGTAATTGCACAAAACCTGCTGAGTATTACAGTACCAGTATATATTTTGTTCTATATCCATTAGCAATTTTCATAAGGTTTACATGCTATTTTACGATTCATTTTGAATTATATTAAATCACCTCAGGTAAGCGCAGTTAGCCTAGCTCTTACAGAAGGTCATGGTAACCACTCAAAGCATACGCGCGCGTGTTTGTGTGTGTGTTCAGGGTCAGGATATGATGATGGTGCTCAAGAAGGACACTCTCAGTCTAATGGACCCTCTGGACCGCAGCCTCATCCATTGTCAGCCCATAATCAACATTCGTGTATGGGGGGTGGGCTGCAACAATGGCAGGTAGACTGACCTGTACCATTCTTCTATTTCTGGGTCTAAAATTCCTTTTCAATGCTATCGCACATAGAATAAATATTGATTTCTCCAGAGACCACGTTCGCCACAGTTTAACAGAAAATTTACGAGCCCACTAAATGAAAAAGGGCCAATACAGCCCTTTAGTTCAATCATATTTCCTCATTCAGTGACAGGCAGTGGCAGGTCTTTGAAAACAGAGAGCTTTTTTAAATTTACACTTGAAGTGAAGCCCAATGTAGCTATTTTGAGTTGAGTTGTGGTTTTCCTGTAAAACACAGAGCCACTGATGATGAGTATTTGCAATCCAAATTTTAAAAAGTATAAAAAGTACAAGTATAAAGCTGTAGCCTACTTGCAGATAATATCATATTAATGAAAAAGCCTTTTAAAACCTTTCATGACACCATTAAAAAGTGCACTTTGTAAAAGTTTTACTTTAAAATACATTTTAAATACACTTATTTTGATGTGTTAACTCACATACTAAAGCACATGGAAAATACTTGATTATAATTTTAACTGTAGTGTGTTATTCGATATTCGATAAGTTAATGTATTTTAAATGGACTAAATTGCTAATTTGTCATTAGAAATGTGTAATTGCAAATATATTAAAATACATTGCATACAAATTTCACTAGAAATTATATTGAAGTATATTTGGTAACACTTTATTTTAAGGTGACGTAGTTACATGTTACTACATGTACTTACTATAGTAATAACTGTAAATTATGTACAATTACAAGTAACTAACCCTAACCCTAATCGTAACTCTATAATAAGTACATTATAATAAGTTAATTAATATTACTTAGTACTTATTTGAGAAATTACAATGTAACTACATCACCTTAAAGTAAAGTGTAACCGTATATTTTAGTTTACCATAAATACGTGGTGTGGTCTCCATAAATACACATGTACCATATTTCAAAGACAACCATAATTATGACATTACATTTTCATGAAATACTTAAGTCCTACTTAAGTGGGTCAAAAAAGCACTTCAAAGTCTAATCGCATGCAATAAAAATTTTAACTGTAATACATTTTCATGTAATTACAATTAACATTAAGTGTCCTAAAACATTAGATTCAGTTTGATTCAATATGCTCTTTTAAATTATATTATTTCTGTAATAGGTAATGCTAAAATGCACTTTTTTCACAAGGGTCTTTAGCTTGCTAAAACATTTCTCGCTTCTTTTGCATTATTTTAACTATTATTAACCTTTGTTTCCTTTTTCTTTTTTAAACCACCACTCGTGAAAACAGAGACAGGTAATAACTGCACTTTTTTCTTTTTTCAATTAGACTAGAAAACATGTCTCGTGATGTCGTGAAGTAGTGCTCTTCAGGAGCCATGTTTTCTTTCATTTCTTTACTGTCATGCATCTCAGGTTGTGTAAACTGTACTAAATGCAAAAAGTATAATGCAATTAAACCGATGATGATACATTTATTTAAATGTTTGCTTTGCTTTGCTTTGCATGTCTCAGAAACACCCTCCCCTGTGTTCAAACAAACAATAAATCAAGATGATTCTGCCATGATTGGACTAATCGAACCAATTGTTTGGACAAAGGGGGAACAGATTAGTTTGTAATGGGACCATCATTAGAGCTTGTTGGCATGTGCCAATGAGATCGTCTTTACGCCTTATTCATATTGTGAGATTGTGCTCAGATCACAAACCCAAAAATAGACCCAAAGTGTATATGGAGCCCTGAGCTCTATCATCAGGAGAGACTGATATGACTCTATATTCACACAATGAAGGTTTCCATCTGTCTCTTTACTAACCAGACAAACTCATTTGTTATTCTGTGTGACTTGCATGTTTTCCCTTAATAGTTGAGAGTAAACGAATGCTGGATTTCACATGCATCAGTATGCTGTGTGAGCTTGAGCTGCACGTCGGATGAAGCACCAGTGCTCTACATTTCTCCAATGTAATATTCATGAATAAAGCATTCTCTTTGAAGAAACCAGCATGCAGCTTTAGGTGTTGAAGAATCAGGGGACCAGCACAGTTGCGTTGCATATAGAATTGGAAAATCATACTGCCCAGAAATGCCGATCGATCTGTATTTATAGAACATTGACATCTGATATTGCCGCTAAAAGTCAGCTAAGAGAGACTTTCTAAGGTTAATGTTAGGAGATTAGAGATGGCACCACTTTGTAAATACCCAGCTGGCCGATGTCTTTCCTGCTTGCAGTGGTTTTTGTCCTATTTTTATTTTGGGCCTATTCTTAGAAGGGCTGCTTACTATTGTGGCCATCAAGTCAAACGCAATTCATCATGATGCCATAGCATGGATATATACGTAATGCATCACGCTTTCTACAGAAATGTTCAACCTTGATAATAATAGCCACAAAATCATGTAATGATGCTGAAAATTCAACTTTGCCAACACGGGAATAAATTACATATTAAAATATATTATATTTTAAAATATAATATATAGAAATAGAATATAAATAGAAAACAGAAAATAGAAAACAGTCATTTTACATTGTAATAATATTTCACTAATGTTTCGAGCCAGGAGGCCTTTCTGTGCAGGGTTTGCATGTTTTGCGTTCTTCTGGGTGCTCTGGTTGCACCCAAACATGGAGCGTAGGTGAATTGGGGACACTAAATTCTCCATAAGTGTGAATGTGTGTGTGAGCACTGTGATGGACTGTCCACTTTGGACATTCTACTAACTATAAGTAACTTTGCAACTACGTCAAACTAGTCATTAACTGTCTCCTTAATATCAGCTAACACTTATTTTGACTGTCCCTCAACAGACATTACTCTAAGTAACTTTGCAAGTACATGTCAACGTATTAACCCTAACCCTTGATTCTTTAAGTCTACTAATACTCTGAGTAAGTTGACATGTAGTTGTAAAGTTACTTATAGGCTAGTTTGTAGAACGTTGAATGTGGTTTATTGAAATAAAGTGCAACCACCGATCATACAGATCAGTGAGTGCAACCTAAAAATTTATTTTTTATTCCTTGACCATTCTTTTCATGACCATAAATGACTACATGTGACTGATTATATACTGTATATATAAATGTGGATATTATATACAGTGAGGAAAATAAGTATTTGAACACCCTGCTATTTTGCAAGTTCTCCCACTTAGAAATCATGGAGGGGTCTGAAATTGTCATCGTAGGTGCATGTCCACTGTGAGAGACGTAATCTATAAAAAAAAAATCCAGAAATCACAATGTATGATTTTTTAACTATTTATTTGTATGATACAGCTGCAAATAAGTATTTGAACACCTGAGAAAATCAATGTTAATATTTGGTACAGTAGCCTTTGTTTGCATTTACAGAGGTCAAACGTTTCCTGTAGTTTTTCACCAGGTTTGCACACACTGCAGGAGGGATTTTGGCCCACTCCTCCACACAGATCTTCTCTAGATCAGTCAGGTTTCTGGCCTGTCGCTGAGAAACACAGAGTTTGAGCTCCCTCCAAAGATTCTCTATTGGGTTTAGGTCTGGAGACTGGCTAGGCCACGCCAGAACCTTGATATGCTTCTTACAGAGCCACTCCTTGGTTATCCTGGCTGTGTGCTTCGGGTCATTGTCAAGTTGGAAGACCCAGCCTCGACCCATCTTCAATGCTCTAACTGAGGGAAGGAGGTTGTTCCCCAAAATCTCGCAATACATGGCCCCGGTCATCCTCTCCTTAATACAGTGCAGTCGCCCTGTCCCATGTGCAGAATGGGTATTACTTAATGTGCAGATGTGCAGACTTGAGTATTGCTGCTTGGCAATTTCCCCGTAGCCCTTTCCAGCCTTGTGGAGGTGTACAATTTAGTCTCTAGTGTCTTTGGACAGCTCTTTGGTCTTGGCCATGTTAGTAGTTGGATTCTTACTGATTGTATGGGGTGGACAGGTGTCTTTATGCAGCTAACGACCTCAAACAGGTGCATCTAATTTAGGATAATAAATGGAGTGGAGGTGGACATTTTAAAGGCAGACTAACAGGTCTTTGAGGGTCAGAATTCTAGCTGATAGACAGGTGTTCAAATACTTATTTGCAGCTGTATCATACAAATAAATAGTTAAAAAATCATATATTGTGATTTCTGGATTTTTTTTATAGATTATGTCACTCACAGTGGACATGCACCTACGATAACAATTTCAGACCCCTCCATGATTTCCAAGTGGGAGAACTTGCAAAATAGCAGGGTGTTCAAATACTTATTTTCCTCACTGTATATGTTTAGTGCATGAAAGTCACTGTGTTGAGTATTTACTCCAGTCTCCTGGTCCTCCTGTAGGGACTTTGCCTTCGTGGCCAGTGATAAAGACACCTGCATGCTCAAGTGCCATGTGTTCCGCTGCAGCGCTCCAGCCAAGACCATCGCATCTGCCCTGCATGAGATGTGCTCCAAGGTAAGATCACATGATCTCTATTAACAGTAACATTCATGATCAAAAAT
Organism: Romanogobio albipinnatus; assembly: GCA_023566225.1. Classification (NCBI taxonomy): domain Eukaryota; kingdom Metazoa; phylum Chordata; class Actinopteri; order Cypriniformes; family Gobionidae; genus Romanogobio; species Romanogobio albipinnatus. Next base: position 18,952,438 of record CM042255.1, on the reverse strand, counting down.
ATCCATATTTCAAAGATGGTGGTTTGTTTGTGATTGGTGATTTCCACAGATCATGGCAGAGAAGGCGGTGCTGCAGCCCTCTATGGCCCGTTCTCTCACCATGGAGAGTATCTCCCCAGAAGACTTGCCCCGCCAAGGTACAACATCTGCCTTTTTAAGAAAGTGTTGTCTTTTAAAGCATATTGGTTGGTTGACTTAAATGCAAATTGTATTTTTTTTTCATGAGACTGTGATGTGTGCTTTCCAGTTGACTTCTTGGATGCAGTGAGACAGAGGGTGCAGAAGTTTGAGGTGGAGTACATTGGGAACCTGCCTGTATCCATAGCAATGGGTGAGAGTGATTTGGGCCATTCAAATATCTAATTTGATAATTTGATCTAACCCCTTTTACACTGGAATGAAAGGAGTTTTTTTTTTTTTATAATCTCTGTAATACTCTTAAAACCCATGTCCCAGACTAAAATGCATGTTTGAGCTGACTTCACTGAAAGCAACTTGCAGTGACATATCCTCATCCTTCCCTCGCAACCTGCAACAAATCCTTCCCTCGCTGGTCAAAATGACCCGAAGCCCTAAAATTATACTTTTTTTGGTCTAGAAAGCTTATTTAATTTCATTTGTATAATATTTTTTTCTATTTTTTAATGCAATTTTTTGGGAGATTTAAAAAATATATATATTTACCTTTAAATTACTAGATTTTATGAATAATTCTTATGATTTAAGCACATTCTTTGTATTCTTTCAACTGAAATTCAAAAGAACTCTCCAAAACATGCATAACCAGCTCAAAATATCTCACATTGGGTCAATTTGGTTGTCTCTGCCGACCTCTTGTGGAAATGTTTTTTATGACTCTTGCCACTAGATGGAGTTCCGCTGGGTCCTAAAGTCAGTTCTTGATTTTATCTCTTCTGTTTTCATTCAGATACACATGTAGACATTTTAAAACCATTTTTGGTAAAGTTTTAGCATTTTTTTTAGCATTTTTGAGCATTCATTCCTAAGGGGGTCAAATTGACCCGGGAAGGAAGGATATATATATTTTTATTACAACCACATAAACCCCTCGAATCCAGTCAATCTTTTGTGTATTTGTGGTTCAAGTGGGACAAAAGTCCTAAGGTCTTGGACCACTCCGATGATCACTCAATTTTGAAATATATATATTTTTTAAATGACCCAAGGGAAGGATAAGGGTTCAAATATGCCAGTGCCATTGTTTTGTCTCAAGATGCACACCAGTAATAATTTTTTTCTAAGGCACTTTTATAAAAGCTACTTTTATGTCTAATTTAAGCCTTGTCTGTGAAATCAGGCCATGTAGTACAACACACATCATGAATTTGGAACTGTATCAAACAGAAAAAAAGATCAGACTTTCTCAATGAAGACCAAAAGCTTTAGTTTACAAATTTTGGCCATTAAGATTAAGCTCTAAAACCAGGTTAATTATTACTTTGGTGGCTGATTAGGGACCTGGAAACCCTAGCTTAAACATCAAAGAAAGTCATGTATGGCCCTGGTAGTGATGTTTTGTGTGGGTTTGTGGTTAAAGAATTAGTTCACTTCAAAATTAAAAATTCTTGACAATTTACTCACCCCATCTTATCCAAAATTTTCAGTCGAAAAGAAATTAAGTTTTTTGGGGAAAACATTCCAGGATTTTTCTTCACATTATGGTTTTTAATGGCAACCAACGGTTTGAAGATCCAAATCAATGCAGTTTCAAAGCGCTTCAGGCGCTCTGCATGATCCCAGCTGAGGAATAGGGTCTTATCTAGTGAAACCATTGGCCATTTTCTAAAAAAATAAACATTTATATACTCTTTAACCTCAAATGCGCAATTCCGGTGTTGTTCTTCTTCACTGCGTATGACGTCCTCACGTCGGAAACATCACGTCCGTGGCATAGGTGTAAGTACCGACCCAGTGACGTTGTTTAACCTTTATTTTAGTTGAAGGCTGTTTGATTTAGTCTTTGCACGTTAGTTTTTACTTCCCCGTACGCAGATGACAACATACACAGTGAAAAATAACAACACGAAGTTGTGCATTTGAGGTTAAAAAGTATATAAATGTTTATTATTTTTAGAAAATGACCCTATTCCTTGGCTGATCGAGCAGAGCCCTCTGAAGCCCTTTAAAACTGCATTGATTTGGACCTTGAATCCTTTCGTTACAATTGAAAACCATTATGTGAAGAAAAGTCCTGGTATGTTTTCCTCAAAAAACTTATATTTTCAATTTGAAGTGAACGATACTCGGTTACTTAACGTAACCTCGGTTCTCTCTAGAAGAGGGAACGAGTATTGCGTAAGTTCCTTACGCTACGGGAAAGTATTCTTTCTTCGAGATTTCTGAAAAACCCAAAATTATCCTTAATTTTGTAACATTGTCAACGCAGTGCGGCAGCCTGGCAGACCATAGCAGGCTATTCCAGCGTGCCATTGGCTGCTCTGCTGGCAACTGCAGCAGCCTATCGGTGAGCCCGCGTGACGTGGCGACCAATGAGGGCGCTTCGCGCCCACCTGGCTTCATTTGCCTACAGGTGGGGCGTGGCCACGTGTATATAAGCAGGGCTCACGGGCTGCATATTCGGTTTTCGTAGTTCTGAAGCGTAAAAGCCCGCGGGGCGCACGGCAAGGAACGCAATACTCGTTCCCTCTTCTAGAGAGAACCGAGGTTACGTTAAGTAACCGAGTATCGTTCTCTTACGAGAGGTTCTCTCGTATTGCGTAAGTTCCTTACGCTACGGGAACATATTGTCAACGCCGTGCGCGCCTCGCATACAGCATATGTATCCCAGGGAACCGGGGACCATAACACTGCTCAGGCAGGGTGGCCGGTAAAGGAAACGGGCCACCACATATACGGACACTTCGTCTGAACTGACGGGTGGTTACAACGGGTGGTTACAACACCCTGCCTTAAGAATGAGGGAACGGCACCTGCCGGTCGCCTTCAAATTCACCACACCTAGTCTCATGAATGAGGGAACGGCAACGCCGGTCGCCTTCAAATTCACAATATCTTGTCATATGAGTGAGGTAACGGCACCGCCGGTCACCTTCAAACTCACAATAGCTCTTTTCGTAAATGAGGGAACGGTACCGCCGGTCTCCTTCAAATTTACATAAGCCTTGTACCGAACTTACTACCAGTATGTGAGCTATGTCTGCGCAGAATCACCGGGCAGAACCAACAGCCTTATTGAACTGATAACACTTTCGCCTGTAAGGCAGGAACTTCCAGATTGTAAAATCTCACGAACGTAGACGGGGAGGCCCAGCCTGCCGCCACGCAAATATCGTGGATGGAAATCCCTCTGGCCCAAGCCCACGAAGAGGCCATGCCTCTGGTGGAGTGTGCTCTGACACCTAGCGGGCACTGCAGGTGTTTGGAAGCGTATGCAGTTGCAATCGCGTCCACTATCCACCTGGACAGGGTCTGTTTCGAGGAGGCGAGACCTTTAGTGCGCCCTCCAAACGAAACAAATAGCTGCTCAGAACGCCTGAAGGCGGCGGAGCGTGTGACATAAACCCTCAATGCCCTGACAGGGCAGAGGATATTGCCACCGTCCCCCTCGTCGGATGCTGGCAGAGCCGAGAGGGAGATAATCTGCGCCCTGAAAGGAGTGCCGATCGCTTTGGGGACATAACCATGCCTCGGTCTGAGAATGACCTTAGAGTCATTAGGACCGAACTCCATACACGTCGGGCTCACTGAGAGCGCGTGTAGATCCCCCACGCGTTTCACTGAAGCCAGAGCTATCAGGAACGCGGTTTTTAGCGAAAGGAACCTTGGTTCCACAGTCTCGAGCGGTTCAAAGGGATGAGCCTTCATGGCCTCTAGGACCAAGGCCAGATCCCAAATAGGAACCGATGGGAGCCGCGGGGGATTCATCCGTCTAGCTCCTCTGAGGAAACGGATGATGAGCTCGTTCCTTCCTAGCGTGCTGCCTAGCGTCGTCTGGGCGAACGCTGCTATAGCCGCTACATACACTTTGAGCGTGGAAGGGGACCTGCCCAGTTCCAAAAGCTCTTGGAGGAAGGAGAGCACCCGCTGGACCCCACATTGCTGCGGTTCCAATCCCTTGGAAGCACACCACTCAGTGAACACCGACCACTTAGAACTATATAACCGCCTCGTCGAGGGGGCTCTAGAGTGTGAGATCGTGTTCATAACCCCTTCGGGCAGGTCAACGGGTATCCGTTGGTCACCCATACATGCAGAGACCATCGCTCTGGATGGGGATGCCAAACTGACCCTCCTGCTTGAGAGAGGAGGTCTGCTCTCAGCGGAACTGGCCAGGGGGGTGAGTGCGACAGCTTCACCAGCTCTGGGTACCAAATCTGGTTCTCCCAGCGCGGCGCTATAAGGAGCACCGGGCGGCGCGTTTCCCTGATTTTCGCTATAACCTGGGTCAATAGGGAAATCGGCGGGAAAGCATACAGCGGGAGGCTGGGCCAAAGTTGGGACAGCGCATCCTCGCTTTTGGACAAGAACGTCGAGCAGCGGGCGTTCTCTTTTGTTGCAAAGAGGTCGAGCTCCGCTCTGCCGAATAGGCGCCATACCAGCTGGACTGTCTGGGGGTGCAGGGACCATTCTCCTGGGAGAATGAGGCCCCTGGACAGCTTGTCCGGGCCCACGTTGAGGTGGCCCGGAACGTGCGCCGCTCTCAGCGAGCGCAGCGAGCTGTGTGCCCACACGAGCAGGCGTTCCGTCAGATTGCCCAGACACCTGGACCTGACACCGCCCTGCCGGTTCACGTAGGACACCACCGTGGTATTGTCCGACCGGACCAACACATGGTGTCCCCGTATAAACGGGAGAAACTGCTTGAGCGCGTTCTCTACCGCTATCATCTCCAAACAGTTTATGTGTAGGAGTTTTTCTCCGCTCGACCAGAGGCCCGAGGCCGGTCTGCCCTCGAAAACGGCGCCCCAACCCGAGGTGGAGGCGTCCGTCGAGATGACTTTGCGGTGTGAGATGGCTCCCATTGTCACTCCCCGCTGGTACCAGTCGGCTACTAACCAGGGCTCTAGGGCTGCAACACAGCCCTGAGTCACTCTGATCCTGAAACCTCCGGCAGCCCAGGCTCTGTGAGGCACTCGGGCGTTTAACCAGCGTTGCAGCGGGCGCATGCGCATTAAGCCCAGCTGGAGCACAGCTGCAGCTGAGGCCATACGTCCCAGCATCCTCTGAAAAAGCTTGAGAGGTGCGATTTTGCCCGGCCGGAAGTACGCAGCCATGCGCCGAACTTGGCGCGTGCGTTGTGGTGACAGGCGGGCAGACATAGCCACAGTGTCCAGATTCAAACCCAGAAATGAGGTTGATTGCGTGGGCACTAATGAGCTCTTGGTCCAGTTGACCGTGAGCCCCAGGCTGTCCAAATGGCTGAGCAGCATTGCCCTGTGGGCGAGGAGCTCGGCCTCTGACTGCGCCAGGATGAGCCAGTCGTCCAAGTAGTTCAACATTCGCATCCCCCGGTTTCTCAGGGGAGCGAGGGCCGCGTCCATGCACTTCGTAAATGTACGGGGTGCTAGTGACAGGCCGAACGGAAGGACGGTGTATTGATAAGCCTGGCCGTCGAAGGCGAATCGTAAGAATGGCCTGTGACGCGGCGTTATCTTGATTTGAAAATATGCGTCTTTCAAATCTAGGGAAATTAGCCAGTCTCTCGGGCGAATATGCGCGAGGATCTGCTTGGTCGTAAGCATCTTGAACGATCTCCTCAAAAGAGCTTTGTTCAGACGCCTCAGATCCAGAATCGGTCTGAGCGACCCGTCCCTTTTTGGCACGAGAAAATATCGGCTGTAAAAGCCTGACTCGCTCATAGAATGGGGAACCGGTTCTATAGCCCCTTTGCACAGCAGCGTGGCTATCTCCGCTCGAAGTAGATGTGCTACTTCTTCGCTCACTCTCGTCTCTATACGCGCACAGAAGCGCGGAGGGCGGCGAGCGAACTGCAGAGTGTAGCCGTGCTTCACTGTTCTCAGCACCCATTCTGATACACCTGGAATGGCTTCCCACGCTTTCGCGTGTGCCAAACGGGACAGAACGGCCTCTGGGCTCGAAACGCCGCGTTTCGCGGGTTTGACGGCCCGTATAAGAGGGGCGGGCGCGGTGCGCGCGCTCTCTGTGCTGTGGGCCAGCCGCTCGCTTTCGGTGGCTGGCCGCCTTACACACTGTGTCTCTACCGCTTTGAGCGGGGAATGTCTTGTGTGTGGCCCTACACTCATCGCTTCGGCCACCTTGGGCGGAAAACAAATGGTGTGTGGCGCGGCGCGTAGCGCCTGGGGCATAATGTTCGCGAAAATGTGTGAGCGCGTTTGAGCGGGCACAACTCTTACGCGTGGAACATGACCGGTTAAGAGTGGCTGTGTGACAGCGCGTGTGGTGGCTAGGCGTGGACGCAGACAAGCGGACACGTGACCTAACTCTAGCACTCGAGCGGCCGGAGGCCGCTTTATGTGAGTGGGGGACACGGGGTTTATTGTGCTTATGTGCAGGGGTGAACACAGAAAAGTGGGCACATTTACTGCATTTGAAACACATACGGCGTGAGCCGTGCAACCAGAAATAATGCAACTTTTGTGATTTCTCTGGTTCGCCGTAAAAACGGCGGTGGTTGACAGGCGAGAGGGCGTTTTTGCCGGCTCGTTGGCTGCGTGAAATTCCTCTGCAGCAGCCACAGTGGTGGGGGCTGACAGGAAAAAGAGTTTTGACGGTGGTCCGGCCGCAGCGGGACTTAACCGTCGTTTCTTGCCTCTGGCTAGGAGGGCTTTGGAGGCTCGGACTTCAGCACGATCCTAGGCCGGGGGCCCCGAGGGGGAGGCGGCTTACTGTGGCTGGAAGAGCGCGATCTGGGGCGGCCGCTCGGTCTTCGCTGAGACGAAGGGGGCCGCGCTGGGCGCTGCGTGGAGCTCGGTGCTGGCTGGTCGCGAGGACGGCGAGCAACAGAGCTACCGCTGGCGCCTGGGCGTCGAGGCAGGAAGAGGTTCATGGCCTGCGTCGTCTTCTGTACTTCGGAGAAACGGTCGACGATCCCCTTGACCGCTGGTCCGAAGAGCCCAGATGGAGAGAGCGGGGCGTTTAAGAAGGCCGCGCGCTCTGTTTCTCGCATGTCCGCGAGCGTGAGCCAGAGGTGGCGCTCAGCTACCGTGAGGGAGGCCATGGAGCGTCCGAGGGCCTGTGCTGCGGTCTTGGTAGCGCGGAGGGAGAGATCCGTCGCGCTTCGCAAATCCGTGATCAGCTCCGCGTCACAGCTCCTCTCGTCCAGATCACGGAGGAGATTAGCTTGGAGGATTTGCAGCACGGCCATAGAGTGCAGAGCAGACGCAGCTTGACCGGAGGCAGCGAAAGCGCGGCCGATCAGCGATGACGTCACTCTGCAGGCCTTAGACGGGAGGGCAGCCTTTGAGCGCCAACCAGAAGGCGGGCAAAGGTGCGCTGCGACCGCCTCTTCCACCGGAGGGATAGCGTTGTAGCCTTTCTCAGCCGCGCCGTCAACTTGTGAGAGCGTCGAAGAAGCCTGAGACGAGACCCTCGCGGAGAATGGCGCGTTCCAGGACTTCGCGAGCTCCTCGTGAAGCTCTGGCAGAAAGGGTGCAGTCCTGGCGGTGGGCGCACGGCGGCGACTGTTCAGGAAGCATCCGTCGAGCCGATTCGGCGCTGCCACCTTAGGCGGGGCCCATTCGAGGCCTAGCTGCTCGACGGCCCGGGTGAGAAGGCGCAACAGTTCGGCGTCCTCACCCGCTCGAGAGCGTCCGGAGGCTCGGACTGAAGAGGTCGCGGAAGACCATTCCTCGCTGTCGGAAGCCATGATGGAGCAGCTGTCGGCGCGTTCCGCGGCCGCATCCGCCTCATCCCCAGAGGCGGCAACAGAAATGGCGGCCTGGGGTGGGGGCGGGGAAGGCGAGAGTGAAGCGGGCGGGAAGGGTTCCGGCGAGCTTCTCTCGGCCAACTCCGGAGTCCGCTGCGAGCGGCGCTTTTTCCTGCGCGGCTTAGCAGAGACTGGAGGGATGTCATCTTCGAACTGATCGAGTCGAGCCCGCAGGGTCGACATCGTTAGTTCTTCGCACTCCGGGCATCCGCCGGCGAGAAGTGCGGCGGCGGCGTGATCACGGCCCAGGCAGAGAGCGCAGATCACATGGCGGTCCCCGGAACTGAGCTGCGCGTGACACGAGCCGCAGGTGGAACGAGACATTTTTAGAAAAACGCTCGGCTCTTTTTGTGAAAGTGTGACGCAGCGGCGACAACACTGAGCAATAAAAGGATATAATGCTGCCGGATAGCAGAGCAGGCACGGATGGCTGAAGGTGGCGCGATGCTGCCGGCTTCTTCAGGCGCTGTCCTCTGCTTGCTCGTCTGCACGTTCAACGGCGGCGGGTTCCAGATCCAGCGATGCGAAGGGCTTCGCTGAAGAAAAGAAAATCGAATATGCAGCCCGTGAGCCCTGCTTATATACACGTGGCCACGCCCCACCTGTAGGCAAATGAAGCCAGGTGGGCGCGAAGCGCCCTCATTGGTCGCCACGTCACGCGGGCTCACCGATAGGCTGCTGCAGTTGCCAGCAGAGCAGCCAATGGCACGCTGGAATAGCCTGCTATGGTCTGCCAGGCTGCCGCACTGCGTTGACAATGTTACAAAATTAAGGATAATTTTGGGTTTTTCAGAAATCTCGAAGAAAGAATACTTTCCCGTAGCGTAAGGAACTTACGCAATACGAGAGAACCTCTCGTAAGAGAACTAATCCTTTAATGTGCTTTTATGCTGACAGGAATGGAAGTGTTGAACAGAGCTATTGAGAGTATCATGCACTCCAGAGACAGAGATGAGTGGGAGCCGATAGTCATCCATGTGTCTGATAAAGTTCTGTCTTTATGGAGAGGAGAGGTGAGAGTAACTGACATTAAGGCTTTTTCCATTTGTGTACTAATAGGCTATGCTCAGGATAGAATACTTGCGTACTTCAAACTGTACGAGTTGTACTGTATACTGCTGCCTAATGTTTAAAAAACAGTACACAAGTTTTATATTAGTATTTTTGATGCTGCACACCTATATGGACGTGGTTTTCTTCTATTGGTATTTTTCAATAGCATGCAAAACATTATTTGCTATGCAATAGTGGGTTTCAGAGAGTAGTAGCTATGCTAAAATGTTTTCAGTTAACTATGTTTAATTCATCAAGTTTCATAAATTCATTCTAATTTTTTTGTGTAAAAAAAATAACTTTTGGCAGACAAATAAACAATCACAGATGAAAAATTGTACACATGACACATGAAATGAAAAGTCAAGTGCACAATCTAGCCTACAGGGACCATTGCAGTATGCTCTGCATGTGCATAGTTTTTCACTCTTTCTTTCCCCTCTAACTTTATTTCAGGACGGAGACGACCCATTTTGGGAATGCCAAGTACGCTACTTAACTTTCCTAGGTGTGGGTCATGACACACACACTTTTGCAGTCATAGTGGATGCTGGAACCCAGCGCTTTGAGTGCCATGTGTTCTGGTGTGAACCCGATGCTGGGATCATCTCTGAGGCAGTTCAGGCTGCATGCATGGTGAGGCAATACTACATTTATTTGACTTTCAACCCTGCATAATTGACAAAATATCCCACACTTATGTCATAGTTTCACAGCATCGATACAGAATTTAATGCAAAATCTATCATGTTTTCTTAAGTATTTCTAAATGTCTGGTGCCCCCTCCAGGTCCAATACCAGAAGTGTTTGGTTGCGCAGACTCCTCCTGTGAGGTCCAAAATGTGGCGGGCAGGCTCCAAAGTCAAACGAGCCAACTCCATGGATGGCTCCAGCTTCCCGCCCCGACACCAAGGACACACATCTTCCAAAATGGCCTCTCCCAGCGTGAAGAAGGGCATGTTGGCTTTTTTCGAGACATTCCGTAATAAACATCCTGCGGTACCCACACCCTAACAACAGCGGCTCTGGGCGGGCAATGGGGCCTGATGGGCTTTGAGGAGGGGGATATCAGGACACGGGAAGATGAAAGAAATGAATAAATGTGAAGCATATACGCAAGTATCCTTTGCCTTTGGCATTTAAAAAAAAAAAAATCACCTAAAAACCGAAGAGCCCCAGTACGACCTCACAAAAACAACCCACCTAATTGCCCTTAATAACAGTGTTTTTGATTATTGACATATCTGAATGTAGGTGTGCAGAACAGTGTTTAAATGACACTGAGGTGCTGTGCTCTCACATTCCAAAAACTGTCAGAACCCCTAATGCTCTGCAGTTCAAATGCTGTTATACAAAAGTTAGTTCCTGTCCGGAAATTTGATGGTAAAAACTTAACTCCGCACTGACTAGGGTTGCAAAGTTTCCAGGAATTTTTGGAAAGTTTCTGGAAATTTACCAGAAATATTCAGCCCCTTTGCAGCCCCTGACAGACACCAACCTACACCAAAAGACATGTTTGTCTGGTTTTTTTCGGATCAGTGTGTTACCCCTATCAGCATCTGTTGCGCGCCAGTTTTGAACTTGTTCAATGGGCATTTGTTGGGTCATGGGATGTTTGAGAAATGACGTTCTTTAAAATAGTGAATATTGTCGGGGTTGGTCAGGTTAGTCTATTCAACTTATTTTTAATGTAAGAGTGGACACAGCCATTTGAAACACAAATTTAATGTGAGAGGCTTCCGATGTCAACCGCTTCTAGTTATTTTAGCTGTTGCTGCTTGATATTGCAAAATGGGATTTGTTATATTATTTTAATTTATTGTCATAATCATAAACACAAGGGTTTGTAGCGCAAATACAAAGCTCTGTCATGAAACTCTAGATGGCGCAGACTGATAGGTCCTTAACTTAATTTGTTAGAGATCGCATTGTTATCTACATAGCATCTGATTGGTTGCTATGGCATCAGTGGCCAATGAGCTTGCTGCTCAACATTTAAACACTTGGCATTGGTTGCTGTTAGCAGTCTGCAGCACACTTTCAGCAACCCTCCACCTTCCCCAGCTCCTCTTGTATAGATCTGCTCTAGGGGCTATTTCATGTATGTTATATGTGCAGTAGCAGCATGGCTTACATGCATGTCTGTGAATGTATTGGCAGTAGCCTTGCTCTGAAGCAGCAACAACAGCGTAGCAGATCTATTCCGCCAAGACCAAATACATTACATTACCATATCCATTACCAAGCCAACCGTTCACTGCACCTTGTTATTCTTCTAGTTGTTTATCTATAGCGGCTATTGAATTAGAAGTCTCGCACATTGACAAGAAATAGTGAGTAGATGTATGCTCTGGGACTTTGTTTTACTTTGCTTGTCTGTTTGTTCCAGACAATCTGTCAGTCTGGGGTGCGTTTCCCGTACAACGACGCAACTCACTGCTGAACTACCATAGTACGATGCACCGTTGAAGAAATCAACTAGCTAGTCATGACTGTTTCCCGAAACCGTATTGGCGCAAATCGGTCGTTCAACCACGTTGGTTAATGATGTCACGCAGGTGGTGGAGTAACCCAAACCCTAAACCAAACTGGACGGCCCGAAAGGGTGGTCTGGGGGGAGGCGTTGCTTTCTCAAAAAACCTAACCGTAACTGCTTTTAATGAATTATTTTGAGATTGAATTCATGCTAGATTTTTTGCTATAAATTATGGACATGACACTTGAGGACTTATTCTTATTTTTCTCAGTTATTTTTCTTTATTTCTAGATTCAAATAGGCTCGTTCTTACGTGCTAGTGCCTGCCGCACATGCGCACTCTTCAAAAAAGGTGCTTTAAATCTCTTGACAAACTAAAATACATAAATGACATTTGTATGTATTCTAAATAAAATATATAGATTGTACTGAATGTCAGCTTGCTTATTTTGCTCAAGATAAGGATTTATTAAGTCCACATGTCATGCAAACAAGAAACTATGCTTCTAACCACAGGTCTAGAGCTGTCGTTGCAACCACACAAGTTTGCGATGCTGTTTGCGAATGTTCGTTGCAACTATAGGTTTCGGGAAACACCGACTGGTTGAACTATGTTGATAACGACGGAACTTGCGACCATAGTTGGCTAACGATGCTTTTGGGAAACACACCCCTGTATGTTAGTGATGGAGATTTTTCAGGGACTTTTCTGCAGATTACACTATTCTTTATGAGTGTGGTGGACCTTAAGCGAAAAGTATACTTCAGCTGTGAACTTTCCACTCCAGCTCAGGACAGTCTGCGTGATATAGCTTCCGTCATCAGCACTGTCCTCTGATGCTAATTTTGTGTCCGTGCAGACTTGTGCGCAGACAACAGCCCCTGTGTGAGTGAATTTTGAAAGGCTTGAGCAATCAGTCGTGTGCAGGATGGAGCAGAACCTAGAAAATGAAGTATACTCTTTATTTTTACTTTAACCTTTCAGGCACAAGTCCACACTGACAAAAATATCATGACAAATAATGACATCATGTGGACTGTCCACGAACTGGAGTGGCACATGGAAAAGCGAACTATACTTTTGGCTTAAGTCATTGAATCACTGACTCGACTGTGTTTTGCTTTCATTATTTTTTATTGAAGGAGCAAGAAAACACAAAGAAACCGGCAATATTGTGTATTAACTTTATTAGCTTCATATTTATTGAACTGTTGTATAAAAGCAGTATCACACATATAAAAGAACAGTTCTATTGCTTGTGTGATACTGCTGAAATGATCCATTTTGGAAGCAACAATAACTCAGATTGAGTACCATCTAATGGTAACACTTTATTTTGATGGTCCCTTTTGAACATTCTGTTGACTATAAGTAACTTTTCACCTACTGTAAGTTCACATTAGAGTATTAGTAGACTGTCTGCTTAATATCTACCAACACTTCTCCCAAAAGACATTCTACTGACAATAAGTAACTTTGCAACTACATGTCAACTTATTCTAACCCTACCAGTCTACTAATACTCTAACACTCTAAAACATGTAGGTACAACGTTATTTATAGTCAACAGAATGTGTTAAAAGGACCATCAAAGTAAAGTGAAACCCATCTAATAACCCTGGACTCGGTACAAACTCGGAATCAGAAATGAATCATATCAACATCAAAAATGTTCTAATCTTATATCCATCTTATTGCACAACATCTAAAAGTCATGCAATAAGCTGTATATTAAAGTTGAATGGCAATATGTGATATATTTTGATAACAAGTATCAATGTACTGTGACCTAATTCTTGTATGACTAATATGTAGACAGTAGATGTTCCCTTTAGGTCACGTTTATGTTCAAAAAGTCAATTTAGCTTCAAACCTACTAGGAGTGTAAGTATATTAACAGTAAACCGTTTGTGAAAAGGATGTTGTTTGCTGTTCTAATACACCTTTATCAATAAATTTAAGCTCAATATTCAAGGTCGTAACTTCATCTTGAGCAAACAGAGAAATCTTCACACACAACAGAGACCTCAAATAAAGTAGTGCTATCAGTGCGAGAGTCGTGCTTTAGATAGACCCTGCTTTTGTCACTCTCACTGTTTCTATTGTGAGCTCAGAAAAGCAGATGAGGAGATATCAGTGACCCTGTATAAAAACACGCATTGCTTCTTATAATCCTGGTTTGTGGAGCCCTCAGTTTAGTGCCAGCGTTGCATGATTTTGCACATGCTTGGAAATTCGAGGCTTCGCTTGGGTACTTGCAAAAACAGGCAGAAGGCTTTAGAGCGTTAAAAACTAACTAAGGATGTACTTGGATGATTCAGAACCATTTTAAAATACACAGTAAAGGCACATTTACCGTGGTACGAATGCTTTCGCCACACAGATTTCGCTAGAAAGCTGCTTGGTTGAAAAGTGACTTCTGTGAACTGTGCCCTTTTGACAATTGCCCGTGAAAATTCACTAATGTGACCGCACCTGCAAAGCATGTGAATTACTCTCAAAGCCTGTGCAGATTTTCACAGGAACAATCCCTTGAGCCCTTTTATTCGCATTCATTTGAATGTAATAAGCTCTTTGAAAGCTCTTACAATCTTGATCTCATCGCATGTTGATCTGAGATGCCCACAGGCACTTGTGCACCCACATGAATGCCACTGAAGGAAGTTATGTCATGCTATATCTAATATATGCAACTGTTCCTTCCCTTGCTTAAAAAAAACATGTATTATATCACAAATTAACTCAGGTCTCCTTAATGCTAAAACAAAGGGGGAAAGTAGGGGGAATTCAGATTGATTGGAACACTTTATTCAAGTCATCTCAATGGCTAAAAGTGTCCCAATCACCCTGAATTTACCCTATAGAAGCGGACGACTCTTCAGCATGCAAAATCATTGACAAGAAGCCTTGAGTTTAACTGATAGTCTTTGTTAAAGGGATGGTTCACCCAAAAGGGAAAATTATGTCATCATGTACTCGCCCTCAAGTTGTTCCAAACCTGTATGAGTTTCTTTCTTCTGTTGAACACAAAATATATATTTTTTTAACGTTGGTAACCAGACAGTTGACGGTAGCCATGCTCTAAAAAACAACCCAGCAAATTGGGTTGTTTATTTTCAACCCAGCATAATGGGTTGATTTAGTTTTTACTATAGTACTAGCTTATTATTTTACTTCATACAAAAATTAATGTTTACAGATAAACTAATATATATATATATATATATATATATATATATATATATATATATATATATATATATATATATATATATATATATATATATATATATATATATATATATATATATATATGAGGTTAGCATGAGCTAATTCCTTTATTTTCGATCATATTTTACAGTATAGCATATTTAGTTTAAATATAGCTTAATATATTTATATAATGTAGTTTAATACATATTGCTTACATTTAAGATCGTTTAACAAATAGAAGTAAAAAAAATAAAATTTAAAAGTAATTTAAGTGTAATCGACCAGTCTCTGTTTGTCCCATTTCCATCGTAACAGCGCTTCTAACTTTAGACTGCGTTTCACTCGTAGCTGCTGTGACTGGCTCCATAGCCTGCCCATAAACAATCAGTGTACACTTCTGAGAACATATTTTAACATCCTAAGTAGGCTATTTATATTCTGTATCTTTTTTTAGTAAAATCATAAAATGTCATGCAAGGCATCAGGCGTTTCCATCACGCGAAAAGACCGACGCAACACTCGTTTCACATCGCGCCATGACGCTTTGCATAACATTAAACCATATACAGCACAATAACGAATTTATAGATAAAATAAATTGTACACAAACCTATATTTTCCCGAAGACATGCGCCAATTTGACGGAGCTGCACTGCAGGGCCGTGCACAGACATTTTGAGGGGCAGTGGCCCAAAGCAAAAAAAGGGGCGGTGGGGTGGCATTGGGGGTGAGGATTGGGTGCTTTTCCATACAAATGATCCAGCTTACTCTTACTAGTCAGTCAAAACAGTTTTGATCTAATTTTGTGTCTATCGAAAATAGTGATATATGACATTGTATTATGTTGAATGGTATGTTTTGTGTATTTGTTAATGAGGGATTTGTGGACCCAATGTTTTTGGCTTTGTGGAGTAAATGTTACAGCTGTTATTTTGAAGTAAAAAGATAAAATTAGACTCTTGGGGTAAGATGACCCAGCCATATTTGGCACAGAAGGCCCCAAGTGGCATGTTGTTACTGGTGTTATTGTTTTTAAATGTAATACTTATTGTAATTAATGGGGCTATTATTTAATATTTTCATGAATTAGATGTTCATTTCAGGCATCTTCACTTTCATTAAAACATATAGGTTAATTGAGTAAATTCTACTATTGTCACGAACTGCTCCGAGACTTGAAGGTGGATCCAATAGCAGCTTTATTTGAGGGCAATCCAGAGGCGTAATCCAATGTACAGGCAAGAGTCATACACAGACACAGGGCCGGCCCAGGCCCTTATGGGGCCCTAAGCAGAATTTTATTTGGGGGCCCCTCTGTGGCACCAATACGATTGACTATTGTCAATTCTTGATCATTTGGAAACCCAGTATAAATTGTATTAGTTGTAGTTGTGTTGGTTACATCATGTCTGCTTGTCATGTTTTTATCCTTATAAGGTTCATTGTAACAGTAGCAAACCCACAAGAGTGATCAGGCGTTAATATTCAAAGTCTTACAGTAAGTCTTACAATATAGTTCACACTGGGATATGTACTTTTTTTAAGTAGTCTCTTATGCTGAATATGCTCACTTTTCTCCAGGATTCTTTGATGAATAGAAGGTTCAAAAGAACAACATTTCTCTGAAATAGAAAGCTTTCAAAAAAAATCCTAAAAATATTGTTCAACACTGATAATCATAGATGTTTCTTGAGTTTCTTGATATCAGAATGATTTGTGAAGGATCATATGACACTGAAGACAGGAGTAATGATGATAAATTCAGCTTTGATCACATGCAGGAATAAATTACACTTTACTATATATTCACATAGAAAACAGCTGTTTTACATCATATTATTTTACAATATTTCTGTTTTTACTGTATTTTTAATCAAATAAATGCAGCCTTGGTGAGAAGAAGAGACTTATTTTAAAAACTTGATTTCTTTCAAACATTAAACAGAGCTTTTTGATCGCGTTTGGCTGTATTCAGAGAATTTTTTTGTATTCCATTCGACTGTGTAGAAAGAACCTTTTAATTTTCTGAATAAAAACTTCCAAAATGTAGGCTACACAACTTATAATTTCAAGGGAGAAACTAAAAGCTATGCTGTCTACTCTGTTCAAAACATGCAGCACGTCAGACAATATATTCGCACTAAACCATATAGCGCATTCTCAAATCCATCCATTCATAAAAAGTTTACCGGGCAACTGACGAGTACGTTTTAGCGCCGATTTTTCTCCTCTTTTTGGACTTGATGAATCCTGACTAGCAAGCGAATAGTGTCCAGCCGATGGCGCCGAATCAATCCGTGCATATATTAGAAAACTTTTTGCAATTTATTGCAATAATTGTTTAAGGCCATTTAGCGATTTCAATCATCATAAAATAACTTTGCCGGAGAGTAATTTATTGTGCTATTGGGGGCCCTCTGGTGGCCAAGGGGGCCCTAAGCAGCCGCTTAGTTCGCTTATGCCTTGGGCCGGCTCTGCACAGACAGGCAGTCCAAACAAAGAAACAAACAAACAAACAAAACAGGCAGGGGCCAGAGGCAAGAGAGTAATCCAGGGAACAGGGCAAGAAATCCAAAACAAGAAAACCAGGAGAATGCTCAGAAATGCAGTGTAAACTTAAACAAGACTTTGCGGTGAGTGAATGAATGACCATGGTATAAATAGACAGAGACTAACAGGATGGTGAGACACAGGTGAATGCAATCAGTGAATGAGGTACAGGTGAATGTGATCAGTGATAAGTGATGATGAGTCCGGGCAGTGAGTTATGGGAAATGTAGTTTGTGAGCGATCATAGTCTTATGTGTGGAGTGCCCTCTGGTGGCTCTCAAGGGCACTCCAGCTGGTGACCGTTACAACTATGACAAAATCAATTATGTTTTATTATTTTATTATTACATATCTTCAATTAAAATATGGCCAATTAAATAAATATTGATATGCTTGTACATAAATAAAAAAAATACCTTTCAGATGATTATCTTTTAATGGGATTAATTATTCAATAATTCTACTAAATTGTCAAAATAAAATTAAGTAGAATATTTTCAGTGTTTTACATTAATGACACTTAAAAAAAAAAAAAAAAAAAATATATATATATATATATATATATATATATATATATATATATATATATATATATATATATATATATATATATATATATATATATATAAAGTAATTCGAAGGTTATAAGGTTATATTATAAATAGTAATCTGTAAAGGTGTATGGGTTATTATATGAAATTAAGCATATATATATATATATATATATATATATATATATATATATATATATATATATATATATATATATATATATATATATTCTACAAAGTGGGGCATTAAGAGCAAAGCTGATGTGATTTATATTAGATTAGATTAGATAGGGTACAAAAATTTGGTTAAACAAGAATTATAATTCTCTTCCAAAAACGTGTATTGTACAAGTTAACACTATTAGAAGGTCAGGAGCAAAATAATACCGCCAGAAATACAAAAACAAACTACTAAATTATTAATTCCGCGGATATTTCCGCGCACAGACTTGAGTGACGCTGGGGAGCGAGCGGGAAAACACGGGAGCGGATTCGCGGAATCGGTGGATCTTTAGCGGAGGGAAAACAGAACACTTTTAGCTGGGATGGGTAGCGACCATAGACTGCAAGAGGGGCACCTCAGCTGATGAGGGCAGTGGCTCTAGCCACCGGGCCACCCCCCTGTCGTGCACTGTCGCAAAAAGCCTGCGAAGGCCGCGATAATAACTCAAACCCTGTTATGTCTGACCCAGGATCTAGGTAACACAAAAACTACCCAAACACTTCTGACCCAAAAGGCTTAACCTATGATTTTTTAGAAGAAAAAAATAACCCAGTATTTTTTTTTAGAGTGCATTGACTTGCATAGTAGGATGGGGAAAATACTATGGTTGTCAATGGCTACCAACATTCTTCAGAATATCTTCTTTTGTGTTCGTCAGAAGAAAGAAACGCATACAGGATTGGAACAACTTGAGGGTGAGAGTAGGCAAAATGATAACACAATTTTCATTTTTGGGTGAACTATCCATTTAATGGTCATGTAGCACCTATTTATTTTCCTATTTATACTCTGTAAAGAAATCTCTCTCTATATATTTGCAGTATTTCAGCTCAAAACTAGGATGTCATGTAAATGGTTTTGTATTATTCTTTGTGTTTGTTATTATTGTTGTTATTAATCAGAATGACGTCAACCTAAATCCACCATATGGTGGAGTGCGTTGGGACATTAAACTGCTTCAATCTCAGGCTCTGTTCTCATTTATTTCTGCGTCAGTGTCTTATACACCCACTTTTCAAATCCCTCTTCTCCTTCTATTTGTTGTGTCCAGAACAATGATAGTATGTGTATAATTCCATCGAGTTCCTTCAAGTTGAAAGTCTTTGGCATGGAAAAAATCCTCATTTTAAACTGGGCTCCTGTTGGTTTGTGTCCAGAGTCTGGTAAACATCTTTAAAAAGGAGAAAAGACATTAACTGTCAGACATACAAAACAGCCTCATATCAAATATACATTGAGAGTGCTGACTTCCTGAGGAAACACACTGCTGACATATGTGTCAAGTCTTTGTGTGCAGAAGCAAATTTACAAAATGCATCTAAAGGTCCCAGATAGAGAACACGTCTGTGCATTTTGCTTTATCTCGGGTCATTTATCTCAGATTGTGTGCGCTTACCCTCATTTCGGTTTGTATATCCTTTAAGGGATTCATAATGCTCTGTTTCGTTTTGTTCAAGCTCTGTGACACAAAAAACAATCTCTTAAAATACATCACAATACAATGGCATTTTAAAAATAACTCAAAAGCTGGTTTATGCAGCATAAAATTACACTTTGAAAGTTCTGATACTTTGAAATGTACTTTTTATGACCATCATTCATTTATGTCATAATATTGCTTGCCTTTTTCAACTGTTAGATCAGTAGTTTTTTCGGAATGCAAGTTGGTCTCTTGTGTCTCTGCATTATGTCGGTGTGAAACATGGAAACTGTAAAAGGTTGATATGCAAATGCAGATATAAAAAATCTTTATATGAGTGGAATTCTTCTTGATTATAATGTAAAACAAATGAAGCAAAAATAATACCTTGGTTTGAAATAAACGTGTCTCCAGTACAAATAGAGAAAAAACACAGATGCCGTGACTGCGATCCACAGTGCTATAGCAATACCGATGAGAGCATCTCTTCCTGAGCAATTCTTCTCGACAGTTGCATTTTCTTCAATGCCAGAAACATTCACTGGGGCAATTGGGCAATAATTAGAATTAAAAATGAATTAAATTAATGTGTGTAACAGTAACAGTGTGTGTGTGTGTGTGTGTGTGTGTGTGTGTGTGTGTGTGTGTGTGTGTGTGTGTGTGTGTGTGTGTGTGTGTGTGTGTGTGTGTGTGTGTGAAATGAAATCAGCCTTACCTGGGGTATCCTGAAACATTGTTCCTGGTTTTATCAAAAAATCTTATTTAGTAATTTGCTTTATATTAAGGTCCATATGCTTTCAGTAACACAAGAATGACTGAATTTTGAGTTGCATGACAAAGTGTCTTGACAAAAGTGTGTGGGCGAGGGGCGTTAATCTGCAGAGAGAAGGAAATAGCCAGAGGTCTTCAGATGGCTTGTTGCACACCAACATTTAATTGAAATTTCAAAACCTCGAATACCTCAGTTTCCTAAGTTCACTTATATTTTCACCCATAGCAAACAACTGAAAGTGCAAATTATCGATTGCCTCATGACCACATGTTTGACTGTAGTCAATATTTATTGGGCAATGGTAATTGTTAATCAATGAACTGTAAAAATATCTTCTACTTTTAACTCAACGGGCCCTATCATACACCCGGCGCAATGTGACCCCAGGGCCGTAGCTAGGGAATTCTGAGCCCCCTGAAAAAAACATTGATGTGGGCCCCCAACGCCCTCCACTCATATATTTTACAGTATATATACGGTAACAGTGTGTGTGTGTGTGTGTGTGTGTGTGTGTGTGTGTGTGTGTGTGTGTGTGTGTGTGTGTGTGTGTGTGTGTGTGTGTGTGTGTGTGTGTGTGTGTGTGTGTGTGTGTGTGTGTGTGTGTGTGTGTGTGTGTGTGTGTGTGTGTGTGTGTGTGTGTGAAATGAAATCAGCCTTACCTGGGGTATCCTGAAACATTGTTCCTGGTTTTATCAAAAAATCTTATTAAGTAATTTGCTTTATATTAAGGTCCATATGCTTTCAGTAACACAAGAATGACTGAATTTTGAGTTGCATGACAAAGTGTCTTGACAAAAGTGTGTGGGCGAGGGGCGTTAATCTGCAGAGAGAAGGAAATAGCCAGAGGTCTTCAGATGGCTTGTTGCACACCAACATTTAATTGAAATTTCAAAACCTCGAATACCTCAGTTTCCTAAGTTCACTTATATTTTCACCCATAGCAAACAACTGAAAGTGCAAATTATCGATTGCCTCATGACCACATGTTTGACTGTAGTCAATATTTATTGGGCAATGGTAATTGTTAATCAATGAACTGTAAAAAATATCTTCTACTTTTAACTCAACGGGCCCTATCATACACCCGGCGCAATGTGACGCCAGGGCCGTAGCTAGGGAATTCTGAGCCCCCTGAAAAAAACATTGATGTGGGCCCCCAACGCCCTCCACTCATATCTTTTACAGTATATATACGGTAACAGTAGGCCTATATGATATGGGCATGGAGGCCCACATCTGGTGCCATGCACCTAATAGGGATTTCTTGCAAAATAAATAAACAGACAAATGAATAAATGCAAATAAAGGTTATTGCTTTTACTTATTTTATATACAAAGTTGTACATTAAATATTATATAAAATGGCATTAAGTGATTAATAACTTAATTTACAGTCATCAAGCAATTATGCAAGACAAACAAATAAAATAACAACAAAAGACAAGAAATCGATAAAATTATAAAATAAACTTTTTTTTAAAGGTATGCCTATCCGCAATATTGTAGGCCTATAGAATGTCTTTCCAGTCAGTCTGATGTCTAACTGCTGAGATAAATATTCAGAATATAATTAATGCAGTCAAATGTAAAATACAACCACTGAAATTTCTCACTGTCTTAATTTTTGATGAAGATAATGTGCTATTTTAATAAATAGAGCTCATAAATGTATCCATCAATAGCAGTGAGTTGTATTCGAGTTTTCTTGACAGTATTGTTAAATATATCACATCAGCAGCCAGCAGGTCTGTAATCCTAGTGACATGCATATTTTTCTGCATGTTATACAAAACAACGTAATAGCGCAAAAAAGACGGGACTTAGCGCAAAAAAGACGGGACTTTGCAAAAAAGACGGGACTGCGCGCCGCGCTGGTACAGAGATGTGACAGTACTGGAGTGCGCGAGCGGCGTCCTATTCCCGCAGAGTAAATCGTGCAGCAGCATCCCATCACACCGACTTGCCTTGTTAAAGAACGTTTTGATAGATTTTTCCAATTTTCCTGGCCTCCCTTTTCCTTTTCATGATGTTACTGGTACCCATGGTATGTGAGATGGTGGTCCAGTGGGTTAAACCATGGAACTGATACGCAGAAGGTTGCTGGTTCGATCCCAGTGGTCTCCACCAGTGTGTCCTTCAGCAAGGCACTTTACTCCATGTTGCTCCAGGGGGATTGTCCCTGTAATAAGGGCACTGTAAGTTGCTTTGGATAAAAGCGTCTGCCAAATGTAAAAATGTTTGACCCAGATTTTTTTCCTGACATTTTCAGTCAGATTCACTTCCACTGTAACTTTGTCGACACAAGTGTTTTTTGCTAGTTTCAGCCCAACGCTGGATAATTCCAGCGCCGCGTTGTTTAAATAGCAAATGCACTCACGCCCATCTGTTCGCCCATGTGTGTTCAGGCGCATTGTTGGTGCCTTGCTATTTTGAGGAAGCTGAAAACGACTGCACTATTACTTGGCTCGGGTAACTCCACTGCTTAAGAAACCCACATTAAACTCATCACTCATAGATAACTACAGACCTGTTTCTCTACTACCATTCATAGAAAAAACTATTGAACGAGTTGTTTTCAACCAGGTTTCATCCTTCCTATCACAGAATAATCAGCTGGACATCAACCAATCAGGTTTCAAAAGCGGCCACTCCACAGAGACTGCACTACTGTCGGTCACTGAAGCCCTGCGGATAGCTAAAGCTGACTCCAAATCATCAGTCTCGATCTATCTGCGGCCTTTGACACGGTCAATCATCAAAGGTGTGTTACTAATATGCGCCTATAGGTGTGTCCACAACGCGTGTACACTCTGCTTATTACACACACAGGGATGCGCAGCAGCACACAAACATTTTTAAATGTAAAAAATAAAAGGATTCCTCTCTGGAGAAGCGTTCATTCTTTCCGTTCGCAAATTCCGCCATGTAAATAGCGAATCCGCCATGGTGCAAGCGCAACTGTTTTTTAAAGGGAATGGGAGATGAGACTTGGGTTATTGCACGTTACGCCCAAAAACATACCCATGACTCAATAAGAGTCTAAGTACAACCCTTTTGGACCGTGCGCCTGACGCCGGCCGTTGTTAAACTAGCAAAAGTGGTTTCGGACTAAGTGCTTCAGACCATGCGCTCAGAACGTTAAAATACGGCCCAATCAGTGTGTTACTGTTATTCCTCTTAACACAGACTGTGTTAAGATCTTTAACACTATAACTTGGCATAATTACCCATGTGTCAGAATCAGAGATTTTTCTTTTGAACAATTTAACCAAATATATGCAATACAGAAAAATGCAAGCACATGTACTTAATTTCTACATTGACAAAGTCAATATTCACAAGTCATTTGAAAGTAATTTTAACCCTCTATGGGACTAATTAAGAAAGCACAGCTAGAAAAAAAAAAAAGACTTTATATTTTACATATATTTACGTTTTCTCATTTCGGAGGCTGCGTCCTCCGGAGGTCATATTTATCGGCCGCATAAGTCAGTGAGGCTTCATTTCAGTAAACTGATCACTACATTCCAAATTCATTAAGAAAGCTGACAAACGCGACCTCCGGAGGACGCAGCTTTCGAAATGCATTTGTCTTCGACGCAGCATTTGTCTTATTAGGGTAAATGTTTGGCTGAATTGTCTGAAACGTCACACGTATTCAGATGCTGAAGAGCAGTGAAAAGGTCTTAGTGTTTCAAAACACATTCCATTTCATCTTGTGCTACTATATTTCATTTGGAGCTCACATGTGGAAATGTCAAAAACGTGACACAAATTCAGATGCAACTTCACTGCCCAGAAAGTAGTGAAACCATGTAAACGTTGAAAACATTCTAAAGCAATGATTGTTAGCACAAGTGAAAACACACACGACTCTGTCATTAGTGAAGCAATAGGCAGTGGCATCTTTCCTGACCTCTGGTTGTAATTTGGATCACATCACATCTTCCAAACTATTCTAGGACTTATATGTTCTTCATCTCTGCCGTCACCCTGACTGCTTCTATCCTCCATGATCTTCAACTTCTTACTGCCATGATCACTATTATCAATACTTTCTGTTACAGCTTTTCCCCTCTGTCTTCTAAAAAACTTACTAACATCAACCTAAAACACAGGGGAAAGGCTATTATACTGCCTGCCAGGAATGAACTGACCAAACACTCAGAAAACACACAGTTTTCTACACAGAAAACATGTATCCCCTAAAAGGACTTAATTTATGCACGATGCACAGATTTTTTTCTTAAAAAAAAAATAAAAAAAAGAATTAAAAGTGCCCCCCCCCCCTCTCACTCAAAAAAAGAAAAAAACATTTAGATGTACAGTATTTTTCAAAATTGAATTTATATGCAATTTTTTTTGTCTAAAATGAACTCACTGTGTGTGCCTTGGCAGCATGTGACCTAACGTGCTAATGTCTCCTTCACTTCCCTGTTGTCAAAAATGTCAAGCACATGGCAAATACATTTTAATTTTATTGGCTGAAGGGTATGTCATATATGATATTACTAGCCTATATTTTTTTTAGGCCTACATTATTATTGTATTTTGAAATCAAATTTTCTTTGTGTAGTTTATAAACGACGGTGTCCCATAGAGGGTTAAACAAGTTTAGCCTACCTTGGATTTACAAAAAAAAACATATCAACAGCATCTATAACATTAATAATTTTCTATTGTTTTGTTCCCTAGTTAGACTGCACAAGCATATAAGTGAGGGCGAAAATAAATCTAAGAGATAAGATTTTTCACATTGTGGAACTATGTGTAAAACTTCACTAAAGAGCAAGCACACAACTTTGATAACTTTGACAAGCTAAAACAGAGCAAGCTAGGATATAATCATGTCAATAATCATGCAAAATCTGTGGGAAAAAAAAACATTTGGGACCGTATTTTTTCTGTAAGTGGACAGCCAAATTTGCAGTGACACGTTCTGGACCTGATTCTTGTAATCTAATGTCTTGGAAATACTTATGCTTTAAAGGTCCCGTTCTTCGTGTTTTTTTGAAGCTTTGATTGTGTTTACAGTGTGCAATATAACATGTGTTCATGTTTCACGTGTAAAAAAAAAACAGTATTTTTAACACAATTTACTTATCTGCATACCGCTGTTTTCACTGTCCTAAAAACGGGTTGAAAAGTTCCTTGTTCTATGAAGTCCCTCCTTCAGAAATACGTAACGAGTTCTGATTGTGCCAGCGGTTCCCGTGTTGGGATTTGACAGCAGCTTAGCGAACGTGGAAAGGTCACGCCTCTTAACGGGAGATGTATGCGCTTAATGATCTCTACAGCGTCCCTGGGAAAGCCAAACAAAGGTGATTTGACTCCGGGTTGAAAATAACAGCGTCTCGACGGCATGGCGACAAACACACTCAAACGCAACACTTCCTTTTCTCCACGCGACACGTCCTCTTCTCCACGTGGGACAGCAACAAGACCACGCCCCCTTTTTTCACGTAGTCTTGTGGGCGGAGGTTAGTCTGTTCTACTGTTCTACTGACGTCATTTATGAAGGAAGTACCAGGATGTAGTCCAAGCCAGCCGTTCGCTGTAGGCTTTGAAAGGGAACTTCTGTTAAATAAAATATCTCGCTTGGCATTGAACTTTGAGCTTTATAATTTTACAGGTATTATTTATGCTCTAACAGCAACATTACACACTAACTAAAGTTTAAACAATGGGATCACGAAGAACGGGACCTTTAAGACAAACAATGTGCAAATTCGTAATTCAACACCATTGCTGAGTATTTTCTCCCTAAAACTGCAGTGGACAAAAAAATAGTTTTTCTTTTTCAATCGCCCATGCTTTAATTAAACAACTGAAAAATGTCTTCGAACAATTGATCTCTGGTCAGTCACATTGAATCACACGACAGAAATGAATAATATTAGAGTTAATTACAGCTTCGCCACTGCTCAGTTCTGTGTAGTTTTTGTCTGGCTTCTTTGTGTGCTTAATTTCACGTCGACAAATGTATTATACACGTTGCGTTTATTAGGTCTGACAAAAAAGGGCATAAAAAGTTTCCGACGTGAGGGGGCACCCGGATTTGAACCGGGGACCTCTTGATCTGCAGTCAAATGCTCTACCACTGAGCTATACCCCCATCCGTGAAACAGCATCATGTG
Source organism: Romanogobio albipinnatus (assembly GCA_023566225.1). Classification (NCBI taxonomy): domain Eukaryota; kingdom Metazoa; phylum Chordata; class Actinopteri; order Cypriniformes; family Gobionidae; genus Romanogobio; species Romanogobio albipinnatus. Next base: position 18,926,154 of record CM042255.1, on the reverse strand, counting down.
TATGCATACTTAAACATGAGCCTAGGATCTGTGTAGCCATGAATCAATGGATTTTCGCAGTTCACATATGCTTAATATATATTTTTTTAGAATGCCCTAATATGTGTGTACATATATGTTGTCATAAAAAAAATAGCATAACAATAAACTTGCATTAAACAGCGACCAAAAAAAATATTCATACGTCGCGATCACATGATAACAGCATTTCCGGAGTTTGGCAGGAAGTTCATTTATGCTGATTGTAAAGACGAAATTCGCTTGAAGATGGTAATGTAAAGCTTCTGTTTGTTATTTCGTTATTGAATTAATTTAGTTTCCATTTCATAATTTATTGATGTGTGTTCTTGTCTTGCTCTCCGTTCAGTGCGAAAGTTTGTGCATTTGCTGTTAATAAAGCGCTTGTTTGTTTTGGGCCGGTGTTTAAGCTACCTAGCATAGCACAACATTTCGTGTTGGTTTATTTATATTCCAGGGCAGATTAAGCAGTCATATTTTCCTTTTTTGAAAGTGTCGGTCTTTTATTATTTACTGCAACATACATGAATAATTTGATAAATAATTTTGCCAGTAAGTTGTTAGCTCCTAAATGAATTGTGATGCGTCATGGCCTTACTTTCACTTTGTATTAGTCTTAACGTTCCTGTAAAGAGTAAAGACTGGACCTTAATGTAGAGTAGCAACTGTTAAACACTCTTTCAGGCCTTTTTAACCTGTGCATCTCCACATAACTTTCATTTTCTGCACATTTCTATAACAATACCGTGTGTTTTGTGCAGAATACTCGTGGCCTGCGCTCTCAGCTGAAGGACAGTGTTCCTGTCACAGGTCTGTGTCCACAGGCTGGACCTTATGGGGTTCAAGACTCTCTACGCAGAGGGTGAGTTCTGGACAAATAAACCTGATCAATGTTTATCATGCTTTTTTATATTCTAAAGATTTCATTTTGATGTGATCATAGGTTCTCTAGTGTAAAAAATGAACTTCTACCGAGTCATCCATTGGAGCTCTCTGAGAAAAATGTAAGTAGAAAAGTAGAATGACTGCTTGAGTTCATTGTCCAATGTGCATGGGCCTACAGAATGCATCTAAATGTGTATAAATACATGTGCAAAATGGAGGAAAAAATGAAAGAACAGAACATATTGGTGGTAAATGATGAAGCTCTTGCTAAGACCATTAGAACAAATTCACATTATTGTATATGCCATATAGGTATCAGTTCATTACCATAAATTATAAGCCTCAGAAATGTAATAAATAGTCATTAGCTCAATAAGTGTGTATTCGATACACCACTGCTTATTAGTGTTGAGCTTTTAAGTGGAATGTAGCGTTACATGTGGCCTGTCATGGTGGTCCAGTGAGTTGGTGGTCCAGTGGGTTAAGCCACTGAACTGATATACAGAAGGTTGCTGGTTCAATCCCAGCGGTCACCACCAGTGTGTCCTTGAGCAAGGCACTTTAAGGCCCGGGTATACTTCGGCCGTCCGCGTTCGTGCACCGCCCGCATGACGTAATTTTCGTCCGCGCGGACACCCCGTCCGCGCGCAGCCCAAATTTCGAGACCGCGCGGATGGTCCGCGTGCAACAGCGCATGCGCCAGCAGTACAGAAGAGTCCACTAGGTGGCAATACGCACAGTATTGAGCACAGTGTTCAGCCGTCGAAGAAGAGTGTGCAAAGACCGGTTTAAAAACAACACGCTTTAAAAAAGAGAGAAAAACACGACAATGGACGGCGAACTCGACGAGCGTTTGAGCGAAGAGATTAGAAAGTACCCACATTTGTACAATCCGATCATGCCCAGCGAATGTCCCGTTGATAACAGGACTCAGTGCTGCCCCCCAATGTCTGGTAGAGCATAGGGAAAAAATGTACTGCGCATGCGTCGAACGAGATCATCCGCGCGCATCCGTTGTGTAGTATACTTTGAAAGACGCGCGGACAGGGCTGCGCGCGTGACGCGTCCGGGCGCGGTAAGTGAAGTATACCCGGGCCTTTACTCCATGTTGCTCCGGGGGGATTGTCCCTGTAACAAGGGCACTCACTGTAAGTCGCTTTGGATAAAAGCGTCTGCCAAATGCATAAATGTAAATGTCACGATTGATTAATCGTCTAATCATGGTAATTTGATTAGAGGAACCACAATAGTTTCAATCATATTTTGCCAAAGAATATAAAAAACACTGTTGTAAAGTACAGTCAAAGGTCTTCCTTCACACATAATGAAGGTTTGTGTGTTTATCATACTGCATTATATTTAAATATTAATCGTCACACAAATTAAAGGGATAGTTCGCTCAAAAATGAAAATTGTCATTAATTTCTCACCCTCATGTCGTTCTAAACCCCTAAGACTTTCGTTCATTTTCGAAAAACAAATGAAGGTATTTTTAATAAAACCTTTGAGATTTCTGTCCCTTCATTGACAGCCTACACAACTGACACTTCAAAAAGTTCATAAAGAGATGGTAAAAGAAGTCAATTTGGACTAAACCGCTTGATTAATATGGATTCGTTTTATGATCTCTTTATGAACTTTTTGAAGCATCAAAAGCCGCGTTTCCACTGTGGGAACTTGCCCCAGTAACTAGGGACTTTGGGGTGGTACTTGGTGTGTTTTGACCGCAGGAACCAAATCTTTCGAATCGCTTTTAGAACCGCAACTTTGGAAGACTTGGGAGTTAAGCTTTTCTTTGAGAAAAGAACAAAGAACGACTCTGAAGTCATTCTTAAGAAAGGAAGATGTGTTTGGAGTTTTGCAGACTGGATACAGCGAAAGTTTAATCGATCAACTAGCTCCGTTGGTCTGGTTGGTTGTAGCGCTATCCTATTGTGTGCAGAGGGAATCTGAAAGACAACCATTTATCCCTCCCCTCGGATTGAGCCCTGCCAATGGTGTGTTCCAATGGCTGGTCAGGCTAATTGTTCTGGGTAATTTCGGTGGAAACGGGGCTAAAATGTCAGTTGCATAGCTGTCAACAGAGGGACAGAAATCTCTCCAATTTTATTAGAAGATATCTTCACTTTTGTTCCGAAGATTAAACAAAAGTCTTACTGGTTTGGAACAACATGAGGGTGAGTAATTGACAGAATTTAAATTTTTGGGTGAACTATACTTTTAAATAATATTGGCCTATTTTATTCCAATTTTTACTATATAATCCGAGTGATAAAAATGTAACGTTTTAGGCTTACATTGTAAGTGACACGAACAAAACCGAATTAAATTGCTAATCGCAATTATTTCTGCCAGTTTATCATCAGCTCAAAATTCATGATTTGGGATTTAACCAGCTAGGGCAACACTGAATTTAACAGTGCCTGTTACACGCTACATGTACATTCTATAGTAACAGTAAATGATGCATAATTACAAGCAACTAACCCTATAGTAAATGTTATTTGTGTAATTACACTGTAATGACCCCTTTAAACAGTGTAACTCCAGCTTGTATTATGTGAAACCAGTTTCAGCTCAACCAGGACAAGATGAATTTCAACACACTAAGGAACATCCAGGGTCTCCACGCACCCCTCAAGCTACAGATGGAGTACAGAGCAGCCAGACAGGTATTGTTTGTCACATGTAAATTCTACCATAAACACCCTATGCCAATCATGACCATTGTATTTAAACATTCAGATTCAGCGTTTGCCCTTCCTGCCAAGCTCAAATCTGGCCCTGGATACCCTCAGAGGCAGTGATGACTCCATTGGCTTTGAGGACATCCTCAATGGTAGGAAGAAAAATCTGACACGTTCCCTGTCGTGTTCTCAAAAGTTTTATTAGCGGTTTCGTTCCTTGGTTGAGTTAGCGTTATAAAAATCTGGTGATGATGATTGCTGGTTGTATTACGGTTGATTTGACAAGTGATTTTTGTGCAGTATACTAGGTCTTATGTAAACATTTTCCCCCTCAGATCCTGTCCAGTGTGAGATGATGGGCGATCCTCACATCATGACCGAATACAAGCTTGGTGTCCTGTGAGGATGGCGTTTCAGCACGAGCCCGTAGATTGTCTTATATGCATTGTTTGACTGCTATTTCTAATAAAATGTAAAATTTGAGTTCAGAAATAGTTTCTGTGGTCCAAAACATGACATTCAGCAGAACCTGGATATGCATCTTGTTTATTACAAGAACATTGAAACATTGTAAATGGGCTTGGATGCATTTACACAGAAGTGTTAATATGAGATTACTTACAAATGAAGGCATACAAATGGCATGCATATCTTTACAAGCACAGAGCTCAGGGTTAAATGCTGCATTTTCCTGACTGCTTTAAATCCTCAGGATTTAGACAAATTTGTTACATTTTGGGTTACAGCTTGTAATATTGTTTGTAAATATTGAGTATTGTGTACTGAATTTGTAACAATCATGCAGAAGCAATTTACACAGCAACGATTATAAAATTAAACTGCTAAATCTTCAGGGCACACACTTTTCAACAACTCAAAAGTTAACCATGCTTTATGACTTAAAAAAAAAAAAAAATCCAATAAAAAAGGGCAGATCGATGTCATTAGGACAAGTTCAATCCTTTCAGTCCAGCTTTTCTTCCTGGAAGAAATCTGCAGCATTGAGATGCTCTTCAAACTTATCGTATTGCTAAACGGACAGAAGGAAAGAAAAAAAGCAATCAGTGTGCTGGTACACATTTAAAGGGATAGTTCACCCAAAAATGAAAATTCTCATTTACTCACCCTCATGCCATCCCTGATGTATATGACTTTCTTTCTTCAGATAAACACAAAGATTTGTAGGAAAATAATCAATCTCTGTGAGTCCATATAATGCCATTGAATGGGTGCCGCCCAACAACCACGTTACCACAGTGATCGTGACTAATCCATACATTTTGGGATGGATCAATGTTTTTTGAAGTGAAATGATAGATGTCCCCCTCTTGATCGCATGTATAACAGTAGACCGGAAGCAATGATTTATAGTTAAAAGTTAAAAATATTAGTATTTTTCTTACACACATCTGTCATTTCAGTTCAGAACACACTGGGTCTCACTAAGCATGCCTATGCACACAAATGTACAGCTGGCTAATAAAAGGTCTGTAATCTGGGTCTGTATAAAAGGTTTTTATTCTACGGGGATGTTGAATGCTTGAATCTGATTAGTTGACGAAAGTTCTAAGGTGTGCAATTACTTTCAGGGAAACGCACAGATAAAGTAGTTCCAGGCAGGTCTTGGCCGCATTACAGTTCCATATCACTTCGCCAAATGATTTTTAGTTATTTCAAAAGGTCCAGCCTACAACAGCAAAAGAACCAAAACCAACAGCGACACTGACCACGCAGTGCCAAACACTGTTGAGAGACGCACAGTACTGAGGTAATTCACATACGCCCTCTCTCTCTCTATCTTTAATAACTCACTGCATTAATAACTGCATTAGTCTGCTATCAATGGCTCAAGACTCTGTTACTGCGTTTTAAAGGTCCCATGGCATGGCATTTTTCTATTATTTTATAATGTTTCCTGAGGTGTACTTATATTGTTAGTATGACTTTTACATCATAAAATGTCATAATTTAGAAATAAAAGGCATTTTTTCAATACTGCTGTTTGCCCTGTGGCTGAATGCCCTGCTTCAAGAGGCGTGTCTGCTGTGAGACTTCAGTAAAAACGCCCACTGTTGTGATTGGCTGACATCTAGAACGATTCAGTCCGATTTGGTGAACTGATTCGGTTCACTAAAAAGAACAGGTTCAAAAGAAAGATCGTTCGCGAACCGGACATCACTAACGTACCAGAGACGGAGCTCAGCGATCGCGAACAAAGTTATTTATAGTACCTACTGAGTTATGAGAGCGCTGTCAGTCAGCGCGAGTTTATTGTGTTTGTATCTGAGAGTTCTGAATAAACACGAGTCCCAGTCACACCGAGTCCGTCTTCATCATTATTACCAACTGTGTAACACATGCAAAGTACCAATACAGCTGTCGAGGTGAACGAGTTAAAAGTAAGTGTTGATTAAAGCATTATTTTTAAAATAAAATAAAAGCGTCAGTGACGCGCGTTGAGTACACAGCGCAAACAAAGACACAACAGCAGTAATCGAATGTAATCCAGTTTATTGTGGGGCTAGGCTGGCTAGCCCGAATATGCTCACGCTTAACTTACCCCCCTTCTGCTTAATCTCATGCCGCGTTTGGTGCCTCCGCTGTGGGCCAGATGCAGTACTGGGGGTCGGGATGTTGAAGGCCAACGGCCAGTGCAGCCCGAGCTTCGGCGTGTGTGAGGCCGATGTTGAGCAGAAACTCATGACTGTATGCACATTTTAGAACCGGTAGACGCGACGAGGACGTACAAAAACACTGACTCACAAGATAGAAAACACGAAAACACCGTTCTGTCTGGAGAGAGAGAAGCCGCATTGTGTGCACGAATAATAAATAATTAGCTACACATCAGAAATCACTGATCACAGATCAGAAGGAACTGAAAAAAGACTTCTGTTTTCATTTGTACATCCAAACACTGAGAAACTGCCTGCATTCACTCGTTCACAAGGAATGATCTCTCGAGCGTTTGCATGGGCGTGCCAGATTCTCTGGGCGGAGGAAAGGGAGGTAACCGTTCCTGCTTGGACGTCAAACCAGGAGACTTCAGGATTGGCTCGTCTGGCCTGTCATTTTCTCAAAGGCAGAGAGAGACAGCCAGAACTCGGGTTTACACCGATCAACATTTCTATCCACTTGGGGACAATATTCAGGCTAGGGGAACTCATATTAATGTTGAAAAACCTCATAAAATGAAAATTTCATGCCATGGGACCTTTAAGAACAAAATCTGACAAATGTCTTGAAATAAATCATCTGAACAATGTTTGTAACTGTAGTATAAGTGGAATAATTGATGACAGGCAGTTGAATTATTAGGAAAAATAATGCACACTCCACTTTGTGTCTTATTTTTCTAATAATTCAACGTCAATTATTCCTTACTTATTGAGTTTGAACTGGTTTTGAGAATGACACACTTGGCATAGCTCGAGGATCTGGCGAGAGCGGCATATGTTTGACGAGAGTGACTAAAAGCTGTAAAGAAAAGGTTTTAAGAAAAGCTTATATGGTGATGGTTTGGGTGTGTTTTTTGCAAATTACTAACCTGATCATTTAAAATACTCCAAATTCCGTAACATTAAAACGAGATTAAGGACAAACTCATGTGTGTACGCACCTGTTGTGAATTAGGCTGAGTTTTGTTTTCTTGAGAGGTTCTCCTGTGCTTACAAATAGGACATACTCCACACAATTATTAGTGAATGAGACCCATTGATTCATCCACTGGGGTCATAAGGATTACTGTTTGTTTTTTTTAAGCGTCGACTGAGTCACCCATTCAGTGCCATTATATGGACTTGCAGAGCTGGAAAAAAATTCCTATGTCTGGGGTGTCCAAACTCTCCTGCAGAGTTTAGCTCCAACTTTCCTCAACACACCTGCCTGGAAGTTTCTACTAGTATTCCTTGTAAAATCTTGTTAAGCTGGTTCAGGTGTGTTTAACTGGGATTGGAGCTGAACTCAAGACAGTGGCCCTTGGGTGAACTATTCCTTCAAATAGCTTTTAAAGGCACATAAAGAGCAGGTTCCATATTCCCACCTCATTGATCCAGCCTCCATCCTGCAGTTTGGTAAACACCTTGTTGACTGTCTCCTTAACTGGTTCGTCGTCCTCTCCTGTTTCTCCTTCCTGTACTTCCTTCTGAGCTTCTAAAGCTGTACGACACCTCTCAAACAGATGGTATTTAAAGTGCTTAAGAGCATGGTAGACCTCAGTACGACTGGCACAGACCGAGCCAACAAAGAATGTCTGCAATTGTTAACATAAACATTTGATCAAAATATATGCATCTTCGAAAAATGTATGGTCAAATTGTATAAGTGATTTGCATGGAAAACAACCTGGGAATCATCAGGCATGAACTGGTCCTCCTGCAGAGAGTTGTTGTGGTACAACTGGCCAGAGAGCCGCACGTTGAAGCGTCCCGTCCTGTGAAGCTCACAGGCTTCACATCCCTTCGTCTGAGTCCTTGTCATCGTAACCCGCAATTTGGGATAACATTCTACCCTTTCCTTTTTATATATAAAATGGTAAATAGACATGAAAGTATGTATATTTATCTATACCACACCATAACTGTTTCAAACTTAATTTTCAAAAGAAGTGACTAATAGTAAAGCAAGCAATTATACTTCAAAAATGTGACATCTTTTCATGAAAAAGACAAAGAGAAACTCAAAGGGTTATCTTACTTTGTAACGTTCTTTCCAGCGGCTCCTTTGCTTCAGGTTCTCCAGGCGGGGAAGAACCAATCGCTCATCAAAATGAAGCAATGATGATTTCATCTCCTGGGCATATCGCTTCGTTCGTTCACCACCTGTAGTCATTGATACAAAGTGAAATATAAATACACTATTCAAATTTTTGGGATCTGTAAGATTTTTTAAAATGCATTTCAACCTAGACTGCATTTATTAATATATTTTCAAAGTGTAATTTATTCCTGGTATGTCAAAGCATCACTACTCCAGTCTTCAGTGTCACACAATCTTCCAAAAATCATTCTAATATGATGTTCAAGAAATATTTATTTTCATCAATGTGGAAAACTGGTGTGCTGCTTAATACTTTTTGTGTGAAAACTGTTTTTCCAGGATTCATTGATGAATAGAAAATTCAAAAGAACAACATTTATTTCAAACAGAAATCTTTTGTAATATTTTAAATGTAACAAATAAAATGTTATTGTAACTTTTGATCTACTTAATCTTTGCTGAATAAAGAATTCATTCTTTTTTTTTTAAACAAAACAAAACATACATATATGCATACACACACACACACACACACACACACACACACACACACACACACACACACACACACACACACACACACACACACACACACACACACACACACACACACAATATATACACTCACCTAAAGGATTATTAGGAACACCTGTTCAATTTCTCATTAATACAATTATCTAATCAACCAATCACATGGCAGTTGCTTCAATGCAGGGGTGTGGTCCTGGTCAAGACAATATCCTGAACTCCAAACTGAATGTCAGAATGGGAAAGAAAGGTGATTTAAGCAATTTTGAGCGTGGCATGGTTGTTGGTGCCAGACGGGCCGGTCTGAGTATTTCACAATCTGCTCAATTACTGGGATTTTCACACACAACCATTTCTAGGGTTTACAAAGAATGGTGTGAAAAGGGAAAAACATCCAGTATGCGGCAGTCCTGTGGGCGAAAATGCCTTGTTGATGCTAGAGGTCAGAGGACAATGGGCCGACTGATTCAAGCTGATAGAAGAGCAACTTTGACTGAAATAACCACTCGTTACAACCGAGGTATGCAGCAAAGCATTTGTGAAGCCACAACACGCACAACCTTGAGGCGGATGGGCTAAAACAGCAGAAGACCCCACCGGGTACCACTCATCAAAAAGAGGCTACAATTTGCACAAGCTCACCAAAATTGGACAGTTGAAGAAAAATGAAAAATGTTGCCTGGTCTGATGAGTCTCGATTTCTGTTGAGACATTCAGATGGTAGAGTCAGAATTTGGCGTAAACAGAATGAGAACATGGATCCATCATGCCTTGTTACCACTGTGCAGGCTGCTGGTGGTGGTGTAATGGTGTGGGGGATGTTTTCTTGGCACACTTTAGGCCCCTTAGTGCCAATTGGGCATCGTTTAAATGCCACGGCCTACCTGAGCATTGTTTCTGACCATGTCCATCCCTTTATGACCACCATGTACCCATCCTCTGATGGCTACTTCCAGCAGGATAATGCACCATGTCACAAAGCTCGAATCATTTCAAATTGGTTTCTTGAACATGACAATGAGTTCACAGTACTAAAATGGCCCCCACAGTCACCAGATCTCAACCCAATAGAGCATCTTTGGGATGTGGTGGAACGGGAGCTTCGTGCCCTGGATGTGCATCCCACAAATCTCCATCAACTGCAAGATGCTATCCTATCAATATGGGCCAACATTTCTAAAGAATGCTTTCAGCACCTTGTTGAATCAATGCCACATAGAATTAAGGCAGTTCTGAAGGCGAAAGGGGGTCAAACACAGTATTAGTATGATGTTCCTAATAATCCTTTAGGTGAGTGTGTATATATATGAAACCGATAATATGGGGAAAAATGGCCAAATAGATATTTTTAGTATTATCTCATTAATTGGCAGCAGGTATATTAGACTGCTGTCACTTTTAAGACCTAATGCACGGATCTTTACATATGTCTTCTTTCTCTTTTTCGCTTCGTTTTTACATTCACTTAAAGGTGCAGCGTGTAATATTTATGAGGATCTATTGACAGAAATGCAATATAATACACATAACTATGTATTCAGTGGTGTATAAAGACCTTACATAATGTACTGTTAAATTTTTATTACCTTAGAATGAGCCATATCTATTTACATACACCGCGGGTCCCTTTACACAGTGAAGTCACCATTTTGCAACAGCATGTTTCTACAGTAGCCATAAACGGACAAACTTCTCTACAGAGCGCTAGCTACTCTCTGCTGTCTCAGACGACGACATCTTTGTCCTGTGTCGGCCACCGTATCTTCTCTAGGTGCTTCGAAAGGGAGGGCTGAGCGGTGGGCGGTTGCAATTCACAACCTCATTGCTAGATGCCACTCAAATATACACACTGCACCTTTAAAACATAACTGACTGTGTTTATGTGAATACTCGCCAAGACATCATTATGACATTTTGTGTGCATTTTACTTTATGCATGCGTACAAAATCTGCAGGAATGAGTAAAATTATGCGCAATACGCAGAATCCCACGCAAAATTTCAACTCTGTAACAACAACAATATTCATCCGGAGCAAATGAAACAAGTGAGTGAGGGGAGGGTTTGTGTGTCAACTCGCTGTCGGAGAGACGAGAGAGTGAGAAAGCGCAGCTGGTATCATGTATCTATTCTGCGGAAAATGAGTATTGGAAGCGTTTCAGATACTTCAGTATCGAAAAATCTATATTTTTGAGAACACTACAATGCACTTAGTTTATTATTTCAGATGCCTTTTTTAAAGAAAAATTGACATATATAAAATTCTACCCACCAAAGTATGAAGGTATATTTGGTGCAAAACACCTGAACACGCGTGAGAGTGGAATGTGTAGCTGTAGATCATATCCACACATGTGTACCAATAAATTTGAAGTCACAGAGAAAAATATTTTAGGAGTTGTAAACTTGTAGACTTTTTTTCTCACTTACAAACACAACACAACAGTTACACCTTCACACATTCTTCACTGCAGGTGCACAAATCCTGTTCTACGAATCACACATGAAGAAACTCATACGCTCACATTTTTGCTACAGTTGCTGCAGTGAATATGGTGCAAAACGCATTCACACACCCGCATCAAAAATGTGAAGTCACAGACGAATTTTGCACACCCGCGAATTAAAATGTGAATCCATGCAATGAGAGTTGCACACTTGTAGAATATTTGGTCACAAATGTATTGCTTTTCTTGGATATTTTTCTAACACAATCACAAGTCCAATCACTACAGCTGCTTGAATCTGCTGCTACGAGTCTCAAACACAGTTTTTCCGCCTTCAAGTGACCCGTTCCGCGCGCTCTCACTTTTGCACCATATATCACGCGAAATGTGGAGCAAAAGAGATTTGTGCATCTGTGAGGCAGCAGTTCAGAGAGCAGAGGACTTCGGCCAATCAGAAGAGCTCTTTTAAACCGGTGGCGCGCGACCGAGAACGGGAAAAATACACGAGCAATCTCTCCCTAGCAGGCGATGGCAACTTGTTCCTAGTAAAACATAGTAGGCTATAATTAATGGATGTATATAGTATAATTAATGCACAATTGTATAATTAATATACAATTCAAGCAAGTAGCCTAAAAACACCTACATTAACATGGTTAATGGAAACAAGAATCAGGATATGAATTATACACCGCGCGTTTTGGGCTTTTATAAGCACAAGTTCCCATACGAACGGAACGGACCAATGATCTGCGCAACATGACTGAAGCCCGGTTCATTTAACTGTGCATGCATGGCGCGCGAATAACCATAAACTACATAAACGCTCCAAAATATGTGTGATAAGATGTGAGCCGTTCTATCGCAACACTGAGTCTGAGAAAACATCCTCCTGCACCAACAGAACAATAAGCGTTTTAATAAACTACTCATGACCACCTTTAGTAGATCTCACGTTCTACTGTAGCCTATTTATTATGTTACATGTTGATTAACTTTATAATATATTTATAATATATAGGCTACTTTTATAATAGAATATAAGATAAGGGAATAGGTTTTTCACTAAGATTTATATTACATCTGTGGCATGTTGTGGTGGCTATAGTTTCTATGTGTAGGATGCAATTTTTCATAACTATGCTATAGATAAAACATGTTAACGTTGGCATTATGCTAATGAGGAGACATCTCACCTGAAATTGTTTTTAATTGTAATTACTTTGAATGTGGATTTTGCAAAAAATAAACCCTAAATGGTTCACACTTCAACCCCCCAATTATAATTGCATTAATTATAGGCCTACTATATATATCCATTAATTATAGCCTACTATGTTTTACTATATAGAGGAACAAGTTGCCATCGCCTGCTAGGGAGAGATTGCTCATGAATTTGTCCCGTTCTCGGTCGCGCGCCACCGGTTTAAAAGAGCTCTTCTGATTGGCCGAAGTCCTCTGCTCTCTGAACTGCTGCCTCACAGATGCACAAATCTCTTTTGCTCCACATTTCGCGTGATATATGGTGCAAAAGTGAGAGCGCGCGGAACGGGTCACTTGAAGGCGGAAAAACTGTGTTTGAGACTCGTAGCAGCAGATTCAAGCAGCTGTAGTGATTGGACTTGTGATTGTGTTAGAAAAATATCCAAGAAAAGCAATACATTTGTGACCAAATATTCTACAAGTGTGCAACTCTCATTGCATGGATTCACATTTTAATTCGCGGGTGTGCAAAATTTGTCTGTGACTTCACATTTTTGATGCGGGTGTGTGAATGCGTTTTGCACCATATTCACTGCAGCAACTGTAGCAAAAATGTGAGCGTATGAGTTTCTTCATGTGTGATTCGTAGAACAGGATTTGTGCACCTGCAGTGAAGAATGTGTGAAGGTGTAACTGTTGTGTTTGTAAGTGAGAAAAAAAAGTCTACAAGTTTACAACTCCTAAAATATTTTTCTCTGTGACTTCAAATTTATTGGTACACATGTGTGGATATGATCTACAGCTACACATTCCACTCCCACGTGTGTTCAGGTGTTTTGCACCAAATATACCTTCATACCAAAGTGTCTAGTAGGAGTGACTGCGTTACACGGGTTGGGGGGTGTTAATGTCAAGCCCTGTATGTGCATGTACATATATATATATATATATATATATATATAAGAAGGAAAGGAATAACTTGATGAGCATACTGTAAAGTGAGCTGAGGAAAGTTGAGTCCAGGACATTGATCAGCAAGGCTTTGACCACCACTTGAAAGTGGGTGCGCTGAGATCCTGTGATAACTGTAACGAGAATAGAAACATAATAGATTTTTTAATTGGTTTAAACTTTAAAGACACATCTACACGTTTCCAAACTGCAAATACAAAACAAAAGCCACAACCACATAGTCTTACACTGGCGTGGAAGGTGAGAGAGAAAGGCCATGTCTTTGTCCTCCCCTTCTTTCTCCTGCTCTTTATCATTTTTCTGTTCATCTTCCTCCACAATAAAATCCTTCAGACTGTCACTACTATCAGCCAGTTTTTCCTCCTCGCTGCTGTTTAGAGGATTGTAGTCGCACTCTTCCGCACTAGATTCATCACCAGGATCATCTGGTTTAATTTGCTTTTCAACTTTACTTTGCTCTTCAACTTTGTCCTCTTTGATCTCCTCTCTCTCCTCTTCCTCTTCTTCTGAACCCTGCAGAAAACAAATAGACAATGGTATCCAGTTAACCGATGCTTTTTAAGTGAACGCTGTTGACTTTGTCAGATTACTATTATGGAAACAAGACTTTATACATGGTTATTAAAGTGTCGACAGTGGAAATTGTAGATGGTTGAAACGTTTGAACTTGTATACAAGATACTCAGTGAATAAAAAAAGTTACATGAATTGGATAATTGGTGATGCTATAGTATAGATGAAAAGAAACATTTTAGTTTTTTTACAGTACAGTACTGTGCAAAGGTCTTAACCATGTTAGTATTTTCAGAACAAAAACAAAAAAATCGTTATAATCGTTATGGGCTGATAAAAGCTATTATTTTCACTATCGGCCATCGTCCACCTGCAACACATACTGTGTGTGTGTGTGTGTGTGTGTGTGAAGAAAATGTCTCATGTTGAATTTAGGGCAAGTTAACATGACAATAGCACATTATCAGTTAAAAAATAGCTACATAAAAGCAGGCTCTACGAATCACCCATAGTTGGGTGCCAGGTCTGCAGTTTTTCTCTACACTAAACATTATTTGTAGCGCGCCTCTCATCCAATAACGGCAAATAGCACTGTTCTTCCTTTGTTACTTCTAAAAAGATCAAAACATTTGAAGTGATTTCAAATTCTGTCCATTTTATCACGAAATTCAAACAATAAATGCAGTTTTGATGCTCCTGAATGTGACGTGACAGATTGCTGTAATGCCTCAGTTCAAGTGGCAGCGTGGCGCGCGAGTCATCTCTCAATTTTAAGTTAAATCTCGAAAAATATGCATGAATATTAAAAGGTATGTTGAAAGGTACAGTACAACTTACCGTAACCTATCCAAATCATGACTCGTGTAATCACTCAATAAGTGTTTCAACCGCGGGAAGACATAAATAAAACAGCTAGGAAACAATAGGTCGCTTAACATTGTATTTAGCCTACCTCAGGAAAGTCATCTGATGAGCACAGTTTGTTAGTTAGCAATAAAGAAACACTAGAGAGGAGCTTACTTACTGTTAATTATATATGTATGCTGGAATAAATGTATCATGAAGACAAGTACTAATGAAAAACACCTTATATGTGCAATTGAGTTGTATACAAACATGTCAGTTTTTTTTACTTGGGTGTAATTAGGTTACTATATCTGAAAACAAATAGCAGTTTAATATAACATCTTTGTTGTTATCATTAATTGCAACAAATGTTATTGTGTACCAACTGAGAGGGTTCTCTGTATAGTTTGCAGCATTATTTGGGAGAGGGTTCTTCGACTGGGCCTAATGGTTAGAGAGTCGGACTTGTAACCGGAAGGTTGCGGGTTCAAGTCTCAGGTCCGGCAGGAATTGTCGGTGGGGGGAGTGAATAACCAGCGCTCTCCTCCACCCTCAATACCACGACTGAGGTGAGACCCTTGAGCAAGGCACCGAACCCCCAACTGCTCCCCGGGCGCCGCAGCAATATGGCTGCCCACTGCTCTGAGTGTGTGTTCACGGTGTGTGTGTTCACTACTGTGTGTGTGCACTTGGATGGGTTAAATGCAGAGCACAAATTCCAAGTATGGGTCACCTTACTTGGCCACACGGCACTTCACTTCACTTTTCCATAAGAAAATTCAAACTATCGGTATCGGCCGATATCATTCTGAATAATCGTATTGGCTAACAAATGGACAAGGAGTCTGCCAACAGCCGGTATGATCTGATCTCACCATCATCGAGTCTGTCTGTGATTACATGAAGAAACAGAAAAAAACTGAGACAGACATGTAATCACAGACAGACTCAATGATGGTAAGATCAGATCACACCGGCTGTTGGCAGACTCCTTTGTGCATACACAAATCTCACTGGATTATTACAATTAATGGCAAAAGGAATGTTTGAAAATGTAAACTGATATTTCCTGCTGACACACTACAGCAAAATATATAAACTGGCTTTTTGTGTGAAAATACTTACCAAAGACTTTTGCACAGTGCTGTATTTCTAAAAGGAAAGTTATCCATCATATTTGTAGGATTCGCCAAAATTGTTTCAAATTGGGCAGGCAAACATGAAATTGCCTGTAGCTGCATAGCAGTGTAAATAACTAATTTGAAAAAGGTTGGACCCGTGAATACATGTCTATAAACTGTTTGTTGCTGTGTCCTGGTCAACTTACCAACGTCCTGCGCCTGCGCCGCGGTGTGCCTGACTTTCTTCTCTTTGACAGCTCCATAAGTTTATTCTTTCTCTCTCTCCTCTTAGCAGCAGCTTCTTTAACTTCTGCCGCTCTCTTCTTCTCACGCAGAGCCTCGTCCTCGGAGTCCTCCGGCAGCCTGAGCCGCTTTCTCTGCAATACTCTCCTGAGCGGCTCTCCGCCGACGTCGCTTGAGGACGCGCTTGAGGAGTCGCTGGAAGTGTCATCTCGGGCCGCCGGAGGGCTGGCGGGTCTCTTCCTCTGCCGACGGGACACGGTGCGTTTGTCGTCCGTCTCGCTGCTGTCATCCCCGTCGCTCTCGCGTGCCCTGTAGGAGCTGTCGGAGGTGCCGGACTGCTCTTCGGAGTTCTGGTATTCGCTCCCTGAGCTGACGCTGGTCGTGCTGCCGTACGAGCCCTCGTCGCTGTCCTCCAGCATGCGATCAATAGGATTCACGCGCATCTTTTTCTTGTCAATGCGAGACTTTGGGGGCGCGCATTTTCGCCTCAACCCAAACAGCTTTCCCACGCTTTTCATCATTTTGGCGGAGAAAAAGTGACACTTGGTTTACTCCCAAGATAAAATGTTATGTTTTAAACTTAACCTATTTTAGCCCGTTGTTATGCATCTAGAGACATGATGAGCAACAGGATGATGCGTGCGCGTGCTGTCAAATTACATTCCCGTCTCGTGAATGATTATTCAGCTATTTTTCTCATGTTAAATCATTGATCCGAACATGCAGATAAAGCCCAATCTATAGTTGTAATCAATATTTGACGAGTGATTTGAATAAATATGCTTATCAGCATGTATCATTCTTCTCCAGTGCTACACGCGCCAATAACATGAGGGGGCGTGTCTGTGTTTTTGTTGATACGCACTTCCGTCGCTAGAGTCGCATCAGCTCGGACAAACGCGCCACCCAAAGGCTAGGAGAATAGCTGGACCAGATTTTTAGTCGCAAAATGCTCAACATTGGAGTTAAAATAGTTTTAGAATAGTATGGTATTCTCTAAAAGCTTTAAGGTTCTTTCCTTTTATCACTGATAACGTTGAAAGCTAAAGTGATTGTATAGCCTGGCCCTTAATCTAAACGTTCAGATTAAATCCTACATTTTCCAGTTCTTAAAAAAAATAATAATCATTATATTAAAGAATAAGGTTGCACTTTATTTTAAGGTGTCATTGTAACAGTGTAATTATATATTTAAGTACTAAGTAATAATAATTAACAACATCTAGGTACTTATACGGTTAGGGTTTGTTTGAGGGTTAGTTGCATGTAATTATGCGTAATTTACTGTTATTATTATGGTAAATACATGTAACATATGTAACAAGGATACGATTAATAATTGACTTATGCACATCAACCCGTTTGTTCTAAATGAATTACTGGATCAAAACAGCAGCTTAAGCTTCTGGTCCCTTAACAACTAACCTTTTTATGCTATATAACAGTAATTCAAATGAAAAGCTGCACTAAAGACTTTTAAATACTCTTAAAGATCCTAGCTGCATCCAAACGGTTACCCTGGACTCTCAAACCCAGTAGTATTTCGGTGATGACTCGATGTAGCTATCTGGAGATGGCAGACTGTCTCAGACCTGCAGTCATACTTAGGTGTGAGAAAATACATGTAAACAAACAAACACATGTAAACTTCATTGCCAAATTTCTTCAATTCCAAAATGCCCTTCTTATTTATTTAGGATTATTTATCTGTGATGCAAATTAAAGCGATGACTGCGGTTCTCATGTGGCTGTAGGAAAAAAAACAAATTTACTTCCCTCCAGCCACTGGGTGAATGAAATAACCATGGTCACTGGCCAGTGAATTTCAATAAGAGAATAAGGAATTCAAACCTGAAATATGATCACATACTTCTGAAGATAGAAACATTAGAACCATTACATTTGAATTATGAGTCTTTGTGAAGATGTCCCGACTCCCAAGGGCAATATCTCACCAACTATACGATTTTGGAACAAAAAAAAAGTCCAGCTACACAAATGGTTGTCTTTAGCAGTGGTTTTATATGTTGGTTTCAAACACTAAATAAGTTTTTTTTTTTAGGAATTCTGTCCTCCAAACTAAATAATTATATTTTTGTAATAGCTGTTGTGAACACATTAAAACCACACTAGAATACATTCAGACAACAGTCAACTACACTATACTATACTATACTATACTATACTATACTATACTATACTATACTATACTATAAAAATACAGTAAAAACATAAATATTGTAAAATAATATTATAATGTAAAACAGCTGTTGTCTATGTGAATATATAGTAAAGTGTTTATTCCTGTGATCAAAGCTGAATTTATCATCATTACTCCAGTCTTCAGTGTCATATGATCCTTCACAAATCATTCTAATGATGAAAAGTGAGCATATTCAGCTTAAGAGACAACTTTTTAAAAAAGTACATATCCCAGTGTGAACTGTAGTAGGCTACTGTAAGACTTACTGTAAGACTTTGAATATTAACGCCTGATCACTCTTGTGGGTTTGCTACTGTTACAATTAAAAACCGTATAAGGGTAAAAACATGACAGGCAGAAATTATGTAAGCAACACAACTACAGCTAATAAAATTTATACTGGTTGTGCGAATGATCAAGAATTGACAATAGTCAATCCTATCGGTGGCACAGAGGGGCCCCCAAATAAAATTCTGCTTAGGGCCCCATAAGGGCTTGGGCCGGCCCTGGGAGAGATCTCACTCACTTCCCTCTCGTGCTGAATGAAATCTGACTCCTGCAGCGTTTGTCCTGTGACTTTCGTTCGGCTCACTCACACTTTATTGAAAAGACACATTCAGCTTTTAATTGTAGTGTTTATTCTCTAACTGAACGAAATTATTGTATTATTATGAAGATCAAAACGACGCTGGGGACGGTGTAGGGACTGGCCACGTAGGGCAGCGAAGCAAGTGCATTCTGGGAGTTGTTGTCTTTCATCCACATGAGTCTTTTCTCAGTCTAGAAGGCACCAAATTCAAAAATAATTTCACATTTCTACTACATAAATGACACAGTTTAAATACACATTCATCTTCCCAGCGCTGAAGTGCCCCTTTAAAGATGTGACAAACTCTTTCCTCCAGGGACAGCAGGGTATTTTCCTCCTAGTACATTGAGAAGGGCGAGTATCATGGGAAGCAGGCAACAGTGTGGTCGCTGTGGGTGCTGCTGTTTGCCATGTTTACCGGCCTTTTCCCAGAGAGCAGTAATATAAATTTAATGGACGCTGATGTCTGGTTCCAGCCGGGCTTCTCAGTTGGTGAGAATTGAATTACAATGGAAC
Organism: Romanogobio albipinnatus; assembly: GCA_023566225.1. Classification (NCBI taxonomy): domain Eukaryota; kingdom Metazoa; phylum Chordata; class Actinopteri; order Cypriniformes; family Gobionidae; genus Romanogobio; species Romanogobio albipinnatus. The sequence goes on along the minus strand of CM042255.1, from coordinate 18,906,626 downwards.
TATTAATCATGCAAGAAAACTGTGGCTTTAGAAAAGAGGTTCTTATGGAGCATGCAGAAATCGCTCTTAATTTTACAGCTTAGAAAGCAGGTGTGAAGTTGAAGGTAGGTACAGTATCTCTCCATCTTTTTGCACAGAATGCTGCCGTTTTATTCAAGGTTGCCTGAAGAGCGAGCCAGAGCAGAGGCTTCATCTGGAGAAGATGCTCTTTCATGCTTCAAGGTACTGATAAGATAAATAATTTTGAAGATGTATTGACATTTGTTTTTTTTGGGTTTTTTTGGCTTTTTGTTGGTTTGGTTTGATCATCTGAATTAGGACATCAGCTTCCTTACGTTACCTTTCAATACCTGCTGCAACTGTCATAGTCAATCCTCATCCCCTGCACAGAAGACTATTGCATTTTTATACCCTGTGAAATATGTCTAATTTGTTTCAGGTCTCCCTGTAGGTCATGGAGAAGAGCGTCAGCCTTGCGTCTGCCGGACTGACACAGATAAACCCTCCATTCCTCCAGCCTTAGCTTCTTGCATTATAATGGCAGCCCAAAAAAGTGCATCCATCCATTATAAAAGTAATCCACATGGCTCCAGGGGGTTAATAAATGCCCTCTGAAGCGAAGTGATGTGTTTTCGTAAGAAAAATATCCATGTTTAAAACTTTATAAAGTCAAATATCTAGCTTCCGCCAGACCGCCAGTGTAATGCCTCTCAACGTCATATATGCTTTTCCCGGTCTGGTGGAAGATAGATATTTGACTTTATAATTATATATAAACTTTATATTTATATATGACTTTATATTATTTTTCTTACACAAACTCATCGATTCACTTAAGAAGGCCTTTATTAACCTCCGGGAGCTGTACGGAGTACGTTTATGATGGATGGATGCACTTTTTTGTGCTTTAAATTTTGGGCTTCCATTCACTGCCATTATAAAGCTAGGATTAGCCAGAATTTTCTTTAATATAAGTCCGATTGTATTTGTCTGAAAGAAGATTGTCATATAAACCTAAGGTGGCTTGAGGGTGAGTAAATCATGGGGTAATTTTCATTTTTGGTTGAACTATCCCTTTAAGCTCTTCAACTATGTCTTCATGAACATACATGAACAAAAGTGTCAGATGATTCACCGTTTTGCGCTCCCCATTTAGGCCAGTAAGCTTTTACTTGGTTATGTCTTCTCATTCGATATGGTAATTTTAACACATCACTGACACAATATTTACAAAACACATTCGATAGCATATAAAAGTGAAATAACATTTGCAATAATTTGGGAATAAAGGTGGAGAATGACGTTAAAAAAAACTTTAAAGTTGTCCAATACAGTTAACAGGTTGGCGCGTATACAATCATTTAGTCATGCAGTTCAACTTTATCTAGAACAAAAAGAAAGAAAAATTAGAATATTTGTATCAGATTTTTATTTGCTATAAGGGTTTCACAGGGTTATTGACTGATTGAGGTCAAACATTGGAAATATAACAAAAGAGCAAATATTTAAGAAAATATGTCATTAGACTAGAGCAAGTTATAATGCCTGTAGACATACAAATTAAATAATAAGAACATGAAATAAAACATTGTGCATTTATGATGAGTAAATAAAGATTTTATGACTTGACTTGTCAATGTAAAATGTCAAAGCACAAGAAAAATTTCATTAAGTATTTGTGGAAAATATTCTTGCAAATGCACTGTTTGCTGTTGATTTGGTTATTTAAAGCTTATTATAAAATGATTCCAGGATTTAGAAGCCATGTTTCATTTTTAAACAAATACATGTATATTTTGGATGTCAGAATGTATTTAAATTTCAAAACAATTTCTCAGCCGTTGTAAATATGTATTATGACCAGATGTGAATTGCACCATCAGAGCCTGCAGATAGAAGGTATTCCCCTTTATGGTCAAAAATGACACTCTGAACGGCATCATCATGAGCCATTAGACTAGACATATGTAAAGATGCAACTTCTACTATTTTCACAGAGCCATCGTTGCTCGCCACTGTTAGCGTTCTTCCATTTGGACTGAAGGCCACTTGGTTGCTGGGATGAGGCCCAGTGTCTATGGACACCATTGCTGACACGTTCCTCACATCCCATAATTTGACCACCCCAAAAGAGTCGCACGAAGCAATTGTGTCACCTGTGGCATTGAAGGCTGCGTTGTTGCATGAATGCTTGTGCCCGTAGAATGTTTGCGCACACAATCCAGCACGGGCATCCCAAAGAGAGAGGGTCTTGTCTGCTGAGCAGGTTAGTAGAATGTTTGAGAAGGGCAGGAAAGAAATGCTGTTCACCGAGTCAACGTGTCCTCGTAGAGTGCAGCGGCAGCGCTCGCTATTCAAGTCCCACACTTTAGCAGTGTTATCCATAGAACAAGAGGCCACAAAATCACCACAGGAATGGAAGGAACAGGCCCAGGTGGCGTGGATGTGTCCCTCCAAGCTGAGCACGCATCGACCTTGAGCAAAGTCCCAAATTTTAACAGTGGTGTCCCCACTTGTGGTACCCAGGTAACCACCACTGGGATGGAAACTACAGGATGACAGCCAATCAGTGTGACCCTCGCCAGTCATGATCATCTCTCCCTCTGGTATTCCCCACAACCTCCAAAGCTGGTCATCACTTGAGGAGGCTACTATCATTTTACGGGGATGGAGAGCGAGGAAGCTCACTGCTATTGTGTGTGCTTTAAAAGACTTTGAGAGAGAGAAGTTGGCTGATTTGGTGTTGACGGAAGATAAAGCTTTGATTTGAGGCAAGTAGGGATTGATGCGAGTGCTGGATGGGAATTCTGAATCTTTAGGATGTTTTGTGTACTTGTTGGGGTCTTTCATAGCTTCGTACGATGCAATGTTGTCACGTGGCGGGCGTGCTCCTTTCGGTGGACTCTTCTGGATTTTTTCTCTTTCCTGTGGAGGGTTTGCAGCTCTTAGAGCTGTCCGAGTTCCTGGGGAAGAGTGTGCAGTACGTAGAGAGCTGTCTAAGTTCTGAACCTGGCTGAACGCTCTGTCTCTCTCCAGACTAACCAGCATCTTCTGACTCACAGCTGTCTGATACTTCTCATTTAGCTGTCTAAGAGCAGGCTCGTAGGATGCGTAGTGTTTCTTCAGCTTTTTTATGTCCTCAATAAGTCTATTCTTCTCTTGAACAACACGCTTGTGCTGCATCCTATGGAAGTCTCGCTCTCGTTGTAGCTTTACTATGGTTTCTCCAGCTTCAAAAGCAGCCTGTTTGTAGCTATCCCGCTCTCTTTGTATGTTTTTTAACTCATTGTCCAGGAGCTGGTTGTGTGTATAGGCATCAGGTAAGACCTCCATTTGGTCTGCTTTCATTAAGCCTTTGTGTATCATCTCAAACCACTCTGTCTGGAAGCAGTCTAATGTTCTCTTCATGCCCATTTTTACTAGATAATTGCGGAGAAAGTCGTCCACCACTTCAGGTATTTTAGGAACTGGATGTTTGGCTGAACTGACCCTCTGTGTTATGCATTCTTTGGCATCTGTTTGATCCAGCGCTGCTTTAACGGCCGTTTCCAAGTCCTCTTCTCCCTCGGTTATGCTGAGTTCGTCGTCGAGAGTCACTTCATCATATATATAGTCATCCTCGGAGTCCTCTGGAATCAAAACTTTCTCGAGGTAATATGGACCGTCGACGGATTCTTCAGCTGCCATTTTCACTTCACTCGCTCTGTTGTGCTTTACCAAGGTGTGTGTAGGCTACGGTTTCCATGGTGAACACGAGAGCGTGACCTGTCCTCGTACACTCATAACATGTAGCTACAATGCCATGTTATTTAAAACAAAAAGAAGTTATTTTAAAGATATGAGAAACCGATTTAATTAAATTAAATGACCCATAAAACTAACAAACAGTTTGTGTTCAGACACAATAAATCTATACATTTTAACTAATCTTTTAGACGTTTGACCTTGCATATAAGAAAGCTGTAAATTGGGAATTATTCGTGATTATTTACTCATAATTGTCTCCCTTTTTTCACGTTTTCTTCTATTTAAAACGGTAAATGTGTTGGCTTCATGCGGTAGATGGCGCTCAATGCGCGTGCCCCGCTCAAAAGCCACACAAATCTGTTTTATAAACAGAAAGTAGCCTACAATAAATCTATGACAGATGCAATAATGTTAGTTAAAAATATGTCTCTTTCTTTCTTTCTTTCTTTCTTTCTTTCTTTCTTTCTTTCTTTCTTTCTTTCTTTCTTTCTTTCTTTCTTTCTTTCTTTCTTTCTTTCTTTCTTTCTTTCTTTCTTTCTTTCAGGGACCACAAAATCACAAAAGGTTTGCTGGGACTGCTGTTGAATGAATAGTTGTAATTGGTTTGTTAATATAGGCAATATTCATAAATATTTTAATAAAATTTATTGTATAAGGCCTATTAATGTAGGCTACAATTAATTTACACTCTATAAAAAAAGGTTCTATATGGCACCAAACATGGTTCTTGGCTCGTAATCATAGGGGAACCTTTTTTAGTGCTATATAGCACCAATTTTGGTGCTTCAGTGGTTCTTCAGCAGTTCTTCAGAGGTTCTTCACCGGTTCTTTGACTAAGGTGCTATATAGCACCGCTACCATATACAGAACATGTTAAGATATGGTGCTATATAGCACCAAAAGCGGTTCCTCTATGATTACGACGAAGAACCATTTTTGGTGCCATATAGAACCTTTTTTTTTTTAGAGTGTAGGCTACAAGTTGTTACAACAATAATAAATAATAATAATAATAATAATTATTATTATTATTATATTTATTATTATTATTATTATTATTATTATTATTATTAGGCTATTATTATTATTATTATTATAGACTATATTGTTAGCTATTCTGTTATTATTAATGACATTCTGAAGTATAGTTTTAACAGTTTAAATCTGAAATGTGTCGGTGTAAATTGTCAGATAAAGCGTTAGTGTCTTTAAACTGAAGCACACAGCCTGTGGCAGAGGCTTTTACCGGAGAACCAATCAGATGCTGTAGATTAGTTTTGGAAGCTGAAGCATCAGTACATAGGTCGGCGTGCGCGAGCTTTCGCAGCGATCAGTCAGCGACAGCACCTGGACGCGCGCACTCAATGGATCTTTGATTTCTGTATCCTTCATGAAAGCCAGAGATATGAGCAACGAAGCAGAGGGGGATCCAGACCAAACAAAATGTAAATGTAGATCACCTCTGTTGTCCTCGTACTGCATCGACAGTATTCTAGGAAGGAAAAGTTCCTTAAAGGTTGAAGGTAAGTCGCTTATTCTTTTAAAACTGTGATGCGTTTATGTTTTAGTTGCTTTATATTAGACCATTATTTAAAAACTCAAAAATGGTAGCCTAGCTATTTATGAAATTACCTGCTTTAAATTATAATTTATTTGGACTTGAAATAGGCCTAACGATTAATTACAGTGCAAGAAATATTGTATGCAATAATGAAATAGCCTAATAACGTGCAGTTACAAGTAGCCTAAATAATGCTACTTCTTAAACAGCATGCATGGGCATTAAACGCATGTTTAATTAAATTATCTAGGCCTATATTCTTATCTGTAACCTAATTAATCCTGTTGATAATAAGCTAATTTAGATACATTATATTTTTACTGACAGGATCACCCAACAGTTGGTGGCCCCTTCAGCCAGACATGCACCTGCCGCCAAAGTTCCGCCGCCCCTTCGCCCCGTTGACAGGCGCATCCAGAGACATTCACACAAACGAAAACGAGGCAAGACTGCTACACACAGCTTGTGAAAAGATAAAAATGACTGAGGCCTCGCTAGTAAACATCAGTCGTGCAAGATCGTATCAGGAGCACGCGTCTCTACAGTCCAGTCCCACGCCAAGACCGGAGGAGGACGAAGCCGAAAGAGAGACAAATGCGTCTCCGAATCTGATGGGGCTGCCAGAACGAGACGCATACTTGAAGAATTGTGAGGAGACCACTTTATCAGCGGGAAGTGACACTGAAGATGGGATGTTAAAACGAAAACAGAGGAGATACCGGACCACATTTACCAGCTATCAGCTTGAGGAACTCGAAAGAGCTTTTCACAAGACTCACTACCCAGATGTTTTCACAAGGTAAAGAACTTAATGCTTTAACCTTATGCAATAATAAATCATATTAAACAGAAAGCGATTTATTGGTTAGATGTCATTATCCGCACACAACTTCATTTAGGCCTACGACAATATCATTTATTTTCAGTAGAATAAAAAAAAAAAACACTTTTGATGTTTAATAAAAAAGTGTAGGCCTATATTTTATATTCCTATATTTTTTCGTTGCAACCGTTTGAATAGGGGATGTTTAGAATAGGCTAGCCTAAATAGATTGAATATTTAGGCTACTCACAAGAATTGTATATATATATATATATATATATATATATATATATATATATATATATATATATATATATATATATATATATATATATATATATATATATATATATAGCCTATTTTCAAAAAATAGTAAAAATAATTGTCAATGTTAGTTAAAAAAAAGAGAGATAAAGACTTGACCTAAACTTATTTTCTCTCTCTCTCTCTCTCTCTCTCTCTCTCTCTCTCTCTCTCTCTCTCTCTCTCTCTCTCTCTCTCTCTCTCTCTCTCTCTCTCTAATTAAAGGGAGGAATTAGCAATGCGACTTGATCTTACAGAAGCACGAGTGCAAGTAAGTTTTCTTTCTTAGTCATCTCATTCTTTTCAATATTCAGCCTGTTCTCTTTCACTCTTCACGATGTCAAGCATAGAAACATTAACAAACTGCAAAATCACATAATTGTTTTTTTAATTCTGAAGGTCACCTTTAAGTCCAAATATTATTGACATTTTTTCTACAACTCTACACAATACTGGCAACAATTCACGCGACAAACTAGCCTATCTGAGATTCAACATACATTTTTCACTGATCGATATTGACTAGTGGATTTGTTTATAGAAGCTTTTTTCTATAGCCTACATACACTGTATGAAAAGCACCGTAAAATATGATCTATTAGATATTACATCAGAGAAAAAATGTCGCAAGAATATATAAACATTCGCGGTTCTTTTATTGAGCTCTTCTGGAGAGTTACTTTTTTGTATCAACTAAATGTAACTTTACACATACCTAAAAATATTTACTAAAGCGTTATTGTCTATTTTTCGTTATATTTGCACTACTTATAGCCTATATTTTAGACCGCATTTTCTTCAGTAAAAAAAACTTCTATTACAGGAATAGTTAACCCAAAAATTAAAAGTTCTGTCATCATTGACCTTTACTCACCCTCACTTTATTTTTCTTCACAAAACAAAAGGAGATATTTTAGATTTTTTCAGCTGCTTTGCCCATACACTCTTAAAAATAAAGGTGCCAGGAAGAACCAAAAAGGGAGTTTCACAATGATGCCATATAATTTTGGTTCCCAGAAGAACTGATTTGGGAAAGGTTCTTTAAAGAACCCTTTTATAATCTAAAGAACCTTTCTTTGGATATTTACGGTTCTTCATGGAACCATACACCTCGCCAAAAAAACTTTATTTTTAAGAGTGTATACAGTGAAAGTCCAAAGCGCAGGACCAAACTTTATCTGTACCTTTAGGAGGAAAAACACTGAAAGATTTTATCATTTTGTATTGTGCTCCACAGAAGACAGAAAGTCATAGTTTTAGAAATACATGAGAGTGAGTATTGAGAGTGAGTCATAAGACGCATGAATAATACAAGTTCTGTAACATTTTCAAGATTATTCTAATTAAGCCTGCAGTCTAGCTTTAATTTATCTTTGACTAAGGGGACAATTGCTTGTGCTTTCATGGTGGTGGGACAAGATTTCTTTGCCAAATGTACAAACTGTTCTTTTTACTAATTACTTGTAACAAATGCATTGTTTTCCTCTCAAGGTCTGGTTCCAGAACCGACGTGCAAAATGGAGGAAAAGGGAAAAGGTGGGGGTCCAGTCACACACTCTGAGCCTACACTATCCCGGGACCCCCTCTGCTCCACAGTCCTTATGTCATTACCTGAGTGGGAATCCTTTTGTCCCAAACCCGCATCCAGCTATTGATTCAGCTTGGCCTGCCCCCCTCCAAAGACTGGCTCAGCCTCCCCCAAACTCTGTTTCCCCTCACTGCTTCAGTGCTCTGTTAGGGGCGGCTATGTTTAGACATCCCGCTTTCATCAGTCCAACATTTGGAAGGTGAGCCTCGTCTGCATGTTCGACACAAACCATTAAGTTACTTTTCACACTATAATATTCTGTTTCTACATTTCTCAACAGACTGTTTACCAGCTTAGGTCCAATGGCACTGCAAAGGATACCCCTTCCTGCCATCGAGAGTCCAATTCAACACTCCCACCTCACCAACAACCTTCTCTCCTCTTCACCACCCTTACCTTCCCCCCCAACAGTGGACTTCCGTGCCTCCAGCATAGCAGCACTGCGGCTCAAAGCAAAGGAGCATTCTGCTCAACTGATTCAGATCACAGCGGCTGGAATGGCTGGAAAAGAGGAGTGCTGAGACTCACTCTCACTTCAGAGATGGCAAAAGACCAAAGTCAAGCAGAAGCACTAATACCTACAGAGTTGTTATTATTAATAGATAGACACATGTAGTCTTCAGTCTCTGGAAGTTGAACTGTAGCATTCTAATAATTCTTTCTTTGTTTATTGCTGGTTGTTGATGAGTGCTGAATTCTGAACGCTTTTGTTTCAATAGTTGTTGAATGATCCTTCTAGATATTTTCATCCTGTTTTCATAATTGTAAATGGATATAACAAACATAAAACAGCCATATTTGAGCAAATGAACAGGGCAAACTGCTTTTACGTGTTACTGTTACACATCCAACACTTTCGAGGTTTGTTCTGTAAAAGTGAAAGTAGTGTTTTACAAGTATCTATTTACATCTGACATACAGTATTATGGTTTTTGAAAAAGGCTGCACTTTCTCTGTTCACAGGATGGATAAGACAGTTATGGTTATGGTTGCAATGTATTACCATGAGTTTTATTTATATTTATTAAACATATGAGTCACAATTCAGGGAAGGAAATAAAATAACCATATCCTTATCTTGATGAATTAGCCAGGGAAAACATTAAGATAATGTGAAAGTAAAATAAACTGAATCGAAAATGCTTTGTGTTGTCTTAAAATTACTTCTGTGTTTAATGCTTTAAATAAATGGACGATGGACAGGTTACAAACTGTATAAAGACGTATTGTACAATTTCATGATATTTAAATGTATTTATTTATTTTTATCCCACTATATATTAACTTTTGTTCGATGCGATTAAGCGCCATATGTGATAAAATAAACATTTGTTTTATAATGAATTCTATATTATATTTAGGCCTATATAGCCTATATTAACTTTTTTTTAGATGTGATTAATCAAGATATATATGCGAGAAAATTAACATTTGTTTTATAATGAATTCTATATTGTATTATATTGTATTTTAGGCATATACTAAACTATTATCAGATGCAATTAATCGCGATATATATGCGATAATTGTTTTAAAATAATGAATTCTATATAGTATTATATTGTATTTTAAGTCAATATATAGTCTATATAAACTTTTGTTCGATATGATTAATCGATATATATAGCCTATGCAAGAAAATAAACATTTGTTTTATAATGAATTCTGTATTGTTATATTATATTTAGGCCTAGCCTATATAAACTTTTGTTAGATGCGATTAATCGCGATAGGCATCCAACACTTTCAAGGTTTGTTCTGTAAAAGTGAAAGGAGTGTTTTACAAGTATTTATTTACATCTGACATACAGTATTATGGTTTTTGGAAAAAGGCTGCACTTTCTCTGTTCACAGGATGGATAAAACAGTTATGGTTATGGTTGCAATGTATTACCATGAGTTTTATTTATATTTATTAAACATATGCGTCACAATTCAGGGAAGGAAATCAAATAACCATATGCTTATCTTGATGAATTAGCCAGGGAAAATATTAAGATAATGTGAAAGTAAAATAAACTGAATCGAAAATGCTTTGTGGATGCTCCTATATATGCGAGAAAATAAATATTTATTTTAAAATTAATTGTATTTCCTTATTACCTTCCAGATCATTGTAAGAACAAATGGTCGTTTTTGCAATCATGGGAATTGCTGTGAAGAAAGGCGAAATTTAGAGCTTAAACACCTCCATAGGTGTCCATGTAATCTTGGCATTAATGCACAATACTTGTTTTCACTATTCACGCAAATTAAGAGGCTTACGCTTGTCTCAGCTTCCTGCTTTCCTTTTTTTCGTGTCAAAGGCAGTTGTTAAGTCGATGCCATTCGTAAACCACTTTTTAAAAACTAGTTTAACTCATTCGAACTAAGCTTCATCCAATTAGTTTAGTGTATATGGTGATTTGTCATCTGATCAGTGAAAAACAGCATGTCGTTGGACCAGCGTGGGACTGTGTGTAGCATCTTTGACCTAACATTGAAAGCAATGAATAATATAGAATAGCCTATAATGTCCTACTTAAGATCTGAAACGCTATTCAGAAACCACCATTCAGAGGTCTGCCTGTAATGACGTAGGGCTTACCGTGTTAAAATGTTTGAATGGTCAATTTAAACCACTGATTACCAATCACGGATTAAGAGACTTTCCATAAAGAAAGGAACTGAACATTTTTGCGGGTTTGCTATTGTGAGACCTCTGGTTATGGCGACTTGAGGAGTAGAAGGATTAGCAAGTATTACTATGGAAGTGCAGGTGTCTTTATACAAGCCTATTTTTCCTCTCTTTTTTACAATCACAAACCGAATCACCAACTGATGAAGTTGTATAAGAACCCAGAAGAGATTATATTATATTATATTATATTATTTAGTGTTGGTCTATATATATGTGTGTGTGTGTGTGTGTGTGTATACAGTACATATTAAGAATATATATTTAATATATTTAAGAACTATTTGCAATTATATACTGTATATTTATATAATTTATATTATATATAAATATTTGTTTTTCTTAAATATATACAGGCATGTGTGTGTATTTATATATAGCCTACATAATAATTACACACAGTAGTACACACACATATATTATGTTAACACAAACTTTTATTTTGGATGTGATTAATAATTATTAATCGTTTGACAGCACTAATATATATATATATATATATATATATATATATATATATATATATATATATATATATATATATATATATATATATATATATATATATATATATATATATATATATATATATATATATATATATACTCACCTAAAGGATTATTAGGAACACCTGTTCAATTTCTCATTAATGCAATTATCGAATCAACCAATCACATAGCAGTTGCTTCAATGCATTTAGGGGTGTGGTCCTGGTCAAGACAATCTTCTGAACTCCAAACTGAATGTCAGAATGGGAAAGAAAGGTGATTTAAGCAATTTTGAGCGTGGCATGGTTGTTGGTGCCAGACGGGCCGGTCTGAGTATTTCACAATCTGCTCAGTTACTGGGATTTTCACACACAACCATATCTAGGGTTTACAAAGAATGGTGTGAAAAGGGAAAAACATCCAGTATGCGGCAGTCCTGTGGGCGAAAATGGCTTGTTGATGCTAGAGGTCAGAGGAGAATGGGCCGACTGATTCAAGCTGATAGAAGAGCAACTTTGACTGAAATAACCACTCGTTACGACCGAGGTATGCAGCAAAGCATTTGTGAAGCCACAACACGCACAACCTTGAGGCGGATGGGCTACACCAGCAGAAGACCCCACTGGGTACCACTCATCTCCACTACAAATAGGAAAAAGAGGCTACAATTTGCTAAGAAACAAGCCAGGTTAACCCCACATGTCAAAAAGAAAAGGATAGAGAATTGCAAATGCAAAGAAACAGAATGTGCCTACCTTGCTAGAGCAAACTCTAACTTGGTAGATTAGACCATATGTTTTTGAAAGCAAAGATATGTTTTAAAAAAGCGTGAAGGTTTGGAAAACATGATTGGGCAGACTGTAGGTTTTCATTCAAATATTATGAAATTGTACATGAAGTATAGTGCAATAATGGAACAAGTCCTTAAATTGTATATATGCCCCCTTAACCACTTTCTTTCTTTTATTTCCTTTCTTTTTTGATTTCAGAATCATCTCGTTCGCTACCACCTTTTAATGACCTGTTAGGCCTTCTTCTCCTCGATAACCGCTTTACCACATCTGCTGCACTGACCCCTCGGCTGTCTTTTGAAAATCTTAACCCCACAGCCCTTTCTGTTTCCCTCAGCAGAAAGTGCTGCATGTAAATTTCCCCCAATCACAGCAATAGCAGGAATCTCCACTGGCTGCACTGTGAAGGGGAGCAATCAGGGATAATTGAGTGCCTTTCAGAGGGAGCCTGGAGCATTCACTCCCATTCAACACCCGTCCATTCACCACATAATCACTCTTTAAACACACCCAATTTTCTGGGGAGCAAAGTCCTGTTATAATTTTGCTTAAGTGTATTCGGAAATCATACCCCCTTTGAGCTGAGATAATTGAAATCAAATCCTTTTCACGGCTACTGACATTTTTTGCGCTGCCAATCCAGTGTAATTAATTGTTGAAAATTGAGCCTGAATATCACTAAATAGAAGGCCATTATGTTTTGAAAGGGGTGAAATGATCTACCACGCAGTGTGGAGATGTCAACGTGTACTTCAGTTAAATGTCTTTGTTTCACACACTGTTTGCTTTGTAAAGATTAACAAAAATTGACTCATAGCATAAGTTTTACTTAAGTCTTGGAGGATGGACCCTTTCTTATTATTTGTTCTTTGAGCACTTCAGATTTCTGTATATGCTTTTCCTTCATGAATGTCCTGTGCAGCTGTGCTCATGGTTGTCACATGATAAAATGCATTAGTTTATGACTGGGCTGAGTAAATTCTACATAACACAATTTGCTTTGTGACCGAAAAAGAATAATATATGCAAAAGTCTTTATTTGACATGTTGTTATGAACCATTTCATTCTAGATTGTTTCAAGGGGTTTATTTACCATTTTAATATGGTAGTTTTATGCACAATCTCCCTCTATACAGTTCGCCATGCACCGTTTATGCCTTTTTTCTGCGTATTCATCTCTTTTTGATTGGTTAGAACCACAGTTGGTTTTTCCGTATTTCCGTATGATAAATTCTGATTGCTTTGAAGCTGCATTGTCAGTTCCATCATTCCGATCTTCGGTCATTTACTCGTGTTTTCTAGCTCGCGCTCATTCCCTCAGCGGTACTTCTATAGTCATTTGAATTCTGATGTGACTCCTGCTGGGTTGAAAATATTGGGCAGTTCGTAGCAAACAGAGCAAAACAAACTCATATTTCATCTGCGTAATGGTAAGGCGATTAGATGGCTACATCTGAAATAAAGAATTTGAAATATGGACCAATCCGTGATCAGCTGACTGAAATCAAGATTCAGATGATGGATTCTTAAAGTGTTTTAGAAGTGTTTTTAGCGTTAACTCTGTGTGTTGCTTCAGCTGGTCAGAGGTCAGAACCTCATCACCTTTATGCAATTGTTCCACACAAGAACAAATCTCTTTCTCAACCTCTCCCTTGCTCTCTTACCTTCTCCTTCCGCAATCGTGCTCAGTGTCAGTTTCCATTATATGAAGTCATTGTAAAAGTGATTGCAAGCCTTTGAAAATCAGTGATAGGTAGTCAATCAGCTGCGGCACTCAAAACGACTCTAGTGTGATTACCTGGCTGAGGGTGTGAAGTGCACAAGGCTTCTCTGCTCTGCCAGGGTTAGTTAATATGTCTCTTTTGAGGCCTTTTCTGTCTGTCAGTGTGAAAGGGACGAAAATTACAAAAATGTGGCTTGTTCATTTAGGATTTTAAAGCATTCCCTCATTGGTCAGTGGTTGACAATCATCTTTTCTGCTTAAAATGTGGATTACTTGCAGTGCATAAAATTTCTCTTCAGATTGTGTGAATAAATTCTGGCTTTTGTACTGGCACCATACTGAGGGAACTGGTTTAAGGACAAATACACTCACCTAAAGGATTATTAGGAACACCATACTAATACTGTGTTTGACCCCTTTTCGCCTTCAGAACTGCCTTAATTCTACGTGGCATTGATTCAACAAGGTGCTGAAAGCATTCTTTAGAAATGTTGGCCCATATTGATAGGATAGCATCTTGCAGTTGATGGAGATTTGTGGGATGCACATCCAGGGCACGAAGCTCCCGTTCCACCACATCCCAAAGATGCTCTATTGGGTTGAGATCTGGTGAATGTGGGGGCCATTTTAGTACAGTGAACTCATTGTCATGTTCAAGAAACCAATTTGAAATGATTCGAGCTTTGTGACGGTGCATTATCCTGCCGGAAATAGCCGTCAGAGGATGGGTCATGGTGGTCATAAAGGGATGGACATGGGGTTTCAAACTATCTCAAACTATTTACTTACCATCTCTTTATATTAAAGGGTTAGTTCACCCAAAGATGAAAATTCTGTCATGAATTACTCATGGTGGTCATAAAGAGATGGACATGGTCAGAAACAATGCTCAGGTAGGCCGTGGCATTTAAACGATGCCCAATTGGCACTAAGGGGCCTAAAGTGTGCCAAGAAATTGTCTTGACCAGGACCACATCCCTAAATGCATTGAAGCAACTGCCATGTCATTGGTTGATTAGATAATTGCATTAATGAGAAATTGAACAGGTGTTCCTAATAATCCTTTAGGTGAGTGTATATGGAAATATATATTTCCAGTATGTTGGAAATCCCATTTTTTTCTGTTATTTCTGACAGGAACAACTTATGTCCTTCCCTGCCGTCCCAAACATGTGACTTCTGTAATAATGTTTTTGTCAGTATTTCAATGGGGTTTCAAACTATCTCAAACTATTTACTTACCATCTCTTTATATTAAAGGGTTAGTTCACCCAAAGATGAAAATTCTGTCATTAATTACTCACCCTCATGTCGTGCAGCCCTTCTGGGTTTTTACGTCAGAACACCGGCTCACTATTGGCCAATGCTGTTCAGGTGAACACCAATCAGTGGCAATGATGAGCCAGTGTTCTGACATAGAAGGGCTGCACTGTGTTTACTACGTGAACAGGGCAGTAGACTGACATGGAAGAGAAAAAAATAGTTGAATGAAGTCATTATTTTTGTTTGTTTTTGAGCACAAAAAGTATTCTCGTCGCTTCATAATATTAAGGTTGAACCACTGTAGTCACATGGACTTTTTTAATGATGTCTTTACTATCTTTCTGGACCTTGAAAGTAATAATGTTTGCTTGGGGGTCAGAAAGCTCTCAGATTACATCAAAAATATCTTCTTTGTGTTCCGAAGATGAACGACGGTCTTACGAGTTTGGAACGACATGAGGGTAATAAATGACAGAATTTTCATTTTTGGGTGAGCTAATAATTAAATGTGTGCATACAGGCTTAATACCATACACACTGTCAGTATTTTGGATTTTGAATTGTCCTGTTCACACAGCAGTTTACAATTAAGGCTCGAGTATGAACGTGCAAAGGGAGTCCGGTCTCAAATACAAGACTGACCACCATATTCTGCTGAGTGTGAATGTAACAGACAATCAAATTAAACGTTATAATATGAGCTTGCAGTGCCAAACAGAGGTAAACTCATTTCTGATCTGTGTAGGAACAGACTGAAGGAAATTAAAATAAAATGCAAGAAAGAGGACGAACAAAATCTATTCCAGCTGGTGGTGGCTCCATGGCTGTTACTGTACATACACCATGCCATACATGAATATAGCAGTCCGACACTAAACCGAACTATATTGAATTAATAATACTTTTTTTATAGTTTGCTTGTTTCTTACTATATCATATTTTTCAGTTTGAGCATCTTTCTAGGTACTTTTATTTTAACATATAGGCCGACTGTCCACATTTATGCAACTATGCCCCCTTCCTCCATCGGCTTATAGCATGTAACGTTTATGCATCACTGACTTTTTGTCGTTGGTTGACAATATTTAAGCTAGACTGGTCTAACTACTGTGACTGAAACACTTTTCACATGTCCATTCTAGCATTCTCACTCTCAGTCCCCCAACTAACTATGTCATTCAAATGGAATTATATCTCCTTTCCTAACCACTGCTGCCCAGCTGGTGCCCACGGGCAATTAGCCCATGTAAGCATAATTGCAGTAATTTGTTAAGCGCTATGGCAACCTCCATTTAGTCAAGAGGTAAATATATGTCTCCAAGTGTGCAAGACTTTTATGGATGTTTAAGACAGACATACATAGGGCTTGGGAATGTACACATTCTAATGTAAATTTGCTTTAGTACTAGAAAAAAAGAAAACTGAACAGTAACCATGTGTCTAGTACAGTTAATACCAATGATGATTAATGAGAGTCTTGTATTTAGACAGTCTGCTTGTGAAATGCACTCACTGTCACTATGTAAATACAACCAGCGCTATGAAGATTACTTTTGTTTTCTTGTCAAACAAAAAAGGATAAACTAAGGGAGAAACAACTTGTCTTATAGGAATAGTGCTAGGAGATCTCTTTGCCATTTGTCTCCCAGTGTTTCTATGGTATACTGGAAAACAATTATAAATATTTCATAAGTTTTAAAGGCTTTTATTTGCAGAAACATTTAATATATGAAAAGAGTGAATCACAGTGTTTTTTGAGTGTTGATCCTTCTTCTTCATGATATTTTATTAACAAAGTTCGGGAGGAACACGTTCAAATGATATGTGACCCTGGACCACAAAACCAGTCATAAGGGTAAATGTTTTTAAATTGAGATTTATATAGTTGTGATCAGAATTATTGGCACCCCTAGTAAATTTGATCAAAGATGGCTGTAAAAATAAATCTGCATTGTTTATCCTTTTGATCTTTTATTAAAATTAGCAAAAATCTAACCTTTCATTGAAGTAAAAGAATTGAAAGTGGGGGGTAAATCACATTATAAAATAAATGATTTTCTCCAAAACACGTTGGCCATAAGTATTGGCACCCTTTTATGAAATACTTTTTGCCTCCTCCTTTTGCCAAGATAACAGCTCTGAGTCCTCTCCTATAATGTCTGATGAGTTTGGAGAACACCTGACAAGAGATCAGAGACCATTCCTTCATACAGAATCTCTCCAGATTCCCAGCTCCATGTTAGTGCTTCTTCTCTTCAGTTCACCCCACTCATTTTCTATAGGGTTCATGCCAGGGAACTGCATGGGATGGTCATGGCAGAAGCTTTATGGTTTAGATTTATCTGTTGGTATTTGCTAGAATCCATGATACCATGTATCTGCACAAGATGTCCAGGACCTCCAGCAAAAAAATAGGCCCACACCATTAAAGATCCAGTGGTATGTTTAACCGTGGACATGGGGTACTTTTTATCCCTGTTTGCACCAAAACTCATCTGGTGGGTTTGCTGACAAAAAGCTCTTTTTATAGTTTCATCTGACAATAGAACAAGATCCTTTTGAATTTCCAGTCGTGTCTGACAACTGAATATGCTGGAGTTTGTTTCTGGATGAGCAAGAAGGATTTTTCTTGAATCCCTCCCAAACAACAAGTGGTGATGTAGGGGTTGTTTGATTTTTTTTTTAGGCTTTCTGACTCCAAGACTCAGCTAATCTCTGCAATTCTCCATCTGTGAGTCTTTGGTCGCTCAAACTTTCCTCCTCGTCGTGCATTAAGACAATATAGACACACGTCCTCTTCCAGGCAGATTCGTAACATCTTTAGTTGATTGGAACGTCTTAAGTATTGCCCTGATGGTGGAAATGGTTAAGCCACTTTCTATTCAACAATCTTTTGCTGCACATCAGAACTATTGTTATGGTACAGAGACACAGAACCAGGGATGAATATAAAAAGAGGTTTATTGACAAATTGGAATAAATGGGTATAGATACTGATTGGAGAAGTAGGACTAGGAGATCGTGGATGGCGAAGCTGGGGGGCAATGGAGCAGGCACGGTGGTGTGGAAACCAGTGGATGGAGGAAGACGAGGAGAGGATGAAGAGGAACCAACATGGATGACGATGGAGACACGGAGAATCAGGTAGGAGAACTGAAGCAGGTGACACAGGTACGATACAGGTAGTGGAGTCATTACTCTAACGAGACCAGAAAGTGAGTGAACGTGAAGTGTGTGCTTATATGTGTCCATGCTGATGAGGAGATGAGGTGCAGGTGCATGTGTGGGTGATTAGTACTCTGGTGATCTGGAGCATTGTGATTGGGTGGTGGTGGAGCCTGGCTGATCTCTTACAGTATGTGCATTGTCTCAGACCCTCTCACCCTCTCGGAACCAATGGTGGATGGAAGGGACATCGGAGGGTCCCCTGGACCACGGGAACAGTGGAGGCTGATAGCCGAGCACGCACTGGAAGGGGGTAAGACCGGTAGCAGATTGACAGAGAGAGTTCTGCGCGTGCTTGGCCCAGCCTAGGAATTGGTTCCAAGAGTTTTGGTGGCCATGGCAGAAGGTTCTCCTGAATATTCCTCTCCATTTGCCCATTGGAGTGAGGGTGGTACCCAGATGTCAGACTGATAGCCACACCTAGGAGCTTGAAGAAGGCCCTCCAGACCTGGGAGATGAACTGCGGGCCTCGATCTGACACAATATCCTCAGGGATTCAAAAGTACCGTAATACATGATTAAAGAGGAGTTCTGCAGTGACCATGGCAGTTGGCAAACCTTTCAGAGGAATCAGACGGCAGGATTTAGAGAATTGATCAACAATAATGAGAGGGTGCTGTTGGCCCGTGGGTGGCCAGTGCCCACAGACGTATGTGCCGAGTGTTGGAGAGGAGTGCGTTGGGCACATGCTACCTTCCGGGTGGACACCCCGGCGGAGGAGGTTCTGCGGCACTGGAGGAGGGAGGTTGTCGTTGGATGGACCACTGGATGGGGCTAAGGAGGATGTTCTTGGGCAGGATGGGCTCAGGATCTTCAGAGGATCTTCTCATCAGGAGCATGGAAACGGTAGAGAGCATCTGCTCAGAGATTCTTGGTTCCTGGACGATATGAGATGACAAAGTTGAAACGAGTGAAGAACAAAGTCCATCTAGCTTGCCTTAGGTTGAGACGTTTAGCATCCCGGATATATTGAAGGTTCTTTTGGTCAGTAAGCACCCTGAATTTCTCCTTAGCACCCTCCAACCAGTGTCTCCACACCTCCAGGGCTAGCTTGATAGCCAGCAGCTCACGGTTCCCGTTCCCTGTCATAGTTCACCTCCGCCTTAGAGAAGACGACGCATGGATGGAGTCGTGCTGGGTTCCCCTGATGCTGCGGGGGCACCGCTCCTACCCCGGTGGTGGAAGCATCAACTTCTACGATGAAGTGCTTTTTGGGGTCAGGATGGACCAGGAGCGGTGCGCTGGTGAAGGCATCCTTGAGGCTTTGGAAAGCCTGGGTGGCGGCTGGTGTCCAAGACAGAAACTTGGGCTTGGGAGATTGGTTAACGGGGCTGTGATATAGCTATAGTTATGGATGAAGTGGCGGTAGAAGTTCGCAAACCCAAGGAATCGTAGGAGTTCTTTGATGGTAGAGGGTTGGGACCATGACCGGACTGCTGACACCCTTCCCTCGTCCATCTGGATGCCGTGTTCACTGATGTTATAACTGAGGAATTGAACTGTGGGTTGATGGAAGGAACACTTCTCTGCTTTCAGAAAGAGATGATGATGTCTCAGGCATTGGAGGACCTCCGCAACATGTTGCCGATGGCCGGCCAGGCTCCGGGAGTATGAAGTCCTGGAATACGAAGGGGGCATTTACTAATCCATACGACATGACGAGGTACTCATAGTGCACCGTAGGGGTCACGAAGGCAGTCTTCCACTCGTCCCCCTCACATATCCGGATGAGGTTATATGCGCTGTGGAGGTCCAACTTGGTGAACACGGCTGCTCCATGAAGCTGTTTCAGGGCCGCTGGGATGAGGGGAAGTGGGTAGCAAAACTTAACTGTGATATTGTTGAGAGCTCTGTAGTCGATGCAGGGCCGCAAGCCTCCGTACTTCTTTGCCACGAAGAAAAAACTTGAAGCAGCAGGAGAGATGGAAGGGCGGATATTGCCCTGTTCGAAAGCCTTGAGAATCGAGAGAGGGTAGATCTTCCTGTGGGGCACTGGCTCACCTGGAAGGAGGTTGATGACACAGACCCATGGCTGGTGTGGAGGCAATGATGACGCAACGTCACTGAAAGGGGCTTAACAGGAGGGAATGTCAATGGATTGGTGTTCGACTGGACTTTCGATGGAGGTGTAATTAACTGGAAGTGTCTTGACAGGTAGAGGTAGATAAGGGAAGCATCCTGAGAAACAGCCTTCGCCCCACTTCAGGACTTCCCCAGATGACCAGGAGATTACGGGGTCGTGTTACACTAGTCACGGGCACCCTAGGATGATACCAGCGGTGGAATTCTCCAGAACCAGGAAGGAGATGGATTCGATGTGCAACTGACCCACCTGCAACTGGACAGGACCCACTAAGTAGCAGACATGTTTCTTGTTGAGGGGTTTGCCGATTATCGACTGGATAATGGGTTTCTGTGGGTCTCCTGTCGAGATTGAGCTGGCGGCAGATGGAGTCGGAGATGAAGTTCCCGGCTGACCCAGAGTCGAGGAGAGTGGATACTGATAGAGAGACACAAGAGGCAGTAATCTGACTGGATGACACTCAGCATGGTGCATGGTGGACGGATGGGACAGATGGATATGAGGTGTCCTCCAGCTTCACAGAAAATACAGAGACCCTGGGTTAGACTCCTCTGCCGCTCAGTAGAAGTGAGCTGAGTGGTGTCCAGTTGCATGGGCTCTGGATCTGGAGAGCTGGTATACTCTGGTTGGCGGGGACGAGATGTAAAGGACGAAGACCATGGAGATCTTCTAAACATGGCTGCATACAGCGATCGGTGCTGAGAGAGAGATGGATGAATTGTTCTAGTCCATTGGCATCGCCGTATGCAGCGAGATGCAGTCGCAGCCTAGGATTGAGTCCTTGACGATAGGTGGTGAGGAGCGAGCGCTCATTCCATCTGCTGGCTGCAGCAAGGGTCTTGTACTTAAGAGCATAATCAGGCATAGACAGTTCCCCTTGTTTGAGATGATATAACTGCTCAACCATTGACGAATCGTTGTCGGGAACTCCAAACACATCACAGCAGTGAAATTCTTTAGCGTTTGGTTTACGCTGCTGTCTTGATCCCAGATCGTTCTGGCCCACTGAAGCGGTGCAACTGCATCTCAATGGCCAGTGAACATTGCAGGAGGAATCCATCGCAATCCTCCACCGAACCAGAGTAGGGCGCTGGATTGGCCACGGGACTGGAGGCCGCTGGTGGTGAAGGAGTGGCGGTGAGTGGGAATGCGGAAGTGGTGCCGAGTGCTCGCTTCAAAGCATCCACGATCTCCTGAAATGGATCCGGGACACTCATGTTGCTGTTTTGGTCTGGTCTTCTATTATGGTACAGAGACACAGAACCAGGGATGAATATAAAAAGAGGTTTATTGACAAACTGGAATAAATGGGTATAGATACTGATTGGAGAAATAGAACTAGGAGATTGTGGATGGCGAAGCTGCAAATGTATTTAAAAAAAATCACATGTGCATAAGTATTCACAGCTTTTGTCATGAAACTCAAAATTGAGTTCAGGTGCATCCTGTTTCCACTGATCATCCTTAAGATGTTTCTACTACTTGATTCTACAACTTGAGTCCATCTGTGGTAAATTCAGTTGATTGGACATGATTTGGATTGTATCAAGGCACAGATCATAGGGAAAGGTACAGAAAAATTTCTGCAGCATTGAAGGTCCCAATAAATTAGCATAAATGGAAGAAGTTTGGAACCACTAGGACTCTTCTTAGAACTGGCCGCCTGGCCAAACTGAGCGATCAGGGGAGAAGGGCCCTAGTCAGGGAGGTGACCAAGAACCCAATGGTCACTCTGACAGAGCTCCAGCGTTTCTCTGGAGAGAGGAGAACCTTCCAGAAGAACAACAATCTCTGCAGCCCTCCACCAATCAGGCTTGTATGGTAGAGTGGCACATGACAGCCCCTCTGGAGTTTGCCAAAAGGCACCTGAAGGACTCTCAGACCATGAGAAACAAAATTCTCTGGTCTGATGAAACAAAGATTGAACTCTTCGGCCTGAATGGCAAGCGTCATGTCTGGAGGAAACCAGGCAGCCCCCATTATCTGGCCAATACCATCCCTACAGTAAAGCATGGTGGTGTTAGCATCATGCTGTGGTGATGTTTTTCAGCAGCAGCAACTAGGAGACTTGTGAGGATCGAGGGTAAAATGAATGCAGCAATGTACAGAGACATCCTTGATGAGCTCCTGCTCTAGAGTGCTCTGGACCTCAGACTGGGGCGAAGGTTCATCTTCCAACAGGACAACAAGCCTACACAGCAAAGATAACAAAGGAGTGGTAACGGGACAACTCTATGAATGTCCCTGAATGGCCCAGCCAGAGCCCAGACTTGAACCCGATTGAACATCTCTGGAGAGATCTTTAAATGGCTGTGCACCGATGCTCTCCATCCAACCTGATGGAGCTTGAGAGGTCCTGCAAAGAAGAATGGGAGAAACTGCCCAAAAATAGGTGTGCCAAGCTTGTAGCATCATACTCAAAAAGACTTGAGGTTGTAATTTCTGACTTTCACGTTGTATTTATGGGGTAATGTTTGTAGAATTGAGGAACAAAAATAACAATTTAATCAATTTTGTAATAAGGCTGTCACATAACAAAATGTGGAAAAAGCAAAGTGCTGTGAATTCTTTCCAGATGCACTGTACAATGTATTGTTGGCTATTGCCACAAATATACCTGTGTGACTTACGACTGGTTTTGTGGTCCAGGGTCACATATATCCAACTAGCACTAGAGGAAGCCTATATATATATATATATATACACATATCCGACTCAACTATGTTTCCATTGTGTTTCAGAAACAATCTCTGTCTACACTGCACAACTGAAAATGCATGTCACATGACCGTTCATGCACACTGGGCATGCACATACAAGTGTAAACACTAAACCTTTACCTCTTGCACATGCAATACGTTAGTGTTATGGAAGTAGACTCAGAACACACAGGATATCGTTATGCAGGGAGTTTATTGATAACAACAGAGGCTGAAGAATCATGGATGTAAGTAAGCAGGTTGAAGATACTTTAACTGTGCTAATGAAGATGGTAAAGATGATATTTGCCTTACAGAACCAGGAGATCATGGATGGATCACACACGGAAACGTTGTAGACTGCACAATGGGAGACGCTGAAGAGGAGAACATGGAGGTGTCACGTTTCATCAGTTCATCGTGTCGTTCTCTCTGTGTGTGTGGTTGTGTTGGAGGCATGGTTACTGATTGCTGGATCTGATCACCTCCACCTGCTGCACTCATTATCCGGTCTATTTAGACATGCTTCTCACTTGCCTCATTGTCAGATCGTTGCAGACTGTCCTGCGGGTTCCTGGTGTTGCTCTCTTCCTCTCCTGGGTGATCTTCTGTTCCGGACCCTGGATTTCCGCTGGCTCTGGTCTGTCCGCTGCTTCCCTGCGCCACGAGCCGGATGGATCTTCACCTGCCCGCTCTTCATCTGTGCCAGTGCCTGCCTGTTCTCCTGCTACATTGACTGTCTGTTCCGCTCTGCCTTTGTCTGCCTTGGACCTTCCTCGGGGTGCAGGACGGTCTGGATAGTTGGAGTGGAAGGTTTCCAGCAGTGTGGGATCAAGAATATCATCTCTAGGAACCCACAATCTCTCTTCTGGATCGTAGTTCTCCCAGTCAACCAGATATTCTAAGAGACCACCACAGCGCCGGGAGTACAAGATCTCCTTGACCTTGTAGATGGCGCCCTCTTCCAGGATTAATGGAAGGGGGGGTTCCTCTGTTGGGCCAGGCTCTGTGGAAACAGGAGAGTAACAGAGATTCAATAGTGATACATAGAATTAAGGGTGAATTCTGTAGTGAGAGGGATGTTGAAGTTGATGTGAAGTTTATCTGTTTAGTGATGGTGAAGGGGCAAATATATCTGGGACTGAGGTTCTTGCAGGGCAGGCACATTCTGATGTCCCGTGTTGACAGCCAGACCTTCTGGCCTGGTTGGTAAGAGGGTGTTGCATCTCTACAAAGGTCCGCTGTCACCGTACGTCTGCGCACTGCCCTCTGAAGCTAATGGTGAGCTGGGCCAGGGGAACAGAGGTGGCTAGTAACCAAGTACACACTGGAAGGGAGTGAGTCCAGTAATTGGCTGACGAAGAGAGTTCTGTGCTGCATACTTGACCCAGCCTAGGAACTGGTTCCAAGAGTTCTGGTGGCTATGACAGAAGGTTCATAAGAAATGTCCAATCTCCTGAATTGTCCTCTCCGTCTGCAGATGGTATCAAGAAGAGAGGCTAACGGTCACGTCTAGGAGAGTAAAAAAGGCATTCCATACCCTTGACACGAACTGTGGTCTGCGGTCTGAGACATTGTCTTCAAGGATTCCATAATACCTGAAGATATTATTAAACATGATTTCAGCAGTCTATATTGCAGTGGGGAGACCCTGGAGAGGAAGAAGGCAACATGACTTAAGCAGCCTATATTGCAGTGGGGAGACCCTGGAGAGGAAGAAGGCAACATGACTTAAGCAGTCTATATTGCAGTGGGGAGACCCTGGAGAGGAAGAAGGCAACATGACTTAGAGAATCGATCCACAATTACAAGAAGGCATGTTGAAATCCACTCCAAGGTGTGACCATGGGCGATTGAGAACGGGTAGCGGCAGGAGTTTGCCTGATGGTAGATGGCGAAGGAGTCTTCGAGATGGCACAGTCGGCACAACCTCGGACAAACCTTCTCACATCCTTCGCCATGTTAGGCAACCTGAAGCGATCTTTTAGCAGCAAGAGGGTGCTATTGGCCCCTGGGTGACCAGTGCCCAGAGAAGAGTGTGCAGGGTGGATCAGTGGAGTGCATTGACGTCTGGGAACGTATTGCAAACCGGGTGGACAGCCCGGCAGAGTGGCGTTGGAGGCATTGGAAGGAGTGGTTGGACTGGAGGACCACTGGATTGGACTTACAATAATTTTCTTGGGAATGATGGTTACTGGTTCTTCACTGACCTCTTCTGGACTGTGGATGTGAGAAAGAGCGTCAGCTTTCACATTCTTGGGACCTGGACGATAAGAGATGGAGAAATTGAAGCATGTGAAGAACAGTGCCCAGTGTGCTTGACGAGGATTGAGTCTGGCTTCTCTGAGATATTCTTTGCTTTTATTATCAGGGAGGACAATGAAGGCGTGTTGATCGCCTTCCATCTAATGCCTCCATTCTTCTAGGGCCAGCCATGCTCAGGGAGTAAATGAGGATATCATCTATACAGACTAGAACAAAACGGTGGAGGTACTCCCGGAGCACTTTGTGCATGAAGTCCTGGAATATGGAGGGGGCATTTACTAATCCATATGGCATAAGATACTCATAGGGGCCAGTATGGGTCACAAACGCAATCTTCCACTCATCCCCCTCACCTACCCGGATGAGAATGTATTCGGAGGTCAAACTTGGTGAAGACAGTGGCACCACAGAGATGTTCTAGGGCTGATGGGACGAGGGGAAGCAGATAGTGGAACTTCACTGTTAATTTGTTGAGTGCCCGGTAATTGATGCTGTCACAGGTAGACAGCTGCAGTATTATAAAATACAGCGTTTAACTGCACAACGGCTGCTAAAAAGGACCACAAAGTCAGCAAAGCATATGGTTCCGTCTCTGTGTTATTGTTTACACCGTCTTTGAGGCTGGTATGTAACAGAGCCATTGAGAGAGATGGCTCAGGGTTGCGTTTCCCAAAAGCATTGTAACAATAGCCACCAACGGTCAACGCAGCCCTGCTCTGTTATTGTCATATTCTGGTAGCGTAATGGAAGCAGCCATACCATCATTTTTAAAAGTCTCAGGTTTGGTCCATTTAAACTGAAATGCTGAATGAAATGTTTTCAAACTAAAACAGGGTCTGCAGCATTTTCACTATGAAGATCTATCTCACAAGCTTCTTCACTAACATCATCTATCTCCCCTGTATCTTCCGTTGGCATTTGCTCATCTGCAACATCACTGTCTTTGTTTTCATCACTTTTGTCAACATTTGAACATCTTCCAGTTGTCTTCTCTATGTGCTTTACTTTTATGTGCATTGAAAGTTGAATACACACTGCTCTCAAATCTACAGCCTGCATATGGACACTGAACCTTTTGGTTAACTTTCAAGTGTCTGCTTCGGAGGTGGGTGAAAAATTCAGTTTCAGAGCAGGGCTCAATGAATTCATACAACTGACAGCAGAATTTGACAGCTTCATTTTCTCCTGGTTGTTCCTTGTGATTTTTAGAATGAACACGAGATATGTGTGCTTTAAGGCAGTTTAAGGACTTGAATGTGCACAAACAGTCCTGGTGCAAACAAGGAAATGGCACTGTCCTTGTGTAACTTCCATGTTTTAACCGGTAATGTTTAAATAGCTGCGCCCTCTTCCCACTAATAAAACCACAATATTTACACTTCCACTCCATCTTCAGCTATCTAAAGTTACATGAACTAAGGAAAAATTACCGTTAGCTTACAGTGTAAAGCTTCTGAAAATAACTATTTGAAATTGGCTTGAACACAATAGCCAACAAGCTAACATTAGCTAAATAACACAACTTTGAAGAGGCATGACAGCTAAAAGTGGGCCAAATAGCCAACTAACCAAGAATAAATCAAAATAAATCAAGAAATTAAAGCTAATTAGCTAACTAATAATGTGAGCTAGTGTGCACCAACTTACGATGTTTGCAGTTCTGTGGCTAGCTGCTCAACTTTAGCTGTCTGGAAGCAACAGAGTAAAATAGTTTCAAAGTCGAGTGGACATTTCAGCTTGGTGTCACATTAAAAGCATATAGACGTGAAGATTGCCTGCTGAGCAGTCTATTGTGTGACCGAGTACACATACCCGGACACCGCGGCGGACTCGAAGTGTAACCAAAGCGGACGGTCACCGGACACGATGGAACGGTACACAGAAGTCATCACGTACCTCAGTGATGACTGAGGTATCAGACATCACGGTTCGGTACAGTGGAGGGAAGGCTTGTGCATGTCTCAGGCTGTACCACCAAAGGAAAATAAATTATTAAGCCTTGTATTTTTTTAATAAGTTTTATTAATAAAGTAAAGGTATAGAACCAGTTTATTTGTAGTGCACTGACAATAGTTTTATATAATTAGTTTATTAATTAAATTAATACAAAGACAAAAAGACCTTGAGATATGTTTGGTAACTGTACCTGTCACAGGGTGTTTTGGTGTTGGTTCATGTTCATTGTTGTTGGTTCTGTTTTCAGTTATCATGTTCTTGGTTATGTTTGAGTTTGTCTTGTTCACAGTCTTGTCATGCACTTCCTGGTCTTGTCATGTGACTCCCATGCCCTCATGTGATCTTGTGTCTTGTCCTGTCATTGGTTCATTGTTTAATCACTGTTCACAGGTGTCACTTGTCTTGTCATTTGTCTGTGTGTATTTAAGCCCTCATGTTTGCCATGTGTCTTTGTCTGTTATTAATGTTGTACCCGTTGGTGGTGAGTGTTCTCAAGTCTGTTATGTTTAATCAAGTCAAGTTTATTGGCAAGCCAAGTTTTGTTTGTTGTTTTGCCAAGTTTTGAGTTATGTTAGGATTTATGTTTGGATAAATAAATGCTGCACATGGGTTCTGAACATTTGCCTCCAGTGGATGTGTTACAGAATAACAGACCTTCAACAATGGACCCAGCAGTTTCCATGTTTCGCCTACGCCAAGGCCATCGATCCATAGAGAACTATGTGGAGGAATTTTGTGGGCTCTGTCACGAGGTTGAATTTAATGATGTTGCCCTCAAGGGGATTTTTCTTAATGGACTTAGTGATGTTTTAGCTTACTTGATGCCCGAAAGCAACTCCCCGGGGACTCTGGCCCAGTATATTGATCATGCCCTCCTGCTGGGTGGCTCCTCGTTTACTGTGGGAACGGTGGATGAGGAGCTCCACTGTCCCACAGTACCCGCTACAGCCCACGTCCAGGCTCCAGCCCACGTCCAGGCTCCAGCCCACGTCCAGGCTCCAGCCCACGTCCAGGCTCCAGCCCACGTCCAGGCTCCAGCCCCCGTCCAGGCTCCAGCCCACGGCCCCGTCCAGGCTCCAGCCCACGGCCCCACTGTCCCGCCCAAGAAAATTTTGGGGGGGGGGCAGGGGGTACATGGAGGCCATGAAGGCCACGCCTCTGTGGCCCCCTGAACCGCCATTACCGCCATGGCCTGATGAACTGCCGTTACCGCCATGGCCTGATGAACTGCCGTTACCGCCATGGCCTGGTGAACTGCCGTTGCCGCCATGGCCTCCCACGCCTGAGGGTCCAGGTCCTCCCACGCCTGAGGGTCCAGGTCCTCCCACGCCTGAGGGTCCAGGTCCTCCGACGCCTGAGGGTCCAGGTCCTCCCACGCCACAGGGTCCAGGTCCTCCCACGCCACAGGGTCCAGGTCCTCCCACGCCACAGGGTCCAGGTCCTCCCACGCCACAGGGTCCAGGTCCGCCCACGCCTCAGGGTCCAGGTCCGCCCACGCCTCAGGGTCCAGGTCCGCCCACGCCTCAGGGTCCAGGTCCGCCCACGCCTCAGGGTCCAGGTCCGCCCACGCCTCAGGGTCCAGGTCCGCCCACGCCTCAGGGTCCAGGTCCGCCCACGCCTCAGGGTCCAGTTCCGCCCACGCCACAGGGTCCAGGTCCGCCCACGCTCCCAGGCCCGTCTAGGTCATGTCTGGGTCCCAGGGGCCGCCCATAGAGGGGGGGATCTGTCACAGGGTGTTTTGGTGTTGGTTCATGTTCATTGTTCTTGGTTCTGTTTTCAGTTATGTTCTTGGTTATGTTTGAGTTTGTCTTGTTCACAGTCTTGTCATGCCCTTCCTGGTCTTGTCATGTGACTCCCATGCCCTCATGTGATCTTGTGTCTTGTCCTGTCATTGGTTCATTGTTTAATCACTGTTCACAGGTGTCATTTGTCTGTGTATTTAAGCCCTCATGTTTGCCATGTGTCTTTGTCTGTTATTAACGTTGTACCCGTTGGTGGTGAGTGTTCTCAAGTCTGTTATGTTTATTGCCAAGTTTTGTTTGTTGTTTTGAGTTATGTTTGGATAAATAAATGCTGCACATGGGTTCTGAACATTTGCCTCCAGTGGATGTGTTACAGTACCTAAATAAATTGAAAATTAATTTGCTACATTTCAGATTAATTTGTTTTCCTTAATTTTAATTAACAGTAACGTTAACTTAAACACTTTGCAGTTTTAACAATGTCCTGTATAAATAAAATGACGGAGTATGTTTTTATGTTTCCACTGTTCGCACCCGCGCCACACACACACAAATATAAGTACACACTTTGCGACTTTTCGATCGCGTCCGAGCCTCCTCAAAGCTCAATTTCTATGTCCGGGCGGACTGTGCGTACTAGTACTCAGTGTCACACAATAGAATCCGCTTTAACAAGGCAGCTGGGATCTGCGCCAACTTACCGTGACGTTTGGTGGTCCGTGGTTGAGCTAACGATAGGTAGCTGCTTCAGGTGTCCAGCTCAGCTCAACTTGCATTAGCTGTCTGGGAGCGACATACAATTTCCGTTACTGGCACTAGCTAACGTTACCAGTGAACACATACGTTAGAGTGTGGGGCAGAGTTAGCTGGTTAGCTACCTTGTTAATAGCATAGACAGTATGGTTAATAGGGCTTGGCAACCGACATCACTGCACGTCACTGTCACATGCACTGCCATTCTGGGACTAGCCAAGTTTTTTTTTTTTTTTTTTCATTTTTAATAACTACAGTACTATAGAAATGAATCTTTGATATACAGATATATATCTGATAGATATACAGTCTACTTTGAGTTAGGGAGAAGGGCCTGACTGCTCTGGGGTGTCTGGAGGGTCCAGCCACTGGAATCAGAGAAAACGAATCCGATGGCAACGGGGCGCTTCTGGTAAGAGAAATAAGTTTCATTTATATAGTGTTGTCCCATAGGTGTTGTCCCCTATGTGTCATATTTATGAAAAGATAAATATTTGTAAAAATGTGAGGGGTGTACTCACTTTCGTGATATACTGCTAGCTAACTTAACGTTACCTAAGCTAATGCTGCGTTCCAGGCAGATTTTTGAGCCCGTAAGTCACGACTTCAAACCACGACTCATGACATTGTAGCATTCCAGGCAAAGTCACGCCAAACTGCCCGCAAGGAATTGTGGTAGCTAGATGTAAACAAAGCATGGCGGACCGTATGAGGCTTTTGCTAAATTTACAATCATTTCTATCTCCAAAGGTGCTTACTTGCTTATTTGAGGGAAACGGAGGGGGAAAAACGGCGCATACGGCAAGAGAAGCTGTTATACCTTTTATTTAACGTTAATTGTATATTTGTTTCATAAACACCGCATCTGTACGGGGCTGTCATTGTTGTTTTGTGAGCTATGTGACGTCAGACCTCGTAACTGGGAGTACATCGATCTAGTACGAGTTCACGGGTGGGAAGTCACAGGTTTGACTGCCGTTGTTACGAGATTTTCGGTTTCTGGGATTTTCGGTTTCACTGGGCATGAATATTCATAAGATTCGTCCGCATGCGCGCCGCGCTTGAAACTGAAAATTTTAGTCAACACTTCTCAAATCTCCATTCTCCATACATTTAAGGATTACTGAGAAAACAATTATTGAGAAAAGGTAATCAGGTTTCAGCAACGAACTAACATTAGTACAACTGTTATTGTTCAACACTTTATTGCTTGCAACGTTTTTTTCATTCTGTGCGTTTGTCTTGATTACAAACATGAATGATTAACGTTACACACATTGACATTCACAGTAAAGTTGGATACAGAAGTAAACGTACTAAATCGACATGAGTCTACATTCATTTCAGTTACTCCCGTGTGGGCATTTGTATCTTGTGAGACTTCTTTTTTAGTTATCATTCTGTGAATCTAGAGCATTGAAACAACTATTAAACCTGAACAAATGTATCTGTTGCCTAATAAACTATTTGTACCTTACAGTGTTGTGCTTGTGCCATTCTTAAGTCTCTTATTTGGGAAGTAATAGCCTTGGTTTAATGCAAGGCAAAAGCTTATTCAAGGCTATATGAAATCATTTTTCACCATGTATTGCCCTGTTAACCATCAGAGCAGTGCCGTTACATGTGTTAGCCTACTCCATAGCATGAAGAAATTAAACAAATGATTAAATATTATATTAAATTAAAAAGTTTGGATTAACAACTGCACTCACTGTAATGTGGTTGACAATGATTTTATTTACATGTGTGCATATTGAAAAGACTAAATGAAAAACATCTTTGGAATCTTGAAAAATATATCTTTAAGGATTGCAAAAAGGTGGTGAGGGAGGGAGGGAGGGAGGGGGACAGGCCCTTTGCATCCTGGACAAATGAAAACTGCCTCCAGTTTTGGTCTGCTCATGCAGTCCCAGTGGTACCACCCACTGCAACTGTCACATTGAATCTGAAAGAGATATCACAAGAAGAAATCTTAAAGTCAGATCACTGAAAATTATCTTTATGTAAATCATATATTCGCTGTTAAATTTACCCAAGTGTCCATTTTGCCCTTTGCATGCAAATCTGTATTGCCACAAGCCAGGCACAAGTCATTCAACTCTTCTGTGGTAGCAAATTAATGAAGATAATATTATTCATATGGCCATGACAATCTATATACCAAATTTAAAGCAAAAATAGACCTGATTCTTTTAGCAGGCGTTGGCCAATGGCTTCTCGCATCAGTGCAATGTATGTTTCCTTGCATGCAAAATTAAGTTCTCCCCCTGTTAAAAAGGCTTCTGCAAACTGAACAGTTTAGTGAATTCAATGATATGAATATATAATATATTTAAGTGATGGCATTGTCATTGGTACAAACTGTTTATTAGGCAACAGATACATTTGTTCAGGTTTAATAGTTGTTTCAATGCTCTGGATTCACAGAATAGCTAAAAAAGAAAAGTTTAAGTCTCGCAAGATACAAATGCCCACACGGGAGTAACTGAAATGAATGTAGACTCATGTCGATTTAGTACGTTTACTTCTGTATCCAACTTTACTGTGAATGTCAATGTGTGTAACGTTAATCATTCATGTTTGTAATCAAGACAAATGCACAGAATGAAAAAAAAAACGTTGTAAGCAATAAAGTGTTGAACAATAACAGTTATACTAATGTTAGTTCGTTGCTGAAACCTGATTACCTTTTCTCAATAATTGTTTTCTCAGTAATCCTAAAACGTGTGGAGAATGGAGATTTGTAGCCTGACGTCGTCATACTCAATTCTAGTCAGAATATGAGTCTGATACTGCTCCGTTGGGCTGTGATTATGGGGCGTGTTTAAACCGAACCAGGAAAGACCTCAATTGGATAGACCTACAACCAATCAGAGCAACGGAGCGACTCAAAACGTTAGTTGTCAAATGTCAACAGAACTCAACTGCACTGTGTTGCCAAGTCCGCGGGTTTAAGCGACCCCAATTATGTGATATACAGACACAGGAATGCGAAATTTAGCAGGCAGTCCAGCCAAAATAACACATATTTTACCCCCCAAATGTCATTTTTCCCGGAGACCCCCCCACCCCACCCGGAAAGCTATTGGGCTTGTTTTTGGCTAGTTTTGAGTAAGCAATCGGTATTGGGCGGGTTTTGTTGTAAAAACTTGGCAACCCTGTCCGCACGCCCGGAATAAGTAGCCTAACGTTAGAAGAAGAAGATGAGTGTAAACGATCTTTGCCGGTGTTGTAAAAAAAAGAATTTAAGATACACAGAGTACTTACCAACACGATCATCATTTCTGAGAGAAATAGTGAAGGTGAATGCATATACGAACAAGTTCTCCGTTTAAGATTAGAACAAATTCAACCCAAGCGCCTTTGATGACGTGGATGATTACGTTGCTGTTTATCATCTGTCCATCATCGTCTAAAGCCCGCCCTGACAATTTCATTGGTCCGAACAGTTTCTGTTCGGACATAATTACTTCTCTATGGATCAAGTCCAGACCGAACTGCCTGTGCAAAACATTTTGTGGGCGGGGCTAAATTCGTCTGGCATCCAGGCTAGGAGATTTGAGAAGTGTTGACTAAAATTTTCAGTTTCAAGCGCGGCGCGCATGCGGACGAATCTTATGAATATTCATGCAGGCTCCACCCAGTGAAACCGAAAATCCCAGAAAACGAAAATCTCGTAACACCGTTCCAGTTTCACGGTAGGAGGTTGGAAAACACGGGTTACGGGTTGCCTTGCCTGGAACGCGGCATTAGTTAGTTGGCAGTTAACCAGTGCCAGGTTCCAATGTTACCGTTTTGTGTCTGAACTCGGTTAATTCACCGAAGGCTTCAAACGTGGGTCGAACAACTTGCTTGCTAGAACGTCAGTCAACGAAAATTTCAATACAGCTGAATTCTTTGTCTTCAAGTCATCAATGCCACTCTGTCAAAACTGATATTTATTTTTGGCGGTTGCATGGGTGACGTTAATGCCGTGTCATGCCTTCCCGCCTTGTGCCGTCCACGAGCTTCTACTTTTCAAAATAAAAGGTTCACCGAGCATCAACTTTTCAAAGTAAAACCTCACGTCTGGAATAAAATACTTAAAAAAAAATCTCTCTCTATATAATATAAATGCAGATTATCATGCTAATGAATAAAATACTTAAAGCTAATGCTTTAAATATTTGGTGTTTTTTAACTAAAGAGTAGGATAAATGCAGACTATCATGCTAATGAATAAAATACTTTAAATATATATTTTTTTGTTTAACTAAACAGTAACGGCAACCATACAAATGAATAAAATACTTAAAAAATGTCTGTCTACAAGATAAATGCAGACTATCATGCTGATGAATAAATACTTAATAAATATATGTCCGTCTTTTAAATTGAAATTTTAAATGAGGTTTGATCAAATGCATGTAAACATCAGGGACACAACAATAACATCCAGAAATCAGCAAACTATATATATGGCTAAAATTGTTAGCTAATATTCGCTAAAAAAAAATGTCAACCAATGCTAATGCAGTTTTAAATGAGGTTTCATCAATTGTACATTAACATCAGGGACAATAACGTTCAGAAATCACGAACTTACCCGTGACTCCATCTGGAAAATAATTAGCAATTTCGTATTATGTTTTTGGCCCTCTGAACTTACCGTTGGACAGGCAAAACTTGATGATATTAAGTTGTTTGAGCTCAAACACATAATTACAATAAGATAGGCCATTAAAAAGTACAGTATAGCCTACTCAGAATTCATAATTAAAGGGGCTATATGCGTTTTTCTGAAATTTAAACTCGCGACTGACACCTGTGGCCAAAAAACAGAACTGCTCTTCATTTCTGCTCGCTCTCGCAGCGCGCGCTCGTACGTGCACACTTCACAAGTCATCTGCTGCAAGGAGGTCAACATTATGTTTACAGAGGTAAGAACAGTCAAATACATATATTGTTTGAGATAAGTGTTCTCTTATCAAAACGTCAAACGTGTAGCTGACAAACTACACAAAAAATTTATACATTAAATAAATAAATAAACCCATTTCGCCATTGGCATACACGCTGATGAAGGGCGCACAGACCGAAACTTTCGTAGAATATTAAAAACACAAATCTGAGCACTGTCCTTGACGACTGAGCACTGTCCTTGACCACTTATTATACACAAGTAGCTTACTATCACCAAGTATGAAAGACACATATACATAATACTATTTAGCAATATTTATTGACTACATGTCTTATGTGAAATAAAATGCATCACACTTTACATCTTCATTTACTAGTGTTGTAGTCAAGACCACCTAAACCGAGACCAAGTCGAGACCAAGACCAGCGTGTACCGAGACCAAGACAAGACCAAGACTTTGTGGTGTTGAGACCAAGACAAGACCAAGACCAAGACAGGGCGAGACCGAGTCAAGACCAAGACCAGACCAGCACTCCTTAAATTCATCTAAAAGATCCATATCTAGTGTCTGAGAAATGACTTATATTGAATACGGTAATTCAATACAATTAGAATAGTAAGACACTATAGCGCTGTTACCAATCAAATCACTACCAATAAAATTCATGGCACAGAAGTTGCATCTGAATTGATACGATTACACCTGCATAAATAATGTTCAGATTAATTTAACATTAAAACATTAACATTATTTAACCGTCACAGAATCCTTTATTCAACCGATTTGTTCAAAGCAACCGATTCTTTTAATAACCAAACGTTGCCGAATTAGCAAAGACACAGTTTAAAATGTAATTTAATATTAACTTCTTGTTTATAGAATGTTTGTATAAATCAATATCATTTGCAATCACGCTAATATATTCATGAAAACAGCTCTCTTGCTATTGCGATATTGCTTAATTCTATTCTATGTTATATAAAAAAACAATCTCAGAATTTTGTGGGCATTTATATAAATGTTTGCACATTTCTGAGACAATTCTGCATTGATTTTGAACCCGGCAGCATAGTGACATTAATGATATTAAATCAGACAATGCACCGGAAATTTAGTGATATCCTTGCAGTTGTGGTCTTGACTGGTCTTGAGATAAAATCCCGAGTCCTTTAAGTCCGAGACCAAGACAAGACCGAGGAGAAATGCAGTCGAGACCGAGACAAGACCAAGACCATCAAAAAATGGTCTTAAGACCGGTCTCGAGACCAAGACCGGTCTCGAGTACTACAACACTATCATTTACCTCTTATTTTTTGTTAAGATATAGAAACAACAAACAATATAATGTAGCTTTACATGGCTATATAATAAATAATCCATCAGTTTTATATAGCGCTTTTCTAGACACCCAAAAAGACTTAACATTACTGATGCACTATTCATATTTATTTTTGTTTATATATATATATATATATATATATATATATATATATATATATATATATATATATATATATATATATATATATATATATATATAAATAAATATATATAAAATTCTAAATCTTATCTTGATGCATCATTTCTGTGAGCAATTGTGTACTTAGCTGAATGTCATACAGAACATGAAATGAAACTTGGCTCTAATCACTCTAGTCCTTGCAATGCGCCGGTCTCTCTCAATCTTCGACCTTTTTTGGCCACTTGTCAGGGGTTTAACTTTTTTAGTCTTCTGTGGAGTTACTGTTGGTGTCCGAGTTGTCCTGGGTCTCTTCTGTGTATTCGTTAAATCCATTGCACTGCTTGCGAGTGTAGGCTACTTGCTGACTAGCGGTGGTAGCAGAGTGATCTGAAACGTTTAACATGAACGCGCTTGACGTCACATCCGCAGACAGCGCGGGAAAAAACGACCCGTCAGAAAATATGAAAAATAGGATACAGGCTTATAGGTGCACCCACTGTGAGCGGACACGGTGTCAGTATGCTCATCAGGAGATGTTTGAGTCATAAATGGTAAAATAAAAAGGCTATAGTTACGTTTATTTTGGGGGAAAAGTTGCATATAGCCCCTTTAATGTAAAGAAATGACACATGTTTAAGTAATACAAACTCAGTTTGTTTGAGTAGAAACTACTGATTGGAATTAAACTCAATTACAAATTACAAGTAAAACAATTACAAGTAATATGAACTCAATCTTTTTGAGTTGAATCAAAATCTGGGTTTACAGTTCTACTGTGTTAAGCACGTTTTTGATAAGTCTACATGGTTTTTGACCTGAGCATCCTTAGTCTGCATTTTTCTGTATATTTCATGTTGAAAATACACTTTTGACCACTTCTGAGGCCATAACGTAAAATATTTATATCACAGTCATCACCAAATTGCTCCTGGATTGTTGGAAGAAGTTGCTCTTGCAGGATGTTTTGATTCCATTATTTATTCCTGGCAGTGTTTTTGGGCAGAAACCCACTCGCTTGGATGAAAAACATACCAAAAACACGATACTTAGCTAGGTTTACATTGACATTTTTTGCTTCAATCTGAACTAATTCATTCCGATTGACGAATCAGAATGTAGTGTTTAGCCTACATGAACGCTAAAATGATCGGGTTGATGTGCGCGTTTATATGTCACAAGCTTCTGATCGTATTTAATCTTTTTCCGCTGCTGTTGCATACTAACCATCGTCCTTTTCTTTGTTTTAAAAAACAGACTTAATATTTTTCTATTTCTGGTCCTAATTAGGTGACGACAAGCACATGAACTGTTATGCTGTGCTGCTTATTTTTGTATTAATTGCGGCCAAAACAAGGTATCTGAGGATAAGAGACCGAAACAAGGACTGGTGGGAAAACAGAATTTTAGAATGACAGAACAATCGTTTATGACACTTTATCCAACAGGAAGAACAGCTCGTTTTGCGCGTCATTACGCATTGCACACCAAGTGTTTACATGATCGGATTACAAAAGGAATAAACCACCCCTTACAATCTGAATGAAATTTTAATCAGATCTGGCCAATAAATTCTGATTGACTAGGTTACATGTGACTTTTTTGTTCCAATTGTGCTACTAGTCAGTCCCTCCAGAAAAACGTGATTATGCGATCGCATGATTTAACGCATAATCAGCCAAAGTCCGCATATTTATGCGGGGGCCGCATTTTTTCAGATACGCCGCACTTTCGCCGCATAAATTGCCTATTTCCACGTGCAAAATATGCGGGGCTAGCATGATTTCATAATCCCTGCATTTTCGTTGCAAAAAAAAAAAAATATTTAAATTAGCAGAATGTGGAAAAATGTTCGTTTACGTCACACAAGAGTCGCCATTTCCGCCTATTGCCATGGGAACGTTTTGAAGTGAAGTAATTACCCGACGCGAACGTCATCGAAAAGCTACAAACCCCGTGGTGAAAACATAGATATCGGTGAAACCATGATCAAGGATTCAAGGATCAAGGATTCACAAAATAATCACAAAAAAAGGCCGCATTTTTCTGGAAGGACTGACTAGTCTGGTTAAGATAGGATTATAGGGGTTCATGTAAACGTAGCCAGTCTCCTGTGTGCAGAATTTCAGTCTGTCCTTGATGTTTTTCTGGGAGAGAAGTGACTATGCTACCCTTCTTTAACACAATGCTATTGTCCAAAGGCCTTTGCACTCACACCCACCTGCTGCCAATACTGATCAAGCTCTGCACTGCTGGTAACATGATTCCATAGCTGACTCCTCAGTAGGAGATGTCCTGGCGTTTGCTGGACACTCTGGGACGTCCTGAAGCCACAGTTGAACCTCTCTACTTGAAATTCTTGATGTTCCGGTAAATGTTTTTTTCAGGTGCAATATTCTTTGAAGCAATTTCCTTGCATGTGAAGCCATTTTGATGCAAATCAATGGCTGCAAGTCTTTCTTTGGAGGTAACCATTGCTAACATAAGAACACAATGATTGGAAGCACTTCTTCCTTCCTTTTGTAGTAATCAGTGTACTTTAATAATCCAATCATAATGATACAGACTTGTACTCGTTCACACTGTCCCATGTGCTGATGGTATGATTAGTGAAATTATGTTAGCTGTTGTTTTGTGCCAGGGCCACAACAAACAAAAAAAAGAAGAAAACATTGAAATTTGAGTTTTGGCTATTATTTAAAATGCATCTGATCACTCTGCATAATAATCTAGAAACAATGTGAATCAAAACCACAACAACTGAAGCTGCAAACATTGCAAAACACATGTCTTTCTTTCATTTGTGGAACATAAAAGAAGATATTTTGAAAAAGGTTTTAACTTATTTTGCCCACATAATGAAAGTCAGTGGGGACCAAAACAACACCGGACCCTGATGATTTTCATTGTGCATGTGAACAAAAAACACTGAGACATTTTTCAAAACATCTTTTATGTTCCACAGATGAAAGAAAGTCCTACAAGTTTGGAAAGAAGTAAAAGATGACAGAATTTTATTTCTGAACTATTATTTAATCACAGTTGTTGTATTTGAAATAATGTTGCATACTGCCTATTATACTACTATACCATGAACAAAAAATGCTACCCAATACAGTGCAGAAAATGCAAAGCCACATGTGTTATATTGATTTGTGCTGAATCGAGGTTTCAAATTGATAGTGTTTCATGTAAAAAAAATTACCACAGCTAGCACTGGACACTTCCAAAAGGATCGATCAAGAGCATCAGGACATTACAGCATGTGAAAAAATGGAAAATAAAGATCCTTTCCTACAGATAAAATTAGTAAACAAGTCAACAAATAAAACATTTATCATGTGGAATATGAGGGTATAAAACAGTTAACTAATCTAAAAAGGAACAGGTGCAATCAAAGCCTGAAATATGACCCTGGAGCACAAAACCAGTCATAAATCGCACGGGTATATTTGTGGCAATAGCCAACAATACATTGTATGGGTCAAAATGATCGATTTTTCTTTTATGCCAAAAATCATTAGGATATTAAGTAAAGATCATGTTCCATGAAGAATATATAAATGTATTTAAAATGTATTAATATTAGTAATATGCTTTGCTAAGGACTTCATTTGGACAACTTTAAAGGCGATTTTCTCAATATTTAAACTTTTCTGCACCCTCCAATTCCAGATTTTCAAATAGTTGTATCTCAGCCAAATATTGTCCTATCCTAACAAAGGATATTTATTCAGCTCTCAAATGATGTATAAATCTCAATAATAATAAAAAACCCTTATGACTGGTTTTGTGGTCCAGGGTCACAAATAATGCACACAGTAATATTGTGAAGTTAGGGACATCTGGTGGTGAACTTGGAACATTTTGGGCTATGTATGACTCTGAAAATGAAACACTATTCCGGTGTAATTGGTATATTTTTCTGAGGAATTCAATGTTTTAGGCCAGGGAAGGAGACAACATTGAGCTCCACAAAAGTAATCTCAGATATCACTATGTTGCGATGTCATTTTGTGCGCACGCTGTAAAATTGCCTAAAGCTATTTGAGAATATGAATATATGAGTAGGGGGTCTTTGTTAGCTTTGATGGACTGGCCATCCGTACAGCATGCTATCTATGGCTTGAGATGCTGGGATAGGCTCAAGCTTCCCTTAGGTCAAGTGGTTTGGAAAACCGGCAGCTTAGGATGGATAGATATTGTTTGCAGGTGTGTTTGTGTGCAGAATAAACACCTGTGACGATTGCTACTCCACATGAGAGGTTCATGTGTCCATTTGTAGGCACTAGATTAGCACCATTATTTCTGAACAAACACACCACCTGTCCAAATCCCTCTGCTGTAGAGGTCACCACATGTAAACAAATCACTTCCAGGATCTAGCAGACACACACAAACACACACACACACACACACACACACACACACACACACACACACACACACACACACACACACACACACACACACACACACACACACACACACACACACGTTTACTTAGCTATATGGGGACAGTGCATTGACTTCTGTTGTTTTTATATACAGATAATTGTACATTTTATAACTTAACCCGAGCACACCCTAATACCCATCATAGAAAACATTCTGCATTTTTACATTAAAAAACAACAACTTAAATTACTTTATTTTTATACAAGTTTTACAAATGAGGACATCCCCAAAGGGAGGTTTTTGTAGATTTTTTCAAGTTTTGCTCACTTGGGTACAAATTTGTTCCAAAAATATGGTCAAGTAGGCACACACACACACACACACACACACACACACACACACACACACACACACACACACACACACACACACACACACACACACACACACACACACACACACACACACACACACACACACACACACACACACACACACACACACACACACACGTCTGGTTCACTATCTTTGTGGGGACTCACCATAGATGTAATGGTTTTTATACTTTACAAACTGTATATTCTATCCACTTACACTAACCCACCTAAACCTACCCATCACAGAAAACTTTTAGCATTTTTACATTTTCAAAAACACTGATTCTATATGATTTATAGGCTTGTTTCCTCATGGGGACCTCAATTTAGGTCCCCATGGTGACACGAGTCCCCATGAGTCTGTGTGCATTCAGTTTGAAGTACCCAATGGGATAGAAAAACATGTGTACACATATACAAAAAAAACAAAAAAAACAAAGTATTACTATTTTATGCATATTTATAATCATACTTTTTACAGTATAAATTTGGTCTTTATATATGAAAATATATAGCTGCCTTTTTTAGGATGGTGGGGCCCTTGCACCAGGACAAACATATTTGTGCGTCCATGACATCCAAAAGATTGTAAACCCCTGCTCTAAATACTTCAAACACATAACACACAAACACATTCATCACTACCTTTCAGCATATTGTTTCATAAAATTCATTGTAATATGCTGTGTGATTTGGACCCAAACATAGTAAAGCTGTTCCAAAGTCACTGTCGGAAACCATATTTATCATTGGATAAGTCCATGTACCTTGATGAAATTATCTTTTGAACAAGACATAGAGCATTGGCACATCTTAATTTTGAGTATTCAGAAATAGGTAATATTCAAATATAATATTTTGTTCTGGCTGCATAACCTGCAGCTACTTCAGGAATGTTATACTATCTGTATACAGGTCTGATTTAAACATATTTACTGTCTCTCATTAGACTAATGCAGGTATGTTTACAGCCTTTTGCTCTCTGCCAGGACATTGCACACAGTAGGAGTATGTTGGTGACTGATAAATGGAGAATGATATGTGAGAGGAATCACAGGGCAGGCAGTGGAACAAACAGATGTCAGATGCTGTGGGCCTACAATCCTAAATAGGTGGAGAGTTAAAAACTTAATATATGAACAACACGAATAGAGCATGAGGATAAGTAAACCAAACAATCGGATCAATGATCGAGGTCTTTCTTAATGAACGATATTGTGTTGAGCAGTAAATAAATCAAAGTTACGATTACTAACATATATTTTACAGTAGAATGACAATAATTCAACTGTAGTGACCGAAATATATCAACAATATAACACACTGCTCAAGATGGCGCCGAGGATGGCCGCTACGTTGCGAGCTCCGCTGAAACATTGTAGTTTTTTCTTTGTTCTGGTTACAGTTTTTGTGTTTTTTGTCTTGGATGTTGTCTGCCTTACTACGTACAACAGACAGACACTTTTGGACATTGGTTCGGCAATCGCACACCGAAAACCGGACTTTAAATTCATCAACGACGACACGCTGTTTACAAACACGGCAGCGGAACCTTTTGTATGGGCGGCCCGACCGCGGAAACGCGGCCGGAGATGGGGAAGCAGAGCCGGCGTGCTCATCAGAGTAAGACGCCGCGCAAACCGACCCCCGCTTCCCAGTATTTTACTGGCTAATGTTCAGTCTCTGGACAATAAACTCTGCGAGCTGAGAGCACGGATCTCTTTCCAACGAGAGACGAGGGACTGCTGCATTATCTGCCTTACAGAAACTTGGATGTCTGCTGAGATTCCAGATTCGGCCATCGAAACCACGGGGTTCTCCGTGCACCGAATGGACAGAGAAAAAGATCTCTCAGGGAAAAGCAAAGGCGGGGGTGTGTGTTTTATGACCAACAGATCCTGGTGTGATCAGAGGAACGT
The DNA here is from genome assembly GCA_023566225.1 of Romanogobio albipinnatus. NCBI lineage: Eukaryota > Metazoa > Chordata > Actinopteri > Cypriniformes > Gobionidae > Romanogobio > Romanogobio albipinnatus. Next base: position 18,863,881 of record CM042255.1, on the reverse strand, counting down.
ACATTCTATCAAGTCTTTCTGTTCTCCTGATCTGGAACTTCTCATGGTTCTGTGCCGACCATTCTGGCTACCGAGGGAATTCACAGCGGTCATCATCACAGCTGTGTATATTCCCCCACAAGCCGACACAGACCGGGCACTAAAGGAACTGTATAGGACAGTGAGTGAGCAGGAAACCGCGCATCCTGAGGCTGTGTTTATTGTGACTGGGGACTTTAACAAAGCCAACTTCAAACGCATTGCACCTAAATACCACCAACATGTTAACTTCAACACGCGAGGGAACCGTGTCTTAGACCACTGTTACTCTCCCTTCAAGGATGGTTACAAGTCCCTCCCGCGCGCACCATTCGGCAAATCAGATCACGCTTCCATTCTACTTTTGCCCGCTTATAGGCAGAGACTGAAACAGGAAGCACCCGCCCTCAGAACCATCCAGTGCTGGTCGGACCAATCGGACTCTATGCTACAGGACTGTTTTGATCACGCGGACTGGGAGATGTTCCGGTCGGCCTCTGATGACGACATCGAGGTCTACGCTGATAGCGTAACGTGTTTCATCAGGAAGTGCGTAGAAGACGTTGTTCCGACCAAAACAATACGGCTGTACCCAAACCAGAAGCCGTGGATAAATGGGGATGTTCGCGCGGCACTCAATGCGCGGACCTCCACTTTTAACTCCGGTAATGCGGAGGAGCATAAACAAGCAAGTTATGCCCTCCGGAAAACCATCAGAGCAGCAAAACGCCAGTACAGGGACAAGATTGAAGGACAGTTCAACACCACCGACTCCAGAAGCATGTGGCGGGGAATTAACACCATCACGGACTATAAAGGGAACACAAACTCCACCGTGAACACCGCTGCCTCTCTCCCGGACGAGCTCAACACCTTCTATGCTCGCTTTGAGGGAACTAACACCGCCCTCGCGGAGAGAGAGCTCATGGCTGAAGATACAGAGGTTAGTTCACTCTCCGTATCTGTAGCAGATGTAACCCGATCCTTCCGGCGGGTGAACGTCCGTAAAGCCGCGGGTCCAGACGGCATTCCGGGCCGCGTGATCAGAGCGTGCACGCACCAACTGGCTGGAGTTTTCACGGACATCTTTAACCTGTCCCTCTCCCTGTCTGTGGTCCCCACATGCTTCAAAACGTCCACCATTGTGCCTGTACCTAAGCAGTCAAAAACCACCTGCTTAAACGACTGGCGTCCTGTTGCTCTGACCCCCATCATCAGCAAATGCTTTGACAGACTAGTCAGAAACCACATCTGCTCTGTTCTCCCCCCCCTCACTGGACCCACTGCAGTTTGCATACCGCACAAACCGCTCCACTGATGATGCCATTTCATTAACAATACACACTGCTCTCTCCCACCTGGAAAAGAGGAACACATATGTGAGAATGCTGCTTATAGACTACAGCTCAGCATTCAACACCATTGTGCCCTCCATACTTGACATGAAACTCCGGGCTCTAGGCTTAAACAGCTTGCTATGCAGCTGGATCCTGGACTTCCTGTCAAACAGACGCCAGGTGGTCAGAATGGGCAGTAACATCTCCTCATCACTGACTCAACACTGGAGCCCCTCAGGGCTGTGTTCTCAGCCCACTCCTGTACTCCTTGTACACACATGACTGTGTGGCAACCCACAGCTCCAACACCATCATCAAGTTTGCTGACGATACGACGGTGGTAGGTCTCATCACTGACAATGATGAAACGGCCTACAGAGAGGAGGTGCACACTCAGACACGATGGTGTCAGGAGCACAACCTCTCCCTCAACGTCAGCAAGACCAAGGAGCTGGTGGTCGACTTCAGGAGGAATGAGAGAGAACACCGCCCCATCACCATCAATGGAGCACCGGTGGAGAGAGTCAGCAGCTTCAAGTTCCTCTGTGTCCACATCACAGAGGAACTCTCATGGTCCGTCCACTCTGAGGCCGTTGTGAAGAAGGCTCATCAGCGCCTTTTCTTCCTGCGACGGCTGAGGAGGTTTGGAATGAACCGCCACATCCTCACACGCTTCTACACCTGCACCATAGAGAGCCTGCTGACTGGCTGCATCACCACCTGGTACGGCAACAGTACCGCCCGCAGCCGCAAAGCCCTGCAAAGGGTAGTGCGCACGGCCAGCTGCATCATCGGAGGTGAGCTTCCCTCCCTCCAGGACATTTATGCCAGGCGGTGTGTGAAGAGAGCTCAGAGGATCATCAGAGACTCTAGCCACCAGAACCATGGGCTGCTCTCACTGCTGCCATCAGGCAGACGGTACCGCAGCATTAGAACACGCACCAGCCGACTCCAGAACAGCTTCTTCCCACAAGCAATTAGACTACTTAACTCTTGATCCATCAGGATCATAACACACACTGGACAGAATATCACTCAGCACAAACCACTGGAGATACACACACATTATATACACATTTATTTATCATATAGCATCTATTGTACATCGGATTTCTATTTGTGACCATATTGTATACTGTACATTTTATATTATTACTATAGCTTAATGTATACTGTTATTGTTTAATGTATGTTTAGTGTATATTGTTTAAAGTATATGTATATTGTAAGTATGTGTATATTGTTTAAAGCTGTGAGAACTACACTCACATTGTGTAAATTATTTATTGTTTATTGTAGTGTATACTGTGCTGTGAGTAATTGTGTGCGCATCAGATGTGTAATCTGTTGTTGCTTAAATGTTGTACATGTCATGTCATGACTACTATGTTTGCTCGGACTGCACCTAAGAATTTCATATGCATATGGTAGAGTGACAATAAAGTGATTTGATTTGATTGATTGAACTCACTCACCTGAATGGTCCTCAATCTCAGACAGTAAGTGGCGTATCCCTCGGGAGGAACCTTTTCATAGAAGTACCCGGATTTTGGCGTGTTCACACCGCAGGAACTAAGAACAATTTTTGTTCTAGGAACCCCTTTCGGGGGAACTAATTTAGCTCCTAGTTCAGAGTAGGGTCTAACCCAGCACAATAGGAACTACCAGTGACGTAGGTGTACGCTGATTGGTCGAACTCACACAAAACACCAGCACCTGCCATTTTTATAAAAGTGGTCTACACACAGATTATAGTCTATATTATTTACTCCAGAAATGGAAAACAGTGATGGATGGACCTCTCAACCTCTACACTAAAGAGAAAATCCAACACAACTTTAAGGGGACCAAGCTAGCGACATTGGGCATCAACCAATTGGCAAGCGTTAATACTTTATCATATACTGTCTACTTTCTTTGTATAACAGTTCTATCTGATTCATTCCAGTGAAATGGCTTGTTCTAAACGTTATATAGCATTGGAAAATCCAATTCATTTCAGTGAGTCGGTTCAACCTAGATGGTCTTCTCAGCACTGTAAAGTCAGATTCATTCTAGTGAATCGGTTCTATTTAAAGGGTCATCTTTTTTGTTATGTAAGAAAGTTGGAGACTGGTTAGAATGGAAACATCATTTACCAACAGTAAAAAAGCACAAAAGATTTGCTGTCATTAATTTTTTGTGTTGAGTGCTCGATATGTTGCAAAAAGAAAGATTTATTCTTGTGAATCTGATTGTTCTGTAAATTAAAAATTAAAAATCCATTCACTGATTCAAGTCTCTGTACATTTACTTATATTTTTTATTTTTTATACCATAAAATCACACAACCCCTTCATTGTTTTTGTGCAGTTCTGTTCGTAGTTAAATTCTGTAGTTAAAATCAGTAGCTTATTATAACTAACTGAAATTATGATTAGCTTGTGCCTTGGTAAGATACAGTTTCAAAGCAGCTTCCCCAAAGCTGGTGCTGAGTCTTCCAGTTTGAGTGTGACGCTTCACACTTCTGAGAAGGAGAATGAACAGAGACTGAAAGACAAGCGGTTGGTTGACCGTGACAGGGGAATGATCCCTATCCCATGGGTCAGTGAGGTGCTGTTACTTTGAAAATGCACGACTGATGCGTCCTCAACAGACACAACAATCACAACGGGCTGAAGAATGATACGTTGACACAAGCTCCACATTTCGCTGTCTCAGACAGGAATGTCTACACCCAAAAAGACTTACACAGGTAAAAAAAGGTAAGCCTAAAAAGGTAAGCCTAAAAATTGCATGCACACTTATTAGATACTTAGATAATGTTTCAGAAAATGCTAAATGTGTAAGAATATAATCTTCAATTTTAGTGGATTGTACTGGACTAAACAGAACAGAACACATAATAACACTTTTTCAGCTGATTGCAAAATTCTTCCAGAATACCTGACGGTAGACCCAAGAATTCTACCATTGAAAATCTCAGTTTTAAAGAATTTCAACAAGTTCTTTCACCATCCCCAAACCCCACAACTACCTGTTTCTTTGTCTGTGTCTCTGGATGAGCAATAAAAGGCCATTAGGTATGTGATTAGGCAGTGTGCTCATGGAACCCAAACCTGCTGTGCCTCCACAAATCCCCAGAAAGCCCCCTCTTATTTAAAACAGCTGCCCTGGATAGCAGTAGGTCGTACCGGTATGCTGATACTGACACCTCAATAAAGCAAGATGCTTCTATATTTTTACTACCACGTCACCCACAATAATCTGACACCCACCAAAAAGAGCAAACGTCCATGCAGTAACGTTTTTTGTTCGTGTGGGAAGAAGGAGGCAGGAACCGGCGAACGTTGAACAACTTTAATTCCAAAATAAATCAACAAACAGAAAGTAAAAGTGGCAGCCCCTCACGGCCGACTGCCGCACACACACATACCACCACACGTAAAACAAAACACAACTTAAAATCCAGGCTTGGTCCTCTCTCGTCCTTCACTATCGTCGCTCCTCTTTTATACTCCCGTCACTCCTCTGTGAGACACGAGGCCGATGCGGCACGCAGCTGGCGCTCATCATCCATAATGACCATGGCCTCGTCCCGCTCTCACAGTCCCTCAGCCTCGCTGCTCGCCACATACCCCCAACGCCCTTCGCAGGCCTGGGGGTACTCCAGGGCGACGATCATGTCGGCCGCGGCACCTGGGGGTAAGGACAGAGACGTGAGAGAATGGAGCCGGGAGCACGGGGAGTGACAGAGACGAGAGAGTGGAGAGAGGAGAAAAGAAAAGAGGGGAAAAAAAATCCAGGCTTGGTCCTCTCTCGTCCTTCACTGTTGTCGCTCCTCCTTTATACTCCTGTCACTCCTCCGTGAGACACAAGGCCGATTCAGCATGCAACTGGCGCTCATCATCCATAATGCTCCTCCCGCTCTCACGGTCCCTCAGCCTCGCTGTTCGCCACAGTCCACATGATGGGAATGCCACAACAATTATTCAATAATATTCAGCTTTTTGCTAAAAAAAAGTAAGTATTTTGACTTTAAATTCAGGTTTAAGTATCATAGAACAGTATTAAAGAACATACCACTCTTTTTATATACTGGTTTTAGCCTACTATATTATATAAGGTATGCGATTGTGGATAGAGCCACATCTTATGAGTGTGTCACGTCTCGGATACTGACTTAGCCCTTGTTCCCTGATGGAGGGAAAGGAGATGTTTTGTCGAAATACCAACACTAGGGGTCTAGGGGTCTACACAAACACGTATTCAGAAAAGGCCAATGGAATTGGCATGTGGAATTTGCATGCCAGGCCATACCCCCAGACATACAGATATATAAGGAGAACCGTCTGCACTAGACACTTCAGGTTTGTTCTGAGCCGAGACAGCATCTCAACCCCTCAGAGGCAGCTCAAGTTGTGGCAGGAGGGACACAACATCTCCGTTCCCTCCAACAGGGAATGAGGGTTATGTCAGTAACCGAGACGTTCCCTTTCTGTTGGTCACTTTCGAAGCTGTGTCAAAATGCAGACACTAGGGGTCCCTATACTAAACGGCACAACTAGCATCACAATGCATGGCGGTGCAAACGCAGGCAGGCCTCAGCATGCCAAAAGCAAGTGCAACTACGCTAATTTGCGACCTACCAACTGCAGGCCTCTTGTAATTTTTCTCAAGAAAAGCTTTATTTAACAGTGAGTAAACCTGGTTGTTAACATTGGGAAGCACTCTCCTTCTCACTGAGAGAGGAACACTACTGAGACCACATCCAACTCGAGGGGGAAGGTTAGCATGTGGAAAACACATTCTATGGACTCACCAGAGGGGAGCACTACATAGGGAATAGTTCTGTGGTGGGCTCCACCTGCTACCAGCTTCACAGTGACTGAAAGACACTGGGTTCATCGAGAGGGAAACTAAACATTGTATGGGGTCACCATTAGGGAACCACTAAATAGGGAGTACTAGCCAGATTACAAGGGCTAAAAAACTCAGGGAATACCATGATTAATGAGCCTGGCAGTGAGTTCCTCATCTACCACAATAGTGCTTAAGTGATGGAGAAAGGCTTCACCACTAAAGGGAAACTCTAACTGGACCTAAAAAAGTGCATGTTATCACCTCAGTGAGGGGAAAGGCACTAATGGCACTACAGACATTTTCAACCTGTCTCTTGCCCAAGCAGCTGTACCGACATGCTTTAAACGCACTTCCATTGTGCCAGTGCCGAAAAGCTCTAGCCCGAGGTGCCCTAATGACTACCGCCCTGTAGCACTCACACCCATCGTTATGAAGTGCTTTGAGCGGCTGGTCCTGGAACACCTAAAAGACTCTCTACCATCCACATTGGACTCACACCAGTTTGCCTACCGCAGCAATAGGAGCACAGAGGATGCAGTTTCCATGGCACTGCACTCTGTGCTCACCCATCTGGACAATAAAAACACTTATGCACGCATGCTGTTTGTTGACTTCAGCTCAGCATTCAACACTGTCATCCCATCCAAGCTAATAGCCAAACTTGGAGACCTGGGCATCAATACTTTAATGTGTAACTGGATTTTGGACTTCCTAACTGACAGACCACAGAATGTTCGATCAGGATCCACCTGCTCAACATCCATCACACTCAACACTGGTGTACCACAGGGCTGTGTGCTAAGTCCGTTTCTCTACTCCCTCTTCACCTCCGACTGCAAGCCTGTGTATGGATCTAATTCCATCGTCAAGTTTGCGGACGACACTACGGTGATTGGTCTCATCAGCAACAACGATGAGACTGCCTACAGGGAAGAGATCCAGCACCTGGCCACATGGTGCGCTGATAATAACCTGCTCCTCAACACCACCAAAATGAAGGAGCTCATCGTGGACTTCAGGAAAGAGTCAAGAGGCACACACGACATCATCCACATCAATGGAATGGCTGTTGAGCGTGTCTCCAGTTTCAAATTCCTGGGGATCCACATCTCGGCGGACATGTCGTGGACGACCAACACCTCCAGCCTGGTCAAGAAGGCTCACCAGCGCCTCTTCTTCCTGAGGACACTGAGGAAGAATCAGCTCTCCTCGGCTATCCTGGTGAACTTCTACCGCTGCGCAATAGAAAGCATCCTGACCAACTGTGTGGCAGTATGGTATGGGAGCTGCTCTGTTGTGGAGCGCAAGGCACTGCAGCGGGTGGTGAAAACTGCCCAGAGCATCACAGGGACTCCACTACCTGCCATTGAGCACATCCAGAGGAAACGCTGTCTGCATCGAGCTCGCAGCATCCTCAAGGACTCCTCGCACCCAGCCCACAGACTGTTTTCTCTCCTGCCCTCCGGCAGGCGTTTCAGGATTCTCCGGACCAGGACCAGCAGACTAAAGAACAGTTTTTTCCCCAGAGCTGTCTCTTTACTGAACTCAAACCCCTGTTGATCCACTTCCCTCATAAACTGTTAACTCTCCTACCTCACATCTGCCGTCACTTTGTTATTTGCACTACCGACTGTTTATTACAGTAACAACTGTTTACTTATGCATCTTGCACTGCCATATCTTAACTGGATTATGCTCATTTGCACTGCCGACTGTATTTATAGTACCAATGTTTACATTTGCATTTTGCACCATACTTCTAACAGTAATATGCAACCACTTTGCACTGCACTTTTACACTTTTTTTTCGGATAGCTCTGTCCATAATTTATTGCACTACCCTAATCCACTGCTATATTCCTCATATTATCCTAACATATTATTGTATACCTCTATCTGTAAAATTCTGTTTATAGTAATAGCCATCTGTATATTATATTCATAGTACATATTCACCTGTAAATTCTGTTTATAGTAATAGCCATCTGTATATTATATTCATAGTACACATTCACCTGTAAATTCTGTTTATAGTAATAGCCATCTGTATATTTATTCACTGTACATATTCACCTGTAAATTCAGTTCTGTTTATAGTAATAACCGTCTCTCTATTTATACATATTTATATATATTCAGTACATATCCATGTCCTGCACTTACGCAACCACTGTACATCCTGCACTTGCTGCTATTGCACTTTTGGTTAGACCTAAACTGCATTTCGTTACCTTGTACTTGTACTTGTGTAATGACAATAAAGTTGGATCTAATCTAATCTAATGCAAGCACTACACTGACCAGTTTGTCTGAGTTTTAACCGTTATTACATAAGACTTGAGACAAAATTTCATGTATAGATTATAGAATTTTGCAAAAAGTATTGGGTGTAGCCCTGGCCACAGCTCTACATATGTCTGCTAATAAAGCACTGTACGTCGCTAGAGCCGATGTGGCTGCGATATCCCTGGTGCCCTAACTCCCAGTGGTACATCCTGGGCCTGGTAAGCCTGGGCGAATGGCATCCACAATCCAGTGGGCCATTCTTTGTTTTGGAGACAGTCTTCCCCTACTGCTGACCTCCAAAGCAGACAAAGAGCTGTTCAGATTGTTTGAAGCTTTGCATCCAGTCCATATATATGCACAAATCGCACACTGGACACAACAGAGAAAGGGCTGGTTCTCCCTCAACAGAAGGGATTTCTCACAAATTCACCACTTGGTCCCTGAAGGGAGTAGTGGGAACTTTAGGCACATATCCAGGCCCAGGGTCTCAGGACAATGTGGGAGTAGGTTGGCCCGAATTCCAGGCATAATTCACTAACGGAAAAGGCTTCCACCCTCTTGACTGAGGTGAGCACAATCGGGAGTGCCATCTTCATACAGAGGGTCCTACGCTCTACTGACTGCAAGGACTCAAACAGATCTCTCTGCAGGGCCTGAAGGACCAGAGAGAGATACCAAGAGGGGATGAGGTGAGGGTACGTCTACGCGCACGTCTCAGTAACCTAATTATCAGGTTGTGCTTTCCTCAGGACCTACCACCCACTGTGTCGTGATTAGCTGCTTTTGTGGCCACGTACACCTTAAGGGTGGAGGCTGACAGGTGCCTCTCCAGACCCTGCTGAAGAAATGAAAGCACAGACCCAACACCACAACTCTGTGGATCTTCACTTTGGAAAGCACACCATGTAGTGAAAAAGCACCACTTCAAGGCATAGAGCTGACTAGTAGAGGGGACTCTGCCCTGAGTGATGTTATCTATCACAGCTGGTGATAGTCCTCTGAATTCCTCTTTGTCCCATCCAGGGACCACACATGGAGGTTCCAGAGGTCTGGGCGCGGGTGCCAAATTATGCCCTGCCCCTGAGAAAAAAGGTCCTTCCTCAGGGAAATCCACCAGGGAGGGGTCGACGCCATCATGTGAGCTCAGAGAAGTCTGTTTGGGCCAGTAGGGCAAAACCATTAGGACTTGTTCTTCTTCCTCCTTGACATTGCACAGAGTCTGTGAAATCATGTTCACTGGGGGAAATGCATACTTGAGAAGGTCCCGGTATCCGTGCCGAAGGGGTCCTTTGTCAGGGAATACCACAGTGGACAGTGGGAGGATTCCTGGGAAGCGAACAGGTCTACCCGTGCTCGGCCAAATCGACTCCACATCAGCTGGACCACCTGGGGATGGAGTCTCCACTCTCCCAAAGTGTGTCGATTATGTGATTGAGGACGTCCAGAATGTGGGTGGCGCGCAGCAACTTCAGTCGCTGCTGACTCCAGGGGAGAAAATGGTGGGCGAATTGTGACATGCGACGGGAGCAGATTCCACCCTAGCAATTTATATATGCCACTGTGGCTGTGTTGTCCATCTGGACCAACGTGTGCTTGCCCTGAATCAAAAATCAAATCCTCCTCAGAGCTAGTAGTACAGCCAACAACTCAAGGCACTTGGGTCCCGAGGCTGTGTACCCAAGTGCATACAGCGCCCCAGTCAGTCTTGGAGGCCTCTGTTGTGACAACAACATGCCTGGGCACTCGTTCTAGGGGAAATCCTGTCCATAGAAACACGAGGGCTCTGACTAAGGGCTGAATAATCTGTGACAGATCATCATGATGGCCACGCAATGTGTGCCACAGCGCCATGCCCATCTTGGGACTCAAGCCCGAAACGAATGCTGAAGCAGTCTCATATGCATCAACCCCAGCGGCATGACTGTGGCGGAGGAAGCCATATGTCCCAGGAGCCTCTGAAAATACTTCATTGGAACAGCTGTTTTGTGCTTGAATAATCTCATGCGGTTTTTGGCAGTGAAGAAGCAGACGGAGGCAATCAAGCACAGGTGTCTGTCACACCTGAAGGAGGCAGCACAGACGAGGCATCAGCATCAGAAGGTATACATCCACCCTCTGGTGATGCAAGCGACACTTCATCTTCCTCTTGAGCCCCGAATGAGAGATCAAACACGCCCACAAGCGCATCGTCAATCTCTGAGTGTGATGAGGAATGAGAGGCGCACAGGGATTGACCCAGCGACAGCCCTCTCGTTGTAGCCCTCAGATCGTTCTCAGTGCTCACCGCTGAGGCCTCATACACAGAGGTATGGTACCAGGGCGGGAATCAGTTGAGGATACTCTTGGCCTCTTAAAGAAGAACGAGAGCCACGACTGCAACATCCCAATGGGCATGCTCTTGCAGTAAGAGTATGACGCATTCATGAATGCTGTTGTGGTCTAAACTGTGCAGACAGCGATCGTACCCGTCCGAGGGAGAGAGAAATAACCCACAGCGGAAATCACCCACATCCAGAAGGAATACGGTCGGAAAGGCATCTTTACAAAGACACAATACGCCGTGCAGCTCTTTTAGAGGAATTTGCTTTTTTAACAAGTAAATTTCATCTTTCAGAATAGCCGCTGATGCACCCAGGGGAGCTCTCTGTGCTTATCTGTGCATGCTGGAGAGAGAGTGTACTGTGCTGACAATCCAGCAGCAAGCATTTTGATGAGGTGAATGGAAATAGCTTCTCTTAGAACAAGAGATGCTGGCTTAGGCTCTGAAGAAAAAAGCTGAATTTTGTAGTGCAGCCGGCTCACCTTACATGCCTGTATGTATGGGGGTATGGCCTGGCATGCAAATTCCAATGGCCTTTTCTGAATATGTCAGAGGTGTTTGGGGCTCTCAAGAGTGACCCCTAGTGTCAGTATTTTGACACAACATCAGTGACAGACAGAAAGGGAACTGAATCATTCACTCAACTGAATCATTCAAAACACTAATTTAGTCAGGAACAAAACAAGTGGCTGGCCTTATGAGAGAGTCGTTGGATCCTTAACTGAACCAAAAACATTGATTCATTTAAAAATTAAGCAGGTGACAGGCCGTATGAGTGAGCCATTGAATCATTCACTCAGCCTATTAATTTTAAAACAATGATTCATTCAGCAACAAAGGTATAACAAACACACATAGGTATAATTAAATGATTTTGTGTGATACAAATGATAAAAAGAATTTCAAGCCATTTTTAATTTCCATCACTCAACCATCATGTTATGAAACATACTGCCATGGCAATTCAACCTGCCATTCAACCCACTGTGTTAAACTCATACACTTCATTCACTGTATTTATTATTGGAGATAATTATAATGCCTTAAGTGACATTTAGTATTAACAGCCTAAATCATTTCCATTAACTTCTAGGAAAATGTCAATCAAAGTGACCACCCTTTTGCATGCCTAGAACTTTCCATCAATAAAAAGAGGGAATGAAGCTGTTTGTCATGATGTAACTTATGATTTGCTCTAGAGCTCCATTTTATCTTCCTGGAAACCTAGAGAGCACCGTCTGTGGTTATGAAAAACCTGTCACTGAATATAGAGCACTATGAGGTGCCATCTTCTTTCCATAGATGCATAGTTGGTCCGCTCATGCTTGTGGCAGCTGATCCCAGATCTAGAAGGCATTTTCACACACTTCCTACTGATCAGATAATGGGGCTCATTTAACTCTGCACCTGCTCTTCAATATACTCAAGGCTTCAATGACACACGGGTAGGATTTCAAAGAGTAAATTTCAATTATAAGCTAGCTAACACATTTACGACTCAGCACAGAAACCTACATGAAACTTTATATATATTCAATTACGATATAATAATTGAGTTCAATTGTTATATTATATTAATTATATTATAGTAAAAAGTCATATACTATACTGTACCTGTATTATAACATGGGCAAATTAGTTTTTGTGGAACACTTGAATTACATTCAACTATTTCTTCCAATGAAACAGCTGATATTGCATATATGTCATCTTCCTGGTAACACACCAGAATATTTTTCTATTAATTTTGATTTCATCACAGTTCCCTGAAACTGGTGGTGCCTCAGGCTGCCTATGTAGTCCTGCATGAAGCTAAATCTTACTTTGGCAGGTAATTGGGATAATCTGTCCACTAAATGCCCAATGCTTCAGACATGCCTTTGAGAAACAGTGAGATGGTTGTCTGTCATTTTGCTTCTGGACAGTAGCCTGTACAAGGCCGTTGACTGTGCACTTGAAGTGCTGACTAAGTCCATTTCAGACAAATGAGTGGCCTGCCATGTATTTATAGAGTTGCAACAAGTGGTGAGTTAAGAGATTTATTACTCTTAACACCTTTTTCAAACAGCACAACAGTTATTTTGGCAGACAAATCAGTCTGTTGTTGACCTCTTTGTTCAAGGACAAGGTAACAATGGCCACATGATTAAATTAATCAAATTGCTTATTCAAAATTAGCCATTTTCTTAATCGGTTTTGAAAACAAAACTGCCTCATTACATTAAATAGCACTCTACTACAACTCAAATGCAATCATTGTTCTTGGATAGTATCTTTGGCCACTAAAAACAGATGCACACATACCAGAGGTGATTGTTCAGACAACAGTGATTGTAAACTTCTGGACACCCATGGAGAGGGACACATATATCAGTGAGACTAAAGTTCCTTCTCCTGTTTCATCATTCTCTGTCCTTTTCCCTCTAACAAATTAAGTGTCATGCTTTGACAGTGTTTCAAAGTGTCTAAGAGCACAGAAGCATAGATTATGAATTCCACAGAAAACACAGCGCATTTCTGGAGAAATGCGTCATTCACATAGTTTGACATGTTTCCCACCAATTTTGTTCACACTAGTCACTTTAGATCACTGGATTTAGGACACTCATTTAGGACCTAGGATTCTTTTAACCGATTCAAGGTAAAAGTGGTTGTCTGTACTCCATCTCTGCCAGACGTAATATAGAATACGTATATATAGAATACAGACAGATATTCAAAGAGATACATCACATTATGGAAGGGGATACACCAAGAGGTGAAATTTTAAATCTAACCTGATGTAAGTTAAAATCTTTTGCTGACCTCTGCTGGTCATGATGTGGCTGCACACTTATTGGTAAAGTTTTGCCAGTTACACTGCCAAGTAATGGCAGGAAACACTATAGTATAGACTCTGGGGTAGACTCTGTAGTTTACTCTGGCCCAAGTCTGCTCAGTTAGACAGGAAGGGGCCATCTGACCAAAGCATACAATGACCAACCACAGTGTTATGTAATTTTAGGGGCTGGTTATATCTTAAATTATTGGCACAACACTAGCAGACCATCATGGAAGACCTTAAAAGAATAGTTCACCCAAAAATTCTATCATAATTTTTATCACTCTCCAAACCTGTATGACTTTCTGGTTACACAGTATTTTAAGGTCTCCTTGTTTCAGTGTAATTACACAAGTAAGTACTGAGTAATATTAAAGCTGCAGTCCATAACTTTATTTGGTTAAAAATTGGTTAACATTTTGAGCAAGTACGTAACCAGCCAGTGTTCAAAACAATCTCCTTACTTAGCCTGATTCACAACGGTAAGCTTGTAATAATGTGTTATAATTTGAGTGGTACTGGTAGATTTCCGCTGGAGTCCAGGCTAGTAGGCTTTATATATCATGTGTGTGGATGCTGCAGGTGGCGGATCGTTTGTGGCCTTTTCTTACAGCAGCTGGAATGTAAGAAAGTTCAAAACGACAATCATTGTTGAACCCACAAATACACCTCAAAACATTAGATTCTTCCACACTGAGGAGCCGAGCCGATGCACAACCCACATAAAGAAGATAACTCCACAAATAACTGCAGTTTCAGGGTTCAAACAATGATGACGACAAAGAGGTAAAACTTACGGACTTTAAAGGGTTAGTTATACCAAAAATTAGAATTAGCCCATGATTTACTCACCCTCAAGTCATCCTAGGTGTATATGACATTCTTCTTTCAGACAAATAAAAAAATTAAACTTCATAGACTAAAATAGCTAACTTCTGGCGGTTAGCAGTGTGCTAGTCGATTTGCGCTAAAACCCCTGACGCTACGTTTTGTTTTGCTCTATCCTCTGTGCTTCTGCGTTCGTCAATACGCATGAGTCAAGGTTCAAGGGTTATTCTTTCGTTGTAAATCGATGCGTATGGCAATCCGTTGGAAGTTAGCTATTTTATTCTATAAAGTTTTAAATATCGTTAGCCTCATAGCATAATTGCCTAAGTAATTGTTTGCCCAAATATGATCTGGGCAATTATGCTATGAGGCTAACGATATACAAAATTTCATTTGTATTTCACCGGAGCTGTGTGGAGCAGTTATATGGACTGCATTTATATAGCGCTTTCAACAGACCCATGGCCATCCAAAGCCAGGACTTTTTTAATATAACTCTGATTTTATTCGCCTGAAAGAATTCATATACACCTATAGGATGAGTAAATCATGGGCTAATTTTCATTTTTGGGTGAACAACCCTTTAATAAACATGTACATATTATAGGTTTAAGGTTAGGGTTTAGTTAGTTACTTGTAATTCACCATTATTTACTGTTATTACTATAGTAAGTAAGTAGTTCATGACAGTAACATGACAGATGTAATATGTTCGAATTTCCTTCACTACCTATATCTATACTAGGACACTTTTTTAAAAGTTGCAAATTCAAATTTAGTGCCTACCTACTCAAACAGGATGCTGTTCCCATCTCTCCTCTCCCTTTGCTTCCTGTCTGCTTTGCCCTGTCCTATCAAAAAAGCTTTTAAAGAAAGCTCATTTTCCAACTCCCCTAGATTTAAACAGCTGAGTATTACTGTAGTAAAGCTCGTTCATACGGGAAGAAGGAGGCGGGAACCGGCGAACAATCAAAATGTTTTAATCAAATAAACATAAAATAAATATGGCGGCGGCAGCCCCTCGCGGCCGACTGCCGCCTACACACAAACACAAATAAACACAAAGTGAAAATAAAGGCTGCAGCCCCTCACGGACGACTGCAGCGGATAACAAAACTAAAAATAAAACACAACACAAAATCCAGGCCTGGTCCTCTCTCGTCCCTCACTGTCGTCGCTCCTCCTTTATACTCCCTCACTCCTCCGCAAGGGCCGAGATCGCTGCGGCTCGCAGCTGGCGCTCATCCTCTCTGATGAGCGTCGCCTCGTCCCGCCCTCACGGTCCCTCGACCTCGCTGCTCGCCACAATTACCATTTTCAAATCCATTCAGCCAATCTCTGGATCCGGCAATAGAACCCATACATCATTGAATCAGATGAGACCATTTTCATCTTGCTCAACAATGACCAAAGACTTTCAATATTTTTCCTATTTAAAACTTGACTCTTCTGTAGTTACATCGTGTACTAAGACTGCTGTCAGTGATGTGATGGCGACAAAGAGGTAAAACTTATGAACTGCAGCTTTAAAGGGTTAGTTCAGCCAAAAATGAAAATTAGCCCATGATTTACTCACCCTCAAGTCAGCCTAGGTGTATATGACATTCTTCTTTCAGACGAATTAAAAAAAGAAAACTTTATAGGCTAAAATAGCTAACTTCCGGGTCAAGTTTAAAATAGGGTGCATCAGGCGCAATGATATTACACAGCGCCTGAAAATAGGCTAATTTCTGTCAACATAACCAGCGTGACAACCTGCTTGCACAGGGAGTGTGCTGGGGACTATTTTCAGGCGCTGCGTAATATCATTGTGACTATAAGTGAAACGTCACTTCATTGTGTATCAGACATCACCACCTTGAGGAATAAAGGTTTATTTTTTTTTATTTTTTTTTTTATTATTATTATTGCGAAATTGAATTGCTATCCGCAATACATTTTTACATTTTCCATTACTTTGAAACATCTTCCATTTGAGAGAAGCGACAGGAGCATTGGAAATGATTCATGGCCAATCGCCATTACTGCATCTTCATCCTCTAGTTTCTCCAGGCATTTGTCAGAAACCTGAAACACATTACGATGGTTTTAAATATGTAAAACAACACCTAAGCTGCTCCTAACCATACTAATTTCATTTAAACCCTCAGTTTTGTCAGGACCACTATCGTCAAAGATGATTGACAATTAGCATATAGTTTAGATCGGCGGTATGGTTCTGTTCTGGGCAAGAATTCCCTGTGCATCCATGCAACCTAGCATGGATAAGAGCAGGGAGAGCAGCAATAACCCCCCTTAGGATAAACAGAACAGAACCAACATAATGTATTGCAAATGATCATAAATGTCAACATAGTTCACAACATAATTCGGGAATTTAGTCTGAATCAATCATGATATGTTGAGTGAATTATCATGACATACGTTGTATGGTTTAATGATGTGTTGAATGAATGGGAAATGATTCAGAATCAAACACCACTTCTCCATCTTCACCCTCTGGATTCTCCAAGCATTGAACAGAATTCTGAAACAAATTGATTTGGTATTGATAAGCAAAACAACACTTCAACTTTATTTATTTAATTTGAATACCTTTTTTTGTTAGTTTTAAAGGCCATACTGTAATATGTTTAGTATCATGCAAAAAAGGTTTACCCATGACTTTATTCACAATATAGAATGGCCTCTCATACCAGTTCCCTGCGTCATCGTGACGACACTTTGGGGAACGCCCCTAGCGTAAAGCGTCTGAAGAATGAATGGAATCAGCCCAATCCTGATTGGTGTTGTGTCATGACGTAGTATGTGACGGCATACCCGGAAGATACAAAGAGACGTCTGAACACAACAGAGATAGCTTTTTGCTCTTCAGCGTTAGCGCTCTGTATTTGTCAGTCTTATTTGGTGTTGTTTGTCTACCAACGTTGTTTTCACAAGCATTTTCTCAGGGCTCGCGAACTGATCCCGTGCCTGTTGAGGCAGCACGGCTGATCAATCATGGGACTCGAAGATGGGAACCTGAGAGTGCTGAGGCATCTTCTCCTTCCCTGTTTGACAGTTCCATTGTTCTCCTTTCCCGTGTGGAAGCCTGTGCTGCGGCTTCTTCCCCCGGGGTGGAGGACCCGATGCGTGAGCTGTCTGATTCTGAGGAATTAGACGGGCTCCGTATTGAGGCTTGCCATTTTCCTAATGCAAGATTCAATCTCACGTTGCCGAGGCGGTGCGTATGTTCGGGTCTGCTATTAAAGTGATACAACGTGACACGGTGAGAAGGCATGTGATACTGTTGGGTGTGCGAGGCATGCATTCAGCTCCTGAGGGTGCTGGCTGTTTTCATTGAGAAATATCTTGACGCGTACTGCCGTGCGCCTTTCGGGTGTTTAAGTCTCGAGCCTGTTTGGCTTCTTCTCGAGGGATGAAAGCCAATTGTATTATAACGGCTTGAACCACGTTGCTGAGGCAACGTGTGGTTTACGAGTCCATATAAATACAATAAAACAGTCTCGTCTGATGATTATGGCTGCCTTTAATTCTGAGGAATTAAATAAAATATGATCTGACTTTGAGGAGTTAGATATTCAGCCTATCATTCAGACCATGTTTCACCGTATTGTGGCTGCATTTAATTCCTAGGAATTAAATTAAAATATTATCTGACTTTGAGGAGTTAGATGTATTTTTTACTCAGCTTATCATTCAGACCAGGTTGCACGGGTTGGGTGATTATGATGACATTTAGTTCTGAGGAATTGAGTGTCATGTTATCTGACTTTGATAAGTTAGATACTTTTAATCAGTCTGTCGCCCAAGCGTGTTTGACTTGTCTGGATATTCACCTAAGATGGGAGCAATCATGCATGGGCAGTTCCTGAGGGGGCTGCTTCCATGCATGGTGAGGCTGCTCTTCCTTGGAGCCCTCCGGAAATTGATGTCGTTCTCGCCGCCTTATGGCCTGTGGGACACATCAGTTTCAGGCAATTGCTAATCGCAGTGTCCACCCTAGTGTTGCGGCCCTGTCGAGCTGCTCCCTTAGAGCCCCTGCTGGCCAGCCCCCTCTCCCGGGTAGGAGCGATCGCGGTCGCCTCCCCTGTGGAGCTTATGGGAATCGATGCTGTGCTCCCGCCTCTAGCAAGACCTGCGGCGGTCCAGCAAACGTGTACGCACACCGAAAATCTTCCTCGATTTCGCCCTGCCGGTTAGCCGTTTCAGGGGGTCGGGGAGGAGGCTCGGTTGACACCCGAGGCCGGCCTCGAGAGGCTGGTTCCCTTAGCAGATTATCTCGGCGCATGGTTATGCCTCCGAATATATCTGCATGGGCCCTGCGTACTGTAAAACGGGGTTACAGGCCGCGGTTCAGTTTCCCTCCCCCGAAGTTCAACGGGGTGGTCTGGACTGTGGTCGGCCCAGAGCAGGTGCGGGTTATGGAACAGGAAGTACACTCCCTGTTGGTTAAGGAGGCTTTTGAATGTATTCCTCCGCCAGTCAGGGAGTCCGGGTTCTACAGCCGGTACTTCATAGTTCCTAAGAAGGATGGTCAGATCGGAGGTATTTGGATCGTTCTCTGAGGAGATTCAGATTCAAGATGCTTGAGCATTTCCTTGTCGTGACTCAGATCCAGTCTGAGGACTGGCCTGTCACGGTGGATCTAAAGAGGACGCATACTTCCATGTATCCATCCTTCTATGTCACAGGGGATTCCTGAGGTTTGCTTTCGGGGGCGAAGCAAATCATTATCAGGTTCCTCCATTCGGCCTGGCTTTTTTCCCTTGTGAGTAGCAGCAGTTCGGCATTGAGATGTCGTCCTTGGCTGCTCTCAATGCTTGGGGTTGAGACTCTACACGCAGTAGCGTGTTGACGCTTTCTCAGAGAACCGTGTTCCTGGGAGCCGTATGGGCGATGGTCTCCTAAATGAAGCTAGGCGCAGCATCACTGTGTAGCAGTTTAGGACTGCTGGGACTTATGGCAGCTGTGTCCAACAGAATTTCTCTTGGCTTGCTGCACGAGACCCCTACAGTGGTGGCTGGGAACCAGGGGGGTTTTCCTTGAGGGGAAAACCATTCTGTAAGATCAGGGTAACGTGCAGATGCCTTCGTACCCTCGTCATATGGAAGAGACCTTGATTCCTGTCCCGGGGGCCAGTGCTGGGAGCATCATGTTGCCGGGAAAACCGTTTCAACGGATGCCTCCCTCACTAGTTGGGACGTGGTCATGGACAGCCGCTTTGCGAGTGGTCTACAAGGCTCTGAGGAGCTTTCTCCCGGACCTCCGCGGCCACCATGTCCTGATACGATCCGACAACATGTCGGCTGTATCGTATCTAAACCACCAGGGGGCCTGAGGTCGCGCCCTCTTTGCAGACTGGCGCAAAAGGTTCTCCTGTGGTTCCAGGGGAGGTTGTCATCCATCAGGGCGATATACATCCCCGGGGACCAAAACCAGGGAGCAGACATCCTGTCGAGGCAGGGGCCGAGGCCTGGGGAATGGCGACTCCACCCCGAGGTGGTGGAGGCCATGTGCGAACCATGTGTCTCCTCTGAGGAGGGACCTGCTATCTCAGCACGATATTCACGATATTCTACCCCCGGCCAGAGGTGTGGGATCTCTGGGTCTGGCCCCTGAGGGGGCCCAGTACCTAGGAGAGGGCCAGTCGGCGGGTGTCGTAGAGACCCTACTCAGCTCCAGAGCTCCCTCCACCAGGAGGTTGTACAGCCTTAAGTGGAATGTGTTTTCCACTTGGTGTAGAGAGCGGGAGGTGAACCCAGTTAACTGCCCGGTGGCTTCAGTGCTGGAGTTCCTCCAAGACCGCTTCTCCGCCTGTCTTTCCCCGTCCACACTTAAGGTGTATGTGGCTGCCATTGGGGCTTTCCACGCACCTTTAGGTGATGGGCCGTTGGGAAGGCACCATCGGGTTGTACGATTCCTCCGTGGGGCTGGGAGGATGAGGCCTGCAGCTCGTTCCAGAGTCCCAACCTGGGACCTGGCGGTGATACTTGGAGGGTTGGCTGAGGCCCCCTTTGAGCCGCTGGAGTCGGCTGAGGTGAGAATCCTGACCTTCAAGGTGGCCTTTCTCCTTGCCATCACTTCTCTGAGGAGAGCCTGCCTGGAGTTTGCCCCTGGCGGAGTTAAGGCCATCTTGCATCCCAGTCCGGGCTATGTGCCCAAGGTGCCATCTAATGTGGCACGGTCAGTGGTTCTTCAGGCCTTCCATCCTCCACCTCACGTGACGGTGGAAGAAAGCAGACTTCACCTCCTCTGCCCCGTGCGGGCATTGAGGATTTACCTGGAGAGGTCTGCTCAGTGGAGAAAGTCAGACCAGTTGTTGGTGTGTTTTGGTTCACCCAAGAAGGGGCTGCCTGCTTCAAGACAGACAATCAGTAACTGGATTGTCCAGGCTATAGTCACGGCTTATCAGGTGCGCAATTTGCCTTCACCATTAGCCGTGAGGGCTCATTCCACCAGGAGCATGGCCTCCTCTGTGGCCCTCCTTTCTGGAGCCTCTATGCAAGAGATCTGCGAGGCGGCTGGGTAGGCCACTCCGCACACCTTCATTAGACACTACAGTCTGCATCTCCCTGAGAGCCTGGCGCTAGAGTGCTCACCCCCTAGTTGTGCCTGGGTTCCAACTTCACACTAGGTTGGGTATGATTGGTGCAGCATAGTGGGTACTCGTTCCCCAAAGTGTCATCGCGATGACGCAGTTTGACTTCCCTCGAAGGGGAACGTCTCTGGCTATAACACTGCGTCTCGTGTCCGCCCAATCAGACAGAGCGCTCGCTTCATCGCAGAACGCTATCTCTGTTGTGTTCAGACGTCTCTTTGTATCTTCCGCGTATGCCGTCACATACTACGTCATGACGCAACACCAATCAGGATTGGGCTGATTCCATTCATTCTTCAGACGCTTTACGCTAGGGGCGTTCCCCCAAAGTGTCGTCACGATGATGCAGTGTCTCGTTCCCCTTCTCGGGGAACAAGGGTTATAGTCATAACCCGAGACGATTGCTTTAATAATACATTTGAGCAATATCAGGTTGAGTGAATTATTATAACCTACATTTGATTGACCGTTGAAATGGAAATGATTGGGAAATGATTCAGAATCAAACACCACTTCTCCATCTTCACCCTCTGGATTCTGAAACAAATTACATTGGCATTGATAATCAAAACAACACTTCAGCTTTATTTATTTAATTTAAATGCCTTTTTCTTTTAGTTTTAAAGGCCATACTGTAGTATCATGCAAAAAAATGTTTACCCATGACTTTATTCACAATATAGAATGGCCTCTCATACCAGATTGCTTTAATAATACATTTGAGCATTATCAGGTTGAGTGAATTATTATAACCTACATTTGATTGACCGTTGAAATGGAAATGATTGGGAAATGATTCAGAATCAAACACCACTTCTCCATCTTCACCCTCTGGATTCTCCAAGCATTGAACAGAATCCTGAAACAAATTATATTGGTAATGATAAGCAAAATAACACTTCAACTTTATTTATTTAATTTGAATAACTTTTTTTGTTAGTTTTAAATGCCATACTGTAATATGTGTAGTATCATGCAAAAAATGTTTACCCATGACTTTATTCACAATATAGAATGGCCTCTCATACCAGATTGCTTTAATAATACATTTGAGCAATATCAGGTTGAGTGAATTCTTATAACCTACATTTGATTGACCGTTGAAATGGAAATGATTGGGAAATGATTCAGAATAAAACACCACTTCTCCATCTTCACCCTCTGGATTCTCCAAGCATTGAACAGAATCCTGAAACAAATGACATTGGTATTGATAAGCAAAACAACACTTCAGCTTTATTTATTTAATTTGAATTTTTTTTGTGTTAGTTTTAAAGGCCATACTGTAATATGTGTAGTATCATGCAAAAAATGTTAGATTTTATTCTTAATATAGAATGGCCTCTCATACCAGATTGCTTTAATAATACATTTGAGCAATATCAGGTTGAGTGAATTATTATAACCTACATTTGATTGACCGTTGAAAAGGAAATGATTGGGAAATGATTCAGAGTCAAACACCACTTGTCCATCTTGACCATCACAGTTTTCCACACACTGAACAGGACGTTAAAACACAATTAAATTGTGAAAAACTTTTTTATTTTGATTGTTTTTTTAATGTTTAATTAATAACTAGTATGGATAAACCGGATTACCTTAAACTGCCATGTTGGACACTCCACATCCGTCAACCAGGAGAAATTGCAGCATGCACCCTAAAAAAATGTTTTATCATGTATATAATTATTGTAAAATTTCATGCCAAAAATATGATGCACAAAAGATATCTACTTTAAGAGCAATGCAGTCTTTATGAGACTTATGTGGCTGTTCTGCAATGCTAGAGTGTTTGCATTCCAAACTAATTACATTTTTCAATCCATTGTTTAAAGTAACATTTGCAAGTTAAAAATTATTAATCCTAACTAATGAAATAGACTGGTTACAAATATTCTTTGACATTTGACAGTATTATATACATTTAAATGTTACAGTGTAGAGGAAATGTGACGATCGTGAAACTACTGCATCACTTGCTAGCATGAAGCACAACTAGCCTTTGTACAACTTTTTTCAGATGTTTGAAACATTTTACAACATAGCTCCGGTCGGACATCTTTGCCAGATCTTTAGCCTGGCAAATTCTTTGAATTTGTTTCTTTAAACACCCTTGATAGCCACACATTTGCAAACGTACATACCATTGAAATATCTTGTAATGTTGTAGTTCTTGATGTTCCAGAATTTCTCTATGTAATGAAATGATTAGCTTAGCTAGCTATGTTTTAAACGTGATCAATCCTCGATAGTTAGCACGTAGCATATAGAGATATGTTACGTAGTGCGAAGCATTCATACTGATTGGTGGAAAAATAACCCATTTACATGAATAAATAATATAAGGTTAAAACCTAATAATAAAATTGATTAATTATATCAACAAACATCATTATATTATACAGGCCTAATGCTTGAAAGATCAATATAATACATTCAAATTATTTAAAAACCTTTTAACGATATCCATTGTTTTAGGACCTGAAACAAATATGTTTTTTAATGTTTTGTTTGAAAAGTGCGTACTGTAGAACGAGGTTACAGGCCGCGGTTCAGTTTCCCTCCCCCGAAGTTCAACGGGGTGGTCTGGACTGTGGTCGGCCCAGAGCAGGTGCGGGTTATGGAACAGGAAGTACACTCCCTGTTGGTTAAGGAGGCTTTTGAACGTATTCCTCCGCCAGTCAGGGAGTCCGGGTTCTACAGCCGGTACTTCATAGTTCCTAAGAAGGATGGTCAGTTGCGTCCAACTTTAGATCGGAGGTATTCGGATCGTTCTCTGAGGAGATTCAGATTCAAGATAATTTGTTTTGTTACATTTATATAGCGCTTTTCTAGGCACTCAAAGCACTTTACATATAGAAGGGGGAATCTCCTCAACCACCACCAATGTGCAGCATCCACCTGGATGATGCGACGGCAGCCATATTGCGCCAGAACGCCCACCACACACCAGCTGATTGGTGGAGAGGAGACAGAGTGATGAAGCCAATCTGTATATATGGGGATGATTAGGAGGCCATGATGGAGAGGGCCAATGGGCAAATTTGGCCAGGATGCCGGGGTTACACCCCTACTCTTTATCGAAGGACATCCTGGGATTTTTAATGACCACAGAGAGTCAGGACCTCGGTTTAACGTCTCATCCGAAGGACGGTGCTTGTTACAGTATAGTGTCCCCATCACTATACTGGGGCGTTAGGACCCACACAGACCACAGGGTGAGCACCCCCTGCTGGCCTCACTAACACCTCTACCAGCAGCTACCTGGTTTTCCCAGTTGGTCTCCCATCCAGGTACTAACCAGGCTCAGATGCTGGTTAAGATGCTTGAGCATTTCCTTGTCGTGACTCAGATCCAGTCTGAGGACTGGCCTGTCACGGTGGATCTAAAGAGGACGCATACTTCCATGTATCCATCCTTCTGTGTCACAGGGGATTCCTAAGGCTTGCTTTGGGGGCGAAGCAAATCATTATCGGGTTCCTCCATTCGGCCTGGCTTTTTTCCCTTGCGAGTAGCAGCAGTTCGGCATTGAGATGTCGTCCTTGGCTGCTCTCAATGCTTGGGGTTGAGACTCTACACGCTGTAGCATGTTGACGCTTTCTCAGAGAACCGTGTTCCTGGGAGCCGTATGGGATTCTCTACGTTGTGGGCACAATTGTACCCTGCGTGTATCGAGTCCATATGGGCGATGGTCTCCAAAATGAAGCTAGGCCGCAGCATCACTGTGTAGCAGTTTAGGACTGCTGGGACTTATGGCAGCTGTGTCCAACAGAATTTCTCTTGGCCTGCTGCACGAGACCCCTACAGTGGTGGCTGGGAACCAGGGGGGTTTTCCTTGAGGGGAAAACCATTCGTAAGGATCAGGGTAACGCGCAGATGCCTTCGTTCCCTCGTCATATGGAAGAGACCTTGGTTCATGTCCCGGGGGCCAGTGCTGGGAGCATCATGTTGCCGGGAAAACCGTTTCAACGGATGCCTTCCTCACTGGTTGGGACGTGGTCATGGACGGCCGCTTTGCGAGAGGTCTGTGGGAGACCCGGCATTCTTCCTGGCACATCAACTGCCTGGAAATGCTGGCGGTCTACAAGGCTCTGAGGAGCTTTCTCCCGGACCTCCGCGGCCACCATGTCCTGATACGATCCGACAACATGTCAGCTGTATCGTATCTAAACCACCAGGGGCCCTGAGGTCGCGCCCTCTTTGCAGACTGGCGCAAAAGGTTCTCCTGTGGTTCCAGGGGAGGTTGTCATCCATCAGGGCGATATACATCCCCGGGGACCAATACCAGGGAGCAGACATCCTGTCGAGGCAGGGGCTGAGGCCTGGGGAATGGCGACTCCACCCCGAGGTGGTGGAGGCCATGTGCGAACCATGTGTCTCCTCTGAGGAGGGACCTGCTATCTCAGCACGATATTCTACTCCCGGCCAGAGGTGTGGGATCTCTGGGTCTGGCCCCTGAGGTGGCCCAGTACCTAGGAGAGGGCCAGTCGGCGGGTGTCGTAGAGACCCTACTCAGCTCCAGAGCTCCCTCCATCAGGAGGTTGTACAACCTTAAGTGGAATGTGTTTTCCACTTGGTGTAGAGAGCGGGAGGTGAACCCAGTTAACTGCCCAGTGGCTTCAGTGCTGGAGTTCCTCCAAGAACGCTTCTCCGCCTGTCTTTCCCTGTCCACACTTAAGGTGTATGTGGCTGCCATTGGGGCTTTCCACGCACCTTTAGGTGATGGGCCGTTGGGAAGGCACCATCTGGTTGTACGATTCCTCCGTGGGGCTCGGAGGATGAGGCCTGCAGCTCGTTCCAGAGTCCCAACCTGGGACCTTGCGGTGGTGCTTGGAGGGTTGGCTGAGGCCCCCTTTGAGTCGCTGGAGTCGGCTGAGGCGAGAATCCTGACCTTCAAGGTGGCCTTTCTCCTTGCCATCACTTCTCTGAGGAGAGTGGGGGACTTCAAGGCCTTGGCTATCATGCCAACCTGCCTGGAGTTTGCCCCTGGCGGAGTTAAGGTCATGTTGCATCCCAGTCCAGGCTATGTGCCCAAGGTGCCATCTAATGTGGCACGGTCAGTGGTTCTTCAGGCCTTCCATCCTCCACCTCACGTGACGGTGGAAGAAAGCATACTTCACCTCCTCTGCCCCGTGCGGGCATTGAGGATTTACCTGGAGAGGTCTGCTCAGTGGAGAAAGTCAGACCAGTTGTTGGTGTGTTTTGGTTCACCCAAGAAGGGGCTGCCTGCTTCAAGACAGACAATCAGTAACTGGATAGTCCAGGCTATAGTCACGGCTTATCAGGTGCGCAATTTGCCTTCACCATTAGCCGCGAGGGCTCATTCCACCAGGAGCATGGCCTCCTCTGTGGCCCTCCTTTCTGGAGCCTCTATGCAAGAGATCTGCGAGGATGCTGGGTAGGCCACTCCGCACACCTTCATTAGACACTAGAGTCTGCATCTCCCTGAGAGCCTGGCGCTAGAGTGCTCACCCCCTAATTGTGCCTGGGTTCCAGCTTCACACTAGGTTGGGTATGATTGGTGCGGCATAGTGGGTACTCGTTCCCCAAAGTGTAATCACGATGATGTAGTTTGAGTTCCCTCGAAGGGGAACGTCTCGGGTTATGACTATAACCCTTGTTCCCCGAGAAGGGGAACGAGACACTGCGTCTCGTGTCCGCCCAATCAGACAGAGTGCTCGCTTCATCGCAGAACGCTATCTCTGTTGTGTTCAGACGTCTCTCTGTATCTTCTGCGTATGCCGTCACATACTACGTCATGATGCAACATCAATCAGGATTGGGCTGATTCCATTCATTCTTCAGACGCTTTACGCTAGGGGCGCTCCCCAAAGTGTCGTCACGATGACGCAGTGTCTCGTTCCCCTTCTCGGGGAACAAGGGTTATAGTCATAACCCGAGACGATTGCTTTAATAATACATTTGAGCAAAATCAGGTTGAGTGAATTATTATAACCTACATTTGATTGACCGTTGAAATGGAAATGATTGGGAAATGATTCAGAATCAAACACCACTTCTCCATCTTCACCCTCTGGATTCTCCAAGCATTGAACAGAATCCTGAAACAAATTATATTGGTATTGATAAGCAAAACAACACTTCAGCTTTATTTATTTAATTTGAATGCCTTTTTTTGTTAGTTTTAAAGGCCATACTGTAGTATCATGCAAAAAATGTTTACCCATAACTTAATTCACAATATAGAATGGCCTCTCATACCAGATTGCTTTAATAATACATTTGAGCAATATCAGGTTGAGTGAATTCTTATAACCTACATTTGATTGACCGTTGAAAAGGAAATGATTGGGAAATGATTCAGAGTCAAACACCACTTCTCCATCTTCACCCTCTGGATTCTCCAAGCATTGAACAGAATCCTGAAACAAATTACATTGGTATTGATAAGCAAAACAACACATCAGCTTTATTTATTTAATTATAATTTTTTGTGTGTGTTAGTTTTAAAGGCCATACTGTAATATGTGTAGTATCATGCAAAAAATGTTAGATTTTATTCTTAATATAGAATGGCCTCTCATACCAGATTGCTTTAATAATACATTTGAGCAATATCAGGTTGAGTGAATTATTATAACCTACATTTGATTGACCGTTGAAAAGGAAATGATTGGGAAATGATTCAGAGTCAAACACCACTTCTCCATCTTGTCCATCACAGTTTTCCACACACTGAACAGGACGTTAAAACACAATTAAATTGTAAAAAACTTTTTTATTTTGATTGTTTTTTTAATGTTTAATTAATAACTAGTATGGATAAACCGGATTACCTTAAACTGCCATGTTGGACACTCCACATCCGTCAACCAGGAGAAATTGCAGCATGCACCCTAAAAAAAATGTTTTATCATGTATATAATTATTGTCAAATTTCATGCCAAAAATATGATGCACAAAAGATATCTACTTTAAGAGCAATGCAGTCTTTATGAGACTTATGTGGCTGTTCTGCAATGCTAGAGTGTTTGCATTCCAAACTAATTACATTTTTCAATCCATTGTTTAAATTAACATTTGCAAGTTAAAAATTATTAATCCTAACTAATGAAATAGACTGGTTACAAATATTCTTTGACATTTGACAGTATTATATACATTTATATGTTACAGTGTAGAGGAAATGTGACGATCGTGAAACTGCTGCATCACTTGCTAGCATGAAGCACAACTAGCCTTTGTACAACTTTTTTCAGATGTTTGAAACATCTTTTATTTAAAAACTAAATCAAATTTCAGATAGATCATACTGATTGTTCAGATTACCTATTTTCTATTTTGTTTATATTTCTGTTCTTGTTGCCACTAGCATGTCTTTCCCTCCGGTCGGACATCTTTGCCAGATCTTTAGCCTGGCAAATTCTTTGAATTTGTTTCTTTAAACACCCTTGATAGCCACACATTTGCAAACGTACATACCATTGAAATATCTTGTAATGTTGTAGTTCTTGATGTTCCAGAATTTCTCTATGTAATGAAATGATTAGCTTAGCTAGCTATGTTTTAAACGTGATCAACCCTCGATAGTTAGCACGTAGCATATAGAGATATGTTACGTAGTGCAAAGCATTCATACTGATTGGTGGAAAAATAACCCATTTACATGAATAAATAATATAAGGTTAAAACCTAATAATAAAATGTATTAATTATATCAACAAACATCATTACATTATACAGGCCTAATGCTTGAAAGATCAATACATTCAAATTATTTAAAAACCTTTTAACGATATCCATTGTTTTAGGACCTGAAACAAATATGTTTTATAATGTTTTGTTTGAAAAGTGCGTACTGTAGAACGGAGTTACAGGCCGCGGTTCAGTTTCCCTCCCCCGAAGTTCAACGTGGTGGTCTGGACTGTGGTCGGCCCAGAGTAGGTGCGGGTTATGGAACAGGAAGTACACTCCCTGTTGGTTAAGGAGGCTTTTGAACGTATTCCTCCACCAGTCAGGGAGTCCGGGTTCTACAACCGGTACTTCATAGTTCCTAAGAAGGATGGTCAGTTGCGTCCAACTTTAGATCGGAGGTATTTGGATCGTTCTCTGAGGAGATTCAGATTCAAGATGCTTGAGCATTTCCTTGTCGTGATTCAGATCCAGTCTGAGGACTGGCCTGTCACGGTGGCCCTAAAGAGGACGCATACTTCCATGTATCCATCCTTCTGTGTCACAGGGGATTCCTGCAGTTCGCTTTCGGGGGCGAAGCAAATCATTATCCGGTTCCTCCATTCGGCCTGGCTTTTTTCCCTTGCGAGTAGCAGCAGTTCGGCATTGAGATGTCGTCCTTGGCTGCTCTCAATGCTTGGGGTTGAGACTCTACACGCAGTAGCATGTTGACGCTTTCTCAGAGAACCGTGTTCCTGGGAGCCGTATGGGATTCTCTACGTTGTGGGCACAATTGTACCCCGCGCGTATCGAGTCCATATGGGCGATGGTCTCCAAAATGAAGCTAAGCCGCAGCATCACTGTGTAGCAGTTTAGGACTGCTGGGACTTATGGCAGCTGTGTCCAACAGAATTTCTCTTGGCCTGCTGCACGAGACCCCTACAATGGTGGCTGGGAACCAGGGGGGTTTCCTTGAGGGGAAAACCATTCTGTAGGATCAGGGTAACGCGCAGATGCCTTCGTTCCCTTGTCATATGGAAGAGACCTTGGTTCCTGTCCCGGAGGCCAGTGCTGGGAGCATCATGTTGCTGGGAAAACCGTTTCAACGGATGCCTCCCTCACTGGTTGGGACGTGGTCATGGACGGCCGCTTTGCGAGAGGTCTGTGGGAGACCCGGCATTCTTCCTGGCACATCAACTGCCTGGAAATGCTGGCGGTCTACAAGGCTCTGAGGAGCTTTCTCCCGGACCTCCGCGGCCACCATGTCCTGATACGATCCGACAACATGTCGGCTGTATCGTATCTAAACCACCAGGGGCCCTGAGGTCGCGCCCTCTTTGCAGACTGGCGCAAAAGGTTCTCCTGTGGTTCCAGGGGAGGTTGTCATCCATCAGGGCGATATACATCCCTGGGGACCAAAACCAGGGAGCAGACATCCTGTCAGGGCAGGGGCTGAGGCCTGGGGAATGGCGACTCCACCCCGAGGTGGTGGAGGCCATGTGCGAACCATGTGTCTCCTCTGAGGAGGGACCTGCTATCTCAGGTCAGGGGCACGATATTCTACCCCCGGCCAGAGGTGTGGGATCTCTGGGTCTGGCCCCTGAGGGGGCCCAGAACCTAGGAGAGGGCCAGTCGGCGGGTGTCGTAGAGACCCTACTCAGCTCCAGAGCTCCCTCCACCAGGAGGTTGTACAGCCTTAAGTGGAATGTGTTTTCCACTTGGTGTAGAGAGCGGGAGGTGAACCCAGTTAACTGCCCGGCGGCTTCAGTGCTGGAGTTCCTCCAAGACCGCTTCTCCGCCGGTCTTTCCCCATCCACACTTAAGGTGTATGTGGCTGCCATTGGGGCTTTCAACACACCTTTAGGTGATGGGCCGTTGGGAAGGCACCATCTGGTTGTACGATTCCTCCGTGGGGCTCGGAGGATGAGGACTGCGGCTTGTTCCAGAGTCCCAACCTGGGACCTTGCGGTGGTGCTTGGAGGGTTGACTGAGCCCCCCTTTGAGCCGCTGGAGTTGGCTGAGGCAAGAATCCTGACCTTCAAGGTGGCCTTTCTCCTTGCCATCACTTCTCTGAGGAGAGTGGGGGACCTCCAGGCCTTGGCTATCATGCCAACCTGCCTGGAGTTTGCCCCTGGCGGAGTTAAGGCCATCTTGCATCCCAGTCCGGGCTATATGCCCAAGGTGCCATCTAATGTGGCACGGTCAGTGGTTCTTCAGGCCTTCCATCCTCCACCTCACGTGACGGCGGAAGAAAGCAGACTTCACCTCCTCTGCCCCGTGCGTTGCGGGCATTGAGGATTTACCTGGAGAGGTCTGCTCAGTGGAGAAAGTCAGACCAGTTGTTGGTGTGTTTTGGTTCACCCAAGAAGGGGCTGCCTGCTTCAAGACAGACAATCAGTAACTGGATTGTCCAGGCTATAGCCACGGCTTATCAGGTGCGCAATTTGCCTTCACCATTAGCCGTGAGGGCTCATTCCACGAGGAGCATGGCCTCCTCTGTGGCCCTCCTTTCTGGAGCCTCTATGCAAGAGATCTGCGAGGCGGCTGGGTAGGCCACTCCGCACACCTTCATTAGACACTACAGTCTGCATCTCCCTGAGAGCCTGGCGCTAGAGTGCTCACCCCCTAGTTGTGCCTGGGTTTCAGCTTCACACTAGGTTGGGGATGATTGGTGGGGCATAGTGGGTACTCATTCCCCAAAGTGTCATCACGATGACGCAGTTTGAGTTCCCTCGAAGGGGAATGTCTCGGGTTATGACTATAACCCTTGTTCCCCGAGAAGGGGAACGAGACACTGCATCTCGTGTCCGCCCAATCAGACAGAGTGCTCGCTTCATCGCAGAACGCTATCTCTGTTGTGTTCAGACGTCTCTTTGTATCTTACGCGTATGCCGTCACATACTACGTCATGACGCAACATCAATCAGGATTGGGCTTTACGCTAGGGGCGTTCCCCAAAGTGTCGTCACGATGATACAGTGTCTCGTTCCCCTTCTCGGGGAACAAGGGTTATAGTCATAACCCGAGACGATTGCTTTAATAATACATTTGAGCAATATCAGGTTGAGTGAATTCTTATAACCTACATTTGATTGACCGTTGAAAAGGAAATTATTGGGAAATGATTCAGAGTCAAACACCACTTCTCCATCTTCACCCTCTGGATTCTCCAAGCATTGAACAGAATCCTGAAACAAATTACATTGGTAATGATAAGCAAAACAACACTTCAACTTTATTTATTTAATTTGAATACCTTTTTTTGTTAGTTTTAAAGGCCATACTGTAATATGTGTAGTATCATGCAAAAAATGTTTACCCATGACTTTATTCACAATATAGAATGGCCTCTCATACCAGATTGCTTTAATAATACATTTGAGCAATATCAGGGTGAGTGAATTATTATAACCTACATTTGATTGACCGTTGAAATGGAAATGATTGGGAAATGATTCAGAATCAAACACCACTTCTCCATCTTCACCCTCTGGATTCTCCAAGCATTGAACAGAATCCTGAAACAAATGACATTGGTATTGATAAGCAAAACAACACTTCAGCTTTAATTATTTAATTTGATTTTTTTTTTTAAATGTCATACTGTAATATGTGTAGTATAATGCAAAACATGTTAGATTTTATTCTTAATATAGAATGGCCTCTCATACCAGATTGCTTTAAATCAAATCAAATCACTTTATTGTCACTCTACCATATGTACAAGTGCAACAGTAGGTGAAATTCTTAGGTGCAGTCCGAGCAAACATAGTAGTCATGACATGACATGTACAACATTTAAGCAACAACAGATTACACATCTGATGCGCACACAATTAATCACAGCACAGTATACACTACAATAAACAATAAATAATTTACACAATGTGAGTGTAGTTCTCACAGCTTTAAACAATATACACATACTTACAATATACATATTTTAAACAATATACACTAAACATACATTAAACAATAACAGTATACATTAAGCTATAGTAATAATATACAATGTACAGTATACAATATGTTCACAAATTGAAATCCAAAGTGCAATAGAATGCTGTATGATAAATAAATGTGTATATAATGTGTGTGTATCTCCAGTGGTTTGTGCTGAGTGATATTCTGTCCAGTGTGTGTTATGATCCTGATGGATCAAGAGTTGAGGAGTCTAATTGCTTGTGGGAAGAAGCTGTTCTGGAGTCGGCTGGTGCGTGTTCTAATGCTGCGGTACCGTCTGCCTGATGGCAGCAGTGAGAGCAGCCCATGGTTCGGGTGGCTAGAGTCTCTGATGATCCTCTGAGCTCTCTTCACACACCGCCTGGCGTAAATGTCCTGGAGGGAGGGAAGCTCACCTCCGATGATGCAGCTGGCCGTGCGCACTACCCTTTGCAGGGCCTTGCGGTTGCGGGCGGTACTGTTGCCGTACCAGGTGGTGATGCAGCCAGTCAGCAGGCTCTCTATGGTGCAGGTGTAGAAGCGTGTGAGGATGTGGCGGTTCATTCCAAACCTCCTCAGCCGTCGCAGGAAGAAAAGGCGCTGATGAGCCTTCTTCACAACGGCCTCAGAGTGGACGGACCATGAGAGTTCCTCTGTGATGTGGACACCGAGGAACTTGAAGCTGCTGACTCTCTCCACCGGTGCTCCATCGATGGTGATGGGGCGGTGTTCTCTCTCATTCCTCCTGAAGTCGACCACCAGCTCCTTGGTCTTGCTGACGTTGAGGGAGAGGTTGTGCTCCTGACACCACCGTGTCAGAGTGTGCACCTCCTCTCTGTTTTAATTATACATTTGAGCAATATCAGGTTGAGTAAATTATTGAGGAAATGATTGGGAAATGATTCAGAGTCAAACACCACTTGTCCATCTTGACCATCACATTTTTCCACACACTGAACAGGACGTTAAAACACAATTAAATTGTGAAAAACTTTTTTATTTTGATTGTTTTTTTAATGTTTAATTAATAACTAGTATGGATAAACCGGATTATCTTAAACTGCCATGTTGGACACTCCACATCCGTCAACCAGGAGAAATTGCAGCATGCACCCTAAAAAAAATGTTTTATCATGTATATAATTATTGTCAAATTTCATGCCAAAAATATGATGCACAAAAGATATCAACTTTAAGAGCAATGCAGTCTTTATGAGACTTATGTGGCTGTTCTGCAATGCTAGAGTGTTTGCATTCCAAACTAATTACATTTTTCAATCCATTGTTTAAAGTAACATTTGCAAGTTAAAAATTATTAATCCTAACTAATGAAATAGACTGGTTACAAATATTCTTTGACATTTGACAGTATTATATACATTTATATGTTACAGTGTAGAGGAAATGTGACTATCGTGAAACTGCTGCATCACTTGCTAGCATGAAGCACAACTAGCCTTTGTACAACTTTTTTCAGATGTTTGAAACATTTTTTATTTAAAAACGAAATCAAATTTCAGATAGTTCATACTGATTGTTCAGATTACCTATTTTCTATTTTGTTTATATTTCTGTTCTTGTTGCCACTAGCATGTCTTTCCCTCTGGTTGGACATCTTTGCCAGATCTTTAGCCTGGCAAATTCTTTGAATTTGTTTCTTTAAACACCCTTGATAGCCACACATTTGCAAACGTACATACCATTGAAATATCTTGTAATGTTGTAGTTCTTGATGTTCCAGAATTTCTCTATGTAATGAAATGATTAGCTTAGCTAGCTATGTTTTAAACGTGATCAATCCTCGATAGTTAGCACGTAGCATATAGAGATATGTTACGTAGTGCGAAGCATTCATACTGATTGGTGGAAAAATAACCCATTTACATGAATAAATAATATAAGGTTAAAACCTAATAATAAAATTGATTAATTACATCAACAAACATCATTACATTATACAGGCCTAATGCTTGAAAGATCAATATAATACATTCAAATTATTTAAAAACCTTTGAAAGATATCCATTGTTTTAGGACCTGAAACAGATATGTTTTATAATGTTTTGTTTGAAAAGTGTTCTTGTGCTATCTTTCTTAACAATAACTTGGTTTGATATTTTAATATAAAGCAAAAACATTCATACATTTTTAAGTTTGCATAAAGTGAAAAAGGTCACTATATATTTTATAGTCATATATGATGTCTAGTGTACTGTATGTAGGCCTACTGTTGGGAAATGAACGTTATTACAAAAGTTATTGCCAACCAAATCTATAAAGAAGTCACCAATGTACAGCTTTCTAAAAGACATTTATCCCAGCAAAAGTTCATATTACCTTTTTGTCCCTGGGCTCAGCATGGTGAAGGAAAGACTTGACATCATGAATTTTCTGGTATCCATCTACTTCACACTGAAGGAAAAATCCAGACAAAAATAAGACCAAATGGTAAAGAACATACAGTATACTTCCACAGGTGACTAAAGAAGTCCGAGTCCTGAAAATAATGAGCACACCTTTTTTGACTCCTACTCAAAAATGTAAAAATACTTTCTAAAAATATTTTCTGATGTAAAATGTCAACAGGATTGTCAGGCTTCACAACTTAAGGAATGCGATGCATGATGCAGTATAAAGGAAACTATGATCCAGGCAGAGCCACCAAAGGAAAATGAATGGAAAAAGAAAGCAAATATTTCCCTGTTTGCAAAGTAGCCTACCCACATGCAGTTTGAAGTAAATCAAAAAGTGGAAGTTTTGCAGTGAATAAAACATCCTAGGAGGTACATCATATATTTACAATATGCATTTCTTTAAAGAAGATGATTACAAATAATCATTCTGCAGTTTTTGTGTATGTCCTCAAGATAACATGCATACTGGGTGATTAATAAGCCCGTAACCCACCAGCCCACACTGGGTTAGGATTTGCATACATGGACTATGGTGGCGGCGTTTCACAAAAACCTATGGCATGACCCGATCTGGTCATACAACAACGACATTCCCAAATAATAACATTATCTTAACAAAATGTGGACAAAAATCCACTAAAAGAACGTAACAACAGACTTAACAACAATGCAAATACTGAAATATATATAAGCCTTCACTGTGTCCTAACCAAACGCGACATGTGAGAAAAAAAATATTTATTTTACTTTTTTACTGTTTATTTCTGCATGAGTGAAACTTTGGACACATGGTGGCGCTAGAGGGATTACGTTAGAGACACCAAAATTGGTGTATTTAATGTTGGGACTGTCCTCTATCAGAATCGTTACAACAAATCGTTACAACTTCCTCGCAAATGGCTCTATGGGCTGCCATAGACTTCAATGGCGGAAGAATAATAATACGGGAACGGATACAATAGGTGCCTCCGCACCTTCGGTGCTTGGCCCCTAATTAAAGGAAACAATGTTCAAACTGTCAAGGTGAACAGACCTTGTGTATTCCATGATTAAAAAAATTGTTTCAGTCACTCAGTATGTATTTTTAATCACGCTAAAATTGTGTACGAATTAAGAATTCGATATTGTACTTTTCATTTTCATTGCGAATGCAGTCAGTGCGCTTGCAGAGAGCCCGCCCACACGCTTTTCTGATTGGCTGTGATTTTTAATTGATTGATCTCGGATTGAGTCTGATTTGCCGTTGAAAATCTTGTCGCATCGTGTCTTGTTAGGACACGCGTTATGCTTTTCAAAGCTGCAACAGAAAACAGCATCATAAGCCATTTATTTCACCTGCTTGTCTGAATGCCAGGGTATGGCAACTGCCATACGTAAACGCGGCCCCTGATTGAGCAGGCATATCATTATTATAACCTTCCTAATATTGTGTTGGTCCCCCCTTTGCTGCCGAAACAGCCCTGACCTGTCGAGGGATGGACTCCACTAGACCCCTGAAGGTGTGCTGTGGTATGGCACCAAGATGTAAATCCTGTAAGTTGCGAGGTGGAGCCTCCATGGATCGGACTTGTTTGTTCAGCACATTCCACAGGTGCTCGATAGGATCGGGATCTGGGGAATTTGGAGGCCAAGTCAACACCTCAAACTCGTTGTTGTGCTCCTCAAACCATTCCTGAACCATTTTTGCTTTGTGAGAATACCACCAGAGAATACCATTTCATTGAAAGTGTGTACAATACATGGTCTGCAACAGTGCCTCAGAAACCACTTTCGGCGGTGGACAGGTGTCAGCATGGACGCCCTGACTGGTCTGCGGCTATGCAGCCCCATACGCACAAATTGCGATGCACTGTGTATTCTGACACCTTTCTATCAGAACCAGCATTAACTTCTTGAGCAATTTGAGCTTCAATTGCTCGTCTGTTTGATTGGACCACACAGGCCAGCCTCCGCTCCCAACGTGCATCAATGAGCCTTGGCCATCTATGACCCTGTCGCCAGTTCACCACTGTTCCTTCCTTGGAACACTTTTGATAGATACTGACCACTGCAGGTCTGGCACCAACAATCATGCCACGCTCAAAATTGCTTAAATCACCTTTCTTTCCCATTCTGACATTCAGTTTGGAGTTCAGGAGATTGTCTTGACCAGGACCACACCCCTAAATGCATTGAAACAACTGCCATGTGATTGGTAAATTAGATAATTGCATTAATGAGAAATTGAACAGGTGTTCCTAATAATCCTTTAGGTGAGTGTATAATGTAAAAATTACAACTTATGTAATGCCACTGAAAACTAAAGTGACTGAGAAATAAATGAATGGCTAAAGAAATACAAACAAAAGACTTGGAATAACTAACTGCATAAGTGTGCACACCCCTGAACTAATACTTAGTTGAATCTATCAGCTTGGCACATTCTGGATTGGATTTAGGTCTGGGCGTTGGCTGGGCCATTCCAAAAAGATGAATCGTTCTTAAGCCATGCATTAGTTGATTAAGGTGTGTTTTGGATCATTAATTGCTGAAAGGTGAAAGTTCTCTTAATTTTCAGATTTCTAGCAGACGGCAGAAATTTGCTGTAGGCCTGACTATTTTTTGCTTTATCTTCTCATGAATTTTGGACATAAATCTTACAAAAATAGTTAATGAGAGTTACTTCAGGTGAAGACAGGTGTACAACTTCACATGAGCTGGGTAATTTAATTCTGAACCCAACTATAAAGGGTGTGCACACTTAAGCTAGGAAGAACATAGCACACAATCATTAAAAAAAAAAAAAAATTATACATTTGAGCCTACAAAGTATTAAAGTCACATGAAAAACAACCTTTGCTCCTTTGCCTCGTCACACTGATGTACTGATAACTGGCCAGTCATACTGACCCTGGCCAGTTATCAGTAGAGGAGTAAAAGCAAAGGCTTGTCACACATCTGGTGAGTTCAATCAGTGCAAAGCCAAAAGAGGGTAAACTTAAAATCTGTGCCATGGCAAACAGGAGACGAAATGGATCCCGTGCTAATCGTGCTGGTCGAGGAGGAGTTCAAGCACAGCAGCAACGCAGGCGGCCACCTATTAAGGTGAGTTTGAACACCTAGTAATATTATAATTTCGTAATTTGGCTATGCAACATCTGTTTGGCTCTGATTCCAACCAGCTGACAGGTAAACTACATGTCAACTCGTAGTACTAACCTGAACCCTAACACCTAACCTACAGTCCACTGATACCCTAATAAGAGTTAGTTGACATGTAGATGACTTATAGTCTAAAGTGGACCATCGGAATAAAGTGTAACCGATATTCTTAACCATGAAGGAAATAGCTTACTGCAGTGAAATATGTATTCATAAAATATGTAATTGCATGAATTAATGCTTTAAAATACACTGGTGGAAATTATGTGAAACCAAAAGAGCCGCACATGGCTTTCCATCATTGGTATTTCTCTTACATAAGTTTGTTATCTGAGTACATGGTACAGATTCCAAGCCTGACGCCTTTCTACTGCAGTCACAGCAATTATTTATTTTATATACTCATAGTTAGTTTATAGCCCATAGTTCATATCCATCATTTAGATCCATCAAGCAGTGGTGTGGTGGGGTGTGATTATAACTATCTATATCTGTCCAACAGTGAGGGGTTCCCTCCTAAACAGCTGATGATTCTAAAGGGCAATTACAACATCATTACTGGGAGTTTGTGCACACACTCATTAATGCACGTTTATCGAGCACCTGCATATTTACAAAGTGCTTATGCTCTGCGCCTCTTATCAAACCAAACAAGGACAAGATAATTGAGAAAACAGTACATTTAACTTTTCAACTTTGCCTAAGGAGGTACCAAAAAACATTTTCTATGTTTTGTAATCACATTTTTGTATAATATTTTAGGGTACATTTACATAACAACGATTTACAAAAAACAGATGTCAACATTGTCATTGTCTACTCTGCTGCCAGAGTAAAAAGTGAAATTAAAGTCACTTTTTTACTGTAATTATTGTACATTTAGATACCTTCATGCACTTTACTGGACCAGATTCCAATATTTTTTTATAATGCTTCATAACAGCCAATATTTCTCTGATAGGCTCTAAGAGAACCAGCAATTTTTGCAAAACAATCAGGCAGTGCCTCGGACACCCCACAAGACAAAGTGACTTTAGCCCAGGCGCGCCGTGGCACTCCAGGTGAGAGAAACAGTCAAGTGTAGCGATAAGGATAAGGGGAAATATTTTCAAACAAATTGGTGAATCCAAAATGTACTCAAAGTATGTTTTTGTTTTTTTGTGCAGCTCATCGGCCAGTGCGAGTATACGCTGACGGAATCTTTGACCTCTTCCATTCGGGTCATGCCCGGGCTTTGATGCAGGCCAAGAATTTGTTCCCAAACACACAACTGATTGTTGGCGGTGAGTTACACTGACTTATGCACAGACTTGTTGCTCCAGTCGACACAGACTTATGCTCCAGTCAACTAAACCTACACATCAGGTTAGACGTTATATTGAATTTAACACAGATGGAAACGAGGCTGTGGAGAATACAGTTTTTGCAATGTCACGCAGTGTATAAAGGCCCTTGTGTTAACTACTCTGACATGGATGAGGTTCCAAATGCAGCTTTATTAGAGCAATCCAGAATCATAATCCATAAAACAGGGAATAGGTCAAAACACAGGGCAGATAATCCAAAAAGATAACAGGGCAGAAAAACATAGGCAAACAGGGAAATCTGGGAAACCAGGTAAAAAGTCAAACCCAAAACACTGCTACAAACGCTCAGAAATGCAGTGTGACACTTATAAGACTTCACAAAGAATGAGTGAAAACACAGGGCTTATGCTTTAACAAGATAATGAGACACAGGTGGAAGTAATCAAACATAAGTCCAGGCAATGGGTTATGGGAAATTCAGTTCATAATAGGAAAGCAAAGGAGGCGGGAGGAATGCGATCATGGGCACTCCAACTTTCAGAACTGTTTTATGGAGTTTTTGTCTACTGAAAGTTTTTTTTTTTTCAGAAAGCTGTTTCATCAGCGGAACAATCAGTATGTTGTTAAACAACAGT
Source organism: Romanogobio albipinnatus (assembly GCA_023566225.1). NCBI lineage: Eukaryota > Metazoa > Chordata > Actinopteri > Cypriniformes > Gobionidae > Romanogobio > Romanogobio albipinnatus. The sequence continues at coordinate 18,823,754 of CM042255.1, read as the reverse complement.
GCAATCCATTGAACACACTTTATTCTATGTATAAAAGCTGAAGTTTTGTAAACAGAGACTCCATGTTCATGAGTAAAGAGGGACTGAGAAATAATCGAACACTCTCACAGCCTCGTTTTCATTCAAATTTTGATAAAAATGTTTCATGTCAAAAATGTTATATGGCACTATCCTGACTAAGGTCTATTAGCCTCAATAGTGTCCAAAATTTGGAAAGGCCAAAGGTTTATTTGTGTTAAAGGATTAGTTCACTTTAAAATGAAAATTTCCTGATAATTTACTCACCCTTATCTCATCCAAGATGTTTATGTCTTTCTTTCTTCAGTCAAAAATGTATGTATATATATATTGTCTGGCTATCACCAGACCAAGCTCAATTTAAGATTGAACATTGGTCAGGGGAGTCTGCTCTGTATTTTCTACTGCACATGCGAGCATGAACGCACATAAATTAAATTACTCTGTACGCAATTGGATAGTCCTTCAACCAATCAGACCACAAGAGGCGTGATAAACAAGCATAATTCAAATGACTCTGTACGCAATTGGATAGTCTTTCAACCAATCAGACCACAAGAGGCATGATCAATGGGCAACGACCCATCGCTTCTCTATCCGTCATCGTGATAATTCCTCCAGGTGGATAAGCCAGTCTGTGATTGTAACAGAAGCAGAAGAAATGAGTGTACAGGTTTCCAGACTGAGTTGCCGGGCGAAATCAAATCGCTGGCAGATCAGGCTGGGTTTACCCAGTCTAATATATATATATATATATAATATATTGGAGGAAAACATTCCAGGATTTTTCTCCATATAATGTGCTTCAATGGCAACCAATGGGTTGAAGGTTCAAATTAATGCAGTTTCAATGCAGTTTGCTCAATTTCGGTGTTCTGCTTTTGCACGATGTATGACCTCATGACGTTGGAAAGGTCACATCCATGGCGTAGGTGGAAGTACCAACCCAGTGCCGAAAAACTTTAAAGTCCTCCAACTTTAAAATTGTCCGACGTTGTTTTACCTTTATTTTTGTAAAGGGCGTTTGATTTAGTCTTGGCATGTTCGTTTTTTACACTGGGTCGTACTTCCACGTACGTCCTGTGCGCGACCTTTCGCGATAGAGAAGAACACCGAAGTAGAGCAACTTGTGGTTAAAGTATACATTTTTTTTTTTTTTTTTAGAAATGGCCAATGGTATCGCTAGATAAGACCCTATTCCTCGTCTGGGATTGTGCAGAGCCTCTGAAGTCTTTCGAAGCCCTTTGAAACTGCATTTGATTGGACCTTCAACCCGTTGGTTGCCATTGAAGTACATTATATGGAGAAAAATCCTGGAATGTTTTCCTCAAAAAACGTAATTTATTTTCAACTGAAGAAAGAAAGACATGAACATCTTGGAAGAGATGGCCGTGAGTAAGATATCATGAAATTTTCATTTTTAAGTGAACTAATCCTTTAAGCATATTTTTTCATTGTCTTAAACCATGTCTGATGACGGCTCATACCTTGTGTTTATCTCTGTCAGTATGCAGTGATGCCCTGACGCACAAGTATAAAGGCTACACAGTGATGACGGAGGACGAGCGATATGAAGCCCTTATACACTGTCGTTATGTGGATGAGGTCGTCCGTGATGCTCCCTGGACCCTCACTCCTGAATTCCTTAAAAAACACAGGGTAAATTAATATTCAGATCACTGTAGTAAACATTTTTTTTTTACATAAAATGTAGGCTATTGTTTAACCATGACCATTTTGAGTGCAACCCTGTTACCACAAAACTTTTACCCTATTAACATAATTATGTAACATTCTTTAAAATCTTGAGAATTAACAGTTGTTCTATTGTTCAATCATTAGAGGTTATTGTAAACCTTTCGGCCCCACTTTATATTAGGTGGCTTTAACTACTATGTACTTAAATAAAAAAATAAGTACAATGTACTTACTGTGTTTATATTGTATTGCAAAACACTTTTGCTGATATTGAGGTGGGATACGGGTAAATTTAGGGACAGGTGTGGTGGTATGGGTAAGTTTAAGGGTAGGGTAGGTGTAAGGGAAGTGTCAACAGTGTAATTACAAATGTAACTACAGAAATTAATTACAGATGTAATTACATACAGGTATATTTAAAAATGTAAGTACAATGTAAAGACATGTATGTACACAATAAGTGCATTGTATCAAATTATTAATTAAAATGTTAGTACAGAGTAGTTAAGGACACCTAATATAAAGTGGGTCAGTTGCTTCAATGCATTTAGGGGTGTGGTCCCGGTCAAGACAATCTTCTGAACTCCAAACTGAATGTCAGAATGGGAAAGAAAGGTGATTTAAGCAATTTTGAGCGTGGCATGGTTGTTGGTGCCAGACGGGCCGGTCTGAGTATTTCACAATCTGCTCAGTTACTGGGATTTTCACGCACAGCCATTTCTAGGGTTTACAAAGAATGGTGTGAAAAGGGAAAAACATCCAGTATGCGGCAGTCCTGTGGGTGAAAATGCCTTGTTGATGCTAGAGGTCATAGGAGAATGGGCCGACTGATTCAAGCTGATAGAAGAGCAACTTTGACTGAAATAACCACTCGTTACAACCGAGGTATGCAGCAAAGCTTTTGTGAAGCCACAACACGCACAACCTTGAGGCGGATGGGCTACAACAGCAGAAGACCCCACCGGGTACCACTCATCTCCACTACAAATAGGAAAAAGAGGCTACAATTTGCACAAGCTCACCAAAATTGGACAGTTGAAGACTGAAAAAATGTTGCCGGGTCTGATGAGTCTCGATTTCTGTTGAGACATTCAGATGGTAGAGTCAGAATTTGGCGTAAACAGAATGAGAACATGGATCCATCATGCCTTGTTTCCACTGTGCAGGCTGCTGGTGGTGGTGTAATGGTGTGGGGGATGTTTTCTTGGCACACTTTAGGCCCCTTAGTGCCAATTGGGCATTGTTTAAATGCCACGGCCTACCTGAGCATTGTTTCTGACCATGTCCATCCCTTTATGACCACCATGTATCCATCCTCTGATGGCTACTTCCAGCAGGATAATGCACCATGTCACAAAGTTCGAATCATTTCAAATTGGTTTCTTGAACATGACAATGAGTTCACTGTACTAAAATGGCCCCCACAGTCACCAGATCTCAACCCAATAGAGCATCTTTGGGATGTGGTGGAACGGGAGCTTCGTGCCCTGGATGTGCATCCCACAAATCTCCATCAACTGCAAGATGCTATCCTATCAATATGGGCCAACATTTCTAAAGAATGCTTTCAGCACCTTGTTGAATCAATGCCACGTAGAATTAAGGCAGTTCTGAAGGCGAAACGGGTATATACACTCCCCTAAAGGATTATTAAGAACACCATACTAATACTGTGTTTGACCCCCTTTCGCCTTCAGAACTGCCTTAATTCTACGTGATTTAATTAGAGTTAATTCAACTCTTTGTGTTGTAAAAAAAGAATTTAAGGAAACACAGAGTACTTACCAACACGATCATCATTTCTGAGAGAAATAGTAAAGGTGAATGCATATATGAACAAGTTCTCCGTTTAGGATTAGAACAAATTCAACCCAAGCGCCTTTGATGACGTGGATGATTACGTTACTGTTTATCATCTGTCCATCATCGTCTAAAGCCCGCCCTGACAATTTCATTGGTCCGAACAGTTTCTGTTCGGGCATAATTACTTCTCTATGGACCAAGTCCAGACCGAACTGGCTGTGCAAAAATAATTGTGGGCGGGGCTAAGTTAGTCTGGCATCCAGGCTAAGAGAGATCAATGCAAATGTGAATTCATTCCAAGAAGGAAACTTTGTGTCATGGTGTCATACTTATTTATTTTCCTGTTGTCACCCTCAGATTGACTTTGTGGCACATGATGATATCCCATACACCTCCGCTGGATCAGAAGATGTCTATAAACATATCAAAGAAGCAGGTAAAGACTTTAACATCAACCAAACTGCACAATTATAGAACTGAGTCAAAGGACTCCTAAGAATAAACTTCTTCTACGTGGTCTGTAAGGAATGTTTGTAGCTACTCAAAGAACGGAGGGGATCTCTACCTCTGATCTCATCACACGCATTGTTCGAGACTATGACGTCTATGTGAGGCGTAACCTGCAGAGAGGATACACAGCACGGGAACTCAACGTGGGCTTCATCAATGTAAGAAAGAAATTGTATGGCTTCAGAACACTTGGAATATAATGGAAAAGTGGCATAAACTAGTTTTGTGGTACTTTGTATGATCTTTGGAGCACATCTCCAGCTCCCATTTGGTTGTACGGTACAGAAAAGAGATGGCAGGTCATTCCTAAAGAAATGAAACCATATGGGTTTGGTATGATATGAGGAAGTGAAGACAGGATTTACATGTTTAGGTGAACTATTCCAACTCTTTTAATTGACAGGAAAAGAAATATCGTCTGCAAGAGCAGGTAGACAGAATGAAGGAGACGGTGAGGACGGTGGAGGAGAAGTCCAAACATTTAGTGCACCGCGTTGAAGAGAAGAGCCACGACCTCATCTACAAATGGGAAGAGAAATCTCGCGAGTTCATCGGAAACTTCCTGGAGCTGTTCGGTCCAGATAAAGCCTGGGTACACTGAATTTTTTTTTAGAAAAAATGTACTCAGAAATTGCTAGTAAATTTTATAAGCGATTACAAAGAAATGTCCAGAAAAAATTCTGTATCTAGTATTTTTGTCTTTTTCCAGTTTTCCAGTCTTGTTTTCTGAAAAATACATTTTGATACATTCTTTAAAAAACAAGACTTAAAGGGGTAGTTTGCCCAAAAATGAAAATTTACTCTTTCCAAACTCGTAAGATTTTCATTCATCTTCAGAACACAAATGAAGGTAATTTGATGTAATTTATGAGCTTTCTGTCCCTTCGTTGACAGCTACGCAACGGACATTTTGACACTTCAAAAAGTTCATAAAGAGATCGTAAAACGAATCCATATGAATTGAGCAGTTTAGTGAAATTTTTCTGAAAAAACTCAATCACTTCATATGATGAACAGATTGAATTTAGGCTTTTATTCACATATAAACATTAATCAACTCACAGTTGTGGTAAAGCTCAAGCATGATCGCTTAATATGCAAGCTTTTGCAAGAACCAATGAGGTTCATTCTTGTGTGTTATGCAGCACGTTTGAGCTTCTGCAAGAACCAATGAGATTCATTCTCATGTTACGCAGCACGTTTGAGCTTCTGCCAGAACCAATGAGGTTCATTCTCGTATTAGCAGCACGTTTGAGCTTCTGCCAGAACCAATGAGATTCATTCTCGTGTTACGCAGCACATTTGAGCTTCTGCAAGAACCAATGAGATTCATTCTCGTGTTACGCAGCACATTTGAGCTTCTGCAAGAACCAATGAGATTCATTCTCATGTTACGCAGCACGTTTGAGCTTCTGCAAGAACCAATGAAGTTCATTCTCGTATTAGCAGCACGTTTGAGCTTCTGCCAGAACCAATGAGATTCATTCTCGTATTAGCAGCACGTTTGAGCTTCTGCCAGAACCAATGAGGTTCATTCTCGTGTTACGCAGCACATTTGAGCTTCTGCAAGAACCAATGAGGTTCATTCTCTTGTTACACAGCACGTTTGAGCTTCTGCAAGAACCAATGAGGTTCATTCTCGTGTTACACAGCACGTTTGAGCTTCCACAAGAACCAATGAGATTCATTCTCGTGTTACACAGCACGTTTGAGCTTCTGCAAGAACCAATGAGATTCATTCTCTTGTTATGCAGCACGTTTGAGCTTCTGCAAGAACCAATGAGGTTCATTCTCGTATTAGCAGCACATTTGAGCTTCTGCAAGAACCAATGAGGTTCATTCTCGTGTTACGCAGCACGTTTGAGCTTCTGCAAGAACCAATGAGGTTCATTCTCGTGTTACGCAGCACATTTGAGCTTCTGCAAGAACCAATGAGGTTCATTCTCGTATTAGCAGCACGTTTGAGCTTCTGCAAGAACCAATGAGGTTCATTCTCGTGTTACGCAGCACGTTTGAGCTTCTGCAAGAACCAATGAGGTTCATTCTCGTGTTACGCAGCACATTTGAGCTTCTGCAAGAACCAATGAGGTTCATTCTCGTATTAGCAGCACGTTTGAGCTTCTGCAAGAACCAATGAGGTTCATTCTCGTATTAGCAGCACGTTTGAGCTTCTGCAAGAACCAATGAGGTTCATTCTCGTGTTACGCAGCACGTTTGAGCTTCTGCAAGAACCAATGAGGTTCATTCTCGTATTAGCAGCACGTTTGAGCTTCCACAAGAACCAATGAGATTCATTCTCGTGTTACGCAGCACGTTTGAGCTTCCACAAGAACCAATGAGATTCATTCTCTTGTTACGCAGCACGTTTGAGTTTCCACAAGAACCAATGAGATTCATTCTCGTGTTACGCAGCACGTTTGAGCTTCCACAAGAACCAATGAGATTCATTCTCGTGTTACGCAGCACGTTTGAGCTTCCACAAGAACCAATGAGATTCATTCTCTTGTTACGCAGCACGTTTGAGTTTCCACAAGAACCAATGAGATTCATTCTCTTGTTATGCAGCACGTTTGAGCTTCCACAAGAACCAATGAGATTCATTCTCGTGTTACGCATCACGTTTGAGCTTCCGCAAGAACCAATGAGGTTCATTCTCTTGTTACGCAGCACGTTTGAGTTTCCACAAGAACCAATGAGGTTCATTCTCGTGTTACGCAGCACGTTTGAGTTTCCACAAGAACCAATGAGATTAATTCTCTTGTTACGCAGCACGTTTGAGTTTCCACAAGAACCAATGAGATTCATTCTCTTGTTACGCAGCACGTTTGAGCTTCCGCAAGAACCAATGAGATTCATTCTCGTGTTACGCAGCACGTTTGAGCTTCCACAAGAACCAATGAGGTTCATTCTCGTGTTACGCAGCACGTTTGAGTTTCCACAAGAACCAATGAGATTCATTCTCTTGTTATGCAGCACGTTTGAGCTTCCACAAGAACCAATGAGGTTCATTCTCGTGTTACGCAGCATGTTTGAGCTTCCACAAGAACCAATGAGGTTCATTCTCTTGTTACGCAGCACGTTTGAGCTTCCACAAGAACCAATGAGGTTCATTCTCTTGTTACGCAGCACGTTTGAGCTTCCACAAGAACCAATGAGGTTCATTCTCTTGTTACGCAGCACGTTTGAGCTTCCACAAGAACCAATGAGGTTCATTCTCGTGTTACGCAGCACGTTTGAGCTTCTGCAAGAACCAATGAGATTCATTCTCTTGTTACGCAGCATGTTTGAGCTTCCACAAGAACCAATGAGATTCACATAAAAAAAATGTCTATTTGTGTTTTGAAGATGAACGAAAGTCCTACGGGGTTGGAACGACATGATTAATTAATTACAGAATTTTTTATTTTTGTGTGAACATTTTTGCAATATATTGGAAAAGTATTTTCTTGTAAAACATATTTGATTAATCTTTATCTCACTACTTTGAAAAATCATGAAGGACATGAACAATACTCAGGCATTAAACGTACAGTGTTATTTAGCATTTTTCAAACCGATTTCCTTTGTGCTCTGTAGCACATGATCCAGGAGCGGAGTGGCCGTGTTCTCCAGGCTCTGTCTCCCTATCAGTCTCCAAGTACGTCACCCAGCTCCAGTCCCACCAGAGGACGCTCTACATCGCCCAACACCCACTGGCCCCCGCTTTCGTTCGCCACCACCCAAAGGAGCTTCCGTCAGCAGGAATGAGGGTGACAAGGGGGAGAAATAGATGGATTCTGGCTCAACCTCCTGCACATCTGAGCAAGCTCCTTCTCGTTCTGTTTACTGTATTTTATGCACCAAAATGTTTCATAATTGAGATCTACAATTGCATGCTGCTCAAAGATCCAGACTGACCTCATAATTCTTAGATTTTGTTTTATTATTACCACTTAAACACAGAACTGAGCACTTCATAACTCATCTGTCACATTAGAATAAAGGCCTGTTCACCCCAAGACAGATAAGTATAACTATAAGTCAGCACTAGTTATCATGTGCTGCTTTAAATGTTCAAGCTCTTTAAAGTCAGGTAGATTTTGATTGTCTGTCAATGTTTTTAACATTCATCAGCTAAAAAAAAAGTTCCTCTGTGTCATTATCATTATAACTGTGATGTAGAGTGATTAGTAAAACTTTATGGTTGTATAAAGTTGGTATGAATATATACAATTTTATTTATGAATTATGAATTTCATTAAACACTATACCAACTAACAACATGAACTCGTAAGAACATTTTGCTAATGTTATAAAAATGTTATTTCTGAATGTTCTCTGAATATGCAAAACGTCCCGTTTTTAAAAACATGTTTTTTAAATGTTTTTTTCTTGGTTATGTGAATGTTAAGGGAAAATTTTTAAGTTTAATAATGCTTTTATGCCAATATTTTGAGAACATTATTAAAGACCATGGGTCTCATTTATAAAACGTGCATACCCACAGATTTGTAGCTTTTAATACAATATTCGTTTTTCTGGATAAATTGAAATGTGAAGTGACAATTTAACAATTTCAAATATTATCAATTCTCAGAGAAAATTTTGTGCAGTTTATGGAAGTATAATGAACTGTTTTGAACAATTTTGTATTTTTTGTAAGAAGTCTACAATTTGTGTAGATTTAAAAGGTTTCCTCGATTTAAATAAAGTAACTCAGATAAACTTGTTAGTTTTAGGTTAAGTAGATTGACTTTTTTTTTAATAATTGCAATTGAATAAGATTAAAGCTTGGTACATACTACGCAAGAACAAAGAAATTTGTTCGTTTTCTCGAGGTGGCAAGAACAAGAACAAAGTTCCTTCTGGCCAGGACATTCCATGCCAAACATTTACATTTCTCCGAATTAACCCCGCCCACTTTAAGTTTCTGACCGATCACACAATAGTTCTCGGACACCCACAAGAAAAAAGTGCTCAAATCAGGGCTGCAAAAACAAAATTACGTAATTTTGTTCTTGCAGCCCTGGGAGTGAGAATTTTTTTAGTATGTAATGGCCTAAACGGAGTATGTAATGGCCTTAAGTTAGTCCAACATAAAAATAAAAGGTGATCACAACACATTTTCTTATGTTTCAATAACTTTTACTTGTCAGGTTAACTTGGAATTGTCAAGTTCCCATAAATGAATCTTTTCAATTATGCATTACTTAATATAAGGCAATGGGTCACTTTTTACAAGATGAATGAAATGAAAGTGTACCATTTGACCTAATGTATTAGAATGTTTTCATAAACTGATTAGGTTAGATTTAACATGAACTGTAAGAAGCATATATCAAAATATGGCATGACAAAAACATATCAGTTATTACAATTAAAAATAACTATTTGTTCTATTGTAATATATTTTGAAATATAATTTATTCCTGTAATGGCAAATCAGAATTTTCAGCATCATTACTCCAGTCTTCAGTGTCACATGATCCTTCAGAAATCATTCTAATATGTTGATTTGCTGCTCAAGAAACATTTCTGATTATTATCAATGTTGAAAACAGTTGTGCTGTGATAAATATAAAGTTTAAAAGCACAGATTTATTTAAAATAGAACATTTTTGTAGCATTATAAATGTCTCCTCTTTTGATCAATTTAATGCGTCTCAGCTGAATAAAACTGATAATTTCTTTAAAAAACCTAACTGACCCTAAACTTCTGAACAGTAGTATATGTATATTCATTTATTTATATAATTTGTAGCATTAAAATAATGTATCATATAAAGAAAATTGCTAGAAAAAGCCACATCATACTAACAAGCTGCTGTATTCTCCACATAACATTCTTCCAACCTCCTTCACACCCTCACTAATGTAAAACTATTCACTTGTTCAGACTGACGTCACCGCTTAGTCCGGGATGCCATGAGACTCTACACGGAGACTAGTATACTGTAAGCTTTTAAATGCTTATCTTAAAATGTGTATATAGCACTCATAAATGGCTGTTGAGTATTCTCAAGTAAAATAAGTAGAGGCTTGCCCCCGGAAGCAGCATTCCTTACGTCACGACTTAACAACATATTATTTTCAGACAGTTAGAAGTGACAGTGCTAAAAGGCCTAGAATCAAGTTTCCTTATCTGGCAGTGTTCAGTATTAGCTTGGCAGCTGTAAGCAGCTCATAGTTTCTGCAGCAGGTTTAATAAAGTCATCTGTTGGCTTTATATGTGGATGCATCTCGTGGGTCACTGCTCGGGTTGCTCCAGTCGTCAGCCTCAGGACCTGTCTGGTAATGTCGCCATGCTGACTTATTGAAGACTGGAAGACGCTCAAAAGATTCACTGGAAAGAGCCTTTGGAGAGTGGAGAGAGGCGATTTCTGGTTTCTGGTCGAAGCGAATATTATTACTCAATGTAATCCAAGCGTCCCACAGATGGAAACGTCAATGCAAATACCTTAAGATGAATTACTGCATCTGTCCCGAGCCCTTCAATCGAGTACAGGTTCAAGTCTCCCTGAAAGTAGCGTGCATAGAGTCTAGAGATTGGCAATCCATAGCCAAAACCAGCCTGCAAAGACAATATAAGCAGGTTGTTTGAAACCATGCATACAAACACAGACATAAGCAGTATGATTGGGTATTTACCAGTGGGACAGCAGCTTGAGAGGAGTCCAGACGTGGTGTCGGGGCAGTGGAATACATATAATTGAAGAGACGATCTATTTTTCGTAAAGGGACACCCCCACCTTTATCACTAATCTTAGAAGACAGACAGAGACATATAAACAGCAAATGAAAAAAGTGCATGTGTTATGTGATTTAAGTAAGTCTCCATGAACACCCTGTTGAAAACAAGCATGAAGCATGGCAGCTGGTTTGAGCTGGTCCTAAGAAACTAGCTCCATGTTGCCATGTTTCAAAACATAGCAAACCAGCATATGCTGGTTTTTCAACAGGGCATTCATGAAAAATAGGCATGTGTTGAACCTTTATGGAGAGGTCTTCTTTTCCCAGAGTAACCATTGCTTTCACTGGAGGAAGCCCTTCACCGTTGTTTTCATAGAGCTCCACCGTTGCCCGCATGGAATTCTGCACATACATACATAATATAGTGACTTACCCAAAAGATATATAGTAATTAAAAGGAATAAATGGCTCACAAAAGCCCACCTAAAACGTGATCATTTGAGACACACTTAATTGAATTCCTCTTAAAACGTCACCTAAAAATATAAGCAACTTTTTTGTGACACTTCATTATAAGGTTCATTTTGTTAACATTAAATAATGCATTACATAAAATGAACTATCGATGAAAAATACTTTAACAGCATTTTATTAATCTAGGTTAATGTTCATTTCTACATTATCACTGTTAGACTTTGCCGTAATTTTAGTTACTTACAGCAAAAAAGCCCATTAAAATACAATTTATATTATTTACAGTTAACTACTGTAATATGCACTGAATTATGGGTGTTTTATGAAATTTACAGTAACTTACTGTATATGGGAATTCGCAGTATTTTACTATTTACGTAAAAGCAGTAGTATTATATAGACTATATTTAATCCTATATATATATATATATATATATATATATATATATATATACACACACACACAAACACGCTGGATGTTTAAAATTTAAATCAAAAACATGTGGATGGAAGGATGTAAAATTTGTTCTTTGTGGGAGACCAGAGTCATTTTTATATTAGTATTTTCTCCAATAAAATCCACATTCCTACAATTTCTCAATAGGCAATCATTTGATTTGTCTCTGCTTTGAATTGTTGTTATGAATTCAGTTCTCTATTTTTTTGTAATGTTGCATCACAATAAATAAATACAATGGATGTAATGGAAATGGAAAATTCATACTGTAAAATGAAACTGCGATAAGTGCATCATACTGTAAAACACATTTACAGGTAAGCTACTGTAAAGGGGCAGTTACAGTAACTTACTGGCAATAGTGCTGCCTGTATGTATCTATGATAATGCAGTTTTCAAATAAAATAAGTTATTGTATTATGAATGATTATTGCTTATATTCATTTCTGTTATGACAACTCAGAGTGTTTGGCATGGTAATGGATATGACAATGTTGATATATTTGGTCTTGGCGGAATAGATCTGCACAGGACTTGCCACCAATAGATACACAAGACGCTGCTGTGAGCAAGTAAGACATGCTGTACAATTCAGCATACATAACCCTCAGCATCACGTAACCTAGCAGTTGCATCGCTTCACTGCAATTCATAAATCCTCTCCAGTGGCCTCACGGGATAGTAAAGTGTCCATCGTATACACACTTCAGAATCTCGCCAGAAGAGGTAGGTCATCCAGGTACTTTTTGCCTACACTTTGTACTGTGAATTCGGACATACTTCTTTTGTCACACTATATAGTAGGGAAGTGTGTGATTTCAGATGCAACCAATGTGATTGTAAGCAGATTGAGTTAAGGACCTATCAGCCTGCGCCATCTAGAGTTTCATGACAGAACTTTGTATATCTGCCCTCCTTTTGATGAAAGTATACTTTAAAAAAACACAAGTACAAAATGTTTGAATAAATCATTTAGTTTTTTTTGTTTTCTTCTAAAATATTATGACTAATTATAAATTAGCACTAACCTAGATTAATAAATGCAGTCAAATTTGTTGTTTGTAAATGTATTCATTGTTCATAACTAATGCATAAACTAATGTTAGCAAATTGAACCTTACTGTAAAGTGTTACCCAGTTTTCTTTCTCCTTTCAAATATCCCACTGTCTATTTCTCTTGCCTTGAAGAGCTCAAACAGCATGTGGAAAAGATGAGAGGGCACATAGACCACCTGTACAGGCTTCTTTGGGGTTTTGTCTAGCATATAGAGTGAGATAAGACAAGAAGGCACATATTTAAAATAATAAACTTTTGAGATGTTATTAAGACAATAAAACAGATGACATTCTCACAGTTGAATTCCCCGATCTTCAGTTCAGGTGCCGTCATGTAGTACTGCTCACAAAGCATCTTTGCCGTCTCATATGCATCTGGAAGGAGATATCAGAATCTTCAAAAGGTTTTTTTTTTATGCATCTGTGAATTTTAAGTATCTTTTAACTTACCTCTCACCACTTCAGCCACATTGCAGGCTGGGTCGATGCTTCCGATGTGTTTTGGTTGTGCAAGACAAGTGGCATCGCCAAACAGAAGAGCTGCAACATAATAAAAGAGCTGCTTATTGCCATACTTCAGAAGCTTGAGACCCCAGTTCAGGACATTTCTTCTGTCGTATTTAATTACTTAAAGGGATAGTTCACCCAAAAATGAAAATTAGACCATGATTTACTCACCCTCAAGTCATCCTAGCTAAGTGTATATGACTTTCTTCTTTCAGGTGAATACAATCAGTTATATTAAAGGTGTCATAAACTGAGAAATCAAACTTCCCTTGAGCTTTTGACATATAAGAGGTCATCATACTATAAGAATATCCTGTAAGTTTCAGAACAGAAAAGTTCCTTGTTAGTCCAATAAAAGCTTTTATTGACACCAGGCCCAGCAAACGACAAAGGGAGGCACTGCCTCTGCAGAAGAAGATCAACGCCTACTACTTCATCACTGCCTGTTTAGCCCCGCCCACCGATTCACGCATGACATGCAATAGAATAGGTAGCCTAAGTAACACTAGGTGGTGTTAAACCAGATCGAGCTACCAAGCAATAAACATGCTGTTGAGGACTACAAATTATTGTGCAGTGCCTGGGCTCGACAGTAATGCAACATGGAAGTAACTGTATTCATTCTAATGCCTGATCTGTGACCAGTGATTTCTGAAATGTAATGATTCATGTACAGTCAGATGTTCTTTGTGGTTGTTGGTTCAATCCCCGGTTCCACCTGACCAAGTGTCGAGGTGTCCATGAGCAAGACACCTGACCCCAGCTGCTCCCGACGAGCTGGAGGCGCCTTGCATGGCTGACACCACTGTTGGTGTATGAATGAGTCAATGAATAGGTGAATGTGAGGCAATATGTAAAGCGCTTTGGTTTGTTGAAAGCGCTATATATTTGTGTGTCAGTAAATCAAAACAGTGACTAAACGTCAACTTGCGTCAACGTCAACTTAAATTCTATGAAGAAAGCGATCAATGAATGCTCCCTTGGTAATCGCTGGAGCTGTCAATCAAATAGAGCGAGTTTATCAGTGACTGAGTTCTGGACCGTTTTATTCAACGAATCTCTTAACTATATCACGTTTGCACTGTTAGTTATGATGAAAGCATTCGTTAGTGTACAGAAACTGAGTTGCAATGATGAGATCGCTGCTTTCATGCGCTCAACATGTCTGTGATCGGCTACAATGCTCATATGACCCTGCAACCTTTCATGCCACGCTCAAAATATAATGCTATAGATCTAAATATAATGCCATAGATCTAAATGTAATGCAACACTTTTCACGATTAGTTAACCATGAGAGCTGTGATAGTAAAAACGTGCTAGAAGAGAGAGTAATTCTTAGCGATTTCAAATGGAAAGACGTTAGCCAATCACAGCAGCGGGTGTTTACACTGAACTCTCACAGCAGACACGCCCCTTAAAACAGAGCGTTCAGAGCAGAGGGCTAAAATCAGGATAGGAAAAATGCACAGGACTTCACAAAATCAACAATGTCACCAAAGATGTGTGTTTTTGCTTGTCATGGCAAGACAACCTGCACAGCTTCCCAAAGAACCCAGCGTTAATGGGACAGTGGGTGGGTGTTTTTCCGGAGCAGGAGTTGTGCAAGTGTTTGTTTGTTCCCTGAATTTTGGCGACGATGGTTTATAAACAAGATACAGTTCAACTCCGGATTTGTAGCTCGTCTAATGCTGAAAGATGGAGCAATCCCAGCGATTAAGGTTCACGGTCGTGTGTTGGTAGCAGGCGGTGAGTAAAACTGCTTCAGATGTCTATGTGTTGTTAGCTATCTATTCCATTGTTTTTCTATGTAAACATGCATAGCTCAACGTAATAGCTGCGCGCGCTCATCATTCTTTAGCTCCGCCCAAGAGATACGCCTATAGCTGCTCAACTTTTTCCGGAAAGACTCGGTACAGTGTATCTTTCTTTTATAAATATAATAAAACTAAAGACTTTTCAGAGATATGAAAGATGCAATACTACTCTATAGGTACTCAAGATTAACATGAGATTGACTGAAAATGAGTGACCCCCCCCCCCCCCCCCGTTAATAAAGGCCTTCTGAAGCGAATCGATGGGTTTGTGTAAGAAAAATATCCATATTTAAAACTTTACAAACTGTAATCTCTAACTTCCGCTAACTGTCGCAGACGTTCACGAAAGACTGGCGTCCCAGCGTATGACGTAGGACGCAGGCAAAGCATAAGTTCCAGTGACGAGCGTGGAGTGTAGAGGATAGAGCAAAACAAAACTTGGTTCTTCTCACAAGAACAAGCATATTCTCACTGGAGCATCCTACGTACATCATGCGCTGGAACGCCAGTCTCTCGTCCACGACAATTAGAGATTACAGTTTGTAAAGTTTTAAATATGGATATTTTTCTTAAACAAGCGCATCGCTTCGCTTCAGTAGGCCTTTATTAACCATGCAGAGCTGTGTGGAGCATTTTTTGGATGGATAGATACACTTTTATGGACTTCAAAACAGAAACAGCCAATCACTGCCATTACAAAACTTGGATTAGCCAGGACATAACTCTTGATTGTATTCGTCTGAAAGAAGAATGTCATATACACCTAGGATGAGGGTGAGTAAATCATGGGCTAATTCAAATTTTTGGGTGAACTATCCCTTTAACAATTATCCAACATGAATGTGATGTCACCCACTGTGCTGGTTGATGAGCATGCGGAAAGAAATGCGATTGGTGTAGAAGCGGTCAAGGAAGTACTGCACATTGCTGCTGATGAAGGGGTCAAAGCCAAACTTCTCTTTATATTCGATGACACCCTGGGCCATGGTGGGCACCACGTCATTGTGCCTGTTCCGAATCTTAATCAGGATCTCTAGGAAGCTGAAGCCCACAATAATAAGTTCTTTACTACTGGTGGACTTCAGTTATTGAGACATAGGGTGTGTTCACACTTGCAGTTCAGTAGGAAAATTATACAGTTAGTCCTGGTCCACTTAGCATTTTAACACAGACACTAAAGATACAGAAAAAAAGGCTTTTACTGGCTGAGAACTCACAAAGAGCTTATAAAATGTGTAAAGTAGTTAAAACAGCATCAGAAATTGTAACAAACTCTAATGGGTAACGTAGCTCTTATGGCGAGAAAAACCAGGGCTGTGTCCGAAATCGCCCTATATACCCTTAAATAGGGCACAATTTGAGGGGACAGCCATTTGCAGTGTTGTCCGAAACAATAGTGGACATTATCGAGTGCACTCTTTCAATCCCATAATGCACCACAATACACTGTGAGGGTCGTGCCGAATGAATTTCCGTGTCTCGCCAGAAGATGACGCCCACAGCTGAATCACCCATCCATTTTCCAAACCGCTGGTCCAATGTGGCTACAGCGTAATATCATACAGGTTTAATTTCCTTTCTGATTGATTATTAAATAGTTTGAGCAAGGTTTATACATGCTAGTGTTCATGACAGAAATTAAGATAAATCTTTTCATTACTACTGTAGCTGCCAGTTTGCCAAGTTTCAAATGATTATTAAACGGCAAGCACAAACTATGCATAAGCAGCAGCCCTTCTGGCACACTCAGTGTCTGACTTCACTCACTCGCTTTCATTCACTTCTTCAAGTGGACTATATTAGTGAAGCAATGTAGGGAATAGTGAATGAGGGTATAAAGGAGACGATTCAGAACACAGCCCAGGTATGCTTGAGCATTCTGTCCTTTTTAGGGTCACATCCTGAGCATCCCATTCAGTTTTGGTTCATTTAGATGTCCATGTTGCATTCATATTTCAGTCGAACTGTAGTTCATTTAGAAGTAGATGTTTTCGGTCCGTTTGTTCAGATGGCAGCGTTCACACTTATTCAAATGAAAGCACTAACAGAGCAATTGCACCAGAATTATTTTGTAATCGAACCAAACCCGCCAAGTGTGAACACACCCATAAACAAGTTCTATTATGCTAAATTATACTAAAGTATTTGGAATAGAGCTAAACATGCATTTTAAGAAAAAATACACATTTAATACACATTAACAGGCAAGAAAAAAGAAAATTGTTTCACACTTTCCCTGGCAAAATTGTGTTTGCTGAAAAACAGACTCACTCATTAAGGGTGTGGGGATCCTCTGGACTTCTTTTCTCGTACTCTAACAGCTCTTCAAAGCTCTGGCTGTACCTGATACCACAAAAAAAAACATGTATTATATAACACTGGCTCTTTCCTACTTTATAGCTCAGGCTTCTCTGTCATTCCTCTCATAACCACTAGGTGGAGTATGTGGCTCAATAAACCTAAACCCTGCTCAGTGAACAGTTCTTAAAAAAACAATGTGATCCTGGACCACAAAACCAGCCATAAGGGTCATTTTTTTTAAGTTGAGATTTACATAATAATAAATAAGCTTCCCATTGATGTATGGTTTGTCAGGATAGGTCAATATTTGGCCGAGATACAACTATTTGAAAATCTGGAATCTGAGGGTGCAAAAAATCTAAAAAAAAAAGGTGCAAAAAAGGTGCAAAAGGTGAGGATGCAAAAAAATCTAAATATTGAGAAAAACGCCTTTAAAGTTGTCTAAATGAAGTCCTTAGCAACGCATATTACCACTAATAATACATTTTCTATATATACGGTAGTGAAATTTTCAAAATATCTTCATGGAACATGATCTTTACTTAATATCCTAATGATTTTTGGCATAAAAGAAAAATCGATCATTTTGACCCATACAATGTATTGTTGGCTATTGCCTAAAATATACCCGTGCGATTTATGACTGGTTTTGTGCACTAGGGTCACATTTTTGTCTTAGTGTAAATAACCTTTTTTATGCATTGGAAAGATTCCATGGACGTTAAAAGTTCTTCATGGAACCATCAATGCCAATAAAGAACCTTTATTTAAAAGAGTGTACCACACTAATTGTACTATTTCTTCTTTATGATGTGTAATGTAATAATGTAATAAATAATGTATGAGTATACATAGCATGCACTGAATATCTAGATGACTGACTACATTAGCGAAAATGAAGCCAAATATGGTGTGGTATTTACTTTGAAACCCTTTTCACTCATAAATTGCTAGTAAAGTGAACAAATAATCGAAGTAGAAAGACTGAAATAGTATTGTCTTGTAAATGAATCCCAATAATCTTTACTTTATTCACAACCTTTAAAAATCATACTGTGTCCCATAATTCAATGTGTTCAACCTGTTCTTTCTTTTCCGGTCTGAGACACTTTGTTAACATCTCAAAATCTGATCAGACAGCCAGACTTTTAGATATTTTTATACAAAAATGGAATTAAAAAGTGTTTAAGACGATCACTGGAAGCCATGCATTTGACAACTATGTCATATACTACTGTTAATCAATTGTGGAATAATGCCTACTGTAACTATTTTCAAAAAATAGTATGCAATATAATATGAAGTGTAGTATTCCAGGACTTCAGCTTCACCTTTACATTCTGCTTCATGACCTACATGATGCTTTTTGGTATGCACTTACTGTCACATATGTATTCAGAACACTTACTCTGAGCACTTTACACCAAACCCAGCCACTGTTTACTCACAGCTCACACTCATCATCACACCTGGCCAGCCACAGGGACGGATGACACAGTCGTGACCTGGGCACAGACCTGTCAAAAGGCCCCCCAGTGCTCCGATTTCTCGTTTGAGCATGAGGTGGGGGCTGAGTCGACAGCGATCGACCCAACCCCCATCATCACCCTCCCACCCCCAGCAGCTTGTCCGGGCCGCCCATCTGGTCCAGTGCCCGGTTGGCCCGTTCGTTAATCCGTCCCTGCCTGGCCTCACTGAGCCCTGCCTTCCTCACCAGGACTCCACCAGTTTGACGGACGGCTGGCTCTGAAGATTGGCGGGCAACAAGGTGACTTCCCTCATTGTATTGGCCAACCTCACTGCCAGTTCTTTCCGCAGAAACATGTAGGAGGTTTTTTCACATGCATTTTCCCTGCCTGGTTAAACAAGAAGCAATAACAAGTTATTCTTTGTTTTCCAATGATGCGCATGTTGAGTCTCTGTATGCATGAGTGAGCATTTCTACAGCAGTATTACAAACATTGATTAATGCCAAAGATTAGAAAAACAAAACTGGTTCTACTCAACCTGCTCTGAGCGGGATTCAAACCGGGTCTCAGCTGTGGGAGGCAGGCGTGCTAACAAGGACGCTAAAGACTGCAGCCTCTAGCATCAGTCACTAGTGTGCATCTCGAGGCCAGGGGAGTGAGGTTTACAGACACCGCTCTTACTGGACTACGTCTGTAAACACTCACCTCCCTAAACCTTACTCCCATCCAAGTCACGGCACCAAATGTAAATGGTCCTACTTGACCACCTTCGAGCGGGATTCGAACCGGGGTCTCCAGCATGGGAGGCGGGGATGCTAACAAGGATGCTAAAGACCGCAGCCGCTAGCATCAGTGACAGTCACTAGCAGTCCACACTAGCACTAGTGTGAAGTTTACACCACCATATATACACTCACCTAAAGGATTATTAAGAACACCAAACTAATACTGTGTTTGACCCCCTTTCGCCTTCAGAACTGCCTTAATTCTACATGGCATTGATTCAACAAGATGCTGAAAGCATTCTTTAGAAATGTTGGCCCATATTGATAGGATAGCATCTTGCAGTTGATGGAGATTTGTGGGATGCACATCCAGGGCACGAAGCTCCCGTTCGACCACATCCCAAAGATGCTCTATTGGGTTGAGATCTGGTGACTGTGGGGGCCATTTTAGTACAGTGAACTCATTGTCATGTTCAAGAAACCAATTTGAAATGGTTCGAGCTTTGTGACATGGTGCATTATCCTGCTGGAAGTAGCCATCAGAGGATGGGTACATGGTGGTCATAAAGGGATAGACATGGTCAGAAACAATGCTCAGGTAGGCCGTGGCATTTAAACGATGCCCAATTGGCACTAAGGGGCCTAAAGTGTGCCAAGAAAACATCCCCCACACCATTACACCACCACCACCAGCCTACAGAGTGGTAACAAGGCATGATGGATCCATGTTCTCATTCTGTTTATGCCAAATTCTGACTCTACCATTTGAATGTCTCAACAGAAATTGAGACTCATCAGACTAGGCAACATTTTTCCAGTCTTCAACTGTCCAATTTTGGTGAGCTTGTGCAAATTGTAGCCTCTTTTTCCTATTTGTAGTGGAGATGAGTGGTACCCGGTGGGGTCTTCTGCTGTTGTAGCCCATCCGCCTCAAGATTTTGCGTGTTGTGGCTTCACAAATGCTTTGTTGCATACCTCGGTTGTAACGAGTGGTTATTTCAGTCAAAGTTGCTCTTCTATCAGCTTGAATCAGTCGGCCCATTCTCCTCTGACCTCTAGCATCAACAAGGCATTTTCGCCCACAGGACTGCAGCATACTGGATTTTTTTACCATTCTTTGTAAACCCTAGAAATGGTTGTGCGTGAAAATCCCAGTAACTGAGCAGATTGTGAAATACTCAGACCGGCCCGTCTGGCACCAACAACCATGCCGCGCTCAAAATTGCTTAAATCACCTTTCTTTCCCATTCTGACATTCAGTTTGGAGTTCAGAAGATTGTCTTGACCAGGACCTAGATGCATTGAAGCAACTGCCATGTGATTGGTTGATTAGATAATTGCATTAATGAGAAATTGAACAGGTGTTCCTAATAATCCTTTAGGTGAGTGTGTATATAGATATATATAGATATATATATATAGTCTGTGGTAGGCGTAGGACCATAAAATGTTTGTCCGATGTTGGTACGATGTTCTACCTGCCTGTCAACGCATGCGTTTTCATACCTCTGCGCACCTGCTCATGCAGACATCCCATTTAACGCCATCATTCGTCTCGTGATGATTTGCAGAATCGGCTGTGTGTTCATTAGTTTTGAAGGAGCCATGGTTTTGTAGACGCACTGAAGGGAGGGTGGGATCTCATGCTTTCAAAGATGGCTCGCTATTGCTAGCCTCTCCAAAAACTGCCTACCCTACCTTTAAAAGCACTGAGAAGGAATGTGACCCTCAAATATTATTAACATATAAATTATATATACTATACCAGTAAAAACTTTATCATTACTATTTCCCACATTTTAGAATAATAATGTAGTCACCCAAACAGTGAAATAACACAAACGGAATTTGGGAATTAACCCTCTATGGCATGACTTTTTATTTTGTAATGACATTTTTTTTTTCAAAATGTCGCCCCACCACCCCTGAACCAGATTTTGGTTTGTTGCCTCAGGGCAACAATGTGCCATAAGGGTACTAAAACTCCAAGGTTTTCTACATAGATTTTCAATAGGGAAAACAAGCAATATGTACATTAGATAAAGTTTTATTTTTGAAAAACGTCAAACAACACAAAAACACTACTACTAATTACAACTAACACCTCATTTATTATATTCATACACCTGTTAGTGGGTGGGATATATTGGGCAGCAAGTGAACATTTTTCCCTCAACGTTGATGTGTTAGAACTAGAAGCAGGAAAAATGGGCAAGCGTAAGGATTTGAGTGAGTTTGACAAGGGCCAAAATGTAATGGCTAGATGACTGGGTCAGAGCATCTCCAAAACTGTTCCCGGTCTGCAGTGGTCAGTCTCTATCAAAAGTGCTCCAAGAAAGGAACAGTGATGAACCGGCCACAGGGTCATGGGCGGCTAAGGCTCATTGAGACCCGTCAGGGTGCCCATGCTGACCCCTGTCCACAGCCGAAAGCACCAACAGTGGCACATGAGCATCAGAACTGGACCACTGAATGTCAATGCAATGAAAGAAGGTGGCCTGGTCTGATGAATCACGTTTTCTTTTACATCACCTGGATGGCCCGGTGCGTGTGCATGGTTTACCTAGGAAACACATGGCACCAGGATGCACTATGAGAAGAAGGCAAGCCGGCGGAGGCAGTGATGCTTTGGGCAATGTTCTGCAGGGAAACCTTGGGTCCTGCCATCCATGTGGATGTTACTTTGACATGCACCACCTACCTAAGCATTGTTGAGACCATGTACAGCCTTTCATGGAAACAGTATTCCCTGGTGGCTGTGGCCTCTTTAACTCTTTCACACTTCCACAAAGCAAAAATGCTTCAGGAATGGTTTGAGGAGCACAACGAGTTTGAGGTGTTGACTTGGCCTCCAAATTCCCCAGATCTCAATCCAATCGAGCATCTGTGGGATGTGCTGAACAAACAAGTCTGATCCATGGAGACCCCACCTCACAACTTACAGGACTTAAAGGATCTGCTGCTAACATCTTGGTGCCAGATACCACAGCACACCTTCAGGGGTCTAGTGGAGTCCATGCCTCGACGGGTCAGGGCTGTTTTGGCAGCAAAAGGGGACCAACACAATATTAGAGAGGTGGTCATAATGTAATGCCTGATCGGTGTTAATAATAATAATAATAATAAAACACATAAATGATACACATAATGCACATTCTTTGAGTTTTCTGAACTTGTAAAAACAAACTTCCCAGGAGGACTTGAATGCGCCATATGGTCCTAACCCTATGATATTGCCTGAACAAAAGTGGTCTACTGCAGTGTTGCCCTGAGGCAACAAGCAAAAAAACAGTTTTAGTATATAAATAAAAACACAATAAATATTTAAACAATCAAACATACTTCTTTACATACTGATGCACATGCATATATTTTTTATATAAATGTATTTCAATTTAAACATGTTAAAGAGTGATATTTATCTAACCAATTGAGGACACTGTGTCCCATGTGGCTTTGCTTCATGAAAGGACTGCTCCACCCCCAAACAAAAAGTCACACCCACTTCAGCCCCTCATTTCATTGAACAGACATGTCAGGTGATATTATATATATAAAAAATAAAAAAAGTTAAAGGGGCGGTGTGAGGTCCAAAAAGGTAGTTTGTTGCCTGAGGGCAACACCATGCCATAGAGGGTTAACTGTTTGCACACTCCAGCCATAAAAAAGGTACAAGTAGTTATATATATATATATATTTTTTTTTTTATCGTTTTTTAATTCACTAGGTAGCCTAATATGATTCTCTGTCTTTCTAAACTTTTAATCTGGTAGTGTACGTTTGACATAATGCATAACAAAACCACACACTGGACTCTTGAGATACAAGTTGTGTATAATAATGCATTTATTTATTATAGATAGATAGATCTAATGTACCTATAATATACTCTATTCATAAAGCACGTATTAGCCTTTGCAAAACTGGACCAGGATCATAATATGTAATGAGTGATATGTAATGGAGAGTCTATTTTTATTCAGTTGATGCCAATGCTGTGCCAATACTGAGCTTTAGCTTTCACTTGACCTTAATATCCACGGTTAATATAGGCTACGTTAAACAGTCAACGTGTTGATTCCATCACGCAGAATATGTGTTGAGATATATTCAAAACGAGACACAGCAGAAATCGTTCAGCACGAGACAGTCCTACATCAAAAAATGCATTAGCGGTTCTTTAACTCAAATCCAAAAATGTTTCATTACTCACCAAAATCCAGGAACTGCTTGATTGACATCGGTGAGGGCGAAAACCTTGAATAATATTCGATTTTGTGCGTGACATCTTTCAGCAAGTAGTTAAACAGCTTCATGTTTAGGAAGCAACTCTGTCAACTCCCACAGCTCGAGTAAGCTACCGCTCTCTCTCTCCCGAGTCCCGACGTGAGTTTCACTCTTTCAACAACACTTTACGATCCATTTCGTTTCTATGGCGACGGTTGTTGTAGCGCTTGTTATTGAGCGCTGATCTTCGTCACGTGACATGACAGCGCGTGCTATCACTTGCAGGACCGATTACACTGGTTTCCTGTAGGGATGGAGGAGATATGGATTGGAATGTAATATAAATACATAGTGCTAAACTCTTGCTTTAAGCTTCTATTTTCTGCTAACTTGTACCTTATTATACGGGGAGATACATTAATAGGAGATCGTTCAAAAATAATTAGACCTGGGTTTTGAGATGAAAATGTAGGCTATTAACGACAATACACACCCAATAGAGTTGTTGAACAGACTGTATAGGCTATAGTGTAGCTTACATTGTTTCACTGTTACAAGGCACATATAGCCCTATATAAGAGGTAGGGTGACCACCATCAAACAAACCAAATGTGGGACGATTACTAAGTTTGTGTGGGACAATGTGGGACATGTTACCAACACTAAAACATAACCTGAAACTGTTGTATAATCTTAAATTCAACATCACTGAGCCCAAACGCAGCAGGCATCATGCAGATAACTACTTTTGAAACAGTTCTGACCAAGTGCAACTAAAATCCAACTAAATAAATAATGAAACAAATACTAGTGACCGTGTTTACTCCTTTCTTTTCAACCATTGGATATGGTTTAAAAAATGGCTTTTGTATTTGTGTAAGGCGGGATGTTACTTCTGACGAAGCGCTGTTAAATATAGGTGAAAAACGATGCCGCAAAAATAATAAATAAAATGCTTTCTTAAAAAGGCAAAAGAACGCATGCATGTTTTCTCAATATGATCATTAAAAATCAATAGACTGGTGAAAATGCGGGACATTTTCTCAATATGCGACATGCGGGACAAGGGGTGAAAATGCTGTGCGGTACAACGCAAAGCGGGACAGGTGGTCACCCTAATAAGAGGTCAGTGCTGAACATCAGCATATATCAAGTAATGTATGCTCATAATTTGAAACATTTTTGTGACATTACAAAAAGTTATTTTTATAAACCAACCAGTGATCTAGCATGAACATAAAAGGAAGCAAACTAGGCGGTCGCCTAGGGCGCCGTAAGGGGGCGCCACTTAGCGCATATCTGGCATTATGTTTGTGTGTAAAGGGTGTCACGGCCACCCTAAAATGTTATTGCCGCCCCCACTAGTTCCCCCACACTATTGGATCAGAGAACTGTCAATCTGACGATTCCTATATGCCATCAGATCAGAGTAGGCTACTGTCAAAAAGGTTTGCGTTTGGAGCCTCAACAACACCATAGATCAATGAACTCAGTCAATGCTTTGGCAAGGTAACACTTTTTTTAACCATAAAATAAAGCTAAATTCAAACTAAAGGCCAATTAAAATAACAGGTACAAATCTGTATTTTAGGGCAGTATTTGTGGCAGTCTAGAAATCCCGCTGTGAATGGGCAGATAGCATTGCTCGGTGTGTATGTTAGAGGCAAAATATAACTGCACACTTACTTCAGCATTTCATGACTCTATAAAGCTTTCTTCTCTTATTGCTCCTCCAAAATGTTTTTGCGCCAATGCATTGTTAAAAGAATCAGTGTGTTTTGTAATTGTCCCATATAAAACTTTAGCGGCCAATTTAAAAATGGTATAATAAAATGTGCAAATTCACAACATGAATACATCCTTTATTAAATCACGTTGACGAATTTAACTTTTTTACGGATGGTGTTGAATGCTGAATCGATTCATTCAGCTCTAATAGTGCTTAATGCAAGCAGTGTCGTACACACAGAGGGCAAAGCGTCGTGTTATAGGGGAAGTTCACGCATCAATGAGTAACAAAAATCACACTGAATCAGTATTTATTCTTATTACTTTCATGTGAAATGTACTAATAACACATAATAATTATGTAGTTATGTCTGAGAACAATTTCTTAGCAACTAGGGACTGCACAAATATAGGCTATATATTATAGGCCTAGGGCTATACAGGCATCTGGCTCAGGGCCGGCCCTGACCAATTTGCTGCCCTAGGCAAGATTTTACTTGGTGCCCCTTGTATCAAGGTTTAGCACTACATGTTATCAGTCTCAGTTGTGGAAACACTAGTACTGTTTTATTTTTGTAATGCATTGTTTTTTTAATTTATTTTTTATGATGTTTTATATGATGTCCAGTCCATTCTACCCCCATCATGACATTATTATTATTAAAAAACATTTAAAGGCTGATGATAGTTAAACTATACAAAAATAGCACCTACGCCACATTACAGCCTAAACAAAAATAGCAAGAGTGCATCTGGCAACCTATTGAGAAACTATTGAGAACTAGCAAAAGTGTTTGTTTTCCAGTAGATGGCAGCAATCTTCCACTAAACTATGCACATTCATGTTTTCACCATGAATTAAACTGAGAAATTTAGATATTTAATGTGAAATTTACATAAAATGTTGCTATTTTAAATAAACCTGTATATAAATATCATTACTAATTTGGGCAAATACATTTGAAAATTGCCATATGTCCCCTTAAAACTGCACGACGGCAGAATAAAAACATTAGGCTATTAAAAAAGTGATATTACATGATTTTTTTTATTTTTATAAAACCACACTGTTTGTGGCCTCTGGAGAACCCAGAACGGCTGCTTGCATATATAAAACTGGAATTAATTAGCGAACATTAGTATTTTACTACTATGCATTTAGATAAACTGTTCATTCATTAGCCTACCTCACACTGCAAAAAATGCTCTTCTTATTTAGTTTTTTTTTCTTTCTTGTTTCCAGTCCAAATATCAAATATTAAATTCTTAAATCAAGATGTATTTACTAGTAAAATGACATTATATTTTTCCTTGTTTTCTGGGGGGGAAAAATCCAAATGAAGTGAGTGTTTGCTTAAAACAAGAAAAATGATCTGCCAAATGGGGTGAGAAGAATTATCTTATTTCTGTTTGGGATAGAAACAAGAAAAAAGCTTTCAATCAGAAACAAAATTATTTTTCTCACCCCATTGGCAGATAATTTAGCTTGTTTTAAGACAAAATATAAATTTACTTATCTAGTAAATGCATCTTGATTTAAGAATTTTTTTGATATTTAGACTAAAAACAAGACAAACATACTAAGTAAGAAGATAATTTTTTGCAGTGTATCCCTTATCTTCCCTGCATCAGAGGGCTTCTGTCTTTTTTGACACTACAATTCGGCAATCCGTCATAAATAATCAGGCAACTTTAACCGTGTCTACACCAGGCGCGAGCGGCCAAGCACCCTAAACAATGAAAGCAATCCTGTCTACGTTAGATGCGGCGAGAGGCGACGCGACACAACAAATTCCTTAAATTAAACTGATCGTGCGTTATATTTCGGACGCACTTCAAGCTCAGCGGGGGAGACTGATGAGGCGGACCGGGAAGATGCGGGGACTTAGTTAAGTTTTTTTGCGCTTTATTTGGTAATATTTCAAATTAATATGAATAAAATAGTATCAGTAATAAATGTTGGCGCCCCTATAGATGAGTGGCGCCCCTAGCATTTGCCTATTCCGCCTATGCCACGGGCTGGCCCTGATCTGGCTATTAATTTGAATCCTTATTAACAAATATATACAAATATATTTTGGTATGTATGTATTTGTTAATTAATTCCAGTAATACCAATGTTGCAATGGGGGCACCAATAAGGATTTTGCCTAGGGCGTCAGAATGCCTAGAAACGGCCCTGAACATAAGAAATAACCTTTAGTGAGCTAACACTTAATATCAGTGATATTTGGCACTCACATTTCTTTTCTTTCGGATGAGACGTTAAACCGAGGTCCTGACTCTCTGTGGTCATTAAAAATCCCAGGATGCCCATCGATAAAGAGTAGGGGTGTAACCCCGGCATCCTGGCCAAAATTTGCCCATTGGCCTCTGTCCATCATGGCCTCCTAATCATCCCCATATACAATTGGCTTCATCACTCTTGTCTCCTCTCCACCAATCAGCTGGTGTGTGGTGGGCGTTCTGCCGCAATATGGCTGTCCTCGCATCATCCAGGTGGATGCTGCACATTGGTGGTGGGTGAGGAGATTCCCCCTTCTATGTAAAAGCGCTTTGAGTGCCTAAATCAAGAGAAACTCAAAATATTATGTTAACTACATTAATTATATATGTTAATTTGACAAAAGAAAATAAAGTTGTGATAAATCATGAAAATAATTGTTAACAATTAATAAATTGAAACTTACGCAGATTAGGCATCATTTTGCTGCCAAAACAGCCCTGATCCGTCGAGGCATGGACCCCTGAAGGTGTGCTGTGATATGGCAGCAGATCCTTTAAGTCCTGTAAGTTGCGAGGTGGGGCCTCCATGGATCAGACGGATACCGTTTCCATGAAAGGGTGTACATGGTCTGCAACAATGCTTAGGTAGGTGGTACATGTCAAAGTAACATCCACATGGATGGCAGGACCCAAGGTTTCCCAGCAGAACATTGCCCGGAGCATCACACTGCCTCCGGTGGCTTGTCTTCTTCCCATAGTGCATCCTGGTACCATGTGTTCCCCAGGTTAGCAACACACACGCACCCGGCCATTCACGTGATGTAAAAGAAAATGTGATTCATCAGACCAGGCCACCTTCTTCCATTGCTCCGTGGTCCAGTTCTGATGCTTGCGTGCCCACTGTTGGTGCTTTCGGCAGTGGACAGGGGTCAGCATGGGCACCCTGTCTGGTCTGCGGCTATGCAGCCCCATACCCTCAAATTGCGATGCACTGTGTATTCTGACACCTTTCTGTCAGAACCAGCATTAACTTCTTGAGCAATTTGAGCTAGCTTGTCTGTTTGATCGGACCACACGGGCCAGCCTTTGCTCCCCACGTGCATCAATGAGCATTGGCCGGGCGAATCGGCAAGTACTGGGTCACCAAAACAAGAATAAACAACAAAAGTAGTGGTTTTCTTTGAAAAGTAAAGAACTCAAATTATATGCATTTAATTATACAAATAATAAAACCTTGTTTAAAATTAACCATGAAATAAATGATATACAATATCAATAATAAAAGTTGTATGAAAATGACTGCAGACTTAATAGGTTAACAAATGAGAACAAAACACAGTGTACACAGAACACAGATCTAAATTATAGGAAATACTAATTATTAGTTAACAATAGGAATTACTTATAAAGGAAATAAAGCACTATAATGCCAAGTTAATGGGTTCGATTCCCAAGGATGTGTACCTTATGCAATGCAAAAACATCTGCCAAAAGCATAAATTAAATAAGTCGTATTTGTAGCAAAGTCAAATGTAGCAAATTTTATGTTAAACAACTTTATTTTTTACATGTACAACTTTACATGTAAGGTTAAATCTGACATGCAAAATATATTAGCTATATGCTTAAAATACATATTTTAAGCCTATTACAGTAATCATAAGACATCCTCTATAGCAAGGTGATAGCTAGGCAGTCAATAGAACTTGATATACTGTTTTCTGCAACATCAGCAATCATTAATCCTCACTAAACTACAGATACAGATCATAGAATATGGGTCAGCTGTTATTTAAGACACTGATAGCCAGTGGAGGTGTTTGTAAACAGGTGGGATCGATAACACTCAGGTTCTCTATTGTAATGTCTGATGGCAGCACAAACAAATCATACTTTTGCTTTTCATAAAAGGGTACCTTTGTAACACAGTTTGTAGTTTGAAGTACATACAAATGCTGTGAAGACTGTTCTCAAACTGTTCCAGATATAATCTTTACAAGCTTAGGGCTATAGGTAATATTGTTACCATTTCCTTTGCCAATTACAAATGTTTTGAGCCATCAAAAGCTCAAGACAAGGTATTTTTTCTCGGTTGTTTTTACATCCTTTCTCCTCAACCTGGGATCTCTGCTGACTGTTTTTTTCCCTTTGTTTTATACTATTTTTGAGGTTATCTCCAATCATTATTCCTAATGGAAAAAGTTTGCCAAATGTAATCTATGTGAAGTGAGTTCAATAATGTGTCAAACAGTTCTATGTGACGCAATAATAATAATTGTTGCACAATTAGATTCACATTAGGTTGTAAAGTAAATCAGAAATATTTTAGATGCTGCACTATGTTTAGGTCACTAATCAAATAAATACTACAAAATAAATCTATACAGTATATCTGCCACCAGCTAGAATGACACGTTATTTTTTGTTAGACTCGTCAATTTTTCATATAAAAATATATATACAGGTGCTGGTCATATAATTTGAATATCATCAAAAATTTAATTTATTTCACTAATTTCATTCAAAAAGTGAAACTTGTATATTATATTCATTCATTACACACAGACTGATATATTTCAAATGTTTATTTCTTTTAATTTTAATGATTATAACTGACAACTAAGGAAAATCCCACATTTCGTATCTCAGAAAATTTGAATATTACTTAAGAAAGGATTTTTAGAAATCTTGGCCAACTGAAAAGTATGAACATGAAACGTATGAGCATGCACAGCACTCAATACTTAATTGGGGCTCCTTTTGCCTGAATTACTGCAGCAATGTGGCGTGGCATGGAGTCGATCAGTTTGTGGCACTGCTCAGGTTTTATGAGAGCCCAGGTTGCTCTGATAGTAGCCTTCAGCTCTTCTGCATTGTTTGGTCTGGCATATCGCATCTTCCTCTTCACAATACCCCATAGATTTTCTATGGAGTTAAGGTCAGGCGAGTTTGCTGGCCAATTAAGAACAGGGATACCATGGTCCTTAAACCAGGTACTGGTTGCTTTGGCACTGTGTCCTGCTGGAAGTTAGTCAGCAGCAGGAAGCATGAAGTGCTCTAAAACTTCCTGGTATACAGCTGCGTTGACCTTGGACCTCAGAAAACACAGTGGACCAAAACCAGCAAAATAGCACCAGGGATTGTTTGCGCCGGAACACGCCTCCTTTTTTGCGCTGAACCGCCCAGGGAGCGCAAGTTCATTCACTAGTTTAGCGACGTGCTTCTGTGGAGGGAAAAGCGCGCTTTGCGCGGGTGCAAAATAGGAATGACACATGCGTCGGTGTACA
This sequence comes from Romanogobio albipinnatus, assembly GCA_023566225.1. Taxonomy (NCBI): domain Eukaryota; kingdom Metazoa; phylum Chordata; class Actinopteri; order Cypriniformes; family Gobionidae; genus Romanogobio; species Romanogobio albipinnatus. The sequence continues at coordinate 18,792,782 of CM042255.1, read as the reverse complement.
AATTCAATTGCGCTGGGTGCAAGATAGGGCCCCTACTGTTGTTCAAGAGTGGCTTGACACAAGGAATGCGACAGCTGAAACCCATGTCTTGCATACGTCTGTGCGTAGTGGTTCTTGAAGCACTGACTCCAGCTGCAGTCCACTCTTTGTGAATCTCCCCCACATTTTTGAATGGGTTTTGTTTCACAATCCTCTCCCGGGTGCGGTTATCCCTATTGCTTGTACACTTTTTTCTACCACATCTTTTCCTTCCCTTCGCCTCTCTATTAAAGGGTCATGCTGCACCAGATCATGCCCCCCTGCTGCAGCGGGGGTTTTTCACACCTTCGATTTGAAAAAGCTTCCAAAAAGGGGGCGTGGTCAACTGCGAAAAGGTGGGATGGGTATTGTGTGGAAAGAGGGAATGGTTTGCATAAATAGGGGAGTGTCATTAAGCACATTAAAAGTAGCTCATTTGCAAACCGGCAATGCACAGACACAGGTGACATGGATAGCGATACCGACAGCAGCAGTTACAGCGGTTCTGAGACATGTTTTGGTTCACACATTGGCAATGTTTACAACAGAGAGATGAGATGAGGGATGAGTACAGCGAATGAGAGTGGCGTGCAGCAGGAAGAACAGACAGAGATCGCTCGAATGTCATTCAGCTCTTCAGATCAGCATAGGTTAATTCAGTGAGAAATGAAAATAAATGTTATTCTGTATGACAAAATATTTAAGAAACGTGATAATAAATCTATATTTGTCCAAATATGCACACTGTTTGGCAAGATGAACAACGCGCCGACGTGGTTATGCTCTTATGAGAGAACATGAACCACCCACGAACACTCTACATGCTTGTGATGCGATAGAGTAGTGGGGGGTCCACGGAGATGTACTCGGCAGGGAAGCCTCACTGTAATCCTCAGGTCACCCAGGCTTATCAGCCAAAGTAGTCCCTTTTCTGGTGCACCAGAAAAGAAACTAGATTGGGGTATAAGCGAAGGAACGCCGCAACGTCAGTGACTGACGATGCGCGCTGGGTTGCCCGTGACAACCCACGCTGTCCGGCAGCTAGAATAAATCTATATTTGTCCAAATATGCACACTGTTTCACTAAGAACCCGAACACATGCGGGTTAGTGCATGTCTGTGACCACAAATAAAACGGAGAAGACGTGGCTTTTGATTCTTGTTGATATTTAATTCAAAGTATTGTTCATTACAGATCGGTTATTTTGCACTCCTGACATAAATTAAGAAATTAATGTCAACGCTTGCAGGTTCGCCATGCGATTCCTCAAGTTAATTTTACTTTACAGAGCATTTAGCAATGGCTTCCAGGTGGCGTCCCGGTTACAGCTCGCTCAGTGCCCTTACTTCGTATCAGCGCGACCATCCGACGGTTGTTCCACCGTAGATTATCAGTCTTTACCCACACGAAAGTAATCCAGGGAGCACCTTCATGACACGCAGAAAACAACACCTCACTTTCCTCCTTGACTTTTCTGCACGCTGCTTCCAAAACTTCCCCACCATGTCTCAACAATAATGATGGAAGACGAACCTGACAGAAGTGACTGTCTCATGCATAATAACTAAATTATATTTAATGCATACTACAGCGCAGTGATTGGATTGCATGAGCTTTAGGTCATGAATATATGTCGAGAATCGTCAAACGGTCGACGTCAGCATGTTCGAGCAGCCCCATACTTGGGCCTACAGTACACGCTGACGTCAGCTTCTGTGACGTTGCTCCGACTTAGCTTTTCAAACCGGAAGACAGAAATCGCTCTGAAAAATGCAAAAATAACTATTATATAATAATAGTTATGAGTACCTTTAGTGTTTTCAATGATATGCAGCCTATACATATCTGTTTACATCTCAAAAATTGTGTTTTAGGGTTTCATGACCCTTTAATATGCTTGGACACAGAGCTCTGTGAACAGCCAGACTCTTTTGCAATGACCTTTTGTGTCTTGCCCTCCTTGTGCAAGGTGTCAATTGTCGTCTTTTGGACAACTGTCAAGTCAGCAGTCTTCCCCATGATTGTGTAGCCTACAGACCTGACTGAGAGACCATTTAAAGGCCTTTGCAGGTGTTTTGAGTTCATTAGCTGATTAGAGTGTGGCACCAGGTGTCTTCAATATTGAACCTTTTCACAATATTCTAATTTTCTGAGATACTGAATTTGGGATTTTCCTTAATTGTCAGTTATAATCATCAAAATAAAAAGAAATCAACATTTGAAATATATCAGTCTGTGTGTAATGAATGAAGATAATATACAAGTTTTACTTTTTGAACGGAATTAGTGAAATAAATCAACTTTTTGATGATATTCTAATTATATGACCAGCACCTATAACTGTACTGTATAAAACTGTACACATAATGAATGTTATAGGCCTATAGTCTATATTATAATAGATAGGCTACAAGTATGTAAAGGTATGCTGCATAAATGAAACAATATTATTTAGCTCTCTCATATCTTTAATGATCTCCCAGAATCATAAAGATGTACATAGTTTTAGCTAGGTTTTAGCATCATAAGGAAGATAAATATATTATATCAGTATATGACAACGCTAATTGTTTTGAATTGACCTTAAATCTGAGAATGCTTTGGTGTATTTAACATTCTAAGTTCAAATTTGACTGAATTTTGGATGTTTGCAATCACCTATTCATTGTCATGTTCATTGTCTAAAAAAAAAATACATATAAAAAAACAAAAACAAGGCGCTTATTATATATGTGCTCACTGCATTTTAATGACCACAATCTTCAAACACCTTTTACGGATAAAAAAAATACAGATATAATATTGTATAACATAATCATTTTGTTCAAGTGAAGATTATTATTAAAAACAATATCAAAGGAGCCAAGAGGAAATGTTGTTGAAGCTATAAAGAAATTAAAAAGAACTGAAAGCACTTAATGGTACACTAAAAAAAAAGGAAACCTTTTTTAAGATTTATGTATTTCAATTAATAGTAAAATTCCATCAAATTGAATTGAATAATCCTTATATTTTAAATGAATACCTGATTAAGGATTATTCAATTAAAATACATAAGGATTATCCAATTAAATTTTACCATTAATTGAAATGCATACATCTTAAAAAAAGGCTTAATTTTTTTTGAGTGTACATATACATTATTATATTTAATGAAAACAAATAAATAACAACAAATAACCCTTCTCCCAACTAAGTAGAACAAATTCACAATATCTCCATCTACAGCATGAATGACAAATTGACAAAAAGTTAAAGTAAAACTACAATAGTATAAGAGACAGTATCATATTTATATACATTTTAAATTAGGAACACCTGCAAATATATAATCGGCCAATCACATGACTTGATGCAATTATGCATGTAGACATCAAGACGATCTGCTGAAGTTCAAACTGAGCATCAGAATGGGGAAAAAAGGTGATTTAAGTGACTTTGAACATGCCAGATTGGCTGGTCTGAGTATTTCAAATACTGCTGATCTATTGGGATTTTCAAACACAACCATCTCTGGGGTTTACAGAGAATATGTCACATGTCTGTGCTGTCTCAAATAGACATGGAGGAGGAGAAAGGCTCCCTCCGTGACAGGTCCGGTGGTCCTGAGTCAGGTGGCATCTTGCCCTGCCCGCGCCGACCAGGCGCCTTGCCCTGTCCGCACTGCCCAAGCTCCTTGCTCTGTCTGCGCCGGCCAGACGCTTTGCTCTGTCCGCGCCGCCCAGGCACCTTGCCCTGCCCGCGCCGACCTGGCGCCTTTCCCTGTCCGCACCACCCAGGGGGTTGCTCTGTCCGCGCCGCCCAGGCACCTTGCTCTGTCCGCGCCGCCCAGGCACCTTGCTCTGTCCGCGCCGCCCAGGCACCTTGCTCTGCCCGCACCGCCCAGGCACCTTGCTCTGCCCGCGCCGCCCAGGCGTCTTGCTCTGCCACGGAGTCCCGAGAGGGCAACGAGTCTCTGTGGGCCACCCTGGCCTCCAAAATTCTGTGGCCCGGCCTGGCCTCCCGAACTCTGTGGGCCGCCCTGGCCTCCCGAACTCTGTGGGCCGCCCTGGCCTCCCGAACTCTGTGGGCCGCCCTGGCCTCCCGAACTTTGTGGGCTGCCCTGGCCTCCCAAACGTTTTGTTTCCCTCTAGTCTGTCCCTCCCGTCCTGGTCTGCCCCTCCCGTCCCGCCCTGGTCTGTCCTTTTGTTCCCCCTGGGTCCCCTGGTGGAGCGTCTGGTAGCCGCTCCGTAGGGAAGGGGTAATGTCACATGTCTGTCCTGTCTCGTATAGCACAAGTGGTGGTTTGTTATTTTGAGCTAAGTGTTTTTGTCTTTGTCTGATCCCATGCCTCTTGTTATCTAATTATTTATTAATTTGCCCCACCTGTAGTTCCCCATTACCAGCCTTATTTGTCCCCTATTTAATTTCCTTGTGTTTTCAGTCCTGTGCTGATCCGTTGTCTTCATTCATGTTGGTGTCTTGTCCTGACATGTCTTCGGTTTCCCTGCTCCTTGTGCCTGGTGCTTGTTTTGCAGTTCTGTTTATTTAATAAATCTTTTGGTTCCTCTGCATTTGAGTCTTCATCCCTTTTCCTACCCACACGTGACAGAATAGACCTAATAAGATAAAATATCCATGCAGTGAGTGATAGTTCTGTGGGCAAAAATGCCTTGTGTTGTGTGGTTCGAGCTGATACAAGAGGCAACAATAACTCAAATAACCACTTGTTTCAACCGAGGTCTGCAGAAGAGCATCTCTGAACACAACACGTCAAACCTTGAAGAAGACACACTGGTGCACACTCCTGTCAGCTGAGAACAGGAAACTGAGGCTACAATTCACACAGGCTCACCAAAATTGGACAATAACAAACATTGCCTGGTCTGATGAGTCTTGATTTCTGCTGTGACATTCAGATGGTAGGGTCAGAATTTGACTTAAACAACATGAAGCATGGATCCATCCTGCCTTGGTTCAGGTAGCAATGGTTCAGGCTGGTGCTGGTGATGTAATGGTCTGTGGGATATTTTCTTGGCACACTTTGGGCCCCTTAGTACCAATTGAGCATCGTTTAAATGCCACATTGTTGTATTGTAATTTGTTGCTGACCATGTCCATCCCTTTATGACCACAATGTTGGTCTGATGGTTGTGTACAACCCAAAAATGAAAGCCTGTCAACAATAAAAAAACGAGAAATATTCACAGATGTGTGCCAACCCTTCTGTGTCAACCACAACAGCTCTAGAGTTCATAAAACCAGTTTTGCCTGTCTTTCACAGTTATGAGACAGTCCGGGCATGTTTTCTATTGGTATGGATACTTGTCATGCCACATTATAGTGTACAGTGAAGCAGAAACAATAAGATATGCGTTTTAGGTTTGGTTCTTTGAGTAGGTTATCATCTGGGCGTTGTGGGAATATATGAATTTGATGACCGGCAGGTGGCTTAGAGCTATTTGTGGAAACCAAGCCTAATGTTACATGTTAATCAGCTAAGAAGCTCAGCACTCTACAACTGCACAGTCTCACTCGCACCAAGGATAAAAACACTGAACGAGTCCTCTGTTCTATAGCATACACAACCAAACGTTTCCCGCAGAAAGAGAAAGTAAGGTCTAATGGGCTTGGGGCATATTGATTGTCATACATGAAATTTGGTAATTACAATAGCAATGTACTAAATCTGGAATTTTGCAAGTGTGTTTCCCCACGTTTCTGCAAATCGGCTATTAAAGTAGGCCTAACAAGAGTTTGTAACTTGTAGCTAGATTTAATATATGTATATATGTATATATGTATACCAGGTTGGGACGTTTTGCAAACCGATTCATTGAAAAGATCCGATTCAAAAGAACGATTCGCTTGCGAATCGAACATCGCCTCGGTGCTAGTTGGATTGCAGTAGGAGCAGCGAGAGTGGATAGAGAGAGAGAGAGAGAGAGAGAGAGAGAGAGAGAGAGAGAGAGAGAGAGAGAGAGAGAGAGAGAGAGAGAGAGAGAGAGAGAGAGAGAGAGAGAGAGAGAGAGAGAGAGAGAGAGAGAGAGAGAGAGAGAGAGAGAGAGAGAGAGAGAGAGAGAGAGAGAGAGAGAGAGAGAGAGAGATGAAAATCACTGCCCGGCCACAAGACAGACGGGCCACGCATGAAGAAGTTAAACGGCCGAGGCGACATTGAAGGGCTGTCATATCTCGGGTGGATACGGAGAGCGCCCGTGGTGCTGTTTAGAGAGCTACCCACATAATTTCTCCCGTGTTTTCCACGAAGGAGGCGAAAACTACCCGCCGCCATTTTTTTGGAAGTGACTGACTGGGAGTGGAGAGTTAACGTTAGCTGTAAACTGGCCACAGCTGATTTAGTTTATATTCCCAGTGAGTCATCACCTTCAACACTGTCAGCCCGGACGGCCCGGGTACTGTAAATACACCGACTCTTCTCCACTATACGAGCTGTCGAAGGTCCAAAGGAATAAACAAGAAGAGAATTTGTTTACAGATTTCTCCTGAATTCCCACTGACTGTTCCTCCCAGGATTGCTGGTGTGGGCTAAGTAGCCACATTAGCACGCTGAGGATTTCTCGTGGAGTCCGCTCAACCCTGGCCTGGTGGACGGGTGAGTTCAACTACACCCTCAAACGAGCCGTTTATCTGTTCCTGTCAGGACCTCGCTGATGTCTCGCTGCGGTCGTGTCGCTATTTTGTCGTCGTATGAAGTTGGCTAACATTCCACGAACTGCTCAGCTAATATGTGGCTAATATGGCTAAATTGGGTTTGGTCTACAACTTTTCGCGTTGTTTAATCCTGCGAAAGAGCCAAACTGAAACCAGCCTCTTGAATAGCAGTGTCACTAATGAAAGAGAGTTTTGTTGCTGGTTCGGTGAATTGCAGCTTTATTTGTGCCAGCATGCAGGGTTAACAAACTTGGTTAATTGTGTTTTATTTTGCTGAAACTACTTTGGTATTCATAAAAGTGTCGAATGGACTGCTGAAATAGCGTTTAGCTGACTAGCCAAATGTTTAAACTTGGCAAACTTGTGCCCTTCCATGAAGGATTAAGGATTAAACCCAGAGTGAGGTAAAACATGAGGATTTTTTGTCTAGCATTAGTTTTTTAACGTCATTTATCAATAATAATATCAGCTAAACACAGTTTATACGACAATGTCCAGTGTCGCATATTATTGCAATGACACTCCCTCCCAGTTTCACTGCACTGTTTCCAGGCTTTGATAACACAACAAAACAAGCCTTTTAGGGCCTTGTATTATATTGTGCTTCCTCATTATATAAATTATCCATGCCTCTGTTATGACAAGTAATCAGTTGATTAAAGTGCTGGTTTATCGAGCTGGGTATCCCCTTGTTGTGAGCTGCATTCAGTGACGCGCGCCGCATTCCTCATCTCGCAGTGTTGACATTGCGTAACACGCGCTGGGCTGCGTTTCCCAAAACCATCGTAAGCTTAAGTGAATCGTAGAACAATTGCCACCAATGGCCTCTACGATCAATTTAGGCTAAAGATGGTTTTGGGAAACGCAGCCCTGGACTGGCCATCAGCCCGTGTACTCTTATACCTATTTAAAGCGTCATTCACGACCGTCACCTGGCCTAGGGACATCACAGTTCCCCTATCTGCGTAGTTATCGTTATTTAATAGATCACTTTCAAACAGCTTCGTCTCAGAGCTGAAATAAGCTCAGTCTGAATATTGATCGCCTATTTGAGTCTGCGCTGGTCTTCCCATTCTTTGTCAATGTGGATCTATCGGTGTGTGTATATTCGAGACTCGATGTGCTTGTCAGTCCTTCCAGAAAAATGCGGCTTTTTTTGTGATTGTTGCGGGCAAAAATCCTTGATTATGCGGCATGTTTTCTTAAAAAATGCGATGGAAAATGCAGGATATTTATGCAATTTTATGCGATGAAATTGCGGGAACTTGCAAAAACTGCGGTTTGATGAAAAAGAGAAAAAAAACACTACATCACAGAAAGTGCTGGGAATATTTAAGTTCTCATCTTGTTTTATTGAAGACCTTAATAAACACATGGCTCAAATTTACAAAACATTGAGTCAAACAAGTTCTGTAGTTTTACAAAAGGAATATTCTACAACTTGAAAAATGAATAAATAACTTCCTGCTTTACAGAGGTAGCTTTACAAAACAGACATTTGAGTGCTTCCAATGCACAAAGTGCAATCTCTTAAAGGGTTAGTTCATCCAAAAATTTAAATTCTGTCATTAATGACTTCCCCTCATGTCGTTGGACACCCGTAAGACCTCCGTTCATCTCTAAATAACGACTTATATAGTGATGACCGATTTCAAAACACAGCATCATTGAATCAGCGAGTCGATTCATGATTCGGATATCGTGTCAAACTGCTGAAATACGTGACTTTGGCGATCCGAGCCGCTGAATCAACTCATTGATTCATAACGCTTCGAAGCTTCATGATGCTGTGTTTTGAAATCGGTCAACACACCGGGAAACTGCTTTGCACGGTCTTTTGCTGTTATTTTTGTTGGCAAATGGGAGTTTGCGCTTCATCATGGTTTCACCGATATCTATGGTTTCACCACGGGGGTTTGCAGCTTTTCGATGATGTTCGCGTCGGGTAATTACGTCACTTCAAAATGTTCCCATGGCAATAGACCCTTTTACTGTTTGTACACAATGATGACGTAGCAACGTATGTGCGCGCATTTTGGCAACAAACTATGGCGAGAATCAGCAGCATGTCAAGCTACGCGAGCGGATTAAGAAACAAAAAGTTGATTTTATCAAATGTTATTCGGCTTGCAGATCCGTGTACTATAGTGGAGTGGATAGAAGACGTTAGCAGATGGCCAAATATACAGTGGCCGGATATATATATACGTATTTAGTTGAGAAACCGATCGTGTACACCCGAGAGAAATCACGAGCATATAAATCACTGGATGCTTATGAATATGTTGTCTGTGGGCATGTACAGAACGTCAAATACCATGACATAGACTCAGAGTTTTGTGTGTTAAAATCAGAAATTCTCCCTAGTCAAAGACAAGGACACAAGACAACGATGTATGAGGCTTGGGTTATTTACAATAACAACCCCAATAATAGATTTATATATATTGGGCTTGTTTTGAGTAGCAATTGGGCGGGTTTTGTTGTGAAAACCTGGCAACCCTGAATGTCACGTTCATTGAGAGGAATGAGTGAAGAGAAAGTCAGTTGTGTATGGCGTTCCGAAGGGTTCTTTAATATGACTTTGCAACATGCACTCGTCTCAATAAACGTGTCGTCTGGGTCTGCCGAAAGTCATATTAAAGAACCCTTCGGAACGCCATAATAATCAACCAACGAGAGAACTACGTCCTCACAGCATAACGCGAGCATTTTTTATTATGTCTGAAACGGCCATGATCCTGTCGGAATCCTACAAAACTTAAGCCCATTGGTGGAATATCGATTAGTGCAACCGAAAACGCAACAGCCACACATTTTGATGCTGGGAAACCGCTTTGATAAACTTTCGGAGTTGCTAACACGTTAGAACCACTGGGGAACAACACCACTTCCGTTGCCAAAATGCGCGCGCAACTATTTGATCACGTGGGCTGTAAAAGGGTCTATTGGCGGAAATGGCGGCTCTTGTGTGAAGTAAACGAAAATTTTTCAACTTTCTGCTAATATATATATGACTTTTTTTGCAACGAAAATGCGGGGATTATGAAATCATGCTAGCCCCGCATATTTTGCACGCGGAAATAGGCAATTTACACGGCGAAAGTGCGGCGTATTTGAAAAAATGCGGCCCCGCATAAATATGCGGACTTTGGCTGATCGCATAATCGCGCTTTTCTGGAGGGACTGGCTTGTGTGGAAACGTTTGCATGTTAAATGCATATCACATAGTGACAATTGTATTTTTAGCAAGGGGCATGCGCTTGCTTTTGTATTTGCAAGCCTTTATAATGTACATACTGTTACTGCGTATTGAATGCCTGTGTTTTCTAACCATTTTGGGTACAAAATTGTGTCCCTAAAATTGTTGTAATTTTATTTTTGGGAGCAATTATTACATAGGGCTGCACGATTAATCGAATTTCTAATCGTTATTAAAATGACAGAAGCCGCAATTATGTAATCGTTCAAAGGTGCAATTACAAAAAAAGTCCACTTACATTATTCTGCATGCTTAAAATGTTTTTTTTTTTTCCCTTTCTTTCCACAGGTTAAGGTTTTTCCCCCCGGTTTAATTTGTTTCAGTGTAACATAATACCATGCATATTTTGTTAGTGTTGTCAAATGATTAATAATCGCATCCAAATCAAGTTTGAGTTTACATTGTGTGTGTGTATACAGTGTATGTATATTTGAATACACACACATGCATATTTTATATATAAATATAACACATTTTTCTTAAGTCTATACGTGTGTGTGTGTGTGTGTGTGTGTATTTATATATACAAAATAATTATACACAGTACACAAATATGTTAAAAAGCCTTTTATTTTGGATGTGATTAGTCCCGATTAATTGTTTAACAGCATTAATAGTAATATGTTTACCTTTTTAATTAAAAAAGAAATCTAACCAATCAATGTATAGTTGACATTTGAGGCGTAATGCTATAGAATCGCAATACAAGTTTTCTCAGAAAGAATGATTTCAGCTTATTTTCTTATAAATATAGCATGCAGTTGCTTCAAATGGTATTCAAACTTTCAAAGTCATTCAATGTAAATTGTGATAATTGTAATAAATAATCGCAATTAAAATTTAAAGGGGATAATTGACAATTATGATTTGTCATAATCGTGCAGCCCTATTTTATACTTTCTAGTCCAAGTCTAATTTTTATTTTGTATGATACTTATATGAACCACATCTTGCTTTTTTATATTATAGTAGTGATGTAAAGTGTTGCTAATGCTAAATGTAATCTGTTTAAGCTTTCAGGCACACATTTGCAACCTACCACAGGATACATTTCAATAATGATTTTTTCAATAAATGTTTTAATAGGTTGCCCTGCTGTAGGCTACCATCTAGTTATTGCAATGGCATGAGTAAGCAACAGCAATTACTTCTCTAGATCATCCATTATAAATCACTTTTTATTCGAACTGTTCATCAGCTCTCCTTTTTTTCCTTGGCCTTGATTGTAAATGCTGAAAGTTCCTCGTTCACTCGCCCCTTTCTCAATGTTGTATTTTCTTAATGATGTGTTTTATTCCTTCTGGCGTTTAATATTTTGATACTCATTATGTGTTGACTGAGTAGACTCATTTTCAGTTATTTATCTCTGTAATGAAATGGATGTCACACTGCTTTGGCTAAAGTATCTGAGATAAATAGCCATTCAGAATCACTCATTTTTACATGTCAAGTTAGGCCTGCTTAATGCTTGGCTATATCAGCCTTTGTTTCCAGTACTGTTTCTGTAGAGAGAACTAACACTTCTGGGAATGGGAGCATGACAGTCATTTATAACAGATCACACCCTTGCCGTCATTTGATTGACTGTATCTAACTAAAATAAGCATCCATATACGACATGCACAGCATATTTTGTACAATCTCACATAGGCTATTCTGAAATGCCGTTGAAGTTTAGTGACGCATGCATTTATCTAGCGTAGCAGATGGGAACTTGATAAGTGTGTGAGAATGTCACCTTTAGAGAATCAAACTGGATACCTGCACCAGGAAGGAGGAACCTTCTGTCATGTGAACAGGTTTAACATCAGAGATCTTGATCAATACAGGAGGATTCCAGTGAGAAACAGTCATGCTGTTTTGCACAGACAAGCTGGAAATAACACGTCTGGTATTGTCTGGTATCGTTTTGGCTCCTGTAAACAAATTCATTATGACATTCTTTATCTGATAAACCTACTGCATGGATTTTGACAACATTGTCTGTCCATATAGTTTTATTAATGTGATGAGGGAAGTGGAACCGGGAGGATGCTAATGTTAGCTAGACCATGGCTGGCAAACATGTTGACGCCACATTTTTTTAATCTAATCACTGAGGGAAACATTATCGGGAAATAGCTTAAATTTTGGTCCTCCTCATGCAAAGCTATTATAGCTTCAGAAAACCAAGAATGTACTGGACAAGTTGTATGAACTTTGATTTTGGAGCTTGACAGCTGTGAGCACTCTAGGGCTGCTATCGATAGGGTTGGGTACCGAACTCGGTACTTTTAAGCGCAATTACACTACTACCGAGTACAGATTCACATTAAATCAATCGGTGACAAATTTCGGTACCTGAGAACGCATCTCTGTGATATAGACTAGTGTCTGTGAAAATTAAACCGCAAAAAGACTTTAAATACGAATCCTGCATGTAGGCATGTGCCGGTATCAAATTTTCATGTTGCGATTAATTGCTGAAGCTTTTATCACGGTATTATCACGGTATTGAAATAAGTTGCAAAAAAAGTGTTGTCATACTATAACATTTACATTTATGCATTTGGCAGACGCTTTTATCCAAAGCGACTTGCATTGCATTCAAGGTACACATTTTTGTCCGTTCTTGCTTTCCCTGGGAATCGAACCCATGACCTTGGCATTGCTAGCGCCATGCTCTACTGTTTGAGCTACAGGAAAGCTTTAGTTTTAATAACAGGTTTAATAACTTTCTTATAACAAAAGAACTGAACATTTAAATACAATAAAGCAATACACAAAAATGTATAAAATAAACAAATATTTAAAACCGATTAAGTGCAAAAGAATTATAAAGAACAATAGGTAACACTTTACAATAATGTCTCGCCAGTTAATGCATTAACATTAACAAAGAATGAATAGCTACATTTTTACAGAAGATATTCTTCTTTGATAATGTTAGTTTAAAAAAGCAACTGTTAGTTAGTGTAAGCTCAGGTCCATTGAATAATACAGTTACAACTAGGGATGGGGCCGATCCGATCCAGTATCGGTATCGGGACCGATACCAGCGTAATTCACGTATCGGATTTTCCCGATCCAACCTGCGGAGAAATCCGATATCCACGAGCCATGTCTGCGCTTTAACGTTTTCTGCTGAAATGACTCCAAACGTGATTCCCGCCGGCTTGTCAGCTAGCTGGCTGCAAACTATGGAATGGATTTCCTGAATGGAGGCGCGGCTCAATGAGATACAGAGTTATGAGACGCCCCCGCTCAGGAAATCCATTCCGCAGTTTGCAGCCAGATAGCGGTATAGCATTAGGGGTGGTTAATCTGTCTGATTTCCCGATTCGATTCGATTACGATTATTGAAGTCCCGATTCGATTACAGTCGATTTTCGATTATTAACGATTCTCGATTAGCGATTATTGATTTTCCATTTCACAACAGTAAATGAAAATACACTACAAAGTGATTGCAGTATAAAAAAAAAGTCAGCTACTGAATTACTTAACTCTTTTATTGAGTAACAACAACTCAAAGCACTTGTCGTGTAGTGTCGTGTAGTTACACAGAAATGAATACATCACATTGTGTTGTGACTCATCAAGTTGAACTAAACAATAACAAATAAATGAAAGGCTTATTTCCTTTAGGAAGTAGATCAGAACCAACATACTGTAGAAATTGGACAATTTTCTTCTAGAAAGACAACATGTTCAGGTGGAGGAAGACTGCAGGTTGCAGTCGAAACATGTCAAGGTAAAGAAGAAGTTTTTTCTCCAAACACCTTGTCTTTCTAGAAGAAAATTGTCCAATTTAATCATTAAGAAGACAAAATGAACATTTTTGAACAACTTACTGTAGCTTCAGCTTATATACTGTACTGTAGAACACAGTGACAAAATGTCAAGAGTGATGGATGCGTGCGCGCGTGAGGGGGGCGGGAACGCGACGCGTGGAACGATCGAGCTCCTCTCGTTCGTTTCCTGACGTGAGAAAGACAAAAGGGGAAAAAACGACAGAAGAAAAACGGGTTCGTGTCGGAGGAGTGTCGAGGCCCGTTCGGTTCCGTGAGCGGGAGCCGCGGGTCGGAGCGGCGGTGTTTCCAGCATCAGTCCGGCTGTGTGTGTGTGTGTGTGTGTGTGTGTGTGTGTGTGAGATCCGCTCATCGCGTCCTCAGGATCGCCTTAATTCCCGCGAATGTGCGCGTCCATGTGTGTCGCGCTCGCTCATCTGAAGCGCTCATAAATCTGCGGATTGAAGGTTTATTCGGTGTTTGTGCGCGAATCTGAGCCGTGCTAACGCGCTAATGTGCCTGAGCTCCAGAGGAGGCGAGGCAGGAGGATTTCTAGAGTGTTCCCTCAGAATCATCTCAGCATTAACGACAGATTTACATTCATCTAATGAACACACACACACACACACACACACACACACACGGTGGTAGAGTCAGGTTTAGATAAATAAAAAAATCGATTTTTGAAAATTTAATGATCGATTCATGGTCGTCCATAACATACTCGCGATTAATCGATAATCGATTTTTTTTCACCACCCCTATATAGCATTGAGCAGCATTGTGGCTAGCCAACATGTCAGCTGTGTGGAAATACTTCACACTGGAAACACCGGAGAGCAAGACAATGTTTGCTAAACCGTAATTCAGAGAGGTGGAAGCTCCCTCACGTCGTACAACACAACGAACGCAATCAAACATTTAAAAAAACAGACAAGTTCAGACAAGACTAGGGTGACATTTAAAAGATGATAATCAGGGCTTGACATTAACAATCAATCAATCTGCGTGTGTATTTCGGCTGTGGCGTGTAACACTCACACTAGCCACTTTGAACTTATTATGGTCTTCTCAAAAGCCATCTGTTATAATCGCGTTGCGCATTATAACCAATCACATGTGTTTCTATTGAGTTTATGAAGATAATAATCAGAGGCGTTCAGATTAGCGGAGTTTAGTTCAGAGCGCACGCCGCTCTCACTCGCTGAAATCTACACTCAAAGCAGAGATGAACGTGCGATGTACGCAGGAGATTCATTCATCATACAGTGAAAATAGTTTCAAACAAACACAGCAGAACATAGCGCATCTTATATGACCGGCATAAAGATGGCTTGACGTTCGCAAATTTAGGGATCGTCTCTAAAGTTACATAAAACATTGGTAGTCATAAAACTGACTGTAAAGTGTTCATCTAGGTGTCAGGTATGATGCACACCTTTTGGTTTTTTAATATTTAATAAAATAAACTGTCAAATCATAGGAAAATATATGCTTTATTTCACTAGGATACTGTATGGGCTCTTACACGAAATATGCTAGATTTAAATGTGTCATAGCTGATAGAACACTGATAAGAATATTGCTTGAGAATTTACAGAGATAACATTAGAGATTAGAGATATAATATTAGAGATTTATGCATTATGCATTGCCATTGACGACGGCCATTATAAGGAAGGAAATTCCACAGAATCTATCTTAAAAAAGTGCGTAGAGCTGCTTGATTTATTTTTTGGTTTGTTGATTTTCAAATATAAATTGATAACCGTGATAAATTTCCATACCATTTCTTCCCTAATACGTACATATCATACTTGCATGTTGAGAGGAGTTTATTTCAGCATCATATAAAATCAACAATAATGATAATAATATCAAAGCAAACACAGCTCTGGTATCGGAATAGTATCGGTATCGGCCGATATCCAAATTCAGCTATCGGGATCGGATCGGAAGTGAAAAAATGTGGATCGGTGCATCCCTAGTTACAACTTTTGATTTTAATAATGTGTTATTAAATGCTGAAATGTACATCTAACTAAGAATAATACATGCTTTAGAAGTATTTTTCCTTGTCAGTTTGTTAATGAATGAACTAATGTTAAATAATAGAGCCTTATTGTAAAGTGTGTGACTGAACAACAGTCAGAACATATTCAAACAATATCTAGGGCATGTCATTTAGTCCAGATTAAAATATAAAATGTTTAAGTTTGAAAATGAAAAAGTCCTTAAGTCTTTTCATCGTATCGTTTTGTTTACGCCGGTGAAACGCCAGCATTTCTGCTGCTCAGTCAGCTCCCTCTGCTGTCAAAGAGTGAATGTGCACTTTAGTGTCTCCTGCACTCATTCCGCCATGTGCTCGGCTCGGTCTGTTTACATCAGTGCATTCCTCTTTGACCTGTTGTTCATTTTAAACGGTTGATGGGTAAAGTATTCTTAAAATGCATTCTAAAAATCAGAATAATTCGTAATAAATAATTATTCACGGTATTTTGAAGTGCCCACGATAACAATATTGAGCATGTTCATTATTGCGGTATATCGTATTACCGTTTACCGGAACATGTCTACCTGCATGTCTCTGTGTGAATGAATGGCGCTGACACGCAGTTTAATTTACCTTACACACACACACACACACACACACACACACACACAAAGAATCACGCGTGACATTTGCGTGTTTCCATCTCATACGAGGACATGAATGCATGTCCGTCATCTCCAGAGGCTGTACAGTACACTCAAAAAAATAACTCATTGGACAAACTCAATTTAATTGAGGGCAGGTTTTCCTTCCAATAAATATGGAAATAATTCTATAGAATTTAGATACGTCTCAGTGTAATAATAATATTAACACTAATATAATAATAATAATAATAATAATAAATTATCAAAAGTAATTTTTTTTTTTCAGTAATAAATCACAATTTTTCTTCCATGTTTTATAGGGATGCACCGAATGTTCGACAACCCAAATTATTGGCCGAATAAGTGAAAAGACCGAATAAATTTAACCGAACAATGACGTTTTTGATGACACGATCAAATATAGCAGCCAGCGCGTGTGAGAGAGAGGCGTGCACGCTTCTTAATGCAGCAATGTCGCAAGTGTGGAAGCATTAAAGTGTCCGAGATACACAAAAATGGCCGTTTGCAGGCACCCTCAAATGTAAGCAAGAGCACCCTCAGTTGATGATACTGTAAAAATAATATATTGGCAAATTCGCCAGTGCATATTTGTAGCACGTCAAATGTATCCAATTTACAACGTGTTTCTGCAGCGGTGACAGGCTCGCAAAACCTCTCATGAACAAACAAACAAAGTGTAGACACGAATCGACGCAAGTAAGATATTTATTGTGCATTGTTAGCAGCTTCATTGAACTTTGTACTTTGTAGATTGCGGTGAACTGACATAGTGACAGCGTTTAGTGATCGTAAATGGAGCGGTCTTGGCTCGCTTTTGAGTCTACAGTCTATATACGGTAATCCATTGAATAAAACTATTGTTTTTCATGTTGCAAAAAGGATTAATGGCCAATTGCACGCTGCAAAGTTTAGGAAGTAACAGTGAAATAGTAACGCATTAAAGCAATGTAAATGCAGACTAATAGATTAATAGAAAAATATTTGTTCTAAATAATCTTTAAATGTCTCCCTGTACACTCACTGCTGTGGTGGAGCCATTTCTTAGCCTACATCTGCACTTTAATAGAGCACCCTCAGTGATTTCAGAAGCAACCCTTGGTGATTTGATTATGATACCTGTAGGCATAATAGGCCTAAGATAAGATTTTGTAAAAATATTATTTTGTTATATTGTGCTTTGTTTGTATAATGTCTGCTGGAATGCTAAAAAATGTTCAGTGTTAAATAAATATTTTTAAATTGTAGTTGTCATTTTATTTTTCTTTAAAAAAAGCTAGACAAAATAGAAAAAAGCAAATTTTTACTATTTAATTTATGCAATGGTGAAAAAATTGGCAAAATAAATGAAAAAAATAAATTAAATCGAGCAACCGCATTCGGTATTCGGCTTCAGCCTTCGGCCAAGTGTTTTATTATTATTCGGTTTCGGCCAAGAATTTTAATTTTGGTGTATTCCTAATGTTTTAATTTGAACAGTATAAAGCTCAGTTGTGCAGCACTTTGACAAAAACGTTTGTTTAATTAAGTTAAAAGAGAAATGAATGTTTTATGGATTCATTTGATTACCAGAAAACACACAACACAGAATTTGTGGGAAAACTTTTCATAGAAATTGAATAAAAAAGTATGGATGTTTTTATGAATTAAATTAATTAAGTAGCTAGTTTTCTACAATTTACTGGTAAATATTACAGTAAAAAAACATCACAGACAATGGCAGACAGAGACTAAGGCACAGGGTCCGAAATTAACTTTTTGGCTCACCTGCCACAGGGACTGGTAGATGAAAAAATCCACCAGCCAAGCATATTTTTTACCGGCCAGAATATTAAACAGCCTTTTTTTGTCACATATACATTAATTTCAGTACATTTAATTGAGATAATAAGGTATTATGTTGAATACAAACATAAAAAATTGTCCAGAGCAAAATTTGAAATGTATAATAAAAAAAATCTATATATTGATCAAAATGTAATCAACTTTATTTGTAAAGCACTTATAGAAACTGTAGTTGACCAAAGGTTCTGTACAGAGTGCAAAAATGTCAAACAAGTAGGCACACAATGAAGACAAATGAAACGTCAGATACAATGAATAAGAGTACATAGAAGTAAAAACAGAGCAACAAATGGTAAGACATAGATGTGAACATGAAACTAGTGCTCATAACAGTACATTTGAAAGTTTTGTAAAACTATCAGATGCTTAATCTAATTAACTTAAAACTCATCCCACTGCTCACTCTCTACCGCGACACCGAACAACTCATCACGACAGCGTCAGAATCATATTGTAGCCAGCCTCTTGAAACTCCATTATCTCCATACCTCCATTTCTCACAAAACTTTCTTTTTATATTTAACTCATCCCCCTTTTCGTCTGTGAGTTTTCATTTCAAAGGTTGGCTCACTTCCGGTAAATGTCGCCACATATCAGCTAATATGCAGCAGATAGCTACAGACCGCAAGTTAGCTGCAGTACTAGCTAGCAACAGACCGTCTCTAGTGCTTCAAGTCTCGCGGCACTGTTTACCTTCCAGCCCCCAAGACAGTGTCGTGAGACTTGGAGCGTAGAGACGTTCTGTGGCTAGCTCACCTCGTCCCCAGATTAGTTACTGGCAAACACATTATATTGCATTACTATTTTGAAATGAAAATCACCCGCCAGTGTGGCAGATAGCCTTTTGAATTTAGTCGCCAAGCGGAAAATCTACCCGCATTTGGCGCTTGGAGGGTGTTAATTGTTAATTTAAGGCAGCTCTGGCATAATGTCAATAACACTTCTATAAATGACTTGCAGTCTCTTTACAGTTATTGATGTATCCCTAAAGTACAGAAAAAAGGTACCATTGGTGCTGGTACCGAATTTCAGGTGTGAACAATACCCAACCCTAGCTATCGAGCACTTTTACATGCACGCCAGTACGCTGATAACTCACAAAAATGTGTTTATTGAAATAACCTGTTGGTGCTTGTTTACATGCAAACCAATAACTCAACCGCGTTTACTAGACTTTATTACAGGGGTCATGAACTGCATTGTTTTATAATGTTTCCTGTGGTTCACTTGTAATGTTAGTATGATTTTTACATAAAAAAATGGTCAGAATTTAGAAATAAAAGGCATTTTTCCTACCCTGATTTTAGCACGTTTTTACTTTTACAGCTCTCAAGGTTATCTAATCGTGAAAAGTGTTGATTAGCCGGTAGGATTATATTTAGATCTGTGGCATTATATTTAGAGCGTGTCATGAAAGGTTGCAGCGATGAGCATGCATGAATACTTTATAACAAAGTTACAAAGTCTAAAAGTAATGATACCCGGGGCAACTTTGAGCATTGTTTCAGAGCGATGTAGCTTGGGCACTTTCCCATTGAGAATGGGCAACAAATTTCTATCTGGATACTTTAGATCGGTCGTGGGCCCTGTGTCTTACCTGGTTGTTTGTTGACGGAAACATTGCTCAAAAAGTTGACCCGTGTATCATCACCTTTAGACTTTGTACATTAAGTATTAATCGATGCTTGTAATTTGTGTATTTGTTCTTATTTTATTACTGACTGTTCACTTGTATTTAATAATGTTTGAACTTTATTATTTATCGAGTAGTTTTTGTTGTGGTATCGAAGTACTTAAAGTGAGATCTAAAATAATAAATGAAAAGCCCCCCACCCCCCCAATTGTTTTAAATTTAACCGTGAGTTTTGTGATCCGTTGCACCACTAGCTCACACCTGTAATTTACATACTGTAATTTTAAAGAGATGGAAACCTGTGACATTACTCTGAGCGGTTTGTGATTATACGGACTATACATAGCTGTTTTCATAGCCTTCAATATGAACATTGTGTGTGGGACAACATTAGGCAGGATGTGATAAGATTTTTTTTTTTTAAAGCTGCAGTCCGTAAGTTTTGCCTCTGTGTCGCCATCTCTGTTTGAAACCTGAGAGTTATCATTTGTATTTGAGTTGTGCATCGGCGCGGCTCCTCAACGTGGATTAATCGAATGTTTTGAGGAGTTTGTGCGGCTGACCCCCAATTTCCACCGGCTGCTGAACGGCTCCGCTGCGTGACAGCTCCGTGTTCCGTCGTCCATCAATACCCACCAGGTCCGGATTTGTTGCGGAACGGCTGAGGTCATGACTGACAGCTGACGTCACGAGGCCCCATGTAATCTCGCAAATTCTGGTGTGATCGCGCGATATGCAGTTTCTATAAACAGAACTACCAAACCAGGAACAGTTTTCCATCCTTTTTAATGTTGTCCTTATAAAAAGGATGTGAGGGGTCATAGATGATGGGTTGATTCTGTACCTCAATAATCAGCATTTCTTCATCCATCGTGTCAACGGGGTTACTTACTGTCAGAAACCACCGATGTGGATCCTGTACTTCAGAATCACAGATTCTACGTCTTGGAGTATATAAGAATATATTGGAGTAAATAAGAATTTTCACCGGAAAATGTAATCTGAACATGTAAGTAACATGTCTGCCACTTTTGGTAATAAAACATGACAATAAATCGTGCTACCAACGGTGATTAAATCTAACGATCGCTCGTATAACATCAAACCGTGCAAAATAATATTATTGTTATACTTTGTTCTCAAATTGTTAATATTAACAACAACAGCATTGCGTGACTACGTGTATTTAGTGTGTATAAGCGTTACCTGTAGATTTCAATTTCCGTACAGTCTATTCTTTTGCTTTTGACTACAGGTGAATCTCCAGTTGTCACTGATGATGTCATTTGCACCTTTCTGGATACAATCCGCCATCAAAATAAGTTTAATTACTCCAGCTGCTGTGAGAAAAGGCTTTAAATGATCCGCTGAAGAACATGCGGTATACATGCTCCTCACGTGTGATTGCTACTACTAGCTGGACTCTTTCTTAATATGTATACAGACGTGACGTAATGACGCAAAGACATGCTTGAATTTCCTGTGGAAACCATACCACTCTAATTATAACACATTATTACAAGCTTACCGTTGTGCTAAGGTAAGGATATAGGTTTGAATACTGGCTTGTTGTGTACTTGCTCAAATTGATTTTGGATCATTTTTAACCAAAAAAGTAATGTACTGCAGCTTTAAATAAATACAGATTTTTTTTCCTAAATCCGAATAGAAAAATGTAGAGATTCTAGAATTTACCGATATGTATACTGTATATTGCCATTCAGCCAAAAAATATTGAGATATTATTTTTTTGGTCCATATCGACCAGCCTTAGAACACGTTTACATACACAAATATGCTTTTTTGGGCTTCAAAATCTATTCACTCCGCAGCCCTCTACAATGCGAGTAAAACACTCGCATATGCAAGTAAATCGTCACTCTGGGCGATTAAATAATATCGACAGAGACAGAGACAGAGACACTTGTATACCACGCACAATCAACGTTAATTTGGAATTATTCAGCTTTTAAGAAGCAGAAGATATGCCGTTTTTTTTTTCCGGTAGTGGGCAGAACTAATGCGCAAACGGCAATCTCATTGGCTGGGGCTCATCTATTACTGTCCCTGTTTTCGATATTCATGAACCCAGCAGTTCATCAATCCTTAGTGCATTGTATATAGTTATTAGTAGTAGAATTAGTATTATTATCTTTTAATAATATAATATAATTACTATTATCTTTTTTTTTTTTTTACAGAAACACCAACAATATCTTAAGCACCACCAGCAGTCCAAAGTTAAGTTAAATGACAAATATGCATTCATACATGCTTTCCAACAGTTTTAGTTCTAATTACTAAAGTTCTATCATTAAATAGTGCTTGGTTATCATAATATCATAACATAGTCTAATGCTTGATTGACTGATGTTCAGCATGTACGTTCAGATATTTAAAAAGCTGTGCCATTTTACAAAGATATAAATTTGGTGGAATTTATATACTGTATATTATATTATACCTGTGTGTGTGTGTGTGTGTATAAAGTATAATAAAGTATATCAGTCTGGCGACTAAACAAAAAAATGTACTAGCCAATGGCGATTCTAGTGCGTAGAGTGTTGCTCCGATTATAAAGCTCGGAAGAGCCAGTATATATATTTTTTTATATAACTCCGATTGTGCTTTGCTGAAAGAAGATATATACACAGGGTGGCTTGATGGTGAGTAAATTATGGGGTAAGTTTCATTTTTTGGTGAACTAACACTTTAAGCTTGCTTTTAGGCATTTACATTTATGCATTTGGCAGACGCTTTTATTCAAAGTGCCCTTATTACAGGGACAATCCCCCTGGAGCAACATGGAGTAAAGTGCCTTGCTCACACTGGTGGTGACCACTGGGATCGAACCAGCAACCTTCTGCATATCAGTTCCATGGTTTAACCCACTGGACCACCATCTCACATTAGGCTTGCTATACAACTGGTTTTGAGGGACAATACAGTATGAAATGTTACATTGGATTAAAGGAGATACATTATAAATAGTGGTTGACCGATTTTGTTTTTTTGATGGCTGATATAAAGCCGATATATACTGTATTTAAATTAATATTTAATAAATTAGAAATAAAAAAAATTGAAGATTAATTAAAAAAAATCTTTAAATTAAATGTTTACTTTAGATGGCAACTTCTTGATTCTGTAATTGTATTACAGAATTTTTCACAAATAAAGAAATATGAAAAAAAAATTAAGTATAAGGGGCCCTATCTTGCACCGAGCGCAATTGACTTTGTACACCGACGCATGTGTCATTCCTATTTTGCACCCGCGCAAAGCGCGCTTTTCCCTCCACAGAAGCACGTCGCTAAACTAGTGAATGAACTTGCGCTCCCTGGGCGGTTCAGCGCAAAAAAGGAGGCGTGTTCCGGCGCAAACAATCCCTGGTGCATTTCACACACACGGGCCATTTTACTTTCATTTTCTCTGGCAGTGAATAATCAAACATAGCTTAAATGTCTTGACCCTGTGGAAGATAAAATTCGCTCTTCAGAACTTTTACAAGAAGTGTTGCTTTACAACATCAGGAGAACATATGAAGACGAAGATATTTGAGAAGGTGTCTACAGCTTGTTTCATCTCGCGCAGAGCGGTATAGCCTATGATGCATCTTTGGGGGGGGGCGATGATATCGTCCATCGGCACAACCCTACCGCTGATTTATAGTTTATAAAGTTTTAAATATGGATATTTTTCTTACAAAAACGTGGGTATTATTCACTCCCATTATAAAGCTGGGAAGAGCCAAGATATTATTTAATAAAACTCTGATTGTGTTTGGCTGAAAGAAGAAAGTCATATGCACCTTGGATGAGGGTGAGTAAATTGTGGGATAATTTATTTTTTGGGGGTTAAATAACCCTTTAAAAGGGCTGTGTAAAGATTCTGCTGCATTTCTCCTACATGACATGAGGATGTTTGGAATGGCTTGAGGGTAGTAAATAACAAACTATTCCTTTAAGGAAACAATGTAAGTATGTAATGCGTTAGAATACCATGGATAGTTCAAATGCCTCTGAGAGATGAATGTCAGTGGTACACTTAAGAATGCCAAATAATCTAGTTAAACTCTGCTAGACTTCAACTTTTATTTGACTCTTTATTTTTAATTGTTTCAGCAATAGATTGTATAAAAATACATTTCTTTTTCTTAGTTCTAGTTGGTTTCCAAACAGCACATCAGAAAACTTTGTGTTAGTTATGAAATACTCCCTTTCAATCTATTTCATAACTCGCTGGAACAAACAGATAGCCTTGATTGTGTCATTTTAGCGATTTGTTCATTTACACTCCATGGAAATGTGATATTTGTCAGTCAACAGTTCTTTATGGTGTTGAATCACGCCTATAACTCAAGGTAAACTAGATGTGATGGATAATCTCTGTTCGGCTTTTGACGTTTTCAATCTATACATTTCCTGTTAGTGCTGTCTGGAAGAATGCCAGTGCAATCATTCAGCACTAACGTGACCTCACAGTAAATGACATGCTCCAAAAAAAATGTATCTGTCCTAGTTTGTTGTTTTCAGATTTTTTTAAGAGCTCTTCTCTGTCTACTCTCCTGTCTGTGTTGTTGAGAAAGTAACAGCACGTTAAGTGATGGCGATTTTAATGGTGGTGTAAATTCCTTTCAGAGGTTATGACCTGGCAAATCCAAACTCTAAATCCATACTGCTTATCGGAGATTAAGGCCCAATAGACCCCTCTCACTTATTTATTTTTTATTTTTTAAAGCATGTTGTAGGGAATTCCCACAGAGACTAACCAGAGATCATGGCCAAGTTCCTATCTGTGTCACACTGGAGTTACTAGTCTGTGTCCTACACTCTCTTGCTGAGCGTGTGGCATGTACAGGCCTGCAGCACAACAAAATATTGCTTATGAACAGTGTTGGGATGCTAGGGATGCTCATTTTGGTTAATTTTCCCGACCGACAACCGCCTCTCATTATCGATTTATTAACCGTTAACTGATAAGATTATAATATTGAATTGGCATTTAATAAATATACAATTGACGAGTGTCTGTGACCTGTTAAAAAGACACTTTTTTTCACTGGTTTATTTTACCGTGCAAACCACAGCATACAGAACAGATCAACAACAGAACCTGGGTTCACACATATTATCACATTTTCACGCACCTGCAGTGTTTCTGACAACAGAGAAAAACAGAATAAAATAAAAATAAAAAAGCATAAAATAAATAGGCCTACACTAAATATTTTTCACTTTAAATAATTAACAAATTAAGATGACAACAGGAAAACGCACTGAATCCGTTTGAAGCTTTGAAGAACCGTAATAGTTTTTTTCGTCAAATAAAAATAGCAGGCCTACCTCAATCCATAGCTTGACTGTTTTTTTTTTTTTTTTAAGTAACATGTCTAAGTGATGTGGGTTAGTCTGGAGCGTAGCCTGTTGACAGAAAACATCCTCTCAAGCCTTGTTTTTACTTTCGTCTGGCTCCGCTCCTCCATTTGGGGACATGTTTAATCGCCGCGCTCGCCGTTGTGCTATTCTTTGAAACCACAGAGGGCGACTCGGAGTAATTGTTCGATAAACCTTCAGGAAACAGCGACGGGAAGAACATATGTGACTGTTTACTTTAGTAAACTCTACCAAAATCACACTACGAAAAGCCTTAAACAAGACTTCTGATGGCAGTGATGCCCCTGGAATACAGAGATAAAGCCTCGCTAGATCGGCCAGCCTTGGGAAGCGCCTTTCATTTGCTTTTCACTAGAGGTCGACCGATTCTACGTTTTTGCCGATTAATCGGCACCGATAGTTGATTGGTGGAACAAATCGGTTATCGGCAAAAATCCACACAGATAGTTTTTCCGTGATGCGTCCATTGCTGGAGCGGCTGAGAAGGGTGCACTGTCATTACATAGTACAAGAGCTCTGAGAAGGATCTGCTGGCAGTATAGCACGAGAGCGGCCACTAACTGAAACTCACTGACGGCTTGTGTTTACATTCACACGTGAGTCTGCTCGCTGCACGGAAAGCACATGCTGCACAGAGAGCGCTAACACATCAGATGCGTGTTTAAAACACGATAGCGAAACGGTTTGAATACTGAACACTACAGTACTTGTTGCCAAATCATTATAAAGTAATTCATTTCTTGACTAGATGCTGCATTAACAGGTAAAGAACAGCAGTGTGTATGTTTGTCGATGAAGCTGAGAGGACGCTAAAAAATTAGCAGTACCTCAAGCAGTTAAAACAATGTGATAAAAACACACGCAAGTCCAACCCAAATGTTGCATATATAAAATTAGTGATGTGAGAAGGCAAACTATATCATCATGCTGCCGACAGAAACATAAAGCAGAAGCGCATTTGTTTTTTTATTAGATAATCGCCTTCTAAAAAAGCAGACTGTTTGGATTTGTATGAAATGGTAACACTGCAATAAGATTCCATTTGTAACATTTACTACGGTTAATAAATGCTATGGAAGTATTGTTCATTGTTAGTATGTTAATTTCAACATTAAATTGAGTTCATATACAAGCTAACACATCCTTGTTGCATAGGGATTTGCATAGTGTTACCTATGATATGTACATTCATGTTTCTAGGTTATAGATAAAGAAACAAATTTGACCTGTAATATTTTAATGTTTAAATTATTTTCTGAAGAATTTGTTCCGTTAGTACTTCTTATTTTAATATTCATATTTAAATGTTTTTAATTTAGCAAATTTTCATGAATCAGTACTGTTTTTTTGTTTTTTATTATTTATTGTTATAAAGTTAAGCACTGTTTTACTTCTGTATTTTTTTCCAGTATCCATTTTAAAAACTATCGGTCGATTAATCGGTTATCGGCAAGTGCGATCCAACCTAGTTATCGGTATCGGTAAAACCCACTATCGGTTGACCTTTACTTTTCACCAGTCTAGAGCTTGTACTACTGGCTGCTGTATTTTAATACTGCATATTTTGCCAGTTGAAATGATCCCACAGAGTAGGCCTACGTTTTACAAAGAATAGCACAACGGTGAGCGCGTTGAGTATAAACACCTTCCCAAGCGGACGAGGCGCGCACGCAGTCAGCAGAGGCTCGCGCTGCGGAGTCAAACCAAAGTAAACAAGACTTAATGGATGAAGATGACAGATGATGACTGTACATTCACGAGATGGACGTATGCGCATTACTTCGAGTTTGTCAGAGATAAGGACAAGAAGAACGTAATCGTCAAATGCAGTCAAATGCAACCTTTGTCTAAAACGGAAAGAACTATCGATGTCGCAAAAATGCACTAGCACTTAAAAAACAACATCTCTTTCACTTTGTGCATGACGGTTTTGTGTTGTGAATCTCTTGAATTTAAAGAGAATAAACAATGACAACAATAAGTAAAGAACAAATGTGCTTGACATTAAAGCTTGTCCGCTTGTCTGGGACAAGTGGATATTTTGAAGAGGCAAGTGAAAGAGAATTTTACTTGCCTGACTGTCCAAGTATCCTGATTAAAACATCAATAACAAAAAATAACTAGGGAATCACCAAAATGCAAGAATGATTCTGCATTCATTTAGTGTAAGTGGCGATCCATAGTGGATAATAGTATAATTACCTGACGGTAACAAGGTTGCGCTGTTGAGGCTTGCAGCCTCTTGAGGAGAAATTGCAACAAATGAGTGCAGCTCACACAGAGAAACTCAGTTAACATACTGCGGTAAACATTCAAAATTTGAAGTTTTTATATTTATAACAAATAATACAGTTAAACAACATCACACAACCAAGAGTGCTGTTTTCCTGAATACCATCGCGACTGAAAATTTGACATAAACAATGAATTAACATTAAGTCACTTACATTTTAGACGCAATGGTTGGTAGCATTTGTTAAAACACTTTTTATATTTTTAGGAAAAAAAAAAAAAAACTTTTTATTATATTTGGACAATCTAATGCTGAGAAACTGCTGATAAAAGACAATTTTTTTTTTTTTTTTTTTTTTTTTTTTTTTTACAAATCTTTCTTATTTGACATTCAAAAACCGAGGAAGGAAATAGGGCAGCAGAAACATTCTGCATCATCCTTTTGGTGATGTTCCCTTATATGTGGTCTGCATCTGGATCTAATTTTGTGGTGATAGCATAAAGCAATCAAAAGTTACAGCATTTGGAACAAAGGTAGCCTTTTTGTTCAGTCCTTGACACCCAGAAGACATTTTTAAAACCGTTGTTTTCTGAATGACATACACAAATTTAAACTTCATAACTGAAACTATAGCAAGGAGAGTAAAAAAAGTATATATAAATTGTTAAACACTTTTTATAATTTAGAAAATAATTTTTTTTATTCCATTTGGACAATCTAATGCTGAGAAACTACTGATTAAAATAAATAAATAAATAAATAAATATATATATATAATTTTTTTTATTTATTTATTTTTTTAATATTTTTTTTAGATATATAATAACACAAAATGGGTATCATTTTAAAGCCGTTTGTACCGCCGACGGGACACTTTGGTTTAAGGGGTTAAGAAGCAGCTTGTCTTCTAGTTAACCATTCAGCTTTACTTAGTGTACTGCCACTCAGCATGCCATGCAACCCAGTTTTTATTATGATATATTGTGCTTATGCTTATGACTACCTTTGGCTATGATAATTTGTTTGAAATTCTCCAAATTACGCAGCGCTTCAGTGCAGTTTGTTTAAGAAAGTATCTATAAAAAGTGTTATTACAATGTAAGCAGATTTAGGAAGTTGAATTGCAAATGACATGCAGTGAAAAGATCAATATTGTATATTAGACAATATTCTGGTGCCTTATGAATGCTGAGCTGTTTTCTGATTGGCCCCAGAGGAGCATCAGTAAAGAGTAATTCAGCAATTTTTCTCAGTTATCTTTGGAGTAGGCTGAAGGTGTTTGATATTTCTGAAGGGATTTTTTTTAATGAACTGAATCAATCAATAAAGTCAGTTAATTAGGCTTTCTCAGCCATGTGAGGCACGATTTTGCCCTGTAGGGCTTGTTTGTAGGCATTACTGCACATGAAAAGCTTGGAATTGATGTTAAATATTGACTTTGCTGTCAGTCAATCACAAAATCATTTAGCGGTGTTATTTATGTTGAAATACTTTCTTCTATCTTAAAGGTCCCGTTCTTCGTGTTTTTTTTAAGCTTTGATTGTGTTTACAGTGTGCAATATAACATGTGTTCATGTTTCGCGTGTAAAAAAACACAGTATTTTTCACCCAATGTACTTATCTGTATACCGCTGTTTTCCCTCTCCTAAAAACGGCTGATGACTTCCTTGTTCTATGAAGTCCCTCCTTCAGAAATACGTAACGAGTTCTGATTGTGCCAGCGGTTCCCGTGTTGTGATTCGACAGCAGCTTAGTGCACGTTTCCTGGTTCCTGTGTTGTGATTCGACAGCAGCTTAGTGCACGTAACTTGCATGGAAAGGTCACGCCTCTTAACGGGAGATGTATGCGCTCAATGATCTCTACAGCGTCCCTGGGAAAGCCAAACAAAGGTGATTTGACTCCGGGATGAAAATAACAGCGTCTCGACGACATGGCGACAAACACACTCAAACGCAACACTTCCTTTTCTCCACGCGACACGTCCTCTTCTCCACGTGGGACAGCAACAAGACCACGCCCCCTTTTTCGAGTATTCTTGTGGGCGGAGGTTAGTCTGTTCTACTGTTCTACTGACGTCATTTATGAAGGAAGTACCAGGATGTAGTCCAAGCCAGCCGTTCGCTGTAGGCTTTGAAAGGGAACTTATGTTAAATAAAATATCTCGCTTGGCATTGAACTTTGAGCTTTATAATTTTACAGGTATTATTTATGCTCTAACAGCAACATTACACACTAACTAAAGTTTGAACAGTGGGATCACGAAGAACGGGACCTTTAATGTAGATGAATTAACTAAGTAAGCCATTTGTAGGTTGCTCCAGCCCAAATTTCTTTTTCCCCAAACTTACCATCCAAATCAGCCAAATAAGTGTGTTGCAATTTAAATGCAGTTGCTAAATAAAGGCCCGTTTTCACCAAGGATGATAACTATAAAGATAACAATAAAGATATAGTTCTAAAAATCGTTCTCAGTATCAATGAATCAGTGTTAATTTTATTTAGTTCAGCATATTTTGATTTAGTTTTAGTCATAGTCTTTTGACTAAAATGCCATTTAGTTTTAGTCATATTTTAGTCACCTGAAGGCTTAAAGGCTTTAGTGTTTTTAGTTTTAGTCGACTAAATCTACAGTAGATTCTACAGTAGATTTAGTCTCCTAAAATCTAATGAGTTTAGTTAAATTGTAATACATTAAGCATTTAAGCATTACATAACCGACTGTCACTGGAACTGACATTTTGACATCATTTTGTTTTTGACATTAAAAATACACGAAAGAGCTCAATTCACTTTTTTGTTTGTTTTTAAAAACATCTATATCATTTTTTATAACTTTGTATTTCTGTTTAAGTTAGTATAAGCTAAAGCTTCAAATAAGTTTGTTTATTTATTTTTTTAATTTCAGTTAACATTTATTTAATTTCAAGTAACAAAGATTTTTAAAAATGGTTTTAGTTAACTAACCCTGATACTTCATTTAATATGTGTCAAATACTGGTCTTTCCTCCTGACTATGAATTACATGGGAATTAAATTAAATACAGTTTATTGTGTAAGCAAAAACGAATATATAATGCGTGACTTTTTTAATTATAAACCAGCTGGAAATACACCGGGACTCTTATTTTGAAATCTCGCAGCCATGAGCTCATTCAAGTTCAGAGATGAGGAGATAAAATATGCATTGTTACAACCGTCTAAAACACATTACTATATAAACATAGTAAAGTAAACATTGTCATTACTCATCAGCATTAGTTCATAAACAATTGCCTGGCATAAATGTGCGTTTTTCATTGATTGTGAGCCTGGAGCGCTGGATTGGGGATGAGCCTGTAGAAGCTCAACAGCGCCGTGTTCTCCAGCGGTTAGATCAGTTCAAATCAAATGTGCGCATCTGTTACACACGACATCAGTTCTGTCTGGATCTCTTCCCTAATCGTCCCTCTCTAACATTTACGTCTCGTTTTTATTTGTTGACGAAAATGACAGTTGATTTGCGTTATAGTTTTTGTCATCCAACACTAGTTTTTATTTAGTTATCGTCTCGTTTTCGTCAGTGAAAAAAGGTCATTGACGAAAATTATGACACAAATTATTCGTCAACGAAATTAACACTGCAATGAATAGCAGAGTTCACACCACAGCTATAACGGTAATGGCACAGAGAAACGATATCGTTGGAATCCCTTTCAGAGTGATTTTTTTTTTTCCAGCTGATGAAAAATTAAGACATTAACACCCAATCAGAATCCATCCTGCTGTAACAAACTCGAGCATTTAAATCAGCAGACAAGCACGTGCTTAGAATGAACAGAACAATATAGTTATCTTTAATATTAGGGGTGTAACGCTAGTCAAACATAACCGAAAAAAATGCGATAATAATAATATTCACTAAATATATACTAACTTTTGTCTTCATGCATGTCACATGACTTGGGTGATCGCTCAAGTTGCATGGTGGAAGGACAAAGAAAGCCAGTTTCCCCATTTAGCCAGGTTGGCTAAATGCTACCTTGGCTTGGAGGTAAATCTGTCCCCATTGAGCGGGTGTTTTCTACAGCAGTGTTTCTCAACTGGTGGGTTGCGAGACTGTTCTAAGTGGGTCGCGGAGTGCCTGAGAAAAACGTGTTGTCCCGATTATGTTGTAAGGCTAGATGTCAGTGTCCTTTTTCGGAAAACTGAACTGTCCTGTTCTGTCAGCCGTTATACTGCACTCGTAGCGCACACTGTTCAGTTACACGCGCGCTGTATATCACCTCATAAAGCGCAATAGAAACTACGAGCATGCAACGCTACGTTGTCAATTCGTAAGTCATGAAATAAAATAAAAGTAAAGTACCAATAAATCACGTAACTGGTTCGACATGTGTTATCTGGGAAGTCATGCAGCTGGAAAAACTGCTATTTAATAGCTTTACCTTTATAGGCCTATTTATTCATCAGTATTAGTTAGGGGTGTAATGGTACACAAAACTGACGGTTCGGTACGTACCTCGGTTTTGAAGTCCCGGTTCGGTATGGATTCGGTACAGCAGTTTTACAAAATTGCTTTTTATTAATTTTTATTCAACAGTTGTTTAATGAAAAAAAAATTGTGTCTGTCCTTAAATGAATTAAATTATAACTAATTGTTTCTTAAAGATAATGCTGTAAACTATATAGGGAGCCCTTACTTACATATAGCTATTAAAGATTGACAACAGAGCCCAAACTATTAGCCTAAATTCAGTTGCTATTTATTTTTAGATATAATAATCAACACTTATAAGCTTCACATAAGGCAGTTTTTGCATTAACTTCTAAATGAATTATTTTTATTCGTTGTTGAAATATAATCATTTAGTGGCTATAATTTTCATGACAGGTTTATTTAAACATACATTAAATAAACAAGACATCACTAACAGGCTAAGTAGTATATAATGAATATATATAGGCTAATATAATGACTATAACGGCTAATATAGTGCATGTATTCAGTGAAAGAGTTGATTTCTCTAGTGAGCTAACAGCTGTGGACACTGAATGACTTCTGAGTAAACGTGATTCTGCATGACATTGTTTACAAGCTGTTTTATTGTCTTTCCATGGTTGAAACGCAGATGGAGCGATTACACGACATATGATACATTTCAGTAAGTTGTAATGTATCCTCAACATATCTTAAGATATATTAATTTATGTTTATTCTTTAGGAAGAGATGATCGCATTGACTCGCGTGCCGCGCGCTGCTGCTTTTGAACTGATACGCGTCTATCAGTCACGTCACATTAAAGAGCGTTAAAACGGCATTTATCGTTTGAATTTCGTGATAAAATGGACTGAATACTTAATATGTTCGTGTGGGAACTCGGAGTGAAGTGTGTTCCGCGCTTACAACAAGCCGACTGTTAACTGTTAAAGATTACATTCATAACCGTTCGGTACACGCGTGCACCGAACCGAAAGCCCTGTACCAAAACGGTTCAATACGAATACGTGTACCGTTACACCCCTAGTATTAGTCATATTCATACAATTTATGTGTTTAAGTAGGCTAAAGTGGGACATTACTGAAGTGGATGAATGAATATATGCAATTGAATGCCTTAATCATGTCAGGGAGCCATATACAATTCACTTTGAGAAAATGTATTCATTCCATGATGATGAAGTTACATGAACAAATTATGTTAACTTAATTGATTCATGTGGGACCGATGTACACAATTAAATAATGTAAATCCAACACACTTTTTTTTTCAGTATTGTGTGAGTGTCATCAATTTTTTGTGAAATAAATTTGCTTGTTATAAAAAAACCCCGAAATGAACCGAACCATGGCATTGGTGTATCGTTACACCCCTGTTTAATATAGTTATCTTTATAGTTATCGTTCATGGTGTGAACAGGCCTTAACGGGACGTGTTTTAATATTAAACCATGTTATTAAAAGCGCATTAAGCCAATTATGCCTACACGCGTACACAAGTCGAAATGCCTTTTTGGAGAGTATTCACATAAACACAGTGGGTTATGTCTTAACCGTACACAGTTGAGAAAGATAATGCGTGTGTAACACAGGGTTCGTACGGTGCTTGAAGAGCCTAAAATGAACCTGCTGTGCTCGCGATCTGCCAGTCTATTTCCATGTGTGACTCCGCCCCCATGTTGTCGTTTCAATGAACGTTGGCTGGAAGATGCGCTCCTTTTTCCAGCTTATTAATCACTTGCTGCTCTTGACTGATTAACTTGTGTAACTTTAATGGATTAATAATCTGTATTTAATTTTTTACAATAAAGATTATCCAATGTTATTTTAAATTTGATTACTTTGTTTTTTTTTATTCAGTTTCTTACCTGGATACTGTTAGACCTAGGTCTACCTAACAAAATAAAGCAGTCTATTTCATTTGTCTCTTTATTCTAAAGCATTTATTTGTGCTATTGTTAGTAATTTGCTTATTTGTTCTTATTTTATTACTGTTTACTTGTCTTTTTTCATTCAATTTACCATTTAAAGTCAAGCTTCCTTGTGTTTATTGAAAGCAATTGCAACAAAATTACCCCATTGTAAAAAATACATTGTTAGCAAATATTTGTGAGATAA
Source organism: Romanogobio albipinnatus (assembly GCA_023566225.1). Classification (NCBI taxonomy): domain Eukaryota; kingdom Metazoa; phylum Chordata; class Actinopteri; order Cypriniformes; family Gobionidae; genus Romanogobio; species Romanogobio albipinnatus. The sequence goes on along the minus strand of CM042255.1, from coordinate 18,758,718 downwards.
TTGTAATGGTAATTGATCAACGTTTATATATGAAAAAAGCTTTATCATATTAAGTGATCTCTTGAGAAGAAATTTTTGATTGCCTAGACTTTCAAAAGACAGAAAAAAAGAAAGAAATTATATTAAAAATATAAAAGGTCAATGAGCTGAATCTGATTGACTGTGTACCCCAAGACGAATGTTTGCATTTTTTATATTTTCAATAAATTAATTGAAAATTATGTGAACCTGTCGAGTGATTTTGTTTGGGGTAATTGTTTTTACATTGACTCAGGCAGGTTACATAGTAAGCAAAGTCAACTTAGACAGTGATACATTTAAAAAATAAAACTTGTGATTTGCTTAAATATCTGATCCTTCTGCTATTGCGAAACACAATTTGGCTGTTTATAGAATTATCTCTTTTAATGTGATAAAAACACTAAATAATAATTTTGACTATATATTGGTATGTAGTAATTTACAGTGGTGTAAGGTGCTGGAAAAAAGCTTTAAAATGGACCTTGAAAGTGCTTGAAAAGTGCTTGAATTTGACCTTGAAAAGGTGTACAAACCCTGGTAACAGTATACTGGATCCGTGCATTAGCTCTTAAAGTGACCTCGTATATCTGCTGCTGTCTGTCATTAAGGGATTTTCTTTTGTAGTTTGTTGTGATTATCAATATTGATCTAGGGCTGAAAGCTTCATTGCATTTGCGATAATATCGTGATATAAAACAATTTTTGTCAAAGGCTGCGATTACACTCTGATCATGTAACACAAAGCAGTCTGCAGAAGAAGCATCAACTTGGCACGTTACACCTGCAGGCCTAGCCTAAAGGAAAGAACAGTTTGTGTTTAATCGATCTAATATCGTGTTGGTCATACTATATAATAGGGTTGGGAGAAGATTCTCTCTCCAATGATTCTGAGTTTAGGTTTTAACTGCAGGTGTGCAGTGGCGCTGCGTGTGTTTTAGAAACACTAGTTTTCAGCTTGCTTCCATTTTCTCTCTCACACACACACACACACACACACACCACAAACCATAAAATAATATTTCATAACGTTCGGAAAGGTTGAAGCGAATTACAATGACATTCGCGGGCTTCATTGCACAGGATATGCGCTGTGAGAAATGTGCACTTTGTTTGATGTTATACTTACTGTGTGTGTTCTCGCCCACCGGTGTTTTCCGTACAAATGCTCTACGAAGGCTTTATTTATGTAATTTGGAATGAGGTGTGCTCACTGACAGAAGGCTTTTAGTTTCAAATGCTCACACCACGCTTTGTGAAGAGTGCTCATGCATGTGGCTGTGCACGTCTCAAAATGCTTTTATGATGCAAAATTAATATAAACAGTCCGTAATGTCTCAAGGAATTAAACAGACAGGACAAACTACATCTTGTATTTCAAAAGAGATCTGTGCATTAGTGTGAATTCAGATCTCCCCCTATGGTGTCATCATTAATAATCAAGCAAAGAGAGAAAAATCACTCACAGCCTTTGAATGGAAAATGTCCAGATACTCTTTGAATACTCAAAGTTAATTGCTTGTAATATGTTTTTGTTCCTCTCTTTTTATTTAGCTTTTATGTTTTGAAGCTATATTATACAGGGAGTGCAGAATTATTAGGCAAGTTGTATTTTTGAGGATTAATTTTACAACATTAATAATTAAACAACAACCATGTTGTCAATGAACACAAAAAACCCATGAATATCAAAGCTGAATATTTTTGGAAGTGGTTTTTAGTTTTAGCTATTTTAGGGGGATATCTGTGTGTGCAGGTGACTATTACTGTGCATAATTATTAGGCAACTTAACAAAAAACAAATACCCATTTCAATTATTTATTTTTACCAGTGAAACCAATATAACATCTCAACATTCACAAATATACATTTCTGACATTCAAAAACCAAACAAAAACAAATCAGTGACCAATATAGCCACCTTTCTTTGCAAGGACACTCAAAAGCCTGCCATCCATGGATTCTGTCAGTGTTTTGATCTGTTCACCATCAACATTGCGTGCAGCAGCAACCACAGCCTCCCAGACACTGTTCAGAGAGGTGTACTGTTTTCCCTCCTTGTAAATCGCACATTTGATAATGGACCACAGGTTCTCAATGGGGTTCAGATCAGGTGAACAAGGAGGCCATATCATTAGATTTTCTTCTTTTATACCCTTTCTTGCCAGTAACTCTCGGTAGACCTGAGAGCTGGAGAAACCAAACTCTGGTCAGGCCAATCACAGCGTGTGTAGAGACGGTGGGCGGGCTTAACATAATGACGGCATGTCACGGCAGAGTTGCGGAGGTTCTGCGTGCTACACGTAAACACAGAAGCTGGCGAACAGCGGTCTTTTGAATCGGCTTTGGCCGCGACTCTGGAAGACTTGGAGTTAAGCTTTTCTTTGAGAAAAGAACAAAGAACGGCATGAAGTCATTCTTAAGAAAAGAAAATATGTTTGAAGTTTTGCTGACCGGATACAGCGAAGTCTATCAACTAACGTTAGCTTGGCTTCACCTTCTTTGCTCTGGTTGGTTGTGGCGGTCATGGCGCTATCCAATTGCATGCAGAGGGAATTTGAAAGACAACCATTTATCACGCCCCTCGGATTGAGCCCTGTCAATGGTGAGTTTCCAGACCCATCATCTTGATTTGGGTCTGGCTTGTCAGGCTAGAAAAACAATAGAACAGCAAGGAATTGCTGTCTACAATCTACAAATGTTGTTCTCTAGAGGAAAAAGTTGATAAATCCCAACCTTCACAGCCTGTCTTGTGACTCGAGCTTCCCTTCTCTGTTATCACATGTCTTAAGAATACTTTTTGAAGGGCTAAATCTGTTGTTTACCCACAGATGCTCTGACTAATGCAGTCACTGCAGGAGTGATAAAATCAGTGGTCTTAATTGACCTCACAATAGATTGTGATTCTCCCACGATTCTGAACATACAACGAAATTATAATTAAAAAAAAGTAAATTACTAACGGTTCTGGCAAAATATGAATTGCTGCAGTCTATTTATAAATGTTTAATTAATTAGAATTAATTTTTTTTTTATTGGTTTGAATGAAAGATTCAAAGACTTCACTTGTTTCATTACTGGATGAATCAGCATTTTTGAACAAAACTCTTGAATGGCAGATTCAGTGATTCACTCATACACTCACCTAAAGGATTATTAGGAACACCATACTAATACTGTGTTTGACCCCCTTTCGCCTTCAGAACTGCCTTAATTCTACGTGGCATTGATTCAACAAGGTGCTGAAAGCATTCTTTAGAAATGTTGGCCCATATTGATAGGATAGCATCTTGCAGTTGATGGAGATTTGTGGGATGCACATCCAGGGCACGAAGCTCCCGTTCCACCACATCCCAAAGATGCTCTATTGGGTTGAGATCTGAGTTCACTGTACTAAAATGGCCCCCACAGTCACCATTGTCATGTTCAAGAAACCAATTTGAAATGATTCGAGATTTGTGACATGGTGCATTATCCTGCTGGAAGTAGCCATCAGAGGATGGGTACATGGTGGTCATAAAGGGGTGAACATGGTCAGAAACAATGATTAGGTAGGCCGTGGCATTTAAACGATGCCCAGTTGGCACTAAGGGGCCTAAAGTGTGCCAAGAAAACCACACCATTAAACCACCACCACCAGCCTGCACAGTGGTAACAAGGCATGATGAATCCATGTTCTCATTCTGTTTACGCCAAATTCTGACTCTACCATCTGAATGTCTCAACAGAAATTGAGACTCAGACCAGACCAGACAATATTTTTCCAGTCTTCAACTGTCCAATTTTGGTGAGCTCGTGCAAATTGTAGCCTCTTTTTCCTATTTGTAGTGGAGATGAGTGGTACCCGGTGGGGTCTTCCGCTGTTGTAGCCCATCCGCCTCAAGGTTTTGCGTGTTGTGGCTTCACAAAAGCTTTGCTGCATACCTCGGTTGTAACGAGTGGTTATTTCAGTCAAAGTTGCTCTTCTATCAGCTTGAATCAGTCGGCCCATTCTCCTCTGACCTCTAGCATCAACAAGGCATTTTCGCCCACAGGACTGCCGCATACTGGATGTTTTTCCCTTTTCACACCATTCTTTGTAAACCCTAGAAATGGTTGTGCGTGAAAATCCCAGTAACTGAGCAGATTGTGAAATACTCAGACCGGCCCGTCTGGCACCAACAACCATGCCACGCTCAAAATTCAGGAGATTGTCTTGACCAGGACCACACCCCTAAATGCATTGAAGCAACTGCCATGTGATTGGTTGATTAGATAATTGCATTAATGAGAAATTGAACATGTGTTCCTAATAATCCTTTAGGTGAGTGTACATACTTCACTTGTTTCATTACAATATTTCATTATGAATTGTGACGTTTTATTTATAATTTATGTCTGACGGTTTGCATTAAAAAGCAGCTTGTCATGGCATAAAGACTTATAACCTCCCTACAGATAAACATGCCACAAGTGATATGTAGGAACGTAGTCAGTTATGTCATTGCTTCGGCTCTCAAGTCAGTGAAAATTCCATTTGAATGGAAAAGGGGTAAACTACCCACAATTGGTCTTTCATTCATCCAGCTAATCAGCTCCAATGGTTCGTGAATATGCCCAGAGTTTGACTGTTAGTCAACACATTGCTTCAATTTCCTTCAAACCTGAATAAGTCTGAAGAGGTAATAAGAATGCAGCAGAGCAGGTCAGTGTGAAAGCTGGGAGCACATCGGCTGTCGTGCTTTGACACTACCGTATTTACAGCCTGTAAACAAAGGTCAGGTCACAGGTCATTGTGTGGAATCAGTATCTGAAGATAAGACAGTTACTGTGGCCTCATGGTGTGTTCCTGTTCAACAAAACCACTGACGCTCATCTGGCTTATCTTATGTTGGCTGCTCCACCTACAGATTTGTAAAAGGAAAATAAAGATCTGGGCAGGTAACATAGATTTTTAGATGCGTATCGATCCTGAAATATTTGGTTTGGGGATGCCGGTAGAAATCGAAATCGGCTGATTAAAATATAAAAATCGGCATCAGCGATATGAAAAAAATGATGCCGATTATGACAGTTTTTAAATGCTCCCTTGAATTTGTGAACGCGTGTACAGAAGGACGTGACCGTCAACAATGACTCCCCACTCTCTAGCGTGTGCAGGCGCAGCAGCCTCCATGGCAGCAGAAGCCTCCTCCAGGTCCTAGTGCCCACCCTGTAAAATGTTATTAGGGCTCGAATAAAATTTGATAATTAAAAGAGTTGGCAACGAATTTCATTATCGATTCGTTGTCGCGCAACTATTATGCACCTCAATGTTTACTCGTTATCCAACTTGACAAGTTAGCGTTAGCTCGTTAATAACAGTAGTAAAGCAGGGGTGGTATAGTTTGCAAGACTAAAGACACGTTTTTATTCACTTGCCTTTTTTGGCCCATTCATTTTTCAATCTTTTGCTATGTTAATTTAGTTGAAAAATAATTTGTCAATATTTTAATCAACATTTTTCACAGACAAAAACGAGACAAATCAAAACCAGCTTTGAATGACAAAAACTATGACTAATATCTATTGTCATTTTCGGTCAGCATTCGGTTTTAAAGTGACAGCAGTCCATTAACCTGCTTCCATTTGTGCTCTTAATATTAATCAAACAACAAAAGACAGAGAAAATCACCTCTTTAGTTTTAATAAGGGTTCATTATATTTATTATACACTAATTATTTAATCCATATTTAATCTGTAAGGAATGTTGTATGCAAGTTGTTATAAAGAATGCATATCATTCATTGAAAAGAAGACATTGTGTTCTTCTTTAGGAGGAGTAGTTTTATTTAATTGTTACATAATATTTGTTTTATGTCACAGTAGTTAAATCTGTGTCTGTATTGCATGTTTAAACTTTAATATCATTCATATTAATAGGTTAATACAGTAGATCGGGGGTTTTCAAACTTTTTGTGTGTTCGGACCACTAGTTGTATTCAAGAAATTTCGCGGACCACCTCATAATACACATTAAAAAAAAAAAAGTCTGCACACAGACCTACCTGAATTAATCCGCACCTCTAAATACGCTTACTAGCACTAAAACTGTATCTGGTCATCACATCAGTACAACAGGCTTGTTAAAAGAAAGTTTACTGTATACAACGGCTGCCACATATTTATTTTATTTATTTACTCAAGTGCATAATCAGGTTCATTTAAACAACGGGCTTATTTTGCAATGGAGTATGAAATCTGTTTAGTAACAAGAACACTTGGATATAGTCAACATTTCAAAACCTTTGGCAAATTTAGGGGATTATTAGAGTTATTATTTAAAGTTTACAAGTCCTCAAACAAAGGGAAATAATAAACGCATATCGGCATCGGCCAAAATGAGTTGAAAAATATCGGCAAAAATCCAATATCCTGCATCCCTAATTTGGTTCCAATACTCATTTTACACAGTATCGATACACAGATACCAGCTGCTCCTTCTAGCTGTCTCTTTGACACACACTCACTCGTTTCATCTGCTCCGGTTGAATAGTGTTGGTGCTACAGGGCCTGAATTTCGGCATAATTTTTCAAATTTCTTAATGGTTTCACGCTCACACCCAAAGTGCACACACATAAAGCCGTTTCTCAAACAGATTGCGAGTTCTTTTCTGTGTCAAATACACACAATTCTTTCAAAATGCCCGTTTTGGAAAGAGAACTCCTATGTATCAGTATATTGGATTCATGCATTCGGTCTTAAACACCCCTGTTCACGGCCAGACGAACTGGAGTCCGTGTTTCCACAGACTTGAGGAACAAACTGTAATGTAATGCTGCTGTGTTGTTTACCTGACTTTAACCGGTCTTAAAAAAAAAAAAACATTGTGCTTCAGCATTGTGCAGGCAGTTGCCACATTTTCTGTTGTGCTGTTCACAGTACCAGGAGTGATTCGAGCAAACTGGCAACTTGCATAAACTTTACTCTTATATGTCCTTTTCTGATAAAAATTAAAACTGAAACCATTGATTCACTCGCTCTCTCAGTCGCATGCATAGTTTTATATATTTACATATAAAGAGCAGTGGAGTGCAATGCTACATTGCTCAATGAGACCGCGTCAGCATTTTCTCCATCCCTTGCTGCCCGGCTCCAGCAAGTTTTTTGGGGCCAGAGTTGTACCGATCTTTCTGCAGGAACGGTTCAAGAACAGACACATACCGGGAACCCACACAGGAACTGTCGGTGGGAAAGGGGTCAAAGTGATATCAGCCTAATAAACCTGCTGCCATCTTCATTAATGTTAATTTAAAAACAAAAGAAATGGAGAAATCACTCACTGCTCTAGAATTAATTACTTTTGTTATGAGCAAATTGAAATTAACCTCTTAACTGTCACTGTCCCTCTTAACGGACACTTGGCACTCTTTTTTTTGATCGCCTTTTTTCGTATCATATATTTGAGTAATTAGCATAAATTAGGTATCATTCGAAAGCTTACGGACTCAAAATTCATCCTGTGAAACCCGTTTTGAAATTGGACGTTGCATTACCATGGAAATGGTACTTTAAACTCTTCTAGTGGGCTCCTCCCCTAGTGGGCGGTGTCATGTTTCATATTACAACATTTATTTTAACTACTTCGTAATCAAAATCTTTTCTAATCTTGACAAAACGCATATCGTCGGAAAGGTCTGAGTCTCAAGGTTTCATATTTTGTGACCGTTTTGTGATGGAAGTGACATTTGGACAGAAATGTACAGGAAAATGCAAAAACAATCAATGGAATTTCAATGACACCCGGTGGCTATTTTTTGTATAGCGCCTAAACAAATTTGGAACACAACTTGGTTAGACATATGGCTTTGATTTTATAGTAATTTTAAACATTTAAAAACTTAAAACATTAAAACATAAAAATTAAAACATTTTTGGAAAATATATTTTTTATATAAAATAAAAAAATATTTAGTACAGTGTTTTTTATTTACAGTATATTTCAACTTCCATAACTTTTTCATAATTTCATATCTTGAATTGCTTTAGCTTCAGCGAGTGTCTGCTTTAAAACAAGACCAAACTTAGGTCTATATTCCAAAGTATTCTTGAATTACAGCCCTTTAAGTTTGGATTGTGCATTTTCATGTGTATTCTAAAAAAGGGGGTTGACAGTAAAGGGGTTTTAAAGAAAAAAAGAAAAAACTTAAATCAAATGGAAATGTACCAATACATTTATTTCTTTATTTTGTGCACACTATAAAACTCAGTTATTCAGTAAAACATCTATTAATCTCTTTATTACTTTCTGTAAATTGTGTAAGTTATAGTATATAGGGTTTGAGTATACCATTATTGATGATAACCATAATATTAAAAAAAGATATATATTGATATCATGTAAATTCTACACATATGATAATATTGCAAATAACAATATTATTAACATATGTTAATGCTCGTTGCCATTTGTCATAAAACAGAAAAAAGAAGCTACTAAAGTTCATGTCGGAGATGTCAGGGGAGTGTGAGACACTCTTCCTACACCAGAGGGTAAATAGATTCCAGAAAAAAGATGGGGTGTTAGACACCCAGTCTGCAGGAAGCCTCCTTACACTTCAACTTTGAGTGCGATTCAAAAGAGACAACAAAAAATAAACATACTTAAAGTTTTTTTTCAAAATGTCTATTGCTGAAAATCTGATTTAGTTGAAGCTATTACATATGTTGATTAAATAGTTTTATTTGTTTACCTGCAGGTCTCTATGCGTACACTGCCTCCCTCTGGCAGATGAGTAACCAGCGGGGCCTGACGCGTCGCAGTCGCACGGCCAGATAGTCCCCTGCGAGCGCGGCGCGTCCCCCGGCTCGCAGCATGCCCTCCACCAGCCGGGCAGGGAGCCTGAAGGACCCCGAGATTGCAGATCTCTTCTTCAAGGAGGACCCCGAGAAGCTCTTCACAGACCTCCGTGAGATCGGTCATGGCAGCTTTGGCGCGGTCTATTTTGTATGTTATATATAATATCTATTGAATAGGATTCATCATTTTAATGCATGCTACAGTACATTATGAAATGTTTGGGAGATGAAATAGTGAAATTTCAGATGTGTATCTTGCTCAGGCACGGGATGCACGGACTGCAGAGGTGGTGGCCATCAAGAAGATGTCCTACAGTGGGAAACAGTCTAATGAGGTCAGTTTTCCTACATTCCACAGTCATTACATACAGGCATGCAACAGTTTGGTTGCGGATTCAGTTTTTCCTTCTGAGGGTGGGCACAGAAATGATAGCATTACACTACTGTTCAAAGGATTAAAGATTTTTTTTCATGTTTTTGAAAGAAACCTCTGATGCTCACCAAGGCTACATTTATTTGATCTGTAATATTGTGAAATATTATAACAATTTAAAGTACTTTTATTCTATTTTAATGTATTATAAAATTTGATTTATTCCTGTGATGGCATAAATTTCTTTTCAGTGTTCTTAAGGCCTGTTCACACCAGGACGATTTTCGCAAGTGTTTATCGCCGACGTTTAACGCCTCGTGACTAAACAAAGGGCGCCAATGTGAGTGTGCACACCGACGTGCAAAACGGCAGGCTTAAAAGCCTTGGGTTAGTTTTTTTATTTTGACGCAGCGCATTAAATACTGGCCGACCAATGAGATCAGCGCTTTTTTTCACGTGGCTGGAGCTGCTGAAGTGACAGTAAAACACGACTTGGTGGCGCTCAAGCACAAAACGGTCTTGCAGAGCACATATTGATACGACGAAGAAGTAGTACGTAGACAAAGAAGAAAATGAGCTGCTAATGCTGCTTTCCAGTTAGCAAAATGTGTGTGAATGGTTTTGGCCATAGACATACATAATACATCTATGGTTTTGGCAAGTCTCTCTTCTTCTTCTTCTTCTTCTGTGTGAGTGCCAGAAGCGTAAAGCCGCAGCACTTTCTTGTGTACCGGGAGCGCTATCTACTGAATTTGCACGTTCACTCGGCGCATTGCCAGTGAAAATCCCTTGGGTGTGAACTCTCAAGAGCGCCGAAAAAACGCTGGCGATAAGCGTACGCGACTATTTCGTCCCGGTGTGTACAGGTCTTCACTCATGATCCTTCAGAAATCATTCTATCTAATCATGCTCACAAAATTTTATTATTATTATTATGAAAATAGTTTGAAATTTGAAAATGGTTGAAAATAGTTTTTGCTGCTTAATATTTTTGTAGAAAACATGATAAAAAAAAGCGAATTTTAGAAAACAAAATTAATAAAAATTTTATTCAGTAACGACACGTTAAATTGATGAAGTGACAATGAATTTGTAACATTTATAATGTTACAAAAGATTTGCATTTCAAATAAAATCTGTTCTTTTAAACTTTCCACCAAAAAATATTAAGCAGCATTGATAATAGTAATTTATATTAATTGAGCAGATTATTACAATGATTTCTGAAGGATCATGTGACACTGAAGACTGGAATAGTGGACTGGAAAAATTCAGCTTTGTGTCACTGGAATAAATAACATTTTAGATTGTATTAAAATAGGTAAAAGTTATATTAAATTGTAATAATATTTCACAATATTACCTTTTTTTACCTTAGTTTTGATCAAATGCAGCATTGGTAAAAGACCCAAAACATGAAATCTTAATTATTCCAAACTTTTGACCGGTAAATGTGTATTTTAGTCTCTTTGTTTCATATTCACAAAACAACAATGGCTTGGCTTTCAAACAGTGACTTGGCTCAGTATCATACGAGCAAATTAAAGTCAATTGCGGAAGTCACAATAAGTCTCCTGTAACACCTCTGATTGAAGCGAAGCACCAAGGCCATTCATACTTTAGCTGGTGGCAGCATTTCCTTTGTAATTTTAGATTAGCAGTAATCGGATTACACATAATCTCTGCAAAGAATCCTTCAGAAGCTTTTAGGACTGACTTTCTTTTTCAGGACCTGTACTAGTAAATTGAAATGTCCAGTCTGCTCACATCAATAGTGGATACAGTGATCCAGTGGAAAATTGGAATTCATTTAAGGCTTTTCCGGCCAATTTGAAAGAAGACCATTTGATTGGATGCTTTCTTCTCTTTACTTAGAAATGGCAGGATATCATTAAGGAAGTCAAGTTCCTCCAGAGAATACAACACCCAAACAGTATAGAGTATAAAGGATGCTACTTGCGGGAACACACAGCATGGGTAAGATCTTTCTTTTTCTCTTCTGAATCACTCATTCTCACTATCACTCTTTGACACAATAACCATTTTATCTTCATGATTCATCTTTCTTTCCCCTCTTCAGCTTGTCATGGAGTACTGTTTGGGCTCAGCCTCTGACCTCCTTGAAGGTGAGAGGCCAAACATTTGGCTTAATTTAGAAGCATGATCAGAATTGTATCCAAAATTATGGCTGTTTATTTAATTTTTTGTGATATATTATTTTTGTGATTTTTATATTTGTATGATCAAAGCAAAGTTTTAAAGGCACAATATGTAAGATTTTTGCATTAAAATATCCAAAAAACACTTGCACAGTTTTGTATAGTTTGTTTACTTGTGCGTTTGCATTATCCCACAATAATATATTTTAGGGGTGTTTGGCTACCGATCGCTATCTGCCAATAATCACTTTGGGACGCGCGCCAGCTGTGAGAGGTACGGCATGACATGCAGCGGCGCCGTCTCGATCTCTGTCCAGCGCGGGTAAAATAATTATAATGCTGAATGTGAGGTACAATTCATATTTCTTTTTTAAATAACTTACAAAGTCATTTGAAAACTTTCTGTAACAAACAGCGTGAGTGAATCACTGCAAAGTCTTTCCCTCTCAAAATGCTCAAATAGCTTCACAATCACGTCTGCACTATAAGCGAGCTGCACAGTTGATACAGGAATTGTCCCTTGCATAATCGAGGCAGTGTCGCATTCTCACTAAAGTTTATAATGTGCTTTTTTTTAAGTCTTTCCAGTGTTTAAACCACTCACGCGCTCTCTCCTAGAGACGGCGTTCTCATGCACACTCAAAGCTCACACACATAGGCCACCTCACAAACAGCTCACGAGTACCAAATTGTGCTTAAATGGTCATACACACACATACACGTGTGTACAAAATTACCGTCTTGACGAGTATGCACATAAACAATCGGTTTGGTCTTAAGTTGAACGTAAACAGTTGAGAAAGTTGTGTAACAGTATATTGGATCCGTGCAGCTCTTAAAGTGACAGTCACAGCAGTCTAATAATCCTGCTGCTGTCTCTGTTTTTTTCTTTGTCTTTTGCTGTTTGTAAGGATTATTCTGTATTTAATTCAGAGAAGACCATCCAGTATTATTTTACATTTGATTCCTTATTAAATTTAATTAGTATTTCTTACCTCAATACTACTGTTAGAAAACCTGAAAAAACCCCAGAAAACAACTTAAAGCACTGTTTATTATTTTATTTGTATATTTATTGTTTTATTTATTTGTGCTACTGCTTGTAAAATTTTATTTATTCTTATTTTATTACTGTTTACTTTTCTTTCTTTTTTTTAATTCAATTCAGAGTTTGAAATCAGGCTTGTGCTGTGTGTAAGCTATTGTGCAACAATTGCCCCATTGTAAAAATGCACAGCATGATCAAACATTTCGGTGAGATAATTAAATAGGACCCCCCTAAGAATGTCTGTACAAATCCGGATTGGAGCATCCCTATAAAAATTATACATGATAAAAATAAGTCTTCAAATAGACCGATATCTATGATCGGTATCTGCAGATACTGCTTCCTTTGATCGGCTCCAAAAATCCTCATCGGAGCAATGTCAATGCCGTTATCCTCGATTTCTGCTTTTACTGCCGTAGAAGCCTTGTCAGCATGATGCGGAAGTAGTAGTTGTAGCGTCTAGCACACCACTCAGTTGTTGTTTTGCACAGTTTTCATGCTAATTCCTTAGAATGAAATGAAATCATGTGATCAAGTGTAACTGTTCTAAAACTTTATTTCATTACCTCGTCCATGAACATGATTTGTGAGACCCGTCTGATTGATTTCCTTCGGCAGTGGAGGTGAAGACAACTCCTCTCATCGTTCCACACTCTTTCACTGCTACGCCTTTGTTATTGTTTTGAATATGCGACCTCTAGTGGCGAAAATTACATACTGTGCCTTTAACATTTAGATTTATTATTACAAATAGTAGAGCATAGTGCTGGCAACACCAAGTTATGGATTTGATTCCCAGTGAAAGTCTGTCAGATGTCATTGTCACTTTGATGAACATGCACCTTTGCTGTTTTTTGCTTAGTTCACAAGAAGCCCCTTCAGGAAATTGAGATTGCAGCAATTACACATGGTGCTTTGCAGGGCCTTGCATACCTTCATTCCCATAACATGATTCACAGGTTAGTGGGTTTTTCTTTTTTGATGTTCTTGCTAAGCTTATGCTTGTGCATTAAGTAGTGTTGAGTACCGAGAACCGGTTGCACAGGAACCAAATTCATTTTCATGAAATTGGTTCGGCTAATAGATTTTGAACGTTTGCATTCTTGCGCTGAAGACAGAACATTTTTGAATGGTGTGAATTGCATTGAATTAAATGCAAGGGATAGCAAACATACAGACCACTATAGTCTGATTCTTGAACATATGATTCTGATGGTCACAAAGTCTCACAAATATTTAAAGTTACAATGAAAAGTTAGTGGTAAAAGATATTTTCGTCCATATTGTGACGTACATTTGAGTGTAACTGATTATGGAAAAGATGTCCAAGTAAACAACCTCTAATGTTGACTATTTTGTGTTTATTGTCGTCTTCACTCAGGGATATCAAAGCTGGGAACATCCTGCTGACCGAGCCTGGACAAGTCAAACTGGCAGATTTTGGTTCAGCCTCCATCGCCTCTCCAGCCAATTCTTTTGTGGGGACACCATATTGGTGAGCACACTGAGTATCTCTATGTAATAATGACTCTATTCACACAGCCTAGTTACTAACACACCTGTCTCCTCTCAGGATGGCCCCTGAAGTGATTTTAGCCATGGACGAGGGACAGTATGATGGAAAGGTTGACATCTGGTCTCTTGGGATCACCTGCGTAGAACTAGGTGACGAAGAAGTGCTGCTCATCGTAAATTGAATTGTGCATCTTTCACAGTGTGAAAGTCGGTCTTACTTTTGCCTCTCCTTTTTACTGTAGCGGAAAGGAAGCCTCCTCTGTTTAACATGAATGCGATGAGTGCCTTATACCATATAGCGCAGAATGAGAGTCCCACACTGCAGTCAAGTGAATGGTGAGTCCTTTAACACAGGTTTTCAATCTTTTAGATGCCACAGATCCCCAAATATAATCAGTCTCATGCAAGGGACCCCCATACTAAAATGTACTATACTGTTAGATGTATTACTTGTAGGGTTATAACAATACATCAGTATAGATTGATACATCGATCTAATGTGTAACGATATGATGTATCAATACAATGCGTTAAAAACCGATACCTGTAGGCTACTTATATATTTAAGAGGTATTATGCATTCTCGTTTTTTGACATTACACATTTTGTACAGAACCCTAAAATACTTTCTTGACTGTTGTCATGTCATAATCTGTCATTAGATTAGATTACTGTGTGAAATTTTTTTATTTGTGGATGTCCCTATCAGGGTGCAGGATGTGACATTTTTAAATAAATATTTATGTATTATTATGTTGCAGTTGTGAGTTAATAAAAATGTAGGATTTTTTTGAAGTATCGGAAAATATCATATGGCTGGCTATGAGAATTGATATTGTATCAAATCATGATGAACCATCTGATTTACACCCCTAATTACTTGTTTATATTATTCATATTTGTATTACTTATTATTATTCATACCCAAAAATGAAAATTCTGGCATTATTTACCCACCCTTGTGTCGTTCCAAACCCGTAAGACTTTTGTTCATCTTTGGAACACAAATTAAGATAGTTTTAATAAACATTAGAGTTTAAATTGAATCTGTTCAAAATGAATCAATTCAAGAGAATTGGTTTATATCATATTTTCACAAAAGTCATTGAGTCATTGGGAAATGTTGCATTTTCCAAATAAACTGTTTTAGTATGTATATGTAGGCAAATATTGCTGTTTATTGGTGAATATAAATGCAATTTTCTCATTCAATTTTACATTTATTTGTATAGCGCTTTTTTAACATTACATATAGTTTCAAAGCAGTTTTACAGAAAATGCAGGTTCCTACATTACAATTTAGAGTAATGTTATCAGAGGTGAGTAATGTCCACATGTCAAAAATGTACAGTTCTAAGATAATACAAATTATGCAGTTAGCTAACATGTATTCATTTAGACAGAAACTGTGAGCTCATTAAAGAAATTATTACAAGTTATGTATATATATATACATATATATATATACATATATATATATATATATATATATATATATATATATATATATATATATATATATATATATATATATATATATATATATATATATATATATATATATATATATATATATATATATATATATATATATATATATATATATATATATATATATATATATATATATATATATATATATATATATATAAAACATTTGGCAAAATAATTCTTGTAACTTTTTAGTTTTATCATTTTAAGTCTACTTTACAACCAATGTATGTTTGGTAAAAATGAAGGTTCCTCTGATAGAAGCCATTTTAAATTACCCATTTAAGTATTTTTAGAGCCAAAGCACGAATAATCAAGTTTTATATTGAATATGAAAAATATTGAGCGATTTCTGCATCAGTGAGTCGATTAAACTGCTGTGTGATTCTCTTTCCTCAGGACGGATTATTTTAGAAATTTTGTTGACTCTTGCCTTCAGAAAATCCCCCAAGACCGACCACACTCTGAGGATCTGTTGCAGGTGTTTACTTTGCATTGAATTATCAAGAAATTGAAATAACCTTTTTGTTTGTTAGTCTTAATAATCCACTTGAATACTTGGTTCAACTGCCTACTTTTTCTGCACTCTTTGCAAAAACCATAGCATGCATTCGTCCTGCGAGAGAGGCCAGAATCTGTTCTGATGGACTTAATTTTGCGGACAAAAGATGCAGTCCGAGAGCTGGACAACTTGCAGTATCGCAAAATGAAGAAGATCCTTTTTCAAGAGGCCCACAATGGGCCGACTACTGAGTCCCAGGAGGGAGATGAGGTCAGATCTCAAAACTTTTCTAGTTCCAGAACTTTAACATTGATTGGCTCATATATAAATTGGAGTCCAAATGTCTGAGTCAAAATCAGAGAGTTCAAAATCAAATTTAAAGGTACACTATGTAACTTTTGGCCCTTTAGCGGTTAAACAAAACTGCATGCATTTTGTGGAATGGCTTGTGGGTTGTGATTCGGCTATATAATATGGTTATCCTACTGCTCATAATATTCATTACTAGACTTAAAGGTGCACTCTGTAAATAGCGGCATCTAGTGGTGAGGTTGTACATTGCAACCGCTCACCCCTCCCTTTCGAAGCTACGGTGGCCAACACAGGACAAAGATGTCGTCTGAGACGGCAGAGAGTAGCTTGCACTCTGTAGTTATGTAATATAATATACATAACTATGTTTTCAATGGTGTATAAAGATACACAATTGAAAACATAGTTATGTGTATTATATTGCATTTGTCAATAGATCCTCATAAATATTACACACTGCACCTTTAAGAGATATAAGCAGTTTAGATGGAAATGGATCTTAAGCTGACTAGCTGAATATGTTACTGTACCTTTACCAATTAATAGACATTGTTCTTCCTTGAAAATAAATTCCAGCACAGCGCTACAACAACCATAATGAAATGATCCTTCACAATAGATGATGCTTTACAATAAACTATTAGAGAGTTACATATGGCAATTAATCTGTGCAATAAAATACCTTACTCACATAAATACTCATATAAATGATATAGGACTGTGAAGCGTTAGGTGTGTTGATGGACCATCTATGTTTTGATCATCTTCTGAATCCGATTTGGACATTTTTCCAGGTCAATGCATTGTTAAAATAAAATGTTTTTTGTTGTTGTTTTGTATAAAAGCAGAGGATCTGTTCTTTCTTTTGATATATTGGATGGTCAGATATTCATACAACAAAATATTCTGGGAGCCATGAAACTTTTGTGAAAGTTGCCAGCATTTTTGATAATTTTTCTTTTCTTTTTCTTTTTTTTTACTGCTGACGGGGCTATTTTTAACAAAAAAGTTTCATAGTGTATTTTTATAACTGGACACTTTTGGAAAAAGGTCATAAGTTCTTGCTTTCTTTTGAAGCACAGGATAATCTTTGGGTTATTCTCAAATCTTTGTGGATAACATGACTTGCATAAACTTGCGAAGTTTATTGTAATACAAATTATTTCGATTTTTGTATAAGACTTTTCAGTTGTGATATCAGTCTTTTTGAGTCGACAAAATAGTTTTTTTTTTATATATATATATCATTTGATTACTGCTGTACTCTGAACTGCTGGGTTTTTGTGTGTGTCTGTGTGTGTCTGTGTGTGTCTGTGTGTGTGTGTTCAGGAGCCGGAGCACAATGTTGGTCGCACCGGCACAGTGAGCAGTGTGGGCAGTAATCAGTCCATTCCCAGTATGTCGATCAGTGCGAGCTCTCAGAGCAGTTCAGTGAACAGCCTTCCTGACGCTGCTGATGACAAGAGCGAACTTGATCTGGAGAAAGACCACACTGTTATGTCCAACAGTTCGGTCATACACCTGAAGCCTGTATGTTCACACACATCTTATTCAAATATCACAAACTTTCAGGCCTTCAGTATAACCCAAGTAAGAGATTCTTTATACTGAGTAACTGTGAACTTTTTGTGTCCATCAGGAAGAAAAGGAAGTTTACCCTGAGGATCCTGAAACACATCCTCGTCCCTCAGAGGCCCAGGTGGCACCTGCACAGCCCCCACAACGCAAACACCACCGCAACCGTGAGCATTTTGCCACCATCCGCACAGCCTCACTGGTGAGCCAATCAAATCGGATCTGTACTGAAATTCTTCACAACCCTAGTGCCACATCAGACTTGTCAAAAAGTGCTCATTTTCTAATTGATAAACAGTGGCATTGGTCGCTTCCAGTGTAGACCCAGTGTGAAATGAATGACATCACAAGAATTTGTTCACTCCCAGTCTGTCATAATTTTTATTCCTCTTCCCTGAACTTCCATTTCCTTGTGTCCCTCCTCTTGGCTCTTTCAGGTAACACGACAGATGCAGGAACACGAGCAGGACTCTGAGCTGAGGGAGCAGATGTCCGGTTACAAGCGCATGAGACGGCAGCACCAGAAACACCTTATGGCCCTGGAGAACAAACTCAAAGCGGAGATGGACGAACACCGGCTGAGATTGGACAAAGAGCTGGAGGCCCAGAGGAACAGCTTTGCCTCTGAGATCGAGAAACTTGTGAAGAAAAACCAAGCAGCCATTGAGAAAGATGTAAGTGCACACGAGGCATGTCACATGATCTGTCTAGCACCAAGCGCAATCATTTGTTGGGTGGCTTCTATCTCAAAGATGCGGAAAGTAATGTGGAATCCACTTGAAAACTGCTCGGGAAATCCCCTTATGCCATTCAAACAGTTACTTAATCAAGTATCAATATCTTTCACAACACGGCCAAAAAGTATGTGACACCTCTATCTGATTTACTGTAAGTGAGGCCCCTCAATTCCAGTGAAGACTTAATGTTACATCATAAAATGACATTCTAGAGAATGTCGTGCTGCTTACTTTGTGGCGTGGGGAGGTTCCTTTTCTGCTTCATCATGACAAAGACTCTTTTTATATGTATTATTAATTTAATTTCATCAATGTTGTCTTAAAGGCCAAATCATTTGCCAATGATGAGAAGAAATTCCAACAGCACATCCAAGCCCAGCAGAAGAAAGAGCTTAGTAGCTTCCTGGAGTCACAGAAACGAGAGTACAAGCTACGTAAGGAGCAACTGAAAGAGGTATAGGCCAATTTTAAGCATGGCTTTTTGCCCACCCATGAATCCACCAGTTGTGTTTTTCATTTTTCATCTTTCAAAGTGGAAAAGCCGGAAGTGGGCATGGTCAATACAGCGGAAATTTAGAGCTTAGATTAAACCGAAATATCCGAAATATATTCGAAACCGAAAATGAATTTGAGTTTTTGTCTGAAACCGTTTTGAAGGGCCAAAATCATTGATTGAAACATTCACATTAAATGAGTACTTGTCCAATTGTGCAATAAGCTGTCAGTACCTTTTTCATGCACACAATGTGCATAAGCTACAACTGAAACTTTACTATTTATAGCACAAAATAAACATGAATGAATGAACATCAGAAGGTATGTTTGAAGAAACAGAACAAATCACTCACTTAGTTTCATTTGTGGAAAGATGTCAATAAAACGGTTACATAAATGTTACATTTACCTCAGGAACACAATTCAATGTCTGTAGCTAGAAAACAACTATTGTAGGGGCCAAGCACCGATGGTCTTCACTCATTTTTTCAGTTGGTCTGCTGCTAGCTTCCTTGTTTGCTTCTGTTGCGCTTGCCCCCGGTATTGCTGCTTGCAGCTATATTTTTAAGGTGTCATTGTTACAGTGTAATTATATATTTAAGTACTGATTAATATTAATTAACAGATACTTTCTATAGGGTAGGGTTTGGTTGAAGGTTAGTTTCATGTAATTATGCATAATTTACTGTTATTACTAATGAAACGCGTAACATATTTAACAAGGACACAGTAAAGTGTTACTGATGTTTCCCACACCGTTTAGGAGCTAAATGAGAACCAGTCCACCCCTAAAAAGGAGAAGCAGGAGTGGCTGTCGAAGCAGAAGGAGAACTTTCAGCACTACCAGGCAGAGGAGGAAGCCAACCTGCTCCGCCGACAGCGGCAATACCTGGAGCTGGAATGTCGACGCTTTAAACGCCGAATCCTCATTGCAAAACACAATGTAGAGCAAGACCTCGTGCGGGAGGTAACTTTGCTTTTCCTCATGGCATAACCGTCCTATACTGTCCAATTACTATTTTGACTAATCTATCCATTATGACTTTGATTAATTGGTTTTAAAAAAAAGGCCATTTTATGTCCCATGTTTTTATTTCCCAAGAAAATAAATATAATGACAGAGGTTTTCTTGATCCAGGAGCTTAACAAGCGTCAGACGCAGAAAGATCTGGAACACGCCATGCTGCTCCGCCAGCATGAGTCCATGCAGGAGCTGGAGGTGAGGCAGCTGGGCACCATCCAGAAGATGCGTACGGAGCTGATCCGCTTGCAGCATCAGACTGAGCTCACCAACCAGCTAGAGTACAACAAACGCAGAGAGCGAGAGCTGCGCCGCAAACATGTCATGGAGGTCCGACAACAGCCCAAGAGCCTTAAGGTGTGTTTTCTTTTAGTCAATGCCTGTTTTTTTTGGTGCATACTAGTCTTGCGGTACAAGTAAGCCTTTCCTCCTTTTTGATCTGTATCAGTCTAAAGAGCTGCAGATCAAGAAACAGTTTCAGGACACGTGTAAGATCCAGACACGGCAGTATAAGGCCCTGCGCAACCACCTCCTGGAAACCACGCCCAAGTCTGACCACAAGGCTGTGCTGAAGAGGCTGAAGGAGGAGCAGACACGGAAATTAGCCATCCTTGCTGAGCAGTATGACCATTCCATCAATGACATGCTCTCCACACAAGCTGTGAGTCCTGCCATGTTATGTGTATAGCTTCCTGTAAAGCCATCAAAGAATTTGAACCAATCACAAAGTTCTACGGATGCAATTACTCCACAGCATTTTCTTGTGGGCCTATGTAGTGCAGGAGGCAGAAATAAGACAATAATGTGGCATCTCTTGTCTTTTACACACTGGTTCTAAATGTAACTCCACCTCACATCTTACTACTCAGCTGCGATTGGACGAGGCACAGGAGGCCGAATGTCAGGTGCTAAAGATGCAGCTGCAGCAGGAGCTGGAGTTGCTAAATGCCTATCAGAGCAAGATCAAAATGCAGACGGACTCTCAGCACGATCGTGAGAGGAAAGAGCTGGAGCAGAGGGTTTCGCTGAGGAGGGCTCTTCTTGAACAGAAGGTATGTTAACTGATACAAATGCAAGCAGCACACCACAACACCAGTTTCTGACATTCCAGAATAAGAATTAAAGGTGTAGTTCACCTCAAAAAAAAAGTTTGAAAGAATACGAAGGTTGAAAGTTCTGAAGCATTTACAGAGTTTTGAGGAACGCGTTTAGCCTAAATTCACGTCCAGAATTTCATCCTTCGGATGAGACGTTAAACTGAGGTCCTGACTCTCTGTGGTCATTTAAAAATCCCAGGATGTCCTTCAAAAAGAAAAAAAGTCCTCTGTCCATCATGGCCACCTAATCAGCCCCATATACTGACTGGCTTCATCACTGTCACCTCTCCACTAGTTTGAATCTGAACACAATATAATATTTAAAAAAAAAATTGCAGGTACCTCAAAAATGTATACTTTTATGTTCCTCTGTAAAGTGCATTCAGGTTTAGAATGACATTGAGGATCAACAATTGACATAGTATTTTGAATAAAGGCTGAAATACACTACATAACCGCCTTTGCCGCCTGGGGATCACGCATTAAAAGACTTGCTTTCAAGTCGTTCCAACCACAACAAATTCACAGAGAACATGCGTGTTGTTTGGAGATGCATGACAAATAAAAATGATATGCTCTAAAATTGGCTCAAAATATAATGTCCTTCGACTGGATGGAATCATAGTCTAAAGCAGGGGTGTCCAAAGTCCGGTCTGCATTCCAAATTTTAGACCGCGCCAAAAGCAGAACGAAACAGCGCTACTTGTGCGCAGCGCAACTTGTAAGCTCTGAACAAATGTGTTTACTTGCTGAGAAGCATTCGAGTTCGCTGCAGAGGTCTCCGGTACAAGCTGCAAATCTTTCTGTGATGTAATTTAGTTTAAAGCCTGTTGAAACTGTGCTGACCTAATCAACAACACTAATGTGCAAATCAGGAGAATCACTGAGCCGATCCAGTTAAAATACTTTTCAAACAACGATTTACTGTGGTAACACTAACTGTAACCGTGGTAATTTGTCAGAAATGCAGGTTAATATCTAATTTAATTGAATTTTTAATGTAGACATGTATTAAATGAGTAATAAAGGCCAAATTACAGACTGTTTTTGTCATAAACTTGCAGTTTTGTGCACTGTTTATAGACTAGCTTTATGGTATTTCTTCTAGAAATAGAAATAATATTTTTTACTTTTTGCCATGTGTGCACTGAAAAAAATGTGCCCAAATGTTGTGTCCACAACATTGAATCTGGGCCCCTTTTTAAAAAGTTTGGACACCCCTGGACACCCCCTAAAGCAGTGGTCGGGAACCTATGGCTCGCGAGCCACACCTGGCTCTTTGACAAAAATAATGTGGCTCAGGTCTCTCACCCTTTACCAACAAATGATCGATAGAAAAAAAAATGAGACCCATCAACAGAGATCCGCTCTCTGCAGAAAAAAGCAGCCTATTACAATTCCCAGCCTACCGAAGTTAATGAAACGTATGATAATAGTTAATATTCAAGTTGTACCGGCCGCGCGTGTTCAGTGCTGTTCGCGAGTGTCACGAGTCGCGACAGCAATCAATACCCACTTACGTTTCTGTGGTAACAGCTTCTGCTCTGGGATTCAAGCAGCTGTGGCTTGTTAAAGGTAACCGAAAACCATTTTTAGAACAGCAGCGAAAATGTAAAAGTAGGCTATATAAACGTTAATATATCCTTTTATTGAAACTGGTGGTCTGCTGTGAAAAGAGACATTTCGAAACATTTCACTCGCAGGTACTTTCGTTTTTGCCGTAGAGACCCTTGTGATAAATAAATGTGTATTTATGATAATCCATGCAGATTTCAGTTGACGGAAATAAATTATAAAAGCGTGATAAGTAGCGAAAGCGTGATAAGTTACTGACAGGATGCTGTGCACATGCTCCGAGTGCAACACGGACAAGCACAGCTTTGTCCTCGGCTGCACGTCAAATTAATAGGCTACAGAAATATATCAAAATGCCAAGCCGAGTATTCACGTAAACACAGTAGATGTAAGCACTGTGTGCATTCACAAACACTAAGAGGCTTTATAACTCAACCTCACAAAGCCCTGCACAATTAATTCCATATTGCAACTTATTTATTGTTTGCTGCATATGTGTTTGTTTTTAGTTATGGACCTAATAATTACTATTGTTCAAATTTTATTGGGAAAAAAAAGCATGTTTTTTTATAATAATTTAATATTATTTTTTACTGTGGCTCTTTTGGAAAAATGCATTAACCAAAAATGAAAAAATGGCTCTTTGGTCAAAAAAGGTTCCCGACCCCTGCCCTAAAGCTAAAAAAAAAACAAATCTCTGTGCCCATCATACAATACCCAATTTTCTGTGCAATCTCTCAACTCTGACTGTCCAAAATCTGCAGACTAGCTCTGGCTTTCGGCACACTCCAGACTGCAAATCAGGGCAAAAATTGATGTGTGGTGTATTCCAGCTTTAAAGGGTTAGTTCACCTAAAAATGAAAATTCTGTCATTAATTACTCACCCTCATGTCGTTCCAAACCTGTAAGACCTATCGTTAAAATAGTCCATGTGACTCCAGTGGTTCAACCTTAAAGTTATGAAGCGACGAGAATACTTTTTGTGCGCAAAAACTAACAAAAATAATTTTATTCAACAATTTCTTCTAGTCTGTGTCAGACTCTAATGCTGTTCCTATGTTTCCTAGTTCTACGGCAGAATGACTCGTGCTCATGTGGTGCTCACGTGAACAGCGTTCTGGAAGCGCTGCACTGTTTACACTATGTCAACAGCGTAAGAGTCTGACACAAGCTAGAAGAAATTGAATAAAGTCGTTATTTTTGTTTGTTTGTGTGCACAAAAAGTATTCTCGTCGCTTCATAAAATTAAGGGTGAACCACAGGAGTCACAAGGACTATTTTAATGATGTCTTTACTACTTTTCTGGATCTTGAAATTAGTAATTACATTGCCGTCTATTGAGGGGTCAGAGAGCTCTTTGATATCATCAAAAATATCTTAATTTGTGTTCAGAAGATGAACGAAGGTCTTACGGGTTGGGAACGACATGACGGTCAGTAATTAATGACAGAATTTTCATTTTTGGGTCAACTAAACCTTTAAGTATCCCTGTAGCAGCTGGGAAAATGTCATGCTGTTTTTGTTTTGGTCAGATTGAAGAGGAGATGGTTGCCCTGCAGAATGAGCGATCAGAACGAATCCGCAGTCTTTTAGAGAAGCAGGCCCGGGAGATCGAGGCGTTTGACTCTGAAAGCATGCGTCTGGGCTTCAGCAACATGGTGCTCTCCAGCCTGGCTTCGTCCGATGGCCACAGCCACAGCTTTCCGGGGGCCCAGAGTAGCTGGGGCTCCCAGCATGGGGCAGGCTCTCAGGGGTCACACTGGGGAACGCCACATAGTGGCAGCCAGCACGGCCACCACCACCACCACCCAAGCCACAGTGGCTCTATCCAGCAGCCCTGGGGTCACGGCCTGCCTTCAGGGGGACCACCTCCCTGGGGACACCGCGGGTCGGGAGGCAGTCAGCGCTCGAGTGGGGGAAGCAGTGGGCTACGGAACAGTCCCCAGGCGGTACGGCGGGCCAACTCAGGGGGGCGCAATGAGCAGGGGATGAGCAGGAGTGCCAGCATCGCCTCTCAGATTTCCAATGGCTCGCACCTGTCCTACACGTAAGATCCCCCGCTGCTCTCCCACAACACCCGTCTTGTCCCAAAATGCCATAGGGAAAGGGATAAAGGGGCACCGTGGTCTTTTTTCTTTCTTTTTTTAAACACCCATTCCTTTATTTCTAGTGCTCGAAATACATATTTTATACACGTGGCAAGCACAAAATGCATTCGCTGTAGTTCCAGTTGGAGAATGTCAGCCAGAAAACGCACTTAAATATTCTGGCCAGTTTTATCAAACTTCAGTTAGAATCCAGAATGACAGAGTCATTTTTTGCAGTGATGCGATGTGCATTTTAGTGTGTTCGATTTGATATGAGAATGTTAGTGATGGTAAGAATGAATAAATGAATGCTGTGTGTTGTATGCAAGCCTTTATGCAGTGGGTTTTTATCATGGTCTTATTAGCAGGTTGTTTGGGCTGGCTTCGTTTGAATCCATGTTTCTAAGGAAACGACAGGAATAGGTTGGCTAGCAGAAGCTTTACGGTGCACTTGATTTTGTCTAGCGTATTCTTTTATAAAGCACTAATGTTTTAATGTGTTAATAAACAGTATGCTCTTTTTGTGCCAGAACAAATTTGAACTATGAAAAGATACTGTGAAATTCCAAGGTGTCTGCTAGGAGTATTATTTTGATTGTATTGGAATTTTTTTTTTTATTTCTATTTGCCATGCATCTCAATCCCTCCACTAAAAACAGTGGAGACCGCGGGGGGAGGAGCTTAACTCTAAAAGATAGCAAGTGTATGAAAAGATTTGTTCCATTTCTATATGCCAAGAGGACATAGGTGGTTATGAGGTAGGTGCGCAAAATGACTATATTAATGTGAAGGTACTTGAAAAGTGGTTGTGTCTAGGACTGAATATATAGAACGACCTTGAAACAACAGGTTTTGCTATGTGAATGTACATACACGTTAAAAAGCATGTTGGCACGGTAGAGCTTCACTCCCGAATAACAGTATGGCAAAAGCTGTCGATGTATATTAATGTTCGTTTTAGTCTTTTGATTCAGTGATGCCAAAGGTAACAATCACAACTATGCAAAAGGAGAATAGCCTGTCACATTCACTGAGCTTAACATCACAGAAAAGCACTTTACCATCCGTTTCCACTACGATCATATACGAGCAGATCGCAGGTGCCCCCTCCGCCCCTTTCTCAGGCTGGGTTCTACAAGAGCGTGTTGTGTGGATTTTAAGGGTGGGGAGGTCTAGGTTGGGTAGGCTTGAGACCACTGAATGTTTTTGCTGGGCGGGTGGGTGCCGCTGCCGTCGTCCCTGCAATGCCTTGGTTTCTTCCACGCCCACCCCAGAGCTCCAGTGACTGCTGCCCACCCTCCAACCGAACACTTATCACAGCATGTAGAAGAAGAAAAAAAAAAGTGATTCAAAATGCAATGTTAGATATCATATAAAACATTATGGTGGAAGGGTATACAGCCAGAAGTCCGCTTTAAGTGAGATGTATAGGAAAACGTTTGTGTATATTGTACATTTAGAAATTTAAATAAATGGAAATCAAGACCCAAGTTAAAACTAGACTAAAATTGCTTGAATGTGAAGATAAAATAAAATAACTTGGTTTCTAATATTGATTATTTAAAAAGAGAAAAAATTATATATATATATATATATATACACACACACAGCATATTCTCAGAGGTGTCAAGCGAAGCCAAAAAAAGATTTTATTTTCCCTGCAATTAGATTCACACAGAGGATATCACTCTTTTAGATGGATTTTTCCATCGTCCTCTCTTTGCTTCTTGCTCTCCTTGCTTTCAAAGGTATGAATTACCATATTCACTCGTGCCAGTACTCATATTCTGTGATCTGTGAACCAGCAGTGAACTTTCATCTTCTGAAACAAAAATGCCATGGGTTTTCTTTTGTTTCGGTTCAAAAGCAACTGCCGTCATGCCAATTACAGAAGAGCTTCAAAAAAAAAAAAAAGTGTTGTCTACAATACCTATCAATTCTGAACACTATTTGGACACACTTCTGCTATATGCATGGGATTGCAGATTTCATGAAGTTGCCTATCTCAGTCTGACTAACTAAACCAACTGAGCCAATGCATAGCCGATCCTAAAGATTTGGGCCAAATGTAACAAATGAACATACCAATCATCTAATCGCATTCAGTACTCTAATGGAATCACTGGACCCGACTTTTGATCTTTTTGACACTCTTGAAAAACAGGGTCACGCAGTATTTTCCCAAGGAGAGCGGTGTGCCCTGTTGATATGAGAGGAGATTTCTTTGGAAAGCTCTTAGCATCCTTGTTTTAATGAGCCTTTGAATAAGTGTGAAAACAACAGGATAAATAAGAATCGCGGAAAGGTGGTACATCTCTGTACAGTGCGTTTACCAGTATTTCAACCATTTTCTTTCGATGGTCATTGTCTCACACTTTTTTCCCTGCTTCAACATTACCATAGCAATCCATATATAACCTGTATTAAAATGTATAGATTGTGAAAAACTGAATGTTGGAGAGATTACAAAAGTTATGGCTGTTCATAACAAGAACACTTACAACAAGTGAGTTCAAATATACAAGAATTATGAAAACTTAAGGGGACAAATGTAATGTTTTGTTTGTAATTACTCCTTTTGTTGGCAGGGGGCTACTGGACAAATAAATCAACTGTAATAAAGTAATTTTAGTATATATTGGTTTGTCATTTGTATCTTTTAATACATTTGTGTACATTTCAAATCTTGGGGGCAGATTTACTAACAGCTTGCGCCGGCGCAAACCCTCTTTTGGCGTTACACTACTGTCAGAATTTACTAAAGACGCGCAGTGATAAATTAGCGCTGAAAAGGGGTGGACGGTTATTTTGTTGCAGTTTTGTATTTTGAGAGTATTTAAATGGTTCATGCAAGGTGATTTACTAAGGTTTGCGCTAGTCAATTTACTGGTGTTTGCACCATTTACCGCCCAAAAAAGCACGTCTTAAACCAGACACTAACTGGTAGATGCGTTGGTCATTATGGAAATGATCCGTGTGCATCTGTGTTCTTTAATTTGCGTGTCGTCAGTAAATCACACGCAGAACTTTCCACTCCCATTGGCACTTTTATGGAATTGCGCTCTCACGCTAATTTGCCCTGTTTAGTAAATCTGGCCCTAAGTGTACTAAAAAGTGTAGTCTTCCTTTTACATGATCAATGTTCAAGTTTATTAGCAATATTGTTTCCTTTGAACACTGTGAATGCAAATAAGGAGTCCAAAATCCATATCCTCCTGGGTCTTCTTAAACTGCTTCTCCTTGGTCTTTAAAAATGTCACATTCATTTAGTGATCAAATTCTCTCATGGAAATATGATGATATTTTGTAATTATCATTTAAATCTGTTTGTTTATCATAAAATGTTATGGGGTTTCAAATCAAAATATGACTTCGACTTCATACATGTCAGAGGACACCAGGACCTAAACGGGACCGGTTTACAGGCATTTTGGGAGACACAAGTGAATAGAGAAAGAAATTACATATCAATATTAGATGATATCAAAATCTTGCCAATTACTACTACCATTATTACACTTATTTTTCATTACATGCTCCCCCATGAACATATTAATATGCAAATTAGATACATTTGTATATAATGGGAAAACCTGCTTATGGCCATTTTACACACACATTGCAAGCAGAATGGTATATAAAATCATTGTTATATCTTTCATAACATAGTTGAGAATCCTCTTTATACAAAATTTGCTATAAAAAAATCCTGAAACCTAAAACTTGCATCCTGGACAGAGGACATAGCATAGCATATGAGCAGTGTTGGGTAAGTTACTCTAAATAAGTCATTGATTACAAGTTACTAATTACATCTTCAATAATGGAATTAGATTACTACACAAATTACTCTCTCCAAAAAGTATTTAATTACTTATTACTTTCTGAATCCTATATCAACCTCGACATGTGAGTAGGCTACATCAAAACATGCATTCTAAAGTTAGACTTTAAATTGATGTTAATTCAACTATTGTATTATATATATATATATATATATATATATATACATACATACATACACACACACACACACACACACACACACACACACACACACACACACACACACACACACACACACAGTATTTAGTTAAATAAATAATTCAATGACATAAATAATAAGAGTAATCCCTTACTTGACACTTTCAAGGGAGAATTTAGTTACCAAGTAATTAGTTCCTGTAATTTGTCACACCCAACACTGCATATGAATGAAATATAATCTTTCAAAAATGCTATTTTTCCATTTTTTTCCCTCATGCTCTAAACAATGTAATGACACGAAAAAGACCAACATCTATTGAGGAGAAATTGTCTTGCACACAGAGAATTGCCCAGCTTTCTCCAAGTGATTAGTTTGTACAAAGAGAATGGGATAGCTAAATATAGCATCTAATGGTATAGGCCAAGCTGTCAACACAATTAAGCCCGAAGCCAGTCAGTATGAAGACGTGTCCTTTTTATTCATCAACATGTTCTTTATCTCCATTTTGTTCCCTTTCCCTTCCCATTTCCACACAACTGAGGGCATTAACATTTTTAAACATGTTCTTTAAACATGTGCTGTGCCTCTTGGTATTAAGTTTAGCACTGCCAATCGACTATGATCGTATGATGCCACCTGCTTCGCTCACTCAGCGAGTGTAGGATCTATTCCATGTAAAATCCACCTGCTCTTCTTCAAATGTGAACATGTCGGAGGGAGTTGAGATCTGCCGTCGTCTTGAACCTAAGATGGGCCTTTCCTTCCGAAGCAAGGTTGACCTCCTCCTTCTGGACAGCGCAGCGCTGGCGCTATGCCTCAGGCCGTGGTTGCCACGGTGTGCAAAATCATCCTTGAACCCTTTCTTCTCTTCTACCCCGAAGAAATCGGCAACTACCCTAAAGTATTCCAACGCCACAAAATGACTCCAGGAAGTAGTACCTCCATGTCCATCCTCACGAATAAATCCGCAGTGGCCTCCCTGTTCGGTCATGGCCAGCAGAAAGTAAGGGCTGTTCTGAAAAAGTGCCTCGGGTACAGTGGAGAGAGGTGGAAGTAGAGGATCATCTCGGCTACACAAACAGAGCACTGGCACCGCCACTTCGTCTGCGTCTCGCAAAGGTTCATTCCTCTCCCAGTAACTTGCCCAGCCGGGCTGTGTCGATAATCTTGAGCTGTCTTTTACAACGTGATTCATTGAGTGGGATCCTCTGTGATCCGACTGCTTAGTAGCACAGAACATGAGCTCTTCCACACCTCGCAAAGAGTTGCAGCGTAGAATTTTTGCTACATCCATCACAGAGCTCAAAGCAGTGGCGTACCTGTGAAAGGGGTTAAATGTTTAAATTCAAAGAGTTTGTAATCCTAGTCGGTGACACGGTGAAATCTTACAATGCCTTAACTTGGCTTACAGGTTTTGTACTTTTCCATTCACAAGATTCAGTTCATCCAAAATAAAAGTTATCATTTACTGTTGTTCCAAGCCAAAGACTTCCTTTTGTGGAACACAATAATGCTGCCCATACACTATATGAATTTGAGTTGTCAGATTGCTGTTCTTTTCACACTACACAACTGTCTGTCGTCGCAGATGTCAGTTCCAGTCAAAACGCATTGCACACTGCAGGCCTTTTTTGACTTGCTAAATATCTCTCGGGAATCAGAGACATGTTGGCCAACGTTCATAATGGAAAAGTGCTTAGCAGCAGGTCAGGGTCTTAGCAGACCAACATATTTTTCCTTGTGGCAGAGAGCCGGAGTACTGCAGGTATTTAGAAGTCTAAGCAATTCTTGTCGCTCGCCATTCTCAAGTGACCGATGTTCTTTTATATGTTAATGGCGTTAATTAGGCTGTGTTTGCAAATCTTTTGTGATTTAAATGTAACATCTGGAAGAGGCATATGCACTTTTTTTTTTCCTGAATCACATGTATGCATATTTGATCATCAAATGCAGGACGTTTTCTATGTAACATTTTATAAATGAGGCCTTCTATCTTTAAAAATGTACAGAGCAGTCACCACAACTTTTGCATATTTGAACTTTTTCCAGCAGTGACTATGATTTTTGAGATCCATCTTTTCACACTCGATGATTGATGATCGATGATGACGTACAGGGACTCAAACACAACCACTAAAAAAAAAGGTTCAAACATTCACTGATGGATGATGATTCCAGAAGGAGAAACAATGCATTAACCCTTGTGTTATGTTGCGGGTCAATTTGACCCGTTTTGATTTTAAAGTTGTCAGAAATATCAGTTAACCTATGTTTTTTTTCTTTAATGTTGTGACTTTGTCTCATTTAGGGTCATGAACATGCATGCAACATTTCAACACGCTGATGTGTTTTGTCATATACACACAAAAGTACTGTTATGTTCGTGATGTTCACGGGTCAATTTGACCCGCATATTTTAATGTTCTAAGGCAATTGTAGAGACCCAAAATAATAAAATTTCTTGGTTATATTTTGTAATTTTATTTTTTTTACTAACCTGTGAAGCTAAAAAATAAGCTTTTCCCCATTTTTTTCAATACAAAAATATTTTGTGTATGCCACAAATGGTAAAAATTAGCTATAATTTATTTTTTCGATCTATCTGAAATACTATCTAACCTACATTGTTTTTCTTGAAATTGTGTGACCTTTTCTCATTTAGGTTCATTAACATGCATGCAAAGTTTCAACATGCTGATGTGTTGTGAAATGTGTATATCAAAATTGTATACACTCTTGCTGTTTGTGGGTCAATTTGACCCATATAGGACAGCTATTCAAAAGCAACTGTACAGACACAAAATACAAAACACTTTGTTGTATGTCAGAGCTCTTCAACTCTAGTCCTGAAGTGCCATTTACATTTACATTTATGCATTTGGCAGACGCTTTTATCCAAAGCGACTTATAGTGCCCTTATTACAGGGTCAATCCCCCCGGAGCAACATGGAGTAAAGCTCAAGGACACACTGGAGTAAAAAACATGCCTTGCTCAAGGACACACTGGTGGTGACCGCTGGGATCGAACCAGCAACCTGCATATCAGTTCCATGGTTTAACCCACTGGACCACCATCTCATATAAGTGCCAGTGTCTTGCTGAGATTAACAACTTCATGAAGCAGTGTTTTGAAATTGGCCATCACTGTATAAGTCGTGAAAGTAAAGTTTAAAACAAGTTATGTAAAATATTTAACATTTTATATATATGTATATATATATATATATATATATATATATATATATATAATTTATATTTTATATAAAATATACATTTTACAAAACATGTTCAATTCTAAACCTCAAGAAAATCAAAGCAAAATATCAACAAATTCTGTACCAAATTTTAGGTTGATATCCCCCCAAAAAAAGGTTTTTGTGCGCAGTACCAATGTTTTCCACTATATGACATGTAGACTCTTAGATTTACATATATGGTTTGAGTGATTTGAACGTTATATTTTCATACTTTTCAAAATATCTATGGAGTAGACATCCTATTCAGAAGTAGTTTGGGCAGTAATGTTAATATTTTATTTGAATTCAATCTCTAAAATGCATATAAATACATTTGAACAGGATGATGATTTCCAATTTTTTCTTATTTTGTTTTAATATCAACTTAGTACTGCCCTTCAGAAGCTACAGAAGATGCTTGTTACATGTTTCCCAGAAGACACAAATAAATACAAATTACCTTGATTTTCACCCCCGGCACTTAATCCATTGTTTCCCCTACTGGAGCATCAGTGAACGTTTTAACTTTTTTTTAATAGGTGTGTTTGAGTTCCTCAGTTTTCCTCTGTGTGAAAAGATTGATCTCAAAATACAGTCACTGGTGGAAAGGGTGCAAATATGCAAAATATGCTGGAAAACTGAATAATTTTTGGGACCTGAAGGATTTTTCTGAAGAACATTGGGCAGTTTAACTGCTCAAGACAAACAAGGGACTCAAGAACAACCGTTACAAAACAAAACAAAAACATTTGTGGATCATACAGGTAACGGCACACAGTATTAAGAATCAAGGTTTTGAATGTGTCATTTTTATAAATTCAGCTATTTTTTCTCTTGTGGACAATATGTAAACCTCTTATTTCAAATATCTTATTCAGGACAGTACTAAAAATAACATGCATTTTGTATATGATCCCTCTTATTTTGTAAAAGAAATGATCCAAATTTTCACAGATTCTGCAAGGGGTATGTAAACTTGAGCACAACTGTACATGCAAGATTCATTAAAGGGGTGGTAAACCCCGATTTCACTTTTCTAACTTTAGCTAGTGTGTAATGTTGATGTTTGAGCATAAACAACATCTGCAAAGTTACAACGTTCAAAGTTTAAAGCAAAGGGAGATAATTTCTTTTAAAGAAATACATTTCTAAGGACTACAGCAAACGGCCGCTAGGCTAGACATTCCTCCAGGGTCTCTGACATCACCAGCCCCAATATTTACATAAACCCCTCCTCCGAGAATATTAAATAAGGGGGGAAGGCATTTTGTATCGCCGCTGGGAAGCTTTGTTGTAGTATAGTTAGTAGGCTGGAGTGTTGTTGCCGCAATGCCGACGAAACGCTGTTATTTTCATCCGGATTGCAGGTCCACTTAGTTCAGCCTTCCT
Source organism: Romanogobio albipinnatus (assembly GCA_023566225.1). Classification (NCBI taxonomy): domain Eukaryota; kingdom Metazoa; phylum Chordata; class Actinopteri; order Cypriniformes; family Gobionidae; genus Romanogobio; species Romanogobio albipinnatus. The sequence continues at coordinate 18,725,279 of CM042255.1, read as the reverse complement.
AGGGACGGGGGTGCGTTGCAGTGCGTTTAACATACAACATGTTATATGCATGTGTGTATGAGACAGAGGGGAACACGGTCGCATTTGCAGCACATATATGCTGCCCATCATAAATCAAATCACAAGACAGACAGGGGTCGGAGGAGAAGACCGGAAAATGTGACATAATGGACAATATTCGTCTGTATTTGCAATACACGAGCCGCGGTTCAGCTGCGCGAGACAAACACTGCCCGTGTGAATGCACAACGGGCGCGCGCGGCTCCCACTGCACATTTCACAGAGGAAAGCTTCCACAATCTTCGCGAGTTCAATGAAGGATTCGCACAACGGCTTGTCCTGCAAGATGGATTTAAAAACAGAAGCTGTTTACGGGCCACAACCTGTAAGTATGATTTATTTTTCGTCTATGTGTTTTCCTGTAATAGTTTGTATTGTTAATTGTATGTTGTAGCAAGGAAGTAAACAAATGACACCGCTGTTTGGCTCTGCAAACCAGTTTATTAAATGCTCATTCATACTTAACGTACAAACTTTACAAACTTTTTTTAAAATCTCAACAGCGAACTTGGCATTAGTGTAAATTATTCTTTGATTAGAGCTTTTGTGTATTGTTTATCTACAGGCATGCTAAACATGGTTCTGTGTTTGATTTGGCTACTAGTAGAGCCAATGCTTAGTGTTCGTTTTGGGTTAATAGTTCTTGCGACAGATATTTGGCTATAATCGTTCTAAAAATACAAAAGTAACAGTGCCATTCAGTAGCGATCACTATAGATCCGCAGTCAGGTTCTGCTCGATCATCTTCACTAAAATTGTCTGGGTCTGATTCGGGCTCAAATTGGTATGGTTTTATTGACGCCATTGTACTACCCAAAGCACAGGCTACCGGTAAAGGTAAGGGGCGTGACGTTTCCGACAAACGTGCACTAGACGGTTAGCGAATCACAACACACTGGGCCAGCTAACCAATCTGAGCCCATTGCGTATTTTTGAGGGACTGGCTTCATACAACCCGGAAACCATCAGACCGTTTTTACAAGGAGGGACAGAGCAGTGTAGAATAAAGAGAAAATATATGAAAAATAATGCATGAACACGTTACAGTGTACCCCACAAACACAATCAAGCCTTCGAAAGAATGTGTTTTACCACCCCTTTAAAGACCAATGGTCTACATTTGTGTGTGATTTGCTACCTGTTTATTTGAAGCTTGCGATAGATGAGGGTTATCCAGTGATAGAGCCAAGGAAGCTCATACTCAAACCACAGTTGTCCATGAAACACAGGAGAGATGCAAGCAGCGGCCGTCAGGTAAGATGAAGAGCCACACTCCCCCAGATATGACAGCAGCAACCCTGATCCCGAGCCCTCACTTATTGCAAGCAAAGTCGAGGATGGATGATGACTCCGCAAGTACGCTACAGCTTGCACAAGGTCAGAGGGATTCCCGAACTCCTGGTAGTGTGGAGTGGTCAGCGGGCAACCACCCTGACCACGCCGATTGAACACCACTGGATAGAAACCCTGTTGCAAAGCCTGGTGGCACAATTTGATTAAGTGTGGTGTCACTCTGCCCAGGGCGTTGGGAATTATTATAACAATAGCCGGGTTGCTAGAGTGAAGGCCCAGAACTCTTCCTCCAGGATGATGATCCCTTTTGACCTGAACTTGTTGGTCCATCAGACTCACAGCCCAGTCCAAGGCCACGATACCCCCATCCTGTAAGAGAAGGTTATCCCTTTTAAAGCGGACTCCTCCTTGGAGTTCAGCACCTTCATTTGTGGGCCACATGAGATTGGAGATTATCTGAAGATGAGGGTCAGCCTGAGGCCATCTTGCCAATGGAGGCTTTGCCAAAGCATGGCAGTGTTTCTTCAGGTAGCTGGCAAGCGCCGTGGATTTACAGATCAGTCTGACCTCTGCCTGGCATTCCCCTACGGATTCGGATCCTGGAATATTCGGCAGTTTCAGGACTCTACAGGCCATAATCCAGATACAGCGAGCCAACTGCTGAACAGTACTATCTGCAAAATGGCAGATCCAGTTCCATCGAAACAAAACCGTTACTAGGATCAGTATTAGAGAAGGTAGGAGGCAGAGAAAAAATTCCCACATTGCTGAGATTGCTCCGAAATCTGTAACCTATAGGTCTATCTTAACGGCACAATGAACATACCTTAGCACTGAGTGGCCAATGGGTTCCTCAAGTGAGCAAGTGTAAAAACTCAAGAGCTTTAAACCAAATGTTCTGTCCTACTCTCACTAGTGCGTCAGCCTAAATGGACTTGCACCTCCTCTCCTACCCATAGCAAACATCTCTACTCCCCCCTTCTTCAGAAATCATTAACAATGCTTTGATCAGCAGACTGTTTTTAGCTATAGGAAGCAGTCCAATAGCAACCTAATGGAACTAATGGAGGTTTTGCTCCTTGAATGCCTGAGATACAAGCCATTCTTTCCTTTACTGCCATCAGAACCCACTTCAAGTGTTGTGGAGGTGGGACGCATTAACAGTCTGAAATAGTTAGAAGACCTTGTACCCTTTGTTCCTAGGTTTTTTGTATAATATAAATGAGCTAGCTGTATGGTCCTATAACTTCTATGTGACTAGAAATAAATGAAATAGTTATTGGAAGAGTAATTACCCAGGGTGAATGTGTGGTGTCTTTCCATTTTTATGAGTATGTGACGATGCATACAACGTTTTGTACAAAAAGGTTTTATTCAAACCATGATACTCACAAATTATCCTCTACATAAAACACAAAACAATGTCTTTGGTTTTGATATTTTGATTTTTTTTCTAGAATAATATTTACATTTTGAAACAAGCCACATGAGTTTGAATTCTGTTGGTCGAAGAAGGAAAGGCAGAGGCGTGTAAAGTGAGAGGTTAGTAGCGATTTAAGAGTCAATAATGCAAGCACTCCTTACAGAAGAGGGACAAATGGAGACATGCTGTCTATGCTAACATCATTTTGTCTTTCTGTCAAATCATTATACTTAGATTAATAATTATATATTGTGAATAAAGATTTGCCCAGGAGCCACCTGCATCTGCCTTAAGGAATAGTTCAACAACAACAACAACAACAAAAAAGATTCTGTTCTCATTTACTTGCCTTCATGTAATTGAAATCCCATCTGATTTTAGTAGAGACGTTTAGCATAATGTTCTGGCTGTGTTTTTCAATAAAATAAGTTAATGTGTCTTGATGCTGTCAAGCTTCACAAGGAACTAACACAAACACTCATGCACTACATTCAAATTCTTCTGAAGTTATGGCGTATATATTGTGTATCAGGACCAGACCAAAATCTGTTGTAGACCACAACTATGATTTGTTCAAATATGAAAATCAAAATAATTTGTGCAAGAACCATTCATCTTCCCGGTTGCTGACTTTAGACCTGGCATGATGCATCTTGTAGTGCCGTGTTTGTTCGTCACACAAAGCAATCGTAAGGCTTTAGAACACTTGGAATATAAAGTGCATGAGTCATATGGACCGCTGTTATGATACTTTTTTGTTTTTTATTTCATTTTTTGAGCTCCCCCATGTGGTGACAATCAAGTTTTTAATGTTGTATATATGTCTATGTGGTGTTTCTATGTGCAAATTCAAAGTCAACACCATTGCTGAGTATTTTCTTCTTATAAGTCCAGTGAACCAAAGACAGTCTTAAAAACACGGTTTAAAATCGTTGGGTTTCTGATGTCACAAACTACCTTGTAACAAATCAAGTAAACGCGCGGACGGGCTTTAGCATATCACTAACTATAACCGCTCTGAAGCAGGGGAGTCTCAAGAGAAGCCATACTGGTATATTTTTCTGTTGATATGAAAAATCATGTAAATTTATCAATATAGCGGGTGAATTATGTATGTCTACATGCCTTTCTCAACTGATGTCCTATGATGTTCAAAGCGTTTCTAAGGATGCTGGTTTTTAGAAGGCAGATTGAGATGGCGAACGGGAAGATGGTTTATGTAACATTAGCAATTCATTATTAGCTGTTTGATAACGTAGTCAAGCAAAAGGCTAATCATATTAAGTGTCTGACGTTGTAAAGAGCGATAACATTGGGCAGCGTTTACTACAGTAGCTTGAGTAAAAGTTGACAGAGTGTGTCTCTGAGCTGGTGTGAGTGGTGGCGGGGCTAATTTGCATATTCATGGTTCTGCGTATACTAAATAAAGCAAGGGTGTAGAGTTATTTTCAAGCTATTTTAAGGCATGAAGACATTTTTTTCACAGTAATTTTTTTGGTGATAACTTTAAGGGATAACATTTTTGACTACAGGGGGACTAATAGCCCCGGTAATAATTTACGTTCAATGGGCCTCATTCATGAAACACGAGCGGAACGAATTTGTGTGTAAATCGTTCGTAAAGCTGCTCCGATGTAAATTTTAGGATTCACGAAAATGTTCGTATTTTCAAAATGTTAGTTGGTACGAAAGAAATGTACACCTGCTCTCTACCACGTGTAAATGGTGCGTAAAACATTTGAATGTTCTGTGTTCTAATTTAGGCAAACTGATGACCATAATATGTACCATAATAATATTTCAAAAGTTGATTTGCCCCATCTTTTTTTAATTTTTACTGCTCAACGTTTGCTAATTGGCAGCGCTCGTCACTGTCACTTTTTAACAAGCCGTCCAATCACAGCGGAGGAGGGGCGGGACAAAAACTACACCAACCAATCATCCCACTTGTACACCAACTGAAAAAAAATAATGGAGAAGTTAATACTGCTTTTAACTGCATTTTTAATATTTAGTAATATTCTTCAAAAAGAGATACTAGTAACACATTACTGCCATGGCTATTCTGTATCATAGCAACCAAAGTATCTCAGCTGTAAAAACGCTGCCCTTGCAAAGTGCTTTCAAGCACCACCAGCTGGCCGTTTTCAGAAGAGCACCAGGCGTTTTTTAGTTGGCATGGGCGGGGATTATGCTAATTATGAATGAGCGTGCACGAGCGGCCTATTTACGAATGTTTGGAATTCATTAATATACACACGTTTAACTACTGAATCCGTGGTATACGAACCATTTGTGAATCTGGAGGAGAGTTTTCGTAAAGGTCCATTTTACTCTATTATTTGCTCGTATATTTACAAAAGTTTCATGAATGAGGCCCATTGTGTGAACAAGAGCAGCTTGGACATTCTGCAAAACTTCTTTTATATTTTACTGAAAAGTAAACATCATAGTTTGGAACAACATTAGGGTGAGTAAATCCTGACAGAATTTAGATTTTTGGGTGCACTGTTCCTTTCCGATGAAGTGGCAGGAAGGGATGTGCAGAAGAACTCTTACTGAGCTCATTACTGTCCTGAAATATTTTAGTCATTCCATAGACGTTGTTTGGCCAGAGCTGACTAAATAAGAGCTACATATGCTACCATCTGATCCCAAGTCCTGGTCTTTACATTGAGGTATGTTTCACACAGAGACTACCAAAGACACTGTGACTGTTAACCACTACAGGACGTCATTCTTTGTCAGCATTTCAAGGTTAAAAAGCGGTAAGGATTTGAAAGTCCTAAAATGAAGGTGGTCTTGCCTACCCTTTTACATAGCTGACATAAATGCTTCCTGATATGATTCTTTAAGCATTTAAGGAATATAGCTAATATTGCGTACTACTACACAATATTAACGTTACCACAAAGCATCAGGAAAGCATTATAAGTGCCTTTGCAAAATTAAATCTCCTAATTCTCCAAAATGTAACTATAAGGGATTAATTCACATTTTGAAAGAGCCTGTGAAGTCAAGTGGCAGTTACAGTGTTGATAAAACTAAATCATAGCTGGGGTGGGTTGAGGTGGCTTGGCCTATCTGTGCTCTTTAGTTGTGAGAGTTAGCAGTGAATTGGGCAGTGCGCACAGGACGAGTTCGTTTTATTCAGACTGTGCCATTAGTGTACTTAGAGAGCTTATTCTCCAAGTCACAGATTCGCTTCTCTTGAGAGAGAACTGTGGCCTTCAGATTTTGGATCTCCTCAACAAGCTTCTCCAACAACTGTGGCTAGAGTTTGAAAGATATGAAGAGAAAGCGGAGAAAGAAAGGATGGCAGATAGAAATAGTAAATAGAACAGAAGAGTAGTGGAAGGAGGATAAAAAAGAGAGGAAAAAAGCAAAAGAGGAAGTCAAGGACAAAACTGAATCAGGAAATGGAAAGACATGCTTAGCTTCTAGGGATGGGAATGGAAAGGATTTGAATGATTCTGATTCAGATTGCACGTCAATGATTATTTTATGATTCTTAGAAATCAAATAAGTACCCAATTTGAAAACTGATCCAAACCATATTATATTATTTATTATATTTTAGATATAGATGATTGACAGACAGATAGATGGATGGATGGATGGATAGATTTAATTGTATTGTAATAATAGATAATTTAGTCCTAATGATATCGTATCAGACATCAATCAACAGCAAAGAAGTCCATTTTAGATTCAAAACCACAGAAAACACTGTTAGGTTATGCTGGTATGATGTTCCTTTTTTTTATTTTTTTTTATAAATAAGCCAAGTTCTGAATAAGATTCCCAGCCCTATTTGCTTCTAAAGAAGTGTTGATAAAAGCAGGTGGTGAAGGAACAAAAGCCATGAAAGAGACATTTCAAGACCAAGAATAAACAAGATATTCTACTCACTGGCAAACTGCTTCCGTCTACAGCAGACATGCTCCTACGTGTTGCAGGTCTGGTGTCTAAAACGTTCTTCTTGGCCACCTTTAGCTCTCTGCTCTTTGGAGGAACATAGCCATCCCTCATGGACACTAGTATAGGGTCTGCGTCTCGTCCATCCATCCATTCTTCCGGTTCCAGAGCCGGATCTGGGCCTGCTGTGTCTGGGAACAGATCATCCTGGAACAGGTCCGACTGGAATCATAAAAACAGAAAAAGAAAGAGTTGACTTCTTCATAATCAATAACCTACTTTAGTTTCCAATACTTCTGTTCTAGTCATTCAGAATTAAAATGACCCTCAACAATGAGCAAGTGCTTACCTTTCTAGGTACTGTCATCATGATAGGCTCACACTTTCTCTCATGGAGTTTATATAATCTAAATGATGGGAAAGAAAAGCTTCAGGAATGCTCAATGTGAACGTAATACATTGATGCATTGTGCATAAGAAGACACAAAATGAGTATTGAGAAGTCCATTTTAGTTTTATATTGAGCAAAATCCTTAAAAATATGTTGTAAAGACTAATGACTTTGACGCAAACGTTACATCAAAAACACATGAAGTAAACTACCGTTTAAATTTTTTTTTTTATGTTTTCACGAGCTGTCTATTATGCTCACCAAAGCTGCATTTATTTTAAAAATATTATTACAATTTAAAATATTTGTTTTCTATTTTAATATATTTATAATGCAGTTCATTCGTGTGATGGCAAAGCTGAATTTTCAGCATCATTACTCCAGTCTTCAGTGTCACGTGATTTAAAAAAATAATTATAATATGCTGATTTGGTGCTCTTATTATTATCAATGTTGAAAATAGTTGTGAAGCTTAATATTTTTGTGTAAACAGTAATATATTTTGATGAATATATACTTTGATGAATAGAAAGTTCAAAAGAACAGCATTTATTTGAAATAGAAAACGTTGGTAACATACAATTATTTTACTGTCACTTTGAATCAATTTAATGCACCTTTGCTAAATATTTTAATAATTCAAAAAAAAATTCAATGATAGTGTAAGCATTTGAGTGCACCATATATTAACTCAACTAACACATATCAATGGATCAATATTTCCAAATCAACAAGTATAACCATGTAAAACTGACCTGGCGATCTCACACTTGCTGACATCCACTCCTCTCTTGGGCATGAAGCCCATTCCTCTCTGTGGCTCCTTGCTACTGAATGTGCTGATGTAATGAACATAGGGAGGCTCCTCTGTGATCTCAAAATACCGAATACTGCTGTCACCCTGTGGAGACACAGAGACGTTGTTACAGTGCCAGCTTGAGTACGATAACAAATGAAGATGAAACATGGAGCCATACCTTGCCACTGAGATACACAATGTTAGTGTCTGGATCATAAAAAGGCAATAAAACTCCATTACTCGTGTCCAACTCCAGTAATGCTATGGGCTCTTCAAAATTAGTCTAAAATGACAGAAATAAACACCATCAGTTATTTGAAAGAAAACCAGGCTGGTAATCAGATAATCACATGTACACTGCGTGCAGAATTATTAGGCGTGTTGATTTTCTGATCATATTTTTTTTACAGGCACATTTGACCACTTCCAAACCACATTAATCTTAATAACTACTATTCATTTTGTATTTAATCATTTATAAGTGAAAAATAATTGTTGGAAATGAAAAATGCCTTATATTCAGGTGTGCAGAATTATTAGGCACGCTTTCTTTTACAGATAAAATGAGCCAAAAAAGAGATTTAACTCTAAAAATGATTAAATGACCATGAGAAGGATACAATACTTAAGCTTGTGATTCTTATTAAGTGGGGGTCATTTTTTGGGGGGTCATTTAAGTCTCTGAGATCCTGACACCTTGCACTTCTGGAGACTCCAGGTAGGTTGCAGTTCTGGAAAATGGTGGCGCTGGAGACTAAAGGGTTCCTGATGGTTTCACACTTAATTCTTCACCTTAATTCTTCATTCTTTTGCAGTTAACAGGTGTCTTTTCCTCACCACCTGTTTTTGTCTGATCCTGCTGACCCGATGAGCATTTCATTGTCCAGTGGTCATGCCTTAACTGCAATTTCTAGTATTGCACTAGTATTGTATCCTTCTAATGGGCAATTAATCATACATTAATCAGAATAATTCATTTCCAGTCTTCATGCACCATTATATATCACTTATAAATGATTAAATACAAAATGAATAGTAGTTATTAAGATTAATGTGGTTTAGAATTGTTAAAATGTACCTGGAAAAAAAATATGATCAGAAAATCAACACGCCTAATAATTCTGCACACACTGCAGTAGATGTAAATTGAATGACAATGAATTATCAATGAGCCTTAAAGGGATAGTTCACCCAAAAAAATTTAATTCTGTCATCATTTACTCAACCTCAAGTCATTCCAAACTCACAAGTGTTAAAGGTGCAGTAAGTGAGTTCTGAGAATCATTGTTGAACACTGTTGAAATCATCCCAAATGAACACACTCCCCCCTTCATTGCTCCACCCCCAAAATCCATGAACACACAATGCAAGAGTCAATGTCTCTTTATCATAGAAGAAGAGAAGCAAAATAAAGCTTTTCAAAAAAAATAAATAAAGCGAAGAAACGACATGGAAGAACAAAAAATTAACATACAGTACACAAGTATATACAAGCAAGAGTTTGTAAGTTGCCAGCAGCACACTCTCAAAACAGAAACAACGCAAACTCTGCATCCATTTTCACGCCTTCCCGCTTAAGTCTCTCCAGCGCTGGAAAGCTTTTCTAATATTAAAGGGATAGTTCAACCAAAAACAAAAATGTTATGTTTTTCTGCTTACCCCCAGGGCATTCAAGATGTAGGTGTCTTTGTTTCTTCAGTAGAACACAAATGAAGATTTTTAACTCCAACCGTTGCCGCCTGTCAGTCGTATAATGCATGTGAATGGGGTCTAATTCTACTAGAGTAAAAAAAACATGCACAGACAACTTCAAATTAAACCCTGCGGCTCGTGGCGACACATTGATGTCTTAAGACACGAAACGATCGGTTTCTGCGAGAAACCGAGCAGTATTTATGCTATTATTTCACCTATTATCAGACGAATGTCATCAGCTCTCCAGACCGCCATAACTTTCTGCGAATAAGGTCAAAATAACCTGCGCAGTCATAGATATATACATAGATGCCTCATTAGTGCCTGCGTGGATCGGTCGGATGAGGACTCTACGTATATATTTCTATGATCGCGCTGGTATTTTGACCTTACTCGCAGGAGGTTATGGCGGTCTGGAGAGCTGATGACATTCAACTGATATGAGGTGAAATAATAGCATAAATACCGTTCGGTTTCTCGCAGAAACACATCAAGAGAAGACATCAATGTGTCGTTATGAGCTGCAGGGTTTAATTTGAAGTTGTCTGTGCATGTTTTTTTTGCTCTAGTAGAATTAGACCCCATTCACATGCATTATACGACTGACAGACGGCAACGATTGGAGTTAAAAATCTACATTTGTATTCTACTGAAGAAACAAAGACCCCTACATCTTGAATGCCCTGGGAGTAAGCAGAAAAACATCAAATTTTCGTTTTTGGGTGAACTATCCCTTTAACACGGGTCCTAAAGCTCTTGTCTGATCACTAGTGTTGTAGTCAAGACCACCTAAACCGAGACCAAGTCGAGACCAAGTCGAGACCAAGACCAGCGTGTGCCGAGACCAAGACAAGACCAAGACTTTGTGGTGTTGAGACCAAGACAAGACCAAGACCAAGACAGGGCGAGACCGAGTCAAGACCAAGACCAGACCAGCACTCCTTAAATTCATCTAAAAGATCCATATCTAGTGTCTGAGAAATGACTTATATTGAATACGGTAATTAAATACAATTAGAATAGTAAGACACTATAGCGCTGTTACCAATCAAATCACTACCAATAAAATTCATGGCACAGAAGTTGCATCTGAATTGATACGATTACACCTGCATAAATGATGTTCAGATTAATTTAACATTAAAACATTAACATTATTTAACCGTCACAGAATCCTTTATTCAACCGATTTGTTCAAAGCAACCGATTCTTTTAATAACGAAACGTTGCCGAATTAGCAAAGACACAGTTTAAAATGTAATTTAATATTAACTTCTTGTTTATAGAATGTTTGTATAAATCAATATCATTTGCAATCACGCTAATATATTCATGAAAACAGCTCTCTTGCTATTGCGATATTGCTTAATTCTATTCTATGTTATATAAAAAAACTAAATCTCAGAATTTTGTGGGCATTTATATTAATTTTTGCACATTTCTGAGACAAATCTGCATTGATTTTGAACCCGGCAGCACAGTAACAAAATAAATCACATTACAAAGAAGTAATTGATTGCATTTTAAGCTGTAAGTTTTACATCAATCACATTAATGATATTAAATCAGACAATGCACCGGCAATTGAGTGATATCCTTGCAGTTGTGGTCTTGACTGGTCTTGAGATAAAATCCCGAGTCCTTTAAGTCCGAGACCAAGACAAGACCGAGGAGAAATGCAGTCGAGACCGAGACAAGACCAAGACCATCAAAAAATGGTCTTAAGACCGGTCTCGAGACCAAGACCGGTCTCGAGTACTACAACACTACTGATCACCACCCTTCTTTTTCCAGTGATATTCCTCTGACCTTTTCTCTATAGTAATGGCTCTCTTTCTACAGTCTTTTAATCTCCCTCTTGCTCACTCTCTCTCCTCCCCCATCATGAGTGGACACGCCCCCTACTGCTGATTGGCTACAAGTTTGTTGTGGTGCTCGGTCCGATCCACTTTCAACAACATTTTTCAGATCTCCGAAACACAAATTACGATATTTTTAATGATACCTGAGAAGTTTCTGTCCCTCCATTGAATGTCTAGGTAACCAAAATGACGTTGAGTGTAGTAATTGAGTAATTGCTTTATATTTTAAACAGATTTAATGTAGGCTTTACCTCTAAAAATGATCAACATATACATAGAGCACTCCACATATGGTAAACAGAAGCTCAAACATGAGTGTGTGATGCACAAGAACCAATGAGATTTGTTCTAGGGCATGACACATGCACAAGCTTCGATGTTCACCAAATGTGATGAGCCCTATTTATGTGTGTTTATATGCGAATAAAGGCCTAAATTATATCTGTTCATCATATACATCAATCACACAAGACTCAATTCATATGGATACATTTTTCAATGCCTTTATAACCTTTTTGGGTCTTCTAAGTTTGAATTACCTGGACTTTCATTTAAAAAATATCTTAATTTGTGTTTTGAAGATCAACCAACGACACGAGGGTGAGTAAATGATGACAGTATTTTCATTTTTGAGTGAACTATCTTTTTAATTTGGCTCCATTACCGGATCCCACAGGCCAAGCTCCCTCTGGCTCATCCTGGTGAAACCTGTGGTGAAAATGTTGCCCTCTTTGGTAAAAATGGCTCTCATCGGCCGGATGCCCTCATGTGGGGCCAGTCTCTCCTACAGGAGAAAACAAATGTTAACTTTTTCCACCACATCTCTGTTAATGTGTCTGGTCCAAGTGTACCAACAGTTCTGGGGTTTTCCTACATACAAACATGCCATAATACTTACCGCCACCACCTCGCTTTTCCGGGGATCGCACACTCGTAGGCGACGGTCCTTGCAGGTGGTGCAGAACAGGCTACCGTTGTAGTTCCAGCTGACATTGTAGATGAGATCAGGATGGTCATCCATTGTGATCAAGGGTTCTCCGGTGCCCACATTCCAGATGATGATCAGATTATCACTGCCTGAGACACGAGCACACTGAATTGAAGCCATCTTTGCATGGCGGGAAAAATACGTCTAATTTATTTACAATAAAACAACCTTATTTTTATACATTTGTCTATCTGTTAAAAGTAAGATGCTAGTGCCTATTAAAAGGCAGTAATGCAGACTGATCTTTACCTGCAGTGAGGAGTATGTTGCGGGCAGTGGGGTGCCATTTGATGATGCCCACACGTTTAGAGTGACCCTCCAGCACCACAATGGGCTCACTGATGGGGCGAGAGGGAGTGTGGTCAGGGATCTGCCATACCTGAGTAAACACAACTGTATTAGAGCAATAGTTCATAACCAGGGGGGCCTCAGCAAACTTCCAAGAATTTTATATTTTTTAATATAATACATTTGTGTATTTTTAGATCATCCTGCAAACCTGTATGACTTATTATACCTTATTTCTGTCATGACAACTTTCAGAGTGTTTGGCTTGGATTTGGATATGACAATGTTGATATGTTTGGTCTTGGCGAAATAGACCTGCTACGCTGCTTCTGCTGCTGTTATTGCTGCTGCTTTAGAGCATGTATGGGACTTGCTACTGCCAATACATTCACGACACGCTTCTGTGAGCAACTAAAAGCCCCAATATACTAACGGCAAAGTTCTTTTTTGTTCTTTGTTTAGTAGTAAAACGAAGTTTGAAATACGTGAGCAGCGATATACTGTTAGCGAACATCCAACGCCGCCCACACTGCTGAGAGTGGCATTTAGATGAATATGTAAATATGTGCTGCACGCTTTCCTCTCAATATCAAAATAACACACACAACAAAATTGAGAAAACAGCAAGCATTTTTTAAATAAAGCATAAGAAAAGCATCTGATCATAGCAACGTGGTTATGTTTGCACAAGCTCTACGGCACTCTAGTAAAGTCACGTCACGTTTATTTATATATCACTTTATACAAAAGATAGCTTAAAATCAAGCAGCTATAGCGTATTCAACATGAAAAACAGTGTCAGTCTCATTTCATCAGAAGTACAATTTCGTTTTCTACTATAAAGCGGCTCTCCCGTGTGTTCATGTTTTCACTCGCGGACGTCTGACCTCGGCCAAATGAACCAGAAAAGATTTCCACTTGAGGAGAAGGCGGAGCCACAGTGCACACCTACTTATTACGTTATTGCTACGGACAAATGGTAGTACAAAGGTGTTTACCAGCCAAAGTCAACTGCAAGCTGTTTCGAACTTCTAAAACGAACTTGAAACGAATTTCGTTTTCAGCCTGATTTTGTTCAAAATGACGTCACATCAGTTCGTTCTTTGATTTCGCTTGAATTATATCTGGGACTTAAGACATGCTGCTGCTGCTGTAAAATATAGCGTATATGAATTACCCATAGCAGATCTATACAGGTGGAGCTGGGGAAGGTGGATGGTTTCTGAAAGAATGCTAAATATTTAAAGGTTAAGCAGCGAGCTTATTGGCTTCTGATACAGCAAGAACCAATCAGTTGTGCCCTATAGAGAATGATGCAACTGCAAGCAGATTGAGTTAAGGACCTATCAGCCTGCACCATCTAGAGTTTCATGACAGAACTTTGTATAATATAATATAATTAAAATGCAATTTGTTTTTTAAAACTCATAAATGTGCATATGCTTAAAGGGTTACTTCAGCGATTTAGCATTAAGCTTTGTATCAGTAGAAACCCGGTAGTATATTCGAATTATGGTACTTTCCCCCCTCATGTCCCCCTGAGACGAGAGAATTATGAATTTTATTTCTGGAAAAAAATCCTCTGATGATGCAAATTTCGTCATTTTGCGTCATCTAAGGATTTTTTGGTCAGAGGCTATAGACTATAGCCAGTAGATGGAGCTGTTCCGCATGTTTTCAACCCGCCCACAGGGGAGGGCTCTCACTCACAGAATGTAAATGCGCACGGTCGCTCGGCTCGGTCATTAATAACGGGGCGGTAGGAAGCAAAGTGAGTGTTTCAACTTTTCAATGAATTCCTATGAAAGTTAAGCTTCCATAGGCATGATCTGATAACGCGCCAGACTGGACACGCGTCGTGAATGACTGCCGTGCTTACCTCAGCTCTGCTCAGCTCTTCGCTCTCGTGATGAATGAAATCTGACTCCTGCTGCATTTGTGGTGTGACTTTCGTTCAGCTCACTCACACTTTATTGAAAAGACACGTTCAGTTTTTAATTGTAGTATCTGTTCTCTAACTGAATGAAATTATTTTATTACTATGAATATCAAAACGACGTTGGGGGCGGTGCCGCGGTGAGCAAGTGATAACTAGTAGCTGTGGCTTTGGGAGTGGCCTCGTAGGGCAGCGAAGCAAGTGCATTCTGGGAGTTGTTGTCTTTCATCCACATGAGATAAAAATAAATTTTCTGTCTTTTCTCGGTCACCAAATTAAAAAATAATTTCACATTTCTACTACATTAATGACCCAGTTTAAATACACATTCATCTTCCCAGCGCTGAAGTGCCCCTTTAAACAGGTTAATATGTATAATGTAAATTCTTTTAGTTTAAATTTTGCTGTAGTAACATAATAGAAAAGTTAGTAACAAGCATAATCAGCCTCCCGATTAAACTTTTTGGTATACTTATAGATGTACATTGGTTTTCAGTATGTTGTGGAAGCGTTCCTTTGGTTTTCAGTGAGCGCAGCAGCAATGCCAGCACAGATGACAGCTGCAGTTAACCTCCTCTAACAGCAGTGCATTCGGTGCATGCCATTTACGTTTGTAATGTAGTGTAATGAAATAGCTCTAATAGCGTTCATATATTACAATACGTCTTCATATCGTCTTGCTCAACTTTGAGGAAATGCATCTGATACCGGTTTTCAATACATTATATACTCACATTTTCAAAATGTCACTACAATAGATACAAAACATCAAACCAAGTGACATCTGCAAGCAAATACTCAAAGTAGCCACTTTTCTGAGCTATTTTCACAATGAATCTTGATCAACTGGATGTATGAAATCAGTTCTCCTCAGGTTCACACAGTTATAACTCATCACATTAACTATGAACATGTCCTGCATAAGTTTGACCACCACAGTGTCCAAATCGTGATTTTTAACAGTGGCATACACTGAAAAAGTCACTCCAAATGAAACTGGGACATTAAACATGTGGGGTTTAGGGGTGCAATCACGCCATGTCATAATTACGCAATCACGAAAGTTCAACGTAAAAAGCATTAACATCCTCGTAGAGATCGTAATTACAACTTGTAAGCTGGAAATTTCTGAGAGCTCCGCCTGCAGATTTATTCAGCCATGGATAGTGTTGCCACAGAAATGCATAATTCCCAGTACAAAGACGTGAACATCTCCGAGTAGAACGTCACGTGTTGTCATCTTGAAATTACGCTAATTACGACATGGCGCGAACGCAGCATAAGTGTCCAAATACTTTATATGGTCACTGTATACAGAAGTGTTTGTGCATGAGGACATGCACGTGTTCCAGTGTGTGCTGAAAATGGAATGACTCATTCCTATAGACACCTCAGGCCCATCTTTCCTTGTCTGTCATTACCAATGGCTTATTTGTGAACAGGTTTCTGGCTAAGAGCTCCCTTGTAACATGTGTTTATAAATACCAGCTCCTGTCCCATGCCTGGACCGTTAACTCCAGTCATCACCCTTCGTATTAACAGTCACAGTGATCTTTCACTCCAATGTGAGCAGGTACTGTATATGGAGACATGCTTCACTTGTGTGAAAAAAAGGCAACTGAAACATGTTTATGACTACAAGGCTAGTAGCTGGCAGGCAGTGGAGATGTTTATGAATGTCTGTCATGATGATTACCATGGCAGTGGTGTCTTCAGAGCAGCTGGCCAGGATGTTGTCATTGTGAGGACACCAGTCAATGTCCAGAACAGGCCCCGAGTGTCCAACCACTAGAGGGTAGTTTTTGTCCACTCGACCCATCTATAGCATATGAAAACAAGGAACAAAGTATAATGTTAAGGCATGTTTTTAAAGAAGTCTCTTGTGCTCACCAAGGCTGCATTTATTGGATGAAAAATACAGTAAAAAAAATAGTAACATTGTGAAATATTATTACAATTTAAAATAACTATTTTCTATTTTACTATATTTTAAAATGAAATGTATTCCTGTGGTGCAAAGCTAAATTTTCAGCATAATTTCTCCAGTCTTCAGTGTCACATGATCCTTGCTGATATGGTGATATATCTTTTATTATCATCAATGTTAAAATCATCTTTTTTTGTGGAAACCATGATTCATTTTTTCATCTTAGATGTATAGAAAGCTCAAAAGAACAGCATTTATTTTAAACAGAACTCTTTCGTAAAATACATTTCTTTACTGTCACTTGCTAAATAAAAGTATTAATAATACAATCTTACTGACCTCAAACTTTTACCTGCATCCCACAATTGGCATGCAGCCCTGTCACAGCATAATATTCCCCTATTAATAAATCAAAGATTATTATAATTGTGACACACAGGATGTAACTTTATTTGGTCCCTTTCTACAGCCTAGCTCACTCCATTTTCTCAGATTGTACAGCTATTGAAGGCTGTGTTCATCAATCTCTACTATTAAAAAATATATATATTATCAAATATTCTCTTTAATTTATGGGGGGGGGGGTAATTCATTCATTCATACATACATTGAATGTTCACAGTATTGCAAAATAAATAGACGATAAAACAGTTAATTTAATATTTCGTTTGACGATCAACATTTTCTGAAGGTTAAGCTGCGCCTTTCACTGACACACACACAAAGCTTCTTGTTTCTTTGTTCCATCCTAATTTTGGAAAGTGCCTAGCATGTATTTCTAAACTGGTGTTATCGAGACATATTCTATTTGGAATTCTAGTTACTCTATATGGATTCCGATATAACTTTGATGTTATTTTGTTATTCGTGTTGCGCTAATGCGAGCACGTGTTGGCTCTGTGTTCGGCTGCTCCTTCTCCAGTCACTCCCCTCCTCATACTCCTGGTGTGTATTTATAACCCTGTGATGAGGCGTTGAAAAGGGAGTTTTTCTTTTGGCCTGCCTGAGACTGAGCACAGGGGAGATGGCTAGCTGGGTATTTATAGCGTGTCTATCCAGGCCTGCTGATATATGCTCGTGACTCGGCAGAGAGGCTACACTAAAGGGCATTAATGGATGGACCCAAACTCAAAAAAATGTGATGTGATACACTACTGTTGATCAGTATATTATGTTTGACTTTGAGTCATCTGACAAAGGTTGCAATTGCATTAGGAACAACAAGAAATAACTGAAGATGTTAAACTCAGCATCTCCATTTGTGGTAATTTGAAGGTTGTTGCTCTTTTGCTTGGTCTGCAGACTGTACTCTGCGAATGGGATAGTCATGCAAGATATTCCTATTACATCAAGAAAGACACCAGTACAACAGTCATTGGAGCCTGGGAGGAAAAGTGTTCAGCATCCACCGCTTGTTGAATCAAAGAAGATTTTGTTACCACCCTTACACATCAAGCTAAGTCTGATGAAGAACTCTGTGAAGGCCATGGGCAAATCACAAGCAGCGTTCAAGTACCTCCATGGAACCAATTTGTCCAAGGTTAAGTGAAGCTAAGATAAAGGAAGGTGTCTTTGTTGGTCCTCAGATTTGTGAACTTCTTTGAGATGATGCATTTGACCATGGTTACAGGCAATACATTTTCTCAGAAGCAACAAGACAGACAACTACAGGTTTTTAGTGGAAGACCTCCTCAAGGCATACAAAAGCCTTGGTTGCACTAAAGATACATTCTCTTTTGCACTCTCATCTAGATTTTTTTCCAACAAACTGAAGCAGTGGGCGATGAGCATGGCGAGCAATTTCACCAGGACATTGCAACAATCGAGGAAACACTATCAGGGCAAATGGAGCCCATCAATGCTTGCAGACTATTGCTGGACAGTTACAAGAGATGCTTCATTTAATGAATACAAGAAGCAAGTCAAGAAACGGCGAGTAGTCACTGAATAGGACTTAACTATGTACATAATAGTTTTTTGCCTTTTGTTTCATAATATATTTGATTTATATAACCCATTTGCTGATTGACAGTGTTATTCACCTATATTTTCCTTCTGATTTTAGGGATAACTTTTAGGGTTAGATTTAGGGGTAGGGATATGGTTAGGACTAAATATTCGGTCAGGAATGTTGTTCTAGGATCAACAAAATATGTTGATATGTCAATATGCCTTGCTTGGCACAATCACGGTGACCAAAATGGTAGACTAGTATTATCTAATGCAATGGCATTTAGGCACTTTTAAGTGTCCAAAAAACGGTGTATCTGCCAAATCCCTTACACATCCTTTGTTATTTTCTGAAATATAAATATTTTGTAATATTATACATTTATTTACTGTAACTTTTGATCAATTTCCGTGCATAATAAAAATATTTCCTTTCTTAAAAAAAAAAAAAAGAAAGACTTCTTGACCCCAAAATTCTGAACAATAATGTCTTTTTAACCGTTTTAGCTGCATCCCACATTTGGCATTCAACCCTGTCACAGTAGAAATTTCCCCCATTAATAAATGAAAGATTATTAAAATTGAGTCACACAGGAAGCAACTTTATTTGGCCCCTTTCTACAGTCCAGCTCATTCTATTTTCTCAAAAATAAATTATTATTATTTAAAAACATTTTTTTACAGCAATTGAAGGCTGTGTTCATTAAGCTCAACTAGTCAAAACTGTTACCAAAGTTAGAACATAATCATACAAATATTGTCTTTAATTTATTGGAAATAGAATGTTGCTGTCATTCATTTATTCATTCATTCATTCGTTCATTTAAATTATTATAAACTGTTAAAGCTACACTATGTAACTTTTCCGTCAACTAGAGGTCAACTGTTCAAAACAAAGGCATAGTTTGATGACGCCTCATTTGAACGCAGAATCTTGGGACATGTGGTCTTCACCTCACAGCCGGTGGAAAAGAGTCAGGATAGGACTCATGTTCATGGATGTGATTATAAACATTACTGTAGTACGAAGAAGAGCAGGACCGAGTGTTGTGGAGCAGAGCAAGGCCGCAGGAGCGATTGAAGAGCGGGACTGTTATTATGGCATAGTCGCCGGTGGGACTTTTATTATGACACAGTCGCCGGCGCCACTTCCTCTTTTCCAGTCATGAGTATGAGGTAACGCAACTCTGTTTATCGTATTAGACACACCTGAGTGTGTTGAAAAGGAAGTTATGACGTTCACTCTGCGGCTGCTATGAAACTTGTTCACACTGCAGTGAGAGTACAGCGTTTCTGCTAAATAAAACCGGAAACCGAGTGTAATGCAGATATGACGCAATCGACAGGCGACTCCCTCAAACGCATAGCTCACGCGTCCCGGTTCCTTGGTTAAAATAGCAATTTCTCACGATTTACAAATAGTTGGAAACATGTGGGATATTCTAAGTACTCAACTGAACAAAATATATAACACTGGCCTAGTGTTTTTTGGATATTGTACTGC
This sequence comes from Romanogobio albipinnatus, assembly GCA_023566225.1. Lineage (NCBI taxonomy): Eukaryota > Metazoa > Chordata > Actinopteri > Cypriniformes > Gobionidae > Romanogobio > Romanogobio albipinnatus. Next base: position 18,705,245 of record CM042255.1, on the reverse strand, counting down.
AAAAATCTTACATAGTTCACCTTTAAGTGCTACAAAATTACACAACCCATGGTTTTAAACAATAAACGTAATGCAATGACATTTAGGCATTTTAGGTGTCCAAATACTTTTTGAAACCACTGTGAAATCCCAATAGGAACATCATATGCTCACATTTGTCAGAGTCTTACAGAAGGTAGAAATAAGTATGGGTGCATTCTGAAGAAACCGGCAGATTTCAGAAGATCTGAAAGAACATAACTAATAAATGCTAACTAAAAACGAATATGCCAATATACCGATGGCATGAACTTAAAGGGTTAGTTTGCCCTTCAGATTGTAAATAAAGTGGTAAATTATATTTTTTTGCGCAAACAAAGCACTCGCGTTGCTTCATAAAATTCAGGTTAAACCACTGGAGTCACATGGATTCATTTAATGATGTCTTATACCTTTCTGGAACTTGAAAGTGTCAGTTGCGTAGGCTGTCAATGGAGGGACATTAAAAAGTTCTGCCGGAAAGTTGTTCCGAAGATGAATGAAAGTCTTACGGGTTTGGACCGACATGAGGGTAAGTAATTAATGACAGAATTTTCATTTTTGGGTGAAGTAACCCTTGAATAAATTGTAGTAGAAATCTGATATTGAAAATTGTACTTACTATTATCATAGTTCCATCAACATTTGTGATAAAAAAAAAAATAGATTATAAGATAGATGGACATGAGATCTACATATTGGCATAATTATTTCCATTGCTTTGCTAATATTGCAATGCAGGCTGCTAAAGTTCAACAGATAAGAGATGGCAATGCATGATGGGCATTACGTCAACTCACAAATGCTTACTTATCATCTCTAAACTCAGCTGCGGTATGTCACAGAAGTGGTTTCAGACAACATATGCAAGTTGTGTACTCTGTTTCCATGGGGTCCAAACCTTTGCCTCTATGAGGGTGAAATGGAAGCCCATGTGGGGGATGGGCACCCTTAACATGAGCCCCAGTTGAGACTCTTGAACAAACATACCCATAAATATAGTCCCATGAAGTTGAAAGAATAGACAAAGGGGTTACACTTTATTTCGAGGGTCCACTTAAGACATTGTACTAGCTAAATAGCAACTTGCAACTACATATCAACTAACTCTCATTAGAGTATTAGTAAACGTAGTAGAGTGTTAGGTAAGGGTGAGGTGTTAGGGTTTGGGTTAGTAGAACAAGTTGACTGTAGATAGTCAGTAGAATGTCTGTTGGGGGAGCATCGCAATAAAGTGTTAGCAGATTTAAAGCAGTCTAATGTAGTTGTGGACCATTGTGGACCTCTGAAATAAAGTGTTACCAACAAAGATTGTATGGCATACATGTAATATAACATCCATTGAATTAAGGACCACATATTGTATTATTATACCCTGACAATGCCATAAACTTTACATGTTCCAGAAGTTCTATCAAGGCACTTACCTTTGAGAGAGGCATGACCAGAAAGGCTCCGCCACCACTGGACTCCACTATAACTGCCAGGAACTTTGGGTTAACTGCACAGAATGAGCTGTCCCATGTCACTTTGGAAACCCGAATATCATCATAACCTTGATCCGCCTTCACCGCCTGCCCAAAAACATGCCGGAACTTACTCTGGCGCACAATGCTGCGACTCATGGCTGTGAAAAACAGAGAAAGGGTGGTAGTATCAAACGTGTATAATATATACACAAAATATCATATATAATACAAACAATATGTAATTATTATTTTGTGTATACTACTTGGAAGAGTTGCTCAGAAATCAATAACTATCAAACTGTTATTTGTTTGTGTTGACTATTGTCTGTTGTTTATTTCCCTTTTTAATGTGTCATTTAAATAAATGCTGGATTTTTTTTAAAAAATAAAACATTTTTTGAGTTCATGAGACAGATTTTTTCCAAATTACAAGTATACTGTAACTAAAAGGTTAGTACAACATAAATTAGAAAATGTGTTTCTGATTTTTACATTAAAACGTGTATGATAGTAATTATCTTGATATTGTATTATCATTTTATTAAGAAAAACATGTATTATGCCAATGACAGTAACATAAACAAATAATAATAATAATAAAAAATGTAATTGCTTTATTAATATCAGTAAGATACATTACTATCCTCAAATACTGGTCTGGTTAAAGTTCTAAATACACAGCTTTTTTATAATAAAATTACAGTAATATATAGCATCACTCATATTAACATTGAACACAGAGTTATAGTTATTAATAACAGTAATAATAATTTAAGAAAAATTATAACGAAATATAATATGGAGACAGGGATAACTATGATGAACATATTACTGTACGCTGTAGTGTCTTTTCTTTTGAGTGAACATGATGTTTATTGTAGATATAGACTAAAGGTGAACATGCATTTAGGCAAATCATCACAAAAAAAGATTCAGTATTCCTCAAAATGAATAAAAACAGTGAAATGCAAACCCAAGAATATTACACAAACCTGAAATAATTATATATGTTAAATAATACAAATATACTTTATGTATTTAATCTCACTTTATTAACTAATGACCTTCAATGATCCACTTCATCCATACAAATAGGCTAAAATGAATTTACATTTTGTTTGTTTATATTGCTTTCCTTCCTCTTTTGTGTCTGCAATCCAGCACAGCTGAAAGGTTTGTTTGATCTGCGCCCTCTGTTGCACAGGCATTCATTTGCATTTTCTTCAGCCTGGGGTTTATTCATTTCACTTTTAGTGTGAAAGAGCCTTTACATTGCCAAAAATATAACTTTTGTTTGTTTGTTGGTTTTTGTTGTTGTTACAGAACAAACAAGCAAGCCCAGCACAGGTGAGAAAAAGCAACGTAAAAGTAACGTAACTCATTACTTTCTATAAAAAGTAACTAAGTAATGCAATTAGTTACTTTTTTTAGGGGGCAAAGCGATATTGTAATGCATTACTTCTAAAAGTAACTTTCCCCAACGCTGGTTTCAACAGATCATTGACATAAACAGATACACAATCTGCATCATCACTACCAATAAATAGCACCAACTGAACAACAGAGAACAAGCCATGGTCTAGTTTTGTAACATAGACTGAATGATAACGATGTCAGTTTAACCAATTAGAAATTAGCAACAGCAGAAGTTAGCTTTAAGGACCACCAGGGGAAAGAATTCTGAGGTAAAAAAAAAAGTAAAATTGATTAATACAGGTATTCTGGGTTTAATGTCTGTTTTGGGTGGGTTTTGCACTTGTTTTATTTTAGTTTCAGTTTTCCGATTAATATAATTTGTTACGTTTGTGATTTTGACTTCTAATGATTCTGAAAACACGATGCCGCATTCCTTTAAGTGGTGCGCTGTCGCCCTTCCTACGTAACATCCAAATCAGTCAAATCATGTAACGTGATTTTTTAAAGTTGTAATTTACTGACTCCATCCAGAATTAAAAGCATATAAAACTGCGAATGAGACACTGTTGCAGCTTTCTGTGCGCGTGATCCAAGACGGAGAGAAACACTGACAGGTATAGGCTAATTTGGGCTTCGGGGTGCTTAACCCTCATCCTTCCCTCGGGTCATTTTCACCCGAAACAAAATGTAAAAATTGAGAGTTCATCTAGTTGGTCCAAGACCCTAGGACTTCTGTCGCACTTGAATCACGAATGCACCAAATATTGACTGGATTCGAGGATTTAAATTTGTGCTTTAAATTTAAAAAAGGAACAAATCCTTCCCTCGCGGGTCAATTTGACCCCCATACGAATTAATGCAATGTGAGGAATGCTTCAGTAAACATAAAAATTCAAACTAAAAATGGCAAGACTACCAAAAATTTTTTTTATAATGTCTACATGTGTATCTGAATGCATCCTGAAGTAAAATGACTTTAGGACCCAGCGGAACAGCTCATTTGCTCCATATAGAGCTATAAGGCCATCTAGTGGCAAGAGTTATGACATATCATATTATCTTATTTCCACAAGAGGTCGGCAAAGACACTGCTGAATTAAACGGGTTATGCATGAAATTGTGAGTTATTTTTATTCCCAAAAAAATTGCATTAAAAATAGAAAAAAATACTACCAAAATTAAATTAAATAAGCTTTCTGGACAAAGAAAAAATGTAATATAATTGTAGGGCTTCGGGTCATTTTGACCCGTGAGGGAAGGATTTGTTACAAAGTGCGAGGGAAGGATGAGGGTTAAACAGACAAATAAACACAAAAATATGTCTAAATGTCCATCTTGGGGAGTTTTCCCTTAAACACGGTCAGTTATGTCCTAACATAAACAGTTGGGAAGTAAATGAGATCATTCACTGCTCTTCACTAAATAATTGTAGTAACTTAAGAATCAAATATATTTAGTTTATACGGTGAAGACTATGCATTATTTTATTTTTGTACATTTGATTACTTTATTCAATTTCTGTATAGTAGGCTTATAAGTTATTAGTAGGGCTCAATTTATTTCATTTGTATCTTTTGTCTATTGTATTTGTCCTATTGTTTGTCATTTTATTTATTATTGTATTAATGCCTGTTTCAACTCACTGTTGTTGGTTGACAGTGAAACTGTTTTTAAAAATAGTTTTTAAAAATATTTTTAAAAAAAGATGAAGGGGTCATTGATCATTTTGGGGTTTTTATGAACGCACTGACAGGGCCCACTTACAAAGTTTTGCTTAGGGCCCCCAGAAGTCTAGGACCAGCAGTGCATAGTCTGTTCATATCAATACTATGTTGAATTTACATGTTAAACTTTTAGGCTGCACACAAATTTTCCTTAAAACACTTTTAAGTGTAATCTTATTTCATAAATCTTTGGACCAGAACTATTTTTTTTTAATTGATGTTAAATGACAGAACTGGTATCATCTGAATCTACAAAGTAGATGACCAGACATGTATTGCTGTTTTTTTTTTTTTACATTTCTATATTTGCATCCAATTTTGGCTGTTTAATTAAAATATTTGTCATTGGTTTATCATCTTGAATTAAAATTCTAGGTGATTATATGGGATGACAATAATTATGTTACACAAGCACCTCTAATTACCACAATTCATGTGTATTCATGTGCATAATTTAAAACATACATATTTTCTACTAGCACTGTTTGTAATTTACACATGCATAACTACTTTCATTATAGCAGACAGAAATATGTTAATATCAAAGTTTGAAGCACACAATTAAACGTAATTGACACTGATACTACACCACATGGGTAAAGTTGTTAAACCCCCTTCAGAATGCAGTGTCTTTAAACCACACAACGGTTTGTCCCATGTGAGAAGGCGCCCTCACTGTCTTCAGACACGGCCACTTTCCTAATATAGTCATGCCAAACTAACCATGTGTCTCCCCCCTGTGTCCCCCCTCTCCAGACACTATCCTTCCAAATTTACAAAGGGACAGAATGAAAATATGCCAATGTCAGTGTACCGCCTCGCCTATTCTTCTCAATAAGCTCCGCGCACACCTGGTTTTTAACTATTGATATTCCTACAGCAACTCAATAATCAAACAGAACGTGCTGCACTGATAGGTCATGATGATGTCACAGCCAATACGTAACAACAAAAAAGAGCAGAATTTACAAAACTAGACAACGCGCGTGTCGTCACAATGCAGCATTCCATCATGAGGAACTGCATCTGTAAAAAAAAAAAACCTGTCAATCAAATGAAGCGCTTACCTCTGTCTTCGGGGAATATACGCGGATTCTGTCTTTAAATTTGCTCTCCCCTTTCTCAAGACGGTTAACGGCTCCTCTGGGCGCAGCGCTTTTAGAAGTGTCTCGTTTATTCCAGGTCACAAACTTGGTACGGACTCGCAGAACTAGTGCGAGTTCGTCCTCACTAGTTGTTCCTGAACATCGAGAGAGAGAGAGAGAGAGAGAGAGAGAGAGAGAGAGAGAGAGAGAGAGAGAGAGAGAGAGAGAGAGAGAGAGAGAGAGAGAGAGAGAGAGCACTATGGATTGGGGGGACTGGATAGTGCACAGACGGGGTGTATGGCAAGCCATTTTGACAATTATCCATTGAAAAATAAGCAGTGGTGGATGAAGTACAGAAATCAACTACTGGAGGAAAAGTAAGGATACCCAGTCCTTTTACTTGAGTAATAGTACAAAAGTAGGCCTACTTGGTTTTTAATCAATTACAACAAGTAAAAATTTGCCTACTTACTGATGAATGTTTTTTTATTTTGGAGTTTTATAGGCCTACTCCATCCTACGAATTGTCAAGTAGACAGCACTAGTTATCAATAAGGAAGATTATGCAGACATGCATTCATCTAGCCTGACGTCGTCATACTCAATTCTAGTCAGAATGAGTCTGATACTGCTCCGTTGGGCTGTGATTATGGGGCGTGTTTCAACCGAACCAGGAAAGACCTCAATTGGATAGACCTACAACCAATCAGAGCAACGGAGCGACGCATAACGTTAGTTATCAAATGTCAACAGAACTCAACTGCACTGTGTTGCCATGTCCGCGGGTTGAAGCGACCCTGATTATGTGATATACAGACCCAGGAATGCGATTTTTAGCTGCCAGCCCTGCCAAAATAACACATATTTTACCCCCAAATGCCTTTTTTTCCCGGAGAACCCCCTCTGGAAAGCTATTGGGCTTGTTTTTGGCTAGTTTTGAGGAACGTTAACAATTGGGCGGGGTTTGTTGTAAAAACTTGGCAACCCTGTACCTGCACGCACGCTTGAATAAGTAGCCTAACGTTAGAAGAAAAAGATGACTGTAAACGATCTTTGCCGGTGTTGTAAAAAAAAGGATACACAGAGTTTACTTACCAACACGATCATCAATTCAGAGTGAAATAGTAAAGGTGAACGCATATACGAACAAGTTCTCCGTTTAGGATTAGAACAAATTCAACCCAAGCGCCTTTGATGACGTGGATGATTACGTTACTGTTTATCATCTGTCCATCATCGTCTAAAGCCCGCCCTGACAATTTCATTGGTCCGAACAGTTTCTGTTCGGGCATAATTACTTCTCTACCGATCAAGTCCAGACCGAACTGCCCGTGTAAAAATGTTGTGGGCGGGGCTAAGTTCGGCTGGCATCCAGGCTAGCATTCATCTAGCCTGGATGCCAGACGAACTTAGCCCCGCCCACAAAATATTTTGCACGGGCAGTTCGGTCTGGACTTGATCGGTAGAGAAGTAATTATGCCCGAACAGAAACTGTTACTAAATAAACTAGCCAAAAACTAAATAAGTAACTTATTTTTGGCGGCATCAGTCGCTCCGAGGACCTCCCGTTCTTGGCTCATTTCGAGACAGACTTGTGAATTCAGTGAATTTTTAACTGGAGGCTCGCTCTGACCAGATTTGAATCAGTGAGTTGTTGATTCGAGAACAGATGTAATCAGTGAAAATTGTGAACCAATTTAACCCTTAAATGCATACCTCAGGTCTTCAGTGACCCGGGACAGCATTTATTACCCTCCTCCTCATTGATTTTTTAAAAGTTAGACATCTACAACTTAGTATTCCTTGATCTATTCATTATATACAATATAACAAGAATTTTATTTTATTATATATATATATATATATATATATATATATATATATATATATATATATATATATATATATATATATATATATATATATATATATATATATATATATATATATATATATATATATATATATATATATATATATAAAAAATAATGCCTGTTTTCCCATTCATTTTTGTTAAAAAAAATTGTATAGGGCTGCTGGTGTGTAACAGTGCAAGTTTATTTATTTTTTTATTTTTCTGCACAACAATAATTGAATCTTTATGACTGAATACGTTCTTGAATAAGATTTATTTACTTTAAAATAACGAGGAACAACATGTTATGAAATGTAGTGGAGTAAAAAGTACAATATTATTCTTTGGAATGTGTAGTGAACTAGACGTAAAAGTTTCCCAAAATAAAAATACTCTGATAGGCCTAATTTGTTTTATGTACTAGTATGTAGTCCAATAGTGACTAAAGTAAGCCATATCTATTTTTAATTGTACAGTAGGCCTACTTGTAACTGTTCATTAGATAATAGAACTTATTCCGACTAAAATCAATTAAAATAGTCACTAGTATATATTAAATATCAGTACATGTTCCTTTGCTTCTATTATCTAATAAGTACAAGTAGATGCAATAGATTCTATTTGAATAGTTTTTTACTAAACTAATTAACACTTGAAGGGGTTAAATGGATTGTTTTATTGCAAAATAAACTCCGAAGGGGTTTATATTTGTACATTGCATGATCCCGCTTATTACACAGGCTACTTGCCACAGGTCTCTTTTGAAATGCTAAGAGATTCGTTATCCCAATATCAGATAGCGGTAAAATCAGCAAAATCAAGGTATTTTACTGAAATCATAAATAAGAACTGTCATAGACCGAAAACTCTTTTCAATATTATTAATGTCACTATCAACCCTTCTGTGTGCTCGTTCCCAGATGTGTCTTCATCTATGTGTGAAGATTTTCTCAAGTTCTTTATCAATAAGATAAGGAATCTAAGATTGATAACTCCCTATTCTTTCCCCTAGTTGTACTGCTGTTTTTAGTCCATTTAGACCCATTACTGGCACTTATTCTTCAAAAAATAGTAGATCTCCTTAAGCCTTCAGGCTCTTCTACTGGTGTTATCCCTCTATATTTCCTTAAACAAGTCTTTGATGTTGTTGGTTCCCATCTTCTGATTATGATAAATAGCTGTTTAGAAACTGGTAGTTCTGATCTGCTTAAACATGCAACAGTCTACTCTTGCTTTAAAAAAAAGAACTTAGACCTCACAGTGTTAGCCAATTTTAGACCAATCTTCAATTTGTCTATGAGATGATTTTGGAGAAAACAGTCCAACAATTGCTTTGAAATTTTTCAATCTGGGTTCAGAAAATATTACTCTAGTGAGACTGCATTGTTGAAGGTTTTTAATGATGTACTAATAGTTTGTGCTTCTAGTGACTATGCTCTTAGAACTGCTGCATTCGCTACAGTAGATCATTCTGTTCTTATTGCCCGTTTGGAACATTGTGCAGGCATTAAAGGTAGTGGCTTAAATCTTATTTTACCAACAAAAGTTTCTCAGTTAAGATTGGAGAACATGCTGAACATGGAGAACATTCTACACTGAACAAAATTATAAACGCAACACTTTTGTTTTACAATTACATTTTTTATGAACTGAACTCAAAGATCTAAGACTTTTTCTATGTACACAAAAGGCCTATTTCTCTGAAGTATTGTTTACAAATCTGTCTAAATCTGTGTTAGTGAGCACTTCTCCTCAGGAAGGGGGTCAGGGGGGGTCCGAAAACCAGTCAGTATCTGGTGTGACCACCATTTGCCTCACACAGTGCAACACATCTCCTTAGCATAGAGTTGATCGGGTTGTTGGTGGTGGCCTGTGTAATGTTGTTCCACTCCTCTTCAATGGCTGTGTATATGCCGATCCAGATCATCCCAAACATGCTCAATGGGTGACTTGTCCGGTGAGTATGCTGGCCATGCAAGAACTGGGATGTTTTCAGCTTCCAGGAATTGTGTACAGATCCTTGCAACATGGGGCCATGCATTATCATGCTGCAACATGAGATGATGGTCGTTGATGAATGGCACAACATTGGGCCTCAAGATCTCGTCACAGTATCTCTGTGCATTCAAAATGCCATCAATAAAATGCATCGGTTTTCATTGTCCATAACATACACCTGCCCATACCATAACCCCACCGCCAACATGGGCCACTCGATCCACAGCGTTGACATCAACAAACCGCTCACCCACACGACGTCATACACGCTGTCTGCCATCTGCCCTGTACAGTGAAAACCGGGATTCATCCGTGAAGACAACACCTCTCCAAAGTGCCAGATGCCATCGAATGTGAGCATTTGCCCACTCAAGTCGGTTACGATGACAAACTGCAGTCAGGTCGAGACCCCGAAGAGGATGACAAGCATCCAGATGAGCTTCCCTAAGACGGTTTCTGACAGTTTGTGCAGAAATTCTTTGGTTATGCAAACCGATTGTTGCAGCAGCTGTCCGGGTCTCAGATGATCTTGGAGGTGAAGATGCTGGATGTGGAGGTCCTGGGCCGGTGGGGTTACACATGGTCTGTAGTTGTGAGGCCGGTTGGATGCACTGCCAAATTCTCTGAAATGCCTTTGGAGACGGCTTACGGTAGGGAAATGAACATTCAATTCACGGGCAACTGCTCTGGTGGACATTCCTGTAGTCAGCATGCCAATTGCATGCTCCCTCAAAACTTGCGACATCTGCGGCATTGTGCTGTGTGATAAAACTGCACATTTTAGAGTGGCCTTTTATTGTGGCCAGCCTAAGGCACACCTGTCCAGTAATCATGCTGTCTAATCAGCATCTTGATATGCCACACCTGTGAGGTGGATGGATTATCTCGGCAAAGGAGAAGTGCTCACTAACACAGATTTAGACAGATTTGTGAACAATATTTGAGAGAAATAGGCCTTTTGTGTACATAGAAAAAGATCTTTGAGTTTAGGTCATGGAAACTGGGGGCAAAAACAAGTGTTGCGTTTATAATTTTGTTCAGTGTAGTAATGCTGTGTTATCCGGTGGGGTTCCCCAGGGATCCATTTTGGGTCCTAATCTTTTTTTCCTTATACTACATGCTCCCAATTGGTTCCATCTTTAGGAAATATGGGCTTTCATTGTTTCATTTTCATTTCATTTCATTGTTACACTGATGACACCCAAATGTATCTGCCCTTAAAGTGAAATTACACTCTTATGGCCCGTTTGTTGGGTGTAAAGACCTGGTTGTCCCCAAACTTTCTGAATTTCAATGAGAGTAAAACAGAAACTATAGTATTTGGACCTTTCGAATTTTTTAATGCTCCCAAACTAAACTTTGGTGGACTGTCTTCTTTTGTGAAACCATGGGTGAAAAATCTGGGTGTTGTGTTTCATGAATCTCTGAAATTTGATAGGCAGATAAATTCAAGCATGATTGAAAGCATGCTTTTTTCAGCTCCGTATTTTATCAAAAGTAAAGACATTTCTTTTAACGATTTAAAAAAAGTAATCCATGCCTTTATCTCTTCCAGGAATTACTGTAAATCACTTTATTTTGGGATTAGTCAATCAGCTTTGTCCCGATTACAATTAGTTCAAAATGTGAAAGCTAGGCTGCTGACGGGTGCTCATAAATGGGATATCACTCCAGTTTTACGTTCCTACACTGGTTGCCAGTGCATTATAGAGTGGATTTTAAAATATTACTTCTTGTTTATAAATCACTAAACTGTCTGGCTCCATCTTACCTTTTTGACGCATATGACACTTTTATTAGTGTACATATGATACACATTTTTTGCATGCATATGATATGAAATATACACACCCAAATAATCCTACCAAATGGGTACATTTAGCGTACCAGATGCACGTAAAAGATTACTTTTGCGTATAAAGAGCATGCCAAATAAAAGCCTGAACTTGTGCTATAGATACCAGGATGTCGTGTTGTCCAACCAGATCACTCCAGTCATCCAACAAGAGACTCTTGTTTATCCCCAAGTTGAGGCTGAAGTGTAGGGGTGACTCGGTAGCTGCCCCAAGACTCTGGAATGACTTGCCCATCTTTATCTGTTTTTAAGTCTAAGTTTAATTTTTTTTTTTGTCTGATAAGGCATATAATCCATGTTGAAGCACTCTTCCATTGTATCTTACCGCTATTTTAATATGTTGAAGCACTTGTATTATATTTTACGATTATTTTATTGGTTCATTGTTTTTATTTGCTTACTATATTCTGCATTTTGTGTTTTACCATTGCCATAAGTAAATAATAATAATTATTATTATAATTGGAACATTAAATATTTATTTGAGCTGAAAATTTTATTAGCTCAAAACTAATAGACATGTTTATATAAATGGCTATAAATGTATAAATGGCTTGGAACCAAGATTAACTGGGCGAACATTTAAGGGGTAATGTACAGTCATACCACTTATTAGGTGGCTTTTCACAAAAAAAAAATTACAATACAAAATATTTGTATATTACTATAGTATTATAGATTTTCCGAGACCTTTCTGACCCCCCATAGACTGCAATGTAATCACCACTTTCAAGGCCCAGAAACGTAGTAAAGACATCAGTAAAATAGTCTATGTGACTACAGCGGTTTAATTTTAGGAAGCAATGATGTCTTTACCGTCTTTCTGGGACTTGAAAGTGGGGATTACGTTGCGGTCTATGTTGGGTCAGAAAGCTCTCGGATTCCATCAAAAATATTTTAATTTGTGTTCTGAAGATGAACGAAGAACGACATGAGAGTTGAACATGAATTTGCGGTGTGATTCGAGAGACATGAAACAAGCATCAGCTTCACATACCTGGATGAGCAGTGTTATCCACCTTATTTTTCACATAAGAGCAGGCGTGGCCATTTGTAAATTTGATTGCAATATTTTGCGAAAACAGTTATTTCTTAGTTATCATATTTTATTGTTTTGTCGTAATTACAAACTTTTATAAAGTTCTACAATTTACTGCACTATTCATATTGTTATTTCCCTATTGCGGCTAATGAATCGGAAGTCTCGCACATTCACAAAATAAGGTCTCATTATCAGACCTCAGGATGTCATAACAGACCAATCACAATCAAGTATTCCAGAGAGCGGTGTAATAATTGAATATATACTAACTAGAAATTCAAATGATAAATGTCAAAATGGCTTGCCATAGAGTATGGGCAGGGGGGTCAAGGCGGTCCTGTCTATTTTCGAAACGGCTGTCGGTGTCGGGCTATTTCTCTCGGGCCGGTGACAGGGCTATAGATTGCAGTGGGAGCAGGTCAGGTAGCTGTGAGCACAGCATAAATCCCTGAATTTTGCACCCTTGATTTAGGTATACATCAGTTCTGTGGATCTTCTAAATATAAAATCAATCAGATACACTCTAAAAAAAAAAAAAGGTTCTATATGGCACCAAAAATGGTTCTTGGCTCGTAATCATAGGGGAACCTTTTTTAGTGCTATATAGCACTTATTTTGGTGCTTCAGTGGTTCTTCAGAGGTGCTATATAGCACCTTAGTCAAAGAACCGGTGAAGAACCTCTGAAGAACCACTGAAGCACCAAAATTGGTGCTATATAGCACTAAAAAAGGTTCCTCTATGATTACGAGCCAAGAACCATTTTTGGTGCCATATAGAACCTTTTTTTTTTTTTAGAGTGTATGCCATTTATTTATACCTTCTGAACATTGCTGTAATGCATTACTGTACTCAAAAAACATTTTTGTTAGGTTTATTTCAAACTATTATCTGCTATGACGAAAAATACAGGCTTCTTTTGGAAGGTCTGATCAGATCACATTTTCAGTTTTTAAAGTGTAGCAAGCATCAGACAAACATACTTAACTTCGTCCTGAACAATATGAACAACTCTATACAATAAAGATTAATACAGGGTTCCCGCTCTTTTTGACCAAGAGATTTCCATTACTTTTCTTGTCATTCTTAATTACTGGATAATTATTATCATTACAGAGACTGGACTCACTAAGAGCAATTCCTATTTATTTAATACAAAACATTTTAAGATTACATTTTTTAGGCATGAAAAATAATACTTTGAAAATCAAAAGTCTTCAGCTTTTTTATGACCGTGGGAACCAGGGGCCTCATTTATAAACGTTGCGTACGCACAAAAGAAGGCGTACGCCGCTCTCTACGCAATAATTGGTATTTATAAAAAGCAAACTTGACGGGAAAATGTGCGGTCCTTCACGCAAGCTCTGACCCAGGCGTACGCACAAAAACGGGTGAAATGAGAAATGGCGACACCGTCGGCAGATGGAAGGAACACGTGAAAGTGTGTGAAACTGTAGACCGTTGTGCAAAAGAAATGGCAATACTGCCTCTCATAAATAACATGAAGACTTCACAAAGCAAGTCTTACAATTAACAGCCTACACGAACACCCGTTTGATCGATCTGCAGTGCAAAACAAACTAAATCAAACGAAAATTACAACAGAAATGCAAATTAACACATATTTGCAAAAAGAAAAGTGAAATTTGTTCTGCAATAATATTGGCATATTATGCAATTCATCCTCATAAATAATATGGTAAACAGAACGAAATAGCTAATGTACGAAACTGATATTCTCGTCAATGTGTCCGTCTGGCGGAGCAGATATAGATGCAATTAGATAGACAGATAGATAGATAATTAGGGAGATACAGTATATATAGATAGATAGATAGATAGATAGATAGATAGATAGATAGATAGATAGATAGATAGATAGATAGATAGATAGATAGATAGATAGATAGATAGATAGATAGATAGATAGATAGATAGATAGATAGATAGATAGATAGATAGATAGATGGAGATGGATGCTGATAAAATAACGTATGACGTATGTCTCAACCATTCAGAAAGCTGCAAGTTACATTACATTTGCACTGAACTATTTCCCATTTCCACGTAGATTATAACCGACATCTGTAGCTTGTCAGATGCAATTAGATGGACGAAAATAAAATGCCCTATCACAATGCGTAATGACGCACAATGGCTGATCTTGCGCTCTTAGAAGATGTGGCAAATGAAAGGATTCGGAGTGAACGCATCTTCACACAGCAAGAAGACTTGCTGGCAAACGAGGACACACTCTGGCGATGGAGCGCTAGACGCTTTTTTGCCTCAACTTTGATGTCCGACCATTTCTTTTTTATTTCGGCCATGGTCTGAGGTTGTGAGGCTACAGCATTTACGGCGTCTACAACCTTTTGCCATTCAAGTGCCATTTTGGCATTAGTAATGCCCACACTGTGCCCTCCAAAACAACATTTTTATCCTCTTTTCAACCTTACCAACAATAATTTCTACTTCACATTGAGTGAAGTTAAGTTTTTTTTTATTTCCTCTCTGTGTTTGCCATGATTTCGCAATCGATTAATATTAACTTGTGGGCGTTTCACGGACTATTTATGGGCAACTATGGGCGTGACATGAAGCCGCAAAATCTGCGCTATATTTAGAATTGATTGTGATTTATTAAGGGAAAACTGCGTAGGACGTGCGTGCGCACGGTTTTATAAATCCGAATATATCTGTGCGTACGCACGTCCTATGTTTCATCCGTACGCCACTTCTGACGCAAATCCTACGCAAAGTTTTATAAATGAGGCCCCAGGTCCCAGGTCATAAAATACCCCCCCCCACCCCACCTCACCTCACCTCAAAATACCAAAAAATACTTTGTGAATTTGAAATTTTCTTTAATTGTCACAGTTTAAGCACAATAAAAAGAGAAAATATTTTTCCAGTCTTACAACAAACAGAAAGACACATTTTCATTTGCTTTCTTTTCTTTTCTGTACAACAAACACCCTTACAAGCAACTCTAAATACATACTCTGTGAGCATGCTTCCAGAATACAAACCACAGTTTAAAAAAACGTAAAACAATAATAAAAAGTGCATATTAAAATACCCCAAGTCTCTTTTTTGTTGTCCCTTTAATAAAACAGAAAATGCTGAAGAAAGAAACTGCACCGAAAACAGACAGAAAATATACACACACTCATGTTTAATATACATATCATACACATCCACAAAATATACATACGCACAATGAGGCCCATAAACTCTACATTCTACGAGTACCACAGAACTGATCCCATTCTCATTAAACCAACATGCATACACATATTAATCTCACATATGTAATAATTGTACACTCACAATTACATGTCATTCTTTTCTAATTGTATTTAAACACGCTCATCTATGGCTCTGCTTCAACCCCCAACACTCACACACACATACACACACACACACACACACACACCTCCAGAATCCAATTCAGCAGAGAAAATTGTGGGTTTCGTTCATAGACTGACAGGTAAAGGATGAAGTGGTAATGTACTACCATATGAAAAGAGCGACCTGATAGACACTGTGCAAAAAGTATATCAGTCATAGCACTTCATTATTCCTCCAGAGCAGCTATTTTAGTTCCTACTCAAATGATGGGTCAGGATTACACAATTCCTATTTTATGAGCCATCAATCCCACCAAAACCATTCAAATCACATTGTGCTCTAAAATGTCCACATTGTTTTATTTCCGGTTGGATAAGGCCCACTGAGGTATGCGTGGCAAGTTAAACGGATAGTTTGCCCAAAAATGACTGGTTTACTCACCCTCATGTCGATCCAAAAGTGTAAGGCTTTGTGTCTTCCACGGAAAAACATAAAATGGTGAATGTTTTTATCTACACAATGAAAGTCAATGGGGTCCAAAATGTTTTTGTTTTGGACCCCAATGACTTTCAATAGCCTCGTTTCCACCAAAATTACCCGGAACAATTTGTCCCAGGAACTTTCTTCCCAGGAACTCTTTTCCCCCCAGACCTGCTGCTGTCTGCGTTTCCATCGTGGTCTACAGTACCATGAAGATTAGTCCAGAACTTTGAAAAAGTACTACCTCGCGAGCAGGGCCGTTTTGAGGGGGAAATCTTTACCTGGAACTTTATTTAGACCCTGGTTCCTGCGGTCGAGTCCCTAGTTCCTGGGGAAAGTTCCTGCGGTGGAAACATGGCTAATGTATGGACTTCTTTTGTGTTCCACAGAAGAAAGTCATACAGGTTTAGATTGACACAAGGGTGAGTAAATGTTGACAGAATTATCATTTTTGGATGAACTATCCCTTTAAATACAAATTCACACTTGCAGGCACAATCACGTACACTCACACACACAGAATAAAAGTCACATAGTGTGGTAAGGGTTAACAGTTCGTTTCTTCAGCCTCTGCAGGGGATGTGTCCTCCCATATTGTTGGCGTGTTGCCACGGGTATCGAGGCAGGAGCAGGTAACGGGGCGTAGCCTGCCTCCTCCGGTGCATTATCCTCCTTCCAACATTGATTGGAGGGTGAGGAGAGTGGCAGTGGCATGACATCATAGTCACTATATTCCCCCTCTTCAGTCTTATCATTATTCTCTGCGTGTCCGAGTGTATGAGATCCAGTGGACGAAACAGGAGAGGCGGAAGAGGAAGGGAGAGCAGGACGAGGCAAAATGCACTTCTTTTTTGAGGTATCGTCAATGTAGGAGTGGGGTCGTGGCTTATTGGTGGGAGCAGGGAGTAAGGCGGGAATAAAGTCAAGCTCGCTCAGGTCAATGGTCGAGAGCTCCAATGACCCAAGCTTGGCCAACGAGGCCGATCGCTTCATCATTGAGGGTGGGGTCAGTCCAGCCTGCCGGATCCGAGCCTCCACCTCTTTGGTCCTCTCTCGCGTAGCCCGGCCCTTTCTTTGCTCCCTCCTTGACCAAGGCTGGCTCAGCCGCCTGTCCAAGCAGCCACTCACCTGCCAGAGGAACGCCCCAAGCTCTTTCAGGGTTTCCCAGGTTTCTCTCATGTCTTTTGGACAGCGTCCCAGGGGACAGTCAAAGTCAGTGTAACTCTCCTGCTCAGTGATTCCCTCAAGCTGGAGAACCACAACTGGAGATGAATCGGAATGGCTTTGTCTTGAGTGCGTGAGGCCGGTGTTCCTGTGCTCTCCCTCCCCGAGTCGTCTCTCTCTTTTGCTTCCAGTTCTGTCGTCTTCAGCCAAAATACTCTCGTCTTTCTCCATCTTGTCTGTGTTGTTCTGAGGCTGGTGATGGTGTGTTGACACAGTGCTTGGATCAGGTGTGAGGTGCGTGTGGGTTGAGGTCTCCTCAGTTTTCTCTCTGCTGCTGGTGTTGACGGGGGAGCGTTGCGACGGACATGCGGGGGCCGAGGACACCGGTGCCACTGACGAGACCACCTGCTTGATCTTCTGCTCAAGCTCTCTGGTGGCTCGGCGCACGGTGCCCTCTGGCCAATCTTTCCCATGCTCCACCTTCTCAGTTTCAGCTTCTGCTGATGTGGCTGGAGTGAACTCCTCTTCCTCACTGCTGCTACTGGAAACAGGTTGGCTGGTAGGAAGGGGGGGAGGGGTTACACTGTGCTGTGTGGACTCCATTTCTGAAACTATGTTATGGACTGAGACACTGCAGCCCTCCTGTAGCAGAAACACAGGAGCATAGGGAGGTCATTTGTATTGAATATGTACATCCATTATTTTGTGATTTAAAGGTGAAGTGTATAATGTTTGTGCCTCTAGTGGCACAAAGCAGAATTGCAAAAATAAGTAGATAAAATGTGAACAGTGCTTGCCCGTGCTAAACCTTGATACTAGGATGCTGCCATGTTATCATGTGATTGCTATTGCATTCTGGGTGGTGGAATAAATTCATAGATGCATATAAAAAATTTGTCTTTTGCGTCAACTAGTCATATGACTGAGGAGTTAGCATAGAGAATAAAAGAAAACATGTTTCTTTGGTATAACAGAGCCAAAACCTGTCAGATCAGGGCCGTAACCACCATAGACATTGAGAGGGACAAGTTCCCTCCAATAATTAGAAATGGCCAAATTGTCTCCCCCCAATTTTTGAAATGCTTGCACTGCTCTGCTGCTCTTCATTAAGCAGCACTCTGTATGTTAGGATGGCAAAAGTTTAAAAGTAAAATTTTTAGTCTGGTCTGCCTCAGCGGTCTAAAAGCTCTCGTCATTGTCAAAATGATTGAGATGGAAAATCAAATCAAAGCAGGCGGGATTTACGTTCTCTTTTGGCGTCTTCACACAGACGAGCGCGTCAATCTATATATGTAATCCCAACGTATCCCTGCTCTTAATATACAATAATTGATGAACATCTTTGATTTTAATGAGGAAAAAAAACCCCGAAATGAGGGCGGATTAGAACCCGGAACCTTTGACACTGTTTACAAAAATTCTATCACCAGACCATTAGGGAATCTAGGGAATGTATTTATTATTTTCCAACTAGAATTTGATCTATAATTGAACAGTTCAGCTCAATGGATGTGCCTGTATTTGATGTACTGTAAACTCTAGTGTGAAGGTGCACAACTCGCTGTCGCTTTGCTGAGAGCGCCTGCTGTGTTTCTCACACATACACACACAAAGAGAGACAGCGAGAGATAGAGTCTTACATAACACACATAATTGACGCGCTACATGTAAACCATATTCAGCATTTAAGAACAAGCAGAATATATGCTGGTTTCTCCGGTAGTGGGCGGAGCTAATACGCAAACGGCAATCTCATTGGCTGGTGCTCACCAGAGCCGTTGAAAAACAGAGTTACGACACTCCCATAGACTTCCATAGGAACTGAGGAATGTGGAAGTAAAGCGTGTCATGGAGCGACCAATAGTTCCAAACAACCAATAGTTCCAGCATTGAACCCCATTCATTTCAGTGCATCTCAAGCACACTCGCTGGCAAATTGATGAAATTACTGCATATTTTTAGATTTTATGGCATTAGATGACCTCTCAGGAATATTGATAGAAGTGGTATTTTATGAAGCGCGTTAGAGTTAATGTTTATTGTTATATAATAGATGGTTAGACTCTAACTGCAGTTAGATAACGTGAGCAGCACTGCAACAGCTACTATATCCAGATGCTATCGGTCATATTTCAACAGTTTTTAGTCTCTCTGAGATCTTTCTGTCGAATGCGTTTCTATGAAGTCAGCCCATTCAAGGAATAATAGCGGCCTGGATATAAAAAGTTGAATTAAATGGATTGATCTGTTTTTTTAAACAGGATTTAAACTTCTTTCTTGGGTTTAAATTCTGTATATGCTAGAATCATTCATTTATATGCACCTGTTGTGTATGCTTATGTGAGTATCATAAAATAATATTCGGACATTAACATTGAAATTATAAAAGAAATTTCTGCTATAACCAGTAGATGTTGGAAGAGGAACACTTATTGGCTCATTAGTCATTTTTTTTCTTTTTTTTAAATACATTTTTATAGATTATCAAATCACTATTATAACATTAAAATATCTATTTTTGTTACTTTATTTGTGTTAAATATATAGGCAAATTAAAGGGAAAATCACAAAGTCTCATGAAAAACAAAAACTTCACAATAAATCTTTATTTAAACCGTCTGTGTGCTTTGTTATGATGAGAGGATTTGTAGATAATGGGAAGATTCGTGTAAAACGTAAACTTGCACTAAAATTCATTCAGCATTTAGAGGCTGTATAAAACTTGGTTTAATCAATATGGATTATCATTCCTGTTAAATTAAACAAATGACTAAATTAAACATATGACTAGTTTACTAGTCATTATTTTTAACAGAAATACCCGCGATAGGCTACAACACTCAACGCTGTAAAATCATGCACTCACATGACCCAAATAAAATATCCAGATCACTCAAAAAATCTTTAACGTTATCTCTTCTTTATCTCTCCCCAGAATAAAATGCTATTGTAAAGCCCAGTCGAAGTCGATTCACATATTAACAACATGTTAATATTTACCAGAAACTGCTGCAAATATAGTGAAACTGATGTCTATCCTGCTTAATCCTATTCAAACAGATTGACAGCGCGGAGTTGTTTGGAACTATTGAGAGCTCTATGAACCACGTGACGGCAAGATCAATGAGTGTCGCAACTCTCTTTTTCTATGGCTCTGGTGCTCACCTATTACTATCCCTGTTTTGAGTTCAGCAAATCAGTTTGAGCGAACTCAGACAACGTGATTAATTTTCATGAACCCAGCAGTTTATCAATCCTTAGTGCGTTGTATATTGTTATTAGTAGTATAATTAGTATTATTATTAACTTATTAAGAATTAACTTATCTATTACTATTATCATTTTTTACAGAAACACTGAATGACCAACAATATCTTACGCACCACCACCAGTCCTCAATTTAATTGAATTTATATTTTGCACCAATTTTTCCAGAAGTGACAATTTTGTTCTTTTGAACACGTCGGATGGAAACGCTACTTTGTTTTCGGGACATTCAGATTGGATTAGATAAATTAGATTGGCAGCTGGGATGGAAACTAATGTTAAAACTTTATAGTAACTGGAATGGGTAAAAGCATTGTAATGTCACAAAATTACACACTTCACCTTTCACTCTACATGTGCATAAAACTCCAATGCAACTTCAGCAGATTGATCAACACCATGACAGATGAATGATCTCATGCAACATTTCTCATCAACAGTGGGTGGCAGTGTGGGGCATGAGACTTCACTCAAACATGGCTATGGGTGAGACACGGTATGAGAACGGATCCTGATTTTAATAAAGTTTGACACTTACTCTCTGGAACATTATTCCCTTGCTGCAGGACGATAACATAATATTAAGACAGATGCATTCAAAGATTTGTCCAGCTATCTAAATAAGCATTTATAGTCATTAATAGAGGTGTATTTCTTTCATTGATGGTTAACACGGTGCTTTTGTTTATTTCTGCAAGTAAGAAATTAATTAAACACAATTATAAAATTGTAGCACATTAATGCATCATTATATACTTTAAAGTTCATGAAAACGAGTTGTTTGTTGATTCTTTAAATGAACAAGCCCCCAAATATGAAAATTCTGTCATCATTTACTCACCCTGTTGTTCCAAACCTGTATGACTTACATTCTTCTGCAAAAATAAATGGAGATATTCAATAAAAATCAATGGAGTACAAAACAATATTGCTCCCAACTGACTTTAATTTTAATGGACAATATTCAAAATATCTTTATTTGTGTCCCATAGAAGAAAGCAATCATATACAGTCAAACCAAAAATGATTCAGACACCAGATATCATTTTTTACAAGTGTGTGCAGGACACTATAGTTAACTTGAGGATAGCAAAATAAAGTAAACTCTGACATATTATACCCAAAAATTCTCCATACAGTGGACTACCAGTAAAATTGATAAAAACTTTTGACCAAAAGTATTCAGACACTTTGACCTGACCATGTTTTGCTTAAGTGTTTTTAATTGCTAATGTGACCTTTTTGCATGACAGACTGAACAAAATTAAGCATTGCTTGGCCTAAATTGGTATTATCTAATTGTGTACTTAAATTTAACAGCTGATTGGTTGATTGTAATCATTACATACCTTTCTATCGACGTTATCTGACATTATCAAAATTAATTTTATGAATGAATGAGTTCTTGTCATATTTTATTACCATTTTATAAACTATAGTGAGTAAACTGTGATAATGTGAGAAAATGTTGAAGGTTTCTGAATAAATTTTGGTTTGACTGTAGGTTTGGAACTACATGAGGGTGAGGAAATGACAGATTCTACAATGGGAAGTTTCAAAAACACCACTATCCCACCATTATTCATTACCCACTCACCTTTTTCTGTTCCTCCTCTTTAATAGGGTTGTCAGGAAGTAGCCGTTTGGTCTCTACGCTCGGACTTTTGTCCCGAGGCGCCTGCTGCACCGCCTGCTCAGAAGTCCCGCGGATCTGACCCTCCTGAGAAAGGCCCTGGAACTTCTCTCTGGCACTGAAGAAGTCAATGCGGTCTGTGCTTAGAGTTGAGGGAGGGGTTGTAGAGAGCTCAGCTCTTTGTAATGTGGCACTGGGGTGGTGGTCTTCATCACTGCTGTGACTTAACCCCGCACAGTCTGTCTCTGTGTTAGGCACTTGCTGGCTGAGATCCTGCAGCCCTAAAGAGTCCGGGGCCTGTGTGCATGGCTCAGGAGTCCTACTCCTAACGTTCACAGATGAGAGCACCTTTGGACTAGACTTCTCCAAAGGCACAAGATTGGACACCTCAGGCTGCTCGGTCAGTACTTGATTGGCCTTTGCATCTGAGAGAAGCCTGGGGGACAAGGGTCGGTGATGTACAGTGGCGGGCGGATGAGGGCGACCCAGCGAGACCGCCTCAGCAACGGTCACAGAGGTGACATCAGATCTGGCCTCCGGGACCACAGTGGCAGCCCTTGGTCTGGGGATGGAGAGGGTCCCCAGGCCATTGTAAATGTGCGTGTCTCGCCAGGGTGTCGTATCGGTCTCCGTCTGCTCCTTAAATCCAGTAGCACTGGCTGAGGTGGGTGTGAGAGTCTGCAGTAGCTCGTGTATCGAGGGGGACGTCTGACCGAAGGTCTGGTTGCGGGAATTAGAGCGCCCGAGAGACTGTGCAGTGGTCTTACAGAGTGGCTCGTGGTGCTCCGACAGATCACTATCCGAGTGGGAGCGCCACAACTTATTGTGTCTCTGTTTGCTAGTATGGAGAAAAGAAAAGGTTGAATAAACAAAACATGCAAGGAGTGGCAATTACTAACACAATCAAAAAGCTAACCATCATTGGAGCAATGTATAAAAGAACTAGAGGTGTACAATACATTTTCGTGGGTGACATATTATTTGACAATAAATATGGAAAATGTATTATTATTGAAACAAAAAGTAGAATTATAGATATTTTGTAGTAATCAAGTAAGACCTAACCAGTCTCATGTGTCAATGTACATGTGTGTTCACAGTTTGTAAGCATGAGCTGAAAGAATGCCATGTTTTTTATCCTCGTTGACATCACTCTGAAGATTATTTTAAGATCCCCGTCCGTCCTTCAGATGAGACGTTAAACCGAGGTCCTGGCTCTTCGTGGTCATTAAAAATCCCATGGCACTTCTCGTAAAGAGTAGGGGTGTAACTCCGGTGTCCTAGCCAAATTCTATCCATTGGCCCTTACCAATTCATAAATTAACCACAATGGTGGTGGTTAAGGAGAGACCCCCGACATTGTTGTAAAGCACATTGGGTGTACAGTAGTACATATGAAAGCACTAGTTTTAAGTGGGATCATCTGCTGTAAGTAACAACATGCCATTTTCATATTCTGTATGTTTCATGCTGCACAAATAGTTGATTATTGTTGTCAGGCCAGAAAAATACTAATGAATTATAACACAGTCCTGCAGAAGAGCAAAGAGTCACTCACAGCACATTTGTCTTATTTCACACCCTCTGGTCTAATCAGCCGAGCAACTATTGACTGTAACGACACATTATTTAAGGACTTACAGTACACACATGACAGCTTGTGGTATAAGACAAAAGAAATGCCAACTGTGGTATAAATAACTACCAAAAATTAATTGGCAGTTTTGTTCATCTTAAAGGGGCCATACCATGGAAAACAGGATTTTCCTTGCTCGGCTGAAATAAAAAGAGTGTGCATTAATAGATTTGGTGTCGGTATGCTTTTGAAATATGTCTCCTGTGCTCACCAAAGCTGCATTTATTTGATCAAAAACAGAGTAGAAGCAGTATTTTTGTGAAATCTTATTACAATTTAAAATAACCATTTTCTATTGTAATATATTTGAAATGTAATTTATTCCTGTGATGCAAACCTGAATTTTCAGCAGTCATTTCTAGAGTCTTCAAGTGTCACTATCATTTTAATATGGCGTTTTCCTTTCTTCTTCTTAGTATTTTTCAATGTTGAAGACAGTTATGCTTCTTAATATGTTTGTGGAAAGCATGATATGCGTTTATTCAGTTTCTTTGATGAATAGAACGTTTAAAAACAGTATTTATTTGAAATAGAAATCTTTTGCAACATTATACATGTCTTTACTGTTTACTGTTCTTTATCAATTTATTGCATCCTCACTTAATAAAATTAATCATTTCTTAAAAAAATACACTTTTGAATGTTAGTGTACTTTAAGTTTCATAAACCCAGATCATTTATGAAAACTAAGCTGCAAAATGGGTCACTCTGAAATAGTCATGATTGTGTTTTTTATTGTACATATTAATGCTATGATTATAAAATTTACATATGACCACCTAGTCGCCAACATTTACACATTCAGTATTCAGCAACATGACCCGCCACCATTGTGTATGCGTCAAATAACAGTTTGAAGTGTTTAAAGGGTCAGCGAGAGGATAGATACAAAATAATGTAAATATAAACTTCAGTGGTAAAATGTTATGAATGTGCATAATATGGTTCCTTGAAAATTATTTCATAGCTTGAGTGGTTTTGTCAGACCTAAAAAAATGTGAATAACCCCATTCAGTAATTTTACAGGAAGCGCAAAGAGCATTGTGTTGCAAATGCATACCCGCCCACATGCACAAACCTACAACCTCTGAGACGCAAGCACACGATCAAAGAGGTATAAGTTACTAAGTGGAATGTGGTCGAACAGCCACTGTAACTTCTCAAAGAATACCATCAGAGCCCTATAATCAACTGTGACAAGAACAGTGTCATTAACACGGAGGTGAACGCGTCTACGGTCATTTGAGTGAGTGGCATACTTGCATGTTTGAATATTTGAATGCGCACAGACATTTCCTGCTAGTCACAAGCATTCAAAATGACATATTTACCTGGCCACCAATATTCCCTGATACTCTTCCAGCTGTCTCATGAACGATGGGTTGGGTTTGGTGACAGCCCTCCGCTCTTTAACATACTCAAAGGCCTGCTCAAGATTCCATCCGTACTCCTTCATGGCATATGCGATCACAGTGGAGGCCGAACGACTGACGCCCATCTTGCAATGCACCAGACACTTCGCCCCTGCTTTCCTGTAGGTATCAGATCAGTCTTGTGTTAGAACCTGAAATTACGAATCATTTATACAAATGCTGTGCTCACATTATATCAGAATGACCGTAATTTCGAGTTTCTGACTGAAAACTGTTCATACCTTGTTGAACCGGAATTACAACTTGGAAACTGGACTTCTCCAGCATTCCATTTGCTCATCTGTTCATCCTTATGATTTTTCTGGATGCTATTTCATTTGGATTGTGAGCATATGTATTGTTCATTGGTAAAAATGTATTGAAATGAAAATTCTGATTGTGACGTAATTTTAAAAGAAACGGCTACAACAGAAACAGCTAGTTAGATACCTCAACATATTTGAATATGCCATTTTATTAAAGACAGTGTCACAAGGCCATTTTTGTCCTATTTTTCAAGTGCATATAAAATATGAAGTGATTAGAGTTGCACAATATATTGAAAAATGTTAAATTATTAAAAACGTGAAGAATTCAATAGCATTGTTAAATACTGTACATTACAATGTTGTGATGCCTAAATCTAAATTAACTTGTAGCATTTTAAACAATTTATTTCATATTTAATTTTAGATTTATTTTCATATTTTGAATTTCAATATTGTATTAATATTTAGTATAATAATGTATTACTGTATTATAATCCTTTTATTAGATATCAGTTATATTTTATTGTCTTAGTATTGGCCAGAATTTAAATTAATTACAATTTAACATTCAATAATTATTAATGTAGTGGTAAAGTATTTTTATGCCATTAACAACGAAGCCAAAGATGGATCCATTATGAGCATTACTAAAATGATTCCAAATAGAATCTCAAGGTCATCAACTCGCAAATTGTGGTAATTCTGACATAACAAACATAGCATAAATAGTTTGAAACAACTACAGCTAGAACACCAGTGCATTTTCCTCCAAAGTGAGCATTAGGAGGTTATTCTCACTCACTTGGCTCTAGAAATAAACTTGTAAGTGTCATTCCAGTAAGCCAGCAAATCTGTGGCCTCTTCATCGTAAACCCGGATGTTGTGGTACTCAAATAGCCCTGGAAAGAAGTTATCGATCTCCCGCGTCACATTAAGGATGTATTGCACCCTGACGGTAAACACAAAGACATAACTGAAAATCTGTATAATCATTAACACCAGTAACAGACTTCAAAGAGAATATAAAAGATAACAGGTTTATGACTAAAACAGAAAAGTAGCTTCTATTGCAGGCATTACAGGAATGAGAGTGTTTTCATAGACGAGGATGACAACAAAACTCACCCGCTGTTTTGTAGTTCTTCCAGATTAGATGCATTCCATTCAGAACCCTATAATTTGGTACAATTAAAAAAGGACTGATGATACCACATAACTGAAATGTATGATTACAATGTGTGAGTGACATCATTCTCACCAGGTAAACATGCTCAAAAATCTCTGTGGGCCTGTCCATCTGCCCCAAAATGACGATCATCTCATTATCAATGTACTCCTTAAACTCCCGTAGGTTGCACACCATCTGCATCTCCAACTCCGTGCGGATCTAAACAGGAGTGTGTGTGCAGGTACAGCATGAGCAGAGCACACGTGACAGGATTCTACAGAATGAATAAATAATTCAAGAAGTGATATTTAGGATGTGTAGTTGCATCATACATCTTTTGAGGTGACGTTTTCAAGGTCCTTCTGCATCATGATCTCTCTCAAACGATTCTTGATAAGTCTCTCTGTTCTTTCTCGCTCAGTTGGCCTGGAGACACAAGGTAAAAATAAACAATAAAAATGTTTGTTCAATTCTAACACACATCCACTCGTACAACTTTGCAGGCCAAGGACACGATTAATGAATGATATCTAAAGGATGTGTCTTATTTTAAAGTGCCCCATTATGCTACTTTAAAGGTTCCAATGTTTTTTAAAGGTCTCCTACAATAGGATTTCAGGCATCCAGGGGAAAAAAAACACTTTAATTTTCAAATGTATATACAATTCAGCATCACCTCTTTTCTCATAGAGTCTGAAATGGTTAAATCAAGGATTCAGTCTCTCTAAGCACCTCCTTTTCAAGTGCCTACTCTGCTCTGATAGGTCAGATGGCACAGTCTGTTGTAATTGGTCTACTGCTTAGCGTGTGCCAGAAACAAAACATCCATTACCATAAATTAAATTTCAGCTCTTGAGCAGAATGTTTCTATGCGATTGCTCTGTTAGTGTGGTTCATTTAAATAAGTGTGAATGCTACCATCTGAACCCTTGTGTGGACCAAACGAGTGGATCGAGACCACTGAAAAAGAAAAATGTTGCCCGTCACAGACAGGAACAGGCATCAGAACAGAGTCTCCTTGCAGCAGATCTTCGTTTGAGTTCTCAGCCGATCAAAATACCATCATATGTAGGCTACAATGAGCACATTTAGCCCAGCACACATTATTGTTTTGGATGTTCGGCAAGTTCTTAGTAACTTAATTTGTCGAGCACCTACATTTTTGTAGACCTTTTACATTCACAATCAGCTCTATTACACACTACATGAAACGTAATATTCGAAAAAGCATAACAGGGGCACTTATAATATATATAAAGTCCCATGATGTTTTAAACTGGCCTCAATTCGCTCAAATTTCAGGACCACTGACAAATTAGTACTCACACATCAGAGAATAGCACAGGCGAATCTGCGCGGTGGGACTGCACGTCCTGCATGGCGTTCCACTCGTTGATGCGGGACTGATCTGAGGTCATCCGGCTCTGGTAGTAACTCACCCATGTCAGGAAGAGGCTGCCCGGGAAGTAGTTATGACAGCGGGCCACTTCACAGGCCTTATGAAGAGACTGCAGGGCTGACCTGAGAAAAAGAGGTGCTCCGTATCAAAACAAGCCACCATATCAAGGTTTGACTGATACCAAAAATCTTTCTTAGGTACAATATCAGCCCAGTATTGATATTAATCAAAACCTTAGGTAACAAATAAATTAGGGTCAATTGATTTGATAATTCAATGTCAATGTCAAAGCACTCATATTAATGATTTTAATTACTTAAAGCTGCTGTCCGTAACTTTTTTTGTGTTACAGATTTGCGTTAAGATTTACAAAAATGAAATAATGAGAATGTACAACATGAATCCATTTTCCAAAACGTGTTTTTGTCTTACCCTTTATTATCATTTTGGTACACTTAATAAGTGTAATTAGTGTTTATATTGGGACTATTTCAGACCGGTCTGGTAGGAACCTCTGTGGAGGAGCACAGTCGCTGCATGACTTGCCATAGACATAAACAGAGAGAAGTAGCTCTGGCTGCAATGTTCTTCCGAAAGACGCATGCAGTTCTGGTTATTAACTGCTAGAGCGCAAAAAGTTACAGACTGCAGCTTTAAAAACATATCATATATCATTTAATCATATATTTAAATTAGACGCCTTTTTTATGAAAATCGAATTAACAAAATATATAACAATTGTTTTAAAAAAAAGGCCAATTGACTATTTTTGTAAAATATTGAACTGTATTTGATTTGATAAATGGTAGAATGAAACGGTTATTACAAATTCAGTAACTGTGTGTAAAAATAGTGGTACACACATGAAAAAAAACACATTGACATTTAATTAGCATTTCTCACACACAGCTACAACAATTAAGCATGTCAGCTGTGTGGACAATATTGATTTCTTGATTTTAATTTATCTTCATTTTGATTAACTGATATTGGTTATTAAATCCTAAGATCTGTCTTTTAGTGCTGTTTTCAGTTGATGCATAAACAAACTTCTACTAATCACTATTTGTAGTGCATCTCCCATCCAATAAACACAATAACCTTTGCGCTTTGTAGGTTTTAATATGGAACAAAGTCTCTGCTTTCAAATTCGGTCAATTTTATCAAGAAATTCAAACAATAAATGTCCTTTTTGTGCTCTTTAATGTGACGTGACAGATCGCTCTTGAAGCGCACGTGAACTGATAATTTCTTCCTCTTTACTATTAGTTACAGCACGAAACAAATATGAAAGCTTTAAAGTCAATTTCACTGTTTCAGTACAAAAATTCATTTCAGTGCCCCACTATTATAAATGATATTATATGAATCTCAAGAAGAAAAGAAAAGCACCCACCACATGGCTTGGACTGAGACTGGCTTGAATATGTGTATCCTGGTATCTGTTGACACACTGAAACCCCTGTGAAGAAAACAGAAGAGTGAAACACTATCTGAACAACCTGCAGGAGAATCCAATGAATCCAATGGCATTCGTCCGTTTTGAACAGATTTGTCACACCTACCCGTCACCATCCAAGTGGATCCGTGTGTCACTCCACAGTGGAAGCACCATGCCTATGGAACAGGAACTGCAAAACCCACAAAAATTTACTTATTTGCTGATAATACATTTGATTGGTTTAACTTAACAGTACAAGTTGCAGCACACACAAACCTGTCGGAGGGGCTGAAGTCCATGCCCAGCACCACGCTCTCTTCTGTGTCCTGTCTACCATTAGTGGAGACCACCACCATGTAGCGGGTGCACTGGGGGAAGGTGCTCTCCAACCGCACAGCCTGCAGGGAGGTTAGAGAGTTCATTTAGAAAAACATGGTATCAATATTTTAGATAAGCCTTTTTTAGCTTTTTATGATATGATTTCTCGTCTTGTATTTCACTAATGCCGAGTTCACACTGCAAGATTTTCAAAGTCATCGGATCACTGTTTTTTTTCTTTGAATCGGCGATGGGGTTTCACATTGCATGACTTTACTCTGCGACATCTCTGTCTGGTCCGCAAATTACCTTTCACAACCAAACACACACGAGAAGTGATAAGGAAATAATGAGAGATCACGCATACGTTTATTATTTGTAAAGTATTCATGCAGTGTGGCTTGATTTTGTCCAAAACTTGCCCAAAATCATTGCCTACATGGGCAGTTCATTAGCTTTTGGTAGAGAGCTAGTTACTGTGTGTGTGAGATTGTGTGTGGTGCTCACCAGACGGATGTTGTCCTCTGGCCGCAGTAAAGTGAACATGGTCTGCAGGTGCTGCTGAAGGTCCCCTGTACAAAGAGAGTTAAAATCGTTCATTAATCATAAATACTCATAGACTTTTTCAGATATCTTCAAGTTAAACATTACTTCAACAAGAATATAAATATAAATGTGGAAGATGCTAACACAAGAAGAATGGCTAACTATGTTTAAAACACAGATGAGTACGACAAATACAGGAGGGAATTTGCTTGGAAAAATGCAGCAAGTTTTTTCATAACCCCCAAAGCAAAATATCTGTACATTGGTAATAAAAAGGCTGGTGAACCATTTTCACATCTTTTGGGATCTTGAGATGGACACTTTATTCCCCCATCTGTATATGAATGGCAAGAAATTATAAATGATGTGTACAATATGGAAACTTGGACCTTTTCGTTAAGACAACATACTAATAGAATTATCACATTGGGGGAAGTGGTTGAAAAGATTACATCGGTTACCTAAGGTCCCCCCCCCCACCCCCATGTATATGAGGTAGAAAGCGAGAAAAAAGAACTTATGAACCATTTTTGAATTAAACCTATGGACTGTGTTGGAAGTGTAACCATTAACATAACTTCGTACTGCAGAATTTGATCGAATCGTGTGATCATGAACATGGATATAAGTTATACCCAGTGACCAGTGCATGTCTATGTATGTGTGTATGTGCTCGAGTATACACACCATGTACATGTGTATACAAGGATATGTTCTTATGTAAGGAAGAGTAGGTACATATATATTGTAAGTATATGTTTTTTTTGTTTTTATACCTGCATGTTTGCTGCGCTGTGCTGTAATCCTGGGGAAGCAGGAAGAGGAAGAAGAGGAGCCATTCCCACGTGGAAGAAAAAGGGCGGCACCTTTCACTGTTAGAAAGCTCTCACTGATGCTGAGGACAGAGAAAGAGACCGAAATTGAGATAATGTGTATATCTAAATATGAATACACAACTGGTTAAAAGTTTGGGGTCAGTAAGATAAATGAAAAAAAAATTATAATAATAAAAAAAACTTTTATCCAGCAAGCCAAGGGCATATTTCATTGATTTTAATCAAAAAGGACAGTAAAGACATTTATAGTAATATATATATATATTTACTTTCTATCCATCAAAGAACCCTTAAAAAGTATCACGGTTTAAAATAGTATGCAGCACTTTACTAATAAAACATTAAACATTTAAAACATTACTAATGTTTTCAACATTGAAAATAATAAATGTTTCTTGGCCACCAAATCAGCATACTAGAATGATTTATGAAGGAGTGTGTACTTCTAAATACACACTCCTGGGTATACTTCATTTATCATTCCCGTGCTGCAGCAGAGAATTATGGGAAACGTTGTTTGGTTGCCTCCTTTTTAAATCAGCAAAATGTGCTTTTTTCTGGCAAGTTTCATCATTCCTCATCAAGGGTAGACAAAATACATTATTTAAATAAAGAAAAACATCACATTAAGATAAATAACAATTTGCCTTATAAATCCCCACTAATTAATTTATCATGTCAGTAAAGCACATTAAAATAAAGCTAAAACTAAGAGAGGAAACCTAAAAGTCTACAGAAACGAATTAACAATATTTAAAGAGGATTTTCTTCCGGGAACATGCACGTCACAGTATCCAAATAGGCTCGAAACAGTTGACCAATCACAGTACCCTGGTACAGCTGACCAATCAGAGCATACTGCACTTTTTCTGAAGGAGGAGCTTCATGAAAACTACACAGAGCGTTACAGCCAGACTGAGACAAGAGACACAATAATGTAAATATTTGAAAAATAAGGTGTTTTGAACATTGTAAACCCCAAAAACAAAATCAAGACTTTGTAAAAGGGCATAATTTGGACTGTTCAAACAATATGGGTGCAATTCCCACAGTATTCACATGTCTATCATTGTGCTATTTCTATCTATTCTATGAATGTCTCTGATGTGTTTTAAATCCTGAGTGGAACATGAGACACTGTGTTCAGTAAGGAAATATGGGAGGACTCCTCTACGAAGGCATTAGCTAACACACCGAACTCTCTGTCCAGGACGCAAACAAGAACACTCTGTTCCCCATCACTGCAACAGCTGGGGGATCTGTGTGTGCGGGTTTCTGTTCTTTGAATAATACCATGCAATATCTCCTTCCAATCAATGACATTCAAACTATGCACACTGTAAAACAAGAGCGAGTGTGAATAGCAGAGAGAGCAGAGAAGTGAGAGAGGCAGAGATTCATTTAGTGCTTGTGCGTCTGCTGTTTTGAGTCATGTGCTTAACCATATGTCGTTTTATGAGGGTGTTATTGTAGGTCGGCTCAAAAGCGTGAGAATGAAGTATTATGGGAGTGTGTACATGTGACTGTGTGTGTGTGTGTGTGTGTGTGTCTAAGCTCTGTTGCATCTCTTCAATGATCTGTTGTTAATCATGGACCCGTTACGTTATTTTTTATAACTACTATAAAAGAGTGTGTCTAATAGTATATTGTTTTACAGCATATTTGGGCCTAAGAGCTTTCTAAATAAAAATACACCAATACATTCTGTGCTCTAAATACATTTCTGTGCTGCAAAAATGTATTAAAAAAAAAAGTAATTTGTAAGTAATTTGACTGATTTAAAGGGCTAGTTTGTTATTTAGTCCATTTTATCTCATTTGCACTTCCACATATTCACACTTCCTGTGTGACATGCACACGTTCCAATACAATACAATGATTTCTGCAAAATATTACGTTGCGTTGTGCACGTTTCACGACAGTTTCAAAGTGAAATGTCCAGTGAGTGGTGCTAAAAGCGTGTTCAGTTTTATCCGAAACAGATGAACGTGAATCGGTTAACATTTTATTACGTTGGTTTTGTGCATATCACCCCAGTTCTGAATTGAAATATCCAGTGAGTGGCGCTAAAAGGTTAATGCTCCATCGCGTTTTAAAATAACGTATACCTACTCTAAACCTACCCAATAGTGTTAACAAGCAAATGTGACATCAAAACGCAATTACTGAAGCAACCATGCCATTTTAGCTGGTTTCTTTTTCTTTGAGGTTTTTTGTCAAATACATAATATTGTATTTAAAAGGATCAAAAGTGTTTGCAAATACCGTTAGTGTATTGCCACAGATACGTTTTTCTAAAGAGCCTGTGTTGCAATGATTACATGCGGACAGCGGAGTGGGAAAAAAATGGAAGTTGCGGCAGAGGTCAAGAAGATCACCAGACGATGAAGTTATGACATTTTGATTAAAAACGGTCCAAAAAAAATTTATAAAATAAAAAAATATATGCTTGGATGAATCATTCACGATAAAATTAAAAACATTTAGAAAATAGGGTGAATTTCCATTTCATGCCGACTTTAAAGCAGCAGTCTGCAAGTTTTGCTTCTGTCGCATCTCTGTTTGAAACCTGCAATTTTTTGCGGAATTATCATGTTTACATGGGTTGTGCATCGGTATGGCTCCTCAGCGCGGATGAATCTATTGTTTTGAGGAGTATCGTGGGTTGTCAGTCAACGCGCCAGTATGGATATTCACTGTAAATGTCATCTGAACAAGTAAATAACAATGTCTGCCACTTTTGTTCTGGCCAACTGAGAAAAAAAATAAAAAATTGCGCTACCAATGGTGATCGAACCTAACAATCACTTAGCTCATATCACATCAAACCGTGCAAATTATTATTATTGTTGTAGTTTGTTCTCAAATTGTTAATGTTAACAACGTCAGCATTGCGTGACTTTTTAGTGTGTATTAGCGTTACCTGTAGATTTCCATTTCTGTAGTCTAATCTCTAATTGTTTGGACCTTTCTGGATTATAATCCGCCATCAAAATAAATTTAATTCTTCCAGCTGTTGTGAGAGGAGGCTATAAATGATCCGCCACCTGCAGCATCCTCACCACAGACTGTATGCGATCCTCACACGCGATATTATTACAAGCGTACCATTGTGAATCGGGCTAAAGTAAGTAGATCGTTTTGAACACTGGCTGTTTATGTACTTGCTCAAAAATTGATTTAGGATAATTTTTAACCAAAAAAGAAGTTACCTTCTGAAAACAGGAATACAAAGCAAGTCTTGTGGACCCCTTTCATGGTGTTTTTTTGAAGCGAGAGCGAATGCACGCTGTCATTCACTTCATAGCCGAACGGCGTATGAAGACGACTCTCATTGAGTTTGAAAAGCTGCTATCAGCGAAAAAGAGTTCCTGTAGACGCAGAGAGAACCGGAGAACGAGGTCAACGTGGTGTTGGAGAGACAGCACACTTCAGCGGGATTGTGGTGCTCAGCTGCAATTGTGAGAAAAACAGCTGTTTTCACAGCAACCTGTTGGTGTGTGAGAGCATTTTTCCTGGAGTACAGAGCAGTTTCCGAAATCACTGGGTGCCAAGAGCGCACTTGGCGGTGGTCCACGCTCCCATGCCTCGCCACCCTCAGGCGCCTCTCCCTTCGCCAGCGGGGGGCACCGGCTGTGGGAACGCACTCAAGCGGCCTTCCCACACTCGTACGCCCCCTCAGCGGAAGCAGGTAAGTGTTGCACAGCACACTCAGACCTGCTCCCATGCCGCCCGAGTCGGGTCCCTGCATGCCGCTTCGCTGCCCCGCTGCGGGTACGTCTGTGGTGCCGTTGATCCCCCTTGCACGGTGTCTGGGAGCCTGGTTAGCGCTTCCCAGCCCGTATCGCTTGGCTATGTGATTCAGTTCGCCCGGCGTCCCCCCAAGTTCAGGGGCGTTCACTTCACGACAGTAGTGAAGGAGAACGCCCCCGTGCTCCAGGCGGAGATCGCAGTCCTACTGGCAAAGGACGCGATAGAGCCGGTCCCTCCAGCCGATATGAGGTCCGGGTTCTCCGGTACCCAAGAAAGGCGGCAGGTTTTTTGAACCGGTCCCTTCACAGGCTGCCGTTCAGAATGCTAACGCAGAAACGCATCTTCAGGTGCATCCGTCTCAAAGATTGGTTTGCAGCGATCGACCTGAAGGATGCGTACTTTCATGTCTCAATTCTCCCTCGACACAGGCCCTTTCTGCGATTTGCGTTCAAGGGACGGGCATATCAGTACCGTGTCTTACCATGGTGCTCAGTCACCTCAGCCAGTTGGGGCTTCGGGTCAACTGGGAGAAGAGCAAACTCTGTCTCACACAGAGGATCTGTTTTCTCTGTATTGAGATAGACTCGGTCGCCATGACAGCGCGCCTCACAGAGGAGCGCCTCCAGTCAGTGTTGAACTGCTTGAATTCGTTCAAAGGCAGGACAGCGGCACCACTGAAACACTTTCAGAGGCTCCTGGGGCATATGGCATCCGCAGCCGCAGTAACGCCGTTGGGATTGCTTCATATGAGACCGCTTCAACGTGAGGCCTGCTCAATCGTGCAGCCGACGAGCTCTCACGACAGCCAGTGCTTCCGGGAGAGTGGAGACTCCATCCCCAGGTGGTCCAGCTGATTTGGAGTCGCTTCGGGTCCACACAGGTAGACCTGTTTGCCGCCCCAGACACGACCCATTGCCAGTGGTTCTATTCTCTGACTGAGGGGACCCTCGGCTCGGATGCCTTGGCACACAGCTGGCCCCAGGGCCTACGCAAATATGCGTTTCCCCCAGTGAGCCTTCTCGCACAGACACTGTGCAAGGTCAGGGAGGACAAGGAGCAAGTCCTGTTGGTCACTCCGTATTGGCCCAACCGGACTTGGTTCCCGGAACTAGTGCTCCTCGCGACAGCACCTCCTTGGCCCATTCCTCTGAGGAAGGACCTCCTGACTCAGAGACGGGGCACCCTATGGCACCCGTGTCCGGACCTCTGGAAACTCCATGTTTGGTCCCTGGACGGGACGCGGAGGTTCTAGGTGACCTACCGCAAGCGGTAGTTGACACCATCACTTCCGCTAGAGCCCCCTCTACGAGGCGCCTCTTTGCGTTGAAGTGGAACCTGTTCGTCGATTGGTGCTCTTCTCACCGAGAAGACCCCCGAAGATGTTCGATCAGTTCCATGCTTTCCTTTCTACAAGGCGGGTTGGAGTGAAGGCTGTCTCCCTCCACCCTCAAGGTATATGTTGGTCCGTAGGTAAGCACGGTCTGATCGTCAGGTTCCTGAGGGGGGCGAGGAGACTAAATCCGCCTCGCCCTCCCTCTATACCCTCTTGGGACTTAACTCTGGTGCTGACCGCACTGCAGAGAGTGCCCTTTGAGCCTTTGCAGTCAGCAGAGTTAAAAATCCTGTCGTTAAAGACAGTACTCCTGACTGCATTGGCCTCCACCAAGAGGGTAGGGGACCTGCAGGCATTTTCGGTCGACAAATCGTGCCTGGAATTCGGGCCTGGTAACTCTCATGTGATCATGAGACCCCGGCCTGGATATGTGCCCAAGGTTCCCACTACTTCCTTCCGGGACCAAGTGGTGAGCCTGCAAGCGCTGCCTTCGGAGGAGGCAGACCCAGCCCTAGCTTTTCTCTATCCCGTCCGTGCTCTCCGGACTTACGTGGACAGAACGCAAAGCTTTACCCTCGGCAGTCGGATGTGGCGGAGCGTACGACGCCAGGTCTAACACTCGTATGCATTGGTGGAACGGGTGTTAGGCTGGGTTCCATATGTTGTGACCCCCACGGAGGTCTCATGTGTGTATTCTTCCATGGTACGGCTCCCTACGGCGAGCCCGCATCTTTCCCTCGGCAGAGTTCCTCTGCCGTCCCAGTAAGGTGTTGTCCCCCACCGCTAACAGCCGGGGCCGCCCCTGGGACTTGAGATGACCCCTTGAGATGCACCATCTCGTTTTCGAGGGGGTCCTAAAATACATCACAACCATCACAAAAGAACAATAATCAAATAAACAAAAATACAAAAATACAGTTATACATGGCAATATTTAGACAGACAACAAACAAACGCAAAAAAAAAAAAAAAAAAAAAAAAAAAAAAAAAATTATATATATATATATATATATATATATATATATATAAGTTAAGCAAGCACCTGACACTGAATTAAGCTGTCTTCGCAGCTTATTAAATTTATTGATTTTTATTATTATTATTATTTTTTGTCGGATACCACAAATTTGATAAGGGAATGAAAGTATGTGGATAATTGGAGCGCAAACGGTAGCTCAGGTAGGCCAAAAACAGGTGGAGAAGCGTTTGTAATATCGGCAATCACAGACATTCGCATTCGGACGGGATTAGATTTCTCAAGAGGATTGTTGAGTTTGCCGAAAAAAGTAGGTAATTTGCTCTGGAACTTTTACTGAGGTTGTGAGAGAAAAACACAGACATGGCATTTTTCTAACATCCCCCTGGAAAACTAATCCTATCCGAACAGGGCTTAACTCAGTAACAGTTCTTAGCTCATTTCGAGTTGGACATAATAACATGTAGTTGAGAGACAGAGTCCATTCAATATGGAAGTTCCAAGTTAAATCCCAAAAATCCTTCATATATTTACTAGACTATTCACCGAATACCCACCACAGTTACTAACAAACTCAGAAAAACATTCAAATAAAGTGGCAGTTTTGCAGGGGTCAAGAACCGTCCAACCACACTTCAATCTACGGTCGTCTGTCTCCTCGCACTGTACACTGAAATAATAACCACACATGGTTTCATTTAAGCAGTGGTTTGTGTGTTACAGCAGGAAAAGGGAGGGGAAAGACAGAAAGACGAGATGACAAACGTGTAATGCTGAACCGAACACTTCATCTTCGTCTCTATTGACAACATCAAGTTTGAGTCATTATTGAAACCAGCTGCATGGGTGGTACTCTCCCACATATTTCTGAATGAATTTCGATCTGTTGATTTATATGAATCTGCATATTCAACATAATCTTTCTGAGAGAGTCTATGTATTATAAATGCTTTAAAATGTTCAAAAGATGTCAAAGACAAAAAAGGCCACATCTTCGATCACACTTTGAAACTATGCTTACATTTACACTGTTATATACAAAACACTCTTAAAATGTAATGATTTTCACACAACACAAGATTGTGTGGTCTTCAGCAAGCTTGAACGGAATGAAAGTTTTGCTTTTGCATAATGATAAAAACGTGTGTGTGGCAAGGACTTCCTGTTTACCGAGGACAGGAAGGTGGTGTAGGAGTGATGTAAGGTGTAAAACTAGACGTTGTTTGTTTTGACTGCCTCAATCGCCATGTGACACGAATACATGCATATTTAGTTAGATAAACTGAACATCCTCATTACAGGGAGCAACAGTTTTCAGTCATGACAACAAAGATAACTTTAGAATGTGTGAGAGATAAAGAACTCCCAAAAACACCCAAAAGGAAAAAGTTAATTAAAAGAAATTTAAATAAAGAAAAACAAGAAAAAGACCCCAAAATGCTCATAAGAAAATGTATTACATGAAAAGAAAAGAAACATTAATACATCCCACAAATACCCATAAGAAAGCTTTTAATTAAAATAAAATAGAAATGAAATAAAGAAAAGAACTCCGAAAATACCCCAAAAAGAAAAAGCTCCAAAATGCTCAAAATAAATAGGTAACAAGAAAGGATGTCTCAGTTTACTTCAATGATAAAAACATATGCTGATCTTTTTCAAACTTACAACCGGTTGATGTTGTCCTGGTACATAAAGCCGCTTTGAAGCAGTATTTGTATTCCATCGTGTGCAGACAGGCATTCTGTAGAGGTGCTTAAAGCAGTCGCCAGACCACCTAAAGTCATCCTTTACGTCAGACAGTGGTGAGGAAACCCTCACTAGAGCTTTTCCATCTTTCTACCACATGCTAAAGAAACGATTAAAACACACTGGCCACTACTCAGGATCCTCCGAACATTAGAGTGACTGATCCGACAAACGTATTTAAAGCAAATTCAGTGGTAGCTCATCGTTAAAACTATCATCCTTCTTGTGTAGACTCTCTCAGTTCGGATCTCTGGTGTATCCATCTGCTCCACGAGTAAATAGAGGCAGGGACTGAGATGGTGGGCGGAGCCAAGACACACGTGCTCCAGTGGACAGCAGACTCCTTATCAACCCACAGAGTAAACACAAATAAACTGGATTCAGAGCTATCTGGAAATGGATTCTAATATGCAAGTCACAAGTGTATTAAAAGTTATAATAATCTGCCAAATGACTATCATAAAAGTCCTGTGATAAACCTAAAATGAGCCGAGGAAACCATAAAATCTAGACTATACAGTCTATTACATCTGAATTAGTCTAAAAATACATGAGACTAGGGATCATGTAATTTAATAATCTCAAACAACAAAGCGTATTTGATGCGATCAAAGCACTGAATGATAATAGTCTCATGCTGCACACTAAAACGCAGCTATACAATAGGAGGAAGCTACAATAAAAGTGAGGAAATTGCAATAAGTGCTTATAAAAAAATGAATACGAGCATGCTACAGCAGTATTCGATCGAAGCTGTCCTATCTTCAGGTAAAAAAGGGAAGATGATGGAATTTCT
Source organism: Romanogobio albipinnatus (assembly GCA_023566225.1). Taxonomy (NCBI): domain Eukaryota; kingdom Metazoa; phylum Chordata; class Actinopteri; order Cypriniformes; family Gobionidae; genus Romanogobio; species Romanogobio albipinnatus. The sequence goes on along the minus strand of CM042255.1, from coordinate 18,665,258 downwards.
CATGGTAATCATAGCAATCATGAGAGCCCTTGGTAGGGGACAGGATAGATCTTTTCCCATGGGTCGCACTCGCCCTTTGTCCTGCCCAGTTTCCCTTGTTGTGACTGACTGAGCTACTGAAATCCTAAACCAAAGGTGAAACACAAGGCCTGTGTAAACATTTAGGTTGTCCGTCATGTGACAATGTGCTATGGCAATGTATTTAAACCAGTCCAGGTCGCTAGGGCCATCAAAACACAAACAGTGCTCTTATCAGTGAAACTTATATAGACAATGAAAATTACTTGCAAAGCATTGTTTGTTGTCCATTCTAGTGCAGCATTTACTACATAGTTCTGCTATGAATTCTGATTCACATTTTTATTACTGTCCAGATTTGTATCCACTGGCTAAATCTGTTCTGTGCAAACATACACTCGCAAAATGCAAACCTGAGCACATATGCAGCAATATTGATTATTAGGATCTGTCTCTCATCATCTGTATAGTATAATCAATATGACTAAACAGGTCAAGGTCTCTTTTGACATAATTTACAAGGCGTTTTATGAACTGGTTTCATTAGGTAATGGCTCACATGGTGAATGGAAAATAAGAACCAATCTGATACGATCTCAGAGAGCAACTGTGATATTGTTTGTCAAACACTTAATGGCTAATTAATTTGGTGTAAAATCAACATATTTTTTAAACCAGTTACACTAGTTTTGAGTTGTCTGAATGACTAACACAGTGTCTACACCAACAGCTTGAGGCCGTCTACTACAATAGATGTCACAAAGCGACCACTGCAAATCAATTTGCTCTTTGTGTCAGAAGAAGTGTTGTCAAGACACTGGAATTTCCAACTTCAATACGATACCTTGAAGAATATTGATATTTCGATAATACAAGGTTTTATTTGAATTATTGAACTAAATTGACAAAAAAAGAAAGTAAAACGTCCGTAATAAAACAGGAAGAGATAAACAAATTGCAAACAATAGCACAAACAAATACAATAAACATGGCTTAACAGTAATATTCAGTAAGAAATACTACAAAATGAAAGTAATCATGTAAAATAACACTGGGACTCGGCAGAAATCATGTTCATGTGATTATTAACGTTACTGTAGTATGAAGCAGAGCAGGACCGAGTGTTGTGGGCCGCTGGAGCGATTGTTAATAAGATGCAAAAATGTTACATATTGAAGCTTTAAGAGAGTTTATGCACAGATCCAATAGTACCGTTACACAACATGTGTTTTCTCAACTATTACATTCCAAAACTGACTGTATTTACCTGAATACTCGCCAAGACGGACATTTTGACAACATTTTGTATTTATTTGACCGTTTAAGCGCAATAAGCCACAAAAAACAAAGTACATTTGGAAGGCGCAAGGTTTTTAAACAGACTTTATGAGAGCGCCACTTATATTGATCAGGGTGTGTGCGCTTTTGGTGTGAGCGCGAAACTTGCGGGAATGTCTAAAATTATGTGCAATACAATCACTATTTAACCAGAGCGAATGAGAGGCGGTTGGGTAAGTGTCAAACTGTCAATTCGCCGTGTGAGGGTATGTTTACACAACTGTAGACCAGGGGCCTCATTTATAAACGTTGCGTACGCACAAAAGAAGGCGTACGCCGCTCTCTACGCAATAATTGGTATTTATAAAAAGAAAACTTGACGGGAAAATGTGCGGTCCTTCACGCAAGCTCTGACCCAGGCGTACGCACAAAAACGGGTGAAATGAGAAAGGGCGACACCGTCGGCAGATGAAGAAACACGTGAAAGTGTGTGAAACTGTAGACCGTTGTGTAAAAGAAATGGCAATACTGCCTCTCATAAATAACATGAAGACTTCACAAAGCAAGTCTTACAATTAACAGCCTACACGAACACCTGTTTGATCGATCTGCAGTGCAAAACAAACTAAATCAAACGAAAATTACAACAGAGATGCAAATTAACACATATTTGCAAAAAGAAAAGTGAAATATGTTCTGCAATAATATTGCCATGTTATGCAATTCATCCTCATAAATAATATGGTAAACAGAACGAAATAATGTGCAAAGCTGATATTCTCGTCAATGTGTATAGATAGATAGACCTTTTGCCACTCAAGTGCCTTTTTGGCATTAGTAATGCCCACACTGTGCCCTCCAAAACAAAATTTTTATCCTCTTTTCAACCTCGCCAATGATAACTTCTACTTCACATAGAGAGGAAATAAAAAAAACGTAACTTCACTCTGTGTTTGCCATGATTTCGCAATTGATGAATATTAACTTGTGGGCGTTTCACAGACTATTTATGGGCAACTATGGGCGTGACATGAAGCCGCAAAAGCTGCGCTACATTTAGAATTGATTGTGATTTATTAAGGGAAAACTGCGTAGGATGTGCGTGCGCACGGTTTTATAAATCCGAATATTTCTGTGCGTACGCACATCCTATGTTTCATCCGTACGCCACTTCTGACGCAAATCCTACGCAAAGTTTTATAAATAAGGCCCCAGGTGAGGAAAATAAGTATTTGAACACCCTGCTATTTTGCAAGTTCTCCCACTTGGAAATCATGGAGGGGTCTGAAATTATCATCGTAGGTATGTCCACTGTGACAGACATAATCTAAAAAAAAAATCCAGAAATCACAATATATGATTTTTTAACTATTTATTTGTATGATACAGCTGCAAATAAGTATTTGAACACCTGTCTATCAGCTAGAATTCTGACCCTCAAAGACCTGTCAGTCTGCCTTTAAAATGTCCACCTCCACTCCATTTATTATCCTAAATTAGATGCACCTGTTTGAGGTCGTTAGCTGCATAAAAAGACACCTGTCCACCCCATACAATCAGTAAGAATCCAACTACTAACATGGCCAAGACCAAAGAGCTGTCCAAAGACACTAGAGACAAAAGTGTACACCTCCACAAGGCTGCAAAAGGGCTACGGGGAAATTGACAAGCAGCTTGGTGAAAAAAGGTCCACTGTTGGAGCAATCATTAGAAAATGGAAGAAGCTAAACATGACTGTCAATCTCCCTCGGACTGGGGCTCCATGCAAGATCTCACCTCGTGGGGTCTCAATGATCCTAAGAAAGGTGAGAAATCAGTCCAGAACTACATGGGAGGAGCTGGTCAATGACCTGAAAAGAGCTGGGACCACCGTTTCCAAGGTTACTGTTGGTAATACACTAAGACGTCATGGTTTGAAATCATGCATGGCACGGAAGGTTCCCCTGCTTAAACCAGCACATGTCAAGGCCCGTCTTAAGTTTGCCAATGACCATTTGGATGATCCAGAGGAGTCATGGGAGAAAGTCATGTGGTCAGATGAGACCAAAATAGAACTTTTTGGTCATAATTCCACTAAACGTGTTTGGAGGAAGAAGAATGATGAGTACCATCCCAAGAACACCATCCCTACTGTGAAGCATGGGGGTGGTAGCATCATGCTTTGGGGGTGTTTTTCTGGACATGGGACAGGGCGACTGCACTGTATTAAGGAGAGGATGACCGGGGCCATGTATTGCGAGATTTTGGGGAACAACCTCCTTCCCTCAGTTAGAGCATTCGAGATGGGTCGAGGCTGGGTCTTCCAACATGACAATGACCCGAAGAACACAGCCAGAATAACCAAGGAGTGGCTCAGTAAGAAGCATATCAAGGTTCTGGCGTGGCCTAGCCAGTCTCCAGACCTAAACCCAATAGAGAATCTTTGGAGGGAGCTCAAACTCCGTGTTTCTCAGCGACAGACCAGAAACCTGACTGATCTAGAGAAGATCTGTGTGGAGGAGTGGGCCAAAATCCCTCCTGCAGTGTGTGCAAACCTGGTGAAAAACTACAGGAAACATTTGACCTCTGTAATTGCAAACAAAGGCTACTGTACCAAATATTAACATTGATTTTCTCAGGTGTTCAAATACTTATTTGCAGCTGTATCATACAAATAAATAGTTAAAAAATCATACATTGTGATTTCTGGATCTTTTTTTAGATTATGTCTCTCACAGTGGACATGCACCTACGATGACAATTTCAGACCCCTCCATGATTTCTAAGTGGGATAACTTGCAAAATAGCAGGGTGTTCAAATACTAATTTTCCTCACTGTAAGTATATACTCAATTCTGCAATGGAAGATTTTTTTTTTTAATCCACGGTGTGGGGGGTGGGTCCTCTTCTGGAATCTAGACCCTATTTGATGTCTGCTACACGATTTTGGGCTGTCCCGGAAGAAAGATGACCAATCGTGGCGATTTCTGTGGTCGTGGCTCCTAACCGGTGGTCCTACTTCATACAGTGAGAGAGATTCAAAGATGGCTGTTGTCACGGTCTTGCGACCAAAGATAGCCTGCGATCATTTTCTGACAGTGTCAGAAATTTCACATGATCATCTCACAGTGTGTTTGCTGCTACGACCTACGTCTACTGACTAATCAACAAAAATGCAACATGAAATGCTGTATTGATCAACATGACAGCTAAAACTTAAAACTATTACCTAAAGCTTCATTTGCAAAATTGCATTGCCACGTTGGCCTCTTTTCCCAAGCCATGACCGCGTCCAGATTCTCCTTTTTTGCTCTCTCCTCTTTTTTCAGTGCACATAAAAACCTCAATTGCAAATGTGCAAATCATCTCACTCGCTCTATTTGTTTACCACTATCACATGCTGATGACGTTTTATTCTTCTATACTTGCGTCGTAGCCTAAAATTCAATAGGTGTCATCATTGTACAGGCTACACGTATCGTACCCAAGTTTATTAAATCCATTTCGTACAGTGTGATTTGTAATGATCTAATAGGATTACCGAAATCGCAGTCTGTAGCAGACCTGCTTAAAGAAGTCAGTCTAACAATTGCGCCTTAGAGACAAGTTAGTACAAGATTCTTTTAATCTTAATAAAAAAAGAAAAACAATTAGTATATACTGACTTACAGTTACAAAAACTTTATATGCTAGATCAGTCATGAATGTACTTGCCTAATCTCTGCAATACCGCAAACACAACAATATTGAATCTACAGGTCTCACCCTCCTCCCTCCCGTGTTCCAGCAGCGTCTCTATCCCTGTTTCGACTTGTTCTAAACGCAGCTCTACTCACCCTTCTGGTGCCCTTGGGTTAAAGACTAATAAAACCACTCCAGTGGAAACCATTGCTTGCAGCTCTATTCTTCATAAATCACAATATATGGGCCTTTTTCAAGTACCTCAAGACAGAAGAATAAAATTTATTCTGCTGCTATATTAAGTAATATTATTAGTGAGGTAAATATGCAAGCACACTAAGAACCTTATCATAAACCCTGCGCAATGCGACGCTAGGCTTGACGCGAGTGGTTCAGTCCGTTGCAGTTATCATTTTCAAGTCCAGCGCCACGTTGTTTAAATAGCAAATGCACTCGCGCCCATCTGTTCGCCTATGGGCGTGCTGGTCTGAAAATGAGGTGTGTTCAGGCGCATTGTTGGTGCGTTGCTATTTTGAAGCAACTGAAAACGACTGCCCCATTGACCAACAAAAACCTGGTCTACAGTCAATAGCTTATTACACAGATGCAGCAGCATCCACACATTTTTAAATATTAAAAATAAAAGGATTCCTCTCTGGAGAAGCGTTCAGTCTTTCCGCTCGCAAATTCCGCCATGTATATAGCGAATCCGCCATGGTGCAAGCGCAACTGGGTGAGAAACGCCCAAAACACACCTATTACTCATTAAGAGACTAGGGACAACCCTTTTACACCATGCACCAGGCGCGCCAACCCTTTTTCCCGTCGTTAAACTGGCAAAAATGGATTCGGACACGTCCTAAGTGTAGAACTTCAGACCATGTGCTCAGATCGTTTGAAATAGGGCCTTAAAACTGTTAGGGTTGGGGTTAAATGATATGTATAAGTGATTTGATACTGTTGACTGTGAAAGAAATGGGAAATATTGCAGGACGCTGAAGCTCTAAATCAACAAGGATTTATGGAAACTGGCTGAACTTGCTTGTTCGGTGTGTCTATGAGCAAACATGAGAGGAAAAACTACATCATGTTGTCACAAAACGACTGTCAAACTTGACAAAATCACTGGATCTCAGAGCAGGTCTCGTATAATGTCACTGCTATCATGGTAGTAATGTAGAAATCAGAGCTGCAGCTCAATGATCTGTCAATCTACAGCATGCAATGTGTTATTAAAGAAGTCAGTTTCCTGATGGCATATTCAATGACTGATATATGAGAACTTCCCATCTCATTTGATACTCGCTCAAAAAATGGAAGTGTACTCTTAGTCTCTTACTAATCATCATTTAAGGGTGTCTGAATAAAACATCACCGCTTTGCAACAGGAAAACAATATGATGTGCATGAGACGAGCAAATGAGGTCTCAGTTTAGTTAAGGACAATATTGCTATTGATTTCTGACACAGCTCTAAAGATCTGAGATAGCATAGAGCTTATAATATATTTAGAGAAAATGATCTTGTAACATTGTAACTGCTTAAGGGAACGATTTTGTTACATAATTTCAACTTTTCACCTGACAGCTTTAATAACATCACGAAAGTGAGAGCTTTCTTTACTCTGTGTCAATCTTTTAAAGCAATGTCTTGCCATTTTGTCTTAGTCGTAACTTCATGAAGGTCCTTGTTTGTGTGACTGCCTAATGGATACATTTTGTGACATGAAAGGAAGCCTTTTGAATATCTTCCCATGGGTACCTCTAAGATCTATCAAATACATTCACTTGTCATTCCAGTTAAAAACGACATTTAAACTACTGGATTGATATAAAGTAAACATCAAGCAGTATGTGTATTTGGATGTATTTTGATTATGTACTTTGTTCTGGAATGATTTCACACTCCAGAATTGCCACCAACACTGAGACCAGCTTTACATTTTCTACATTATTTATACATTATACACTATCATTATCTATTAACATTATCTCATCTGAGGCCCAGTGATACAGAAGACCATGATGGAAAAATGTTTCCATCATGCTCTTCCCTGAGCTATATGCAAATTTAAAGGGATAGTTCACCCAAAAATGAAAATTCATCAATTACTCACCCTTAAAGCTACACTGTGTAACTTTTTTAGTTTTTTCTTAGCTAAAAACACTTAGTTCTTTCAAAAATATATGTGCTCATTAATGTATATTTACTTCTTTCAAGTAATAAAGTATTCTCGTAAGTTTATAATATGCCATTGAAAATACATACGGGTAAGGGGTTCGAATGGGGGTCGCCATGTTGCCCCTCCATCTTGAAAGTACATTAGCCAAAGAGGGACATACCCGTAAATTCAAGCTCTGCCTTTCGCGTTTTAACACTCGATGGCACCGTGCCGAATGTCACCTCAGTCACATCAACTGATCTCTGCTCACGGAGAAAATGATATAGCCTACAATGTAAACTTTGCCTTACACTAGTGATGTACAATATACAGAATAACGATAGCACTGATTAACGTTACTTCACTAAGATTAGCTTACATTCGTCTGGGAACCTGATAGATGATGTTAGCAATGAAATGGTAAATCAATTACGAAAACTTAAAACTATTATTCATTTTACATAGATGTCATAACCTACATGTTAACTGACAAATTAAATAACTGCAAATTATAATAGTTTTCTAAAGTAACCTCATCACTTGAAGGAACACTAATGGACGAGGTGGAACTGGAAGCCATGTTAATCTTGGACTAAATCGGCCACCGTAGGAGTTAAAACCAAATCGGAATTGGGAGGAACAGAAACTAATATTTACTGGATGGTCATATACCTTTTCACCGCTAGATGGGGGAAAATATCACACAGTGTAGCTGTAAGTTTTTCCAAACCTGTATGAACAGTTGATGGACCCCATTGACTTCCATAGTAGGGAACAAAATACTATGGAAGTCAATGGGGTCCATCAACTGTTTGGTTACTGACATTACTCAAAATATATTCTTTTGTGTTCAGCAGAACAAAGAAATTCATAGAGGTTTGTAAAAACTTAAGGATGAGTAAATGATGACAGAATTTTCATTTTTGGGTGAACTATTCTTTTAAGGTCAACAAATTGACATCAACGAAAATGCCAACTATGAGCTGCATTTTATTTATAATCAGCTAATATCAAGATCAAAAACCGCAATAGGAGAGAGAGCGGCATCAGCACTGGTAAGATTAAAGTCTCACTACTTTTAATGAAGATGATAGTGTGTTCAGTGGCAATTTGCGCGTTGGCTTTCTGAAGAGATACTTAGCTACTCATCTGCAGCGATGCGTGTTGCAGTAGCGCTGTCATTTCTGGCTATAACATCTCATGTAGCCAATAAGACGCTCTCTCACATGTTTATTTTTTACCATTTTGGGAGGAGTAAAATTTACATACTGTACGTGTTTCTTTTTAACCAGTTTGAAAGGAAGACAATTTACATATGGTAAATTTACATATGTAAATGCATCTGGTTTTAAATGTTTTCGCACCATCCGCAGAACGTATGCACTCTATTACTGGAGTGAGCGAAGAAAGGATGTTAACAGAATGATTTTAAACTCTGATATTCACATTTAGATTACATATTCGACTCTCATTAATGGAGTTAAGTACTCAAATTACATTACACAAGGTATTATCCAAAAGTTAAACAAAAAATATATGAATTTTGATACAAGTATGCGCTTGTTTTCGGAAAAAAAATTTGTGGCATGCTACGTTTTAGTGTTTTAACAACAGCGAAGAGTGCTAAGCACATGATGATTCCTCTTTAAACCAAACTGCAGAAATCATGATCTGAGAAAATATTTCTTGCATGAAGAACAATGATCAATGATGCGCACTTTCGGATTCGGATATTATGGCATTGGATTCGTTTGGTGGTAGAGCGGTCCATTGGCCGGGATGAATATAGGTCCGATTACAATACTGTACAAACATTGCTGTTGATGTCATGTGCAAGCAGACAATAGCCAAATGATAACTCCTCCTGTGATCTTCCCAACATTATGAAAACTACCATTGTATTTGAAGGATAGAATTTGAAGGAAATAGTAAGATTTGCATGTTTTATTTTAAAAAGGTTATGTCAATGACCTGCTGAGTCATATGCAAAAAATTAGTTGTATGCAAAAAATAAGTAGGCCTATCCGTTTCCATAAAAAATAGATATAAACACCCTAAAATATATGTTTATTTTAGGCAAAATTGCATGCGTCTGATTTGTTTAAAACTATTAAAAATACACTGTAAAAAGTGATCAGTTGGCATGAAATAATTACAAATATTAAGTTATGTGAACTAGACAATTCCATAAATGCATACATTTTTTCAATTATGCATGAAGTTTATTTACTTCTTTTTTTTAAGTCAACTGATCACTTTTTACAGTGTACTATATGAGAAGTGACAGCACAAATGGCATTTAAAGTCTGTATCTCATATTTTCCTAATGTCTTGTACTGTTAAACATGGTATCACTTGGATGGGAATATGAATATGGAAATGGCATGCTATGCAGATGAGGATATGCATAGTAAAACTAGGGTTTGTAAGCGCCATATATGGTTATTTCACGGAAGAGACAGGGTGGAGATGCATGTAACGCACACTCTTCTGCCGACTGGGCTTTATAAAGGGAATTTTGTGCCGGTTCTGGCGTGCACGTCATTTTATAAATCTGAAAACATTTGTGCGTAGTATCAGATTTTTCACTACATGATTATCGTGGTCAAAAGAATTCACGATAACAATATATCGTAATATAAGAGTTTCTGCAGGTTTTATGAGGGTACATTTAAGACCTGTTTAAGACTATTTAAAGAAAATTTAAGGAATAAATTGAAGGGAACATAACACGTCACTCCGTTCTCTAAATGAAAACTTTTAAAAATATACTGTAAAAAGTGATCAGTTGACATAAAAAGAAATAAAAGTAATACACGTAATTTAACAAAATTAAGCTATGTGAACTAGACAATTCCATAAAAGCTGTTATTTTTGTTTTTTTGTTCAGAAAAATCCTCCAGTCTCAGTTTAACTGCTCAGGACACAAGGGACTCATGAACAACCATCACAAAACAAAAAAACTGCCGTGGATCATCCAGGGACCGACACACAGCACTGAGAATCAATGGTTCATAAACTTTTGATCGGGGTCATTTTTAATAAATTCAGCATTTTTTTTTTCTTGTGGACTATATGTAAACATGTTTTATGTAAAATATATTATTCAGGACAGCACTAAATAAAAACATGCAATTTGTACGATCCCTTTTATTTAGTTAAAATTATTCCCATTTTCAAAAATTCTACAAGCGGTTCACATACTTTTTCTTGCCACTGTATTATCCCTTATTAAAAATACCTGAGATGGCTTGAAGAACACAGATAAAAAATATATTGTTGCAGTCGTGTTTATTCTTTTCACATCAGTCAAACCATTTCGGTCTTCTTTTTATGAAGCTACAGCGATAGCTTGATGTCTTTGTCCATATTAGGGATTAGCTGGGATTTAATTTCTATGAGTCTCACTTGAGGACTTTCTGTGCCCACTGTGAGAGTTTAACGCTGAGTACTTTTAATATTATGGTTTAGGCTTATCGCAATATATTGCACACCCTTAATTAACATGATAACGATATGTCATTTTTAAATATCACGATTATCGTCAATACTGGTATATCGTGCCCTCCCCCACACCCCTTTAAGGATGAAATCTACATAACGTTTTATACATTAGGCCCCTGGTCTTTCACAATCTTTTACGATCAGAGAAAACGCATGAAGAGACCAGATGAAAACAGGACTTTATAACTACTGGTTTTTGTGACATCAAGGCTTCATTGAGAATGAGTTTTTTCTGGGTTTTTTACCTTCTGGGCTGAGACCGGCGGTCATCTTCCCCACTGCCAGACTCCTTTAAATAAAAGAAGGAAACAGATTTATTATTCTTATTCATCATAGCATAAATTATTACCTCGGGTCGTAACTCTGAGGCTTAAACAATAAGATGAAATGCAATGTAAAGATTAGCATCAAAATCAATATTTAATACAGGGGTCATTTCAAGATATCAGTCATGCAGTCACATCGATTGTTGCATTTTATAAGGTTTCATAAGGTTAGATTTGGTTGAATTTAATTTTTTTTTTTGGTAACATTTTACAATAAGGTCTCATTTGTTAACATTAGTTAATGTATTAACTAACATGAACTAACAATGAGCAATATATTTTCCACAGTATTTATTAATCGTTGATAATGTTGATGATGTTAATGATAATGTTGATGATAATGTCAATAAAACAGTCATTAATTGTTAGTTCATGTTTGTTCACAGTGCATTAACTAAGATTAACAAATACAAATTTTGATTTGAATCATGCATCAGTAAAATGTTGAAATTAACTTGAACTAAGATAAATAAATGCTGTAAGAAGTGCAGTTAATTATTAGTTAACTAATGTTAACTAATAAACCCTTATTGTAAAGTGTTACCATGTTTTGCACATATTTTCAATTTTCTCAAAAGTTAATTTGAAAAAAAAAAAGTGTGGGGAGTAATAATAATTAGTAATCATAATAACAATTTTGTTTTTGAATACACTGATTATTTTGTGCACAAAGTACTCCTGAGGCTGACATCTTGCATTTGCTATCTATTAATTGGACATCATAAACTGAAAAATCACCCATAACTTAAACATGTGCATTGATTACCACATTTAGTTTGGGTAATGTCTTCTTCTGTACACCTATTATTAATCTGTCTAAGAATGCATGCAGTTTTCTTGCCAGTAATCAATAAATAAATTCTATCCATTCATATGCAGCTTATTAGGCCTTTCAAATGCTGCACTGTTTATTTGGGTCTAACGGATTAGATCATTGCATAAGCCCACGCTATTATATTCAGAGCAGATGATCAACCGAAGAGATTGGATTTCATGCTAAATGTATATGAACATTAAGAAGAGTTTGGAGTTTAAAGCCTAAAAGATTTTAAATTGAACAGTTCGCAGTAGCATCTTCCACATAGACAGACAAATTGAGGCTGAGGCACAATATCATAATAAGACAGAGTATGATAAGGCTGACAGGATATTTAGAAACTTGCTTTTTTAAAAACACAGCTCAGTAAACACTGAAACTTCCACCAGACCAGTTGTGAGACAATAATAATAATGATATTGCAAAAACAACGGGGGGGGGGGGGGGGGGGCATTGTTGTTCTTAATGTAACAGAGCTGTTTCAGTATTTTATCTAATTTGGAATGCATTGTATCAATAAGCCTGAGATATGCCACGTTCAGAAATGCATTGAATGCACCAAAAAAACGGGGCTATCAGAGAACCAATTTATGATTTAAGTTACTCATGTCAGACAGACATTACCCAAGATGGCCATGATTTTGCATGAACCCAAATGAAAGCACAGTGTTTTGCATTATGGAAATGTTTCACCCATGAAATCTGTGTTTGAATCATTTGGTTCTACGCAGCAAATGACTGGTAATCTAGCCTAGACCTTCAAAATATTTGACTATCCAATGCATATGTTCAAATAGTTTATAGTCATATGCATAGTTCACATGAGTGTAAAGTTAAAGCATAGTAAGGCAAACTAAGACCAGATTTGTTACATGTATTGGTGCACCATAGAAATCAAACTCGCAGGAGTCTCACTAGGCACTCTCACATGAGATTTCTCGCCGATGTCACATGATACAAGACCTTAGAAAGACAACAAAATTGCCTATAAGAGATCATATTTGCTGTTGGATGTCTCTTTGACGTAACCTAGGGTTAAAGGGATAGTTCACCCAAAAACGACATTTCTGTCATCATTTACTCACCCTCGAGTTGGGTGAGTATCCCTTTAAGAGTACTGCTCAAGATGATAATAGTGAAAGTAGATCTTTTTTCCTAGAACCTGAATCAACCCCACCTGGAACCAAACCTTTAAATTCTGTCACACTGACCCCGATTTTACCAGCACCACTTTTCAGCCTCTAAATAGACAACAGCGAAATATCATATCAGACTCTGTAGTGGTAAAACCTAATTGCTTCATCAGAGTTCTTGGCCTTTATCTTTACGTACAAATTCACATTCCTCTAGGTGAAGTGATTTCAAAGGAAAGTTTGGAAAATTTGAGACAAACAAAAAAAAAAAAAAAAGTTTTTCTTGTAACAATTGTATTGCGTGTAACACAATATTATTACTTTTTTTTTTATAATATTCATTCTGCTGTCTAAACACTGGTGTAAATTATGATTTATCACAATAATTGTATTTTATTGACAGGCATTTAATAATAAGAAATATAAAAAATATTGGTTAAACTTTATTTTAAGGTGTCATTGTTACAGTGTATTTATATATTTAAGTATTGCATAATATTAATTAACAACATGTACTTATTTTGAAAAGAGATACGCAAATAAATCTGAATTTGAAATAAAATATTTCTCTTCAGGTTAATACATCTAATAATGGTTAGAAGACATGCTATATTTAGCTTTGGTAGTATAAATGTGATTTTGTACAGAAATATATAGCTGCCTATATGGTGAGGGGGTCCCTGACAAGGAGATCGACAAAAAATGTTTTAATATATTTTTTTCATAATATGTAAAGAATTACAAAAAGTGCTGCCTCTTGCTATTCAGTCTAGTTTTAGACATTTATAATCCCACCTTTTCACTTCCCAACAGACAGCCTGTTCACTATGACTGGCTCAGTTTTAAGGGGGCAGCTGTGTTTACTTCCTGGTTCCAAGACGACTTTCGTTTGAAGCCCAATCACATCGTCATAGTAACATTTGCATATGAATATAACTATTTGATACATTGTCAAAAAGAAGCTTTGAGTCATTTGAGCAATTATCAAACACTTCCTGTCTGTGACATGCCACTGCAAACAGCCGGTAGATTTAACGTTAGCAGAAAATCTCAACGACTGAGATATAACCATTTCGCACGCTCGATAGATATTTGATGAGCCATATGGACAACAATGTAATTCCGAGTTTATATTTCACGCATGCGTGTTTCTATAGCGTCTGAGGACAAACGGACCTTAGGAAACAGCGGAAATGAACCCAAAACTACCGAGGCGGTGGAAGGTGTCGGAGAAAAAGATGCGAGTCACTCACCGAAACGCACGGGCTGGATGTTGCGCTTGGAGTAGGCGACCGTTGCACAGTTACCAACGCCATTCAGGCTCCGGTGAACGGATACCCGAGAGAAACCGGCGGTGGCGAGACAGACATAATTGTGTCAGGGGAGATCAGCCGCAGCTCGTCCGTTGCTACTGCTCTCGGCGCTTCCTCTCTGCGACTGTTCTGCGCGTGCGCCGGAACCGCCAGCTGTCAAGATTCAGTGGCCTCAAGCCATGGTTAACTGTGTGAACTGAACAAGCATGTGAAATAATGTGTTAAACAGCATTTTCAAAAGGTCCAGAGTGGGGTTCTCTTAATAATTTAGTCTACCTCAAAAATACCACATTTATATAAACTGCTATGAAATGCATTTAAAGCAAATTTAAAGAAAACATGCGGGATGGTCCACACAAAAATGAAAATGTTGTCATCATTTAGTGTACTGTAAAATTATATATTATGAAGAATGTTGGTAACCATTGATTTCCATTCTGTATATAAAAAAATATATATATACATTGGAAGTCAAAGGTAACCGAAACGCTTTGATGACCAACATTCTTCAAAATATCATCTTTTATTTGTGTTCCTCACACGAGGAATCCCATATCAACCTTGACCATTTGAAAAATACAAGGATCAACATGAAACTGCTCTTTTAGTGCTTTTAAATAAATAATATAAAATTGCATAAATTATTCTTGAACTGACCAAAGTCTTTAAAGGCAGATGGTTACATTACAAACATTTTAACATTAGATATTACATTTTGATGTTAAATCCACTATTGTTTTATAGCTATAGAATTGTTCTATAATCTATAAAGTAATGAAATTACATCAGAAGTAACTGTCATTACAGAAAATGACAGTAAATTAATCCCTTACTTTACTATTTCAGGGGTAAAGTAATTAAATTACAATAATTAATTACTTAGTAATGCATAAACACCCAACAATACACACACACACACACAGAGAGGGAGAGAGAGAGAGAGAGAGAGAGAGAACAGTATCTCTGTTTTCACAGATGATGTGTAGACAGGAAATGGGTTTACAGACAAGCTGTGACCTTTCTTTTCTTTTGCTCGTAACCTCCACTCCCACAATGCTGCTTCACTTTTTTACAGTAACTTCACACATGCCAAAGCAAGTGCAACTCAGTTCTTTGTGATGAATAGATTGTACAGTTTTTTTTTTGTTGTTGCTTCATGACAAGTGTCAAGCCACCCAAAGTATTTGACACACATAGCTTCAATTGTTAGTGGAAACTTCCTCATACCTTATTTTGCTCTGTTTGCCTCTGACAATTCAACCAAATCCAACATTTACCCAAATCTCTCTGATTGGCATTAAGAAAATTAGATTAGGATTACAGCAGGTGTAACAGAGTTTGGGTTAATGCTGAGATACAATACAAAGAATATGCATATTCAACATAATTATTTAATCATTTAAATTCATTTAATTCACATAATACTTTAAAGCATTAAAATATAGTACATGGAAAAATAAACATTACAGAAACTAAATGTCATCTCTTATTTTTAAATGGACAAAAATCATATAATGCGTCTATAACAATACACATAATAGAAATAAAGAACTGCTGTAGGCGCGTACCCAATTACAAGCTATACAAAAAGTGGACCAACTTTTAACAACTTTTACGATAGACCTATATGACATATTACAGTAGGCCACATGGTCTTCTTACATAAAGTGAAAAACATTTAACAACACCTATAATGTTCAAATATTTACAGTACTCATAGTAGCCTACTGTCTGTTTGCTATAGGAATAAAATGTGTGCTTTTTACAATAGAATGACAGCAACGTGCCAAGGTGTGGTGCTTGGTGAGTTAGGGATTTATTAAAGAGATTGTCACCATCTAGTGGCATCCTGTTCTGTATCTACTTGAACAGTTTCCTTTCAGCAATATCGTTCCTTGTTTAGCACAGGCCTACAATAAAAATGTAACATGCTGTTTCAATATGCAACAAATCTTACTAAATTAAAAAATCCTCTAAATGCCTACATTTTAAAGTCTAACCCGTTCATTAAAAAATTCAGTTTCATTTTCCTTTCATTGAGAGTTTTAGCATATAGGGAAATTGTCAAACAAATTTCTACTGATAGCACCATCGGTAGAATTGTATTCTACCATTTCACATTTTCACTATCTGGTGACTTGTATTAGGCCTACTTTGAAATTCAGTTATACAAATGATTAAACTTAATTAATGTACAACTATAGAATAGCGTTTACATATATTTTGGTGAAACGTTTTATGGACACTCCCAAAAGAAATGGGTCAAGTTGATATGTAAAAACAGACAATATCGTTCGATTCATATAGGGTACTTTCATAACAACGCAAACGTAATCAGTATGACTAATTTGTAATCATAAAGAGGGTATTTTAATTAATAGCTGTTTTTTTTTTTAATAATTGCGATTAATTACATTTCGATTCCGTGTTGTTGCCTTAACGTCGTATTGATCTTAAGTTATCGAATCTGCTGTACGCCAGATAGTTTTGGAAGCAAGATGGCGACCTCTGGTAAACAGTAAGTGCCTTAATGCTAACTTACAACTATTTTGTCCGCTTACATAATACATGTATATATATATATATTTATAAATTATTGTTTATAATGATGGACATATCATGATGGTTGTGTGTGCATAGTGTTAAAGAGTATCTTGATAAAAATAAGCTAATCAAAATAGTCCGAGCCACTGAGCTAATGCTGCTATGCCCAAAACACACGTGAATCCAATAATATTAGCCACATTATAAATACATTGTATTTACATGTTGCATTTTACTCAAATCTAATAACGCTCTGTGTAATATTATTGCCTTTTTTGTTGTTAACTGTCCTTATGTGAAATTGGGAGTGCTTTGCTTGGCTACGTTACCACTGATTAAAACTCCCAGCTAAAACCAGCATACACTGGTTATTTGGTTTTTGCTGGTTTAAACTGCACATAGCTGGTCTCAGCCTGGGTAAAAAACTGTTTTTGACTGCTTTTATTTGGTTGGTCAGCTAGTCAAAACCCCTCTAAAACCAACTAAAGTTATGTCCAACCTGGGAGATTGACAGCCAACCAGCTTAGGCTGATTTTAGCTGTTTTATGTTTTCCCCACAGACAATGTTTATATATCTCACCATGGACAACAAAATCAGCCATAAGGGTCATTTTTTTAAAATTGAGATTTATACATCATCTGAAAGCTTAATAAATAAATGTGTGTACACATTATTTTTGATATATCTACAGTAGGAAATGTACAAAATATCTTGTAAATGTCTTTACATGATCTTTACTTAATATTCTAATGATTTTTTGCATAAATGAAAAATTGATAATTTTGACCCATACAATACTAAGTCATATTCATGTTGTCGTATGTGCATTAAAGGTATGGGCTCATTTTGTCCCAGAAAAATGCATCAAAATCTGCCCTTCTCGCCCGCCCCTGTGTGTTTGGAGATGATTCTGATGATGAGGTGACATCTTCTATGAATTTGAATATCACTTTATCTACACTTTCTCAGTGCACTGCAATAAAACACAATCTCTTATATTGTAGACCTCTGTCGGGGAGAGCTTGAAGAAGGAGGCAGCCAAAAAGAAGATGATGAAGCAGGTGAGCATGGAAGACATCCCAACAACCGTTGCATAATTATGAGGTTATGGTTATTATGAGGTGGTGTTGAAAACAGCTCTTTTGTTATATATCCCACTTCAGACCCGTCTTGAGATGCAAAAGGCACTTGAAGAGAACAGCACTGTCTATGAATATGACAGCGTGTATGATGATATTCAGAAAGAGAGACTGGAAAGCAATAAGAAATTGCTAGGTGGCACAGATAAAAAGGTATATTTTAAAACCGTATTACAAAAAAGTTGCTTTGTTCATTCAAATGACATTCTTAAGGCCAATTCACACCAAGAATGATAACTATAACTATATTAGCATCCACGATATTGTTTATTATAAGCATGGGCTACAGTTTTGTCATCTGCTGCTTTTAAATGCTCGAGCTCTTTAAAGCAGGATGTTTTCTGATTGGCTGTCAATGTTTTTAACATTCATTAGCTGGAGAAAAAAATGGTTCTTAAAGTGATTTTAGCATTATCATTTCTCAAAGTCGTAGTATGGACTTCCCTATTCTCATAAAATTAGAATGATTATTAAAAACTATATTTATTGTTCTAGTTATGGTTTTTGGTGTGGCTGGACCTTTATTTTAAACCAGTGTAAGTCTGTATACCTGCTGTACTACAGTATTATGCTTTGCAATAATTTTTTGAAGTAGCATGTTCAATAGCTAATTGTTCACTTCATCATTTTCAGCCCAAGTATATTAACCAGCTGCTCCGTGCAGTGGAGGAGAGAAAGAAGGAACAAGAACGCCGTGATGAGAGGAAAATTCAGAAGGAAAGAGAAGCGGAGGGCGAGATGTTTGCTGATAAAGAGGCCTTTGTCACCTCAGCTTATCGCCAGAAGCTTAAAGAAAGACAGGAAGAGTTGGAGAGAGAGAAGAGGGAAGCAGAGTTAGAAGGTGAGTTCTTGAAGTATAATGCAGTGTTGTTATGAGTATTAAAATGGACATATTTAATAGGGGTGTCGAAATTAATCGTTTCTTCGATGCATCGCGATGCAGATGAGGACAATTCTGTATCGGTTCAGTAATAGACCATAACCAATTATAATATACTGATTATTTTCTTACGTCATTTGTCACGTACGCGCTGTGTCGCAGTAGCATACAATGGCGAGACGTGAGTGAGAGTAATTAAAAAGCTCCAACTACTTTAAAAGCCGACATCTGGGCACATTTCGGCTTTTATGAACAACCTGGTAAGCACGACCTGGAGAACACATAAATGGATCTCCGCAAAATGGATATAAATCCAATCTACAATTCCCGCACTATATGCAGATCTATTTGAGTTCACGTTCGGGCTGCAACAACGAATCGATAAAATTTGATAATTAAAAGAGTTGGCAACAAATTTCATTATCGTTGTGTCACGCGACTATTATTCCCCTCAATAAGACGCGGAGATGTTTGAGTATTAAAAAAAGCACGGTTGAGCACAAAGCAGAGTGGAAGCGGGCGAGCTGTGCTGTACCCGTCATACCACGCAGCGGAAAAGCAAACCGAGCCGAGCCGTACCACTCGAAAAGCGGCATTAATAAAACTAATTGCAGAAAAAGCGACGCGACATGGCATGGCACGGGAGCACCACGGTGGTGATTCAGCACCTAAAACAAAAAAATCTTGGAGTCCTTGATGAGGAGGAAGGGAGTTCAACAGCAGGGTAACGTTAAGTCACTACAAAATCCCACTTTTGTTCCGTTTCGAAGTGAGGAGCGTGACGTCCCTCCAGTAGATCTTCTGGTACTTGTTTACTCGTTATCCAGCATGACAAGTTAGCGTTAGCTTGTTAATAACAGTAGTAAAGCAGGGGTGGTATAGTTTGGAAGACTAAAGACACGTTTTTATTCACTTGCCTTTTTTGGCCCATTCATTTTTCAATCTTTTGCTATGTTAATTTCGTTGACAAATAATTTGTCAATATTTTAATCAACAACATTTTTCACAGACAAAAAACGAGACGAAAATCAAAACCAGCTTTGAATGACAAAAACTATGACTAATATCTATTGTCATTTTCGGTCAGCATTCGGTCTTAAAGTGACAGCAGTCCATTAACCTGCTTCCATTTGTGCTCTTAATATTAATCAAACAACAAAAGACAGAGAAAATCACCTCTTTAGTTTTAATAAGGGTTCATTATATTTATTATACACTAATTATTTAATCCATATTTAATCTGTAAGGAATGTTGTATGCAAGTTGTTATAAAGAATGCACATCATTCATTGAAAAGAAGACATTGTGTTCTTCTTTAGGAGGAGTAGTTTTATTTAATTGTTACATAATATTTATTTTATGTCACAGCAGTTACATCTGTGTCTGTATTGCATGTTTAAACTTAAATATCATTCATATTAATAGGTTAATACAGTAGATGTTTTCTCCAGGAGTATATAATGGGTTTGGACATTTTAGAGAAATTCTTAAGGCATTACAATTTAACTAAACCCATTAAAATTTGTTTGTGAGTGTGTGCATCTGAGTGTAGTGTAGAGAAGTGTTTCCCAGCAGTGTTTTTTTCAGTCATGGCACCCTTTGAAAATGTTCTCCATTTTGTGGGTGTAACAGTACAGATTGCTCACGGTTCGGTTTGTATCACAGTTTTAGGTTCACGGTTTCGGTACGGTTCAGTATTTGCTATGTTTAGGGAAAAAAGACTGTCAAATAAAAATAAAGAAAATAATAAGAACAAATAATTTAAATACAAGCAGCAGCACAAATAAATACTATTGAGCAAAGATACTAATAAAACTAACATTAGTTTTCAGGTACAGAAATTGATCAAATGTAAAATAACATTGCATATTTGAGTGTATAAATTAAAGATTAATCCTATTAAACTTACAAAAGCTATTCAATCAAGAGCAGTGAGTGATGTCCTTGTCTTTTGTTGTTTGATATTAAACAGACTGCAGTAAAGGCTACTGCCCCTTTAAGACCTAATACTCGGATATGCGTCGTCTTTCTCGACTGTATAAAGTTTACTTAAAGCTACACTGTGTAACTTTTTTAGTTTATTCTTAGCTAAAAACACTTAGTTCTTTCAAAAATACATGTGCTCATTAATGTATATTTACTTCTTTCAAGTAATAAAGTATTCTCGTAAGTTTATAATATGCCATTGAAAATACATACGGGTAAGGGGTTCGAATGGGGGTCGCCATGTTGCCCCTCCATCTTGAAAGTACATTATCCAAAGAGGGACATACCCGTAAATTCAAGCTTCGCCTTTCGCGTTTTAACACTCGATGGCACCGTGTCTGGATCATAGGTCTGGATTGAACTGGAAGCCATGTTAATCTTGGACTAAAACGGCCACCGTAGGAGTTAAAACGAAATCGGAATTGGGAGGAACAGAACCTAATATTTACTGGATGGTCATATACCTTTTCACCGCTAGATGGGGGAAAATATCAGTGTAGCTTTAAGGCATATACAGACTATGTCTGCTAGAATACTCATCAAGATGGACATGTTGACATACTTTTTGTGTGAGTTTGTCCGTTCAAGAGCAAGACTTGAAAGAGATCTCAATATTTGCTCACTGTGAGACGTGTGCGCGCTTCCGGATGAGTGCACAGAGAGACAATTTTTCTCACCGGGTGGGTGATGACAGCGAAAATGACTGGTCATATTCGAACATACGGCAGCACTCGCATGCATTGAACAAAGTTTACAAAGAGAGAATTATTTGAAA
Organism: Romanogobio albipinnatus; assembly: GCA_023566225.1. Lineage (NCBI taxonomy): Eukaryota > Metazoa > Chordata > Actinopteri > Cypriniformes > Gobionidae > Romanogobio > Romanogobio albipinnatus. The sequence goes on along the minus strand of CM042255.1, from coordinate 18,643,723 downwards.
AATAAAAAATAAAAAATTATATATAAAATATATTTATTTGCAGGACTTTTACACGGCACCCCTGCTCTCGTCAGGCGGCACCCTGGTTGGTAAACACTGGTGTAGAGAACAAGTTCTAACATCCTGTTTAGTTTTCTGATTAGTATTTTTCTTTATAAAAAATAAAAAAAAGATTTAGATTTATTGTAGCAACCTGTGCACTTTCTGAAGATTTTATTAACAATTTTTTTGTCAGTTCTGTTTTTAAATAAAGGATTGGAAAATAATGCTATTTTTAAAAATCCGATTCATTGATTAATCGATTATTAAAATAATTGTTAGTTGCAGCCCTAGTTCACGTCACCGAAAACAACAGATATGAGCTGCATTTTATTAATCATCAGCTAATTTCAAAATCAAAGACTGCAATAGGAGAGCGTGCGGCAACAGCACTGGTATGATCATTTGGTTACTTTACTTTTAATGAATATGATTGTATGTTGAGCACCTACGACTTTACTTTCGGTAGTTTGTGTGTTAGCTTAATGAAGAGATACTCAGCTGCTCATCTGCGGCGATGCGTGCTTCAGTAGCGCTGTCATATTGGGCTATAACATGTCATATAGCCCTTAACACGCACTCACACATACATTTATTTTTAGCATTGTTGCAACCAGATGCATTCAGACCTTAGTTTTGACTGTAATGCGGCCCAGACCACCTCCTGAAGGAAGGCTTCTAAATGCTCCTGTGCCAAGATTTGTGTTTTGTTTGATACATTCAAGAAGCGTGTTTTCTTTGAGCAGGTAAAATTAAAGGTTCAGTTCATATAACTGACTGACAAAATTGTATACATGAGGATGCAGTGCATCGTCAATTCATCGTGATATCGAATTGAACCGAATCAATAATCATAATTGAACCGTGAGACCAGTGTAGTTTCACACCCCTAATATTTAATAGTGTTCTTTTTTATTTTCAGCTGCACTGGATGTCAAGAAGCAGAGGGATCTCAGTGGATTTTATAGACATCTTCTCAATCAGACAGTCGGAGAAGAGGCAATTCCTGATCGTAGTGCTCCGAGGTGAGACATATCCACCTTATCTTGCAATCCGGATAAAAGCTATTTCTTTATTTGTGCTACACACCAGTGTTTATGATTGTGATAATAATAACTATCAAGCACTGTTTTTGACTGCTAAAATAACAAATTAAATTATTTTTTTTTAAACAGAGTTCAAAATGGCTGCACCTGCTCTTACAATACAAATAAAGGGGATATGTTTCTCATAGATAAGGGCAAAACAAGCAGGGACTTCAAGCATGAAGTGCATAACAAACACAATTACACACCCCAGGTTAACATTAAATTGTTACATGTAAATGGTCTTTTGGTACAGTTACGCTCATAAGTTTACAAACCCCTTGCAATACATGCAATATTCTTAATATTAAAGTAAATATGTAAATTTTAAATAAGCCTTCATAAAAGTAAAAAAATTTTGGCCAAAATAAATATGTTGTAAATATCTGTTATATATTATTTAATAAAAAAAGTATTTGGATTTTCTTATACTGCAGAACCTGACTGTAATTTTGGGTTTTTTTCTCATTCATGCAGTATGAGACATGAAGAGATCAGTTTAAACCGCATCATATATCTGAAAAGGTTAAATGGATAGTTCACCTAAAAATGAAAATCATAATTTACTCACCCTCAAGTTGTTCTAAACCTGTATGGATTTCTTTCTTCTGCTGAACACAAAAGAAGATATTTTGAAGAATATGGGTAACCAAACATTGACTTCCATAATATGGAAAAAAAAAACTATAGAAGTCAATCATATCCATCAACTGTTAGTTCACCGACTTTCTTCAAAATACATTCTTTTGTGTTCAGCAGAAGAAATAAATCCATACAGGTTTGGAACAACTTAAGCAAGGAACACACCAAACAGACGCCGACCAACTAGTGGCAATGAAAGCAGACTGCGGAGTTGGCTCACGTCAGCAGCGTCTGGGTCCAAAGTTGCCCTGACACACCAAGCAGACGCTCGACATCTGACGGCCAAGTAGCACGTCCGTTCTGCGCCTGCGTAAGAGTAAATAGCTTTCCGTACCACCTAGTGGCAGTAGTCTGTTTTCGTTATTCAAAGCAGGAAACCGTAAGAGCTACAGGGATATAAACAAAGCACCTCATAATCTCGCTCACCACAGACGATCGCTTCCTTTTTTTTCTTGTGCACTGGTTCGCTAGCTGAACAGCCAATCAGAATGATCAGATGGCCCGTCAAGCGCCGACGTGTCAACATTCAACATGTCGAATCGGCTGAAAAATAGCCGACGGTGCGGAACACACAGAGAAAACTTAGTTGGCCGACGCACGAAAACTGCCCGACGTCCGACCGTCGGCTTGGTGTGTTCCAGGCTTTAAGTAATGACAATTTTTGGGGGGGAACTATCCCTTTAACTGAACTGCTCTTTTATTCTGTTACTTGTCCCATTTAAAATTGCAGAGACTATTTGAAAGTTTGTGTAGCTCTTAAATCTCTAAAATTATTAATCATCAATTTGAACATGTTTTAGAGAGGACAAAGCTACAGGCTCTGCAGCAGCAGAAAGGCCGCCGACCCCGGAGCCCACACTGAAACGAAGAGAGAGTGAGGCTGAATCCCACAGTGATGAGGACCAGAGCGATAAAGGAGCAACGTTCAATAAAACCATCACAAGCAGCAACCACTCAAAACGAAACTACAGACAAAAATCCCCTCGTTCAGACAGTGGTGATGAGCAAGACCGGGAGAGGAAAGAGGTTAGAGAGAGGAGTCACAAAGATAGAGACAGGGATAGAGCAAAGGAAAAAGAGAGGACAAGAGACAGAGGGAGGGAGGACAAGCACGGTCATAGAAAGGAGGACAGGGACCGCAGAAGAGAGAGGGAACGAGACAGGGACAGAGAAGAGGACCGAGGCCGAGACAGGAGGGACAGAGACAAAGATGACAGACATGGTAAAAGGGACAGAAGAAACGGCAGCCCAAAATACAGAGAACGGGAACGCAAAGGAGAGCAAGATCGAGACCGAAGAGACAACAGCCCTAAGTACCGAGAACTGGACCGCAAAGGAGAGCAAGATCGAGACAGAAGAGACAACAGCCCTAAGTACCGAGAACTGGACCGCAAAGGAGAGCAAGATCGAGACAGAAGAGACAACAGCCCTAAGGACCGAGAACTGGACCGCAAAGCAGAGCAAGATCGAGACAACAGCCCAAAGGACAGAGAACTGGACCGCAAAGAAGAGCAAGATCGAGACAACAGCCCAAAGGACAGAGAACTGGACCGCAAAGCAGAGCAAGATCGAGACAACAGCCCAAAGGACAGAGAACTGGACCGCAAAGGAGAGCAAGATCGAGACAACAGCCAGAAGGACCAAGAACTGGACCGCAAAGGAGAGCAAGATCAGTCGGACGGAGAAGGCCAGAAAATGGACAGCAAAATAGGGGATGAAGAAAAAATGAGCGAGGGGAAAACTGACAATGCTAAAGAAGAAAAGATTATGGAAACTGAAGATAAAAGTGATGCAAAACAGGAACCTAGTAAATTTGCAAAACGCAGCAGTGATCAGACTGTAAGTTCAGCGAGAGAGAGATACTTGGCCCGGCAAATTGCTCGTTTTGCTGTGAAGCCCTACATTGAAAAAGATGACGACTAGCGAAAGGATTGACCATTATGTCGCACTTTTAAGGACATCGTGTTTCCCTCTTTGAAACAAGAAATATTGGTTTGGTAAAGGCAAATAATTGAAAAAACAAAACTTTAGTGTTTATGAACAGAGAATGTTTATTGGGTGTTTTTTTTTGTAAATTTCACTTTAATGTACAATTGTCCATTGGTGTTAATAAAATAAACCCAAATAGTACTAATTGTAGCAAAGCTTTTTAGGGGCTGTTTACACAACATTGTTGCGTTTTGGCCGTTCATTTACACGTCATATTTGGGGGCCTGAGAAGGCAACTTCTTTTTATGTGTTCCATCTATAAGCCCAGTCTTTCTTTTTTTACACAGTGACCTCGCTAACTACTGGCCTGGCATGCATAATACAGCTTTTTTTTTTCATTGTCTGTGTGAACAGGGATAGATGAGACAGTCATCGGTTCATGATAAACGCAAAGAGTACATTGCGATGTTGGGGTAACAGATTAGGACCCAAGACCAATAGTGAAAATTGAAGACCACGAGTCTGGAGTTAGATTAATTAAAGAGAAATTTACTGAAGAAAGTTTGCAGTTTCATCAGCAGAAGCCAGCTTCAAGTCTCACAAGTTTGTAGGCCGCGCTCACTCTACAATTTCTGAACAGTTATACTGTTCTCAAGGTCCATATATCACCTGATGACGCTGGCAGGCGCCAGCTTCCCCAGAACAACAAGTCCACCCATCTCTTAGGATGCGTGTGGTCCACATCCAATACTGATCTGTAACACCGAATACTGCTCATACACAGATAAAGTCTCACCAAGGTTGGAGTTGGTTGAGCTCTGGTCCAAACCAGAGAAAGTTTTCCAAAACATACTGATAACATGTGCTTTTCTCTCAGTGAGAGAGACAGACAATAGTACAGACCATATTCATCTTGATTCTTTAAGGTTTCAGTAAGAGGAAATATAAAAATAAAATGAAAGCCAAATCTCTGGAAGCCGGGGCTAAATGAGCAATCAGTTACTGCATTCCTGTCGAGTTAGAGGTGTGTGACGTGACGCCTCCAAAATCCAAACACAATAAAGTGAAATCAAGTGTTTTTGCAAAACGCCACACCACCAGGACAGACCCGACAAACTGAAATCATGAGAAAAGGACAGTCTACACTGGAAGTAACATTTCAGATTGATTTAAGATTACTGCGACAAACATTGGGTTTATTAACTTGCACGGATTAATTGTTCACCCCAAGACCTGTAATGTGTGCTTAGTAAATAAATTTACCCCATTTCATGAGGACTTTAATCCACAGAAATGGGCAAGGGCAATTAGCCACGTCACCCTTATTTTCCCCAGTGTACAACACGCACAGGTCATGATTATTTGTTACAATTGCATTGTAGGCAGTGGTTTCCCCTCACAAACAGAAAACAAAATATGTGAATAAATAACTTTTATTGGGTTGAGATTCTTCACGTTACAATACCTACAAATATTAAACTCATAGGACACAAGGTATTCACAGAAGAAAAGTCCAAATCTGAAGTAGTCTCAATCCCCTTCGTTTGAAATCTGGTGGGCAAAAAGAAATAGAGTAAGACAATTTGCAGGCCAAATTTCACAACAAAATTTGTTTTGTTTCGAGTCAGAAAACCGTTCATCACCACTGATCAATCTGACGGTAATTCCAGCTATAATCAGTTTAGGTTTCATCATAATGAGCTCGGGAATGAGGATTTAGGCTGCCTTCACGCGTTATCGGAAATGTCCTTGTTCCCCACTTTAGAAGTTGTGATTACCAGCTTGTTGCATTCAAGTGCTTTGTCGTCAGAATGAACAGGAATCATGGTGGACACCAGGTTTATTCTTGCCCATTTATTGGGAAAAATCTTAACCAACATCGTTCTCCCGGCCACCATGTTTAAAGTTTATGACACGCCCATCTCGGGAATTTGGGTATCAATTTCGATAGCACTTGAAGGCAGCATTACAGGAAGTTATAGTTAACAGCGTTTCAACATAACTTACCATAAATGTGTGAACTCCTGAAAGAGATCTGAAAAGACAAACATCTCGTTAAGGAGCAGCTCATACATGTGGGAATTACTTCAGTCACATTTAATGTGCTCAGAAAACCGATAATCACCACTGAACCATCTGACGGTAATTCCAGCTATAATCAGTTTAGGTTTCATCATAGGCCTAGTTATGAACTCTGGCGGTATTTAAATATCAGCATTACTGCAGAACTCACCATTAATTTGTGATGCCCTCGTAAAACCCCTGAAAAAGACAGACATCGTTAAGGAGCAGCTCATACATGTAGGAAAGTACCTAGTCCACATTTAATGTGCTCAGAAAACCGATAATCACCACTGAACCATCTGACGGTAATTCCAGCTATAATCAGTTTAGGTTTCATCATAGTTATGAACTCGGGCGGTACTTAAAAATCAGCATTACTGCAGAACTCACCATCAGTTTGTGATGCCCTCGTAAAAGACCTGGATAAAACAGACATCGTTAAGGAGCAGCTCATACACGTGGGAAGTACTTCATCCACATTTACTAGTGTGCTCAGAAAACCGATCATCACCACTGAACCATCTGACGGTAATTCCAGCTATTTTCAGTTTAGATTTCATCACAACACACAATATAGAAGAACACAATGTTTGTAAAATAGGGGAAACTGGGCCCATTTTGTCTTACCATAAATTAGCCGTATATTTTATCGAAACTCAGCTCAATACATGCTCTTGCTTTGCCACTTCGGAACAGAGAGACCTAGCACGCGTGCGCATCGTGATTTATATACACGAGTCGCTCGATGACGTAGTTCTTTCTGTTCTTCTGGTATTGAACACTCCGCGCGTTCTGCTCATTTCTGCCAACTACTGGATTAGTTTATAACCCTCAAATCATATTTTCGTGGGGCGGGAGTTGATTTTGACCTTTTGGAATGGGTTGAATGGTTGTGGTTTGTGAGTGACAGTTTTTTAGGGGCCAAGCACTGAAGGTGCGGAGGCACCTATTGAAACCGTTAGATTTCTTATTATTCCGCCATTGAAGTCTATGGCAGCCCATAGAACCGCTTGCAGGAAAGTTGTGAAATTTGGCACAATAGAGGACAGTCCCAGCATTAACCACACCAATTTTGGACTCTCTAAAACAATCCCTCTAGCGCCACCACATGTCCAAAGTTTGACTCATATTTTGGCAAATAACTTTTGAACCATAAGGGCTAGAAACAAAATTTTTATTTCACCGAAAAACCTACTTTTGCGAACTCCTCCTAGGCCGTTGCTCCAATTTGCATGAAATTTGAACCAGATCATCTTCAGACTATGGTGACAAAAGTGTATTAGACTCAAGATGATTAGTCAAACTGTTCTTGAAAAACGCTCCAATGAAATCGACAAAGTGCCCACAAAAAGTCAGGCTCTATCTCCGCAACGCTTTATCGTATTCAAACCAAACTTGGTACATGTCATCACAAGTATGGCCTGAGGCAACATGCAGCGTTTCGGCGCAATGCCACCTACTGGTCCGGAGAAACAAAAATTGGCTGTTTTTGCTTATAACTTTTGAACCGTTTGTCCAAAAATCCAACGATTCGTTAGATCATTAGATTCAGGACGGCATGCCGAGTCGTCTGATATCCAATTTTACCATATCGGCCATTTTGACTGTAGGCCATTTTGAATTATGTGCTAAAATGCTGTATTTTATGAACACATGAACGGACTCGGTATGGGTCATCAGCACGATGCCCTGAATGAGCCCAAGAAGTTTCGAAACAGCGCCACCTAGTGGATACATTTTTTATAACGCTTATAACTTTTGGTGAACTTAATTTATTTTCATGGGAGTCCAACGATACCAGACTTGCTAGGTTTCGGCATATGACTTGTGCAGCGTTTTTTTTTTTAGCGCTTCACAGTAGCTGATATCTTCGAAACCGCTAGTCCGATCGAGACTAAACCAGCATCAGAAGTTCGAAAACATAGGTCGATAGCTAAACCCTAATGCCCAAATGTCAAAATATTGATAGTAAGGGGGTGTAAAATCCAATCAAAGTAAGGTGTAAGTCATTTTTCATGTTTTTTCATATAAATGTCTATAACTCCAAAACGAAACAAGATATTTTCACCAAAATTGACACAGACATGTATGGGCTCACTCCGAGGACACATACAAAAAATGGTAGGATTGTGCCACTTGGTGGCGCTATAATAGAACAAAACATGAAATTCCCATTGACTACAATGCAGTATTATGATATAAAATGCTATGGTTTACAAATGAATTGGTGTATCATTACGAAACTTAGTATGTTCCATCAGCACCATGCCTTTAAGGTACTTAAAAGGTTTCAAAACAGCACCGCCATGTGGTCCATACTTATAATGAAAAGGCCTCTTGAGGCTATATCTCTGCAATGACATATTGACACTATATTGACACCCTGCTTTGATACATTAACACCAATCTTTGCATGTGTCATTGTTCCCTTATTCTGACCACACCACATCAATTTCGAAACTGTGTCACCTATTGGTTGAAAGTGATAAATCATTAAATCATTATTATTGACTGTATTTATAATTTTACAGCTATTTTGCCTAAAATCACCTTAATAGGTCTTTAATTGCTCATTGCTGCAGTTGATCTGACATTGCCAGCCATTTTGGCACGTCTTGTCTTCTTCTTTGCGCTTGTTATTATTATTATTATTATTCAGCCGAAAGTCTATGGCAGCCCATAGAACCGGTTGCACGAAAGTTGTGAAATTTGGCACACAGATAGAGGACAGTCACAGCATTAACCACACCAATTTTGGAATCTCTAAAACAATCCCTCTAGCACCACCACATGTCCAAAGTTTGACTATACATGTTCATATTTTCACTATAACTTTTGAACCGTAAGGGCTAGAAACAAAATTCTTTTTTCCTCGGATTCCTTGGCTCAAGCCAATTCGATTAAGTTATAATTAATTTTCCAATAATGCTAATAACTTTTGATTAAATTTGATTTAATAGATTTGTTGGGTCATGCCAAGAACATAGATTCCAATTTTACCATATTTGGCCAAATATTCTGTTCGCCATTTTGATTTCATTTACAAACCTACTTTTTCAAACTCCTCCTAGACCATTTGTCTGATTTTCACCAAAATCGAATCGTAACATCTTCAGACTATTACAGCAAAAAGTTATTAATTTCGTGTCAACAGACAAAACCGTTTTCATATACTGCAGCGACAAAGTTGAGCCATGATGCCAAAATGACTCTTGAGGCTGTATCTCTGCAATGCTTTGACATAATGACTCCAAACTTTGCCTTTGTCATTGTCATCTCACTCTGACCACACCACATCAATTTCGTTACTGCGCCACCTATTGGTCAAAAGTGATAAACCATTAAATTATATTATTAGTGACTGTAAATATGATTTTTCAGCCATTTTGCCTAAAATCATCTTAAAATGCCTTTAATTGCTCATTGTTGCAGTTGGTCTAACACTCTCAGCTATGTTGGCATGTTTTATTGGCTTGTTTGCGCTTGGCCCCGTTAATTGCTGCTCGCAGCTATATTTTTAAACTATTATTAATTGCTTACGTAACTCAAAAGTGAGTAAACCATAAGCCAAAAGGAAAAGCCAGAGGTTAATAACATTTGAATCCAGAAAAGGATAATAAATAAATAAATAAATAAATAAATAAATAAATAAATAAATAAATAAATAAATAAATAAATAAATAAATAAAGAGGAAATAAAGATTATATAGAACACTTACATATAACAATCCTCCTCACAAAAAATAGTGTGAGCATACATTCAGTGTTTTTGGTAGCTTTTTTGTTACAGGGGGTGGCTAAATGTTTAATATAAATCTTAATATATTTTTGAAAGTGAGAAAAATGGGGGATATTTTGCAAGCTTAGTTACAAAGAAAATGGCAATTTTCATTTTGCTTCTCAAAAGTGAAAAACACAAACAAAACCTCCTTAAAATAAATCTCAAAGTCTTTATAGGCTATATGAAAGTTACAATGAACTTGTAGTTTTCTTGAATGATCACAATGCCAAAAAAGATGCAAAAGAGAGTTTCTGGTTGTGAATCACAGAAAGTAGGCTATAATTCTCAATTTAAAAATTTGACACAATAAATGTTATCAGGATAATACAGATGAATAAGTTTAAAATAAATCTCTTTGACCTGATTTACCAATAGACGCTTGTTAGGAAGAGTTCAAATCTTCTTCCACAAAAAAAATGTCCAACCTGTTCCATCTTGAAATGGCATGAGGAGTGGAGACAAAATCATTAAGAAATAGGAGACGTATGTTTTTTTATTTTTTTTTTATTTTTATGTCGTGGATGAATTAAAGCATATATCTCATGCGAGTCAGCAGGGTCTGGGAGAGGCAGAACTTGACAAAACTCTATTATAACCCTTAAATAGAATAAGGGCATCATAGCACTAAATACAGTTTCTGAAAATAAATGCTGTGATGTTATTTACATTAAGAGGTGCATCAATTTTTGCTCAAGATCTTGTATTGACAATGCAAGAGTCTCCTCCAGAACATCCCAAAGACTTTCAATGAATTTATATCTGAACTCGAGGTGCCAATTCATGTGTGAAAATGATTCTTCATGCTCCCTCCCAACCGTTCTTTCACACTTTGAGCCTGATGCAGCTTGACATTGTCATCCTGGAATATGGCCATATGTGTCTTTAAACACGTTGTTTAAGAAATAAAAAGATACTCACTCCATTAATTAGGATTGGGAGAACTGTTGCCAAACATATAACATGCTAGAAACAATAATGATATAATCATTGACTCTTAAGCAATTGCCTATTTAAATTCAAACAGCGACTTTATTTTGGCCGGGCAATGTATGTTTCCAGGTCAGCCAGTAGGCATTAGGAACGAAGTCTTGTTATTGGTGATAGTAGTAGCCTACGCATACCAACAACAAAAACAACAACAACAACAAACTTTTCCTGACTGAATATTTATATAAAAACATCCGCAACGTGCGTATATTATACAAGTAAAACCTGAAGGAAATGAACACGTGATGCGCGATGACGTCTGAGGTCTAAATATGACGCGGATCGCTATCGGTTTGCTAGCTACGTTGTTTCCCTCCATCAACACTGAGCAGAGACGGAAAGTTAGCAAGTTGATGATCAAAACTGACAACACCGGATTCCCGTTTGCCCTAAATATAGAGCCCTTCGAGCGAGGAACTCTTTACTGGACGACTGAATTAACAACCACCGTAGAATAAACGGTAAGACTGATTATTTCCGTTTGTTAGATAAATAGCGTTTCAAACCCGTTTGCTAGCAAGTTAGCATTTGTAGCGAGCCATGTGAATTTGAAAGTAGAAACTTTGCTTATGACATCTATATATCTGTATGGGGGATTAAACAAATCGAAAGGTGTTTGTAAATAATTATATCGATTGAAAGCAGGTCGTTGAAGCTTTAAATAAATGTATTTGAAATAGAAACTTTAACGTAACATAAGCACATGACGGCATTGGTTCGCACTTGTTTGTACAGACTGGTTCGCTCAGGTTTAATCCGGCACAAACCAAAATATTTATGTAATGAAGTGTGTTGGTGAGAACAAGTCACATTTCAATCATAAAACCTTAAAGAAAATCTAATTACACATCCTCATAGGCCATAAATCCTCTGGCACATGACATTTCTGGTGCCCAACGTTGCTAATAGACGTCAAATCTCACATGAACAATAACAATATAACAATGACAAGTTACCTGAAACATGGCTCTTCACGGGACATCATATGTTACTGTTTTGAAATGCCCTCAGATTCCTCTTTATCAGATTAACAACATTTCTCGTGCAAGTTCATTTGTTTCTGTATGGGTGTTTGGACGGTATGAAAATGTGAATTATGCAAAGGCAGTATTCATTTAAATACTTGCTATGTCCAGTTAGTCTTTGTGGTTGTGTAAATGTAGAAAAGTATTTATAAATGTTGCTAGGTTTTTTGTTTCCAATAGTAAAATATAGTAATTATAAAGAAACAATTGAGATTAAATAGTATAATCTATTTTAAAAAAATATCTATTTTATCTAATTTATTTTAAACTGAACGGTTTATATTAAAGTCAAAATTTCACATCTGTTTTATGTTTTGTATAACATTTGATGCATCAGAGTGTGGATATTAGACACTGTAATATAAAGGCCCAAACTGAGAACACATGCAATTTTGGTGCCTTTGCTGTATTTGTATGGCCAAAAGATGAAATTCTTGGGGGTATTCCAGAAAGCAGATTGTGACATACCTGAGTATGTTCAGAGTAAGCGAGCGGATAACCTCAACCTTTGGGTCCAAAAACAGAGGTAACTTTCAGGGTAGCCATAGCAACTTACTCTCTGAACATAACCTGCCCCAGAGTAGGTTATGTTTCAGGGTTAGTTTGCTTAAGAGGTATTCAGATGTGTTTTATATAATTAAAATACTTATGTTAATATAACTACATTTGTTAAATAGTTATTTATATAATATACAATACTATATATTGATTCTAAAGCACTATTATGACAAGATAATGTTTAAATGTTAATTCAATTCAAATGTATTTATTTTATTGTCATCTCACACATGGATCTGCATTCAATTAATTAGCATCACACAAACAATATAATCCTTATTCTCAGTGAGTAAAGATTACTTATTAAATTAAAAGATTGAAAATATGATTGCACAACCACCAAAAAGGTGGCGATGTGCACTAAGTAGAGGAAGTAGAATGGTGTGCTTTTTCATAGCATCTGTTTCCAGGGTGAATCATCGATTCATGGCTCTGTTGAGAATGTCTTGTGTGTTTGTGGTTAACATACTCTGGGTTGGCTGAACTTGCTCCCGGACACGTTTTTGGAACCAGCATACCTCGAGTAAGCAAGGTTTGGGTTAATCAACCGTGAGTTTAAGGTATATGTGATGGTAAGTTAACCTTGCTTTCTGGAATACCCCCCTGTAGTCGTGCGGGGCAAACATGTAATTCAATGCAATACAATGATAATTGAGAGAACTATTCTTCAAAAGCCTGATCTATCATAATTGATGCATACATAATACAAAAAAGATAAATGAGGCAGAACTTAATTCAGTAGTACTACTTTGACACTTATTGTAAGGCAACTTACTTAATGCTTTTAATGTTTTTGTCACTTCCTATAAGACCACAGTCAATTATTCCCAGCAGTTGCATATCCATAGCAGGTACACCACACCAGGCAGAGATATGGATTATTATGGAAATAAACTGATTTCCTACGACAATATTACAATGACTGAATTAAAGAATAAGTGTATTTTGCTGTTCTAGAACTGAAAGCACTTTTCTTTTGTGTAGACATATGCAGGCTCTATAGCAGTGCACGATGTTCAACAAATCTTTTGGTGCTCCCTTTGGGGGAGGGACAGGAGGATTTGGAACTTCATCAACATTCGGGCAACAAAGTAAGTTAATATGTCTGCTAAAGTATTTCATGTATAGAAAAATGAGAGAACCAATAATTAATACTGCACAGAGACAAAAATAATTTTTTGCTACCTTTGTCATCAGATGCTGGGTTTGGAGCAGCAGGGGGCTTTGGATCTACAGCGTTTGGTGCGACAAACAACACAGGAGGACTGTTCGGAACCACCCAGAACAAACCTGGTAATGCAGAATCTCACAGCCTTCTCAAAGAATACTCAGAATGAATCACTTCAGGATTTAGTTGAGTTGATATAGTGATTTTTGAAATATAAATAGCTTATTGATGGATACTTGCTTGTATTTGAGACTCGTTTAAGATTTATGCATCCATTTATTTTGTGTGGATGCATTGGTGTGTTACAAGACCATTTGTTCTCACTGATTTGAGCACCATAGGATTTTGAGGACGAGAATACTTTAGTGTTAGTCTTTTGCAAAATGGAGCGTGATTACATCGATGAGTGGTGACTTGAGCTGTAACAGAACAAAATAAATGTTTGCTGTTGAGTGAGTCATCTTAGAAATGAGTTTGAGTCAAGTTGTGACTCGCTTAGAAGACTTATCTGAGAATTACTGATTTGAGGATGGATTGGAGGGAAGATTTAATGAGAAGCACTGATGTGCTAGGCATAAGATGAGCGGCCCCATAAGAAGCTTGTATTTGGTCAACCATGTCATTTGTCTTGAAATATTTGTGTTTGTCTTCAAGGTGGTCTCTTTGGCTCGAGCACTTTCAGTCAGCCCGTCACCTCCTCCACCAGTAGTGGGTTTGGGTTTGGTGCCACTAGTGGTACATCAAACAGCCTTTTTGGAAGCACCAACACCGGAGGTGGAGGACTGTTTTCCCAGCAGAATAATGCCTTTGGTGCCAACAAACCAGCCGCTTTTGGCAGTAAGTTTCCTGCAGAATGTCTGTAGATAAAAGTGGTTTGATTTTGTTGTAGAAGCGTCTTGAATGAAAAGAATAGCTCAGAAACAACAAACCTAAGTGACCGTTTGAAATGCTTTGCAGCTTTTGGTACCAGCACCAGTAGCGGTGGATTGTTCGGGACAACCAACACAGCATCCAACCCTTTTGGAGGAACGTCAGGCTCTTTGTTTGGGGCATCGAGTTTCACTGCTGCACCCCCTGGCACAACAATCAAATTCAATGTTCGTTTAGACATGGTTACACTTTTATATATATATATATATTTTGTTTTCTTCACAGATGCTCTTTGAGCTACCTGTTTTTATACAAGGTATTAAATCAAAATCTTTTTTTTTTTTTAAGCCACCAACTGGTACTGACACAATGGTAAAAGGTGGTGTGACAACCAGCATTAACACCAAACACCAGTGCATCACTGCCATGAAGGAATACGAGAACAAATCCTTAGAGGTAGGATGGATTCTCACTTTGTGAGAGTTGTTTTTAGTGGTGATCTACTGAAGAAATTGTCACAATCGCAGTGCACTGTTTGTCAGGTGCTTTGATAAGAAATTGTCTGCAGAGAACAAAAATGTGTAACAAACCTGTTGTCAAGAGTTTTGAGGATTTGGAGCCATGATTAAAATATCTATACCTTTCCTTCCTTGATCTAAGGAACTGAGGTTTGAGGATTACCAGGCCGGAAGGAAGGGTCCTTCCAATCCCATGGCAGCTGGCACAGGTGGTCTCTTTGGACCGACAGCTGCAGCTACTCCCAGTACTGGCACTGGACTCTTTGGCTCCTCAGCTCCGAACACTGGCTTCAACTTTGGCCAGAACAAGACCTCATTTGGCACGAGTAAGTGGTTGTACTTTAAGAATTGTTTTATTTATTTATTTATTTCTTGAATTTGTGTTAACTGTTTGCACTGCAGGCACTGGTGCATTCGGGACAACCACAGGAAGTTTGTTTGGCCAGCCGCAGCAGCAGCAGCAGCAGCAGCAGCAACAGCAGCAGCAGCAGCAGCAAGCTTCCAGTCTCTTCAAACCATTCGGCTCAGCCACCACCACCCAAAACAACACTTTCTCCTTCGGCAACACCAATACCATGGGCCAGCCCAACACCAGCACCATGGTGAGTTCTAGCAGGTGTACTAAATGTCTGGGCTGATTTACTAAACTGAACTTATTAATCTAAAATCAGGTTAATTCTGTGTTTAATACAGTAATTTAATTTCTAAGCAGGGGCTGTTTGGCAACACGGCTGCCTCTCAGGCCGGAGGACTTTTTGGAAACACTAACACGAGCACCGCCACAGGCTTTGGCACAGGAATTTTTGGTCAAACTAACGCCGGCTTTGGGAATGTGGGTACACAGGTGATTTCTGAAGAGGCTACAATTAGCTCTTTTTTTCTTCTTCTTTTTTTTACTCAAATTCTTTTTTTTGGGATTTTCACTGTTTCAGAATGGATAACTTGTGTCTTTATTTCACAGAATCTTTTTGGTAGTAAGCCTGCTGGATTTGGCACCACCACCACTAGTGCACCCTCTTTTGGCACAGGCACTGGTCTGTTTGCAAATAAGCCAACACTCACTCTAGGGACTAACACGAACACTTCAACATTTGGTGAGTCTTAATAATGAAATAATGAAAAACAGTATTTGCTACAATCAACCTTTGTTTGATTGTGAAAGTGATGAGCATCATTTCAATAGTGCACACCTAGATTTTGATCTAGAAATTCAATGCTGGTGTTTTTTTTTTTTTCGAAGGATTTGGTGCAACTGGTGCTGGTGGGGGTCTTTTTGGGAACAAAACTGCTACAGCTGGACTGGGAACAGGATTGGGAACTGGCTTTGGAGGAGGTACGTTTTAGGATGTAACCTTTTTTGAGTCATTTGTTATTGTGAGAATTAAAACCTTTGTGTATTTATCTGTATTTTCAGCTTTAGGAACTGGCCAGACGTCATTGTTTGGGAACAACCAGAACAAGCTGGGCTCCACCTTGGGGTCAGTGGGCACCTTCGGGACGGGAGGCTTCAACACTGGAGCCAACACTCTGAATTTTGGCGCTCCTCAACAGCCTGTGGGTTAGTGCAAATGCTTCATTAATTATTTCATTCCCAGAACTGGTTTCAATCAAGTTGAGAAGTTGAGCAATGTGAGGTAAATTTCTTTGAGGTTTTGTAAAATAAATAACTGGTATACTGCGTTTTTGTTCACAGCTCTGACTGACCCCAGTGCAGCAGCCGCTCAGCAGGCCGTCCTCCAGCAGCAGATCAACGCATTGGCCTACTCTCCTTTTGGAGATTCGCCCCTCTTCAGAAACCCACTCTCAGACCCCAAAAAGAAGGAAGAGGTTTGATTTTTACAGTTTACATGGTCCTTGCATGTCTTTGTGGTTAGGGCTGCACAGTTTGGTGAAATAACATTGAATTGTGTGTGTGTTTTTAAAAAAATATATATTATGTATATATGTGTATGTGTAGGGTTGCACAATTTGGCCAAATTTCTGTAAAAAATTGTATTTAAGAAAGAATATAGTAATTTTATTTTGCTACTAAAATGACTGCTGATATTTATGGCTGTCTTAATTTCTACATTTTTCAAATGTTTAACATCCTTGACTTAAAACGTCTCTTTTGTTGATAAGCACTGGTTGGGGCATGTTGCATTCCCAATTGACCTATCGGTAAGCCCCACCCCCCCTTAGTTACTGTTGCTAACTCGGACAAACAAACAGAGTTGCTAACAGTCTTACAATGACAGCTGTCAGTGTGAAAACCTTATCCCAAGTTGTTTTTGGACACAGAATGTAGCAGACCCTGTCTGAATGATGGCCAAACTTTACTGATGGTTTATTACATTTATTTTTCACTCAAAAAAAAAAAAATCACAGTAAGAGTTGAACAAAGCAGAAGTGCGCATTAACGTCTCATTCACAAACTCTCTCTCTCCGTTGCATTATCATTAACATGCACAGCAAATTATACAAAAACACAAATACAACTACTAACGTTAAACAAACATGTACAGAACGTGTGCCTTTTCAGGGGTGCTAATAAACTGTAAACTTTGGATCTGAAAACAACTCCGATAAACTGCGAGTGCGAGCTCTCCCTTTCACCACCCATAGACTATAATACCCATCAAAATAGGAGTCCTCCTTAGTAAGATAATGCAGACCGTAAACATATCTAAACAGAAAAATAAAAAATATATACAAAAATTCTGTGGCACAGAAGGACCACCTCTCGTCGAGGAGCATAGAAAGTGGGACTTAAATATAGGTAAAAGATTTTAAAATAAATGTGGGAGATTCATTTGGAAGCTAGGATTTAACACCGATCACAATGCAAACGGGAGAAGCCTCATGTTACGGTCGTCACGATCGGTAACCTTACACTGTTCATGGACCGCAGGGCAAGATTCAGAGACCACTGGTTTTTAACCATATGACACAGTATATGCACTGCTAATATATCTTCTTCCTCATTAGCGTCTCAAGCCCACAAATCCAGCTGCCCAGAAAGCCCTGACTACCCCTACTCAATACAAACTGACCCCTCGTCCTGCCACCCGTGTGCGTCCCAAAGCGCTCTCCTCCTCTGGCTCTTCCAAATCTCAGCTCTTCGATGGACTTGATGATGATGAACCCTCTCTTAACAATGGAGCCTTCATGCCTAGGTAAGAACCTGACATCATGACTGTAGCTACACCTGTTGCACATGTAGTGCACAAGACTAAATTGTTCCTGTCTGCATTCTGTGTTTTAGGAAGAGCATAAAGAAGCTTGTTTTGAAGAATCTGAATAACAGCAGTCTGTATAACAACTCTGTGAACAGAGAGGTTGATGACTTGGCCTCCCCTTCAGAGTACCCACAGAATGGGCTCAGGTAAGTTGACACTACTTCTCAACCATTGATGTGAAGTAATATTTTGCAGTCAGTAAAGAGGCAACCACAAATTCAATGTTTTCCTGTCACTTCAGTCTGAGTATGGATGAAGGAGAGACCAGAGATGTCCATGTGGAGAGAAGTGGGGAAGATGATCTAGAGGTCTCCAAGTTCTACACCAACCCGATCACCAAACCCATTCCACACTCCCAACCGAGTCCCTTGCTTCAGGACACTATCTCAGAGTTCAACATGCGGGGAACTGGCAGCCATCGCAATGGCCTGGAGGCCAGCAGTGAGGATATCTCTCTGGCTGAGGATTCCATTCAGGAGGAAAGAGATGAGGAGCTCGAGGCTCAGAAACCTCCTCACCCAGCTGGTACACTTGTCTCGATTGACGTTCCTTAAAACTGTATTTGATGGGCTTGAAATCTTTTTTTAAGCCATCTTATTCTGACCTCTTTCAGGTATAGTTCTTGGCCGTGTAGGCTACTACACCATCCCATCCTTGGAAGAGCTTGGAAAAATGTTGAATGAAAACGGGGAGTGTATTGTGGAGAACTTCACTGTTGGCAGGAAAGGTAAAACTACTGCATAAAGCATCACCATGCAAAAGAACAAATGAAAAAAAAGTAGCCCACCAGTGGAGCATGACATAATTTGTTTTGTGTTGTGGTTTTGCAGGCTATGGGTCAGTTTTTTTCTCTGGTGAGGTGAATCTTACCAACATTAACCTGGATGAGATTGTGCACTTCAGGCGTAAGGAGATAATCGTGTATCCTGATGACAAAGACAAGCCTCTTGTTGGAGAGGGACTAAACAGGTAATCTCAGGACTTAAAATAGATGTTCAAACTGTAACTGTATTTTGGAGCACGCTGCATGTGCCTGCGGGTCCTTAAAATGTCAATGTATTTAAAAAAAAAAATCTAATGTCATAAATTCTTAAAAAACAAACAAATGGTAAAGCAAACATCTTGATTTATCAATTGAAGTGGTCTTAAACAGGAATCAAGATGCAGCATAATGTGATTATTAAACTTCAAAAGGCTATGATTTCATTAATTTCAAATAAATATTTTCGCTGTACTTTTTAAAGTAAAAGTGTGACGCTGTTACCCAATCCACAGTCTCGTGGTTTCATAACATTTTGCAATCAATGAATACTGCATTTATTCCAATAGATGTTTTTAAATGCAGGCCTATAAGTAATTTAGGGCTGTCAAAATTAACACATTAATTTAGAGATACAATTCTTTTTTTTTTTTCATTTTAACGTGTTACAAATATTTACAGTTAAATTGAACAGAGAGCCGCTTCACAGACAGTGAATGACACTGGATGATAGCGTGATCATACACCTGAAACATAATTCATAATTCAAATGTCGCTTCAGACAGCACGGCAGTGCCTCATTGAGTTCTCTTTCATGCTTCAACAGACAAAAGTACAAAATTGTCACAATTCCCTTTTTAAGTATCCTCGTAAGCACAGTCTTAAGTCACAATTTTTTACAAGTGTAAATAGGATGTGTCAGATCCACATCATGTCTTAAAGTGACAGCAGCCTAATAAACCACTTGCTGTCTGTCAATAATGTTAATAGAGGAAAAAGACAGAGAAAATGACTCGCTGCTGTTGAATAAATAACTTCTGTAGCTTTAATATGGATTTCCAGTTTGTAATTTACGCAGTTAAGACTGCAGTGTTTTCTTATTTAATGTTTGTATATTTACCTGAATATCTTAAAGCATGGTGTACAAGGTTACATGAGTCAAAAACAACTAAAACAATAACGTTTTTGTGCATTTTAGCAGGGCAGGCAAAAATCTGAACAGGCCTGACTGGGCCAGTACAAAAAACCTTGCCGTTGAGCCCTGATATACTAATGGCACAGTTAAATTTATTACAATGGGTTGATGTTAAAATTGTTTTAAATTCGCTTAAGTGTTGTTTTGTTTTATTTTTTAAATCCTATTAAATGTTAAATTGGTAGCTTTCAATTATACTGTAATGTTGAATGCCTATAGTTAATGTTTAAAATTAAGAAAGACCCATTTAATATACCATTCTGTTTATACATTATTTTGGAGATTCAATGTGAAAGTATTACAATATAAAAATATATTCAAAATGTAAATGTTAGATGCGATTAACCGCGATTAATTATAGACTGCAATTAATTTTGATAATCGATTGACAGCACTAAAATAATAACAATTTTAAATACAGTTTGAAGCAGAAATATAAAAAAACAACAGTAAATCCCTTTTATTGAGTGATAATCACATTTTATACATTATTTTAATTATCCTCCTAAATTTTTTTATGTGCTCCTTGGGTAAAAAACAAACAAACTGTCAAGACCTAAATAAGCATCCAATAACTAAGCGTCTTTGAAACAGCGCTTCTCTTTATTACTTCAACTTAACGTTGTTTCCTGTAACACGCAGACGTGCTGAAGTGACTCTCGATGGTGTGTGGCCCAATGACAAGACAACGTGCTGTCAGATCAAGAGTCTAGAGAGGCTGAATGAGATGAACTACGAGGGTCGGCTCGAGGCAGCCTCGCGCAAACAAGGTGCCCGCTTCTTGGAGTACCGACCTGAAACTGGATCCTGGGTCTTTGAGGTACGAGCGCCTACTCCAAGTGCTCCACTTTGCATCATTTTATTTTCTGACTGGTCTTGTATTTCAGTTATGTTGTCATGTATAATACATTGTGAGAATGTAACTGAAATCTCCTCTACAGGTGGCCCACTTCTCAAAGTATGGCCTGCAGGATTCTGATGAAGAAGAGGAAGTCCCCCCGGCCAAGCTGGACCTGAAGAAGCTGAAAACAGGGATTCCCCCTGGGATCTCACAGCTTCCACTGACCCAGCAGCAGATGGCGCCACAGGCTCAGGTAGACTGAGGAACACACTGAGTCTGACACACATTGGTCTCCGGGGGCCACTCAAGTTCACTCATACCTGCTGTGCCCCCCCACAGTCCAAATCTACACTAGCAGCGGGGAGAGAGCAAAGAGTTTTAGTGGTTCAAATGCTTTTCAGCTGTGATGCAAAGAGATCAGAAGTTTTTGAAATGCTGTGCACACATTTTAAATATTATGAGTTTACAAAGGAAGTTCATATAATAAAGGGAGTTGCCTTTTATATAATATTTATAGTTTGTAAATTAGCTGGTGCTTTGAGTATAAAGACTAGATCTTTAATTTTCAGTGGCATATTAATTGTTACACTTGCTTGAATGAAAATGTTACTTTTCAACACAATGAGAGGGGGTGATTCTGAATGTGTATTAAGTGGAATAAGATGCAGCCAAGCATTATTAGTGTATTTAATTATGCTTGGTCTATTATCTTTGCCAAAATATAAAGTATATTTGTATGTTATGATATTTGTAGAACATGAGCAAAGAATTTGCTTGGCCAGATGTATTTTACAATTATTTCTAACAGGTGATTTGACATGCAATGATTAAAAGTGTGTCTGATCTGAGATATTCTACAGATATGAGCTTATGGGCTTTCAGAATGTTTTATTTTGAAGTATAGCCATGGGAGAAGAAAAAATGTATGAAAGGCATATGTGAATTTGTTTTGATTTTGTCATGTATTTCATTGACAAATAAAAGTACAATTAAAGATGAAATGTTTGTGTCAGGACATTTAATGGGTACATAATGCTTTCATAGCAGTGTGTTGGTTGACTGGTTAGTTGATCTACCATTATTTGGTAAAAATGTATATAAAGTTAACGGGTTAAAGCAGTTTAAAGATTATACAGAACTGTACTCTGCACTCAGATCAAGAACAAAGACTTGACTTGATCTCTTTGTGTGCATATGTGTAGAGTACTGCAGTACTTGAGCTGCTCAGCCGTGTGTCGGAGTTGGACAGTGACATGGCCGACATTACTCAAGAGCACCCAGTGGACAGTGTTTTGGGTGAGGAGGACGGAGAGAGAACTTATTTGGAGGAGAACAAGCTGAGATCTGAGACTCCTGCCGAGCATGAGCCCATGTCCGCATCCAGCCAGATTGCTTCCTCAATGGGCATCAATCCTCATACCTTACAGGTAATGTGCGAGTAATTGAGTCATCGATTGCAAAAATGTCGCATTCTGTCATTTTAGTAACGTTGATTTGTGTTCCATACAGATTATGAAGGCCTCTCTCTTTGCAGAGGATGATGAATGTGACTTCTTTCAAGAGCATGGTTCTTCAAAGCTCATACAGGATGTGGCTTCCCCAAAAGTTTTGCTTTCTGGAACTGGTCGGCCATCAAGTATGCCACTCTAATTCATTAGAAGCAGTTTACATGCACTACCGGTCAAAGATTTTGGAATGATTCATATTCAATTTCTTAATCTCATCAATGGTGCATTTGATACAAAATATAGTAATGTAGTGAAATATTACGATTTAAATTAACTATTTTCTATGAATATATTTTAAAATGTCATTTATTATTGTGACGGCAAAGCTGAATTTCTTCAATATTCTTATTATCAAATATTATTGGTACATAAATGGTTCTGATCAATGTTGAAAATTGTTACACTCCTTTATATTTTTGTAGAAATTGTGATACTTTTCTTTCAGTACAATTCAGCCATCACAGGAATGTTTTCAAATAGAAAAGTAAATTTTGTAATATTAATTCACTATATTAGTGTTAACTGTTTTTTTTTATTTAAAAAATGCAGCATTGGTGAACGTAAGAAACTACTTTCAAAAACATTAATAAAGTCTTTTGACGTGTAGTGTACTTGTTTGAAGTACACATCTTTTATACATGTCTGATATTACGGCTTTTCCATTACAGTTGGAGCCCTGTTACAAACAAAGTTTGCCTCAGGTGGAGGGCTTTTTCCCCAGTTCCCAGAGGCTCCTTTTGGTGGAATACCTCAGAAGTTTAGCAAATCACAAGTGTCTGAAGCCCCATGGCCATCATTGGGCCCATCCTTCCTGTTGCCAGCCCCTGCTCCGGAACCTGCGCTTCGGACCATTGGGGCCCGAAGGCTTGGTGGGCCAGTACCTCTGGACGGCTCCATAACTCTAGGGAAAGGCCGTTTACTGATGGATGCGGCTCTGTTCAGAGGGCGGTCGTTCAGAGTGGGCTGGGGTCCCAACTGGACACTGGTGCACTGTGGAGATCAACTTAGCGTCACAGAAACAATGAAGGAACAGGCAGCAGAGAGCATGGGATTTGGCTTCTTACCCAAACCAACCAAGAGCAAACCGTGAGTTTAACGTTTTCATAGTTAATCAGCACAAATGAAACGTACCTAAAGTGCAACATAATTTTTCTCAAAGTAATTTTACCATTGTTGCATCATACCAGGATCACTGAGAGTCTGTTTAAAGTGCGTATGGAGCAGGTGGTCGGCCTGGAGTCCAAGCAGTCGGCTGAGAGCCTTGCACTTTACCACAGGCCACTGGAGATCAGTCTAAAGCACAGCACAATCAACACAGAGGACCCTTGTCCTTTCATTCAGCCAGCGAGAGGAGTGAATGCTTTGCATGGTTATGCAGAATGGATTATGGAGGTCAACAAAGATACAGGAGGAGGGGATGGTATGAAGTGTTCTTAATATTTTATTTATATACACTATATAACACACACACAATTTGGGCTCAGTAAGTGTTTTTTATAATTGATCAAAAGTGACAGTAAAATTATTTAGCGTTTCAAAAGATTTCCATTTCATATAAGTGCTGTTCTTTGAACTTTCTATTCATTAAAGGGTTAGTTTACCCAAAAATGAAAATTAGCCCATGATTTACTCTCCATCAAGTCATCCTAGGTGTATGTGACATTTTTCTTTCAGATGAATAAAATCGGAGTTATATTTAAAATGGCCTAGCTCTTCTAAGCTTTTTAATGGCAGTGAATTGTTAAATGCACTTTTATGGACTTTAAAAATTACCCATCTATCATAACTGCTCCACATGTCTCTGGGGGGGTAATAAAGGCCTTCTGAAGCGAAGTGGCACGTTTGTGTAAGAAAAAATATCCATATTTAAAACTTTATAGCCTAAACTAGCTTTCAGCGGTACACAAATGAACGCAGAAGCACAGAGGATAGAGCAAAACAAAACACTGGTCATTAATTAGAAGTCTAAAACGAGAATTTTTTAAAGAAGAGAAATTGCGGAGGATTTCGATATAAGAGAAGAGGGGCTTGAATCCGCAAGAGGCGTCAAAGCTTGCGATGCTCCTGCACATCGTGTCAGGGGGTTACTCTTTTAGCGCAAGTCGACTTGCTACCGCTGACCACCGGAAGCTAGTTATTTTAGTCTAAAAGTTTTAATTATGTATATTTTTCTTACACAAATGCGCCACTTTGCTTCAGAAGGCCTTTATTAACTCCCCGGAGCCAGTTGGAGCAGTTATGATGGATAGATGCACTTTTATGGAAAAAAATTACCTAACAATTCAGTGCCATTATAAAGCTTGGGAGAGCCAGGACATTTTTAATATAACTGATTTTATTAATCTGAAAGAAGAATGTCATACACCTAGGATGGCTTGAGGGGGAGTCTAATTTTCATTTTTGGGTGAACTAACCCTTTAAAGGATCCTGAAAAAAATATATTAAGCAGCACAACTGTTTTCAACATTGAGTGCGTTTACATGCACCCTCATAATGCAATTATAATGGTATTTTGGCAAGATTGTGATTAAACTTTACCTGATGCAAACGCAATACTTCAATCAAACTAATGCGATTAAGCTCATAATTCAAGTAACCATAATCGCATTAAACTATGTGGCGTGCACCGATTTTAATTGCAATAAGCATTACCGCTCTAAATGCACATGTGCGCAGACGCGCACAGATGCCGTATGGCGTTCACACAACTTCATGAATGAACTTGTGACATTATTCTGTAGTTTTCTCTTGAGCAGTCTCTGCTCCGTATCTTCATCCAGACGGCGCGAACATGACAACAGCGTAGGCAAACCCGGCATTGCCATGTTCATCATGGCACTGAATAATATCCAGTACGTCTATACATTTATTTTGAATTTGATGCGAGTAGATTAAAACAATGGCTTGTCAGCGAATAATGAAAATTGCTTGTGAACTGGAGTGAAGAGTTCTGCTCATGTCATGTAAACATCTTACTGCGATTAAGACCATACTCTGATTATAAGAAATGATTGCATTATTGGTGCACATGTAAACGTAGTCAATGATTAATAAGAAATGTTTCTTGAGCACCAAATCAGCATATTAGAATGATTTCTGAAGGATCATGCGAACACTGAAAGACTGGAGTAATAAGGCTGAAAATTCAGCTTTGCTGTTGTGTGTAAATTTCTTAAAGGATTTTAAATAACTTAATGATAAAAACATGCATATAACAAATCATTTGATCTTCTACATTAGTTGGCCTGGCCCATTGGCGGCAAATTTGGACTTTGTGTGCTGCACTGTGGGGTCGTCTGGGGGACCGAGATGTGGAGACTGAGCAATACTCAGATTACCAGCAACAGCTTGAGAGGCGGAGGAGCTTCTCACACTGGCTCTCTGAAAGTGCAGCTGAGGTAATTGAGGAGGAAGTGGGCCGGGCCCTTCAGCGCAACCACGTTGAGGCTGTATTCAGTTACCTTACCGGCCACTGCATAAGCAAGGCCTGCAAACTGTCCCAGAAGAGTGGTAAGTGTGCACAATATTTTTTCTGAATGCAGTCAAGTTGTATGCTCAACGGCAGTATTAGTGGTTCTAATTGTGTGTGTGTGTAGGGGACCATCGCCTTTCACTGATGTTGTCTCAGGCTGTGGGCTCTCAGTTTTGTAGAGATCTACTGGCTCTGCAGCTTAGTGACTGGAACAGGATGCAGACAGACTCCTTCATAGAAGAGGAGAGGCTGCGAATCGTCGCTTTGCTTGCAGGCAAACCAGTAAGTAAATAAAATAAGAGCAGGAGCAGCTGTGTGTAAATTAAATGTGAGGCTTCTGGTATCATCCGCTTCCAGTTGGTTTTAGTCGTACAAAATTACAAAACGTTTTTTTGTTTTTTATCCTATTATTTTAATGCTCATTGGCCACTTTATTAGGTACACCTTGCTAGTACCCGTTTGGACCCCCCTTTTGCCTTCAGAACTGCCTTTAATTCTTTGTGGCATAGATTCAACAAGGTGCTGGAAACATTCCTCCTTTTTTTTTTCTTTAATAAAGGTGTGGCAGTCATCAGACAGCTGTATAAATGTGTGCTCCGAGCTTGACTGGAAACGGTGTGTTGCTGTTCATCTCTGGTACATGCTGCCTCCCACTGCATCTGTAGCTGATGCTCTCGCCAAATACGAGTCTGCATTTCAGGTACCTCACATCACAACAATGTTTGATAGCTATTTTTTTATCTTTGACATTTCATAATTGCACTACTGTTCAAAAGTTTGGGGTCGGCAGGTTTTTTTTTCTTCTGCTCTCCAAGACTGCAATTATTTGATCACAAATACAGTAAAAACAGAACAGCTATTTAAAATTGTAATAACATTTCACAATATTACTATTTAATTGTATATTAAAATTTAATTTATTCCTGTGATGTCAAAGCTGAATTTTAATATGCTGATTTGGGGCTCAAGAAACATTTATTCTTATCATTAGCTAGGCCCTCCTAAAGTTGCAAATTTAACTTGATTCTATTGTAATTAATGCACGTCTTACCAAATAAGCACATTTTTAGATTTCTCTTTTTTTTTATGTGATATCCCAAAATTCACAGAAAAATTGGTGGATGGAGCTAATGTTGTAAACAGCTATGCTGCTTTGTTTTCGTGGAAACCTGTACATTTTGTTGAGGACTTTCAGAACATTTTAAAGTAACAGCATTTATTTGAAATAAAAATGTCTTATAACATAAATGTCTTTAGTCCCTTTTGGTGAATTTAATGCTTCCTTGCTTAAAAGTTTTTAATTTCTTTAATATAATTAAAATAATCTTACTGAACCCCAAACTTTTGAATGTTTAATGTCAGGAAGTAACTTTACTCACCCTCATGTTGTTCCAAACCCATTAAACCAAAGACTCGTTCTTTAACACGCAAAGTAATTTTTTGATAAAAACACATGAATATGTTTCTAATGTAATCTGAGAGATTTATGTGATGTGACAAATTGAATTTAGGCTTTTATTCACATAGACATTCATCAACGCACACATCAGTTATGGTAAACGAAAGCGCAAGTGCGAGAACCAATGAGGTTAATTTTCACGTACTACGCAGCACGTTTGTGTTCGCTGATCAATGTTTATATGTGAATAAAAGCATTCACCTAAAGTGGTGAAGTCCATTCAGAAAATTTGGACTAAACCACATGAGTTTTTCATTTTTCTTTTTTTAAGTGTCAAAGTGGTAGTTGCGTGGACTGTCAATGGCGGGTCGGAAAGCTCTGATTTAATTTAAAATATCTTTGTTTCAAAGATGAACGAAAGTCTTATGGCTTTAGAATAACATGAGGGTGAGTAAATGATGGCCTTTTTTTTAAGATTGTGAATAAGTTATTTTAAATGCTGTATTTGTATGCATTTCAGGGTTCAGACGAAGTGAAAAGGTATGCTTGCCCTCCTTTACCTCCATATGTAGATGAACTCGAGTTGTTGGGTTTGGATGAAGAGATGGACGAGACTGAATCCAAAAAGCCACTCTATGACATCTGCTTCCACCTGCTTAAACTTTACAGTGACAGGTTTGTAATCACATCCTGTTTGATTCCTGATGATGTCCATTGGCTGTCTATGAATGCAGGCTGATTTTGTTCTTATACTATTCCCCCCCTCATAAGGCACTACAGCCTACAACAGCTACTTGATCCCAGCACAGTAACTGCTGATCATCTGGACTACCGGCTGTGCTGGCACCTGTGGAACGTGTTGCAGGCTCTTAACTACAATCACCTGTCCACCTCATGCCAGGGCTTGCTGCACACCAGCTATGCTGCCCAGCTGGAGAGCGCGGGATTATGGGAGATGGCTATCTTCGTACTACTGCACATACCTGACTCTGGGTAAGGGACTGCTTTTTTTGGAGTACTCATTTAGTTAGTGGTATATTGGTAATTGTTTTTTTAGTTGAGTGATTATAATGAGATGACTCCTATTTTGTGTACCTGTGTGCAGACGTAGAGAGAGTGCAGTGCGGGAGATGCTAAACTTACACTGCCCCCTTGAGGAGACCGAAGAGTCAATGGAGAAGGAGCAGTTTCTTACGGAAAAGTTGCTGATCCCCATCCAGTGGATCCATCAGGCCAAGGCCATCCGTGCCTGCAGAGAGGGAGATAAACACCATGAAGCCTTGCACCTTTACAAAGCCGGCCACTGGAATCACTGCCATCGGCTGGTCATCCAGCACCTGGCCTCAGGTTCGAATAAGCCAAAAATGCACACAAACATACTTTTTATGTCTCAAATACATTTTGTGTATGCGGCAACATAAACAATGCTTATTAATTTTGGCTGCCATTTCTACAAGTATTCATACTGTCTGTAGCCAGGGCCTAAAACTTTCTACCGCAAAATTTACTGGCCATAAATATATATATTTTTTTACCAGCTATTAGGGGTGTAACGGTACACAAAACTGACGGTTCGGTACGTACCTCGGTTCGGTATGGATTCGGTACAGCAGTTTTACAAAATAGCTTTTTATTAATTTTTATTCAACAGTGGTTTAATGAAAAAAAAAAATGGTGTCTGTCCTTAAATGAATTAAATTATAACTAAAGGTTTCTTAAAGATAATGCTGTAAACTATATAGGGAGCCCTTACTTGCATATAGCTATTAAAGATTAACAACAGAGCCAAAACTATTAGCCTAAATTCAGTTGCTATTTATTTTTAGATATAATAATCAACACTCATAAGCTTCACATAAGGCAGTTTTTGCATTAACTTCTAAATCTAATTATTATTATTCGTTGTTGAAATATAATAATTTAGTGGCTGTAATTTTCATGACAGGTTTATTTAAACATACTAGGGCTGCAACGACGCGTCGACGTCGTCGATGACGTCGACTACGAAAATACGTCGACGTGCGTGAAATGCGTCGACGCGTCGGCGGCACATTATTTACGTTCTAGAATGGAACAGAAGATCTAGAATAATGGCAGCTTCTGCTCCCGGGCATAGTGAAAATGATAATTTATCATATAAAGCCAGACCGCGACATTCAAACGTGTGGGAGTACTTTAAACAGAAGCCGAATAAAACTGTTCTTTGTTCGCTCTGTAACGCCGGTTTCACACTGCACGCGGTGGCAGAGCAGGAGCTGTGCGCGTGGAGAGCGGGAGCTTTCACACTGCAGTAAGTGTTGCCAAGTCCGCTTTTTTCCGCGGAATTGGGCTACTTCTACACTGTTGCCGCGGGCTGTGTCTCATGTCCGCGGGTTGAAGCAAAAAAACACACATATTTAACCCCCCGAACCCGATGTTTACCAGAGAACCTCCCCGAAACGCGATTGGGCTTGTTTTGGGCTAGTTTTGAGTAACGAATGGGTGGGTTTTGTTGTGTAAACCTGGCAACCCTGCTGCCAGTGTTCTCTCGCGCAGCTGAACGCGCCACGCGTGTATTGCAACAGACGGTCACATTTTCCGGGGTTCTTCTCCGACCCCAGTACGTCTCGTGGTTTTATTTATTATGGGCTGCATATATCTCCTGTATATGCGACCTGGTTCCGCTCTGTCCCAAACACATATGCATAATAACTTGCTGTATATAGGTAGTTTACATGATTAAAGTAACATTACAGTTAAGATATGCCTCTAGCTTTAATCATTTAAATGCGTCTTTGAAGTTTGGGCAAAAACTTCTGGCAGCTTTAGTCGTTGTTTATGCACATGTATCTTCAAAATAGACGACTAGTTATACATTAACACTATGCTGAAAGCTCCTGTATGTGAACCTTCTGCAGATAAATACAAGTGCATTTTCGTTTACTACTGACACAAATCAATAAGTAAATCATACTCAACTACTATAGTAAACAACTTTTCCTTATTAGGCCTACTCTGTATACATTTTATGATGAATAGTATCATTATATATTATGTTTAAAAAGCTTCTTGTGTTCATATATTTCATTATAAAATGGCATACTATGTACACTACCCTTCCTGAAATACAATTAATATTGTCATCATTCATTGATTTCATGTTAAAATAATATACAAATTCACTACCCTCTTTGAAATACAATAATCAGTAAAAAAGAATAATAAGATTAATCTGAAAAAATAATCGTTAGATTAGTCGACTAATCGAAAAAATAATCGTTAGATTAGTCGACAGAAAAAATAATCGTTAGTTGCAGCTCTAAAACATACATTAAATAAACAAGACATCACTAACAGGCTTAGTAGTATATAATGAATATATAGGCTAATATAATGAATATAACAGCTAATATAGTGCATGACATGTATTCAGTGAAAGCGTTGATTTCTCTAGTGAGCTAACAGCTGTGGACACTGAATGACTTCTGAGTAAACGTGATTCTGCATGACATTGTTTACAAGCTGTTTTATTGTCTTTCCGTGGTTGAAACACAGATGGAGCGATTACACGACATATGATACATTTCAGTAAGTTGTAATGTATCCTCAACATACCTTAAGATATATTAATTTATGTTTATTCTTTAGGAAGAGATGATCGCATTGACTCGCGCTGCCGCTTTAAGTTGAACTGATACGAGTCTATCAGTCACGTCACATTAAAGAGCGTTAAAACGGCATTTATCATTTGAATTTCGTGATAAAATGGACTGAATACTTAATATGTTCGTGTGGGAACTCGGAGTGAAGTGTGTTCCGCGCTTACAACAAGCCGACTGTTAAAGATTACATTCATAACCGTTCGGTACACGCGTGGACCGTACCGAAAGCCCTGTACCGAAACGGTTCAATACGTGTACCGTTACACCCCTACCAGCTATAGATACCAGTGAACATTTCACAATTCTCTTTCAATTTCGATACCACAGCTAAAACTACTGTTAGAATTCATAAAAATGTTATCGGCCAACTGGCAAGTGACAGAAAGGGCCAGTCACACTACACTACCCCATTGACTTCGATTCATATGCATTCAAAAGCAGGATACGGGAAACACAGGCTCACATGAAAAAGTGTTGTATTTTGTCTCTCACCTGCTAATTTGCAACACGCGTAGACACTGCAGGTTTGTAGCATTGCAGGAAAGTGGAGTAGATTGTTTATTTTTACATATTGGATTTGTTGAATTTGTTTCTAAAAAAGATGCTGCGCTAAAGTGTAATGTCATATCAAGACTGTTGCAGTGTCTGAAAAAAAGGTGCATGCCAAAAGTCTAATGTGACCATCTCATAAGTAGCTTTGCCACTGAGCCTTTTCCCCCATTTCACACTGAAGAGACTGAAAAAAAAAAAAGAAGAAAAAAAAAACCTTAACTCAACCTTTTGAAATATAGGCTTTAATTCAGTACTGGAAGTGATTGGCTTTGTGCCATTTGGATGTAAATTTGGTCCCCCAGCTCACTTTTTGGAATTCATGGCCAAACTGCTCAGTGTAACTCAGTCAAATGTATTTTCTATATAGAACTTTCTGTAAAAGTTTAATACATGTCTTCCCCCCCCCCCCCCCCCCCCCCCGCCCCTTCAGACTGCATTATTAATGATAATCATAAGTACCTGCTGGAATTCCTGGAGGGGTTGGCAGTGCCAGAGCGCAGTGTTCAGATTCAGAGCTGGGACACATCTGGACGGGTCTACCTTGATTATATCAATGTTATCCAGACACTGCAGGACATCCAACAGGTAACCTGCTGCTTCAGGAAAGTATGTTGCTTTAGTAGAATAAAAGTTTAAGAAACCACTAATGTGAGGTTATTCTACTTTATCTATAGGCTGAAAGCCCAGGTTATGAGCTGGAGCGACTGCATACAGAGGTGACGTCTCTCTGTGGGAGAATAGAGCTCCTTCCCTGTTCCAAAGCTAAAGATCGACTTGCCCAATCAGGTCTGAAATTCTTTTCCTGTGTTTTATCAGAAATTTATACTGCAATATTGTTGCTGTAAAGTCCATTTCAGTCGTTTTCTTTGGGTGTGTTCACACTTGGTTTGTTTGGTCCGCACCAAAAAAAACATTATCTTGGTCTGCTTAGTGTTCACATTGGCATTTTAACACCGAACCTAAAGACAGGGATATGTTCACAACCTGATTGGTCGGCTTTTATTATGTATATTTCACAATGGAACTTACCAAACATCCAAAACAGTGTTTGTGTGCTGGGCTAAATGCACTCATATGTCCATAGCCTACAAATTATGGTAAGATCTGATTGCGAGGAGACCCGTTTTTGCCTGTACCGAACTGTGATGGGCATCGTCGCGACTATGCTTGAGCATTGACTGGCATTGACTTGAGACCGGATGACTGAGGCAATTTTATTTGCAACATGGAAGGTTTTACAGTTTAAAATTCCTTTGGATCGGTACGATCAATTGAAAGGCAATTTAGAGTCATACACATATGCCACTTGACAGGCAACAGAAGGCAGATTTTCACTCCCTAAAGCAAAATCTAATTTCTTCAAACGTACAGTAGTGTATATAGGGCAATGAAAACATGGAATTTCATTGTCATTAACTCGAATAACACAACATTTTTTTAAAAGGCAGGTAAAAGCTAGCCTGGCTCTGCCCTCCTACATACTTCTGCTTAATTTTCATTTGCCTTCAGTACTCCATCTGGGACTGCGGTATATTCTTAGGTTTTCTCAGAACAAATTTTTACCGGTCCAATCAGCGAACAGAGCCACTCCGCTGAGAACAATGACGTTGATGTAGTGCGCTAGTTTGAGTTGTAGTTCAGTAATGGCGATGGAGAAAGATGCGAGCAAAGCCATTCATTCCATTGTGGCACGGCTGCCGAGAATCCAGAAGTTAAAGCCGGAGCAAGAACAATCTTTGCTGAGTTTTGTTGGTGGCCATGATGTTGTGGCCCTCCTCCCAACAGGGTTCGGGAAAAGTGAATTTTCCCATTTAGTTTCCCATTTTTTGCAGTTTGCTGAAGCCCTATTAGGACGGTAATTGTTTCTTGTGGGGTTGGAAGGTATTGTTTTCATTTACAGGGGCTAGTCACTGATTTTATTGCCGTCCGCACCACCCGCGTAAAAATCCCTGGCCGAATTACCTACTGTTTTTGACAAACACCAAGAGCGTGTGGTAATTTAATTGCTGTCCGAATCCACATCTGAGTTTTCAAGAATATATCACTTTAAAATTCACTGTTTATATCCTTTTTGACCACTCTAGAGCACCGTGCGGTTGCGCTTCGCTGTAATTTGGATGCATTTCTAGACTATTTACAAGAGCAATATATTTCATCACCGCTCAAAAAATAAAAAGAAGAAAATCACGTAAACATTTGAATTGGGCTGTTATTATGGAAGCATTTATTGTTATCATAAGCAGATTATATTTTATTTACAGCATACAATCATGTTACGGACCACGTGAGCAGCGCATTCCCGATCACACAACTCTCCCCTCCACTGTGAATAAATCACAATCCGAATGCACAAGTTTTAGGTTTTATCACTGAGGTGGCGTGCACAATCTGCACAGTTATTTTTATGGACTTCCATGTGAGAAATCGAGGCGAACGGTGCATGATGTACGTCACGACCAAACGTTAGCGATTGGTTATGGCTGATCCTGAGTGGCTCTGGGCAGTAGGCAACCCACTGGTGAAGAGAAGTCTCTCGCTGGTCCTTTGTTTTTCATTCCCCGCTGGCTCAAACGCACACTCATAGCGGTAAACTTGAGGAACGCCCATCAACATACACATGAGGGGAAGCGTCACAATGCCATGCTTCAGTCATGCCACAAAAGTGGATCTGTACTGTCGGTTTTGCCACGTTCATTTCATCAGGTGGAAAGCACTAATTGCTAATGGGGGTGTTTTCAGAGCAGCCCTGTTTCACAGGTAACGGTCTGTCTTCAGAACACCCCCTTGTTTCCACTTCTTTTGGATTAGCCCAACCCACTGGAGAAGAGAGACAGATTGAAGAAGGCTAGTTTGCTGTATATTATTTATTTAATTGCGAGCGTTTTTGTCTGCTCTTGATCTGGCTTGTTCCTTTTTTATTAAAGTGGACGTGCCTTTTGTGTTTAAGAGTAAAAGCTTTAAGTTAATAGTCTATTCGTGTCTCAGCCGTGAAGCTGAGCTGATCCTATGTTCGAGCTGCACCGAGCGGCTGAAATGATAGTGTCTGTCAGTTAGTATAATACATATGACAAAAACAATTGTCTAAATTATGTTGCATATTTACATTTACATTTAGGGCTAGCATACTCCTAGCCCATACTCCTAGCACACCAGGCTAGCATATTCCTCAAAAGTTCTTGTGATGATATCACTAGTTGACAACAAGGCTACCAAGTACTGCGCACAGTGCGCAGCTAATTCATTTAAAGTTTTTTTCCTAACGTCATTTTTAGTCGAAAATGTCAGAACTTCAGTCGACCAAGATTTTCTTTGCTTGATTACAGCCCTACTGGGCAGATCCAATAGTTTTAAACTTCAACAGAGTACCCGCCTTCAAGGAAGTAAACGCTTGTCAATGGAGAGTGGCCAGACTCACTGTACAAATGAAATGTACGAGAGTCTAGTAAGACCAGGCTAGGTTAAAGCACACCTAGGATTATATATATATATATAGGAGGCTATGTATAGAAGTTTGTTGGATATGTTATAAGTGTTAGACTTGGTGTTTGTTTAGACAGTGTTTTTTTTTTTTCCTGATGTAACCCTCCCTGTTTATGATAGTATTTTTAATGTCTTTTGTGTATGTTATAATAAATAATGTATGTTTTATTGTGTGTACCCTAGGAAGACTAGCCGTACTCTTGGGCATAGCTAAATGGGGATCCAAATAAATAAACAATTAAACGTTAGTCCTTTTTAGGATCGCATCTTGTGACATCATGTCCTGTTTTTGTTTGTTTACATGTCTTGGTCCTTGTTGCTTTCATATTTCATTTAAACCGCACCAGAGTTAATTTGGAAGTGGAATGAGACCCATCTTTTCAGTGGTCTCTGCCCGCTTGTTTGGTGCGCACAAGGGTTCAGATGGCAGCGTTTACACTTATTCAAATGAACCACACTAACAGCAATTGAACCAGAGTTTGTTTTAATCGAACCAAACGTGCCAAGTGAGAACACACCCTTTGTTAATGTATCGGATCAGCTAGGAAAACATCTTAAAACCTTATTGGATTAACAATATAAATCCACACAATCCATTGTACAATTGTAAACTTGGATCTGTCTTGCCTTTATAGAGATGGCCAAACGTGTGGCTAACATCCTCCGAGTGGTTTTGAGTCTCCGGCAGGATGGTGAAGGCACCCCAGACCCCAGACACATCCCTATTTGCCAGCTTGCTCCACACATTGCACGTCTACCCATGCCAGAGGACTATGCTTTAGAGGAACTCCGCAGCCTTACTCAGTCATACCTGCAAGAGTATGTCATCAGTCACTGAATATCAAGATATAGGTTTCTCGATCAGTTCTGCAGAAGTAACATGAGTCTTGAGTGGAATTACCTTCAGCACTCCCAATTATATGGCTGTTTCAGGCCGTGGTTGAACTTTCGACACATATTTAGGCACAATACTTGTGAATAAAGCATTCCCTTGTGTGTTTGTGTAGGGGCTTTTTTTTTTTTTTTCAAATGCTGTTTTGTAGTCATAGACATGATTTGTGTGAGTGTCTTTAATAATTAAAGTATCTATTTGAATACATCTATCGACTCAGTCTGCCTAAGATACTCAGCGGGAAAATGCCAGGTATGAGAACAATTCAGTTACATTGTGAAGTATCATCTGGTCCATTCAAAGCTAAATATAATATTGTGTTAGTGTATATTTAGAGCCTACCATGTACAATTCATAAAGACGCAAAAAATGGAACGTTTTTCTTTTTTCAGTCATAGTGTTTTTAAAATATTAGTGTAACCATGTGTGTATACCTTTTTGTAAGTACAGTATTTTTATTGTTCCCATTGACTGCCTTAGTGTATAAGTTGCAAGCGTGCTTCTGTGTAAATGATAAAGGTTACTCAACCTGTAATTTGGTTTTTTTTGTTCAAAGAGATTAAGGATTTATTACAAATTAATCTCTCCTGGCACCAAAAATATATGGCAACAATAACAATGTAAACGTGTGGGCATATCTCTATTTTTGTAGGATTTTCAACATGTTGATCTGGACAACCTTATTCTTAAAGGTTTACTTAATGTAAAACTAAGTAAAGTCACTGCTATTGATCAAATAAGTTCATAGAAATATATTTTGGGGTTTCTAAAGTGTTCAACAATATGTGACTGGCGATTCTTATTAAACTTTAATCAAAGTCCACTTGACATCTCTTCTGACTAGGATAGGGTTTCGCTGATGTAATTACAGCATTTTTGTGACCCCTTCATCCTCTCAGGTTTTTTTGTTTTGTTTTTTTGTGTGCTACAAATGCTCCAGCCTATAGTAGTGTGCTTGTTTCATGTCATTTTTATGTTCTAAAAAAACATTGTAAACATTAAACTTGGTTTATGACAGAATATGCTTCACATAATTAAGGGGTGCGTGTTTGTGGCTGATTATAGTTGTGCATGAATGTGCTTTTTTTCCCTTTTAATTATAAAACCACAAATAAAATACTTTGAATTTCTAATGAAATTTGTTTGTGTATGTGTTTTATAGTGGGGTACAAAAGTCTGATAGCAATGTCAAAATGCTTGTTATTTTATGGCAGAAACAGCAGCTGACGATAGAGAGTTGGCTATAGAAAGAGAGAGCACTTTTCCTCGAAAGTGTTCTCCCAGTACTCCTGTCTCCACTAATACGCAATGTATTACTACAACTAACACAACGCTCCCACTTTGCCACAAAACAAGTCGACCATCAGTACTCCATTATCTAGTACTGAAACTCTTCGTCATCGCTACTAACTAGCACGCTACACTTCTCTTGCCTCGCGCATGGATCTTGCGCTGCCCACCTGGATTAAACAATACGGTACTGAACTATGGGAATGCCTGAGGAAAGCTGCATCTGCCTTCACGAGACCACAGAAGTGTTTTTATTTCTCAGTCACGCCACAAAATGAATCCACGTGCTATTTTGGCTTCTTTCCATTTGATTGCCACCATTGGTTTTATTCCAGGTAAGACGGCGTATTTTTCGTTTTCATCTATATTTCGCCTCCTTGTTGGACAAGATCATAATTACTAGTTATTGAAAGAACTGACATTATAATGCCTTATTATAGCCTACTCATATGTACTGTAGGCGGTGTTTATGTCTATTGTACGTTGTTTTATGTGCAACTTTTGGTCCCAGAGGTTATATTTGCTTTTGGGATTTTGTCTGTTTGTTTATTTGGTAGATCATATGAATTTGAATCCTTAAATAATACACTTATTCAAAACAAATATTAGCCTAATGTGATAAAGACTGAAGATGCTGAATTAAGATGTTGCATTTACAGCTAATTTCAACATGATTGTTCTCCTAAATATTTAATATAACTTGTATATAATGTGTGTTATATTCTCTTCAAACTGATCTGACATGTTCTTCAAGCCCACTGATAAATAATAATGTTTAGAATTCCATAGAGGCACGAAAAGACCAGCAGTTCCCTTATTAAGGCTACATTTTATTCCCTTTGGAATATGGTGCTTTTTTCCCTCCTGGGATTGGTTACTGTGTGTATATTGGTGACTGGAGGATTTGAAATGTACGCATTGGACATTAGACAATTGCACTCATTCTCAAGTCCACACATTCTACGCAACATCTTACTAAAGATAAATGTATCATGTATTATTATATTTACTATCTTTTCCCAAATAGTAGCCCAATAAATGACCCACAGAGTCCATAAAGCATTTCTGCATTTTGTCTGAAGAAGCAACTTTGACACCAGTGTTTCTGTTCACATGAATTTGACACTTTCTGGACACTTGCTGCTCAGTTCATGCTGCAGGATGGCAGCGCTGCCAGCTGGATCTCGCACATCCTTTTCACACCACAGCCTCCATTTTTATCTTTCATTAGAGAGCTATTTTGTCTGGCACTTGGAGTGAATTGATTCGCCAGTGAAAGCGCTGACCAAACTTATCCTCAGAGAACAGGAGGGAGTAATTGATTCAATGTGCCTGTTCACTAGTTCCCCTGCTGCACCCAGTGTGGCCGTAGTTCAATAAAATATATAGACTGCACAGTTTGAAAGGTTGTTGTAGCTCTCCTGTTACTGCCGCTTTTTTGGTAAAGTCGGTTATGATAAAGCATTCTCATTCATCAGCTGCAGCCAAATCATATTTTATAGCTCTGAACTACAGTTTAACACCCAGCTGGTCACTAATAAGAAAATTAACAAGTGTAATGCTTTGCTGAATAATGTTATTCTTGTTTATTTGTCCTACAGACAAATCCAAGTGTCAGCAAGAATCAAGGGAAATTTGGGAAATCGATACAGGGAATATTTTCATTGTATTCAACATGAAACGCAACAAAGTAATTAAAAAAGGGCACCATTACTAACTATAGAGAGCTAAAGGGTCTGATTGGCTTATTGTAGCAAATGCCTTAAGTGCTGTCATTATTCTTTATCAGCCATAGACACTCACCAAACTATTCCATCACAAGCCACCAAGCTCATAAAGGATGTGAGAATAGCCATTTTACTCAATATACTCAAGGAACGATCATTTGACTTTGTGCCTTAATTGATGAATCAATCTAAATAAAACAAATCGGACGGCCAAATGTAAATCACTTTCCTCTTGCTTTTCGGCAGTGTGTTTGTGTGCCCAGGGGAAATATGCGTTCAAGCTGCTGAATGATTTATTTGTGAATTACACCAGTGCATTGAGGCCTGTAGAGGACACGGACAACATCATTAACGTCACCTTGCAGATTACTCTCTCCCAGATCATTGATATGGTAATGACACTCGGTCAATCACACGTGCTTTCTCATTCTCTCTCTCTGTCTCTTTGATGTCTTATTTCGCTGCTTTGCATAAGATCTTTAACTTTGAATTGTGCTGTCTGAGCAAATATGTCAACTTTTATTCTTTTACTACAGGTAATATATTTGTTTTTAAAAATAAAATGTTATATTAACTAGACAATTATATAGTATCAACCCCCTCTGTAAAATCCTTCAGAATATAGATTGCATTAAATATACAGTATATTGCCAAAAGTATTGGGACACCCCTCCGAATCATTGAATTCAGATGTTCCAATCACACATGGCCAAAGGTGTATAAAATCAAGAACATGCTTCTACAAACATTTGTGAAAGAATGGGTCGCTCTCAGGAGCTCAGTAAATTTAGGCGTGGTACTGTGATAGGTTGTCACTTGTGCAATAAGTCCATTTGTGAAATTTCCTCACTATTAAATATTCTACGGTCAACTGTTAGTGTTTTTATAACAAAGTGGAACAGTTTGGCGATGGCCCCTTCCTGTTCCAACATGACTGCACACCAATGCACAAACCAAGGTCCATAAAGACATGGATGAGCGAGTTTGGTGTGGAGGAACTTGACTGGCCTGCACAGAGTTCTGACCTCAACCCGATAGAACACCTTTGGGATGAATTAGAGCAGAGACTGCGAGCCAGGCCTTCCCGTCCAACATCAGTGCCTGACCTCACAAATGTGCTTCCAGAAGAATGGTCAAAAATTCCCACAAACACACTCCTAAACCTTGTGGAAAGCCTTCCCAGAAGAGCTGAAGCTGTTACAGATGCAAAGGGTGTGCCAACTCCATATTATACCCTACGGATTAAGAATAGGATGTCATTAAAGTTCATGTGCATGTAAAGGTAGGCGTCCCAAAACTTTTGGCAATATAGTGTATTAAAACAAACGTGCTAAGAAATGCAATATTTGTATTCATGTTGGTATCTTACGATTTTGAAAAACATTTTTTTATTTAATGATTTTAAAGTGCCCCTATTATGCTACACTATACACACTGTAAAGACAGTAGCGATGATGCCGATTTTACACCAATCCCAGTGCGAGTCTGAATCAATGAAACATTGGAAGAACTAGTTATTCAACCTGAACCTTTAGCAGGATGTTTCTCAATGATGCTACTCAGTTTGAGGTACATTATGAGATTTTTCAACTGTAATTCCTCACCATTAGCATCCATCAAGTGTGCGTCCATCAACAAAGCCGTGTGTGTGTGTTTCCAATTTATTGCGGTGCACATCCGGGAAATTTATCAATAACAGCCAAGCACTAACGTGAATGAGTGATGATGTAATGATGTAAGTTAACATTGAAGTTTGCAAAACAAATTTTGTTCCATCCTTTATCTTTACTCAAAGTAGTAAGAATGACAGACAATCTGCATTAATAGAGTTTTAGGTAATAGTGGCCCACAGCTGATTTACAGTAGTATTTCAGTAAGACGATAATAACATGAGTTAGCCGGTTAGCCAGATACCTACACAATATGAAACACAATAACCACATTGTAGAGCACAGCGTCTTCTCGACATGATGCTATCCAGTATCCACTGGAATCAGCTCCAGTGTGTGAGGTGGTTCAAGTTTTCCCTGGTGTCTGCGCGTGCAATAAGTTGACGGGCATTATGCTAATGTTTCGTCTTTACATCACAACGCAACGGCTTGGGATTAGTTTGAAAACGATTTGTTTAATTGACTCAGAGTCGACTCTTACTTTTGAGAGACAATAACTTTATATGTGGTGCACTTTCGGATTTAAAACTTTGCAGGATGTTTTCCTTCACGTAGAACTATGTTACACACTACATGAAAGGTCATTTTCAAAAATCCATAATAGGGGCACTTGTCAGCTTTTACAACCAAGTCAAAGGTAATTAATATTTTAATTCTCCTTGAATACACCAGGTGTACACATTTAATCATTATTAAAAAAAAACACAGACCTTACTGACCTTGACACAATATGTGCCTACAGGGGTCATCTCGATTTTCATTTTACAACAAACTTGATAAACTTTTAATAATGATAATAATAAACTTTATTTTATAAAGTGCCTTTAAAAGCAGCTTCTCAAAGCACTGTACACAAAATAAACAATATAAAATAGATAAAAGTAAAGATGAGGGGGGGAAAAAACACATCAAACATCAACAAGCAAATGCTAGTTTAAAAAAGTTTAAAAATGGCATATAGCAGGCATTAGACTTTTTTTGTTTGTTTTTATACCATCTTTGGACAGTTACAGTGAGGAAAATAAGTATTTGAACACCCTGCTATTTTGCAAATTCTCCCACTTAGAAATCATGGAGGGGTCTGAAATTGTCATCGTAGGTGCATGTCCACTGTGAGAGACATAATCTAAAAAAAAAATCCAGAAATCACAATGTATGATTTCTTAACTATTTATTTGTATGATACAGCTGCAAATAAGTATTTGAACACCTGAAAAAAATCAATGTTAATTTTTGGTACAGTAGCCTTTGTTTGCAATTACAGAGGTCAAACTTTTCCTGTAGTTTTTCACTAGGTTTGCACACACTGCAGGAGGGATTTTGGCCCACTCCTCCACACAGATCTTCTCTAGATCAGTCAGGTTTCTGGCCTGCCGCTGAGAAACACGGAGTTTGAGCTCCCTCCAAAGATTCTCTATTGGGTTTAGGTCTGGAGACTGGCTAGGCCACGCCAGAACCTTGATATGCTTTTTACAGAGCCACTCCTTGGTTATCCTGGCTGTGTGCTTCGGGTCATTGTCATGTTGGAAGACCCAGCCTCGACCCATCTTCAATGCTCTAACTGAGAGAAGGAGGTTGTTCCCCAAAATCTTGCAATTAGGGATGTTAACCGATGACCGTTTGACCGATGGTTGACCGTATCAACGTTAACCGATCAAAGTTGTCGGTTGTCGGTAAAAAAAAAAAAAAGTGATCTCTAAATTAGGCTATTATAGACAGTGGACTAAACGCTACTACAGTTAGCCATCTCATTCCAAAATCTTTTTGTGTGAAGTGAACAAATCCCTCACACTCAATTTATCATAACTCGCCTGTTTGTACTTAATAAACCAATAAAAACATTTGGCGCAAAGTCACAGCGTTTGGGTTTGCACGCTCACAAGGTTTGCAAAAAGTAAACAGGCTAAATAAAACACTCGAGGTTAGACGGCAGTATGAAGCGTGCAAAGAAAAGTAGTGTGTGGGACCATTTCACCAAAAAGAACGACACAGATGTAAGTTGCAACTTGTGTGATACAGTGCTTAAATACAGTAGTAGCACATCATCTAAATATATTACATCTACATTTCAGTGGTAACACATAAGGTGTTGATCATCATCTTTCTTTATTATTGTTAGCACTACCTCGAACTAAAGCGGCGTCTCTTCGGAGCTGTCATTATCTTAAATGAGTCGCGGCAATGTTTCAAATGAGCTTCTAATGCTAGACAATAGCCTTTATTTTCAACGCGATCACCTTGTGCCCAAACCATTTCGAAACTAAGGAACCATTTGTCCTCCGATTACAAACAAGCTCCTCAGCGCCGCGTTTGCGGGACTCATGTTTCGCGCTGTAGGGGATTTTAAAAAATTGACGTGAGTGGAAGGCAGGCGGCGGCGCCTGGACTGTGTGTGTGTGTGTGTGTGTGTGTGTGTGTGTGTGTGTGTGTGTGTGTGTGTGTGTGTGTGTGTGTGTGTGTGTGAGAGAGCGGGAGGCAGAGCGGCAGAGAGATGCGACAGAGTTGCGAAATTGCAGGCGCGGCTCGCGAGTTGCGGCTGTTATTTCAAATAGCGCAGCATTTTTTTTAACTAATCGGTTAACCGGTTTCAACCGGCTAATGAGGCTCGGTGGTCGGTCAAGAAAATGTTTAGTTTTCGCCATCCCTACTTGCAATACATGGCCCCGGTCATCCTCTCCTTAATACAGTACAGTCGCCCTGTCCCATGTGCAGAAAAACACCCCCAAAGCATGATGCTACCACCCCAATGCTTCACAGTAGGGATGGTGTTCTTGGGATGGTACTCATCATTCTTCTTCCTCCAAACACGTTTAGTGGAATTATGACCAAAAAGTTCTATTTTGGTCTCATCTGACC
Organism: Romanogobio albipinnatus; assembly: GCA_023566225.1. Lineage (NCBI taxonomy): Eukaryota > Metazoa > Chordata > Actinopteri > Cypriniformes > Gobionidae > Romanogobio > Romanogobio albipinnatus. The sequence continues at coordinate 18,600,556 of CM042255.1, read as the reverse complement.
ACATGACTTTCTCCCATGACTCCTCTGGATCATCCAAATGGTCATTGGCAAACTTAAGACGGGCCTTGACATGTGCTGGTTTAAGCAGGGGAACCTTCCGTGCCATGCATGATTTCAAACCATGACATCTTAGTGTATTACCAAACAGTAACCATGGAAACGGTGGTCCCAGCTCTTTTCAGGTCATTGACCAGCTCCTCCTGTGTAGTTCTGGGCTGATTTCTCACCTTTTTTAGGATCATTGAGACCCCACGAGATGAGATCTTGCATGGAGCCCCAGTCCGAGGGAGATTGACAGTCATGTTTAGCTTCTTCCATTTTCTAATGATTGCTCCAACAGTGGACCTTTTTTCACCAAGCTGCTTGTCAATTTCCCCGTAGCCCTTTCCAGCCTTGTGGAGGTGTACAATTTTGTCTTTAGTGTCTTTGGACAGCTCTTTGGTCTTGGCCATGTTAGTAGTTGGATTACTTACTGATTGTATGGGGTGGACAGGTGTCTTTATGCAGCTAACGACCTCAAACAGGTGCATCTAATTTAGGATAATAAATGGAGTGGAGGTGGACATTTTAAAGGCAGACTAACAGGTCTTTGAGGGTCAGAATTCTAGCTGATAGACAGGTGTTCAAATACTTATTTGCAGCTGTATCATACAAATAAATAGTTAAAAAAATCATATATTGTGATTTCTGGATTTTTTTTTTTAGCTTATGTCTCTCACAGTGGACATGCACCTACGATGACAATTTCAGACCCCTCCATGATTTCCAAGTCGGAGAACTTGCAAAATAGCAGGGTGTTCAAATACTTATTTTCCTCACTGTATACAACATAGACATTTTTAACTTCATGCCCCATAAAATAATAAAATGCCTTTAATTCCTAAACTGAAAGCAAGTTCATCATTCATACAACTATTGTCTGTATGAATTGCATTTAATTGTTTTCAATACATTTCTGACAGAAATATATTAATGTGTCACATCATTGAACATTTGAGCTATTTTGAACTGATTTTTTTGATTACTGATTTATATATTTGATCATATTAATATATAATATTAATATAATATTATAAAATATTAATATTATGTTGTGAAATCTGTCTTTTTTTTCCTAGGATGAAAGAAACCAGATCCTCACAACATATTTGTGGATTCGTCAGGTGTGGTTTGATGCCTACCTCACCTGGAATAAGACAGACTATGATGGGCTTGATACCATCCGTATACCTAGTAGTTATGTATGGAGACCCGATATTGTCCTATATAACAAGTAGGTCGGATTGGTATTGGGTTTCATCGTTTCAGCCACAAATTGTATGTCATGTCCTGTCCATCACTTTGTTGTTGCAAAGGCTGTACATTCTTATGAACTGCTTGTTCATGGGAGCGTACAGTAAGTTTGCTGTTTATTCTTCTCTTAACAAACTGCACTGCATGGTTATCAGTAGGGCTGTACGATTAATCGAAAAATAACCGAAACCGACATTCAGAACCTCTAACCGACGTATTTTTCCCATGTCGGTTATTTCGGTTTTCACGTGTCTCCGCCCCGTCAGTCACATCAAGGGCAGTTTGCAGGCACACAGAGATGCAGGAGCGGTTATCTGTGTTTATAGATACCCAGAATCACTATAGTAACTGCATGTTTTACACAGTTTATACAGGTCAGTTAATTGCTGTTCTTATAGCCTACGCGCTGACACACACACACACACACACAGAGAGAGAGACGGCGCGCGCAAGCCCCGAAGCCGCTTTCACTTTCTTGCTCGTAAAGTTTGTCAAGTAAATGCGTTTAAACGCGACAACGCGCGCGCCCTGAAGGCAGACCTCTTTCACCTGCGTTCTCGCAAAGCTTTGTCATTTGTATGTCGTTTAAGCCCTGTCAGTTTGAACATTAAAGCGAGTTTCGACCATCAGATGTGTCTTATGTTGAACTAATGCCTGATTTATTGACAAACGAACAGTCAGACAGAAGCTCGCACATCACGTGAAGATCGCGCGCAGAGGAGCACAGAAACGCAGGATCAACGCTGTCCGGTGACTAAAGTAAAGTCACTAAAGTAGCTTAGAAACTCAACCATTATTGCCATATATTTTAATACCTTTGAAGTAAGTACAAACCACAGCTTCATAATGAATAGAGACGGTATGACTAATTCACACACACAATCACTCTCTCATTAATGCATTCAAATAAATGTAATGTAGGCCTACAGTGTTAATTTATCTGTATCTGATGTACAACAAGCAGAAATCTGCTCCATAGACAATAACTGCTGAAAGTGAACCGTTTCCTTCAAGTATTTTAAAATCACAAAGAAATGCACTTTTTCATTAGAAAAAAAAAAATCCACCTTTAGGGCAAAAAAAAAGAGCAAAATAATCGTTCATTAATCGTAATCGAGGTCAAATGTTCAATTAATCGAGGTTTTTATTTTTGGTCAAATCGTTACAGCCCTAGTTATCAGTTAATTCAATTTCAAACAAGTAAAACATTTTATGTTAATCAAATTAAATGTTTTGTTTTCTACATTTCTAAATCGTTACAGCTTTGGTCATAACATTGCAACTTTGTCAAATGTAGATTAGATTAGATTAGATTAGATTCAACTTTATTGTCATTACACAAGTACAAGTACAAGGCAACGAAATGCAGTTTAGGTCTAACCAGAAGTGCAATAGCAGCAAGTGCAGGATATATACAATGGTTGCGTAAGTGCTGGGCATAAAAATGTACTGAATATATATAAATATGTATAAGTAGAGAGATGGTTATTACTATAAACAGAACTGAATTTACAGATGAATATATACAGTGAATAAATATAAATATACAGATGGCTATTACTATAAACAGAATGTAAACAGAATGTACAGGTGAATATGTACTATGAATATAATATACAGATGGCTATTACTTTGAACAGAATTTTACAGATAGAGGTATAATGTATGTATGTATAGGCAGTCTTTCTAAAGATTTAGCTGATCTGGTGCTGGTCAGTTGACAGATGGCCTGAACTTTCCACTTATTAATTTTCATGGCTCATCATAGCAAAGCATTCTAGGACTAGTAATGAATTTATTGTTCACGTTCAGATTCTGACCTTTCAAAGGGCTCTCTCTCTCTTTATATATATATATATATATATATATATATATATATATATATATATATATATATATATATATACATATATTAAATGCACACACATAAGTGTTAGACATAACATTATGACCTAATATTGTGTTGGCCCCCCTTTTGCTTTAAGAAACAGCAAAAGACCCGTCAATGTGCTGTGGTATCTGGCACCAGGATGTTAGCAACAGATCCTTTAAGTCCTGTAAGTTGCGAGGTGGGGCCTCCATGGATCGGACTTGTTTGTTCTGCACATCCAAAAGATGCTCGATTGGAATGAGATCTGGGGAATTTGGAGGCCAAGTCAACACTTCAAACTCATTGTTGTGCTCCTCAAACGATTCCTGAACCATTTTTTCTTTGTGGCAGGGCCCATTATCCTGCTGAAAGAGGCCACAGCCACAAGGGAATATCATTTCCATGAAAGGGCGCACATGGTCTGCTACAATGCTTAGGTAGGGGGTACATGTCAAAGTAACATCCACGTGGATGGCAAGTTTCAAAGAATCACACTGCCTCTGCCGGCTTGCCTTATTCCCATAGTGCATGCTGGTGCCATGTGTCCCCCAGGTAAGCGACGCACACTCACCCGGCCATCCACGTGATGTAAAAGAAAACCTGATTCATTAGACCTGGCCACCTTCTTCCATTGCTCCGTGGTCCAGTTCTGATGCTCACGTCCCCACTGTTGGTGCTTTCGGCGGTGAACAGGGGTCAGCATGGGCACCCTGACTGAGATGCACTGTGTATTCTGACACCTTTCTATCAGAACCAGCATTAACTTTTGAGCAATTTGAGCTACAGTAGCTCGTCTGTTTGATCGGACCCCACGGGCCAGCCACCGCTTCCCACATGCATCATTGAGCCTTGACTGCCCATGATCTTGTTGCTGGTTCACCACTGTTCCTTCCTTGGACCACTTTTGATAGATACTGACCACTGCAGACCGGGAACACCCCACAAGAGCTGCAGTTTTGGAGATGCTCTAGTCTTCTAGCCATCACAATTTGTCCCTTGTCAAACTCGCTCAAATCCTTATGCTTGCCCATTTTTCCTGCTTCTAACACATCAACTTTGAGGACAAATTGTTCACTTGCTGCCTAATATATCCCACCCACTAACAGGTGCAGTGATGAAGAGAAAATCAGTGTTAACATTAACTTCACCTGTTCTCTTCACCGGTCATAATGTCATGCCAGATCTTTGTATATGGTTTTATAAGTCTGGTTTGTCTTAGATAATTGTGGAATTATATGTATATAGCAAAAAGTAATTTCCTAAATCAGCATTGTTTTTCTTGTAAAATATTTAAATATACTTAAATAAGATCAGTATAACTGCATAATATTTGTACATTTTTTATACAATTGACCAATATTTTTTTATGCATACAGCAATATACAAACATAAAGAAAACAAAATAATTGAATTGCCAATAGGGTAAAAAGTTTATAATTCAAGTTTATAATCTCAAAAGAAGTCTTATCAAGATAATATTTCTTATTAAATGTATTATATTTATCTTGCTTTAAGGATGTTTAGATATTGTTCCTGGAAAACAAGGCAATAACACTGTTAAGAAAATATATTTTTTGCAGTGTTCAACAGTGAATATGTAAATTAAGAATATAACTATCAAAGATGATTCATGCATTCATTTTTGGTTTTAATTAGGGTTATGAAATGTTGAAAAATGCTGACTATGACAATGATTTTATAGATTTTTCTACATTCTGCCCCTGCAGTGCAGATGACCAGTTCTCCAGCTCTATGGAGACCAATGTGGTGATCCGCCATGATGGCCAGATTATGTGGGACCAGCCGGCAATATCCAAGAGCTCTTGCAAAGTGGATGTGTCTTTTTTCCCCTTTGATGCCCAGCAGTGCCGCCTCACCTTTGGCTCTTGGACCCACAATGGCAACCAGATGGACCTTCACAATGCCCTGGACAGTGCTGATCTGGCTGACTTTGTGGCGAACGTAGAATGGGAGGTTCTGGGAATGCCTGCTAAGAAGAACGTTATTCTCTATGGCTGCTGCTCAGACCCCTATCCAGATATAACCTACACACTTCACCTGAAGAGAAGAGCTTCCTTTTATATCTTCAATCTGCTCATTCCCTGCATGATGATCTCCTTCTTGGCTCCGCTGGGCTTCTACCTGCCAGCCGACTCAGGAGAGAAAGTGTCTTTAGGGGTCACAGTGTTACTAGCCCTTACTGTCTTCCAGCTTCTAGTCGCGGAGAGCATGCCTCCTTCAGAGAACGTGCCACTCATTGGTAAGATCCTGCCAAATAACTTTCACTTGTAATTGTACAAATTAGTTCCCTTTCGTTCAGTCACTATGACGTAACGTTAGTGACTAACGAATGGGGGTTTCTCTTAGAAGCCAATCATCTTTGAGAATTCAAAAACGCCCAATGGCAGTGCCAATGCCATGGGCATGCGGAATTTGCATACGTAACTCCGCCCCACCGTGTGGGTATATAAGGAAGTACGTGGGCAATATCGTATTATGTTTCTGCATCGGAACCAAGAGCATCTCTTCACTCCTGCAAGCCAGAATTCTGAAGTCCTCTCTTCAGTCTTCGAGACGAGCGGTTTTCCAGGGTGTTGGTGTGACGGCGCGTTCTAGCGATCTCACATTGCCTGCCTGCTGTTCTGTGCAGTGGTCTGCAACAGCTGTGTGTGTTTTCCCTGGGCACTTCGGCACTCTGCAGAGCTTTCCTCTCACAAAAAGAGCTTGCGCCTGGCACTTCTTTTTCAAGACGGCTCACCCGTGCACTTCCAGGTGTGATCGATCTCCGTTGCAGTCTATGGGCACATTCACTGCTCGACGTGTTTAGGCTTCAGCACGTTCGGGCAGTGTTTGTGGATGTGTCATGTTCCCACTGCGGGAACGTGACCATCGCGATGTCGCGGTCGAGACTCAGTGATCTCCGTGAGGAGAGAGAGTCCCCTCTGCCACAGCCCAATCTACCGTCTCTGAGAGAGGTGGTACTTTGGCTGGTGGCCAGGGTGACCTGAGGGCGGTGCTGTGGTATTAAGAACCCCGACGATACGTTCCTCGGGCCACACCCCCCTCTCGCACATCGCTTTCCGTGAGTGCTGGACTGAAACAGCGGCCCGTCTCTGATGCCTCGTTCGTTTCGTTCACATTTCAGATAGCACTGAGATGTCGATCGCCGCATCCCAAGGTGGGCTAGAGTCCTTTAGGGATGACAATTAGATTGTGCTCCACCTTCGGGTGTGCCAGCGCTGCCTGATCCGACCTAGAGTTGACAGCCATGTTATCTTGGGCTGCCGCGAGCCTCGCGCTGGTGTGGAACTCCGCCCTGTTGCGAGTACTCGTGGTTGCGCGATTGGTTTTTGCCAATGCCTTTCGCTCCCGAGGTGCATGAGGAGATCACACGGTCCCGGAAGTCCCCGTGTTTCCCGTGACCATTTGGTGGCCTCCTCCGCCTTCTCTGCCCTTGATGGGGCCGCGGCCTAGGGTACACTGGGGCCCCCCCCCACTGTTGAACTCTCTGTTGCGCACTACGGTGTCCACGGAGGGCCTCGACGTGGCGTGACTATCCTAAGCACCCTCCCAAAGCCTGTGGCCTTTGCACATGCACAAGGGTGGAGCCGACACAGGGCTCTTCAATGAGCTGTGTGCCACCACTGATCGCGCCCTCCGGGCGGTGAAGGTGGCCACACGCTCCCTCGGTCGGGCGATGTCCACAGCTGTGGTCTGGGAGAAACACCTGGCCTTACCTGGTGAAGTGGGGGAGGTTGAGTGAGCCCGCCTCCTCGACTCGCCCATATCCCAGGCTAGCCTCTTCGGCGGCGTGGCTGGGGACTGCGCCCAACGGTTCTCGGCCGCCCTAGAGCAGTTCGCTCGCCGCCGAGGGTGCCCTCCCTCCTTGAACCTGGCCCCAGCAGCAGCCTTCATCTTGAAGGTAGTTGCAAGATGACGCCCAGTTCGCTCCCCAGCCTGGATAAATGCCAGAGATGGGTCCCAGTTCTTTCCAGGGGATGGTAGCAGGGCCTCTCCTTCCCCCGGTGGAAAATCCTTCTGCTGCTGGCCCCCAGGCTGGCTTCACTTGGAAGGAACTGGTGTCCCCCCATCTCTGAGGTCCCAGAGACCGGTGATGGCAGTGTGTGCTGCCCCCCGGGCCGCGCCACCATGTGCAATCGACATGCTGCCGCAGGCTCCTGGACAGGACCCCTGCGCCTCCTGCATGTCAATTGCCTCGAGTTGCTGGCAGTACGGTTCGCCCTGCACCGCTTCCTAGCGTTGCTGAAGGGTCAACATGTACTAGTCCGGTCAGACTACACAGTCAGTAGCGTACATCAACCACCAGGCTGATCTATGCTCCCGCCGTATGTCTCAACTCGCCCGCCATCTCGTCCTATGGATTCAGAAGCATCTGAGGTCCCTTCGTGCTGTCCATGTCCCGGGAGAACTGAACCGTGCAGCCCACGAGCTCACGGTCTCAGCCACTTCCTGGAGATTGGAGACTCCATCCCCAGTTGGTCCAGCTGATTGGGAACAGTTCAGCGACGCACAGGTAGATCTGTTGCCTCCCACGACTCTTCCCTCTGCTGCCTGTTTTATTCCCTGACCGAGGGCACGCTCGGCAAGGATGCACTGGTGCACAGCTGACCGCGGGGCCTATGCGAATATGCGTCCCCCAGTGAGCCTTCTCGCGCAGCTATTGTGCAAAGTCAGGGAGGACAAGGAGCAGGTCCTTCTGGTCGGCCCGTATTGGCACGGCCGGACCTGGTTCCCTGAACTCTTACTCCTTGCGACATCCCCTCCCTGGCCTTCCTCTGAGTATCTCCTCAGAGTCAGGGGAACCCTGTGGCACCCACGTCCCGATCTTTGGAACCTCCACGTGTGGCTCCTGGATGGGACGTGGCAGGTTTTGATTACCCTACCACCTCTGGTGGTGGCTACCAATACTTCCGCTAGGGCAGAGTACTTTCGCCTATGCGTTGAAGTGGAACCTCTTCGTCACCTGGTGTCTTCTCGCCAAGAAGACCCCTGGAGATGCCCGATCGGGTCTGTGCTCTCGCTTCTCCTAGTAGGGTTGGAACGAAGGCTGTCTCCTTCCAACCTTAAAGTATATGTGGCCGCAATATTTGCCCACCACGACCACTTGGGGAACAGAAAGGTAAGTCAGCACGACCTGGTCATCAGTCCTCCTCGCTCTCCCCTCTTACCCTCTTGGGGACCTCTCAGTAGTCTAAGTTGCTCTGCAGAAGTCTCCCCTTGAACCTTTGCGGTCAGTCGAGCTTAAGTTCTTGTCAATGAAGACTTTGCTCCTGACCGCATTGGCCTCCATCAAGAGGGTAGGGGACTTGTAGGCATTTTTGTTTGACGAAGCGTGCCTGGAGTTCGGGCCGGCCTACTCTCACATGATCCTGAGACCTCGGCCTGGATATGTGCCCAAGGTTCCTACCACCCCGTCAGGGACCAGGTGGTGGACCCGCAAGCGCTGCCTTTGGAGGAGGCAGACATAGCCTTGGCACTACTCTGTCAATACGCGCCCTCCACGCTTACGTAGACCTCAGACCAGCTCTTGTCTGTTATGGTGGAGAGCGGAAGGGAAGGGCTCTCTCAAAGCAAAGGCTGTCTCACTGGATAGTGGACACCATTGTTTTGGCTTACCAGCAGCAGGCCGTCCATGCCCCCTTGGGGTCATGGCTCACTCCACTCGGAGTGTGCCTCCTCTTGGGTTTAGCACATGGCGTCTTGCTAACAGACATCTGCAGAGCTGCAAGCTGGGCGACACGAATACATTCGCAGATTCTACAATCTCCGAGTGGATCCTGTTCCGACTAATTACTCGCCCCTACTAGTGGCCGGTTATGGACTAGGCTCAGGTGTCTTCGCTTGCTCGCCATTCAACTCCACGGACTGTATACGTGCGATATTCTCCTCAGATGAGCTTCCTGTAAGCCCTGAGCTCCTCCAGCACTGTTGACGCCAACACCAGTAAGTCTGCCCTCTATGAGCCCAGACCTCGTGTCCGGCCAGGTGCCCCGTGTGCATGGTTCCCCTCTGGCGACCCCCACACGTGTATTTCCACCGTAAGCCTCCTTGAGCGGGTGTCTTTCCCTTGGCAAGCCTTGCCACCCTGGGGTTAAAAATCCACCTTCAGCTGGTCCCCCAGAGTTCTCCATATGCAACCCGCAGCGGGTCATATGTGTACTCTCTAAGTCCTCCCTACGGCTAGGCGTCTTTGCATATCTCCACCTGGAATATGCTCCCAGTGTACCTTGGTATTTCTGTGATAAGTGGGAGTCCTTCGTCCGTACTAGCCTTACGACAGGGCGCTCACACTTACGCAGGGCATTGGAAGACAGCCGAGTGGTGTGATTATATTGGGACCCAATTATATTACGTCATAGTGACGTAACGTCCCTTTGCCACATTCGCTGTACCGCTGGAACGGCCGAGAGTTCAGTCTTGGCTCCTCAGCACACGGTGGGGCGTAGTTACGTAGGCAGAGTTACGTTTGCAAATTCCACATGCCCATGGCATTGGCACTGCCATTGGGCGTTTTTGAACTCTCGAAGATGATTGGCTTCTAAGCGAAACCCCCATTCGTTAGTCAGTAACGTTACGTCTCCGTTCCCTCCTCAGGGAACGAGGGTTACATACGTAACCGAGACATTTTTATTCTAGCATGCAGTAACTGTGTTTTGTGCCCATTAATAATTTTATTATTTGAATCTGTGGTTTTTAAACAAATGTTCAGTACAACACATAATCCACATTTATGCATTTGGCAGATGCGTTCAGCAGCTTAATTACTGCATAAATAATGGATTAAAAAACATGCTTAAAACAAGATCAAGTTACTTGAAAAGCTAAATTTGGGTTGATTAGATTTAGCAGATAATAATAAGACTTGCTTTCAAAGAATTTATCATGAGTTAAGTTGAATTAAGCATAATCAAAAATAATTTTAATCAAGGTTTTTGACATACGGGGTAAACAGAATTTGTATCCATGATCTTATTATTATTCCCACAGCTTATTATTACTAAAATGAGGGAACAAATTAGTGCAATGTGGCCATGATTTACTGAATTAATTATTAATATTTTTTCGCCCCGCATATCATGTGAAATACAAAATGATTTAATTCTAAGTTTGTACTCTTTAGCTTTTCACAAATTATGTTGAAGACATTATTTCTGTATCAAATACCATGACCATAAACAGTGAGTACCAAATTCAGTCTTACATTTGAGACAAAAGAGGGAAAAGCAAAGGGGATATATGTAATCTGTGTATTATCTTTAGCTGACTTGCTTTTACCCAATTACTGATATTGATTTTGCATGTTACCAAGTGTCCTCATTAATTGGAATTGATAATTACTTTTCCCATATTTTCAAGGTATTCAGTGTGTCTGTACAATTCATGCAGTATGAAGTAGAACTAAATAATTTGACTTCAATTAACATCAAATGATGGACAATTAGAACCATAATTTGACCTCTTGGATGCATGGTCTGTGTTAAAGTGTCTTTGGCTGAGTAAATCTGTTCTGGGACTTTTATTTCCTACCCCAAAAACCAAGCACATGCTGTATAAATGTTTAGTCTTTTTCATTCAGCACAACACCCCCTTTAATTCCTTTGGTGTGCAATTAAGTGGTTCACCAAATAGAAAATACCCCTATCCCCAAGGACTGAAAGAAATAATAATCAGACTGTATGACATGCAAATAGGCTGCTGAAGCAATAAACAATGTGCCGTGGGTCAATAATTTTAATGAGCCTTCTTAATGAATCTATGACTGCCTGCAACTGCTTTTATTAGCAAACTCACTATTGGAGTTGTAGCCCAGTCAATGGTTAAAGTTCACCTATTATGCTATTTTTAAGGTTCTTAATTTTGTTTTGGAGGTCTCCTACGGCAGGTTTACATGCATCAAAGCTCAAAAAACACATTACCATATAGGAATTTCAGCTCCGGGGTCTGAGCTCAGTGATTGTACACTAAACACTGTAAAGACAGGAACGATGGCGTCATTTTACCATATCAGACATTGGGAGAACTAGTTATTCAACCCGAAACGAACTTGAGCAGGACGTTTCTCAGTGATACACTACTCAGTTTGACACACATTATGAGATAATGCAACTGTAATTCCTCACCATCAGCATTAACAATTGTATGTCCATCAACAAACCAATGTGTATATTTCCAATTTATTGCGGTGCACATGTGGGAACTGTATCATTAACTGTATCAATAACAGCGCATATACAGTGAGGAAAATAAGTATTTGAACACCCTGCTATTTTGCAAGTTCTGCCACTTAGAAATCATGGAGGGGTCTGAAATTGTCATCGTAGGTGCATGTCCACTGTGAGAGACATAATCTAAAAAAAAAGTCCAGAAATCATAATTTATGATTTTTAACTATTTATTTTTATGATACAGCTGCAAATAAGTATTTGCCTGTAAATATATACAGGGAGTGCAGAATTATTAGGCAAGTTGTATTTTTGAGGATTAATTTTACAACATTAATAATTCAACAACAACCATGTAGTCAATGAACACAAAAAACGGCTCGGGTTACGTCTGTAACCCTTGTTCCCTGAGAAGGGAACGAGCACTGCGTCGGAACGACACTTTGGGGATACTCCCTAAGCACTAGCGAATCTGAAGTCCGTATAGCCACTAAACCAATCTGATTGGCGTGCGTGATGACGTCATCGTGACGGCGTACCCGGAAGTATAAAGCGGGAGCCGGTGCACTGAAACGGCAGCTATTGCTCTGAAGCATGCGCTCCAGGCGTGCCGAGGTGTGGTGACGCGACGCAGTGCTCGTTCCCTTCTCAGGGAACAAGGGTTACAGACGTAACCCGAGCCGTTCCCTTTCGAGGGAACTCTCACTGCGTCAGAACGACACTTTGGGGAACGAGTACCCACTAGCCCACACCGAGGGTAGCGCCTGCCCTAGTGTGAAACCGGAGACCGGGCACAACTAGGAATTGAGTACCCTAGCGCCAGCACCGTAGGGAGAACTTCTCCACTCCTTTACCTTCCGTGCCCCAGCCAATGAAGGGAGGCGTCTGTTGAAACGGTTTCCCGGCAACAGGACGCTCCCAACACTGGCCCTTGGGACCCTTACCGAGGATAGTGCCTGCCCTAGTGTGAAGCCGGAGACCGGGCACAACTAGGACTAGGGAAACCCAAGCGCCTTCGGCGCCCCAGCCAATGAGGGAGACGTCTGTTGAAACGGTTTCCCGGCAACAGGACGCTCCAACACTGACCCTTGGGACCTACCGAGGGTCGTGCCTGCCCTAGTGTGAAGCCGGAGACCGGGCACAACTAGGACTAGGGAAACCCAAGCGCCTTCGGCGCCCCAGCCAATGAGGGAGACGTCTGTTGAAACGGTTTCCCGGCAACAGGACGCTCCCAACACTGACCCCTGGGACAGAAGCCAAGGTTTCTTCCATGTGACTAGGGAACGAAGGCATCTGCGCGTTACCCTGATCATACGGAAAAGATTCCCTCTGGGGGAAACCCCTTGGTTTCCAGCCACCACTGTAGAGGTCTCATGTACAGCAGGCCAAAGGGTATCCCGTTGGACGCTGCTGCCCTGAGCCCCAGCACTTCCTGAAAGTGCTCTACAGTGATGCTGTGGCCTAGCCTAATTTCTGAGACCATCGCCAGTATGGTCTCGACTCGCGCGGGAGACAATTGTGCCCGCATCGTTGTCGAGTCCCATACGATCCCTAGAACCGTAGTCCTCCGGGACGGCGTCAACACACCTGCTGTGTTGAGTCTCAGCCCCAAGCACTTTATACGGGCCAGAGCGACACCTCAATGCCGAACTGCCATCCCGTACGACTGGGCCAATATGAGCCAGTCGTCGAGAAAATTCAGCACACGGATGCCCTGGAGTCTTAATAGAGCCAGAGCTGCATCCATGCACCTTGTGAATGTGCGTGGGTGAAGAGCTAGACCGAAGGGAAGCATTCGATATCTATCGTGACGAACCAGTCCTCGAACTGGATCTAACTCACGATGATGGAGACCATGAGCATATTGAAACCGAGCCTCCTCAGAGACCGATTCAAATACCTCAGGTCTAATAATTCTGCACTCCCTGTATAAAAAATGATATAAAAGTGAAATAAAAATAAAATAGTTTACTCATATAACGTTCCGGCTGTTAGTAAGAGCCTCAGCATTTAATAAAAACTGGCTTTGATCGGTTAACTATTTTATATGTTCTTCAATATGTTTCATGCGGTTTCATGGGCGAGGGACGCCGGACAAATGGATGTCTATCTGAGTTCAAAAATATACGGGCAGCATGTGACCTGAAGCTGGTCTCTTAATTGGCTTCTTAAAGATCCTCCTCCGGACGCAGGTCGCTGCGTCCCTGGCGAATCAGAATTGGATGTGTGTTATTTTATCCAATCTGATAAAGACCGACTCTGAAGACCGACCGTCACTCCGACTCCGCCAAAACCTTGTTAGGTTGATCACTTTCATAGAGATGGCAGCAGTTAAACCAAATTCTTTCACAAGGCGTTCGTTGGAAGAAAAATAGGATAAAGGATCCCGAACCGGACCAACGCGATTTTCAAATCCAGCAGCAGGCCAGTGACAGAGGACGCAGCTGCACTCGGAGCTTCACACGCTTGTTATGAGAAACGTAGGTGGCTGGCTGGATGTGTTGTTAGCAATGCCCTTTATTGCTTTCCCTGTCTTTCATTTCAAAGTGTCGGTACTGAAGTTTTTTGGACAACAACGGGGGTAAGAGACCTCAAATATCTAACTGAACAATGCAAATGTCATGACACTACTGAGATGACTGACTTTAATCAGAGTCATTGAGAAATTTGCTGGCCAGTAGTCAGTCAAGTAGTCAACATGCTATAGTCTGTTGTTGCTGTTTTCTCTTTAATGCTTGAATTTAGTCAACATGCATCTTGATACTGTCCCCATCCCCCGCGCCGAAAAAAAACGCCCCCCCCCCCAAAAAAAAAATAATTATCACCAGCCGCCACTGGTTTAAACTGATAATCGTTTGTTTTACTCACATTTTCGCAGTTTCCCCTATTAAAGGGATAGTTCACCCAAAAATGAAAATTCTGTCATCATTTACTCACCCTCAAGTTGTTCCAAACCTGTATGAGTTTCTTTGTTCTGATGAACATAAAAGAAGATGGAGTGAAGAATGTTTGTAACAAAGCAGATAGAGCAACTATTGTCTACCATAGTATTTTTTTTCCTACTATGGTAGTCAATGGTTGCTCTATCTGCTTGGTTACAAACATTCTTCACTCCATATTCTTTTGTGTTGAGCAGAACAAAGAAACTCATACAGGTTTGGAACAACTTGAGGGTGAGTAAATGATGACAGAATTTTCATTTTTGGGTGAACTATCCCTTTAAATCCAGTCATGCGGCAGACTCTTTTGCCACTCAGTCTTGGCTGAGGGAGCTTGTTCCGGCGGGAAAGTGGCATCAATGCACACCCTCTATACAGGTCACTGAAGTCAGACCGGATTTCCTGACGACTCAATTAGCCGGTTCAGAGTTAATTCTTTAATTTGAGAGACAATAACTTTATCGTGCAATTTCGACTTTACAACTTTGCAGATCGTTTACAATCACAGACTGCTATCTTACACACTGCATGAAAGGTAATATTCGAAAAAGCATAGGGACACTTTAACATTGGAATCATTTACAGAAACTTTCCTCTTGAGGTCAGACAATCAATGACTTTCATGTCACACATAGTTTAAATATCTATTTTAAGTTGCAACTGATTTTATTTCAGTGCTGTGACGTATTTCCAAGCGAAACGGAATATTGAATAGAGGGCAGGGTTTTACTTCAGCGCTCCTCCTCTCCATCTCACGCTCATAGCAGACTAACGGTTGGAAGGGAGTGGTTAAGGATATTCAAACCCAAGCCATCACACAGTCATCATCGGAAAGGGAACGCCATTCAAGACCGGAAGTTACTTTTCAGATTTCGATTAGAGATTACCACAGCAAACAATTTTATGTGTATTAACTTGCACGGATTAGTTGTTCACCCTAAGATCTGTAATGTGGGCTAACAAAGTAAATAAGATCGATTTTGATTTCATGAGGACTTTAATACTAAAAGCTTTGAAATGAAGTCTGCTGTCTATGTTCATCAATTCCAATGTTTCCACAGGGAAATATTACATCGCCACAATGACCATGGTTACAGCTTCTACAGCCCTGACCATCTTCATAATGAACATTCACCACTGCGGACCAGAGGCCCAACCTGTTCCTATATGGGCACGTCGTTTTATTCTGCACTACCTGGCTCGGATTTGCTTCGTTTATGACATGGGTGAGGGCTGCCTGTCTGTGCACACAGACAAATCGGTGCAAAAGGGAAGCAACTGCACTATAAACGGCCAGACTGGAGGCGAGGACTTCGCTCTGAAAGTACGAAGCATTTCAGCCAGCGATGGTTGCTCACAAAAGATAAAAGATAAATTAAATGATGACATCAGTCCAACCTTATCACTACGGCAAGGAAAGGAGTGCCACACTGGCTGGACAGATGGTACCTGTTTGGGCATTGGAGAGGTTGCGGGAGCTACAGGAGAGAGAGTGTTGGAGAGCGGAGCGACTGGAAAAGAATCGGCAAAGAAAAGGGAGATACTTGTTGAAGGTCAGTGTTTATGTCATCAGCAAAGCCTCTTGAGGAATATTGAGTACATTGCTAACTTTTATCATGAGCAGAAGGCCACACAGAGACGTAACGGGGAGTGGCGGAAAGTTGCCAAAGTCATGGATCGCTTCTTTATGTGGATATTTTTCATCATGGTTTTCCTGATGAGTTTGCTTATTATAGGGAAAGCTGTCTGAATGCTTGAACGACACCAGGGCCTCAAGCATACAGTAAATGTCTGTGCAGTTCTCATACTAACGAAATAAAAAAGACAAAATACGCCATCAACACTGATGGAACTCCCTTGTGAAAAAGAAGTGTGCTTAATTGTATTGAATCTGCACTAGTACTGTACTTCAGATCTTAAAGGTATATTTAAAAAAAAAAAAAAAACTGTACTTGTACATCATATTAAATTAATGAAATAAAAGGACACTTAGTGTACTACTTGTGCCACTTAGAGAGTAGAGTGCACTTTAATAATGTCCAATAAAAAGTTTAACTTAAAAATTAAAACATAATTATTTAAAATGTACTTAAGTTTTAATGTGTTTACTTGACATACTAATGCACATGTAAGGTACTTGATTATAATTTAACTGTAGTGTGCTATTCAATATTACATTTAAAGTTAATATATTTTAAATGTACTAAATTTCAATTTCATCATTACAAATGTGTAAAATACATGGAATACAAGTTTCAATAGTTACATTAAAGTATGTTTTAGTTTACCATAAATGCTTTTCAGTACATTCGGCAGTACACTTTAAACATATTTCAAAGCCAATACGCATCAATACTAGGGGTGTGCACGAATATTCGATTATTCGATCTGTAATTAATATTCGAAAAATACAAATACTATTCAAATTTTACTATATTGCTTTGCTGGCCGTAAATGCAGCGAATCCATGATAAATCCCTCTAAAACTATAACTAAATCCACTGGGTGGCACTGTGGAGCGTGTTAATTAGTTAAGTGTATTTGATCACATTATGTTGTCGACTGCCTCGCGATGTGGAATTACTTAGATGAACATTGAAAATGAGCTTACAAAATGGAGTTACTTCTGATCAAATTAATTAATGAAACTGAGTTTAAGAAATCACATCAAATCCAAACACCAGTCGAATGAGGACAGCTGTCCATCACTGTACCCCACAGCTGTACCCCGATTGAGAACGAGATAACGTATATGATAGCAAAATGATCTCAAGACAAATGCTTCCTTTAAGTTTTATCGAGGGTTTAAAGGTCCCGTTCTTCGTGTCTTTTTGAAGCTTTGATTGTGTTTACAGTGTGCAATATAACATGTGTTCATGTTTCGCGTGTAAAAAAAAGCAGTATTTTTCACACAATTTACTTACCGTATCTGTATACCGCTGTTTTCACTGTCCTGAAAACGGCTGATGACTTCCTTTATTCTATGAAGTCCCTCCTTCAGAAATACGTAACGAGTTCTGATTGTGCCAGCGGTTCCCGTGTTGTGATTTGACAGCAGCTTAGCGAACGTGGCCCGGTTCCTGTGTTGTGATTTGACAGCAGCTTAGCGAACGTGGCCCGGTTCCTGTGTTGTGATTCGACAGCAGCTTAGCGCATGTGGAAAGGTCACGCCTCTTAACGGGAGATATATATCCGCTTAATGATCTCTACAGCGTCCCTGGGAAAGCCAAACAAAGGTGATTTGACTCCGGGATGAAAATAACAGCGTCTCGACGACATGGCGACAAACACACTGAAACGCAACACTTCCTTTTCTCCACGCGACACGTCCTCTTCTCCACGTGGGACAGCAACAAGACCACGCCCCCTTTTTTCGCGTAGTCTTGTGGGCGGAGGTTAGTCTGTTCTACTGTTCTACTGACGTCATTTATGAAGGAAGTACCAGGATGTAGTCCAAGCCGGCCGTTCGCTGTAGGCTTTGAAAGGGAACTTCTGT
This sequence comes from Romanogobio albipinnatus, assembly GCA_023566225.1. NCBI lineage: Eukaryota > Metazoa > Chordata > Actinopteri > Cypriniformes > Gobionidae > Romanogobio > Romanogobio albipinnatus. Next base: position 18,582,775 of record CM042255.1, on the reverse strand, counting down.
TAAATAAAATATCTCGCTTGGCATTGAACTTTGAGCTTTATAATTTTACAGGTATTATTTATGCTCTAACAGCAACATTACACACTAACGTCTCGGTTACGTATGGTAACCCTCGTTCCCTGAAGGAGGGAACGGAGACGTACGTCGGACGTACCGACGAATTGGGATCACTTCTGGGAGCCCCTATCAGCTTCGAGCTATCTAGAACCGGCCAATGAACAATTGGCGTGCGAGATTTGCATCTCGCGCTCCGCCCCGCGGGTATAAACAGGAAGCGAGAGCGAATGCACGCTGTTTTTCACTGAGGAGCCACACGTAGTGGCTCGACCTGCAGTGATGGTACAGCAACTGTGGCGACGGGACGTACGTCTCCGTTCCCTCCTTCAGGGAACGAGGGTTACCATACGTAACCGAGACGTTCCCATTCAGTCGGTCACGTTCGACGTACGTCGGACGTACCGACGAATTGGGATCCCCTATGGAAAACGCCATAGTTACTACCACTTCCAGCGCCCAGCGATGAGCCCCACGGACCCCGATCTGATGCGGGCGGGTAGGTTCACGCAGGGAGAGTCCAAGCTGCTGTTCCGCAAGACCCATTCAGCTGACTGTATTGGATAACGCTGGGAAAGCGTGCCTGTGAAGGCAGCTGCGGAGGCCACATCATGCCCAGAGGGAGTTAACATGTGGAGAATACACGTATGGGCTGGCCGTGGGCAGCACAACATACGGAAGTCCCAGGGGTGGCCCCGGCCAATTCGTGGAGGGGGACAACACATACCTGGGACGGCAGAGGACACTCTGCCGAGGGAAAGACACGGGCTCGCCGTAGGGAGCCGTACCGTGGAAGAATACACACATGGGACCGCCAAGGGGGTCACTACATATGGAACCCAGCCTAACACAAGTTCCACCAACGCATACGAGTGTTAGACCTGGCGTCGAACGCTCCGCCACGTCCGACTGCCGCGGGTTGCGGAGGACTCAACAGGGTTCGCCGTTCCGGGGAACTCGACTGGAGCAGAATAAACGCACGCATCCGACTACCATAGGGGAGGGAATGGCGCAGCAAGCCGACACTAGAACAGGCATTTCGGTGTTACTGACTATGGGAAGTGAGCACACAGGAAGATACCGGCTCTACACGGAGGCTATAGAATCTAGCGAACGTGTTAGGTGTCGCCCAGCCCGCAGCTCTACAATATCTGTCAGCGAGGCGCCCCGAGCCAGCGCCCAGGAAGAGGCAACACCCCTAGTGGAGTGGGCTCTTAACCCGAGCGGGCAGGGCACGTCTTGGGACTGAAAAGCCAAGACGATGGCATCCACTATCCAGTGGGCCATCCTCTGCTTGGAGACAGCCTTTCCCTTCTGCTGTCCTCCGTAACAGACGAAGAGCTGCTCTGAGGTCCTGAAGCTTTGCGTTCTGTCCACGTAAGTCCGGAGAGCACGGACGGGACAGAGAAAAGCTAGGGCTGGGTCTGCCTCCTCCGAAGGCAGCGCTTGCAGGCTCACCACTTGGTCCCGGAAGGGAGTAGTGGGAACCTTGGGCACGTATCCAGGCCGGGGTCTCATGATCACATGAGAGTTACCGGGCCCGAATTCCAGGCACGATTCGTCGACCGAAAATGCCTGCTGGTCCCCTACCCTCTTGATGGAGGCCAACGCAATCAGGAGTATAGTCTTTAACGACAGGATTTTCAACTCAGCTGACTGCAGAGGCTCAAAGGGTTCTCTCTGTAGTGCAGTAAGCACCAGAGCTAAGTCCCAAGAGGGTATAGAGGGAGGACGAGGCGCTATTTAATCTCCTCGCTCCCCTAAGGAACCTGACGATCAGATCGTGCTTACCTAGAGATTTCCCATCTACGAGCTCATGATTAGCGGCGATAGCGGCGACATAGACCTTGAGGGTGGAGGGAGACAGCCTTCGCTCCAACCCATCCTGTAGAAAGGTAAGCACAGATGCGATCGAACATCTTCGGGGGTCTTCTCGGCGAGAAGAGCACCAATCGACGAACAGGTTCCACTTCAACGCATAGAGGCGCCTCGTAGAGGGGGCTCTAGCAGAAGTGATGGTGTCAACTACCGCTTGCAGTAGGTCACCTAGAACCTCCGCGTCCCGTCCAGGGACCAGACATGGAGTTTCCAGAGGTCTGGACGCGGGTGCCATAGGGTGCCCCGTCTCTGAGTCAGGAGGTCCTGCCTCAGAGGAATGGGCCAGGGAGGTGCTGTCGCAAGGAGCACTAGTACCGGGAACCAAGTCCGGAGCGACCAACAGGACCTGCTCCTCATCCTCCCTGACTTTGCACAGTGTCTGCGCAAGAAGGCTCACTGGGGGAAACGCATACTTGCATTCTTCCCGGGGCCAGCTGTGGGCCAGGGCATCCGACCCGAGGGTCCCCTCGGTCAAGGAATAAAACCACTGACAGTGGGTCGTCTCTGGGGAGGCAAACAGGTCTACCTGTGCGGCCCCGAAACGACTCCAGATTAGCTGGACCGCCTGGGGATGGAGTCGCCATTCTCCCGGAAGTACCTGCTGACGTGACAGCTCGTCGGCCGCACGATTGAGCAGGCCCGGAATGTGAACAGCACGAAGCGATCTCAGATGCTTCTGACTCCATAAGAGGAGATGGCGGGCGAGTTGCGACATGCGACGGGAGCGTAGACCACCCTGTTTGTTGATGTACGCTACGGCCGCAGTGTTGTCCGTCCGGACCAGAACGTGCTTGCCTCTGAGCGGCACTTTGAAGCGGCTGAGTGCAAGACGAACTGCTAACAACTCGAGGCAATTGATATGCCATTGCAGCTGAGGCCCCGTCCACAGGCCCGAAGCTGCAAGCCCGTTGTACGTGGCACCCCAACCCGTGGATGAGGCATCCGTGGAGACAACGGAGTGCCTGGACACTTGATCTAGGGGGACTTCCGCCCGGAGAAACAAAGGGTCCGACCACGGGCCGAAGGTTTGGCGGCACCTCGGAGTCACTTGGACGCGGAGGGAACCGCTGTGCCACGCCCATCTCGGGACTCGATTGTGTAGCCAGCGTTGAAGCGGTCTCATATGAAGCCATCCGAGCGGCGTTACTGCGGATGCCATATGCCCCAGGAGCCTCTGAAAATGTTTCAGTGGAACCGCTGTCCTGCCTTTGAACGAATTCAGGCAGTTCAACACTGACTGGACGCGCTCCTCGGTGAGGCGCGCAGTCATGGCGACCGAGTCTATCTCCATACCGAGAAAAGAGATCCTCTGCGTGGGGCAGAGTTTGCTCTTCTCCCAGTTGACCCGAAGTCCCAACTGGCTGAGGTGCTGAGCACCTTGTCCCTGTGTTCGCACAACTGCTCTCGCGACTGGGCAAGAATCAGCCAGTCGTCGAGGTAGTTGAGGATGCGAACACCATGCTCTCACATGGGAGCAATGGCCGCCTCCGCAACCTTCGTAAAGACGCGGGGTGACAGGGACAGGCCGAAGGGTAAGACGCGGTACTGACATGCCCGTCCCTCGAACGCGAAGCGCAGAAAGGGCCGGTCGAGGGGAAACGAGAATGAAAGTACGCGTCCTTCAGGTCGATCGCTGCAAACCAATCTTGGGGACGGACGCACCTGAAGATGTGCTACTGCGTTAGCATTCTGAACGGCAGCCTGAGAAGGGACCGGTTCAAGAATCGCAGGTCCAAGACCGGCCATAACCCGCCGCCTTTCTTGGGTACAATGAAGTACGGGCTGTAGAACCCGGACCTCATATCGGCTGGAGGGACCGGCTCCATCGCGTCCTTCGCCAGTAGGACTGCGATCTCCGCCCGGAGCACGGGGGCGTTCTCCTTCGCTACTGGGAAGTGAACGCCCCCAAACTTAGGGGGACGCCTGGCGAACTGAATCGCATAGCCGAGTCTGATGGTACGGCCCCGAGACAGGCTGGGAAGCTCTAGCCAGGCTTCCCGACACCAAGCAAGGGGATAACCACAGACGTACCCGCAGCGGGGCAGCGACGCGGAATGCAGGGATCCGACTCGGACGGCATGGAGGGGCCCGAAGTGGGATCTGAGTGTGCTGTGCAACACTTACCTGCGTCCGCGGAGGGGGCGTGCGAGTGTGGGGAGGCCGCTTGAGTACGTTCCCACAGCCGGCGCCCCCTGCTGGCGAAGGGAGAGGCGTCTGAGGGTGGCGAGGCATGGGAGCGTCGACCACCGGCAAGCGCGCTCCCAAATGAAGGAGGGGCTGAGCGTGGCAAGGCTTTGTGGCGTTGCGCACGGTCTGCCTCACCTCCTTCCTCAGCGGGGAACAAGAGTGGTGAGGCATAGCGTCGCGCACTGTTGTCCACGCACCGCTGAGAAGAGGGGAATGAGAGTGGCGAGGCTTTGTAGCGTCACACACTGCCATTCTCGCCCTCTTGTGGGGAGGGGAATGAAAGCGGCGAGGCTCTGTAGCATCACACGCTGCCATTCCTGAACTCCCGAGACCCAGAGGTATTGGAACTGCTCTTTTTTTTTTTTTTTTTTGGTACCACTGGCTGTTTTTAACATCAGTGGCGGAACAGTATTACTAATGGTTTTCCACCCGGCCCTCCTCCGGGGAAGAACAGTTCCAGACCAACTCCGGGTCAATTGTGTTTCTGGACCAGGGTGGACATCGTCTAGCCAAGGGCCAGCGCTGTGCGCAGCTCAACCTCAGCTCAGAACTACCCTCGTGCACTAAGCAGGGCGGAGGTGGCCTGCCAGTGGCACTGCCACCCCACCGATGAGGGTAGTGAGAGAGAGGAAAACTTTATACAGATTATGGCCCTATTGGTGTTCCATATTTTGGCACCAATAGTTCCACAATGCCAAAGCCTTCCAATGCACATCCGAAAAAAGGCAAGGGGCAGGTAAGGCGATTTACGCGTTGCACTATGCCTCAGCCATCCGGGAAAGCATGGCTGTCAAGTATGAATCTGATTCAGCACGAGCGCCCACTATTACGGTGGGATTCTCAGCATCATCTTCATTTTCAACACATAACAGCCCTCTCTCCGATGCAGCGATTGACATCTGTCCTCTGCTAGAACCCCAAATGAAATGCTAGGTCCCCTTTCAAGGACCAGCAATCCCATCTGTAAGCTACCAGCAGACACGTGAGACAGTGGGCGTGGCCGTGAGACGGCACACGGCGCGCTGAACACTCAAGCCCCTATGAAAAAGGCAAGATGAACAGCGCGCCGACGTGGCTATGCTCTCATGAGAGAGCATAGACCACCCACGAACACAGTCTCAACATGCTTGCGATGCGATAGAGGAGTGAGGGGCCCACAGAGATGTACGCGGCGGGGAAGCCTCACTGTAATCCTCAGGCCACCCAGGCTTATCAGCCAAAATAGTCCCCCCTCTGGTGCACCAGAAAAGAGACTAGATCGGGGTATAAGCGAAGGGACTCAACCCCGTTTGAGGCATCATAGTCTCGACCGCGCATCGGAGGCGCTGAGTGACGCGCGCAGAGTTGCCGTGGCAACCCGCGCTGTCACCAGGCAGCCAGACGGCACACGGCGCGCTGAACACTCAAACCCTCACGCGGAAGGTGAGATGACCAGCGCGTCGACGTGATCCCGTTCCCCTGAGAGAACATGGATCACCCACGACACAGTCTCAACATGTTTATGCGAGAGGGATCGTGGCCGTCAGGACAGGAAACAACCGCATCCAGAAACGCACGGGTGGAATGCCATCTTGAAAAAGACGCAGCGTCACCCGTGTACTCTTTTGTGAGGAAACGCTCTGTGCTGAAGCACTCAGGGGGAAACGCGACAGCGCACGGGATTGTAGTGCAGCCCGTGCCTGTACTCAATACAGGAAAACGCCCAAACCAGACCAACAGAAATTTGTTGCTGTGAAAACAGCAGTTTTCTCTGTAGCGCAGAGGCAGCTGATGAGTCTTCCGCGGTCCCGCTGGAATGTGCCGTCTCTCCAACACGCGTTTCTCCTCTTCTCCGTTTCTTTCAAACTCTTTAATGTCTTGCTGATAGCAGCGAACTCAATTTGAGTCGTCTTCATCTGCCGTGTGGCTCCGAAGTGAATGACAGCGTGCATTCGCTCTCGCTTCCTGTTTATACCCGCGGCGCGGGGCAGAGCGCGAGATGCAAATCTCGCACGCCAATTGTTCATTGGCCGGTTCTAGATAGCTCGAAGCTGATAGGGGCTCCCAGAAGTGATCCCAATTCGTCGGTACGTCCGACGTACGTCGAACGTGACCGACTGAATGGGAACTAAAGTTTGAACAATGGCATCACGAAGAACGGGACCTTTAAGAACAGAAAACACAGTGCTGTTAGAAACTTCACTTAACACCGTTATCTATGTGTCTCTGCAACGTCTGTCAGCGGGGCTTGTTTTCTCACCCGAGAATATCATCATCCACATGATATTATTGTTTTTCTCAACATTATAATGTGAAACTATAAACATGATAACCATATTCTGACCCGAGTGTATATGTAGGTTCTGCACGATAACTGGCGCGCTCTTCTTTATTAGTGTTTTTTTCCGCTCGCGCTGCTTGAGCTTATAATGCTTTTGTTCTTTAGGCCTATATTTGTTTGTTTACACACATTGTTTAATGTTTTGAACTGAATGAAAACCTTGAGATATAACGTAAGCTTGTTGTGTATATTACCTAATCATAAGTTTGTTTAGAAATGGTGACAACTTTATGAATAAAAAAAAAAAAACATCTTTCTCATTTTCTCAAAATAACGTAATTTAAATAAACGAATATTCGAATATTAGTTTTTTATGAGCCCAAATATTCAAAGACAATATTTTGGAAAAATGTCCATCCCTAATCAATACACACCCTCAAGTTGTTCCAAACCTGTATGAATTTCTTTCTTCTGCTGAACTCTATTTCTGAAGAATATGGTTAACCAAACACTTCCATAGTATGGAAAAAAAAAAAAAAAAATACTGTGGAAGTCAATGGGGTCCATCAACCATTTGGTTAGCAACAATTTTAAAATTAACTTCTTTTGTGTTCAGCGGAAGAAAGAAACTCATACAGCTTTGAAACAACTTTCTTAATATACTTAATACTTAAGTAGTAATAAGTAGGCCAACTATTTTTTAAAGTATGCTAAGGTGTACTTCCTTTTCACAAGGGCAAGCTGGACATACTAATTCCACTCGACTTTTAGACAAGCACTTGCGAACTTCCATAAGCACTTCCCCTCGGGGGAATCCCTGCTGCCATTTTGAAGTGTGTTCCACTTCGTGGAGTGGACAAGGGAAGTTTATATGGACAGACCCTCGCTCCCTTGATTTTGATTGAGGGAGCGAGTCTACTTAATGTGTACTCTTCAGGCAGCTTCATATACCACAATGCAACACGAATGTGACGTCACCACATATCGCGTTTAATTTACCCCACCACAAACAACTCTGATATTTTAATTATTTAAAAAAACATTTAAAACAACCCAAACACACCTATATACCGGTACATATAGAATGCTGCATTAAACAATTTCGTAAGAAAATAAATAAATAAATCAACTCCATAGTGGATTGCAAGTGATCAAGGGCTTAGGACGTTCCAGTTCAGCCCATTGCAAAGGTTCCGCCAGTAGTGGGCACTCATGCAACGTAAGCAATGCCGAGTGAACGAGACGGAGGGAAGTTAGCAAGTGAAGGGCATAATAAAAATGAACTGGAACGTAGCATAAGTCTCATTTGTTCTCATATTGTTGTATATTGTTGATGAATCCAGATCTAAATGAGAGAGTGTGACCACAGTGATTAGCAATTAGCATAATTCAAGCCCAACCTGTATTCATCTCAAAATCAGCTGAACACAGTAAACACCTTTTATATAGGCCTAGACTACTCGTGTTTGGCTACTATTCTGAATAAATAGGTCAGATGTATTGAGGGGTTAATTTAGTAATTCAATTACTACTAACAATTAATGTATATAAACATTTCAGCTTAACATATTACAGGTTTAAAAGGCCATCAGGAATTATTTTTGTCTTTTATAAAAAAACATAAAATGGTAGATTTATTTGTTTGTTTGTGTACATTTCAAGTCTCTTTAAGGCCTGTGTTTTTTGGTACAGGACATTAAGTCCCTGGGTTGATCAGTCAGGTCACAAAAATAAACGTCCTTGTATTTATATGTTCATTTACTTTTTGATTTATTACATTAATATTCGGTAAATGAATAGATGTTTTTTTAAGTATCAGTAGCGTTGAACTAATGTACCGCATTATGTTTACTGACTTTAGGAAAAATAGAGCTCTGAAACCATAAGCCAAGTAAACAGCCAACAAGGTTTTTTTTATTACATGGATGCACTCAGATTTTAATGTCCTTAATAAAGTCTTTACTGCTTTGAATAGTTTTGAGCAGGAATATCACAGTATTATGTTTGCAATATAAAAAGAGAGACAAGAGGGAGGTGATGCATACAGTATATGGAAAGCTGTTGAATTCATGTTTTTTTCTGGGGAAAATGGGGAAATGGAGAGCAGAATGACAAATGGAGCCAAATCCACAGTAACGCTGACTGTTTCAGATATACAGCGGGGAGAACAAGTATTTGATACACTGCAGATTTTGCAGGTTTTCCTAATTTCAAAGCATGTAGAGGTCTGTAATTTTTTATCATAGGTAGGTATACTTCAACTGTGAGAGACGGAATCTAAAACAAAAATCCAGAAAATCACATTGTATGATTTTTAAATAATTAATTTGCATTTTATTGCATGATATAAGTATTTGATCACCTACCAACCAGTAAGAATTCCGGCTCTCACAGACCTGTTAGTTTTTCTTTAAGAAGCCCTCCTGTTCTCCACTCATTACCTGTATTAACTGCACCTGTTTGAACTTGTTACCTGTATAAAAGACACCTGTCGACACACTCAATCAAACAGACTCCAACCTCTCCACAATGGCCAAGACCAGAGAGCTGTGTAAGGACATCAGGGATAAAATTGTAGACCTGCACAAGGTTGGGATGGGCTACAGGACAATAGGCAAGCAGCTTGGTGAGAAGGCAACCACTGTTGGCGCAATTATTAGAAAATGGAAGTTCAAGATGACGGTCAATCTCCCTCGGTCTGGGGCACCATGCAAGATCTCACCTCGTGGGGCATCAATGATCATTAGGAAGGTGAGGGATCAGCCCAGAACTACATGGCAGGACCTGGTCAATGACCTGAAGAGAGCTGGGACCACAGTCTCAAAGAAAACCATTAGTAACCCACTACGCCGTCATGGATTAAAATCCTGCAGCACCCGCAAGGTCCCCCTGCTCAAGCCAGCGCATGTCCAGGACCGTCTGAAGTTTGCCAATGACCATCTGGATGATCCAGAGGAGGAATGGGAGAAGGTCATGTGGTCTGATGAGACAAAAATAGAGCTTTTTGGTCTAAACTCCACTCGCCGTTTTTGGAGGAAGAAGAAGGATGAGTACAACCCCAAGAACACATCCCAAACGTGAAGCATGGAGGTGGAAACATTCTTTGGGGATGCTTTTCTGCAAAGGGGACAGGACGACTGCACCGTATTGAAGGGAGGATGGATAGGGCCATGTATCGCGAGATCTTGGCCAACAGCCTCCTTCCCCCAGTAAGAGCATTGAAGATGGGTCGTCCAGCATGACAACGGCCCGAAACAGGGCAACTAAGAAGTGGCTCCGTAAGAAGCATCTCAAGGTCCTGGAGTGGCCTAGCCAGTCTCCAGACCTGAACCCAATAGAAAATCTTTGGAGGGATCTGAAAGTCCGTATTGTCCTGCGACAGCCCCGAAACCTGAAGGATCTGGAGAAGGTCTGTATGGAGTGGGCCAAAATCCCTGCTGCAGTGTGTGCAAACCTGGTCAAGAACTACAGTAAACGTATGATCTCTTTAATTGCAAACAAAGGTTTCTGTACCAAATATTAAGTTTTGCTTTTCTGATGTATCGAATACTTATGTCATGTAATAAAATGCAAATTAATTACTTAAAAATCATACAATGTGATTTACTGGATTTTTGTTTTAGATTCCGTCACTCACAGTTGAAGAGTATGATAAAAATTACAGACTTCAACATGCTTTGTAAGCGGGCAAACCTGCAAAATCGACAATGTATCAAATACTTGCTCTCCCCACTGTAGGCCTATTCAATAACGCATGATGTTACTACATGTGAACAATAGTAGCATGTGAGCAATAGCTGTTACTGCATGTGCGCACACACACACACACGCGCGCACACACCTATATATAATATGCACTACTGTAGGCCTATAGGCACAATATTAATGTTTAGATACAGTATTTAATTGTTTAGCTATGTTTAGCCAATGTCTTTGTGAACCAGAGCATATTTATTGGGATATTTGAATGAATCAGAAAGCTAAAACTTTTTGTGATGTGTTATGAATGTGTAGTGGGCAAATTTTTACCTTCACACATGAGTGTAAATCCATCAAATATCCTCATTAAAGTGACAACTGCCTGTGATCCATGGACATGATTTCATCTTATACTTCCCTGAAAAAAAGACTGCACTAAATGCTCATCATCTTCAATTATTTGGTAATGGTGAGATTTGCAATGAACCCTTTCAGCCTATTTTAAATCTCTTTTAAGGAGGGAATGTAATTACTGAACATTTAATAAGTTTGCAGTCAGAAATAATGGATTTGATATAAATCATCAAATCAAAACATTAAATATTCATTATTTCTTGCACCCTACCATCTAACCTTTTGCTCTGTGTGCTTTCACAGCATACTAAGGTTAATTAGCTCTTGGCTTCAACAGACCTCGAGAGGGATGATAGAGCTATAAAAACTACATTCATCACACAAACTGAGGCTTATCTAACTTCTTTGATTACAGAGTCTCCCTGAAACTTTCCAAATATCCCTTAAGAATTTAAATTAACCATATAATTCTACAGTCTTTTCTACAGTAGCATTAAAGTTTGAGGTCAGTAATATTGTTTTGTCAGGAAATTAATAATTTCATTCAGCAAGGATTCGAAAAAAATTTAATCAAAGAAAATCCTGAAAAAAAAAAAGTATCATGGTTCCCACAAACAGCGCAACTGTTCCCTTTCAACTCGTGCTACGTCGGAAGTTACAGTAGATTTAATTGACTAAAATGTAGGATAGATTAAATTGTATTTAATCAATTAAGCATTTCTCTAAAATTTTCAAACTGATTGTATACTCTTGGAGAAAGCATTTATTAGCCTGTTGATATGAATGGTATTAAGGTTTGAACATGCAATACAGATTTTACTGCTGTGACATCTAACATGTCTTTATTTATCTTAAAATGAAATAAAACCACTTCTCATAAAGAAACATGAACATGATATATGCATTCTTTATAACAACGTGCACACAACATTTTTTATTCTTTCAAGCAGACATTTATTTGAATCCTTATTAAAAAGTTATTCGGTCAAGAACTGCTCTTTAAATAAAGAGCGCAGTCCCAGTCACGCTGACCCCGTCTTCTTCCTTCCCACACCCACACGAACCAACTGGTGCTCTTGGTGAAGCGATTGCGGTTTGGTGGGGTCTCCATAGCGGCGGCGAACCCCTTTGGAGCGCTGGCTCAACAACACCATTAGATCAATGAACTCAGTCAATGCTTTGGCAAGGTAACACTTTTTTAACCATAAAAATAAAGCTAAATTCAAACTAACGGCCAATTAAAATAACAGGTACAAATCTGTATTTTGTTAGGGCAGTATTTGTGGCAGTCTATCACGCTGTGAATGGGCAGATAGCATTGCTCGGTGTGTATGTTAGAGGCAAAATATAACTGCACACTTACTGCACACATCATTTCATGATGAAGTGAGTGTGCAATTATATTTTGACTCTATAAAGCTTTCTTCTCTTAATTGCACCTCCAAAAGGTTTTTGCGTCAATGCATTGTTAAAAGAATCAGTGTGTTTTGTAATTGTCCCATATAAAACTTTAGCAGTTTAAAAATTGTATAATAAAATGTGCAAATTCACAACATGAATACATCCTTTATTAAATCACGTTGACGAATTTAACGTATCTTTACGGATGGTGTTGAATGCTGAATCGATTCATTCAGCTCTAATAGTGCTTAACGCAAGCAGTGTCGTACACACAGAGGGCAAAGTGTTGCGTTATTTAAAGGGGAAGTTCACGCATCAATGAGTAACAAAAACCACACTGAATCAGTATTTATACTACTTTCATGTGAAATGTACTAATAACACATAATAATTATGTAGTTATGTCTGAGAACAATTTCTTAGCAACTAGGGACTGCACAAATATAGGCTATATATTATAGGCCTAGGGCTATATAGGCATCTGGCTATTAATTTGAATGCTTATTAACAAATATATACAAATATAATTTGGTAAGTATGTATTTGTTAATTAATACCAGTAATACCAATGTTGCAATGGGGGCACCAATAAGGATTTCGCCTAGGGCGTCAGAATGGCTAGAAACGGCCCTGCCTAGTAGTATAGACGAAACCAAAATCTTCTTTTAGCCAAACCCATTTCAAACAAGGTTATCTTATTATATTATTGTTACCTTGTAGACTCAAGAATACATCCATTCCAGACACAACATAAATAAAAACATTGAAATGTCTCTTAAGGTTTGTGGTGTTTTTTATCCCCTTTGATTTTGTGGCCGCATTTTTCCGCATCTTTTCCCACAACACATTCCGTTTTCTTTTCCACTTCTATGTAATGAAAGTTTTTCCAAATGTTGTTTCTTCTTTTTCTCCCAAAAGCCCTATTCGCACGGTAATTGTTCCTCAGGTGGAAATCTGTAAAAATAAATGTGCATGTGCCACCTCAGTGATAAAGGTTGTGCATTCGTATGTGATTTATTCACAGTGGAGGTGCGAGTTTTGTGATCCTGGGAACGAGCTGCTCACGTGGTCAACGTGATTGTATGCTCTAAATAAAATGTCATATGCTTGGTATAATAAGAATGAATGCATATTTAATTAAAGGTGCCCTAGAATGAAAAATCGAATGAACCTTGCCATAGTTGAATAACAGGAGTTCAGTGCATGTAAATCACATACAGTGAGTCTCAAACACCATTGCCTCCTCCTTCACATGTAAATCTAGTTTGTGAAAAACACCACGGAAAAATAGGCAAATCTCAACGTAACGCCAGCAGTGATGCAATACACGGGATCATTAATATGTACGCCCCCCCCAACATTTTCATAAGCAAGCACATGTTCACTATCTGGCGGAACTGCGCAGCCGCCGTATCAACTGGAGTTCTGCAGCAGTAAACCTGACGCGATGATAGCGAACATGACAGATCATGGAAACAAATGTTATGTTCCAGGCTGTGCAGGGGTTTCATACTCTTCCCACAGATAAAACATGTCAACAGGCATGGTTGATGTTTATTTATAATCGGATATCGCAACAATTTAATTCAAAGTTGATAGTTTGCTCAGCCCATTTGACCACGGACAGTTTTCAAACCTGGGACAATATCAATCCGGCTTTGCTCAGCGTCTGACACTGAAGAAAGGGGCAATTCCAACCATATTCCTGCAAGCAGTAAGTGATTTTATCCACTTCTTGACTGTCTAAACCATTTCTGATTAAATCGAAAGTTTCTTAGAGAGACAACATTAACGATATTATTCCTGTTGTTGTCTATATCCAACGCAAGATGCTATAAGGTAAGAATAGGATATTCCAAGTGGTTTACATAACTAAATAATATGTCTAATGACAGGTTAATATTATTTCATGCCAGTGTTGTCATAAATTAGTAAATGAAACCATAGATACGTAACATACTATGTTAGTTTAGTTGCTTACACATAGCTCACTCGATCCTTCTAGCTAACGTCACCACCTCCACCATTTAAGTTGAAACGATAGTAATTTGATATTTATTTATTTATATTTTTGACAACTGAAGTATGATTATATACTGATTGATATATATATATAAGGTTGAATGCCTAATCTCTCCATCGTCATGACGGTCAGTATAGACGTGCATGCTATCATTGAGCCGCGCAGTGAAACAGCCAATCAGAGCAGAACTCTGCATTAATATTCATGACCCTTCCAAATAAGGCAAAAACAGACCATTTTATCCTGGGGAAGATTTCTAGAGTTGTAAATGGACCTGTAAAACCGTAGCTGGACAATTATTGACCTTAAATAAGCCATATACCCTCTATGTAGATACCAGAGAACAATTTAAAATGTTGTTTCAAATCATTCTAGGGCACCTTTAATTAAATTTTTTGAAATTTTAAAAATCACTGCTTCATCGGAATGATATGAAACTTGGTGACTTTTCTAGCATTAGGTATGTAAACACAAAAAATTGGGGTCATGATTCGAGCATGCTAATTGGTCGTAAAAAAAAAAAAGTAGCGTTCATTGTCTTTGGTAGTAAATGACCGACCATAGGAAATGAATGGGAAATCGGCAAAAACACAAAAATTCTCTGAATATTTGTATGTACAATCTACAAATCGGCCACGATGCTGAAAAAAAGTACACCACAGTAAAGGGGTGAAACTCTAAAACATCAAGAGTGTAATATTGACACACACACACACACACACACACACACACACACACACACACACACACACACACACACACACTGAACCTATGAACCACATTTAGAATTTTTAAAAATCACAGCTTCATCAGAATTATATGAAACTTGGTGACTTTTCTAGCATTAGGTATGTAAACACACAAAGAAATTGATTGAGGGCATGATTCAAGCATGCTAAGTGGTCTTAAAAATACTACCACTTGTGCTCTTCGGTCAAAAATGACACCACACCATAGGAAATGAATGGGAAATCTGCAAAAACACAAATTCACAGAAAAAAATCTATATTTCTAACAAAAAAAAAATCTAAAACTTTATAATAAATAGTCTTTGAGATTTTTTAAATACATATTCAAATCCATTAAAAAAAAAAATCATTAAATGTGTTCAAAAGAGAGCTAGGGAATTCTCAAGCCTCTCCATAGAGACCCATGGTTGCATGATTTCTTAAATAATTCCAAAAGAGGGTGCTAATCTGCCTTCCAAAAAAAAAATATTTTTACTCTATTTTAACCTGAAATACTGCATAATAAAAAATAAATAAAAAAAAATTACAATTCTTTAAAAAAAAAAAAAAAAAAATTCAATGGTAAAAATCGACCATAATTATTGCATAAATATTAAAAAATACCATCAAATCATCTCAAAATACAAAATGAAAAAAAAATAAATATTATTGAAGAAAAATAAATTGCATTGGTTTTACTGGGGTGGAGGAAGTTTAATTTTTAGGTGACCGGTCACTTATGACCGAGAAGACAACCAATGAAACCCCTAAACGAAGAGCACCAGAGGGTTAATAATAGGAAAATAATATCCTAATTATTATTTAATTATTTAAATCGGTTTAAAAATAGGAAGATATAGCTAGACGGTACAGTTAATGGTTTTCTGTCGTGTATTTTATCTCAAAATAAAGGATGTAATTTTATTCCACATGGAAATACGCGGAAATAAGTTAATACAGCCTCTTCTTTACATGAGGTAAAAATAATGCTGCTTGGTTATTTCAACATTATAAAATTGTTGCCTGCCTTAATAACGGCCCATTTCAAATGTTTATGCGCTTTTCTTCTTTTTATTTTTTGAGTGGTGATGAAATGTATTGCTCTTGTAAATACTTGCCAGCATTTCAGTAATACAAGTCTAGATCTTTAATTCTAATTTAAATGCTAGAGCTAGACTATAAGAGTCACCAAGACTGCACTTTCTGGTGCTTTGCATGGGAAGCAGGATTCTGGCCTTACAGGTTTGACTTGAGTGCGGTGCCACAGTTCTTGCTGACTCAGGGGGAGCTTTGATTCTAATAAACGAGTGCTCATGCGTGTCATGGCTGGTTAGTTTGGAAGAAGGTCAGATAGAGGATCCTTCTCAAATAGGCAGTCAAACTGACTGGTGTATTTACAATATGCCACTCAAAAGACCGAACCTAGGGTTTGGCCAAATCACTGCTCATGTCTATTGTTCCACAGCACTTTCTTTGAGGTTTAGCAGAAGATTCCCTTCCTTTTTCTTTAATTTTATTTTACTTGCCATTCTCCAAATTATAAAATTAGCTTAATTTGCTAAATTTACTTAAATGGCAGTGGACAGATTTATATTAAATTTAATTTAGTGAATTGAATATATATATGAGAAATCAATGTTAAGTGGTCTCTTAATTTTTTTCAGAGCTGTATGTATGTAAGTGTGTATATATTAGTGTAACTTTCCTTCTTCAACACAAGATGGCGCCATAGGCATAGTAAATAAATATCCCACTTGCCATTATCTTTTACATCTGCCACACTAAAATAAAAGGACTAGATCAAGATTTGATCAAAATTTGGTGCCGAAATTCAAAATTCCCATAGATTATATCATGCAAAATGATCTTATCATTATTTGCTCATTCAAAAATACAGAATATACGGACCCACTTTATTTTAGGTGGCCTTAACTACTATGTACTAACATTTTAAATTAATAATTTGATGTAGTTACACTAAATGTTGTAGTTACATTTATGATTACACTGTTGACACTTCCCTTACCCCTAACCTTAAACTTTCCCATACCACCACACCTAACTTTACCCGCATCCCACCTCAATATCAGCAAAAGTGTTTTGCAATATAATATGAACACAATAAGTAGTATTGTACATATTTTTTAGTACATAGTAGTTGAGGCCACCTCATGTAAAGTGGGTTATACACCGATCAGGCATAACATTATGATCACTGACAGGTAAAGTGAATAACACTGATTATCTCTTCATCACGCACCTGTTAGTGGGTGTTATAATGCTGCGTTCACACCAAATGTGAATAGAGCGTCAAAATCGCGTCTACCGCGTCTAGTTGGACGCTTGAACATTTTGAATCCATTCACGCGTCCACAGCGAATTGGATGCGCGTATAAATCGAGCGTTTGAAGCGAAATAGACGCGTTCAAGGCGCTCCAGGAGAAATATGTCATAAAACACCACTCTGCCTCTTTTATTTTTCATTAAAAATATATATTAAACATTAATAGCCACACAAATGTGGTCCAGGCAACGCACTACCTACATTATCTTCACTGTAGGCCTGTCGCGATTGGTCGATACAATCGACTGCGTCGACGCTGTTAATTAGTTGACATCAAAAAATTTTGTTGACTGGGTAAGTTGGGTACGATATGAAATTGTATGAGTACCGGTACTTTAAAAATGACAGCACTCTAATAAGAGCCGTATTTCTTAATTTGCGTCGATGTGTGACAGCAGGAGTGAGGACGTGTGTGTGAGCTCTGCTTCCACCATTCACTAAACAATGGAAGCAGAACAGTCAAATATATACGTACAGCTCAGGAAAAAGAATGCAACAGAAAAGTGCAGCGCGGCTGGGACTTGGCCACGCACACGCCTTTCTCTCAGACAGATCGCGGCGCCAGTTTCGCGGATTTTTGGGTTTGAATGGTAAAAAATATGTAAAACTGCACGTCCTGAGCGAGTATTCGGGTAAACGCAGTTGGATATGTCTTTAGTGAACGTATACAGAGTTGAATGAGAAATCGGGTGTCACAATGAATTTGGACCGTGCAGCTCTTAAAGGGCCGGACCTAATATTCTGTGTGAAGCAGGGCAGGGCAGGAACATGCCGGCCAAGTGAGTTTTTAGCGTTTTTTACCCTAAAACAATGATAAAACAATGAAAAAAAATGAAAGTTCTGTCATATTATTTAAGTAATTTTACAGTTTTTTGCCATGGTATTGATTCAGTATCGGTATTGAGGTATTTTAGTCTGGTATCGTGACAACACTATTCTATATAAAAAGTATTTGCTGATATTTTCTTTTTTTTTGTTATGTTGGTTTACAAATTTGTACCTTTTTACATTTTTACTCTTTTAGTTTTACATTTCGTCAAGGGCTTGTTTACATTTATACTTTTTTATAGTACACTACTGAAGGCCAACGTTGCAAGTTGAATTAAATGTTTTTAAGTAAAATTGTTGAAAATTATTGTGATAAATTAGTCGATAGATTAATCGATTAATCGATCAATTAGTCTATAGATTAATCAATATAAAAATAGTAGTTAGTGGCAGCCCTACATTTATACTTTTTTATAGTACACTACTGAAGGCCAACATTGCAAGTTGAATTAAATGTTTTAAGTAAAATTGTAGAAAATTATTGTGATGAATTATTTGATAGATTAATCAATTAATCGACAAATTAGTCGATAGATTCATCGATTTAAAAGCAGTCGTTAGTGGCAGCCCTACTTCACTGCATGCATATTTAAATATCCTAAAAAAAAAAAAGTTATGAAACTTCTCTTTGCCCTAAGTCAAAACGATTTGGCAGACAAGAATTTATAGATTCATGACACCAAAGATCGCCAGTTAGAGCTACACAAGACAAACTCATGTTTAACCACTACAGAGACATCTGAGCTAGCGGCAAACATCAGAAGGACTGGCCGAGGAAAGGCTGCTCTCGCCGGGGTTAATGAGCGCTGAGCGCCCGGTGATCGCCTGGATCTCACAACTCCAAAAACGCAAGATTATTTTTTTTTAAATAGGCGCTCCCTTTATAGTTTCCGTGTCCAGAGATCAGGTCATCGGGGGGCCTCACAAGATCCCGGATACAGGAGGCCGAAATTAGCTTTCTCCGCAGGGTGCTCCCTTAGAGATAGGGTGGGAAGCTCGGTCACTCGGAAGGAGCTCAGAGTATAGCTGCTGCTCCTCCACATCGAGAGTGCCTCCTAGACGCCTTCCCAGGGAGGTGTTCTAGGCACGTCCCACCGGGAGGAGGCCCTGGGGAAGACCTAGGACACGCTGGAGGGATTATGTCTCCCGGCTGGCCTGGGAACGCCTCAGGGTTCCACCGGAAGAGCTGTAGGAAGTGGCTAGGGAGAGGGAAGTCTGGGCATCTCTGCTTATACTGTTGCCCCCGCGACCCGGCCCCGGATAAGCGGAAGAGAATGATGGATGGCTCTCTTTATAAATAAACCACAGATTTGAGCTTTAAACAACTACATTCTCACCTGAAAAAGTCTTAAAACTACATTTTGTGACACAATCCAAACTAAACTGGACGCGCGAATGAGGCGGAATCGCATCCATCGCGCCGCAGGACCTCCAGATGCACGTCAACACGCCTTTCCATTGACTTAACATTGAAATCACTTGCTCCTGATGCTCTATTCGCGTTTGGTGGGAACGCAGCATTAGGCAGGAAGTGAAAATTTTCTCAAGGAAGATATTTCGAAGAATGTTTGTTACCAAGCCTGTTCAAAATCACTTGGTGCCCTACGCGCTGCGCATTGTGGGAGCGGCGGCGCTGCTGCCCCCGTATCACCACCCAAGCTCTAATAGACACCCTCAACCAAGCAGGGGAGACGGCATCAAGATCCACCGTTCAGCGAATTCTGCATCGAGGTTCGGAGGGGCAGTTGGCAGCGTTGTTTACCTCTGGTTTCTGTGGTATCTTTCATCTTATTTTTGTCATTTACAATTCATGGCAACAATTTATTTTAGGAACCCCTGCATGCTTCTAATTTCTGTATTATAATATAGATGATGATGATGATGATGATGATGATGATAGAGGTCTGTGAGGATTAAATGGTCCTGTTAAAAGAGCTAAAGTTTTTACAAGAAACACATTTAAGACTGAGTGATCACAATAGAATTTGTAAGATAGAATATTTCATTCCAAATTTAATAGCAAATCAAGAGGGGTGGAAATTTTAAATATTAAGAGGGTACAGTTTATACCTTCTGACACAATCTGTGACCCTAATGGTCGTTACATTATTGTCTCTGGATCTCTTTTTAGTTAACGTTAATGCTCCCAATTAGGACGATGTTCATTTTGCAAATAGCCTCCTATCATTAATTCCTAAGCTTAATACACATCATTTGTTATTTGCTGGTGATTTGAATTGTGTTTTCGATCCTCAGCTTGATAGATTCAGCACTAGTAGTAATGCTTCTGATATGGCAAAGGCCTTTTCTCAATTTATGCATCAGAATGGCTGGATCCTTGGAGATTCTTAAACCCATTGACTAGACAATTTTCCTTTTATTCTCATGTCCATCATTCCTTTTCTTGACTAGATTATTTATTTATAGACAACTTGATTATATCAATGGTTAAGAAAGTTGACTACTCGGCTATAGTTGTATCCGATCATGCCCCTGTGGTTCTGGACCTGCACTTCCCTTTGAACATCAGGGAACGACCACTCTGGTTATTTAATCCACTACTGCTATCTAATGATAAACTCTGTAACTTTGTCTAAAATAATATAGACAATATGCTGTAATCCAATAAAATGGATACAGTGTGTTACTTATTACTCTGGGAGACTTTAAAGGCTTGAGGGGTCAAATATTATCTTATACATATACTAATAAAGAACGTAAGAAGGAACTTCTTTTCTTTTTAAAATTAGAAAAGATAACATTTACACTAAGAGCATCTGTGGACAGGTTTTTAGTCAAAATGGGAACCCATTCGGTCATATTTAAAAAATCTGAAAGAATTACCAGTTGTTAACTTTTACTTTTCATATATGTATCTCTCTTTTTACCCTTGTTGTGATGCTGTATTTGATGTTTTGACCTTAGTGTAATTTTTTTTCCCCTAAATGTATGTATTTATACTGTAATATTATTACTGTAATTACTTGTATTACTATCATCATTATTTATTTATGTATTGGTATGCATGGGTCCATGCCTTGAAAAGGTCTTATGACATAATTGTTCTATTTTGCCTTTGTAACCAGACATTGTTATTTTGTTGTACCTACTCTGCCTGAGGAAGGAATGTTTGGGACTTGGGGTGGGGGCCTGTTATAGCAAGAATAGAAGGAAAATGTAACTTTCATTGTTTTACTGTATGTTGACTTACTCCTTAAATAAAAAATAAAAAAAACAGATTACAGGGAATACCTTAACTACCATCAAAGGAGTAGGACATTTAAGACAGTATGTATGTTTATATATAAGTTTCCTTTATATTATTTACATATATCTTTAAAATATTTTTAGCTTAAAATGATGATAATAGTAATAATATAACCTGAATATAGTCATGAATCCAACAAAACTAAACCGTTAACTCTTAACGATGCACCATGAGAGTTGTTGCCAAGGAAATAAAATGCACAACATCATTTAGACATTAAATGAAAAGTGTAAATAACACACACACACACACACACACACACACACACACACACACACACACACACACACACACACACACACACACACACACACACACACACACACACACACACACACACACACACACAATGTGTTTTCCTCCTTGAAAATGAGCTCATTTAAAGCCCCTTCTGTCTTTAATGTTTGTCACATAGGAAGATGCCAGAGTAACTCACGACTGTTAGAGACTCAACTAAACTACAGAATTTAATAGTTCAATTTCTCTACATATCTAGAAATGGTCAGGTATTTTTAATATCTAAAAAAATGTTTTAAGGTGTAAAAAAACTATGTACTTCAGATAATGAGGAATCCCCAAGACACAGCATAAGTTGCACATTGAGGGAAAATTATTTTTCTTTTTGTTTTGCTGTCATTTTCTACAAACATTTCCTTGACCAGGTCAGGATCTGCATGCTTGCATATCAGCACGATGAACACCAGTGGGCCTGTGGAATATTTCATCCTCGATGGACTGAAGGACAAATTCGTGCTTCCCATTTTCTTCACTGTCTATATTTTTGTCCTGAGTGGAAACAGCATGATCATTTACCTTGTTAGAACCGACCCCAAGCTCAACACTCCCATGTATTTTTTTCTTCATAATTTGTCCTTTTCTGATATTGTGTACACATCAGTGACCATTCCCAAAATGCTGTCAGTGTTCCTGACTGAGGTCAAGACTATTTCCAAAACAGGATGCTTTATGCAGATGTACCTTTTTCTCTCAACTGGAGTGACAGGGCGCGCTTTGCTGACTGTGATGGCGTTTGACCGGTACGTAGCGATCTGTAACCCCCTGATGTACACTACTATCATGACCAGACGGCTCCGTATTCTATTGATTTTTGCTTCTTGGGGTTTTGGGGTCATTACAGTGCTGCCCCCAGCTATTTGGGCATCTCTGCTGCCTTACTGTGGGCCCAATATTGTTAGGCACATGTTCTGCGATCACTCCTCAGTAGTGATCCTTGCCTGTGTAGACACAACCAGGAATGGTATTTTGTCCCTAACAAATGCCCTCATTGCACTTCTCAGTACATTCCTTTTCATCTTAATTTCGTATGTCTGTATTGGTAAAGCTATGAGAAAAATGAGCAAGACACAGAAGCTCAAAGTTGCGGCCACTTGTGTCTCTCACCTGACAGTGGTGTCTATTTCGTATATTTCAGCCAGCTTTGTGTATATCTCATATCGAGTAGCTAAATTTGACCCAGATGTTCGTATAGTCATCGCTGTGCTGTACTCTGTGCTCACACCCCTGTTGAACCCCATCATTTACAGCCTGAGGAATAAAGAACTGCAAGATGCAATGAAGAGAGCGTTTTGTAGATGCACTATTGCTTCTAAAACCTCCAGGAAAACAGTTCCTTCTGTTGCTTAGAATTTGCATAAATCTGTTCATTGTGAAAACAATTCCATGTAATCCATTAAAAGGTATGAATATGTGTGGAGCAAGCAAGATTCAATTAGTTGCAATGTATGAGACTGAAGCAAATTGGATTTATTGATGATAAATATATAAAACTGGTTATTGTGTATTTAAAACATTCCGTTGATCATTACTATTACATGAATCTCAATCTTGTTTAATGTATAATTAATATAGACTGAATCATACTTTTGAATTCATTCTAACTAGGCAGATGCTATATAATACAGTCCTTTTCCACTTCTGAAAACAAAACTGTTCTTACTTTTTGTATTGTATTTTCTGTAGTGCAAAAAAAAAAAAATCAACAAACCACTATTTGTAATGTCATGATAATTTTGTCTGATTGCTTGTTTTTCCATGTATATTATATTTTATCCATTGCTCCAATCATAAAAATTGTCAAAGTGATTTCAGAAATAATTTCTAATATGTTTTTGAATTGTTAAAACTGTATGCTTCATTTTGAATTTTGCTGCAATAATTATATAAAGGCAAATTTATAATGCAATAGTTACATAAAAAGCAACTGATACTCAAATCCTGAGGAAATATCACACTTACAAATATACCATTTAAAGAATCGCTTATCCATTATTATTTCTAATGATCTTTGAATATGACAGAATTGTTTTAACTGAGGACAGTGACATGAAGATTAGCAGAAGATTATTATAATGATTTAACATGAATTTGCATCACTCTCTTCTTTCCTTACAAGCTGCCAAACACATACTGTATAAGCAAGATTAAACCACCAATACAGAAGGACTAAACAAACACATGAACAAACAGGAATGTTATAAATGAGTTGATATTTGAATATCAAACAACACTGTATTTTTTTACACTGGATGTGCCGGGAATGCCAGAGAACATTGAGGTTGTAAATTCTCAAATTCTAATAAAAAAAGTTTTTGTTATTATTTATTATTAGTTTCTATTGTTGTCACAAATGGTTGCAGCAAGGATGAGTAGATGCAAGATCTATGAGTTTAGAATTGTTGCATTATTCCAAATAAACAGATTGAGTTTACAAAAATGAATAAAATTCACAAATAAATAAAATGAGATAAATAAAAAATATTTACAAATCTGTTTTATGTCACAAACACACTGTGCCATTTCTGCCGTCATCCCTGGCCAATTTCACTGCTGACGTATTAGTTCTGTAGTGCATTCAACACCCTGGTTTTCATGGTAGAACCCTGCACGGGCCTCAAATCTAGGCCTGAGCCCGGCCCTGGCCTGAGATGCTCAGGCCCTACCCCGGCCTGTGTCCGACAGCTTATCAAAATTCTCGGCCCGAGTCCGACTGGAGCCAGTGTTGTTTTTTTTGTAATCCACCCTATTACACACTACTGTTGCAGCCATTAAAATAGTTCCGTTTTGTTTTTAATGTCAAAGTAGTTATATTTATTTTAGTTTCTTTATTAAGTTAATTTAGAACAATGTTTGGAGCATTTTTTTGTCTGTTAATTTAAAGTTTTTTTTTTTTAAAGACCAAGCAGCCAGCGGCCGACAGTGAGTTACTACAGGTTCACTTGACTAATAAAATCCATAGATATAAAACATTTCAAGCTTATCACAATGTTAGTTTAAACGTTTACTATCTGAAACAGATAGCATGACAGACAGCTATACAATCTAAACAAATAATTTTTTTTAAAACATGCATGTGGCGAGGGGGGCGTGGTTTAGCGAAGTCTGTGACGGGAGAGAGAGTCAGAGGACGAGCGGCACGTAAGTGTATCAAACACAAATGATGAACACCTGTCTCTTGTTGCAGTAATTGGCGTGGAGAGAGGATATAGACCAGGAGGAATCGAGCGAGAGAGAGAGGCTGGAAAGCAACATACGGAGCTGGAACTCACGATACCCACATATGCAGAGAGGAACTGCCCAAACCGACGATTTAAGAGAGTTTATTTGTTTATGTTGCTTTGTGCGATGTGCACACTGTTTTGGCTAAGGCCTTAAGAGAAAATAAAGAGTACTTACGAGTTCCAGCCAGCCGACCCCTGTGTCTTCTTCCTTCCCTCCCCACGAACATTACAACACTGGTGCCGAAACCCGGGATTGGGAAGAAGACAGAGCCGCCACCATGACCACGTCAGGAACGCCGTTTGCGGAGATAATCCAGTCACTCGCGGGCCTGCACCAAGAACACCATCAGACGATGCTGGAGGTCAGAGAGGAGCAGGAGCGGCGGTTCCAGGCGCTCCTCCTGAACCAGCAGCAGGACCGTGAGTTGATCCGGAGCTGCCTGAACCGGGAGGTTCCCGCCGGGTGAACACCATCGACCTCATGCAGGCCACCCACATGCAGCTCAGCAAAATGGGCCCGCAGGATGACCCGGAAGCTTTCCTGGACCTGTTTGAGCGGTCCGCGGAAGCGTGTGGGTGGCCGCGCTTGGACTGGCCAGTTCGCCTCATCCCGCTGCTGTCGGGGGAGGCACAGATCGCCGCCCAGCAGCTGCCAGTCCAGAACCTCCTGGTTTATGACGATCTTCGACGGGCCATCCTTCAACGGGTCGGCCGTCCATTCGTGATGGCCCAGCAGCTCCGGGATGCTTGCCGCAGATGGCTGATGGCCGACCAGGGCGACGTCGACCAGATCGTGGATCGAGTGGTGCTGGAGCAGTTCATTGCGCGGCTGCCCAGGAAGACCGTGCAGTGGGTCCAGTGCCACCGGCCGGCGTCGCTGAGTAAGGCCATCGAACTGGCGGAGGATCAGCTGGTGGCGTGCCGGGGGTCGGCGAGCCCCTTCCGGCGGCTTCTCTCTCTTCCCCTACCCCTTCTGTTTCTCCTTCCTCTCCCTTTAGGCCGGTTCCGGCTCCCCGGACGAGGGGGAGCTTCCAGAACCGGGGTGCAGCTCAGGGAAGGGCTGGAGGTTTCCCATAGCGGTATCTGGGAACGCGGCCGCCACCCAGGGGCGGGGAGCCGACGAAGCGGCTCTCGTCGGCGGCTCCGGTTTCCTCCCTCTCTCCACGCCAGTGGCTGGATCCGCTTACGGCCACCGGGGCAGCGGGGAAGCCTGGGCCGGCCTGTTGCCGCTGCGGGGATCCCGGGCACTTTATAGATCGTTGTCCAGTGATGGAGGTGGGGACGTTGATCCGGTCCCCGACGCGCCACAGGCTGCCCTCGATCGAGACGGGCTGTACCGGATACCAGTGAGTATCCAGGGGGGTACCTATCCGGCTTTGATGGATTCAGGATGTAACCAAACCTCCATCCATCCAAGCCTGATACAATCGTTGGCATTGAATAGAAGCCGCATGGTTAAGGTACGGTGTGTGCACAGGGATGTGGTGAATTATCCGCTGATGACTGTCGTCATTCAATTTCGGGGACAAAAGCATAGCGTGGAGGTGGCGGTTAATACGCACCTCCGACATCCGCTGATTTTGGGAACCAATTGGCCAGCTTTTAGTGAATTAATGGGGGTTTTATGTGCGGATGTTTCTTGGGGGGAAACAGGGCGTGGGGAGAGAGCGGTTGTGCAGCTGGGGGAGACGGAACCGGGACCGCCCGGGGGGTTTCAGAGGGACCTAGCGTTGTGGAGAGGCTAACCCTCACCGAACGTGATGACTTCCCTCTGGAACAATCCCGGGATGAGACCTTGAAAAACGCGTTTGCTCAGGTCCGTGCTATTGACGGCCAGTTCCTTCACCCTGCACAGTCGGTCTCTTATCCTTATTTTGCCATAATAAAGGACAGGTTGTATCGGGTGGTCCAAGACACTCAGACAAAACAGGATACAACTCAGTTGTTAGTTCCGAGGAGCCGTCGGGAAATGCTTTTCCAGGCGGCTCATTCTAATCCGATGGCAGGGCATTTAGGTCAAGCGGCAACACTGAATCGCTTAATGGTCCGGTTCTTTTGGCCGGGCATTCACGAGAATGTGCGCAGGTGGTGCGCGTCATGTCGTGAGTGTCAGCTGGTAAATCCGCCGGCCGTTCCAAAAGCGCCATTGCGCCCTCTTCCGTTGATGCAGGTCCCCTTCGAAAGATTTGGGATGGACCTCATCGGACCATTAGAGCGATCCGCACGAGGGCATCGTTTTGCATTAGTCCTGGTGGATTATGCAACACGATATCCCGAAGCAATTGCCCTCCGCAGCATTTCGGCGAAGAGTGTTGCGGAGGCGTTGTTTCGCATAATCTCCCGAGTGGGGATCCCGAAAGAGATCCTCACTAATCAAGGCACGGCGTTTATGTCACGTACACTACGTGAGCTTTATGAGTTATTGGGTGTTAAATCGATTCGCACCAGCGTCTATCACCCACAAAGGGACGGCTTGGTGGAACGATATAACCGCACTTTGAAAACAATGATTCGCAAGTTCGTCCAGGAAGACGCCAAAAATTGGGACAAATGGTTGGATCCCCTGTTGTTTGCCGTGCGCGAGGTCCCGCAAGCCTCTACGGGGTTTTCCCCCTTCGAGCTTCTCTACGGACGTCAGCCCCGCGGGGTCTTAGACGTTCTTAAAGAGGCTTGGGAGGACGGACCATCCCCAGCGAAGAACGAAATTCAGTATGTCATGGACCTGAGAGCAAAACTCCACACATTGGGGCGGCTGTCTATGGAGAATTTGCTACAGGCTCAGGACAGACAAAGCCGGCTGTACGACAGGGGAACTAAACTGCGCGAATTTGCACCGGGAGATAAAGTGCTTATATTACTCCCAACTTCTAGCTCAAAATTACTCGCCAAGTGGCAAGGACCGTTCGTGGTCACACGGCGAGTGGGGGATCTCGATTATGAGGTGATTCGGTCGGATAGGAGCGGAGCACATCAAATATACCACCTTAACCTCCTTAAAAAGTGGAGCGAGGCGGAGTCAGTGATGCTGGCCACGGCGGTGAGTGGAGAGGATGATCTCGGGCCGGAGGCGAGCACAAAAGTCACATCTATCGCTCTGGCCCCGGGGGGGGGGGGGGATCACCTCTCGCCCGTGCAGCTTACTGATATAGCCCAGTTGCAGGAAATTTTTTCCGATGTGTTCTCGCCCCTACCCGGCCGAACCGACCTCATTCAGCACCATATCGAGACGGAGCCGGGCGTGGTAGTTCGCAGTCGGCCCTATCGTTTGTCGGAACACAAAAAAAAGGTGGTTCAAGATGAATTAAAGGCAATGCTAGATATGGAAGTAATAGAGGAGTCATACAGCGACTGGGCCAGCCCGATTGTTTTAGTACCAAAAACGGACGGCTCGGTCCGGTTCTGTGTGGACTATCGCAAGGTGAACGCAGTGTCGAAGTTCGACGCATATCCAATGCCAAGGGTTGACGAGTTGCTCGATCGGCTGGGCGCAGCTCGCTTTTATTCGACGCTGGATTTGACGAAGGGATATTGGCAGATCCCCTTAACGCCTCTATCTAAAGAAAAAACAGCCTTCACGACGCCGTTTGGGCTACACCAATTGGTTACACTTCCGTTCGGGTTGTTCGGGGCTCCGGCCACATTTCAGCGCCTCATGGATAAAATTCTTCGGCCACACGCGACATATGCCGCTGCCTACTTGGATGATATCATCATTAGTAATAGTAACGATCATCATCTATAGTAACGATTGGCATCGGCATATGGAGCATGTGTGCGCGGTCCTGAGGTCGCTGAGGGGGGCGGGGCTGACGGCCAACCCGAAGAAGTGTGCGATTGGGCGCGTGGAGGTGAGGTATCTGGGTTTCCACTTGGGACATGGACAGGTGCGTCCGCAAATTGACAAGACGGCTGCAGTTGCGACCTGTCCGAGACCCAAGACCAAAAAGGAAGTGAGGCAGTTCTTGGGGCTGGCAGGATACTATAGGAGATTTGTTCCTAATTATTCGGACCTCACCAGCCCGCTGACTGACCTCACGAAAAAGGAAGCGCCAGACCCGGTCCAGTGGTCAGAGCCGTGCCAGCAGGCTTTTACCCAGGTGAAGGCTGCTCTATGTGGCGGGCCGCTCTTACAGTCACCTGATTTTTCTCTCCCTTTTGTGTTACAGACAGACGCGTCGGACAGGGGGCTGGGGGCAGTCCTAACCCAGGAGAGGGAGGGTGAGGAGCGGCCGGTGCTGTACATCAGTCGCAAGCTCTCGAAGAGGGAGACGATGTACAGCACCATAGAAAAGGAGTGCCTGGCGATCAGGTGGGCCGTGCTCACCCTCCGGTACTATCTCTTGGGGAGGGAGTTCACCCTCTGTTCGGACCACGCGCCTCTGCAGTGGCTCCACCGCATGAAGGACACCAACGCGCGGATCACCCGTTGGTATCTAGCGTTACAGCCGTTTAAGTTCAAGGTGGTCCACAAGCCGGGGGCGCAGATGGCGGTGGCCGACTTCCTCTCCAGGAATGGGGGGGGGGGGGGGGGGTGGCGGGGGCTGCAGGCCAGATGGCTCCCCGGCCTGAGACGAGCGGTGGGGGTATGTGGCGAGGGGGGCGTGGTTTAGCGAAGTCTGTGACGGGAGAGAGAGTCAGAGGACGAGCGGCACGTAAGTGGATCAAACACAAATGATGAACACCTGTCTCTTGTTGCAGTAATTGGCGTGGAGAGAGGATATAGACCAGGAGGAATCGAGCGAGAGAGAGAGAGAGAGAGGCTGGAAAGCAACATACGGAGCTGGAACTCACGATAGCCACATATGCAGAGAGGAACTGCCCAAACCGACGATTTAAGAGAGTTTATTTGTTTATGTTGCTTTGTGCGATGTGCACACTGTTTTGGATAAGGCCTTAAGAGAAAATAAAGAGTACTTACGAGTTCCAGACAGCCGACCCCTGTGTCTTCTTCCTTCCCTCCCCACGAACATTACAACAATGCAGTTTGTCTTCCCTTACACCTCTCCGCAAAATTAATATAAATCTGATCTTCAATTCAACTTCAATTACCACACTATATGCAAATTTAATGGAGCTCATATATGTCAATGAAAGCAACAGATACGAGCTGCATTTTATTTATTGTAAGCTTTTTCAATATCAAAGGCCGCAATGGTAGAAAAAGTGACCTAAGCACTGGTAAGCTCATTTAGTCTCATTAGTTTTAATGAAATGATTGTTTTTGAGCATCTGAGACTTATTTTTGGTTTCACTTGTGTCAGTTTGTGTGTTGGCTCACTTTACTCATTTGTGGCGATGCGTGTTGCATCTGTCTACAACATGTCATATCCTATAACACGCTCTCGCATGTTTATTTTTTAACAATTTGCCAGGATTAAAATGTATAGATGTGGTTTAAACAACCAGATGCATTTGAACTGGTAAGAAACTCCCGTGTTTCCTAACAAAACTGGTGCTGTCTAGAGAGAGGATCAGCGTTTCGGTTGCTCCTTCCTGCGATACCAGACCTAAGTCTACTGGACAAAGTCTAAGATTCTCCGGCCTTTATTGATGACTTTACAGAGCTGTTATCAGCAATCTCATCTGAGTATGACTGTTTTGCTATTGCTGGGGATTTTAATATTCACATTGACAATGCTGAATCCAGTACAACAAAAGATCTCATGACTTTTCTTAACACTTTTGATTTGACACAACATGTACACGGACCCACACATGATCGTGGACACACTCTAGATTTACTTATCAGTAAGGGGCTAAACATTTAATCGATAGTTATTAAGGATGTGGCATTGTCTGATCATTTCTGTTTTTCTTTGATATATCAATCTCTCCTGCCACTGAAACTAGACCTGTCTCTGTCAAAAAGAGATGCTTAAATGAGAACACTAGTGTGCTGTTTATGAAGGCTATATCTCTAACACCAAGCATATCTGCAGACTCTGTTGATTTTCTCCTTGACTCTTTTAACTCAAAAGTTAAGAGTGTAATTGATGATATTGCTCCTGTGAAAGTCAGAAAAAAGAGTGGCAAACAAAAAGAACCTTGGAGAAACTCAACAGCAGTGCAATTAATGAAAAGACAATGCAGGAAATCTGAACGCATGTGGCGAAAGACAACATCTATAAAGACAGTCATTTGCAGTGCTTTCAATGTGGAATTAGGCAAAGCTAGACAGACCTTCTTTTCAAATATTATAAACAGAAACATAAACAACACGTGCACTCTTTTTGCTACTGTAGAGAGACTAACAACCCCCCCCCCCCCCCAAGTCACATTCCCAATTAAATGCTCTCAGACAGTAAATGTAGTGAGTTTGCTTCCTTCTTCTCCGAGAAAATCAATAATATCAGAAATGCGATCAGCACATCCTTGAGTTGCTCTGGGGTGAGTCAGATCAGACCACAACCTCAGAAAGTTACTATGACTGATTTTGAAGCAATTGATGGTAAAATTTTAGAAGAAACGGTACAGCACCTTAAAACATCAGCCTGCGCCTTGGACACACTCCTCATTTCTTTTTTCAAAAGTGTGTTTAACTGTTTAGAAGCAGATCTCCTAGAAGTGGTAAACGACTCACTTCTTTCTGGGACTTTTCCAAACTCGCTTAAAACCGCAGTAGTTAAGCCTCTCCTGAAAAAGAGAAACCTGGATAACACCATATTAAGTAACTACAGACCAATCTCAAATCTTCCTTTCATAGGCAAGATCATTGAAAAAGTTGTTTTCAATCAGCGGAACAAATTCTTGAGCTCAAATGGATACTTTGACAATTTTTAATCTGGTTACCGACCACATCACAGCACAGAGACAGCACTCATAAAGATAATAAATGATATTCGCCTCAATACGGATACAGGCAAAACATCAATTCTGGTACTACTCGACCTCAGTGCTGCATTCGACACTGTTGACCACAACATACTTCTTGACAGGCTAGAAAATTGGGTTGGGCTTTCTGGAATGGTCCTCAAATGGTTCAGGTCATACTTAGAAGGGAGAGGTTATTATGTGAGTATAGGTGACCAAAAGTTTGAGTGGACATCCATGACATGCGGAGTCCCACAAGGGTCAATTCTTGCACCACTCCTATTCAACCTGTACATGCTGCCACTCAGCCAAATAATGAAAAATAACAAAATGGCTTACCACAGCTATGCTGACGACACCCAGATCTACTTAGCCCTATCACCTAATGACTACAGCCCCATTGACTCTCTTTGTAAATGCATTGATGAAGTTAACAGTTGGATGTGCCAAAACATTCTTTAGTTAAACAAAGACAAAACTGAAATCACTACATTTGGAAACAAAGATGAAATTCTCAAGGTGAACACATATCTTGAGGCTAAAGGTCTAATAACAAAAAATCAAGTCAGGAATCTTGGTGTGATTTTGGAGTCAGACCTGAGTTTCAGTCGTCATGTCAAAGCAATAACTAAATCAGCCTACTATCATCTCAAAAATATTGCAAGAATTAGATGCTTTGTTTCCAGGCAAGACTTAGAGAAACTCGTTCATGCGTTTATCACCAGTAGGGTGGACTATTGTAATGGCCTTCTCACTGGCCTTCCCAAAAAGACCATTAGACAGCTGCAGCTCATACAGAACGCTGCTGCCAGGATCCTGAGCAGAACAAGAAAATATGACCATATCACACCAGTCCTCAGGTCTTTACACTGGCTTCCAGTTACATTTTGGATCGATTTTAAAGTACTATTACTTGTATATAAATCACTCAATGACCTAGGACCTAAATACATTGCAGATATTCTGATTAAGTACATACCCAACAGATCACTCAGATCATCAGGATCAAGTCAATTAGAAATACCAAGGGTTCACTCAAAGCACGGAGAGTCTGCGTTTAGCTATTATGCCAGCCGTAGCTGGAACCAGCTTCCTGAACAGATCAGATGTGCTCCAACAGTAGCCACTTTCAAATCCAGACTCAAAACATCTGTTTAGCTGTGCATTTACTGAATGAGCACTGTGCTACTGTACGTCCGACTGATTGCACCTTATCTTATGCATTTACTGAATGAGCTCTGTGCTTTGTTCGAACTGCTTGCACTTTAATTGTTTCAATTTAACCCTGTTTTATTTTTATTTTTAATTATACTTTTTAATTGTGTTCATTTTTTTTATTTCTTTTAATTCCAAGTATAACTGTTATACTATATATATTTTTTATTTTTTATTTTATTCACTTACAAATATTTTAACTTCTTTTCTGTGTAAATCACTTTGAATTGCCACTGTATATGAAATGTGCTATACAAATAAACTTGCCTTGCCTAAGAAGGCCAACTGGGAAGCCCAATGTTGTTCGGTAGCTCCCAGTTTAGCAAATGTCAGATGACTAAGGAGATTTTTGTCTGTATAGACAATGCACTTCTGACCCAGCAGGTCATGGCCCACTTGAGCACCACAAACTCCAATTTCATGGAACTATAAGTCATGTTGCATTCAGTGGGCTTAAGACTGCACCTGGCATACTCAATAGGGCACACCTTACCTCCTTTTTTCTGCGAGAGGACTACACCAAGCCCACTATGGCTAGCATCCACCTCAAGTATAAAGGGCTGGGATAAGTCTGCATAAGCCAACACTGGGGCGGTATAGAGCCTGTTCTTCAATCCCTCAAAGCTCATCTG
Organism: Romanogobio albipinnatus; assembly: GCA_023566225.1. NCBI lineage: Eukaryota > Metazoa > Chordata > Actinopteri > Cypriniformes > Gobionidae > Romanogobio > Romanogobio albipinnatus. The sequence continues at coordinate 18,549,576 of CM042255.1, read as the reverse complement.
ATCTGACAAATTGATCACGTAGCACCATTTCAGTGTTTACCAGAGCATTTGGCGACTGTCACTTAACCTTCTCCAGGAGGCCCATCAAGACCCCCTCTTGCTGCTTCCTGGAGAAGAAAGCAGTGTAAAAATATACAAAACCTTGCAGTGAATGGCAGGGTGAACAGGCTAGATATAGGCAGAGGTAATGAGGTAAATGAGACACAGGTGTGAACAATGAGTGCTGATGAGTCCAGGCAAAGGATTATGGGTAATGCAGTCTTTGATCGAATAATGGGGTGCCCTCTGGTGGTAATCAGGGGCACTCTCACTGGTCGTGGTCGTCAACTCACCAATGGACGTCACCTAAGGGAGTCAAACCAGAAACTGCAGTCTCCAGAGCACAAGCTGCTGCTTTGTTCCTACAAAGAAAGAAAAGAGAGAAAAAAACTAAACAAATGCATACACAAACATACAAAAACAAATATATATGGTCCCACGCCTCTGCCAGATATCCATATGTCTGATGTTTGTGTGACAAGTATTCACTGATTACAGGTAATTTGTGAAGAGTATCAGATGAGCTCAATTGAGAGAGAGGCTGCAGATCGCGCATCATGTTTATATTCTTAAAAGCACAACATTTTGTTTTTATTGTGAATATACACAAATAAAAGTAGACACTTAACAGAGTATAATAATGTATAACACTTGCCTAAAGCATTTTGAATCTCTTTCACACTGATAAGAAAAAAAGCAAGTTGCTCTATGGGTTAAAGCTAAGTATAGTTGGCCAATAATTATTTAAAAACAGAAATAAATAAGTGTCATTGGTCGAATACAAAAATAAAATTAAATAAACCATGCAGGGGCTGAGACTTTCTATATGGAGAGCAGGCTAGTGTGCAGAGCCGGCTCTCCCTATAAGCGAACTAAGCGGCTGCTTAGGGCCCCGCCACCACTAGGGGGCCCCCTAACTACAGATTGTACTCGCCGGCGTCGCTGTAGTTGAACAGTCAACGAACGAACCGTCACCGACTCACCGTATAAAATCGTTTTCTGTCTTCCCTGAACCTGGAAATTTGAATTAAAAAATGAAAAGAATTTATCCATCAGGTTCAGAGAAACGGAAAAAGAAGAAGGCTGACGATGAGAAGAGACAAGTGCAAGGTAAGTTAATTTTTAATAACGTAATTTAAGTTAGGGCGTGCGTGGTAATGTTACGCCAGGCGAATCAGGCCTAATATTAATGGCCACGTCCTTAATAACATTATAACTGTTAGTTATTATTACTTTATCTTTACTTATTTAATTTGCAAGTTGATGTTTAGTCATTAATAGAGTAACTGATGAAAAAACTTGGTGCTGCTGACGTTAGCTGCCGTCATGCTGAATCAACATTGCTTGCGCTATGGTCCAGCCGTCGTCCAGCTCTGGGCTACAGACCGCGTAGAGACAGAGACAGACCCACCTCCTAGTCCTATGAATGTATTTTCTTTTTAACAGTTAACGTTACATGATCTACACTAGTTCTGGGAAAGAAAAATACGAAAAATCTTTGTCTCAAATCTCAATAACAATAGTTTAATTATTGAACATGAGAGAGAGAGAGAGAGAGAGAGAGAGAGAGAGAGAGAGAGAGAGAGAGAGAAAAGGAAGAGAAATAGCAATCATTTGATAGTCAAAATCAAAATGAAGTTTAAAATAAAGCTGTTAAAATACAAGCTTTTTCTTATGGTCTTAATTGAATAGGCAATTAAAGATTATTAATAAATATTAATCTATATACTATTATGAAATATTGTATATATTGTTAAGCTAAATCAAGTTAAGTTAACCCAGACCATTTAAACCTAAAGAAAACACTGTGTCCTCTCTGAAACATTATTGAATGATGATCGATACAAGACACCTAAAAGCAAAATGGATTTGGGGTAAATTTTAGTAAAGAATGTATTACTGTATGTAATCAAAAAGGTGAAAAAAATGTCTCTCTCCATGCTGTGAAGGTTTAAAATATGAACATTATGCAAGAGTTAATCAACCATTAATTAAATAATATAATTTAACATTGGATTTCTTTTAATTTACCCTTAACATTGTTTTCTGCTCACACTAATTGTAAAAAAAAAAATGTCACTTTCTCAGGAGGAGCCATTCTTAAATATTTTGGTGGTCGTGGAGAAGCATTTCAGGAGGCTGACACCAGAGATGACACAAGTAAATATTTCCCACTGCCTTTCTTTTGAATAGTTTTGTGCGCAACTTCAACATAGCTTATTTTCCTCTTACCAATAAAAAAAAATTGTTTTATAATCATAATTCACTATGCTGTCTTATTGTACTTTAATATTAATTTAAAATTAATGTGTTTTATCTACTCTGCATACTGTATTTATGATTATATTATAATCTCAACAGCTGGAGGAGGTGACTCTACTGCTGCTTCAGTAGAGCATAGCGAGCCGCATACCACTATGGCTAATGTTGCTGGTAAGTTAGCTATATATTGTTAATGCTAAATTATTAATATTTATTTGTTTGCAGCAAATGTACCTAATGTATGATGTTGATATAATGATTAATACTAACACACTTAAAAACAAAGAAAACAACTAGGCCTAATCACAATGATGTTGATTTTTTTTTTCATGTCAGGCTCATCATTATCATGCCACACTAAAGGTGATACAACATCTTCATCCCGACCGGTGTTTATCCCTGCTGCTGGTTCCAGTGATACAGTTGGTAAGTTTTGTTCGTTCCCACAATATGTTTCTACCTCTGTTATTAGCTCAAATGTTTTGTACACAAGTCAAGTCAAGTCAATTTTATTTATATAGCGCTTTTAACAATGTAGATTGTTTCAAAGCAGCTTTACAGTGTTAAACAGGAAAATAATGCAGCATAATTTTATTCAGCTGTATAGCCATTCTGGAAAAAACGCTGATGTCATCAGTTCATTTCAATTATCATACAGTGACAGTGTGGGCTTTAGATCAATAATTAGATCAGTAATTTAGTTTATATGGTTAATTTAGTTTATTAATTAGATTTATTTTGATGTTTAGTTGAAAAATTTTAGTGTCCCCAACTGAGCACGCCAAGCCAGAGGCAACAGTGGCAAGGAAACCAAAACCCCATCAGGTGACCTAATGGAGAAAAATAAACCTTGGGAGAAACCAGGCTCAGTCGGGGGGGCAGTTCTCCTCTGGCCAATTAACAAACAGCGTATTATTATTATTATTATTACTACAAGTAGCTAAACATTTCCCATCTAATCTTCCCACAGCTCCATCTGCAACTGCTGATCTAAGCCAACCGACCTCTTCGGTTGCTCGGATCCCTGCTCCACCACCAACTGATCCTGCTCAGTGGCCATCAAAACTGTCTGACCAAGTAAGGGATGACTTAGTTTACAGAGGTCCTGCGAATGTAGACAGAGACTTTGAATTCCCCAAGTCCCATTTGCACAGAAGCTTTCACTACCATCATATGTTTCGAAACCTTGCAAATGGTGAGAAAGTTAAACGTGACTGGTTAACATACTCGAAGCAAAGTGATGCAGTCTACTGCTTTTGCTGCAAGTTGTTTTCAAGAAAGTCATCAAAGCTTGCCACAGAGGGTCAGAATGACTGGGTCAATATCAGTGCAATATTAAAGTCCCATGAAACCAGCCCAGATCATGTTAAAAATTTGTTAGCATGGAAGGATTTAGAGCGTCGACTTAAAGCAGGAAAAACAATTGACCACACTGCGATAGCTCTCTTGCAAACAGAGCAGAATCGCTGGAGAGAGGTACTCAAACGTCTGATCAGCATTATTCAATCATTGGCTGAAAGAAACCTTGCTCTCAGAGGATCAGCAGACACCATCAACAGTCCGAACAATGGCAATTTTCTGAAAGAGGTAGAACTTCTTGCAAAGTATGATCCAGTTTTAAATGACCACGTCAGACGCATCAGCTCTGGTGAAAATCACACTACCTACTTGGGGAAAATTATCCAAAATGAACTCATTGCTTGTATTAGTGGGAAAATACTTAGCACTATGGTGGCAGAAATAAAGCAGTCAAAGTATTTTGCTATAATTTTAGACTGCACCCCAGACATCAGTCACCAGGAACAAATGTCGGTTGTTGTCAGAATTGTCACCACGTCAACACCCCCAGAGATTAAAGAGCACTTTCTGGGTTTCCTACTTGCTCCAGAGTCCACTGGCCTTGGCCTATCTGTATTGATTTTGAACAAGCTGGAGGAGCTGGGCATCTGTTTTCAAGATTGCAGGGGTCAGTCTTATGATAATGGCTCCAACATGAAGGGGAAAAATAAAGGAGTGCAGGCCAGGCTGCTTGAAAGAAATGCTCGTGCTCTATATGTTCCATGTGGAACACACACCCTCAATCTAATGGTTGCAGATTCAGCAAAGCAGTCAGTTGATGCCATCAGCTTCTTTGGCATAGTCCAGAAGCTTTACAACTTGTTCTCTGCTGCTCCTCAGAGGTGGGCCATTCTTAAGAAGCATGTCCAGATCACACTGAAGTCATGGAGTGAGACAAGATGGGAGAGTAGAGTCAACAGCATTGAGCCTTTACGGTACCAAACTGACAAAGTCAGAGAGGCCTTGACTGAAGTTAGAGACCAAACAAATGATGCTGTTGCAAGAATTGAGGCCCAGTCATTGGCAGAAGAAATAGGATCATTCAGATTTCAAATCTGTACAGTGACCTGGTTTGATATCCTATCCAAAATCAACATTACCAGTAAACTCCTGCAATCTTCCAACATGCAGCTTGATGTTGCTGTCAATCTTATTGACAAAACAAAAGAATCTCTGTTGAACTACAGAGACACCGGTTTCTCTGATGCCCTGTCAAAGGCAAGAGAGTCATGTGAGAACATGAATGTTGAGGCAGTGCTGGCACAGAAGAGGATTCGAAGCTCAAAAAGGCAGTTTAGCTATGAGGCAGCAGATGAGACTGTGAATGATGCAGTAAAGAGAATGGAGGTAACCTTCTTTAATGTTGTTGTTGACACTGCCATCCAGTCACTGGAAGATCGCTTCAAGTCACTAAAGAATGTAAGAGATAAATTCAGTGTTTTGGTCAGTTTCACTGACATGGATGACGAGGCACTCAGAGAGCACTGTGAGCTACTTGGCAACACACTGACTGACGGGGAGGAGACTGACCTTGACTGGCAAGAACTGACCGCAGAAATCCAGAGTCTTCCAGTTCCAAACTTACCAAAGGCAATGACAGCATTTGAACTTCTCAATTTTCTCCACCAAAAAGGGCTGACTGGGCTTTATCCAAACCTTTGGGTTGCATTGAGAATAGCCTGCACACTACCAGTGACAGTAGCCTCTGCAGAAAGGAGTTTCTCAAAGCTGAAGCTTATAAAAACTTACTTAAGGTCCTCCATGGCACAAGAACGCCTTAGTGGTCTGTCAATCATCAGTGTCAACCACCAGGTTGGAAGCAAGATGTGCTATGATGACATTATAGAGGACTTTGCATCTCAAAAAGCAAGAAGACACACATTCTGAGAAAAAGTCATTAGAAGGAACAGGGAATAAAAAGGAGATGGGGTGAAGTGAAAGTTTGTGGGGTTTTTTAGGGTTTTAGACTTATTTTCTTCCCTTTTTTTCTTATTTATATTATTTGCTTATTTATTTGATTAATTTATTTATCATTCATTGCATATTAAACCCTGTTAATTGTTTTGTTGTTTACTGTTTTGGGGTTTGAATGTGTACTAAATGTGTGAAAAGGGTATTAGAGTTTGGTTACACTTTATTTTTAGGTGTCCGTGTAACAGTGTAATTATACATTTAAATACCGGGCAATACTAAGTAACTACATGTACTTACATGTAGTTAGGGTTAAGGTAGGATTAGTGTGTGGTTTAGGGTTAGTTAACTTAAATGTAATTATGCATAATATACTGTTATTGCTATAGTAACTACATGTAACGGGTAACAATGCCACTGTAAAATGTAAAAAGTGTTACCTAGAGTTTTTATTAGATTTACGTATATATTTTATATACACATTTGGCTAATGATTGTTTGCTGAAGAAGTATTTTTGTTGTAATATATAAAAAATAAATACCATCTCAAACTAGAATCTTTTGTAGAATTTTTTGTCTCTTTGATACATCAATAGAAGAATATGTTTAAATCACTTTAGAAGGAAGCAGTGAAATTACTGGTCCAACTTCTCCCTCTTTTTAAAGTGCGGAAAAGGGAAAAGAAGTCCAAAGATCGAGACTCCAGCAACACATGTAGTATATATGCAATAACTTTAAAAAAAAAAAAAAGAAGATTTATTAATACTAAAGGTTTTAAGCCGCCTAGTGGACAAAAACAGTTAGTGCTGTTTTAAAATTTACAAGGCATTCAGACTGTAATAAAGCTGTAGAAATTAGGCAAATATGTAATCTTTACTTTTACTGTTTCAGTGAGTGTACTTTAATAAGCAGTACAATATTTGTAGGCAATCATGTTAAAAGAGGTACAGATGAAATGTGTAAGGGTTAGATTGTATACAGTTGCTGGTTTGCGGTGGCAATACTCCATTATTCACTGCAAGGCAGGGCCCCAAAATTATCCTGCTTAGGGCCCCCAGATTTACAGAGCCGGCCCTGCTAGTGTGCCTGCACCAGGTCTACAAAATAAACCACGCCAATCATAATCACAGAATCCCACCGAATTCACTGCAAATAATTACACAAATAGTGACAGGGCAATAATGACGCAGCAATAATGACAACCCTTGGTGAAGTAAAGTCAGTAGTGCAGTAAAAACCAGCCCGCTCCAGGAAGCACTCAGTTCCTAAAAAACAAGAAACAGAAAAGTGAGATCAGTCAATTAAAAACATTTTAATAAAATAATAATAAAGAAAACACAGTCAAATTACTAAATTAAATGTAACAAATAAAAAAAAAGGTAACACTTTACAATACGGGTGCACTAATATGCATTAATTCATGCTTACATTTTTTTATAGATAATCATGAGTCAATGTATGACTCATGAAGAACTAAACCATTTATTAATGATTACTGCATTAGCAACTAATGAACATTCTATATTAGTAATAGATTAAGTTATATATGAATTGCTATTATTAATTATATGACATCATGTATTAATTCCCTAATGTCCCTATTAGGCCCCACTTTATATTAGGTGGCCTTAACTACTATTACTTACATAAAAAAATAAGTACAATGTACTTACTGTGTTCAAATTGTATTGCAAAACACCTTTGCTGATATTAAGGTGGATACAGGTAAAGTTAGGGACAGGTGTGGTGTTATGGGTAAGTTTAAGTGTAGGGTTAGGTGTAAGGGAAGGGTCAGCAGTGTAATTACAAATGTAACTGCAGAAATTAATTACAGATGTAATTACATGCAGGTATTTTAAAAAATGTAAGTACAATGTAAAAACATGTATGTACACAATAATTGCAATGTATCAAATTATTAATTAAAATGTTAGTACATAGTAGTTAAGGCCACCTAATATAAAGTGGGTCCACATATTATATTAACTAATAATGTAAATTAATGCGTTAATTACAGCAATGAGACAAAGCCATGTCCATGGGAAGAAAACAGCGCCTTCAATGTTTCGCCTACACTCTTCAGCTGGTGGTGGGGGATGGTTTGAAAGAAACAAATATGATGCCACGTGCTCTCTCAAAATTGTCCAAAATCAGCTCATTGCTTCACACAAGCACAACATTCAAAGAAGTCTTTCAGTCTGAATGTGGAGAAATAAGCATTCCAGTGGCTGTTGACACAAGATGGTACTCAACACTGAGACATGTACGACAAGTAATTGAATGCTATCATCCAAGATTCTGTTGTGTTATGGAAAAGTCTGGACATGAGCTGTTGTTCACATCAAGGGAGTAGAATCAGTTGAAGGAGATGTGGGGCATCTTGAAAGCCTTTTGCAGAGGCAACAGATTCGACACAGGGGGAGGAGATGGTCACCATCAGCTCTGTTGTTCCATGTGTTCTTTCTCTGAATCACCACCTGGAAAAAGCTGAAATCTCAGGTTCCCTTTCAGTCGGTCACTACGACGTACGTCGGTAATACCGATGAATTGGGATCACTTCAGAGAGCCCCTATCAGCTTCGAGAACTTAAGAACAGGCCAATGAACAATTGGCGTGCGAGATTTGCTTCTCGCGCCCCGCCCCGCGCCGCGGGTATAAACAGGAAGCGAGAGCAATGCACTGACGTCATTCACTTCGGAGCCGAACGGCGTTGAAGTTCAGACTGCTTCCTGATTTCATCAGCGATATCAGAGATAAAGAAGAGGAAAGAAGAGGAACGTTGTGCTGGTGTGACGGCTTTCTCCAGCGGGACCGCGAACTCAAGCTGCACTTTAAAAACAACTGCTGTTATCACAGCAACAAGGCTGTTGGTTTCGGTGGGCGTTCCCATTTTTGAGTGCAAACACAGGCTGCACTATTCCCTGTGTGTTGCCGCGGTCTCCCTGGGTGCTTCAGCACTCTCTAAAAGAGCGTTTCCTCAAAAAAAGAGCAACACGGGTGTGACACTGCATCTTTTTCAAGATGTCATTCCACCCGTGCGTTTCTGGGTGCGGTCGTTCCCTCTCGCCCGCTGATGGCCACACTCGCTGCATCACGTGCCTGGGCTTACAGCACGCTGAGGCAGCGTTTGTGAATAGCTCGTGTTCTCACTGCGGGAACATGACTATTGCGGTGCTTAGATCTAGACTCACCTACCTCCGGGAAGGCGGAGTCCCCCTCCCCATACCTCGATCTAGAGCTATCCCTAACCAGGATAGACCTACTTCAACGGATGACCGGGGTGATCTGAGGATAACGTTCAGGACAAACCCGCCTAGTGTCCCTACGCAGGTCCCTGAACCCTCACAAGCACCGCTGCCGGTGGCGCCACCGGAAGAGATCGCTGGTCCCGCCCACGGGCGCCCAGTCATCTCTTTCGGAGCGCCCGCGGATGAGCAGATGTCGATCGCAGCATCGGAGGGGGAGTTCCAGTCCTCGGAGGATGAGGACTCGGCTGTACTGCCTCCCTCTGGGAGAGTGGCAACGGTTGAGTCGGACCCCGAGTTGACGGCTATGCTTTCCCGGGCCGCCGAAAAGGTCGGGCTTGTGTGGAACCCTCCACCAGGTCCCGAACCTTCTAGGTTGGATGATTGGTTCCTGGGGGGGGGGTTGCGCTGGTTCTCAGCATCCCGCCCCAGTGCCATTCTTCCCGGAGGTGCATGAGGAGCTTTCCAGGTCATGGACGACACCCTTCAGTGCCAGAAACAGACCTGGAGGCTCCTCCCTCCTCACTACCCTTGACGGTGGACAGGCCAAGGGTTACGAGAGGATCCCGCCGGTCGAACGCGCCGTCGCGATGCAGCTGCGTCCGGCGACCGCCTCCGAGTGGCGTGGTGATCCTCGTCTCCCGTCCAAAGCCTGTAGGTTTTCGTCCAGTCTGACTGCGAAGGCCTACAGGTCCTGCGGACAGGCCGCGTCTGCCTTGCATGCCATGGCGTTGCTCCAGGTGCACCAGGCCCAGGCACTCATGGACATGCACGAGGGTAGGTCTGACCCAGAGCTCCTCTGGGAGCTCCGGGCGGCGACGGACCTCGCCCTCCGGGCGACGAAAGTTACCGCCTGTTCCGTGGGTCAGGCGATGTCCACCTTAGTGGTCCAGGAACGGCATCTCTGGCTCAACCTGGCCGACATGAGGGAGACTGACAAGAACCGGTTCCTGGACTCCCCCATATCGTCGGCCGGGTTGTTCGGCGACGCGGTCGAGAATTTCGCCCAGCAATTCTCGGCCGCCCAGAAGCAGACGGAGGCCATAAAACACATCCTGCACCGGCGGCCCGCTGCTGCCTCCACCCAGCCGCCGGCTGCAGCACCTCCGTCTGCCCGTCGCCGAGGACGTCCTCCTGCGGCCGGCCCCGCTCCCGCTCCCGCCCCAGCCCAGCAGTAGCCTTCCACTGGCCGTGGGCATGGAGCCGGTCGCGGGAAGAACGTCCAGCCCGCTCAGGCCGCTGCCAAGCCAGGTGGCAAGCGTCGTCGGAAGAGACCCTGAGACGGGCCGCTCAGAGATGGAGGGAACTGCTCTTCAGGAGATGGCTGCAGCACCACTCCTTCCCCCGGTGGAGGGCCGGGGGAACACCATTTGTTTTTCTGTTCCGCCACTGACCTCAGTGTCAGTGGTACCCAAATTTTCAATAATAGAGCAGTTTCCAACATCTCTGGGTGCCAAGAGAGCGCGTCTGGCGGTATGCGACGCTACCATGCCTCGCACCCCTCAGACACCTCTCTCCTCGCCAACAGGGGGCGTCGGTTGTGCGGACGCACACAATGTGCCTCCCCACGCTCGCCCGTCCCCTCAGCGGATACAGGTCGTGTGTCAGACCCAGACCCCTGCACGGACCACTCCCATGTCGCTCCGGGTACGTCCGTGGTGCCGATGATCCCGCTTGATCGGTCTCTGGGGGCCTGGCTAGCGCTCCCCAGCCTGTCTCGCTGGGTCATCCGCACCATCAGACTCGGCTATGCGATTCAGTTCGCCCGGCATCCCCCGAAGTTCAGGGGTGTCCACTTCACATCTATACCGAAGGAGGGCGCCCCGGTGCTTCAGGCGGAGATCGCTGTCCTATTGGCGAAGGACGCGATAGAGCCGGTCCCTCCAGCCGATATGAAGTCCGGGTTCTACAGCCCGTACTTCATTGTACCCAAGAAAGGTGGCGGGTTACGACCGATCCTGGACCTGCGTTACCTGAACCGCTCCCTCCACAGGATGCCGTTCCGAATGCTAACGCAGAAACGCATCTTCAGGTGCATCCGTCCCCAGGATTGGTTTGCAGCGATCGACCTGAAGGACGCGTACTTTCATGTCTCGATTCTCCCTCGACACAGACCGTTTCTACGCTTTGCTTTCGACGGACGGGCATACCAGTACAAAGTTTTGCCCTTCGGGCTGTCCCTGTCGCCCCGTGTCTTCACGAAAGTCGCGGAGGCGGCCATTGCTCCCATGAGAGAGCGTGGTGTTCGCATCCTCAACTATCTCGACGACTGGCTGATTCTTGCCCAGTCGCGGGAGCAGTTGTGCGAACACAGGGACATGGTGCTCCGGCACCTCAGCCAGTTGGGTCTTCGGGTCAACTGGGAGAAGAGCAAACTCTGTCCGTACAGAGGATCTCTTTTCTCGGGATGGAGATCGACTCGGTCGCCATGACTGCGTGCCTCACAGAGGAGCGCGTCCAGTCGGTGCTGAGCTGCTTGAGTACGCTCAAACGCAGTACAGCGGTTCCACTGAAACATTTTCAGAGGCTCCTGGGGCATATGGCAGCAGCAGCCGCAGTAACGCCGCTAGGGCTGCTCCATATGAGACCGCTTCAGCACTGGCTACTCGACCGAGTCCCGAGATGGGCGTGGCACAGTGGGTCCCTCCGTGTCCAAGTGACGCCGAGATGCCGCCAAACCCTCACTCCGTGGTCGGACCCTTCATTTCTACGGGCAGGAGTGCCTCTAGAACAAGTGTCCAGGCATCATGTTGTCTCCACGGATGCCTCACCCACGGGTTGGGGTGCCACGTACAACGGGCTTGCAGTTTCGGGTCTGTGGACAGGGCCCCAACTGCAATGGCATATCAATTGCCTAGAGTTGCTGGCAGTTCGTCTTGCTCTCAGCCGCCTCAAAGGGTCGCTCAAAGACAAGCACGTTCTGGTCCGGACGGACCGCACGACGGCCGTTGCGTACATCAACAAACAAGGTGGTCTACGCTCCCGCCGTTTGTCCCAACTCGCCCGCCATCTCCTCCTGTGGAGTCAGAAGCATCTGAGGTCCCTTCGTGCTATTCACATTCCGGGCCTGCTCAATCGTGCGGCCGACGAGCTGTCACGGTTGCCAGTGCTCCCCGGAGAGTGGCAACTCCACCCCCAGGTGGTCCAGCTGATTTGGAGTCGCTTTGGGGCCGCACAGATCGATCTGTTTGCCGCCCACGACACGACCCACTGCCAGTTGTTCTATTCCCTGTCCGAGGGGACCCTCGGCACGGATGCACTGGCACACAGCTGGCCCCGGGCTCTGCGCAAATATGCGTTTCCCCCAGTGAGCCTTCTTGCACAGACACTGTGCAAGGTCAGGGAGGACGAGGAGCATCTCCTCTTGGTAGCTCCGTACTGGCCCAACAGGACGTGGTTCCCGGAACTAGTGCTCCTCGCGACAGCACCTCCTTGGCCCATTCCTCTGAGGCAGGACCTCCTGTCTCAGAGACGGGGCGCACTGCAGAGGGCGCCCTTCGAGCCTTTACAGTCAGTAGAGCTTAAGATCTTGTCTCTAAAGACAATCCTCCTGATTGCATTGGCCTCAGTTAAGAGGGTAGGGGACCTGCAGGCATTTTCGGTCGACGAATCGTGCCTGGAATTCGGGCCGGGTGATTCTCAGGTGACCCTGAGACCCCGGCCTGGATACGTGCCCAAGGTTCCCACTACTCCCTTCCGGGACCAAGTGGTGAGCCTGCAAGCGCTGCCTTCGGAGGAGGCAGACCCAGCCCTGGCTTTTCTCTGTCCAGTTCGCGCTCTGCGCGTCTATGTTGACAGAATGCAAAGCTTTAGGACCTCAGAGCAGCTCTTCGTCTGTTACGGAGGACAGCAGAAGGGAAAGGCTGTCTCCAAGCAGAGGATGGCCCACTGGATAGTGGATGCCATCGTCTTGGCGTATGAATCCCAAGATGTGCCCTGCCCGCTCGGGGTTAGAGCTCACTCCACCAGGGGTGTAGCTTCTTCCTGGGCGCTGGCTCGTGGCGCCTCGCTGACAGACATTTGTAGAGCTGCGGGCGCTTCAGAACGGGGTCTGAGGGGCTCTCGCTGGGCGCTGGTAGTGGTAGTAACTGTGGCGCTTTCCATAGGGATCCCAATTCGTCGGTATTACCGACGTACGTCGTAGTGACCGACTGAAAGGGAACGTCTCGGTTACGTATGGTAACCCTCGTTCCCTGAAGGAGGGAACGGAGACGTACGTCCCGTCGCCACAGTTCCTTCCATCACTGCATGGCCGAGTCACTGGTTCGGCTCCTCAGTGAAAAACGTCAGTGCATTGCTCTCGCTTCCTGTTTATACCCGCGGCGCGGGGCGCGAGATGCAAATCTCGCACGCCAATTGTTCATTGGCCTGTTCTTAAGTTCTCGAAGCTGATAGGGACTCTCTGAAGTGATCCCAATTCGTCGGTATTACCGACGTACGTCTCCGTTCCCTCCTTCAGGGAACGAGGGTTACCATACGTAACCGAGACGTTTGTTTCTTAAGCAGCCTGGTCAGAAGTTTGCAAGCATCCCTGATCAAAGAAAAGAACAATCACTCTTACTGACTCAAACATTCATTCCACTCAAATTGACTCTCTCATAAAAGTTCACGAGTTCACACTTACAAATAATCAGATAGTAAATAGTATGCGTAGAAGTATTCATATTTGGCGTGCTGTCTGAGGAGAGGGCTCCAAGCTCTGTATTTGGTCCGAACCCAGAATACTCCCCCCGTATCTCTGGCTAGGAAAGTAACCAGGTGAGTGTGAGGAAGACGGGGTGGTGGAATGATGCTGAAAAACTGTCAATGAACATTGGTGAGTTGACTGGGTATTTATACACTCACCTAAAGGATTATTAGGAACACCTGTTCAATTTCTCATTAATGCAATTATCTAATCAACCAATCACATGGCAGTTGCTTCAATGCATTTAGGGGTGTGGTCCTGGTCAAGACAATCTCCTGAACTCTAAACTGAATGTCAGAATGGGAAAGAAAGGTGATTTAAGCAATTTTGAGCGTGGCATGGTTGTTGGTGCCAGACAGGCCAGTCTGAGTATTTCACAATCTGCTCAGTTACTGGGATTTTCACGCACAACCATTTCTAGGGTTTACAAAGAATGGTGTGAAAAGGGATAAACATCCAGTATGCGGCAGTCCTGTGGGCAAAAATGCCTTGTTGATGCTAGAGGTCAGAGGAGAATGGGCCGACTGATTCAAGCTGATAGAAGAGCAACTTTGACTGAAATAACCACACTTTACAACCGAGGTATGCAGCAAAGCATTTGTGAAGCCGCAACATGCACAACCTTGAGGCGGATGGGCTACAACACCAGAAGACCCCACCGGGTACCACTCATCTCCACTACAAATAGGAAAAAGAGGCTACAATTTGCACTCGCACTCGCACAAAATTGGACAGTTGAAGACTGGAAAAATGTTGCCTGTTCTGATGAGTCTCGATTTCTGTTGAGACATTCAGATGGTAGAGTCAGAATTAGGCGTAAACAGAATGAGAACATGGATCCATCATGCCTTGTTACCACTGTGCAGGCTGGTGGTGGTGGTGTAATGGTGTGGGGGATGTTTTCTTGGCACACTTTAGGCCTCTTAGTGCCAATTGGGCATCGTTTAAATGCCATGGCCTACCTGAGCATTGTTTCTGACCATGTCCATCCCTTTATGACCACCATGTACCCATCCTCTGATGGCTACTTCCAGCAGGATAATGCACCATGTCACAAAGCTCGAATCATTTCAAATTGGTTTCTTGAACATGACAATGAGTTCACTGTACTAAAATGGCCCCCACAGTCACCGGATCTCAACCCAATAGAGCATCTTTGGGATGTGGTGGAATGGGAGCTTCGTGCCCTGGATGGGCATCCCATAAATCTCCATCAACTGCAATATGCTATCCTATCAATATGGGCCAACATTTCTAAAGAATGCTTTCAGCATCTTGTTGAATCAATGCCACGTAGAATTAAGGCAGTTCTGAAGGCGAAAGGGGGTCAAACACAGTATTAGTATGGTGTTCCTAATAATCCTTTAGGTGAGTGTATAGTCATTCACTTGTGCTGATTGGGTAGCATGTTGATCGCTGATTGCTGACAGCTGGTTAGAATGATATGATGATTGGATAGATCATTTGAATGTGTTCCTCCCAAACTTTGTTAAAACATAATTTCACAAGTTCATACTTAAAAATAATCAGATAGTAAATAGTATGCGTAGAAGTATTCGTATTTGGTGTGCTGTCTGAGGAGAGGGCTCCAAGTTCTGTATTTGGTCCGAACCCAGAATACTCCCCCCGTAACTCTGGCTAGGAAAGTAGTAATAGTATACGTAGTAGTATGCGTATTCTGTGGCAGTGGAGACATTAGTTGGAAGAGCTGAGCTCCTGAGGGAGCCGAGGGAAACATCACTGCTGTGGCAGTGGAGAAATTAGTCAGAAGAGCTGAGCTCCTGCGGGAGCTGAGGAAACATCCCTGCTGTGGCAGTGGAGAAATTAGTCAGAAGAGCTGAGCTTCTGTGGGAGCCGAGGGAAACATCGCTACTATGGCAGTGGAGAAATTAGTCAGAAGAGCTGAGCTCCTGCGGGAGCTGAAGAAACATCACTACTGCGGCAGTGGAGAAATTAGTCAGAAGAGCTGAGCTCCTGCGAGAGCAGGGGAAAACATCACTGCTGCAACAGTGGAAGAATTGTCCAGAAGAACTGAGCTCCTGTGGGAGCCGAGGAAAACATCACTGCTGTTTTAGTGGAGAAAGAAGGCAGATGGTGAAAAAATTCCCATTTGTTGGAATGATGGTATTAAATGAGTCGGATATGTGGGCTTGCGGGCATGGGAGAGCGAGGCTGGAGCTGAAAACCTAGCTGATGAGTGTTCGTTGGTCTTCTTTGATATGAATGCGATTTGATCGGATATAGTTCTTAAAAGCTTCTGAAGACCAGCGACAGAGTGTTTGGATCTGGTGCTGGGAAAGGCCTTTTTGGGTAACTGTAGTTGCTGCTTCTATGCAAAATGAATGGCTGGAAAAGTGGTCTGCTTGGATGCCTGATTGAATGGATTTAAGGTGTTTTTGGAACCAAAAACATGTGACAGGGCAGAATCATCAACAAAGAGTGGGTCGGATGGGAGTTTAGCCTTTGGTTTGGTACAGCTGAATTGGTGCAGGGAGATTAAAGATGTAAATGAAATGGCCTTTTTTCATTTAGTCTGTTTTACTTTGTTTAATGAAATAAGAGATGGTGTCGTTGTCTAACACTGATAAATCTGTAATTGTGGGATTGATTTTTGGGTTGAAGCTGGACGTGGTGGTGAGTTCTGAGCATCTGAGAAAACCAAAAAAGGCCAGTATGAACATCTCGGCGTCGAGAGTGCGTACTGTGTTGGTGGAGTGGTAGCCTCTGCGGAGAGTGGAGATGCATTTGGTGAGGATTTCTAGGGTAATGGGTTTCCTTGTGTCTTGGTGTGTGGGTTGGGATCTTTGGATGCCTTTAATGAGAAGCGATGTTTGTGAATTGGCTATTTCAGGAGATGGTGAGCCAAATATAAGTTTATGAAAAAAATTTGATTCCGCTTAGATAGCCTTTAATGGAGCTGGCTTGGAGGTTCTTAATGCTGTCTAGATAAGATATGAATGAGGTAATTGTGAGAAGAGAAAAATCAGGAAAAGGTAGGTTGTAAGTGAGGTGGTATGATTCGAAACATCTCCAAACGGATCTCTCAAATAGGATTGTAGGGTTCTAGGGGATACGGCTTGAAGAATGTAGTTGAGAGAGGTGTCAAGGAGGGATTTCAGTGGATGGTTTATGGGAATATCAGCTCTGAATAATGAGGTACTGGGGTTGGGAATGGGAATGGGTCCGCCTCTGGTGCCAACAGCTTGAATCTCTGAGCGGAGGCAGCCTCACACTCGGGTCGGCCCTGAGGCCTGGGGAGGAGCGAGAGAGTTAGGAAAAGAGGGAAGCTGATAAGGAAAGTAGTGCGTCTGAGCATGTGCTGCTAGCGGAGTCAGCCTCGCGCTAGAGTCTGGTAGTGGGGCTGCAGGCCACGGACAGGGAGGAGGAATAGAAACAGTGTGAGAAAAAAGTTGTCATACTTGCGTTAAAGGAACTTCCTGCGGGCAGAGTGGAAAGAAGAGGGCCTGGCAGACACAAAGTCTGGAACGCAGCCCAAACTTGCTGAAAGTCTGCTGCTGTGGCCTGAAGTTCGAGGAAGCCCTGGTCTTGTGATTGAAGAAGACAGTGTTTTCTGTGGACGCAAAGACGGAGCTTTGCGACTCGTGCTCGCTTTAGCATTCTTGGAGGGAGAAGTGGATTTGTGAAAAGGGGAGGAAGATTGAAGAGACACATATAGAGCATATAACTCTGCTTTAGTAATTTTTCTAGAGAAATGAACCTCTGCGCTGATGAGCGCTTGTCTTAGGCTTACGACTGTCCATTTTTCTATTGCTGGAATTGTTGGATAGGCAGAGGCGTAAGAAGATGCTGGAGATGCTGGTTGGTGTCTTGTTGGAGGAGGTGAGGGTAATCCTCTGCGACGTGGAGTATGGGGAGCGACCCAAACAGGCTGACGTCCACGTATTGGCTCCGGGGATTGAGAAAAGATGTCCAGTGTAGCATGGGTGCTCATGATATCTGATGAATGAGGTGAAGATTCCTGGGAGATGAGGGACTCATTGTGGGAGCAGTTATAGTAGCAGTTATTTCTTATGCATCTATGTTTCTTACATGTATACACTCACAGATAGGGGGAGAGTGGGGGCGGTTGCAACACTTTTTACATTTCCTTCAGTTTCTCATTGACTGTTTGTATTAGAAAGACAATAAATAAATATATATATATTAGGGGTGTAATGGTACACAAATTCGTATTGAACCGTTTCGGTACTGGGCTTTCGGTACGGTGCACGCGTGTACCGAACGGTTATGAATGTGATCTTTAACAGTTAACAGTCGGCTTGTTGTAAGCGCGGAACACACTTCACTCCGAGTTCCCACACAAACATATTAAGTATTCAGTCCATTTTATCATGAAATTCAAACGATAAATGCCGTTTTAACGCTCTTTAATGTGACGTGACTGATAGACGTGTATCAGTTCAACTTAAAGCAGCAGCGCGCGGCGCGCGAGTCAATGCGATCATCTCTTCCTAAAGAATAAACATAAATTAATATATCTTAAGGTATGTTGAGGATACATTACAACTTACTGAAATGTATCATATGTCGTGTAATCGCTCCATCTGTGTTTCAACCGCGGAAATACAATAAAACTGCTTGTAAACAATGTCATTGTGATGATGAACCTGGGAGGGGTTATCATCACAGGAACATAATTGCACAGTGTTGTATACAATGATTTATTGTTTAATGTATTATGATTGTTTTCATATTGTTTATTTGATTGATGGTATTATTTGAGATTGTTTTCTGTTTAAATGCATATGTAACAGCATAGACATTGAATGCATTTTGATTGTCATGGAAGTTTCCTGACCCCTACTGTTGGTATGGTCCGTTAGTGTTTGGCGGGAAGATTCCATGCACAAAAGGGGAGAGGTTAGTTGAGCCGGGGGAAGAGATGGGCCAAGAGCCGAAGCTTGCACAGTCAAGCGCTGAAAGATGTGAGTCTTTACTGTGAGAGGCTTGTGCCTCGAGGCTAGATTTGATGCCATGTTTTGCTGCTTCTAGCATGTTTTCTTTATGATTTATATTGTTGAGTTTTGTATTTTTTAATTATTTGTTTTGTTTATTTTTGAACTTCCTTTGGAGAGCACGTGTGATGAGACAGCTGTCCTAATAAAACCACTTAGACGTTAATACTTACCTACTGTGTACTCTACTCATTGACACTTTCCCAGGCCTTTCGGCAAACAATTAGGAGCTGGTGGCTGTGGTCCTAACAGCTACCCGACACATGGTGGCAGCGGTGCTTTCAGGCCTTGAAAGGGAAATGAGTACGCAGGCAGAGGTAATCGGGTGGTTCCAGCTGTACCTCATTTAATCGGAAGTGGCAGGTGCTGACTTGTTGTCAAGAGGAAAATGCCACCAAAGAAACTAGACGGAGCTAAGAGCAAGGAAGATAAGGTAGCAGAGCAACGAGATGCAGAGAGTTTACCTGCAGTGCATGAGGAAATGGCTTCAGGAGGTGCGGCAGAGCAGATGGCCTCAATGCTGCAAACTTTTCTGCATAGTCAACAGCAAAGAGAAGAACGGCTGGAAAAGGAAGCACAACGTCACGAGCACAAATATCGGATACTGCAACATCAATTCGTGCAGCTACAGTCCGAGGTGCATCAGGAAAGACAGGATCGACTGGCAAATGGAGCATCAGTGGTGAGCGGTAGACAGACGACGACAGAGGTGATTTCTGATTCAAGTGTGTGTCCCAGGCACCAACAAGCACAAAGTGAAGTGACTACATCAGCTGCTACAGATGAAGCTGCAATGGCAACACAAGGTCATCGTTCGGTAAGCTTTAACAGCCCAAGGATGCTGCCGTGGTCAAGTGATGAGGACATTGAGCATTATTTGATGACTTTTGAGCGTATTGCTCAGGCATGTAAATGGCCAAGTCAGGATTGGGTGTTACATCTCTTACCATTGTTGACAGGCAAGGCAAGAGTGGCGTATGTGGCCATGGAACCTGATAATTCACTGAATTATGATTGTGTTAAGCAAGTGATACTTGACAAGTTTGAAATTAACCCAGAAACCTTCCGTCAACGTTTTAGAGCGTACAGTCGGGAAGATGATGAAACGCCACGTGAATTGTATGTCCGGTTGAAAGATCTGTATGAAAAGTGGATGGTCCCTTCACAACGAACCAAGCAAGAGATCGGGGATCAGATAGTGCTGGAGCAGTTTCTCAAAGTGCTGAATCCGGAAGTGAGAACGTGGGTGAAACAGAATGGTCCTACTTCGTGTAGACAAGCGGCAGAACTGGCAGAGACATTCATGGCGGCGAGGCGATCATTACATCAGCCGAGACGGTGGCGAGGCATCAACCAAAGTCCAACCGGTAAGTCTGGGGATGTTAAGGGTAGTGGTCTGAGAAATGTTGATCATGATAGTCGTACGTTTTCAAACAGTTCTACTATGAGTAGCAGTGTGCGAGCTGGGGGAGTTAGCCAGTATAACAGTAGATCTGTGATTATATGTCATGCATGCGGCCAGGCAGGGCATAAAAAATCTGAGTGTCCGGTGCAAAATATGTCTAATACTCGCTTGGGTTATGAGTTAAGATCGTCGGTGAAGTTGAATGAGATCGAACTAAACACAGACACAGTAGTAGAGGTGAAGATTGGAAATATTTTGTTTAAAGCATTGGTTGATTCTGGTTCTAGTCAAACATTAGTAAGATCAGAATGTTTGGGAGAGTCAAATGTGCTGAATCATGATAAACTGAGAGTCTGTTGTATTCATGGCGATGTAAAGGAATATCCTAAGACTGAGATTGTGATTGAAATTGAAGGTCAAGCTTATAGGTTATCTGTTGGGGTAATTGACAGATCCCCTTATCCAGTGATATTAGGCAGAGATGTGCCTGTGTTGGTGGATTTGTTGCAGCGTGATAACGTAGCAGATGCTAGGGTTGTAACTAGAGCTCGGGCTAATCAAGAGGAGGTTAGTAAACAGCTTTTACAAGATTTACCATTTCATGTGACGTCTAAAAACAGAAAATCTAAGAGGGAGAAACGTCAAGCTAAAGTTATGGGTACTGAAGTGGTAGAAAAGGTGACAAAGCCTAACACAGATGATCTTGAGCAAATTCCTTATGATATTGTGCAGTTGCAAAGGCAGGATGGAACTTTGAAACTGTTGTTTGAGAAAGCGAAGGCTAACAGTACAACATCTACATTAATTCAGAAAGATCAGCTGATTATCAAAGATGATAAGTTGTACTTAATAAGTGCTGAAGGTGAAGAGAGATTGGTGGTACCGGAGTCAATGAGGTTGAAAGTATTACAGTTGGGTCATTCATTGCCATGGGCAGGACATTTAGGTCAACAGAAAACGCTGTCTAGAATAGCTAATAAGTTTTATTGGCCTAAGCTCTATACAGATGTTGTGGATTTTTGTAAATCATGCCCAGAATGCCAGATGGTGAGACCAGCTAAAAAGAGTGATAGGGTACCTCTTGTAAGTTTACCTATTATTGACATACCATTTACGCGTATTGCAATGGACATTGTAGGACCTTTGGAAAAAAGTAGATCTGGTAATAAGTACATTCTGGTTGTTGCCGATTACGCTACGCATTACCCAGAAGTTTTTCCTCTCAGAAACATTAAGACAAGACAGGTTGTGAATGCACTAGTTCAACTTTTTTCTCGAGTAGGATTGCCCAAAGAGATAATCACGGACCAGGGCACTAACTTTACATCCAGGTTGATGAAACAAGTTTGCTCAATGTTGCGTATACATCCCATACAGACCACTCCCTATCACCCTCAGACAGACGGTATGGTGGAGAGATTTAATCAGACCTTGAAGTCAATGTTACGGAAGTTTGTGTCTGATACAGGTACTGATTGGGACCAATGGTTGCCGTATTTGATGTTCGCGTATCGTGAAGTCCCACAGTCGTCAACCGGCTTCTCACCATTTGAGATGCTGTATGGACGTCAGGTTCGTGGACCGCTGGATGTACTAAAAGAGGCTTGGGAAGGAGGTAATGCACGTGAGCAAACAAACATTCTGTCGTATGTTATGAAGATGAGAGAGAAACTGGATTCTATGACGGAGGCTGTGAGGGCGAACATGACCAAAGCACAGCAGCAGCAGAAATTCTGGTATGATCAGTCAAGTAGGAAAAGAACGCTGACTCCAGGGCAGAAGGTACTGTTGTTACTTCCTACTACTGAAAGTTCACTTTTGGCGAAATGGCAAGGACCATATGAAGTACTGAAAAAGCTAAGTCCCACGAATTATGAGATTTCTGTACCTGATCGTAGGAAAAAGTCACAAATTTTCCATATTAATCTGTTAAGGCCTTGGAATGAGAGGAAAGGCTCATGGTCAGAGCAGCTGTGTGCAAGGAAAGTGGAGGAGGAAGAGGAGTTGGAGGAACAATATTTTCCTGTTAATTCAAAATCAACTTATCCACTAATAGATCATCTGTCACCTAAAAAGCAAAAGGAGTTCCAGAATCTAGTACCAGGGGGATTGTTTTCTGACAAACCAGGAAAAAACGACACTTTTGCAGCATAATATTCATTTACTTGCAGCAGAGCCGATTAGGCAAAACCATTGCAGAGTGCCAGCACGCCTGATCCCAGCCTTGAAAGAGGAGGTGCAAATGATGCTGGAGTCAGACATCATTGAGCCGTCCACAAGTGAATGGTGCAGTCCAGTCGTGCTGGTGCCAAAGAAAGATGGGACTCTCAGATTCTGCGTTGATTTCTCAAAACTGAATGCAGTATCAGCTTTCGACCCTTATCCGATGCCGAGAGTCGACGAGTTGATCGAGCGACTAGGCAAAGCTAAGTATTTGACAACTTTAGATCTTTGTAAAGGATACTGGCAAGTACCATTGACTGATTCTGCTAAGAACTTGACTGCTTTTCGTGTTCCTGCAGGGCTATATCATTTTAAGTATATGCCGTTTGGTCTGCATGGGGCCGCAGCGACCTTCCAGCGCCTGGTTGATCAAGTGCTACGGGGCCTGGATAGTTTCGCAGCAGCGTACATTGACGATATCGTCATTTTCAGTGAGTCCTGGGAACAGCATCTGGAACACCTGGCAAAGGCGTTTGAAAGAATTCAACGGGCAGGTCTGGTGGTGAACGCAAAGAAATGCCAAATAGCCAAACAGGAGGTTTCCTTCTTGGGCTATGTTGCTGGAGGAGGTTCAGTGAGACCTCAAGTGGACAAACTTCAAGCAATTTTGTCATGTGCACCTCCGTCTTCAAAGAAAAGTGTCAGATCCTTTTTAGGTTTGATAGGCTGGTACAGAAGGTTTATACCTAACTTTGCCAACAGAGCTGCATTACTGACTGAACTTACAAAGAAAAGCAGTCCCACTAGAGTCAAGTGGACACCAGAATGTGAACGTGCTTTTCAAGATCTTAAGTCTTGTTTGTGCAAAGACCCTGTGTTACAGAGTCCGAACTTTGAATTGCCGTTTGTGGTACAAACGGACGCATCTGAGATGGGACTGGGGGCGGTATTGTTACAGGGGGAAGGAGAAGATCGTCGTCCTGTACAGTACATAAGTAGAAAACTTTTCCCCCGAGAGACTAAGTATTCCACAGTGGAGAAAGAGGCTCTAGCCATCAAATGGGCCTTAGATACGTTAAAGTACTATCTGATTGGTAAAGACTTTGTGCTTGAGACCGATCATCGAGCGTTGCAATGGCTCAAGAGAATGAGAGACACTAACGCAAGGATAACGCGATGGTATTTATCCCTTCAACCTTTTAAATTTGATATCCAGTATAGACCAGGAGCACTTAATGTTTTGGCCGACTTTTTGTCACGGCACTCCTGAGGTCGTGCCTGTTTAGAGGAAGGGGGGTGTGTGATGATGAACCTGGGAGGGGTTATCATCACAGGAACATAATTGCACAGTGTTGTATACAATGATTTATTGTTTAATGTATTATGATTGTTTTCATATTGTTTATTTGATTGATGGTATTATTTGAGATTGTTTTCTGTTTAAATGCATATGTAACAGCATAGACATTGAATGCATTTTGATTGTCATGGAAGTTTCCTGACCCCTACTGTTGGTATGGTCCGTTAGTGTTTGGCGGGAAGATTCCATGCACAAAAGGGGAGAGGTTAGTTGAGCCGGGGGAAGACATGGGCCAAGAGCCGAAGCTTGCACAGTCAAGCGCTGAAAGATGTGAGTCTTTACTGTGAGAGGCTTGTGCCTCGAGGCTAGATTTGATGCCATGTTTTGCTGCTTCTAGCATGTTTTCTTTATGATTTATATTGTTGAGTTTTGTATTTTTTAATTATTTGTTTTGTTTATTTTTGAACTTCCTTTGGAGAGCACGTGTGATGAGACAGCTGTCCTAATAAAACCACTTAGACGTTAATACTTACCTACTGTGTACTCTACTCATGAACACTTTCCCAGGCCTTTCGGCAAACAATTAGGAGCTGGTGGCTGTGGTCCTAACAGCTACCCGACAGGGTGGCAGGGACTGCTCACTGCGGAGGCTTACGGTGGAAATACACGTGTGGGGGTCACCGGAGGGGAACCATGCACATGGGGCACCTGGCCGGACACAAGGGTCTGGGCTCGTTAGAGGGCAGACACACAGGTGTCGACGTAAACAGTTGTGGAGGGACTCAGGGCTTTTGGGAAGCTCACCTGAGGAGAATATCGAACGTATCCAATTCGTGGAGTGGAATGGAGAGCAAGCGAAGACACATGAGGGGGGGGGGGGGGGGGGGGGTACATAGTCGGACACTGGCTCCACTCTGAGATTATAGAATCTGGCGAATGATTTAGGTGTCGCCCAGCCTGCAGCTCTGCAGATGTCTGTTAGCAAAGCGCCATGCGCTAGAGCCCAAGAGGAGGCCACACCCCGAGTGGAGTGCGCCCGAACCCCAAGGGGACATGGTCGACCTTGCTGCTGGTAAGCCAAAACAATGGTGTCCACTATCCAGTGAGACAGCCTTTGCTTTGAGAGAACTGTTCCCTTCCGCTCTCCACCATAACAGACAAAGAGCTGGTCTGAGGTCCTGAAACATTGCGTCCTGTCTACGTAAGCGTGGAGAGCACGCACTGGACAGAGCAATGCCAAGGCCGGGTCTGCCCCCTCCATGGGCAGCGCTTGCAGGTTCACCACCTGGTCTTTGAACGGAGTGGTTGGAACCTTGGGCACATATCCAGGCCGGGGTCTCAGGATCACGTGAGAGTTAGCCGGCCAGAACACCAGGCATGCTTTGTCAACCGAAAATGCCTGCAGGTCCCCGACCCTCTTGATGGAGGCCAATGCAGTCAGGAGCACTGTCTTCATTGACAAATATTTAAGATCAACTGATTGCAAAGGCTCAAAGGGAGGCCTCTGCACAGCATCTAAAACTACTGAGAGGTCCCAAGAGTGTACGAGAGGAGAGCGAGGAGGATTCAGTCTCCTCGCTCCCCTCAGGAACCTGATGATCAGGTCGTGCTGACTTACCCTTTTGTTCTCCAAGAGATCGTGGTGGGCAAATATTGCGGCCACATAATGGCTGCACGGTTCAGGACTCCCGGAATATGGACAGCCCGAAGAGACCTCAGGCGCTTCTGACTCCATAGTACGAGATGGCGGGCGAGTTGAGACATACGGCGGGAGCGTAGACCGCCCTGGTGGTTGATGTACGCTGTGTAACAGCTGTGTTGTCTGTCCTGACTAGTACATGTTGACCCTTCAGCAACGCCTGGATGCGGTGCAGGGCGAACCGTACTGCCAGCAACTCGAGGCAATTGACATGCAGAAGGCGCTGAGGTCCTGTCCAGGAGCCTGTGGCTGCTTGTCCATTGCACATGGCACCCCAGCCCGTGGCAGAGGCATCCGTCGATACGACAAACATGCCTGGAAACTCGTTCTAACGGCACACCGGCTCGTAGAAAACTGAGGTTCGACCACGGGGTGAGAGTCTGTCGGCAGGCCCGAGTCACTTGTACCTGGAGCGTGCCAGACCGCCATGCCCATCTCGGGACTCGGTCGCGAAGCCAATGCTGAAGTGGTCTCATATGAAGCAATCTGAGCGGCGTCACCGCGGCTGCAGATGGCATATGCCCCAGGAGCCTCTGAAATAGTTTCAGTGGAACCGCATTCTTACTCTCGATTTGACAGACGCAAGTCAGCAGAGACTGCACGCTCTCGCGCATAAGCTGCGCGCACATGGCGACCGAGTCGATATCCATACCAGGAAAATAGATCCTCTGCGCAGGGCAAAGTTTGCTCTTCTCCCAGTTGACCCGAAGGCCCAGACGGGCTAGGTGTTGGAGCACCATATCTCTGTGTCTGCAAACCTGCGCTCGAGAGTGGCCCAGTATGAGCCAGTCGTCGAGGTAGTTCAGGATGCGAGCCCCGTGCTGCCGGAGGGGCGCAAGGGCTGCCTCGACAATCTTCGTAAAGACGCGAGGGGACAGAGATAGCCCGAATGGGAGGACCGCGTACTAATATGCCCGCCCCTCGAAAGCAAACCGTAGGAACGGTCTGTGTCGAGGACGGATGGAGACATGGAAGTAGGCGTCCTTCAGGTTGATTGCTGTAAACCAGTCGTCCGGACGAATGCATTCGAAAAAGCGTTTTGCAGTCAATATCTTGAACAGAAGCCTGTGAAGGGATCGGTTCAAGATGCGAAGGTCCAGGATTGGTTGTAACCCACCGGTTTTCTTGGGTACAATGAAGTAAGGGCTGTAGAACCCCGACTTCATTTCGGCTGGAGGGACAGGCTTGATCGCACCCTTCGCCAGCAGGGTGGCAACCTCCGCACGCATGACGGGGGCGTTGGCCCCGACCATGGTATGGCGGAATCCCCTGTAGCGAGGAGGAGCCTGCACGAACTGAATCGCGTAACTGAGCCTGATGGTCCGCGCGACCCAGCGGGACAGTCCCGGAAGCTGAAGCCAGGCTCCCAGAAACTGCACAAGTGGGGTCATACAGAGCACAGATGTACCCAGAGTGGGGCAGCGAAGCAGCGTTACCGGCCCGGACATGGGAGGCGTTTGGGCGTCCCGGTGCCCGGTGGGCACGGTTAACGGCTGCGTCCTGACAGAGGAGACCAGGGAAGGACGTGTGTTCCACTGGGGTCTGCTTTGAGAGGAGGCTGGCGACAGAGAGGGATGCGAGTGGCGGGACCCGGGGGTGGCGTGCACCGTCATCACCGATCTCTGGGTGCTCAGGGACGGGATTGTCAGTTCTTTCTTTAACCACATTAGGGTGCTGCTGACCCGGGGGCCAGCAGCTGAACAAAATATTCTCCCCCGGCCCTCCACCGGGGGAAGGAGCGGCCCTGCTGCCGTCTCCCGGAAAGAACTGCCTATCCCTGAGCTGTCCGCGTCAGGAGCGCCGTTTGGCCTGGTGTTTTTTCACGAGCTGCGGGGCTGAAGCGGACTGGGACGCCTTCCTGCAGTTACCTCTGCGCGGCCCGGGTGGAAGCTGCTGCTTGGGTGGGGCAGAGGTTGAGGGAACCGCAGGAGGGTGCCCTAGGTGGCGAGCAGGCTGAGGCAACTGCGTGGCCAGCTGGGTGCACCAGGGATGACGAAAACCTACAGGCCTTGGAGGGGTGCTTAAGATCGTCGCGCCAGGTTGAAGCACTCTGCGGACACAGTTGCATCGCAACGAGCGTTCGACCGGGGGGACCCCAGTGTACCCTTTAGCCGCGGCTCCATCAAGGGCGGAGAAGGCGGAGGAGTTTGCCGAATGGTCGCGGGAAGACAATGGGTTCTTCCAGGACCGCGCATTCTCCTCATGCTCCTCGGGGAAGAAAGAAATTGGAGGGGTGGCCGGACGGGTGTCCAGACGCGCCGCCCCCAAAAACCAATCATCCAACCGCAAACGCTCAGGTCGGGGCGGAGGGTTCCACTGCAACCCAAGCACTGCGGTGGCCCGAGAGAGCATGGCTGTCAACTCTGGGTCCGACTCGGGCAACAGGGGCGTAAATTTCATCAGTTCAACAGTTGGGGGGGACGATAAACATGAAATTTCTCAAGAGCAATTTTTGAAGGGGACACAAATAATACAGCCAAGGATATGTGTACCACAAAAAAACAAAATCAAAAAACATTGTGCTTATTTGGCTTTTTTGTACACTGAAAAACGATCTAATGTCATATAATGTCATTTTATCTGACCAACATCGACAAAGTGATAGTTGTTTAAATATGAGTAAGGTTCACCACGCAGTCATATTATAATTATTAAATTATCTTGCATCCTCCACATAGTATTTTATACTATGATATTCAGATTTTTAGATATTCAACTGCTGCAATCTGTCTATTTATTGTTGTTTGTCAAAAAAGAAAAATATATTTTGTGAGAATGGCGACTGAGAGAGAGTTCAAGCGATGTGTGCACCCGTGTCCCCGTTTCATGTCGGGCTCGGACTCACACTCGCTATGTGTGGAGTGCCTGGGCATTCAGCATGCTAGGACGGCTCTCAAAGGGAGCCGCATTGTGATAAGCTAACACTCAGGGTGCTTCGCTCTCGGCTGGCCATGTTCAATGAGGCCGGCCAGCCTCGTGAGCCCTGTGGTTCCGGACCCGCGGCTGCTGAGGCGACTCTGCGTCGCAGATCATGGGGCTCACAAATGGACGTGTCAGCACTTACCCAATCCTCGTCTGACAGTTCAGATATTCTCCCTCCCCGTGTGGAAGCCCGCGCTGTGGCTTCTTCCCCCGGGGTGGAGAATCCAATGCTCATGCTCTCGGGCTCTGAGGAGCTGGATGAGTTTGACATTGCGGCGGGGGATGAAGCACAAAGTGTGTCGCCACTTCATCCACCCGCTTAAGAGGAGCTGGTTGAGGTATTGACCCGAGCGATGGCCAAGTTAAATATCGATTGGCCACAAGAGACGCATGAAATCCAGCCACCCATCAGGCTGGATGATCATTTTCTCAGACGCCGGACTCAATCACCTCGCCGGGGCTTGCCATTTTTCCCTGACCTGCACAACGAGTTGGAATAAGCCTTATTAAGCTTGTGTTTCCAATCCTCCAGTGTTGGATTATGCCAATGTGCTGGGGGCACGCAAGGCTGGCTATGGGACGATGCCTTGGGTGGAGGAAGCTCTCGCGAGCTATCTTTCGCCCGACTCTGCATCGTCCCTTAAAGCCCTGGCGCTGCCCACCAAACCCTGTTGGGATACATCATCTTTGGTGGGCAGAGCTTATATGGCGGCTGGGCTGGCTGGTAGTACCCTGCACACTCTCTCTATTCTGCATGCCTACCAGGCCGACCTCCTAAAAGAGCTTGATGAGGGCGAGGGTCCCTCTTGGAGGATATATCTCCGCATCACCAAGCCCGTGCCATCGGCCGCTCCATGGCTTCTATGGTGTCTGTGGAGAGACATCTCTGGTTAAATCTATCGTGGATGAAGGAGAAGGATAAAACCTTCCCAGATTCCAGGAGGCGAAAAAACAGTCAGCAGCTTTTCCCCAATATCTCCCTCGCCGCTCAAAGTCTGGGAAGGCTGAGCCCCTCCCCCGGGAGCTTGGCAACAGAGGTGGCGCTCTCACCAGCAGTCTTCAGCGCCAAAGGGCAATCTGAGGAACGTCCTTCAGGCGAGGAAGGATGCTGGGAAGAAGTCCTAGCTGCGGCTGGGCTTTTAAGAGCTGTCCCCCCCGTGCAGGGGCAACCGAGGTTGCTTCCTCCGCGGCGCTCTTGGGAAATCGATGTGATAATCCCGCCATCACTGACGCCTCGGGCCACATCGGTTTCCCGCGAACATGTACTGCACCAGCCGCCTCTGGGCTGGGCAGCCCGCGCGTCCGCACACCGAACATCGTTCCCAACTGCTTCCTGCCGGTCAGCCGCTTCAGGGGGAACTAGGCTCGGATAACACCCAAGGCCAGCCTCAAGAGGCTGGTTCCCTTAGTAGATTATCTCGGCGCATGTGAGTGCCTTCTGAATATTTCTACATGGGTCCTGCGTACTGTAGAAAAAGGTTACAGGCTATAGTTCGGTCACCCTCCCCCAAAGTTCAACGGGGTGACTTGGACTGCAGTGGTACCAGATCGGGTTTGGGTAATGGAACAAGAAGTAAAGTCCTTGCTGGCAAAGGAGGCCGTAGAGCGTGTTCCTCCGCCGGAGAGGGAGTCCGGGTTCTATTCAGACGCAGGTCATGCAGAAGTGTGCAGCATTCAAGGTGCTGTCTCAATCTCAAAATCCTTCCTGTGCACTGAAACATTAATGCACTAATATGTCTGACAATGCACAGTGGAAACCAGGGATCATCGATGCTTGCTATGTTCTGTTAACCCTCTGTGGTTTGAAGGGGTTTTGGGGCCCTGGAAAAGTTTTGACATGCCCTGACATTTGTGCTTTTTTCAGTTACTTATAAACATATTAATGGTAAAATTGTCATTGCATTGTATTCAGCATGCACTGGGCCACCATAATATTTGAGCAACATGAATGTACATGTTTGTATTTTTGAGAGAACAACGTTTATGCTTTATTATTGAAAAAATAAGGCTACAAAACGTCTCGGTTATGTCTCGGTGAAGGAGGGAATGGAAACATTCGTCAACATCACTGACTTATTATGATCACTGAGTGTCTATAGAATGAGCCAATGCACATTGGCGTGCGAGAATTGCATCTTGTGCTCCATCCCACAGTGCGGGTATAAATATGCAAGTGGATGCAGTGCACATTGTTTTACACTGAGGGGCCAAGCTAGTGACTCACAGCAACTGTGGTGACGGGACGTAATGTCTCTGTTCCCTCCTTCAGGGAACGAGGGTTACATACGCAACCGATGTGTTCCCTTTCAGTCGGTCACGTTTGACGTTATGTCGACTTCACCAAAGTATTTGGATCCTTATGGAAAATGCCACAGTTAATGCCACTTCCTGTGCCCTGCCCAAGCTTCTCAGGCCCCCATACTAGGGCGAAAGACTTGTGCAGAGAGCAATCACTGAGTTCCGCATGACACACTCAGTGACTATTGGGTAACAGCCTGGTGTTAGGCCTGGCATCAGACGCTCCACCACGCCTGACTGCTGTGGGTTGCAGAGGAGCTCTACAAGGGCTCGCCAATCTGGGGAACTCTACTGGAGAATATAAGTGCACTTATCCGGTCCATGAGGAGGTCCACCTCTGTGTTACTGGCTGGTTGAAGTGTGCACACGGGAAGAAACTGGCTCTACATGGAGGCTAACATGTTAGGTGTCGCCCAGCCCGCAGCTCTACAAATGTCTTCCAACGAGATGCCATGTGTAAGCGCCTAGTGGAGTGTGCTCTCAGCCCGAGCGGGCAAGGCACGCCTTGAGTTTGGTATACCAAGGCGATGGCATCCACTATCCCGTGGGCCATTCTCTGCTTGAAGACAGCCTTTCCCTTCTGCTGGCCTCCGTAACAGATGAAGAGCTGTTCTGAGGGCCTGAAACTTTGCATTCTGTCCACGTATACCCGCAGAGAGCAAAAACTAGGGCTGGGTCTGCCTCCTCCTAGCACAGGGCTTGCAGGTTCACCACCTTGTGCTGAAAGGGAGTGGTGGGAACCTTGGGCACATATCTGGGCCTGATTCTAGGCACGATTTGTTGACCAAAATTCATGTAGGTCCCCTACCCTCTTGATGGAGGCCAATGCAGTCAGGACTACTGTCTTCCACGACATAATTTTGAACTCTGCTGACTGCAATGACTCAAAGGGTGCTCTCTGCAGTACCATGAGCACCATGCAGCAACATACACTTGATGGTGGAGGGAAACAGCCTTCGCTCCAACCCATCCTGCAGGAAGGAAAGCACAGAACTGATCGAACACCTTAGGGTTCGAATCAGCACCACTCAATGAACAGGTTTCACTTGAAAGCCCCCTCTACGAGGCGCCTCTAGCTGAAGTGATGCATCTACCACCGATTGGGGTAGATCACCTAGAACCTCTGTGTCCCGTCCAGGGACCAGACATGTAGTTTCCAGAGGTCTGGTATTGGGTGCCCCGTCTCTGAGAAAGCAGGACCTTCCTCAGAGGAATGGGCCAGGGAGGGGTTGTCGTGAGGTGCATGAGTTACAATTTAAATGTCCCCACTAAGCAAGCTACAGGCGACATTGGCAAGGAACAAAAACTCCATTGGAGAAAAAAAACCTTGGGAGAACCCAGGCTCAGTTGGGGGCCAGGTCTTCTCTGGCAAATTAATGAACACAGGGCATTAAGCAAATAGCAAGACCTGCTTCTTATCCTCCCTGACTTTGCACAGTGTCTGTGTGAGAAGGTTCACTGGGGAAAACGTCTTGGGTTACGTATGTAACCCTTGTTCCCTGAGAAGGGAATGACACTTTGGGGACGCTCCCTTAGTGTAGCACGTCTGAAGAATGAATGAATCTAGACCAATCCTTATGGGTGCTACTTCATCACGTAGTATGCGACGGCATCTTAGGAGACCCATAACACACCAATAATTGATTCGACTTTCTCCAATGCAAAGACTCTTGCTAATAAATGTGACCCTGCAGAGCAATTTAAGTCTTCCTTCTTCTGCTGACACATGAGGTGGAGGATGGAATGCCTGCAAGACCGTAGGCTGTGCCACGTTGCCTGGCACCTTAGGCACATAGCCAGGCCTAGGATTTAGAATAGATTTAACTCCAACAGGGGCAAACTCCAGGCAAGTCGGCTGTAGTAAAGTTCGTTGATATGGGAAGAAGGAGGGGGGAACCGGCGAATTTCAACAAGTTTAAATATATCAACAAAATAAAACAACAAAATAAAATAACAGCGGCAGCCCCTCATGGACGACTGCCACCTACGTACAAAACAAACATAAACAAAACACAACATAACTTTCAGGCGTAGTCCTCTCTCGTCTTGCACTGTCGTCGCTCCTCCTTTTATGCTTCCGTCACTCCTCCGTGAGACGAGACTGGTGTGTCGAGCCGCAGGCCTCATCCACCAAGTACCACAGAGAAAACATACAACCATCTGGTGCCTCCCCAGAGGCCCATCACTTACATGAGCATGGAAAGCCATAATGACAGCTATATACACCTTAAGCGTGGAAGGGGTAAGCCCAGCAGAGAAACGATCTTGGAGGAACTCCAGCACTGAAGCCACTGGGCAGTTAACTGTGTCCACTTCATGCTCTCTGCACCAAGTGGAAAACACATTCCACTTTAGGCCGTACAACCTCCTCGTGGAAAGAGCCCTGGAACTGAGTATGGCCTCCATTACACCTGCCGACAGGCCAGCCTCTAGGTACTGAGCCCCCTCATGGGCCAGACCCACAGCTTCCACAACTCTGGCTGGGAGTGATATATTGTACCCCCGCTTGAGACAGCTGGTCCCTCCTCACCAGAAGTAGACTGTTCCCTTCTTGACGGACCATCTACAGAACTCGGGAAATGCATACAGACATAGCCTCAGCCAAGTCTGCACCATGGCATCCAACCCCAGTGGCCGTATTGTAGTCAAGTCCCCTACCACTCCCAGGAATGGTTCTCTGGGAAGGTGTCAACAAGCTCTTTTTCATGTTGAATCTCAATCCCAAGCTCTGAATGTGGCAAAGGATAACATATCGATGCCAAACTGCCATTTCTCGTGACTTTTCCAATATGAGCCAGTCGTCGATGTAGTTCAGTACAAGGATGCCCTGAAATCTTAGTGGAGCCAGATCTGCCGTTGGTGAACGTGCAAATTGAAAGAACTAGGCCAAAAGGAAGAACCCGATATTGGAATGCTTCGTCCCCTGAAAGCGAACTTCAGGAACTTCCTGTGAGAAGGACTGTATCAAGATGCATGTTGACTAAATTCAAGCATTAAATAATTTTTTTTGTTTTTTTTGTTATTATCATTTTTTACTTGTGCGTCATGTTAAGGCAACATAAAATATGATCAAGAGGCCCTGAAACAGCTCAAAATTTACTGTTTGACATTAGTTTTCTGGACTCCTTTCCGGAAATCCTTCGGGATATCGGTGTGATACCAGGCCAGGCCCGAGTAGAGGTGGTTCCTGACAACCAGAGCCAAAAGCGGAAACGCGGCAGGCGGGGAGGAACCGACCGGAGGATTCGCCGTTTGGTTAGCAGAGGAAGGCTAACGCTACCGGTCATAATGTTTGCAAACATCCAGTCACTGGAAAACAAAATGGATGAACTACATGCACGGATATGTACGCAGTGATACGTTCAAGATTGTTCACTACTGTGTTTTTGTGAAACGTGGCTAGGAGAAAAAAACCCAGATGAGTCCATAACACCAGAGGGCTACACGGTCTACAGAGCTGATCGTAACACAGTGGAATGTGGTAAAATCCACGGGGGAGGAACAGCGATCTTTGTCAATCAGTCCTGGTGCACAGACAATAAGGTATAATCTCACAGCATTGTTCTGACGACGTGGAGTTTTTAACTTTGAGGTGTAGACCCTTTTACTTACCCAGAGGACTGCAGTGTATTGTTGTGAGTGTTGTGTACCCCCAGTATGAGAACATGTATCCTGACGCTGCTTTTATTATCCTGGGAGATTTTAACCATTGCAATCTGCAGAAGAGTATTCCCAAATTGTATCAGTTTGTGACCTTTCCCACTAGAGGAAAAAATATCTTAGACCATTGTTACAGTAACATTAAAAATGCCTATACAGCGGAGCCCAAACCGCATTTTGGAAAAGCTGACAATATAGCAATTTTTTTAAAGCCAACTTAAATTGAGAATTCTATTCGATCCAGTCACAACCAAAATCGTTAACATCTGGACGGAAAATGCACGGATGAATTTGCAGGGATACTTAGATGCTACAGACATGAATGTCTTCAAAGATGCTTCAGATGACATTCATGACTACACAGAGACTGTTAGTTATTATATTAATTGGTGTACATCTATCTGTGTACCATCTACAACTGTCCGTGTTTTTCCAAATCAAAAACGCTGGTTTAATGGTGATATACGCTTGAAGATCAAGCAAAGACAGGCAGCTTTTAAAGCAGGGAACGAGGAAGAATATAAGAGAGCACGATACGATTTGAGGAATTCCATTAAAGCAGCAAAGAAGGCATATTCCCAAAAACTTGAAAGCCATTACATGCAAAACGACACACGCAGTATGTGGCAGGGAATTCAGTCTGTCACTAATTATAATAAGAGAAGCACAAACCGGACTGAGACTAGAGATGCCACCTTACCAGACTGCCTTAACAATTTTTATGCGAGGTTCGACCGACTGAATGGGGACACTCCCTCAAAACTTGGTTAGAACACTGAGGAGTGTGCGTGCGCTCCAGGTCACACAAGAACAGGTTCGGAAGGTTTTTGAGCAATTAAACCCCTGTAAGTCAGTGGGACCTGATGGTGTAACGCCAAAAGTTTTGAAGGTCTGTGGAGAAAAACTGGCAGGTGTGTACACACATTTTTAATCTTTCTCTTACACATGGAGTGGTACCACGCTTATTTAAGTCATCTATTACCTGTCCCCAAGAAAGCGAACACATCTACCCTGAATGACTTCAGGCCAGTCGCTTTGACTTCAGTCCCAATGAAGTGTCTAGAGAATCTCGTGCTCCGACATATTAACTCTGTGGTTCCTGACACTGTTGACCCCTTACAGTTTTCATATCGCCCTAATAGATCAGTGGATGATGCAGTGGCCATGGCTCTGCACTTCACTCATCAACACCTGGACCGAAGCGGAACATACGTAAGAATACTTTTCCTGGATTATAGTTCTGCTTTCAACACGATCCGACCTGGAAAGCTAATTGAGAAGCTAGTTGACCTCGGGGTCCCAACCACCGGGGTGACAGACCACAAAAAGTGAGGATGGGAGGTAACATCTCAAATGAGCTCACTTTAAGTACAGGAACACCTCAGGGATGCTGTCTCAGTCCAAAACTCTTTACTCTCTACACACATGACTGTGCCACTAACCAGAACAACACTGCGATTATTAATTCACGAGTTCACACTTACATATAATTTATGGAGAGTAATTTAAATGCGTATTTGACGTGCTGTCTGGGGGGAGGGCTTCGAGCTCGGAATTTGGCCGAACCCAAAGAACCCCCCCGTGTATGTAAGTGGTTGATGAATAAAAGTGTGGAGAAGGGGTGGTGGAGGGATGCTGGCAAACTGTCAATGAACAGAGGTAAGACAGAAGAAGAGAGGTAAGCGTGTATATATACCTCTTATTGATGATTAGCTGATTGCTCTCCACCTGTGTCAATTATCTGAACGAGCTCCTCCCGAACTTTGTTTATAAAACAATTTCACAAGTTCACACTTACATATAATTAATGGAGAGTAATTTAAATGCATATTTGGCATGCTGTCCGGGGGGAGGGCTTCGAGCTCGGAATTTGGCCCGAACCCAAAGTACCCCCCAAAAATGCTAAAAGCATTGGATAGCCGCCTGGCTAAATACCCCCCAAGAAGTGCCGAGCTTGGCGGGCTGGCATTCGCGAAGGGGCCTGGTTGCTTGACCGGTAGGCCCCTGAGGGCGGTTGTGGCGCATCGTGCCGGGGGATTGCCTGCAAGAGAAAACGGGAAAAGAGAAACATGGGAGAGACAACAATATTAAAAACATTATTAAAACATTTCCTTGCTGCGTAGAAACATTGCACTCTTTCATACCATGTGGAGCTTCCACTCTTTTGCAACTTCCCACTCTTTTGTACTGCGTGGAACTTCCACTCTTTCGTACTGCGTGGAAACTTTCCACTCTTTCATACTTCGTGGAACTTCCACTCTTTCATTCTGCTTGGAACTTCCACTCTTTCATTCTGCATGGAAACTTTCCACTCTTTCGTTCTGCGTGGAAACTTTCCACTCTTTCCACTCTTTCATACTGCGTGGAAATTTTCCACTCTTTCCACTCTTTCATACTGCGTGGAAACTTTCCACTCTTTCGTACTGCGTGGAAACTTTCCACTCTTTCATACTGCGTGGAAACTTTCCACTCTTTCGTACTGCGTGGCAACTTTCCACTCTTTCGTTCTGCGTGGAAACTTTCCACTCTTTCATTCTGCGTGGAAACTTTCCACTCTTTCGTTCTGCGTGGAAACTTTCCACTCTTTTGTTCTGCGTGGAAACTTTCCACTCTTTCGTTCTGCGTGGAAACTTTCCACTCTTTCGTACTGCGTGGAACTTCCACTCTTTCGCACTGCGTGGAACTTCCACTCTTTCGTACTGCATGGAAACTTTCCACTCTTTCGTACTGCGTGGAACTTCCACTCTTTCGTACTGCGTGGAACTTCCACTCTTTCGTACTGCGTGGAACTTCCACTCTTTCATACTGCGTGGAAGCTTCCACTCTTTCATACTGTGTGGAAGCTTCCACTCTTTCGTACGGCGTGGAAACGTTCTACTCTTTCAAGCTATAGGGAACTTCCCGCTGTACTGCGTCAATGGAAACTTTCCATTTCTTACTAGAACCTGAGAACACAAAAGAGAGAGAGAACAGCAAAAAAAAAAGTGTTTGGTCGGGAGATTCTCAGTGTGTACTAGTCAATAAGGCTTTGGTGGGCTATTTTGATGTGGAACCGATTGGTCCTGATATAGCTTTGGAAAGCGTCAGATGACCATCTCCCGAGAGCTTCGATCTGCTGTTGTGAGAGGCCTTTTTTGAGCCGCTGAGGTTGCTGCCCCAATACGGAAGGAGTGGCTTGAAAAGTTCTTTTCTGGGACCCCTGATGGTTGGAGAACGGATTTGAGGTGTTTCTGGAACCAAAATCGTGTCACAGGTTTGTTAGATTCATCTGAAACTGGGGTTCCAGGGGAGAACTTCTCCATTGGAATTAAGCCAGAACTGACTGGTCAGTCACCTCACCTTTATTTATAACGCTTTTTACGATGCCAATTGGTTCAAAGCAGCTTCACAGTGTTAAACAGGAAAATAATGCAGAATTTGATTCTGACTGATATGATTAGATTGGCGATGAGAGGTTGAAAATGTAGATGAAATCCAAGCATCTAAGCAAACCAGAAAAGGCTAGGAGAGCATGGCGTTGAGTGTTCGGGCGGTATTGAGGGGCTGGTAGTCTGTGCGGAGGGTGTCAATACCTTTGAGGATACCAGCGTTATAGGTTGCCTGGTGTCGGGACAGGATGGGTGGGCTGGGATCTTTGAATCCCTTTGATCAGAGAGAGGTTGGGGAATTGTTTATCTCGGGGGAGGAATCGCCGTACATCAATTGTGGAAAAACTGGATGCAGCTCAAGTAACCTTTGATGTATTAAGGTAGAAAATAAATGAGGTGATTGAAAGGAGAGAAAAATCGGGGAACGGCATGTTTATAAGAGATGTGAAATGCTTTAAACATCTCATGGCCGTCACGTAGCATTGAGGTTTCTGGGAAAGAACATCACTACTTTGGCAGTGGAGAAAATTAGCCTGATAACTGAGCTCCTGTGGGATCCGAGGGAACAGCACTGCTGGGGCAGTGGAGAAAATTAGCCAGAGAAACGGAGCTCCTGTGGGAGCAGAGGGAACAGCACTGCTGTGGCAGTGGAGAAAATTAGCCAGAGAAATTGAGCTCCTGTGGGAACAGAGGGAACAGCACTGCTGTAGTAGGAGAAAATAAGCCGGAGAAACTGAGCTCCTGTGGAAGCAGAGGGGACAGCACTGCTGTGACAGTGTAGAAAATTAGCCAGAGAAACTGAGCTCCTGTGGGAGCAGAGGGGACAGCACTGCTGTATTAGTGGAGAAAATTAGCCGGAGAAACTGAGCTCCTGTGGGAGCAAAGGGGACAACACTGCTGTAGTAGTGGAGGAAATTAGCCAGAGAAACTGAGCTCCTGTGGGAGCAGAGGGAACAGCACTGCTGTGACAGTGGAGAAAATTAGCCAGAGAAACAGAGCTCCTGTGGGAGCAGAGGGAACAGAACTGCTGTAGTAGTGGAGAAAATTAGCCGGAGAAACTGAGCTCCTGTGGGAACAGAGGGAACAGCACTGCTGTAGTAGGAGAAAATTAGCCGGAGAAACTGAGCTCCTGTGGGAGCAGAGGGGATAGCACTGCTGTGACAGTGGAGAAAATTAGCCAGAGAAACTGAGCTCCTGTGGGAGCAGAGGGAACAGCACTGCTGTGACAGTGGAGAAAATTAGCCAGAGAAACTGAGCTCCTGTGGGAGCAGAGGGATCAGCACTGCTGAGGCAGTGGAGAAAATTAGCCAGAGAAACTGAGCTCCTGTGGGAGCAGAGGTAACAGCACTGCTGTAATAGGAGGAAATTAGCCAGAGAAACTGAGCTCCTGTGGGAGCAGAGGGAACAGCACTGCTGTAGTAGTGGAGAAAATTAGCCGGAGAAACTGAGCTCCTGTGGGAGGGAGCAGAGGGAACAGTACTGCTGTAGTAGTGGAGAAAATTAGCCGGAGAAACTGAGCTCCTGTGGGAGCAGAGGGGATAGCACTGCTGTGACAGTGGAGAAAATTAGCCAGAGAAACTGAGCTCCTGTGGGAGCAGAGGGAACAGCACTGCTGTGACAGTGGAGAAAATTAGCCAGAGAAACTGAGCTCCTGTGGGAGCAGAGGGATCAGCACTGCTGAGGCAGTGGAGAAAATTAGCCAGAGAAACTGAGCTCCTGTGGGAGCAGAGGGAACAGCACTGCTGTGACAGTGGAGAAAATTAGCCAGAGAAACTGAGCTCCTGTGGGAGCAGAGGGAACAGCACTGCTGTAGTAGTGGAGAAAATTAGCCGGAGAAACTGAGCTCCTGTGGGAGCAGAGGGAACAGCACTGCTGTAGTAGTGGAGAAAATTAGCCAGAGAAACTGAGCTCCTGTGGGAGCAGAGGGAACAGCACTGCTGTGACAGTGGAGAAAATTAGCCAGAGAAACTGAGCCCCTGTGGGAGCAGAGGGAACAGCACTGCTGCAGTAGTGGAGAAAATTAGCCGGAGAAACTGAGCTTGAGTGGGAGCAGAGGGAACAGCACTGCTGTAGTAGTGGAGAAAATTAGCCAGAGAAACTGAGCTCCTGTGGGAGGGAGCAGAGGGAACAGTACTGCTGTAGTAGTGGAGAAAATTAGCCTGAGAAACTGAGCTCCTGTGGGAGCAGAGGGAACAGCAGTGCTGTGACAGTGGAGAAAATTAGCCAGAGAAACTGAGCTCCTGTGGGAGCAGAGGGAACAGCACTGCTGTGACAGTGGAGAAAATTAGCCAGAGAAACTGAGCTCCTGTGGGAGCAGAGGGATCAGCACTGCTGAGGCAGTGGAGAAAATTAGCCAGAGAAACTGAGCTCCTGTGGGAGCAGAGGGAACAGCACTGCTGTGACAGTGGAGAAAATTAGCCAGAGAAACTGAGCTCCTGTGGGAGCAGAGGGAACAGCACTGCTGTAGTAGTGGAGAAAATTAGCCGGAGAAACTGAGCTCCTGTGGGAGCAGAGGGAACAGCACTGCTGTAGTAGTGGAGAAAATTAGCCAGAGAAACTGAGCTCCTGTGGGAGCAGAGGGAACAGCACTGCTGTGACAGTGGAGAAAATTAGCCAGAGAAACTGAGCCCCTGTGGGAGCAGAGGGAACAGCACTGCTGCAGTAGTGGAGAAAATTAGCCGGAGAAACTGAGCTTGAGTGGGAGCAGAGGGAACAGCACTGCTGTAGTAGTGGAGAAAATTAGCCGGAGAAACTGAGCTCCTGTGGGAGGGAGCAGAGGGAACAGTACTGCTGTAGTAGTGGAGAAAATTAGCCTGAGAAACTGAGCTCCTGTGGGAGCAGAGGGAACAGCAGTGCTGTGACAGTGGAGAAAATTAGCCAGAGAAACTGAGCTCCTGTGGGAGCAGAGGGAACAGCACTGCTGTAGTAGTGGAGAAAATTTGCCAGAGAAACTGAGCTCCTGTGGGTGCAGAGGGAACAGCACTGCTGTAGTAGTGGAGAAAATTAGCCGGAGAAACTGAGCTCCTGTGGGAGCAGAGGGAACAGCACTGCTGTAGTAGTGGAGAAAATTAGCCTGAGAAACTGAGTTCCTGTGGGAGCAGAGGGAACAGCACTGCTGTGACAGTGGAGAAAATTAGCCAGAGAAACTGAGCTCCTGTGGGAGCAGAGGGAACAGCACTGATGTAGTAGTGGAGAAAATTAGCCGGAGAAACTGAGCTCCTGTGGGAGCAGAGGGAACAGCACTGCTGTAGTAGTGGAGAAAATTAGCCAGAGAAACTGAGCTCCTGTGGGAGCAGAGGGAACAGCACTGCTGTAGTAGTGGAGAAAATTAGCCGGAGAAACTGAGCTCCTGTGGGAGCAGAGGGAACAGCACTGCTGTAGTAGTGGAGAAAATTAGCCGGAGAAACTGAGCTCCTGTGGGAGCAAAGAGAAAATAGCACTGCTGTGGCAATGGAGAAAATTAGCTGGAGAAACTGAGCTCCTGTGGGAGCAGAGAGAATAGCACTGCTGTTGCAGTGGAGAAAATTAACCAGAGAAACTGAGCTCCAGTAGGAGCAGAGAAAATAGCACTGCTGTGGCAGTGGAGAAAATTAGCCAGAGAAAATTGAGATCCTGTGGGAGAAAAAGGTAGACGGACAAATGGAGAAACACATTTGTGTAACCGAATGGACTCTTATTTTGAAATGTTTATGCCTTAATATTGCAGGATGCTCATTCAATTCATATGAGAGAGATAAAATACAGTCTTACAACTATACACCGTTTTCTTTACGGTGATTTATATCGTAATATGTTGTCATTGTTGATTCAAATTCGCTTTGCATAAATGTATGCTATTCATTGATTGTGAAATGCTCTGAACTGAAGCATTCTGAAGCATTGTTCAAGCCAGTAGAACGCACAACGGTGCCACATTCAGATTTTGAAACGTGATCTCTCACATTAATTCAATGAAATCATAGCCTTTGAATTTTTCTGTTTCATAAAATATTTATAAATATAAGATGGCATATCATAATCATTGATACACTTGTAATACAATAGCCTGCCCTACTATAAGGTATTGATGTTACATTTAAGAAAGCGGGTGCTCCCAAATACATTGTTCAGTTCGCACACGTCTATTTATAGTCACAAATGCGATTATGGTTGCACTGTGTTGAGCCCTGTGTGACCGAGTTTATGTGAGTGTCAAGTTGAGAAGTATTGAATCAAGGCGGTGATTATTAACTGTAGCAGTATTGGCATCTGGCAGGATGTCCAAATCTTGAACTCCTCATCGACTCTTCTAATCAGATCATACGTAAACAAATGGTCTGTGTTATGCGGCTATCTAAAGTTAATGAACAACTCAAGAGTTGAATAGTTTGACTTCACAGCCTCAGGGCAGTCTTGTGACTTTTCAAACGAACACACATATACTTTGTGCAACAGGCACACAATACATAGACACGGGACTGTTTTGCTGACTTCAGCGCACACACACACACACACACAGTTGACCACGTGAAGTTCGAACACGCACACACACACACACACACCCATTCAGCCATTCATGGAAATTTTTCACTTTTCACCAAAAACAGCCTCCAGAATGTTTAAATATATATAGTGTGTTGATTTGATGTCTTTATACGATGTATTAAAATGGCTAGGATGTTTACTGTATGTAAAATTAATTTGGTATGCCACTAACTGTAAAAATTCCTGTATCTCTGTATTCTCAAATCACGGAACGATAGTGTTTGGTATCTTCTCGATCGCAGAAACCCGACTGTACCGAATCTCGTTCACGAATTACCACAAGATGCATTATTACAAAAATACCAGCTTTCCAGCTGAGACAGCTAAGAAAGAGTTTCAAAACAATCACCCCTTTTGATTAGCCAAGAGGAGGGGGGTCCCAGCAAAGGACAAAGGACAATGAAAAACTTGCGCCCTTGGTCTCTCGTGCGCGATTGGATCACTCCAGGATAAGGGCGTTGGCCATTGTGTCCATAAGAACGGGGACTGACCGTTAACTCTTTGCATTCTTGCCATTGAGAGAGGCCCTGGGCATCCCGCCACCACTACCCTTTTCTCCCCGCCACTGAGAAAAGACCGGCAGCCTTCCTAAGCCTCAGAGAAATCCTCCTGGAATCCGAAGATCCATACCGAACTACCCTGACGACTCGAGCACAGACACTTACA
The DNA here is from genome assembly GCA_023566225.1 of Romanogobio albipinnatus. Taxonomy (NCBI): domain Eukaryota; kingdom Metazoa; phylum Chordata; class Actinopteri; order Cypriniformes; family Gobionidae; genus Romanogobio; species Romanogobio albipinnatus. The sequence goes on along the minus strand of CM042255.1, from coordinate 18,507,113 downwards.
CACGAAAGGCCATATTAATGCAAGTATTTCTATTTCACAATCAAATTGTGTGTAAAGGTTGTCTGAATTATTCCTGAGTTAATTTCTTGAGGTCTCTTGTGAAAGGACAGCCAAAATTCTTGTCGACAGCATAGTCCATACAAGAGCTCGTTAACCTTAGAAGAAACTTGCATTGGCCTCTTTGTGTGTGTGTGCTGTGTTTCTCTCGCCCACAGTGAACCAGTATGTCCCGTTCATCCAGTCCCGCTGTCCCTTGGGACCGCCTAGCAGTATGGCTGGAAGCGATGACGAGCACTGTTCTGTCTAAGGACGCCAGTGATCTGCAACAGCTGAGCCAGGAGCAACTGGACACAGAGCTAGACAAGCTTACGGCACATGACCCGACGCAGAGTTACTCTCACAAAGAACTGGCCAAGATCCTCGGGAGCCTCACCTACAACCTCGTCGCCCAGGCACGGCTAAGAGAAAAGAGCCACACCGACCTGGAACAGGAAGCGCAGCGCTAAAGCTCCAAGCCAAGGAGGCACGGAGAAACCAGGCCCTCACCCAGCGTCATCTAGATCAGCTACTTCTAGAGACAGAGAAAGAGGGTGAAACGGACACAGAACGAAAGAAAGAAGTAGAAAGACTTCGAAAGACCCTGGAAAATCTGCGTCTAGACACAGACCGCAGAGAGCAGTCGGAGAAAGACACCAGGAAAAAACTCAACGAACAGCTCCGGCAAGGCAAAGCTCTCCTAGAGAGAGCCAACACTGCTCTTAAAGACAAAGATGCTAGAACCAAAGCCTCCGAAAAACACTTGCAGGCTGCCCGAGCCGAGATCAATGAGCTTGTCCAGCAAAGACATGAGCTCAAAGATGAACTTGACCTTGTTCACAGAGAACTGAAACATGCATATAAACTGCAAAGTGACCGGGAAGGGGAAACACACCACACAGAGTTTCCCCCGACCAGCTGGTCCGCACCTTTTAGCCAAGAACCAAGAGCTAGAAAGGGGGGTGACAGCCCACCGTTCAGACTGTCACCCACGAGCCTCCACGAATCCCCGCCAGCAACTGAGGAAGGGAAGCCCTTCCAGGAAGTCAGGGTCAGCAGCCACGTAGCTCATAAAGACCTTGACAAGCTGGCCAGGAATATCCCTACGTTCAGCCCAGACCCTGTAGGAGGACACAACGTTCACGCCTACTTGCAAGACATAGACTTTCACCTGCAGACTGTCGCTAACGCGAACACCTGGGACAGATTGTATCTACTCAGAATCACGTCTAACCGGGACGTACGTAGCTTTCTAGACCGTCAACCAGAGGCTGTCAAAGCGGACTACTGGCAGCTACGACGAGCTCTAATTCGTGAATACTCTGATCCAGAATCAGACCTGGGGCTCATCGCTGCTGTGGACCTCAGGCAAGGCCGACTTGTAACCCCACAGAACTTTTATAACCGACTGCGACGTGTCTATTTCGGCGCACGAAACGAACCAGGCATGGAGGAAGACCTCAGCTTCAGAACCCTGTTCCTCCGAAACCTTCACCCCACGATTAATCAAAATCTGGGAGTTCTGGTTTGTCCACGCAGCATGTCCACCCAACAGTTAAGAGATTGACTATTTCTGAAAAGACTGTAAAACACCCAACCATTTGCCCTGTCTCTGAGCCTCGTCCAGAGCTGACCCTAGAGGGCGCCCAACAGAACCACAGTTCTGCCAGAAAGACTCGGGAGAATAAATACTGTGACAATTATCCATTTATTAACAACCCAGCAAGCAATAAAGTATATTGGCATAGGCCCCGTCCGTAGCTCGCAATCTGAGGGTCCGGACTCTGCATATCCTGCCTGAAGACGAGGGCAGAGGCGCAGCCGACCCCCCCGTGAGGTATGGAAGGGACCATCCTGGTGGTGGTGGGGTGGATGTAGGGAAGGATTTGACTTGGAGGTGGTGGAGAGGATGGCGGTGAATTGGAGCGTCAGCATCTGCGAACTCAGACATGTGTAAGTACCGATCTTTTATACCCAGGTATTTAGCATGTGATTGGATAGATAAAATTAAAGTGACATGACAATTAAGTCTTCCTGGCAGAACTTACGCTAAAGCTTCCATTTCTGCCAGAAAGACTCGGGAGAATAAATACTGTGACAATTATCCATTTATTAACAACCCAGCAAGCAATAAAGTATATTGGCATAGGCCCCGTCCGTAGCTCGCAATCTGAGGGTCCGGACTCTGCATATCCTGCCTGAAGACGAGGGCAGAGGCGCAGCCGACCCCCAAGAATAAGTGGAAGAATACTTCCACCTGGACGGAGCCTATCCTATCCCCCAAAAATGGTAAATAAAATAGACCCATCGGTCTGTATCCTGGAGTTCCTACAAAGAAGAAAAACAAGAGTTAACATGTTAAGCGTGAACATGGAACACCGCCTGCTGATGGCTTTTTTTAAATTTTTTTTTAATTTTGAATTTATTTATTTATTTATTTTAAATGAAACGCGTATGAACCAGAGACAAGGCCGCAGGGCCACAGAGACAAGGCCACAGGGCCGCACGGTCTGCTAGACCACGGAAACAGGCCGCAAGGCCGCGCGGTCTGTTAGACCACAGAGACAAGGCCGCAGGGCCACAAAGACAAGGCCGCAGGGCCACAGAGACAAGGCCGCAGGGCCACACGGCCTGATAGACCACAGAGACAAGGCCGCCGGGCCACACGGTCTGTTAGACCACAGAGACAAGGCCGCAGGGCCACAAAGACAAGGCCGCAGGGCCACAGAGACAAGGCCGCAGGGCCACACGGCCTGATAGACCACAGAGACAAGGCCGCCGGGCCACACGGTCTGGTAGACCACAGAGACAAGGCCGCAGGGCCGCGCGGTCTGCTAGACCACAGAAACAAGGCCGCAGGGCCGCGCGGTCTGTTAGACCACAGAGACAAGGCCGCAGGGCCACAGAGACAAGGCCGCCGGGCCACAAGGCCTGATAGACCACAGAGACAAGGCCGCCGGGCCACACGGTCTGTTAGACCACAGAGACAAGGCCGCAGGGCCACAAAGACAAGGCCGCAGGGCCACAGAGACAAGGCCGCAGGACCACAGAGACAAGGCCGCAGGGCCACAAAGACAAGGCCGCAGGGCCACAGAGACAAGGCCGCAGGGCCACAGAGACAAGGCCGCAGGGCCACAGAGTCAAGGCCGCAGGGCCACACGGCCTGATAGACCACAGAGACAAGGCCGCCGGGCCACACGGTCTGGTAGACCACAGAGACAAGGTCGCCGGGCCACACGGTCTGTTAGACCACAGAGACAAGGCCGCAGGGCCACACGGCCTGATAGACCACAGAGACAAGGCCGCCGGGCCACACGGTCTGGTAGACCACAGAGACAAGGCCGCAGGGCCGCGCGGTCTGCTAGACCACAGAAACAAGGCCGCAGGGCCGCGCGGTCTGTTAGACCACAGAGACAAGGCCGCAGGGCCACAGAGACAAGGCCGCCGGGCCACAAGGCCTGATAGACCACAGAGACAAGGCCGCCGGGCCACACGGTCTGTTAGACCACAGAGACAAGGCCGCAGGGCCACAAAGACAAGGCCGCAGGGCCACAGAGACAAGGCCGCAGGAGCACAGAGACAAGGCCGCAGGGCCACAAAGACAAGGCCGCAGGGCCACAGAGACAAGGCCGCAGGGCCACAGAGACAAGGCCGCAGGGCCACAGAGACAAGGCCGCAGGGCCACACGGCCTGATAGACCACAGAGACAAGGCCGCCGGGCCACACGGTCTGTTAGACCACAGAGACAAGGCCGCAGGGCCACACGGTCTGTTAGACCACAGAGACAAGGCCGCAGGGCCACACGGTCTGTTAGACCACAGAGACAAGGCCGCAGGGCCACATACATTTTTTTTTTTATTTATTTATTATTATTATTTTTTTTTTTTATATTAATAAACCACCACCAGTAGTTGCATAGGAATTTACCTGAACCATTACTGGAGAGCTTGCTGAGCTTCAAGGATGATTTTAGAATTGGTCTTATATAGAACTCGAATGCAGAAGAACACGGTCTCCCCCTTAGCTTGAATGCTGGCCTAGAAGTTCCACGGTCGTAGCTGTAGGAAAGTCCATTACGAAGAGAAGGAGGTAGACTGCAGCTTTTAAGGTCAGTTTAAAAGTGGGTCTGAAACCAGTCCTTAGAGAGAGGTGCTCCAAATAGATAAAATAAATAGGGGGGAGTGGTCGGAAGTCTTAGGACGAACGTGAAGATATTTACCGTGGAAGTGCAGGGACAGAGATTCTTCATCTTAGAATTGTTAATGTGATACCAGAACCTTTAGAGTCATTCTAGAATGCTTAAGTAAAAGAGTAAGGAAATTGAGTGAGAAGTGAAGATCAGAATAGGAAAGACAGTAAATCAAACTGATTAGTTTCTAAAGTGAATTTCCCTGGACACATGACCGAAAGGCTGATAACATGGCTTCTAGCAGAATATCGGTGGAAGTGGAAGATCAACCTTAAAAGCTTTGAATTTACCTGATGTTTGTTAAGACGAGTAGGTAATCTTAGTTTTACCTTTGGAATTATGGGAGAGTTTACTGAACATGCCTGATGGCTTGAGCATTGCTGAAGAAAACCATATTGACCATCATGGAATCCCACATTCATGGATGCCAACTCCGTGCGTTGAGCTATTTCGTAGCAACACCAATCTGAAAGAATGGCCCATGCACAGGTGAGTTGGAAATCACATCTCTTTCCATCTGCAGTTAGGAGGATTCTAAACCCCTGGGCGTAGCTCCCGCTCACATCTTGATAGAACACCATCTAACCGTCAACCTGCTGAGAGAACCCCCAAAAGAAATTAAACCAGAACAGTATGACAAATACATAACATGTGCATGTGATTGAGAACACCGGACGATGCCCTTGCAAAAGAAAAAAGAATGTTTTATAAGGTTAAGCTTTACTAGCTAATAAAACCATAACTAGCTATATAGGACCCGACACAGCTACCGAACCTATGAAAGAGATCAAAACGAGATTCATCATTTGATAACCTAAGCCAGGATAATACTGTGTGATTTTTTTTTTTTTTTTTTGGACACGTTTGGCAATATGAGAACAATATCGCAATCCTAAAAAATTCCTTTGACCCTAGAATGAAATCTGATGTCTTTAATAGTTAGTTTGACTTGTTCCCCAACGCCATGATAAAATTTTGGCCTGAATGATTTCGCTAAGTGAATGGATTGATGTAAAACTCCGGACAAGTCCTTGTGCGTCTGATTAACATACAGGCTGCTGTAATGCACTGAGATCCCACAGGTTAGCATCAGGATCGCAGTCTGAAAACAACAAAACACAATGACTATAAGTGCACCGTGTGCCAGCTTTAGTGAAGAGAAAAAGCTTACTGCGAGAGACCTTGCCATTTGCGGTGCAGCCAGGAATCAATGCGCATGTGCAGACTGTGTCAACAGTCAACACTATTTACTCCCTTGTATATTTTGTTAGTCACAATAGGATCCGATGCAAGTGTAGCTGATCACAGACATGTCTTTTCAGTAGCTCAAACAGCAGAGCGCGGCACCAGCAACGGCGAGCCACAGCTCGACTCCCAGGAAAAGCAAGACCCGGAAAACACCAAATGTGCACCCTGAATGCAACTGAAGGTGCCCCGGACAAAAGCGTCCGCCAAATGCACAAATGTAATGTAAAGTCTGTTGAGCACTCGAATGCAATCCCCAATTGGCGCGCCACACAACACTCAATCAGGATTGAATGGCCCAGAGCTTATCACTGCCAACTCTGCCTTCCAGCGCATACGCTCTACCAACGAATAGTAGAACATGCAATAGATTCATGATTCGGTGTAGTCAGATTGACCACAGCAGTTTCCGCTGGAGTTTCTGAACTGAAGCATTTGACAGTTTCATGCGTTTATAAAGGGAGTGCACTCTGCTCACTGTATTCATAAAAGATTTGAATAATTGTTTTCAAATCAATAATTGTGATTTAGATGCTGTACGATGCAATCTTTATGTAACGGGTCAGATTGAGTACTGAATCAATTTAGTGCTGCTATCGAATGTCAAGTCAAACCTTGTTTTGTATGCAAACCTTACCCGACATATGGTGCTGAGAGTACAAGCAAGATACACATTTGTTTTATCATAATGTAGCCATGGCGGCCTAGCCGGAATGATCAAGACGTAACGCTACAATCTAAGTTTCTCGAAATATAAGAGGTATCCAGATATCAGTAGCTGAATAAAAAACGAATAGAGTCAAATTAACTGGAGTAAAGCGAAGACAAATGCACACAATTACTAATATATATGACGTGTTTGTTTTGATTAACCAATTTAAAGGTCCCCTTCTTCGTGATCCCATTGTTCAAACTTTAGTTAGTGTGTAATGTTGCTGTTAGAGCATAAATAATACCTGTAAAATTATAAAGCTCAAAGTTCAATGCCAAGCGAGATATTTTATTTAACAGAAGTTCCCTTTCAAAGCCTACAGCGAACGGCCGGCTTGGACTACATCCTGGTACTTCCTTCTTTAATTACGTCAGTAGAACAGTAGAACAGACTAACCTCCGCGCACAAGACTACGCGCAAAAAAGGGGGCGTGGTCTTGTTGCTGTCCCACGTGGAGAAGAGGACGTGTCGCGTGGAGAAAAGGAAGTGCTGCGTTTGACTGTTTGTCGCCATGTCGTCGAGACGCTGTTATTTCCATCCCGGAGTCAAATCACCTTTGTTTGGCTTTCCCAGGGACGCTGTAGAGATCATTAAGTGCGCATATATCTCCCGTTAAGAGGCGTGACCTTTCCCCGTGCGCTAAGCTGCTGTCGAATCACAACACAGGACCGTGCCACGTGCGCTAAGCTGCTGTCAAATCACAACACGGGAAGCGCTGGCACAATCAGAACTCGTTACGTATTTCTGAAGGAGGGACTTCATAGAATAAAGGGAGTCATCAGCCGTTTTCAGGACAGTAAAAACAGCGGTGTACAGATAAGTAAATTGTGTTAAAAATACTGTTTTTTTTTTTTTTTTTTTTTAAACACGAAACATGAACACATGTTATATTGCACACTGTAAACATTTTTATAATACAATAAGCAAAGCACCTTAATGTGAGCACAGAACGCTGCAGTTCTTCCTCATAGGGAAGGAAGCCATAACGAATCACGAAAGGAAGCCATTCCAACACTTGGCACCCCATATGTTTGAGCAAATATGTACTCTGCTGGATGCAGGCCAAACACTTCTAAGCTTGAAACTGTTATGTCAGTTAAATTGCGTATGTGACGAACTCACAGCGCTTGGAAGATGAATCTAACGCCATTGAATAAGAACAGAAAGCACTGATGTCGGTCCTGTACCTAAATATGCTAATTTGCTCAGCATAGTTTTTATTTTTTATTTTATTTTATTTATTTTATTTTTTTAATTGAATTTCAGCGATCTGATAACACTGAACCAATCGCGATTTCAGCTTAACTTCAGTTCAACATGAAGCCCCGATTAAAAAGGTGCATATTGCTTTAAAAACCTGTGTTGTTTCCTTGCATTCGTAGGGAGAATGATAGAGTAAATATGCTGTGCATATCTGTTCTGTTTCAGTTTTTCTAACAAAATACTATATATACCTGTAACCGGTGTCATGCGAATCATTTACGAGCACTATGGACACAAGCGAGTCACAACGAGCGATCACGTTGCACAAGCAGACCGGCAGACACCTGTGCGCGTTTCACACGATGCATGTGTGTGCTCTATACGGACATGCTTGCGACAAAGTTGAAAAGAGTAAGATACTACACCCAATCGCCATCGGAATGCATAACCATATGCATATCACGGTGATAAATGCTGATGTAGTGATGTTGCCAGAATGGTGATGAAAACCGCAGCCGTGTCTTTGATAACATGCCCAGATAGTCCTCCATGAAAGCGATTGATCTGAGTCTGACGTGAGACTTGCTTTTGTTAGTGAAGCACTTGCGTCTGTTACTGCGGTAACCCATTGAACAGAATGATAGGCTGACGTGGACTTAGAACGCTACTGTATGAACATTATTAGTTATCATAGGACCAACGATCGACCGCTACGGAACGCCCGGATCGTCAACTGAATTGGAGCGTCAGCATCTGCGAACTCAGACATGTGTAAGTACCGATCTTTTATACCCAGGTATTTAGCATGTGATTGGATAGATAAAATTAAAGTGACATGACAATTAAGTCTTCCTGGCAGAACTTACGCTAAAGCTTCCATTTATGGACCCGTCAACAGAGAGTCCAAACCGTTCCAAGCCAGCAGAGGGCAGCGTGGTCATAGTAATGCCCATGTGAAGCACCAGAACGATCACTCTGGAGGATCCTGGGACCGGCCTCGCCCCTCCCACAACCAAAAGGGGGGGGGGGGGGGCACATGGGAAGCCGGCCAGCAACCCAGAAGGAGCCGAACTCTCTCTCCCAGAACGTCAAGCCCAGGAAACCGGCAGAGGGGCCACGTGATACTGATAAGCGCGGATCTGAGCCCATGGCTAACGAGAAGAGTACGGCCGAGTCCGAAACCGCAGAACTGCGGAAGATACTGAAAGAGTTTCTCCAAAAAATGGTCAAGAAGGATGAACCAGACACCGCATGACTGAACCGGACGCCTGAAATCAACCTTCCCGACCTTTCTGCAACTGAACCAAAAACCCAGAACACTGTCTCCCAACCACAGACTATCGAACTAGCTGTTGCACCCCCACACGTCAGCAACATCAACTCACTCCAGCTGACGGCAACACCTCCTGACCGAGACAGCGTCACTCCGCACACCAAGGTACATGAAAGTGCTGTTCTGGTATCTGCACTCACAGTGAATCACAAGAGACATATCCCGACTGCTTACCGATCAGCACACAGACCCCAACACCCAGACTCTTGGGGAACCTGATCGAGAAGGGAATGGCTCGGAAACTCTACCTGACCATCACCTTTTTGGCATGCAGCCAGGCCATTGCCCAGTGCAGACTTGTGATTCTGTGCGTACCGTGCCTCAACTTTGCGTCCCTGGAGGGCCATTAACCACGTGGTTATACGTGCATTAGTGACAACGCCATCTCGGATGCGTTGGCTGTTGAGGAACATTACGGGCTGGTGGCAGCAGTTGTTGAAGAGGATGTAGACTACACGAGATGACACTTCAGTGAGGGGTGTGGCTTCAAGTGTGAGTCCGAGTTCTACACACTCAGGTGAGGGTTGGAAGAAACCCAGCGTGTGGTTTAAGGTTTGACCACATCGCATGTTGAGTTGAACAGTGACCCCTTTGGTGTATGCTGGTATCACTGTTCCTTGTTCGTTGACAAGGGTGCAGACCTCCGGGATGGTCTGTCCTGACATGAGGTTGTCATGACTGATGGATACGTGTGGCTGTAGTCGATGGGGCAAGAACTCAAGTGACTCAAGAAATGAGTCACAGTCATACAGCCATCTTCAATGTCTGCAGAGTGCACACTAACTAGACATAACAGCACCCAGCTTTTTATCAGTTTCCCAAACAAAGTCACTCCTCCTGTAAATTTCCACACATGACAAGAAAAGCAGCACTTGCTCAAATCTATACATGACCTTTTACCTAGTAAGCTGGTTCTGTATGAAAATATGCAAATCAATAAACATTTCGTGCGCAATGTTTAATGTATAGCTATGAATAAATTTTCCCATAACAATCCCCTCTTTTTATCACATCATTGATAAACCATAATGAAAAATTTTATCATTGTATATATATATATTTATGACTGAAAACTCAAAAATAAGTAAACATAATAGTAAGGTTAAAAAGGCTAAATATGAAAAATGAATAAATGTAATAGTAAAGTTTTAAATGATTAAAACGAAAATCTAAACTGAATGAAAAATTATAGTAATAATCCAATTCAATAATCTATTCTCATCACTTGAATTTGTGAAGAAAGAAAATATGCATAGGCTGATTTTTGTGGTTAAAGCCCCCCTTTCACTGCAAATAAAAACATGGTTATAATATTTAGATATCTGAGGCCTCCAAAGGCCGCCCAGATTTAAATCAACGAAAACATAATCCCCTAATTTGTTTCATTCTTCTCTTTGCTAGTCACTATCTCCTATCACTAAATTTGTTCATCCATTCGTCGTACTCGTCATAAATGTCTAATTTGACCATCTGTTGTGATACACTGGACTTCACTACTCGTTGAACCATCCTGGAAATGCGTTGAAAATACATTGTGAACACATACAAATCAGTACAACAATTTCAAAAACCTGCAATACAGTAAAACATAATCAATATCCCCATCCCTTCAGATTTGTCATCCAACCAAATCATCAGTCATCAGCTTTTTCCCTCTCCAGTTTTCTTACAGCCTGTCTCATGTAGGGTACTCAATTATATTGGTTACATTGTCACTATAATCTGGAATATGAAAGCAAAACGATACCCTAAGCATTTTCCAAACTCTCTCCTCCTCAGCTGTTATCATGTCTAAAACTAGTCTGTTTTGGATATCTGCATCTCGGATTTGCTTCATTTCCTCATCTACCATTGTTAAAGTGTGCTCCGTGCTATTAGCTATAGCTAGTACAGTCCATGCTAACCCATTTTTCTTGTTTATCGATTCTGCTGTACCCACCCCCAGGAAAATAGACCAACCCACATTTGCTCTATCTGGTAAAGTCCCTATCACAGAATTAACTTTCTCTTCTGTCCATCCTTTTTCTTGTTTTCATTACCCGGTAAATACACAGATGTCCCCACGTTCATCAAAGCTGGGTAACAGCAACCTGCCAACACTCGACATAAAATGATGAGCTTAACCATAAACCCAAACTGTCGCAGGTGAAGTGTAATTTGGTCTTCTAAACTGGCAGGTAAAATTAGTCACTACCGCTGTACAATTCTCGGTTGTTTCATTATTCGTGTCAATTCTGACTCTGACTTCAGTCCTCTCGCAGTCAGATGTTGGATGTTTTGTTGGGATTTTCCCGTGCTCAATGTCCTTCGCAGCTCTCACTATCTCAGTCATTTGCTGCGGGATCAAACAGTCAGTTTCATTCAGTGTTACAACAGTCAGTGGTACTGCTTTGCAGGCATGGGACATTTGCAGACAAAGCCAGCAGCTCGTCTTTATCTCTAGCTGTTGTTTTTGCAGCCGTGCCAAAGTACAGGCTTTGTTCCCCTGGCACCTCGTCATGGCTTTCTTCACTTCCGGTTTCGCTCCTCCCCATCCTGCTGGTGGAAAACTTTCTGCAGTGGCTTGCGTGTACCCACGTCGCCCTCTCCGTCCCTTTTACAGCAGTATGTGTTGTTAGGAGGATTTGGTAAGGCCCCAGCCACCTTTTCGCCTTCCAGCTCCTCCTCCCGTTGCCCTCTATCAACCCGAAATCACCTGGTTTGATGTCATGTAAAGGAGTCCCAGCTGATTTTCCCCAAATTTTACCTGCACACAGACCTTAGACAACAGAAAAGACATCTCTTTGCAATAATTCACAATTCTATTGATGTAAGCTATTGTTTACCCCCTTCCATTCCCATGAATGGTGGTCTCAAACGGGCTCTGATTTACTCAAGGCCTTTTCTCGTTTTCGTGTATATCAATATGCATCAAGATGCGAAAATTTTCAGCAAATATTAAAACCTCCTCATAAACCTCCATCATTTGAGTATCATTCCCCCTTTGGCTGCGTGATCGCCCATGCAGCCATTAATCATAATCATCGAAAATATTTTTGGGGTAAACAAGGCTTGCCATCACTACTCGTCCAGACGCCATTTTGCACAGTGCGGTCGCACTGTTCCCATCGCTGCTTTTCTCTGGCCCGGAGTTGAAAAACTGCATAGTCTATAAGGAAGGCAAAACATTCGTGGTTATTTCAGATAATAAAAACATTCTGGCTGTGTCGTCTGTTGCACCTCCACGGCCTTCGCATCTGCGTCTGCTGTCATGGTTTCCTGTTGAAATAAACTCTTTGTTGTTAGTTTCGCTGCGCATTCTACAGATAGCAACCTAGCCAGTCAAGAAAATTGTGTCTAGCAGATTAGACACAAAAGCAGCATTCATAATTGTGCGCCCATCAGACTTTAACATTTTCTTGCGTTTCCACAGCGCCCCAAAATTGTGCTCAACTCCGAACGCATAACGCTAGTCTGTGTACATCGTTACACTCTTACCCTCCATCAGCTTGCATGCTTCCGTCAAGCTACAAACTGCAGTCTTGACCAGAAGGTTTTCCCCAAAACATACTGAAAATATTCTATAAAACGAAAGACAAATCCATATTTCATCTCTGGAAGCCGGGCTAAGTGAGCAAGCACTGTTACTGCACTTCCGACATGTTAGGGGTGTGTGATACCTACAAAATCCAAACACACGACACCTTGTTGCTATCAAGCGTTTAGTGACACATCACACATCCCTAGGCCAGACCCTCAGTCACTCCTCAGAGACCCAATACACACTTTAGAAAACACCTATGAAGAAACAAACAATCAGTTGCTCTCTTAATTAATCAAAATCATAACAGACCTTTTTGGGGTCCAAAACATAATAGTGGTCCAACTCAAACTAAACGATAAAAATAAGTAAGATAGATAATAATCCATCTTAGCACTTCAAGTCTCTACATAAAACATCCTTCAGTCCTTCAGTCTACATTCTTTCATCCTTCAGTCTATATTTTGTGCTTTGCTCACAGTTCAGATGACACCTCTGTCCATGCAGGACACAGTTCCAAAGCACAAATGTCTATCATGCACTGATTCTCTTTTGTGTGTCTGCCAATGGGGTCACTTCGCTCTCTACCTCGATTTCATGTCATTTGGCAGTGGCACTTATCATCAAATCCTCACCTTGCCACTTAAACCCAAAATTGTCATAACTTTACCAAGAACTTGCAAATTTTCATAATCTCCCATATCACTTTATAAAGTATTCAAATTTGTTCTATAAGTCATCATCCATTTCTTTAAAGCCGTTTCAAAATGATTTTTCAATTCATATATGTCTATTAACACTTAGTGTTAGGGTGTTCATAACTCGTTCATAAATAAATGTTCCACCAAAAAATCAATCTTTTTGGGCTATTTCTCTCTTGTTTTAACTTGTCACATTATTCCTCTATCAAAACGATGCACCATATGCTCATTATTGTTTCTTATCTCTACTGCTCTGCAGAAACCAAAATATTATATTCCTCTTATCTCAATCCCAGTCACACAGAAAGACATAAAGTCACTTGCTTCTTTAACATTAATTGTGGTTCTCTATATACATAAATAGTAGTTTTCATAGACATCTAATGTCATGCCTCCATTCAGAGGAAACATAAAATAAAACTCTTTCTTTCTTAGAATTTCTCCCTTTGTTTGCCCTCTGACCTTTCATAAATACTAGGGAGTCTCTGGATAATTTAGTCTAGTTGATTTGTCTCCTTGTCTCTGCCGTCCAGTCTATAAAATTTACCCTCTGTTGAATTTATACAAGGGTGTTAAACCCATGATGGACGGCAATCTTTAACTATTCCGCTTTAACATATGCACTAATCCATAGATTAATTCAAAACAACATCATAAATGACAAAGTAGTCATAATTACCATTAACAGACTGAGCTGGATACCAATCCATTTACAGCTCGTCCATGTTCTGGATCATCTTTTCACCAGATTCGCTCAGAATAATCAGCTTCTCTAGCGTTTGTCGTTTCACTTAACTAACCCATCTGTGATGATAAAACACTCATTCCAGAGGTTAATGGCACACTACACTCAATCAGAACACATAAATATGAACTGCTCATTCTCAAAATGTGCTTTTACATGGTGTCTTAACCAGTTTCAAATCTGTTCATTACTAATCTATTCTTAGAAAAGTCTGTTGGGTTGTTTTGTTCTGATATCATTGTTTTTGTTTTGTCTCAGTCGCAGGCAGAGTACAATCCCTGGTTCCACTGAAGCAGCCTCTCTCTCCCTCTCTCACCCAGATTTATCTTTTCAACAGTCTTCTAAGACTTTTACTATAATGTTAAATTCGCTAACCCTTAATTTATTAATCCTTCACAAAGTTTAGAAATTTAACTGTTGAATTTTCAAATTAGAACATATCCAATAAGTTATACTGTGAAATTGTTTCAAGTTATCTTTAGTTTAGATACCTCTGTTATCCAGAACTTCTCTTTAAACTTCAAAAGCCGTCCTCTTAAAGCCATCACCATGTCTCCAAATTATCCTCTGCCATCCTATTGACCTGCAGGATTAAGACTATGATAGAGACATATTAGTTCAATATCATACAGCTTTACTGATACAAATACATTTTGTTCTGTTCCACAAGGTTATCAATCACAATCACAGTATGGTCTCAGCTGGCTCTTAAATGCCAATCATTGCTCTTTTCTTCAGGGTGTTTCCTGGCTCTCAATTTATGCGGTATTTGGTGAGCGGTATAGAGGGGCCATTATTAGGGCAGGGGCTGCTGTGTCCAGTCTTGACCTTGGCCCCTACGAAACACAGCTTTCCCCCCCAACAGAGATGCTGCTGGCCTCACAGACATCTGCCTCACCTCTCATACACACCTCACATAAAACCCCCTCCTCCATATTTTTTTTGTTTTTGTTTTTGTTTTTTTTTGGTAGGGGGTCCAAGGCGACTTATCGTGATTTCCCTGGCTTGGGTTGCTAACCTGTCAGGCCGTAGGAAGTCTTACCCGTCATCGGTGAAACCACATCGTGCTCAACCTCGTCATCGCTTTGAGATCTTTGACCCTAAACAGGATCAGATATTTTCTGGAGCCTTTTGGAAAGTGCATTCAAGAGTCACCAGAGCCATCTGGTCTGCTTTCAAATTAGTTAAAAACATGGAGACAGGTTAATTAAAACACAACTTAATCACTAAAATCCATCATACTTCTTCAAAGCTGCTCCATAGCAGTGCTTAGATTATTTTCAGTGAATTTAGTCAAAACACCTGTCCATTCAATTTAATGTTCTGCTACATCTGTGACCAAGGCCATCAGTTCTGTACATGGTGAAGGCTAAGAGCAGACAGAAGTTACTGGTCATATCATACATTCGTCAAACATTTCAGTTCATTAAAAGTCTGTATTTTTAAAACATGTCTTATTGCCCTCTTGATGGCACCTTTTTTTATATCTTAACAAATAACTGTCTATTATGTTCACATAATGCCCTGTGCTTTTACTCATCAATATCTTCTATCATCTGTGGCACAGGCTCAGATATCAGCTTTGAGCTGGTCTGGGATGAGAGAGAGACTCTGAGGCCTTCAGGGCTGGTACACTGCACTTTCATAAACTTTTCACTCCTCACACTAGCTCAGTGTAAGATCTGGCTAGAAATTAAAATTGTTTTCAAATAAACATCAGACATTTTCCTTTTAACTCTATCCTTTGCCAGAATTGACCTTTTCAAATGATCATAATTTCATATTTGTATTTTGCCCCCACAATGAATTCAGAAGCTATAATTTCCACTCAGATTGAGTCTCTGTTACTCACGTTAGGCCACGTGGTGGCCGGATTGAGATAACAAATTGTTTATTTCAGCTCAGCACAAGCTTATCTTTTGAAACCAAAACATCAGCTTCTAGGGCTTTCAACATTTTAACACCTATAGTTCTTTCAACAACCCAATATTCAGTCAAATCATCATTATCAGAGTTTTGCAAAAGTGAGAAGAGCAAGAACATATTTATTCTATATTTTTCATTTAAAACTCGGTTAATCAGGAGTTATATATCTTTGCAGCATGTTTTATCATCTTCATTTTTAATTTTAACCTCATATTAAAATTATCTCAAATCCTTCCTTCAAAAATAATCACTAAAGACTTCGTTAATCTTATTATCTCATTTTCATAGACAGAGTGTAAATCTCTGTTACTTTCTTTTTACTGGGTTTCGTTTACAGAATTTAGTCTGGTGGCCTGATTTGCCAAACTTTCTACACCTTATGGGTGTTCGGACACAATTACGTCCAAAATGGCCCCGCTGACCACAATTAAACACTCTCATCTTTAGCTTATGAAGCAATGCAACCTGTGTGCTCCAAAAGTGGCAGTCTGTCTGAGGACAGAGTTCGCTCGCGGTCCAATAAAAAAGACAATGTCTTGCATTTTATGGTGCTATCTGCTTTTTCATCAACATTACTTTTAGTTTCTCAATTGTACATCTCAGTCACTTCTGGGATTTTCCCTTCAGGTATAACGGCACCTCACCCATTTTTACAAATTAATGAATATGCACAAACATCTAGAAATTTGAATTTTCTTGTTCTCTCTTTGTTTGTAGCCAGTCAACTTGCTGATCAACTTTCCAATTACAATAAAAACATTTCTGCCCATTCCCTTCATCAGTCCAACAAATTTCTTTGAAGTCAGGGCTTCAGAGCGGAGCTGCTTACAGCGTTTGCTCTTGTCCATCTCAAAATCTTTATACCGACTAATCAAATTACCGATCATATCACTCAAAATGTTAGCCAGAATTTAGTCAACGTTCATACTCACCGGCGATCTCTAAACAGCTGTGACTTCTGCCTGATAAGACAACATTTTCCTTTCTCTCTTATCTGCCTCTTTCCCCCAACATTTCATTGTTTGTTCTCATTTCTCACACACATTTCCCACAACAGCTTTTCAGTTTATCTCCCCTCTTCAACTGACTCATTCACCACTTTCAGTCTGGTGTTCCCTCGTTTGGGAAATCATTAATTAACTTCTCTGCCTTGCATTCATTTTTCCCATATAATTCTCATTTGACAAAATACCGGTGTATCATATTCAGCTAGCTTGCTTTGGGACTTCCCCATACTGGCTGTCTGTCTCTGTGGCTTTTTCCCCTCTAGCGTACGCTAATGAATCTGTCGGACGTCTCCGTTCAGATCTGATCTCTTCACCCAAGACCAGACGGGCGGACACTCCCAATAGTGTCCTATCTTATTGGCTCCCAATAGCCCAAAACCGGCTTACAGCACGGTCTCCTCGCCCACGTGAGATCTCAAAATTCTCTAAATTTTAATCACGTTGCATTCGCCCACATGGTTTCAGTTTCTATCCCATAAACGAATCAACCACGTTGCATTTGCCACAGAGTCAGACCCCACTATGGTTTATCCACCCCAATTTCAATTTTCAATTTACTCAATTTTCAATTTCAAAAATTCTTCCCCGAATTTTAAGTTTGTCTCTTACCAGAAGCGTCCCGTTGCCACCTCGGGTTCGTTTGTTCCAGTGGTCGGACCCTCCAGACCCCCTGAGCGGTTGGCCTCTCTCCCTCAATATGTCGGGGTAGAGCTGTGACTCTAAAGTCCAGGATGATCAGTCACCATCCGCTCCCAGGGTCCGGAAGGCACATCCATGGAATCTCCGCTTCTGACACCAACTGTCGTGGCAAAATTTCAAACTATCACCGCATTACTGAATAAGAGACAAAACCTGCCCAATTGTCTTTATAAAGATTTAATTTCTTGCAAGAAATGAGTCACAGTCATACAGCCATCTTCAATGTCTGCAGAGTGCACACTAACTAGACATAACAGCACCCAGCTTTTTATCAGTTTCCCAAACAAAGTCACTCCTCCTGTAAATTTCCACACATGACAAGAAAAGCAGCACTTGCTCAAATCTATACATGACCTTTTACCTAGTAAGCTGGTTCTGTATGAAAATATGCAAATCAATAAACATTTCGTGCGCAATGTTTAATGTATAGCTATGATTAAATTTTCCCATAACACTACCTAGAGACCAGCTTCAGGTCACATGCTGCCCATAGATTTTTGAACTCAGATAGACATCCATTTGTCCGGCGTCCCTCGCCCATGAAACCGCATGAAACATATTGAAGAACATATAAAATAGTTAACCGATCAAAGCCATTTTTTATTAAATGCTGAGGCTCTTACTAACATGTCGTATGAGTAAACTATTTTATTTTTATTTCATTTTTATATCATTTTTGTATACATGTATATTTCTGGAATTTTGATAGGGGCGGCGCCCCAGCGCCCTCTATTGACCAGCCGCCACTGGTGCAAACCGTACAACGTATTTTGGAGCAACCGTTTTCTTGAATGTAACATCAATACCTTACAGTATATAAGGCTATATTGTATAACAAGTATATCAATGATCATTGTAAGCAATCTTATATTTTGGGGATGAAAAAACATATCATGAGACTGCAAAACTTCAAAGGCTATGATTTCATTAAATAATGTGAGCTAATGCTTCAAAATCTGAATGTGGTGCTGATGTGCATTCTATGGGCTTGCAAACAATGCGTCAAAATTCTTCAGTTTCAGAGCAGATTCGAAGTCAATGAATAGTGCACATTCATGCCAAGCAAATTCTTATTTACATCCGATGGCGCACGTTCGTCTCAGCCATTGCACAGTCAATGTCCATAATAGCTGATGATAACATACTTTGTCGTATTTTAAATCTAGCTTTACGAGCTTTCAGAATACTAGTATCAGTGCTCGTCTCTTTTCCTCCGTTTTGTTAATGACCTCTTTAGTAAACCAATATATAACCAGCAAAAGCAGCGCTGCTTGCATCTCCTCCACTTGTTTTTGTTGCAGACAGTGTCGCACAAAAAATGACTACTGTCCGTCGCTGACTGGGAGGAGTAGTCGCACCGCGTGCTGTTCTACATCACTGGACTAATTTGCCTAATCTTCTCGGTACTTTAGACCGCAGTGGAAACACAGACAGCAGCAAGTCTGGGGGAAAAAAAGTTCCTGTAAAAAAAGTTCCTGGTACAAATTGTTCCGGGTAATTTCGGTGGAAACGGGGCTTTTATCAAGATCTCAAATTTCTTTTTTCCATTTTTTTCTTCCAGGTGGTCTCCCACGTACAAGACCACACCCTGCTCCCATCAAGAACCGTGCGATTCGTGAACTAACAGGGGCCGCCCACTGGCGACACAAGCCGCTCACGGGCTCTCCCGTTCAAACAACGAGGCCCCCTCTCTAATGCCAGCCGCCAAGCTCGGCACTTCTTGGGGAGGTATTTAGCAGGCGGCTGTCCTATGCTCTTTAGCTTTTGGGGGGTACTCTGGATTCAGGTCTAATTCCGAGCTCGAAGCTCTCCCCCCGGACAGCACACCAAATACGCATTGAATTACTCTCTATAAATTATATGTAAGCGCGAACTCGTGAAATTATGTTTTATTAGCAAGGTTCGGGAGAAGCACGTTCAGATAATTGACACAGGTGGAGAGCACTCAGCTAATCAACAATAGAGGTATATATGCATGCAGCAGTCCTACCTCCGTTTGTTGACAGTTATCAGCAACCCTTCCACCACCCCTTCGCCACACCTTTTAACTCTAAAACCACTTACATATACGGGGGGTACTCTGGGTTTGGGCCTAATTCCGAGCTCAAAGCCCTCCCCCCGGACAGCACGCCAAATATGCTTTGAATTACTCTCTATAAATTATATGTAAGTGCGAACTCATGAATACTGTTTTTGCTGTATTTTGGATCAAATAAATGCAGCCTTGGTGAGCAGAAGAGACTTCCTTCAAAAACAATCAAAACAGTACAGTTTGCAAACTTTTGACTGTTAGTGTATGCCCTGCCCACCATAGCAGGTGTTTCTCTGCAGGCCTTGTTGGGTAGCACCAGGGTTTTTAGGGACGATGCCGCATCAGGAGAGAGGTAACTGGCCAAAGCCTCCTCCACATGCGGCATCTTCCCATAGCCTGTCTCTCCCACCCCCACAGTGTTGCAGTAATCCAACTGTTATGGAAATTTTAATTTATGGAAATTTTAATGCATGCTTTAACATTAATGCTTTAACCAATGCCTTATTAAGTAAAGCTTCAGAGAACATTACGTTTTGCTTAGTTTTGATGCCTTATTAAAATAAACTTCAGAGAACATTAAGTTCTGCTTGGAGATGGTGGTCCAGTGGGTTAAACCATGGAACTGATATGCAGAAGGTTGCTGGTTCGATCCCAGCGGTTACCACCAGTGTATCCTTGAGCAAGGCACTTTACTCCATGTTGCTCCGGGGGGATTGTCCCTGTAATAAGGGCACTGTAAGTCGCTTTGGATAAAAGCGTCTGCCAAATGCATAAATGTAAATGTAAATGCAATGCTTGGTTTCAACCAAAACTAGATAACAAGAAAAGGGCCTAGATCAGAGAAACTGTAAAAGAGGAAACTTCTGCCCGGCAACAGGCAGACACAGAGTGTATTTATATTAAGGAGTATGACATGCTATGTTTATGTGTTTTTGATACGTGACTTTTGTGAACCCTCCGTGTGCAAGCTGAAAAAGAAATAAAGAGGATGTTGAGTGCGGCAGCTTGTGCGCGCGAGGGTGGGGGAGGGGTATAAAGCTTTCAGACACAAAGGGAAGTTTGCCTTCGCTCTCTGAAAGCTCAGAGTGATGAACGCCTTTCTTGCAAGAAATAAACAATTATTAAACCTTTCAATACTTCTCTGAATCCTAATTTCTTTGAAAATAAAATAATTTCCACAACACCAACACTGTTGAATTAGAGAGGCAGGAGGAATGAGGTCTAGTCCATGACTTACACAACTCATTGTTTAAGTCGGGAAAGAATGGCAAACCCCAGCGTTGAGGTTGTGCTCTGTGCTGTAGGAAGCGCTCATCAAACTTATGTCGCTTCCTGCCTCTCAGGTGGCCAGCTGATTTTTAGTCTGGCCACCACATGAGTCACAACCTCTATGAGCTCCTCATAAGCGGCGACGTGAAGTGTTGAGTGTTCTTCAACGTCCTCTGCCTCGATGCTGAGCGCATCCACTTCCTTAGAAGCAGATAGCTCAAGCATCGTGCCCTTTCCTTGAGCAGAAGAAGCTGCTGGGTGGGTTTCTACATGGGGAGGAAGGGCATCAGAGCTGTCAGATGATTACCGGGAAAGTTACCTCAGCAGTCCCGATCTCATCTTCCAGCTCCCTCTGCGAACCCCACGAACTGAGCCGCTGCGCCACCTCAGTGGACACTTTGTACTGATATGCCCGTCCCTTGAATGCACAGCAAAGGAACAGCCTGTATCGATGGGAAATCGAGACATGAAAGTACGTGTCCGGCAGGTCGATCGCTGCAAACCATTGTTGGGGACGGATGCATCCGAAGATGCGTTCGGCATCAACACTCTGAATGGTAGACTGAACAGGGACCTATTCAAAACTTTCAGGTCCAAGATTGGCCGTACCCACCGCCTATTTTGGGTACAATGAAATACGGGCTGAAAACCCTGTCCTCATTTTGGCTGGAGGAACCGGCTCTATCGCATCCTTCGCCTGTAGGATGGTGATCTCTGCCTCTAACACAGGAGCACCCTCGTTCTACACAGAGGTTAACTGAATGCCCCTGAACTCGGGGGTGACGCTGGGTGAATTGAATCGCATAGCTGAGTCTTATGGTGCGGATGAGCCAGTGGGACGAGCTGGGAAGCGCTAGCCAGGCTCCCAGCGACCATACCAGCTGGACCAAGAGAACTACAGACGTACACACAGTGGGTATGTAGCAGAAGCCAGTAGCGTAACAGAAGTGTGACAAAAGATTCTCCACCCCGCCTCCTCTGGGGATGGACGGAGCTGCGTTTCCCCCGGAGGAGGCAGGGTGGAGAATCTTTTGTTAAACTTCTGTTCCGCTACTGGTGTCATAGCCAGCAATTTCTCAGCTAGAGCAATTTCTTCTAGCTTTGGTTCTCAAGAAGGTGCGGTTGGCGGTGTGCGACACTATGCCTTGCCACTAGGGGTGGCATGGTACATGAAAAAAAAACCGAACCGTTCGGTTCGCTTGTCTCGGTTTGGAGTGTGTACGTTGCACGGTTTCGACACATACGCAATGTATCCTCGTGCCCGTATGTTACCTCAGACAGTGGGTGTCCTTTTCGCGTGAAATAAGAGGTGTGTGTATGTGTGTGTGTGGACATACAGTAAAATAAAGTAAAAGTGGAGTGCTGCAGGTCACGCCACGTGTAGAAATGCAAGTGGGAGAGATAAGGAAGGCTGCCCGGAGTTGGAGGATGCGCCAGCGACGTATAGCAGGCAGGGCAGATGCAGTGCGTATGCGCGCGCTCGCGTGCATTCACACACTGGCAGTGTTTGTCTCGCGCAGCTGAACCACGGCTCGTGTATTGCAAATACAGACAAATATTGTCCATTCTGTCACATTTTCCAGTGTTCTCCTCCGACCCATGTCTGTCTGTCTCATGCTTTGATTCATGATGGGCAGCATATATCTGCTGCAAATGCGACCGTGTTCCCCTCTGTCTCATACACACATGCATATAACATGCTGTATATAAGTAGTTCACATGATAAATGTAACATTTAAAAGTTAAGATGCTTCTAGTTTTAATAATTTAAAACTAGAAAAAACTATAAGTTTGGGCAAAAACTTCTGGCAGTGTTGTGTTTTTGTGTATTTTTTTTTTCTTTTCACAGCGCTGGATGTCATATGGTGATTGTGAAACACACGGAACACTTCATGGTGAAATTTGTTAATCAGGTCAGCTGAATTAAAACCACAGTGCATTGTTCTGATCAAAATTGACATGATTAACATGAAAAATGTTACGCAATGTCTCGGACTCTGTAGACAGCCAGTTAGGAAACAACTTCTACATGATATAACGATTTTTTAATACTGTATCCTAATTGTGGATGATTAAGCTATATATCATATGCTGAAGTAAATTTCTGGAGTGTTAACGATAAAAAACAACAACAACAACAAGAACCGTACAGAACCGAAAACCGTGACCCTAAAACCGTGATACGAACCGAACCGTGGGTTTTGTGAACCGTGCCACCCCTACTTGCCACTCTCAGCCCCCTCTTCTATCACCAGCGTGCAGCACCGTGCCCTTCGAGGATGCAACTAGACTTCTCACGCACTGCCCAATGGTGGAACCAGGTAAGTGTTGCAATGCACAGCCAGACCCCACTTTGGGCCGTTATGCCATCTGAGTTGAGTCTCTGCGTTCCATCTCGCTGCCCCACCATGGGTATGTCTGTGGTTCTGTTGGTCCAGCTGGTACAGTTGCTGGGAGGCGGGGTGACATCATCTTCCTGTGGGGGGCCACAGGAGACTGACGCACCCTGGCAACAAGCAGACTAAGGGGCAGCTCACAGGTGACTCTCGTAGCATGTCTGGGCAAGCCCTTGTTTGCCTTTGGCTGCTTCTGAACTGCAGAGAACTGCTGGGCACAGCTTTTGACAGTGTCGCCGAAAAGGCCACCTTGAGAGATGGGAGCATCGAAAAAGCATACTTTGATGACCTCTCACAGCTACGCAAGGTTCGCCAGGGTGCACTTCTGGACCACCAAGGTGGACATTGAATGGCCAAGGGCCAGCACTGTGACTTTAAACACGTACATTGAACATGACCAACTGAAAAGGAACCCTGGCTTTAAGAGAAGTTATGAAGCACAAAACATAAATCATACAAGCCAAGTCACCACACATAAATAACACGCAAAAGTAAAAAAAAAAAAAATCAAACCATTTATGTATCAGCATAAACATACATCACTAGACAGGTAGTAAGCATAATATAGCTAACATTTATGGTTTATTTACTGTTGAAATGTTGCAGCTATATGTAATAAGCAAAGTATTTATCATAATGCACTTTAAATAACGTTAAAAAATTATGTCAAAAAGATTTGTTCTTCATTTCGGCTTTTTTATAAATACCAGTAGTGATGTTGTATGATGAGGACAATGTCATGTCGCCGGAAATAGTCATCAGTGTCCCAATGTGTAGTGAGTCAGGGTCCTACCACTGCACAAATTTGTCTACACGATATAGCCTACTGATTCACAACCTAGCGAGCTGATTGAGATGCACTGTTTAGCTTTGAACTATATGAACATGTTCCCTGAAACAGGACATTAATTATGTTGTAATACCTTGCAGTGAGAAGAAGAAAGGCTTAATTAGGAAAAAAAGCATGAACATTTTAAGATGTAACAAAGACTTAAAACCCCACAAGATCTATGTACGTGATTAGTGATATTTTTTTTATTTTTTTTTACGAAGAAACAACTTTTTTTCCCCACCAAAGTTTAGCTACTTTTTGTCTTATCTCTTTGGTTTGTAAACCATATACTATGGGATTTAATCCTGGTGGTATAATGTGGAACATTATACTAGCTAATTTCCTGTTGTCAGAGTATTCAGGAAAACGGTGGAGAAATGTCATGATAGCTCCAGAAAAAAACATGACTAAATAAACAGCTAAATGAGTACTACAGGTTTTTATGGCTTTGCTGTTTAGTGCTTTGCTTTTGCTACTTTTGCATACAACAGCAATCTTGACATATGTTATAAATATCGATACTGATGAAAAGCAGAGTACAGCCACAGTATAAACAATTCCATAAATATTATTTATGACCACACTCTCACAGGACAGTTTAAACAGTGATGCATTGTCACAGAAAGGGTTTTCAATATTAGATCTGCAATGAGAAAGGCGTACAGTGAGACCTAACATAATTGTGACCAAAAGAATGGCCAGGCCCCAAGCAAATGCTGTTAGTTTAAGTACCATCTTATTGGTCATTATAGCTGAATATCTAAGTGGATTACATATAGCCACATATCTGTCAAAGGCCATGATTATCAGCACATAGTGGCATGCTGCTATAAATACATGTACAAAATATGCTTGAGTAACACACTCCATATATGTGATATATCGCTCTGAGTGTTCCTTTAAAATGTCTTGCATTAAGCGTGGCAAAATGACAGTGGTCCCTAACATATCGTTCAGTGGCAAGTTACAAAAAAGAAAATGCATAGGATGATGAAGATTTTTTTCCGTTGAGATCAGAACTATAAGTCCAAAGTTAGATACCATAGTAAAGATATAAGCTAGGAAGAGCAGGATGAAAACTGGATAGGAGGACTGAGGTGTAACTTTCAGTCCCTCCATGAAGAGAATGCTGTGTCTGAATGTCAAGTTGTCCATTCTCAGATTCTCAGGTCTTCACAAAATCTAAGGAGTAAGAAACAACCAGACCTAGCATTTCATTAATAGCATTTCAACTTGAAGTACTCATAAAACAAATAAATTAATTCAACATAGTAAAGTATATATATATATATATATATATATATATATATATATATATATATATATATATATATATATATATACAAAGTGTATATAAACAACTAGTAGCTGTCAAATAAAACAATATACTTACTTCAAAGTGTTCCACTAGTACGAGTCTAAATTTTTTATTGCTACATGTGTGGAACAGAATAGAAGGCAACTCTGTTATGTAACATACAAATTAACTAGTTAAAACGTATAACATGTTCTTCTCTGAAGAAACATTTATTTGCCCTCACCTTTAAATGTGTTGTTGAAAGGTATTTCTATGATGCTGTAATCATCCCAAAAGGGAATTCACCCTTATTTGGTGTTGTGTGAAACACTGTCATCAGGGCAGGACTTATAGGGCTAGGGGGCCCTGGGATGGAGTTTATGTGTGGACCCTACCTAAATAACCTCCACTAGAACATAATTATGGAGTAGCACAAAATACACAACAATTAAAATATGCTTTGAGCTTCCTAGAACAATTAATATGCAACATACCTGTAATAAATTCCACTGAAGATCCAAAGTGCAGTTTATTCAGATAAACAAAAATCAGACATAACAATAGCTTAGTCAAAGTTTAGAGGTAATATTAAATAGTCATAATACAAAAATATACAGGATATGCTTTCTTAGTTGAGAAGATCAAAACCCTGAAATAACACTGAGCAATACATTAACAGTGGCCTATTTTATATTTATTGTCATATCTGTGTCCTCTTATGCCAGATTCTTAAATGTATTATTTTATCAGAATAAAAAGACACTTTGGCTATTACCAATCAAATTAAAGTATCAACAAAGTATCTTTAGATTTACACTGTTTAATGCAGCTCAGACATGGCATGAATAGGTTTACACAGCAATTATAATTGCATAAATGATTGAAAATATGTCTAAAATGAATTATGTTCTGTCTAAAGCCAATAACTAAAATCAATCATATTTGCAATCATGCAGATGTTCAGAAAAGCATCACTCTTGCTTGTGTGATAACTCCTATATCACACGCAGATATGAAAAATAGGAACTCATTAAATGTTGTTTTTTTTTTTTTATCATTGTGATGACATTCTGTGTGATGGCAGTAAGACTGAAAAGAGCACTCAAAAGTATTCTTCATTCTCAAGGTGAACACTGTAGTGATTATTACTCAATTCACCGATGACGTCAGTGATTTTTAGATCACGTGTCACTTAAGGTGTGGTTATGAGTGTATCAGATGACCCCTCCCCCTTTTTGATACGGGGCACCAGCTAAGAATACTATCTTAACAATATAAGAACACTCCCAAAGGAGCGGTTCAATAATTCAGAATTAATGTAAATTAGAGGGAGTTGGTCAGCTGATTTATCTGAAGGATTTGTGAGTCTGGATAACTAGTAGAGTCTTTGATCATCAACACAATGAAGACACAGTGTAATAAAATGAATTAAGTTTATTAACAATAGATATGCAAGAGTAAATACTTCAATGATTAATAATGCTAGTAATGAATATACACTTCTAAAGGATAGTAAACTAATAACCAAAAATAAAAGTAATGAGTGAAACAATAAAACTGATAAATGATGTGAACACAGAATGGATAAATGCAATGCTGTTGAACAGAATGTAGCAATGTAAGAGAATCGAATGGGAATGCTTCCTATGGAAACCACCTAATGGTTCTAGCAAATGGTGATAAATAAATTATTATTTATCATTAAACAAATAATAAACCTATTATTTGTAACAAGCTGACCTCCGGTAACTGTTATCTAAGCAGGTTAGAAAAACATATGCTGCATGTATAAACTAATGCCAAGGTCTCTAGACAGAGGTTTGGTAAGTTTATATTTACGTTCCACACAGTTGGGTGATCGGTCCGGCAGTAGAGACGTCTTCCACTGGTTATGCGGGTAGCGTGCAGTGGGGGGGCGCAAAGATGCGATCCAGTAGTCGTTGCCACGCTGGGCTGAAGGATGCAGAACTTTGGTTGCGCCAAGAGGGTCCTTAGGAAATGGACCAGGCAGCTGGGTCAGTTGAATCTCCACAGGGTCCGTTGCAGGCTGGCTGCGTCTCTGAGGAGCCGTGTGGGACAGGCAATGTCTGCCGATTCAGAGGTCCTTGGTGGACTGGGCTGTGCTGCTGGAGGAGTCGAAAGGGTCTAATAAGATCTCTCAGTGAGAGAGCTCTTCTTGCAGCTAGAGTACAGCCGAAAGCAATATAAAAGGTTTTGCTCGCAAAAGCTTAACCTCAACCGTCTTGTAGTCTCTTTCCTCGTCAGGTCAGAAACTCAGGACGTGATGTGTCTGTTAATGTCTCCTTCCCCGTCGGGTTAGAAACGCAGAACAAGGGTGTGTCTACCCGGGGGACATATTTATCCCTTTCTGATGAGGAGGAGATTGAAATCCGGCGCCTTTCCAATCCTGGAGTGTGATTGGCCACTGATGTCCGAAGTAGCCCCGATGTTGCCCACCCTAGTGTGGAACTCATTTGCATAGCATAAAGTGGCATGTCAAGACAATGTCTTTAATGTTTTACCCATGCATTATTTATTTACCAAACCTCTTTTAAAATATAAAAGGCATCATATGGAACAGATAGAGACCAAACATGATAAGAAATGGTTAAGTCATCGTCCGTGCATTTGTTTATCTGTTAAAGTATCTGTCCCGTGGACTGTTGCGTTTACAGTCAATGACCATTAACATAAACAGTGCTTTGTGTGAAGATGAAGTGGAAGAGTTGCAGTTTATATACATTTAAGGCCTCCAAACATGTGTATGAATGGATTTAGATAGATCTCTGTGGCCTCTCTTTTGCTGCTGCATCCAGGAGGTCCTGAAGGAATTTTTATGGCAGCTCTTGCCTAAACCTTAGGAATGAGTTTGGTGGTTAAAGTCAACTTTTAGACCAATGAGAGTCCTCTCCTTGGTGGTGGTGGGTGCAGGAGGTCCCCCTTCCTGTCCAGTAAGAGGTATCTGGCAGTTGTCTTGGCATCTTATCTGATGTTGTTGAACATTTGATTATGTTCATTCACCAAGGGTCCAATCACAGTGTGGCACATCTTCCTCCACACCGGTAGTTAGAGAGGGGCCTTGCCATAAACTGGTCTCTGGAATGCCATCCTAACTGATGTTCACCACAACACATATCTTGAGGCTAAAGGTCTAAAATCAAAAAATCAAGTCAGGAATCTTGGTGTGATTTTGTGAGTCAGACCTGAGTTTCAGTCGTCATGTCAAAGCAATAACTAAATCAGCTTACTATCATCTGAAAATATATATTTATTTAAAATATAATTACAAGAATTAGATGCTTTGTTTCCAGGCTTTTTCATGCTTTTATCTCCAGCAGGGTGGACTATTGTAATGGTCTTCTCACTGGCCTTCCCAAAAAGACCATTAGACAGCTGCAGCTCATACAGAACGCTGCTGCCAGGATCCTGAGCAGAACCAGAAAATATGACCATATCACACCAGTCCTCAGGTCTTTACACTGGCTTCCAATTACATTTAGGATCGATTTTAAAGTACTATTACTTGTATATAAATCACTCAATGACCTAGGACCTAAATACATTGCAGATATGCTGATAAAGTACAAACCCAACAGATTAGAAAATCAATTAGAAATACCAAGGGTTCACTCAAAGCAAGGAGAGTCTGCCTTTAGCAATTATGCCAGCCGTAGCTGAAACCAGCTTCCTGAACAGATCAGATGTGCTCCAACAGTAGCCACTTTCAAATCCAGACTTAAAACACATCTGTTTAGCTGTGCATTTACTGAATGAGCACTGTGCTTTGTCCGAACTGCTTGCACTTTAATTATGTGTTTCAATTTAACCCGGTTTTTATTTTTTGTTTTAATTATACTTTTTATTAATTTATTTTTTATTTTGTTAAGGCTGACTGGGTGGAAGAGGTTGAGAGACGGGGAGCGATATAGCCTTGGTAGTAAGAGGAAGGACCGTGTAGATCCGCTCTGACGGTCGAACAAAGTAGAGATAGCCCTGGTGTTCCTGTCCAGGAAGATTTGTCTGTAAGGGTAATGTTTAAATGCACAGTTACATTTTTTGAGTACTCCCTCCGGTGCGAGGAAGACTCGTTTAGATCTGCTCTGATGGGTAAAACATCTAGAGAACGCCCTCAAGTTAGGCCAAGAAGATTTGTCTGTATGGGTACTGTCTAAACACACAGTTACCTGACAAATATTTTTAAAGTAAACCTGACTCTCCATTTTCTTCCACCCCAGATAGGGGATTTCATCTTCATTTTCTATTTTCTTTTAATTCCTATTATAACTGTTATACTATGTATATTTTTATTTTTATTTTACCCATTTATGAATATTTTAACTTAATTTCTGTGTAAAGCACTTTGAATTGCCACTGTGTATGAAATGTGCTATACAAAAAAACTTGCCTTGTCTTGCCTTGCCTTGCTTTATATAATGTAAACGAATGAGTTATAAAAAAATTCACCCCCTCACAGTTGTCATGAAGGGCAAAATTAGCCGTATAGACCAAAACCACAATTTGTACCAGGCTGTAAACATGTTTTAAATCTGCTGTAAAGTTTGCCATTTTAACATGGGGCTCAATGAGATTCTGCTCCCTTCTGGAGCCTGTCCCTAGCGGCCAGTCGATGAATTGCAGTATATGTCACTTCCGTATTGGCTTCAAGAGAAACTGCGGGAGGTTGCCGCTTGGTTTAAAGTAGCCATGTAATCACAAATAAATGGGAGAAGACGCGATTCAATAGAAATAAATTATATTTCCCTATATATGAATGATCAATATATTCAATTATTTAACAGTATATTTGAAAATACAGACTAATATAGTGTGTTAATATATTACAATATAATACATAATGCTGCTTTTCATATATTGAAAAATATTCAAGTATATTTACTAATATATCATAAGGTTTTTGTTAATTTTGAAAGAAATGTCTTATTCTTTTTTCAATTTATTGTGTAAAAATATTAAAACATCAATGGACCTACATGATATTATATCTTAATTACCTAAGAACATTGGTGATATGTGTTTAATATTAAAAGGATGTAGGAGAATAAGGAATTTAGAAACTGGGTTGTTCATAATAGTGTGAAAACAAACAAAAAATAAACAGAACATTTATTTTATGACTTAGCTCTTTTACTGAACACCAATTACATGAACTATTACATAACTGAAGACTTTACATTGTTTTTAGATAGTTTAAATTAAAATAGCATGCTTTTTAGTGTGTCTGACTGAGTTGACACAAATTATAGAGTGAATAAATATACATTTTTAGAAAAAATATTTAGAAATAAGCCTGTTCCCTTTCGTTCAGTCACTACGACGTAACGTTAGTGACTAACGAATGGGGGTTTCGCTTAGAAGCCAATCATCTTCGAGAATTAAAACATGCCCAATGGCAGTGCCAATGCCATGGGCATGCGGAATTTGCATACATAACTCCGCCCCACTGCGTGGGTATATAAGGAAGTACGTGGGCAATATCGCATTATGTTTCTGCTTCGGAGCCAAGAGCATCTCTTCATTCCTGCAAGCCTGAATTCTGAAGTCCTCTCTTCAGTCTTCGAGACGAGCGGTTCTCCAGGGTGTTGGTGTGACGGCGCATTCCAGCGATTTCACATTGCCTGCTGATCTGTGCAGTGATCTGCAACAGCTGTGTGTGTTTTCCCTGGGCGCTTCGGCACTCTGCAGAGCTTTCCTCTCACAAAAAGATGGTTTTCAAGACGGTTCGCCCGCGCACTTCCGGGTGCGATCGATCTCCGTTGCTGTCTATGGATACATTCACTGCTCGTGTTTGGGCTTCAGCACGTTCGGGCAGTGTTTGTGGATGCGTCATGTTCCCACTGCGGGAACATGACCATCGCAATGTCAGCTGGATGGTGCCTTGCATGGCTGACACCGCCGTCGGTGTGTGAATGGGTGAATGTGAGGCAATATGTAAAGCGCTTTGGATGGCCATTGGTCTGTTAAAAAGCGCTATATAAATGCAGTCCATGTCGCGGTTGAGACCCAGTGATCTCCGTGAGGAGAGAGAGTCCCCTCTGCCACACCCCAATCTACCGTCTCTGAGAGAGGTGGTACTTTGGCTGGTGGCCAGGGTGACCTGAGGGCGGTGCTGTGGTATTAAGAACCCCGACGATACGTTCCTCGGGCCACGCCCCCCTCTCGCACACCGCTTCCCGCAAGTGCTGGACTGAAACAGCGGCCCGTCACTGATGCCTCGTTCGTTTCGTTCACACTCCTGATAGCAGCGAGATGTCGATCTCCGCATCCCAGGGTGGGCTAGTGTCCTTTGGGGATGACTGTTAGGTTGTACTCCACCTTTTCAGCTCTGCCAGCGCTGCCTGATCCAAACTAGAGTTTACAGCCATGTTATCTCGGGCAGCCGCGAGCCTCGCGCTGGTGTGGAACTCGAGTGCTCGTGGTTGAGCAATTGGTTTTTGGGGGCGGCCAATGCCTTTTGCTCCCGAGGTGCATGAGGAGATCACGCAGCCCCGGAAGTCCCTGTGCTTCTCTGCCCTTGATGGGGCCACGGCCTAGGGTACACTGGGGTCCCCCCCACTATTGAACTCTCTGTTGCGCACGACAGTGTCCACAGAGGGCTTCGACATGTCGTGGTTATCCTAAGCACACTCCCAAAGCCTGTGGGCTCGTCTACTTCAGTGACGTGGTCCTGCAGAGATACGGGGCAGATGGGCACATGCACAAGGGTGGAGCTGACCCAGGGCTCTTCAATGAGCTGCGTGCCGCCACTGATCCCGCCCTCTGGGCAGTGAAGGTGGCCACACGCTCCCTCGGTTGGGCGATGTCCACAGCTGTGGTCCGGGAGAAACACCTGACCTTACCTGGTGGTGTGGGGGAGGCTGAGTGAGCCCGCCTCCTCAACTCACCCATATCTCAGGCTGGCCTCTTCGGCGGCGCGGCTGAGAACTGCGCCCAACGGTTCTCGGCCGCCCAAGAGCAGACTGAGGCTGTAACACGTACTGCCCCGGCGGCTAGCTGCTGCACCCAGCCGCCGGCTCAGTCACCTCAGTCTCCTCACCCTCCCTCCTACCGACCGGCCCCAGCAGCAGCCTTCACCTGGGCCGCGCCGTGGAGGTGGTTGCAGGATGACGCCCAGTCCGCTCCTCAGCCTGGTTAAACGCCAGGCTGGAGGTGGACAACTCAGAGATGGGTCCCAGTTCTTTCCAGGGGATGGTAGCAGGGCCTCTCCTTCCCCCGGTGGAGGGCTGGGGGAAAATCCTTCTGCTGCTGGCCCCCGGGCTGGCGGCACTTGGAAAGAACTGGTGTCCCCATCTCTGAGGTCCCAGAGACCGGTCATGGCAGTGTGTGCTGCCACCCGGCCGCGCCGCTCTCGTCCCTCTCTGTCGCCAGCTGTCAGAGCAGACCCCAGTGGAACGTGCGCCCTTCCCTGGTCTCCTCCTCTGTCAGGACGCAGCTGCTGCCTGTGCCCCCACACCGGGACTGCCCATCCTGAACCGATCCCTTCACAGGCTTCCGTTCAGGATGTTGGTAGCGAACACTTCCTCGGATGCGTTCGTCCGATAGGTTGGTTGCAGCGATTGACCTGAAGGAAGCTTACTTCCATGTCTCCTTCCTCAACGCGGACCGTTCCTATGGTTTGCTTTGAGGGGCGGACATTCAGTACGCTGTCCTCCCATTCGGGCCAGCTCAGCCACTCAGGCAGCACGGGGTTCGCATCCTGAACTACCTCAACGACTGGCTCATACTGGGTCACTCTCGAGAGCAGGTGTGCAAACACAGAGTCCAAGTGCTCCGGCACTTAGCCTGTCTGGGCCTTCGGGTCAACTGGGAGAAGAGCAACTCTGCCCTGTGCAGAGGATCTCTTTTCTCAGTATGGTTTCCAACTCGTCGCCATGCCCTTGCTGCTTACCAGCGAGTGCATGCAGTCACTGCTGACTTGCCTTCATTAATTCGAGAGCAAGAGTGCGGTTATTTTAAGTTATTTCAGAGGCTCCTGGGGTATATGGCATCTACAGCCGTGGTAACGCCACTCGGATTGCTTCATATGAGACCGCTTCAGCTTTGGCTTTGTGATCGAGTCCCGAGATGGGCATGGCATTCGGGCACGCTCCGGGTCCCAGTGACTCTGGCCTGCCTGCAGACCCTCACCCCGTGGCCGAACCTCATTTCTACGGGCCGGTGGCCCTTAGGACGAGTTTCCAGGCATATTGTTGTGTCAACAGATGCCTCCTCCACGGGCTGGGGTGCCATGTGCAATGGACGTGCTGCCTCCTGCATGTCAATTGCCTCGAGTTGCTGGCAGTACGGTTCACCCTGCACCGCTTCCTAGCGTTGCTGAAGGGTCAACATGTACTAGTCCGGTCAGACTACACGGTCAGTAGCATACATCAACCACCATCTCGTCCTATGGAGTCAGAAGCATCTGAGGTCCCTTCGTGCTGTCCATGTCCCGGGAGAACTGAACCGTGCAGCCCACAAGCTCACGGTCTCAGCCACTTCCTGGAGATTGGAGACTCCATCCCCAGTCGGTCCAGCTGATTTGGGAACAGTTCGGCTTGGCACAGGTAGATCTGTTGCCTCCCACGACTTTTCCCTCTGCTGCCTGTTTGATTCCCTGACCGAGGGCACGCTCGGCACGGATGCACTGGCGCACAGCTGACCGCGGGGCCTACGTGAATATGCGTCCCCCCAGTGAGCCTTCTCCTCTGAGTATCTCCTCAGAGACGGGGCACCCTATGGCACCCACGTCCCAATCTTTGGAACATCCACGTGTGGCTGCTGGATGGGACGCGGCATGTTTGAGTACCCTACCACCTCTGGTGGTGGCTACCAATACTTCCGCTAGGGCAGAGCTTTCGCCTATGTGTTGAAGTGGAACCTCTTCGTCACCTGGTGTCTTCTCGCCAAGAAGACCCCTGGAGATGCCCGATCGGGTCTGTGCTCTCGTTTCTTCAAGTAGGGTTGGAACGAAGGCTGTCTCCTTCCACCCTTAAAGTATATGTGGCCTCAATATCTGCCCACCACGACCTCTTGGGGAACAGAAAGGTAAGTCAGCACGACCTGGTCTGAATCCTGAATCCTCCTCCTCTTAGTTGCTCTGCAGAGGTCTCCCCTTGAGCCTTTGCGGTCAGTCAAGCTTAAGTTCTTGTCAATGAAGACTTTGCTCCTGACCACATTGGCCTCCATCAAGAGAGTAGGGGACCTGTAGGCATTTTTGGTTGACGAAGCGTGCCTGGAGTTTGGGCGGGCCTACTCTCACGTGATCCTGAGACCCCGGCCTGGATATGTGCCCAAGGTTCCCACCACCCCGTCAGGGACCAGGTGGTGAACCCGCAAGCGCTGCCCCTGGAGGAGGCAGAACCAGCC
The DNA here is from genome assembly GCA_023566225.1 of Romanogobio albipinnatus. Taxonomy (NCBI): domain Eukaryota; kingdom Metazoa; phylum Chordata; class Actinopteri; order Cypriniformes; family Gobionidae; genus Romanogobio; species Romanogobio albipinnatus. The sequence goes on along the minus strand of CM042255.1, from coordinate 18,472,608 downwards.
TTGGCACTGCTCTGTCAGAACGCGCCCTCCGCGCTTACGTAGACAGGACGCAGTGTTCAGGACCTCAGACCAGAGGTCTGTTATGGTGGAGAGCAGAAGGAAAGGGCTCTCTCAAAGCAAAGGCTGTCTCACTGGATAGTGGACATCATTGTTTTGGCTTACCAGCAGCAGGCCGTCCATGCCCCCTTGGGGTCACGGCTCACTCCACTCGGAGTGTCCTCCTCTTGGGTTTGGCACATGGCGTCTTGCTAACAGACATCTGCAGAGATGAAGCTTATGCGCAAGTTCTGGCAGGAAGATTCAATGTTACGTCACTTATCACATTTAGACCTATCCAATCAAGTCATAATTCTCAGAGTATAAAAGATCGGTAATTAACACATGTCTGAGTTCACAGATGCTGACGCCAGCATTACAGTTGACGGACGTTCCGTACCAGTCGATCGCTGGTCCTATTATAAAATTAATAATGTGCAATACAGTGGCGTTCAAAGTCCATGTCAGCCTATCATTCCGTTCATTGGGCTGTCGCAGCAACAGACACACGTTTAGATCCGAAACAATCACTTTCAATGGAGGACTATCTGGGCATGTTATCAAAGACACGGCTGTGATCTTCATCACCATTTTGGCGTCATCACTTCATCAGCATTCATCACAGTGATATGTATATGATTATGCATTTCCGATATCGATCGGGTGTAGTATTTTACTCTTTCTCAAATTGTCGCAAGCACGAGACGCGCACCTGCTTGTGCAACGTTGCTCGTTATCGCTTGCTTGTGTTGTAAACTATCCACAGTGCCTCGTAAATGATTCGCATGACACCGGTTACCGTTAACGATTGTATTTTGTTTAGAAAAGCTGAAACCGAACAGCTGGCACAGCATATTAGCCTCTATCATTTTCCCCACGAATGCAATGAAACAAACATGGGTTTTTAAAGCGACATGCACCCAGTTAATCGGGGCTTCATGATTAACAGAAGTTCATCTGAAATCGCGAATGGGTTCAGTGTTATCAGATCGCTAAAGTTGAATTAACTATGCTAATTTGCTCATCATAGATTTAAAGTACAGCACTGACATCAGTGCTTGATCCGTTCTCATTCATTCGTGCTATTCATCTTGCAAGCACTGTGAGTTCATCACATACAACATGCAATTGAAACTGACACAATAGTTTCAAGCTTAGAAGTGTTTTGGGCCTGTCATCCAGCAGATTACATATTTTGCTCAAACAAGGCACCCAGTGTTGAAATGGCTTCCTTGTGATTCGACATGGCTTCCTTTACTTTGAGGAAGAACCGTATCGTTCTGTGCTCATATAAAGGTGCCGTTGCTTATTGCTTTATAAATGCGCTACATATTAATAAATTAGTTAATTAAAGCAAACATGTATAGTAATTGTGCTTTTGTCTTTGCGTTACTCCAGTTAATTTGACTCTATTCGTGTTTTATTCCGCTACTGATATCTGCATGCCTCTGTCTATTTTTAGGAACTTTAGAATTTAGTGTTACGTCTCATTTGGTCCTTCTGTACTACAACGCCATGGCTACAATTATGAATTAAACAAAGTGTATCTCGCTAGTACTCAAAGCACCATATGTCAAGTAAGGTTTGCATAAAAAACAAGGTTTAACTGGATATTCGATAGCAGCAATAATTTAATTCCGTACTCAATCCGACCCATTTTACATAAAGATTGCATCCTGTACAGCAACTAAATCGCAGCACGGGAATACAATTATTCAAATCTTTTATGAATATAGTAAGTGAGCAGAGTGCGTTCCCTTTATAAACGCATGAAACCGTCAAATGCTTCCGTTCAACTAAACTCTGACACTAGTGGAAACCGTTTCGGTCAATCTGACTACACCAAATCATGAATCTATAGCATGTTCTACTCTTCATTGGTCAAACGTATGCACTAGAAGGCAGAATTGGTCAGTGAACGGGCGCTGAGCCATTCAGTCCTGATTGTGTGTGTTCCGTGTTATGTTGGCTCCTCCAATTGGCCATTGCATTCAAGCGCTCCACAGACATTTACATTTACGCATTTGGCAGACGCTTTTGTTCAGGGTGACTTGCATCATATTCAAGGTGCACATTTGGTGTTTTGTCGGATCTTGCTTTCCCTGGGAGTCGAACCTATGGCTTGGCGTTGCTAGCGCTACGCTCTACTGTTTGAGCTTCAGGAAAGATGTGTCTGTGATTGGCTACGCTCGCATTGTAAACACCAACATTCGTCAGTCTATCGAGACTAACACAATATACAGGGGAGTAAATATAGTGTGACTGTTTGACAAAGTCTGCACATGCGTACTGATTCCTGCAAATTACGAGCTCTCTCGCAGTGAGCTTTTTGTTTTTCTCGTCACCAAAGCTGGCACACATGGTGCGGCTTATATTCATTGTGATTCGTTGCTTTTCAGACTGTGATCCTGATGTCACACTGTGGGAACTCCGCTGCATTAATGTCAGACTGCATGATGATCAAACGCACAAGAATTTGTCTGGAGGTTACATCAACCCACTCACATTTGTTTAATTTACTTCAGGTTACAAATTTTATCATGGCTGTTGGTATGTCAAACATGCTATCAAAGACAAAAGATTTTAACCTATGGTCAAAAGAATTTAGGATAGCGATATTTGTCTCAGACTGCCAAACGTGGACCCAAAAAAAAAAAAAAAAACCTTCATACAGTATGAACTTGGCCTCAGGTTATCAAACGATGACTCTCACATTGATTATTGTTTTTCATTGGTTCGGTTGCTTTGCAGGGTTCTATAGCCAGCTATGGTTTATTAGCTAGTAAAGCGTCTTCTAAAACATTCTTATCCTTCCGCAAGGGCATTGTTTGGTTTTCAATTGTCGGTTATGTATTTGTCCTGCTGTTCTGGTTTATTTTCTTCTGGGGGTTCTCTCAACAGGTTCTGATAGTTAGATGGTGTTCTATCTAGCTGTGAGCTGGAGTCACGCCCAATGGTTTCGAATCCTCCAACTGCAGATGCTAAGAACTGCAGTTCCCCAACTCCTCTATGCCTAGGTCATTCTTCGGATTGGGGCTGCTACGAACGCAGCTCAATGCGTGGAGTCCGCATACTCTATCAAGGTGCTGTGTACATGGTCATCCTCAGCATTATAGTACAAGCAAAATCTGACTCAAACACTCAGCAACTTCAAGTAGTAATTTTCATGCAAATACTGGTGGTGGCATGTTTTCTCCTTTATTACTACTCATCAATCCTGTTTTCGTCAGTCTCTATAAGCCTTTCATGAATTTCTCTGTGACCTAACGTGGTCTCTGTCCAGGTGGCCTATTGTAGCCTTCATCTCTGTGGCCTACTGTAGCCTTCATCTCTGTGGCCTACTGTAGCCTTCATCTCTGTGGCCTACTGCGGCTTCATCAGCGTGGCCTTCGTCTCTGTAAAAGAGGATATCTCAAAGCACATCCCTGCACCCCTAATCATTCTGCAATTTTTATATTCCCCAACGGGTCTCCCATATCAAGGTGGTTAACTCACCTAGAGACAGACCTATAGAACTGCAGACCATCTCATCAGTATAACGGACATTCATTCAGGGTTATGTGCTGTTACAACAGCAACTGAACGCAGGATTGTTTGGTGGTCAAGATGGTCGTCAGCGTTCTAATATTATAGATCATAATGCTCAAACCTTCAGGTAATCTAAGATTACCTGTGTGTCTTAACAAGCATCAGGTAAGTTACAGTTTATCATTTAACTCCTAATACTTTTTCATGGGGTCTATCGAGACCAACTCATGCACCCACGCTATCTTCTCCTCACTATGGGCTATCGCAGCCTTCTCTGCACACTGGCTTATCATTCTCAGTCACCGCGTCTTTCATGTACCCTCTCCTATCAAGGCTGTATACACGGCCTAACCTGGCAGTCATACAGCCTATGTGGGGTTTTTTTCGCACCCCGGTCTATCGAGGCAGTATATACAACCTAACGTGGCAGTCATACAGCCTACGCGGCTTTTCGTACCCCGGCCTATTGAGGCAGTATACACCGCTAACGTGGCAGAACATACAGCCTACGCAGCTTTTCGTACCCTGGCCTATTGAGGCAGTATACACGGCTAACGTGGCAGTCATACAGCCTACGCAGCTCTCGGCCTATTGAGGCAGTGAATATATGGCCAACACGGCAGAACATACAGCCTACGCGGCTTTTCGTACCCCGGCCTATTGAGGCAGTGAATATATGGCTAACGTGGCAGAACATACAGCCTACGCAGCTTTTCGTACCCCGGCCTCTTGTGGCAGTATATACGACCTAATGTGGCAGTTCATACAGCCTACACAGCTCTCCGTACCATGGCCTATTGAGGCATTGAATATATGGCCAACGTGGCAGTCCATACAGCCTACACGGCTTTTGCAGTAGCATAACAATTCCCTCTGTTTATTGGTTAACACCTCTATGTCAATATCCATATCTATTGCATGTTCAATGTCCATATTCTAAGTAATTCTTATGCAAATACTGGTGGTGGTGTCACAGCGTCAAATTCTCAGATTATTACTCATCCCGTTCGCCAGTCTCTATAGCTCTTCAATTGCCTAACGCGGCCTTTGTCTCCAGGTGGTCTAATGTGGCCTTTGTCTTCAGGTGGCCTTCGTCTCCCGGTGGCCTAACGTGGCCTTCGTCTCCAGGTGGCCTTCGTCTACATGCGGCCTAACGTGGCCTTCGTCTCCAGGTGGCCTTTGTCTCCAGGTGGCCTAACGTGGCCTTTGTCTCCAGGTGGCCTAACGTGGCCTTCGTCTCCAGGTGGCCTTCGTCTCCAGGTGGCCTTCATCTCCAGGTGGCCTAACGTGGCCTTCGTCTACATGCGGCCTAACGTGGCCTTCGTCTCCAGGTGGCCTAACGTGGCCTTCGTCTCCAGGTGGCCTAACGTGGCCTTCGTCTCCAGGTGGCCTAACGTGGCCTTCGTCTCCAGGTGGCCTAACGTGGCCTTCGTCTCCAGGTGGCCTTTGTCTCCAGGTGGCCTTCATCTCCCGGTGGCCTAACGTGGCCTTCGTCTCCAGGTGGCCTTCGTCTCCAGGTGGCCTAACGTGGCCTTCATTTCCATGCGGCTGATCAAGGCTCTGTCTCGTGGCCGTTCAAGGCTTTCGTCTCTACCTGGCTGATCAAGGCCCGTCTGCGGCCGTTCAAGGCTTTTGTCTCTACCTGGCTGATCAAGACCCGTCTGCAGCCGTTCAAGGCTTTCGTCTCTACTTGGCTGATCAAGGCCCGTCTGCGGCCGTTCAAGGCTTTTGTCTCTACCTGGCTGATCAAGGCCCGTCTGCGGCCGTTCAAGGCTTTTGTCTCTACCTGGCTGATCAAGACCCGTCTGTGGCCGTTCAAGGCTTTCGTCTCCACCTGGCTGATCAAGGCCCGTCTGCGGCCGTTCAAGGCTTTAGTCTCTACCTGGCTGATCAAGGCCCGTCTGCGGCCGTTCAAGGCTTTTGTCTCTACCTGGCTGATCAAGGTCCGTCTGCGGCCGTTCAAGGCTTTCGTCTCTACCTGGCTGATCAAGGCCCATCTGTGGCCGTTCAAGGAATCGCAGCATTTACGACGGGCGAGTATACAATTATTTCACAATTTTTGGGGGTGAGTAGGTCCCGTCCTGGAGGAACTAATTTCCTCTACCAATTCTTGGGGGGCGGCTGCGCCCCTGTCTTCATCTTCAGGCAGGAAATGCACCTCGTGACGAGCGCTACGGACGGGGCCTACGCCAAAGAACCTCTAATTTAATACTTGCTGGTCTGCTAATAAACTTGTGGTGTTATCATACTTTATCTGGTCTCCTGAGTCTTCCTGGTAGAAATGAAGCTTATGCGCAAGTTCTGGCAGGAAGATTCAATGTTACGTCACTTATCACATTCAGACCTATCCAATCAAGTCATAATTCTCAGAGTATAAAAGATCGGTAATTAACACATGTCTGAGTTCACAGATGCTGACGCCAGCATTACCTCCATCCTCCCCACCACCACCAGGTCGGTCCCTGTCTATACCTCCCGGGGGGCGGCTGCGCCCCTGCCTTCATCTTCAGGCAGGAAATGCAGAGTCCGTTACCCTCGTGACGAGCGCTACGGACGGGGCCTACGCCAAAGAACTTCTAATTTAATACTTGCTGGTCTGCTAATAAACTTGTGGTGTTATCATACTTTATCTGGTCTCCCGAGTCTTCCTGGTAGAACTGCAGGCTGGGCGACACCGAACACATTTGCAGATTCTACAATCTCAGAGTGGAGCCTGTTCCGACTAAGTACTCACCCCTACTAGTGGTCGGTTATGGACTAAGCTCAGGTGTCTTCGCTTGCTCGCCATTCCACTCCACGGACTGGATATGTGCGATATTCTCCTCAGGTGAGCTTCCCGGAAGACCTGAGCTACTCCAGCACTGTTGACGCCGACACCAGTAAGTCTGCCCTCTATGAGCGCAGATCCTCGTGTCCGGCCAGGTGCCCCGTGTGCATGGTTCCCCTCTGGCGACCCCCACACGTGTATTTCCACCGTAAGCCTCCTTGAGCGGGTGTCTTTCCCTTGGCAAGCCTTGCCACCCTGGGGTTAAAAATCCACCTTCGGCTGGTCCCCCAGAGTTCTCCATATGCTACACGCAGCGGGTCTTATGTGTACCCTCTAAGTCCTCCCTACGGGTAGGCGTCTTGTATATCTCCACCTGGAATATGCTCCCAGTGTTCCTTGGTATTCCTGTGATAAGTGGGAGTCCTTCGTCCGTACTAGTCTTACGACAGGGCGCTCGCACTTACGCAGGGCACTGGAAGACAGCCGAGTTGCGTGATTATATTGGGACTCCCATTCATTAGTCACTAACGTTATGTCATAGTGACTGAACGAAAGAGAACGTCTCGGTCTCTGAGAGTTCAGTCTTGGCTCCTCAGCAGGTAAACATAATGCGATATTGCCCACGTGCTTCCTTATATACCCAAGCGTTGGGGCGGAGTTACGTATGCAAATTCCGCATGCCCATGGCATTGGCACTGCCATTGGGCGTTTTTGAATTCTCGAAGATGATTGGCTTCACTAACGTTACGTCTCCGTTCCATCGTCATCGTGAAGGCGTACCCGGAAGTATAAAGCGGGAGCCGGCGCACTGAAACGGCAGTTATTGCTCTTCAGCATAGCGCTCTCTGTTGAAATTGTCTGTCTATTTACTGTTGTTTGTCACAGTTGCAAAAGTGTGTGAATGATGGAAAAGAATGTGAGAGAGTTTAAGCAGTGTGTGCATCTGTGTCCCTGCTTTATTTCGGGCTCAGATGCACACCTGCTTTATGTGCAGTGTCTGGGTGTTGAGCATGCTCGGGCAGTTCTCGAGGGATCTGGACCCGCGATCGCTGAGGCGTCTCGGTGTCACAGACCATGGGGTTCACAGAAGGAATTGTCAGCGGGATCTGGGACTGCTGCGGCACTTTCCCAATCCTTGTCTGACAGTTCTAAAGATCTTCCTCCCCGTGTGGAAGCCCGTGCTGCGGCTTCTTCCCCCGGGGTTGAGGATCTGATGCTTATTCTCTCCGGTTCTGAGGAGCCGGATGAGTGTTGCATCAGGGCAGGTGGAGAAGCAGGAAGTGTTTCATCGCTTCATCCACTCGCCCAGGAGGAGCTAATTGAGGCTTTTGACTCGTGCGGTGGCCAAATTGAAGATCAATTGGCCACAGGAAGTGCCGGAAATTCAGCCACCTAGTAGGCTGGATGACCGGTTTCTTTCTCGCCGGGTCCAAACACCTCGCCGGGGTTTACCTTTTTTCCCGGACCTACACACCGAGGTGTGTAGGTCGTGGAGGAAGCCCTATTCCTCGCGTATTTCTCCAGTATTGGATTATTCCAATGTTCTGGGGGCACGCGAGGCGGGCTATGGGACGATGCCTCGGGTGGAAGAGGCTCTCACGAGTTATCTTTTCCCCGATTCTGTGTCGTCCCTTAAAAACCCCGGAGCTGCCCACCAAACCCTGTCGGGACACCTCATCATTGGTGGGCGAAGCTTATAGGGCGGGCTGGTGGTTCCCTGCACACATTATCTGTTTTGCAGGCCTACCAGGCTGACCTCCTGAAAGAGCTCAATGAGGGCGACGGTCCCTCTTCGGAGGATGTGCTGGAACTACGGAGGGTAGTTATCGGCCGGGCCATGGCTTCTATGGTGATGGTGGAGAGGCATCTCTGGCTGAATCTGTCGGGGATGAGGGAGAAGGATAAGTCCTTCCTCCTAGACTCCCCGATTTTGCCTTCTGGTCTATTTGGTGACGCGGTTGAGACCGTTGTTGCCGGGTACCAGGAGGCGAAGATGCAGTCAGCGGCCTTCCGTCAGTACCTCCCTCGCCACTTAGAGCCTGGGAAGGCGGCCCCTGGGGGGCAGCCTCAGCCGTCTGCCAGCTCCTCGCACCGGCAGGTGCAGAAAGAGAGCGTCGCCTCTAGAGCCCCTCCTCCAGGAGCCTGGCAACAGAGGCGGCGTTCTCACCAGCAGTCCCAGCAGCGGTCTTTCGCTCCTGGAGGCGATCTGAGGAACGTACTCCAGGGCGGAAGGCTGCTGGGAAGAAGTCCTAGCTTCGGCTGGACTTCCAAGAGCGGTCCCCCCCGCAGAGGAGCAACCGAGGTTGCTTCCTCTGCGGCGCTCTGGGGAAATCGAGGTAATCCCCCCGTCTATGACGCTTCGGACCCCATCGATTTCCCGCGAACGCATGCTGCTCCAGCCGCCTCCGGAGGGACTTGCGGCTGGGCAGCTAACGCGTCCGCACATAGAGAATCATTCCCAACCACTCCTGCCGGTCATCCGCTTCAGGGGGTTGGGGAGGAGGCTCGTGTAACACCCGAGGCCAGCCTTGAGAGGCTGGTTCCCTTAGTAGAGTATCTCGGCGCATGAAAATGCCTTCCGAATATTTCTACATGGGTCCTGCGTACTGTAGACGAAGAGAGAGGTCGGGTAAGGGAACTGGTAAAATCCTTGCTGGCGAAGGAAGCCTTAGGGTGCGTTCCTCCGCCAGAGAGGGAGTCCGGGTTCTACAGCCGGTACTTTATAGTTCTCGAAAAGGATGGAGAGTTGCGTCCGGTAGACCTGAGGTATTTGAATCGGTCTCTGAGGAGGCTCGGTTTCAAAATGCTCATGGTCTCCATCATCGTGAGTTAGATCCAGTTCGAGGACTGGTTCGTCACGATAGATCTGAGGGACGCATACTTCCATATCTTCATCCTTCCATGTCACAGGAAGTTCTTGAGGTTCGCTTTCGGGGGCGAGGCGTACCAATATCGAGTGCTTCCCTTCGGTCTAGCTCTTTCACCCACGCACATTCACAAGGTGCATGGATGCAGCTCTGGCTCTATTGAGACTCCAGGGCATCTGTGTGCTGAATTATCTCGACGACTGGCTCATATTGGCCCAGTCGTACGGGATGGCAGTTCGGCATTGAGGTGTCGCTCTGGCCCATATAAAGTGCTTGGAGCTGAGAATCAACACAACAGGTGTGTTGATGCCGTCCCGGAGGACTACGGTTATAGGGATCGTATGGGACTCGACGACGATGCGGGCACAATTGTCTCCCACGCGAGTCGAGACCATACTGGCGATGGTCTCAGAAATAAGGCTAGGCCACAGCATCACTGTAGAGCACTTTCAGGAAGTGCTGGGGCTCAGGGCAGCAGCGTCCAACGGGATACCCTTTGGCCTGCTCTACATGAGACCTCTACAGTGGTGGCTGGAAACCAAGGGGTTTTCCCCCAGAGGGAATCCTTTCCGTGTGATCAGGGTAACGCGCAGATGCCTTCGTTCCCTAGTCATATGGTAGAAACCTTGGTTTCTCCCTGCAGAGGACCAACCGAGGTTGTTTCCTCTGCGGCGCTCTGGTGGAAATTGATGTGGTAATCCCGCCGTCTATGACACCTCGGGCCACATCAATTTCCCGCGACCGCATGCTGCTCCAGCCGCCTCTGGAAAGACTTGCGGCTGGGCAGCTCGCGCGTCCGCACGCGGAGAATCGTTCCAAACCACTTCCTGCCGTTCATCCACTTCAGGGGGTTGGGGACGAGGCTCGGGTAGCACCCGACGCCAGCTGGGGCACAGGGCAGCAGTGTCCAACGTGATACCTTTTGGCCTGCTACACATGAGACCCCTACAGTGGTGGCTGAAAACCAAGGGGTTTTCCCCCCAGAGGGAATCCTTTTTGTATGATCAGGGTAACGCGCGGATGCCTTCGTTCCCTAGTCATATGGAAGAAACCTTGGTTTCTGTCCCAGGGGCCAGTGTTGGGAGCGTTCTGTTGCCGGGAATCCGTTTCAACAGGCGCCTTCCTCACTGGTTGAGGCTCGGAGCAGGGGAGTTTGAGGTCACGCCCTCTATGCAGACTGGCGCATCAAATTCTCCTGTGGACCCTAGGGAAACTGTTGTCCATCAGGGCAATGTAGGTCCCGGGGGACCAAAATCAGGGAGCAGACATCCTGTCGAGGCAGGGGCTGAGGCCCGGGGAGCGACTCCACCCAGGTGGAGGCCATATGCGAGAGGTTTGGCACAGTGGAAGTGGACCTGGTGGCGTCTCGAGAGACGTCCCACTGTCCACTGTGGTGTTCCCTCACGCATCCAGCCCCGCTGGGGTTGGATGCCATGGTTCAGACGTGGCCGAGGCTGCGTCTGTACGCATTTCCCCCGATTGCTCTGCTCCCGGGAGTTCTGGAGAGGGTCCGCCAACAGGGGGTCAGCCTACTTTTAGTAGCACCCCGTTGGCCGACGTGAGTTTGGTTCTCGGATATCATAGCGCTGCTGGCAGGTCCTCCATGGCAGATCCCTCTGAGGAGGGATCTCTTATCTCAGGCAGGGGGCTCAATATTTCACCCCCGGCCTGAGATTTGGAGTCTTTGGGTCTGGCCCTTGAGGGGGTCAGGTACCTAGAGACTGGCCTGTCGGCAGAGGTGATAGAGACCTTACTCAGTTCCAGGGCTCCATCTTCGAGGAGACTGTACAGCCCCAAGTGGTGAGCCACTTGGTGCAGGGAGCGTGAGGTGGACCCAGTTAACTGGTTGGTGGCTTCAGTGCTGGAGTTCCTCCAAGATCGCTTCTCTGCGGGTCTAACCCCGTCCACACTCAGGGTGTCCGTGGCTGCCATAAGGCTTTCCACACTCCTTTGGGTGATGGGCTTGGGTAGACACCATCTGTTGTACAGTTCCCCTGTGGGGCTCGGAGGATGCGGCCTGTGGCTCGTTCCAGAACTCCCAACCTGGGATCTGGCAGTGGTTTCGAAGGCTGGCTGAGGCCCCCTTCGGACCATTGGAGTCGAATGAACCAGGGAACTTAGGATTGGTCAGTTCCTTGGTTCTTCAGGCATTACATCCCCCGCCTCACATGACGGCGGAGTAAGAGACCTTCACTGTGAAGCACCTTTGAGTGCTGGGGCTCAGTGCAGCAGCGTCCAAGGTGAGACCTTTTGACCTGCTGCACGTGAGACCTTGACAGTGGTGGTTGGAAACCAAGGGGTTTCCCCCAGAGGGAATCTCTTTCGTATGATCAGGGTAACGCGCAGATGCCTTCGTTCCCTAGTTATATGGAAGAAACCTTGGTTTCTGTCCCAGGGATCAGTGTTAGGAGCGTCCTGTTGCCGGGAAACCGTTTCAACAGACGTCTCCCTCATTGGCTGGGGCGCCGAAGGCGCTTGGGTTCCCCAGTCCTAGTTGTGCCCGGTCTCCGGCTTCACACTAGGGCAGGCACTACCCTCGGTAAAGGTCCCAAGGGCCAGTGTTGGGAGCGTCCTGTTGCCGGGAAACCGTTTCAACAGACGCCTCCCTTCATCGGCTGGGGCACGGAAGGTAAAGGAGTGGAGAAGTATCTCCCTACGGTGCTGGCGCTAGGGTACTCAAGTCCTAGTTGTGCCCGGTCTCCAGTTTCACACTAGGGCAGGCGCTACCCTCGGTGTGGGCTAGTGGGTACTGGTTCCCCAAAGTGTCGTTCCGACGCAGTGAGAGTTCCCTCGAAAGGGTACGGCTCGGGTTACGTCTGTAACCCTTGTTCCCTGAGAAGGGAACGAGCACTGCGTCGCGTCACCACACCACGGCACGCCTGGAGCGCATGCTTCAGAGCAATAGCTGCCGTTTCAGTGCGCAAGCTCCCGCTTTATACTTCCGGGTACACCGTCACGATGACGTCATCACGCATGCCAATCAGATTAGTTTAGTGGCTATATGGACTTCAGATTCGCTAGTGCTTAGGGAGTATCCCCAAAGTGTCGTTCCGATGCAGTGCTCGTTCCCTTCTCAGGGAACAAGGGTTACAGACATAACCCGAGCCGTTTTGTCCCTTATCTCAAGAATCAGTGAGAGATGTTTCCCCAGTAACATTTTAAAAAAACTACGTTACACGGAGGGACGATGAAAAGATAATGCCATCAAAACTTTTCTCAAGGCAGTCATTTCCCTTCAGAGATACATTCATAGAATTAATTCGTACTTTAATTCATATTCAGTCTAATTTCCCCTCAGTTCTCACTTTTAAAGGTTGTAAAACCTCCCACTTCTTTCTGGTCAAGCACTTTGCGTTGCATGGTGTCTGTTGCTATTGTTAAATTCAATAAGTCAAACTAACTTTAACATTTTTCTTTTTTTTACTCTAGCATTTGTTACAGTGTATGAAAAATAGCAACATACACATAGAAGCTACAACAAGTCAGTTCTAATATAAATCTATAGTTAAAAATATATTCCCATAATAGATTATAGGCTACATTATAAATTCTACAAGTTATTCATAATTTACAACAATAAATAAAATAAGCCGTGATAAATTCTAGGGGGTCACGAATAGTTTAAAAAGCTTTATAATAAATGTTGGTGCAAGATGATGTTTTCTCTCTTGTCATCTGCCTTTTTAATTCATGTGGCTGTTTTAGATCACGTTTGGTTTTCTCCATAGCGTTTTGAAGTGGTAAATTCTCAAAAGAATTCAAATGTGTCACACATTTTATCATCTGTCACGATAGGAATGGCTCATAAATCTTATAACAATTTTGGAGCGTGCCACTCGTGCACAATTAAATAAACGGGGCTTTAGTCATGTTGCACTGATAATCTTTTCCGTTCGTACAGGAACTTAGCGCTTATAAAAGCTCAGACCGCATGGTGCATATAATTAATTAATAGCCTAATTCAATTCACCACCACATTTCTTAAGCTGTGTCCGCTGCAGTGAGAGCTAACTGCGCTCAATGCACAGCTCAAAAACACAGAATCTCATTAGCTATGTTTCCATCCAAAGTTGCGAATATAATTTATGTGCAAAAAAGCAATATCGCAAAAAACATTTGCGAATAAAGCACCGTTTCCATCCAGTGAGTCGAAGAGAACATAATCGTCACTTCCTGATAAACTACCGCTAAAAAAATCACTAAGAAACATAGGAGAAGCCACCATATATAATCATTTTGGTATATAATAAATTATTTGCGTCTCAGAGAAACTTGTGCATCCCAATAAACTTGTTGTCATGCTTTCAGAGGCAGATGTGCTGTTTGGGAATGCAGTCGGGGAAAACAGTTCTAGGAGGGAAATATACCGGGCATCTTTGACAACAGAATTCTGAAAGACCAAAACAGCATTTCAGATATTTTGCAAACAAGATTTTTCTGCTGGATAGTACAGTTATGCTGTTACATCGCGAAAGTCACATGATTTTCTTTATGCGCATAAAGGAATTTATTCGGTAAATGCGTTTCCATCGTAGTTTATTCCCATGTTTTCGTATCGGATAGAAAATGTATCCTACTCAAATGAGTGCATACGTTTTTATGCACATTTTTAAAATTTATGCACATCTTGGCGTTTCCATTCAGCATTTTTTGATGCAATATCCCAAAATGCACATAAAAATAGGTGGATGGAAACATAGCTATTGAGCGGTGTTCTCTTGCTGCAGCGTGAACACACACTGTCGATGATGGGCGGGAAAATGTAGAATGATAGAAGTGCTAATCAGTAACGTGCGTTACGTAATAATATTACTTTTATGGAGTAACGAGTAAAGTAATGCATTATTTATAAATTAACACATTAATATTTGAGTTACTTTTTTAAAAAAGTAATGCGAGTTACTTTTTTGTTTAATTAATGTGCATTAAAAAAAATAAAGTACTGAATTCAAATGAACGTAGTCATAGAATCACGCACGCGTACGTGCGCGGGAACAGACGCTAGTCAGAAACGAAGATGGCAGGCCAGAGCTGTAACGTTACATTACTGCGATGGAAGTATTCTCATTATTTTGAAATCGTCAAAGAAAAGGAGAAGGGGGTACTTGTTAAGTGCAGATTATGTGCAGGTGAAAAGCTCTTGTCAACTGCAAAAAACACCACTTCAAATTTAAAAAAACATTTGCATGCGAAGCACAGCACAACAGAGTTGGAAGCGAGAGAGCCCAATGATACCTGCACCCCGCCTCAAGCGAAACAACAAAAGCTTGATTTCAGTTCACCACCAGGTAAAACAATCAGCTCGACTGAACTGAACAAATTGGTTGCTGCTTTTATTGTTGAGGAGATGCAGCCACTGTCCACTGTGGAGGCGCCCACATTTCGCAATATCATCAGCAAAATCTCTGTGACAGGGAAAAGGCCGGGGGTCGTGCTGCCCGATCACAAAACTTTTGCTAGCTTTTTAGACAAGGCGTATATGGACATGGAGACAGACCTGAAGAAAACTTTTGCCGACCTGGAATATGTTTCCACCACTGCAGATCTATGGACCACTCAGAATAAAAGTTTTCTGGGAATTACTGTACACTGGATCGATCCTGCTACTCTGCATCGCCAAAAAGCTGCAATCGCCTGCAGGCGATTTCGTGGGAGACACACGTATGATGCCATCGCAGCGGAGATAGAGCAAATTCACAGCTCGTTTGCTCTTTGTGGTAAGATAACTGCCACTGTAACTGACAATGGCGCAAACTTTGTTAAAGCATTCAGAATGTTTCAAGCTGATGATGACGATGAAGCAGAGAATAATGAAGATGAGGTAATCTTCACGGATTTACACAAAGTTTTACGTGATGACACTGAGACCAGCGAAAAGTATGTTCTTCCTCCGCATCACAGGTGTGCATCCCACACCCTTAACCTTATATGCACTAACGACGTAGTAAAACTTTTGACGGCAAAGGCAGATTGCAAAGCATTGTACAGGAGTGCAACTGGAAAGTGTTCAGCCTTGTGGTCAAAAGTTAGTCGATCAACTGTGGCATCAGAGAGCCTGGAGGAATTCAGCAAAAGGAAGTTGCTGGTCCCTTCAACTACAAGGTGGAACTCGTTTCATGATGCGCTTAGCAGAGTCACAGACATTCCCTTTGTGGACCTCAATCAACTTTGCACTCGCCTGGACATCAGATGCATTACGGAGAGAGAGTATCAGTTCCTTAAAGACTACTGCAAGGTTCTGAAGCCTGTCTGTATGGCATTGTATATACTTCAAGGTGAAGATGACTGTTTCTATGGGACCCTTCAACCTACCCTTGAAATCCTGATGGCCAAAATCTTGGCACTGAAAGAGGGCCTCTCTCATATGATGGCTGACCTCCCTGACCTCATAGTCCAAGTAAGTCTGTTCAATATTGTCTTATTATTATTGTACTTTTGTTTTGTCTAGTCACTTTTATTACTATATTTATATTACTACTTTATTATTATAGATTGTTTCAAAGCAGCTTTACAGTGCTAACTGGAAAATAATGATTCACTGATTGGTGCAAACAGAATAAAATTAAAGCTGTAAAATGAGTTCAATATAGCTTTAAAGCAGCTCTGCAGAAAACATTGATGTCATCATTCAACTTAGTTCAGTTCTCATACAGTAGTGTCAGTGCATTCAAGTCAATATGTTTATGTATCTTTTGTTAAAGGAGCAGTTCACCCAAAAATGAACATTATCCTTATGATTTACACTCCCTCAAGCCACCCTAGGTGTATATGACTTTCTGCTTTCAGACTAACACAATCAGAGTTTTTTAATAAATGTCCTGGCTCTTTCAAGCTTTTGGGCTGCCATTATAATGCTTGGATTAGCCAGGACATTTTTAATATAAGTCCGATTTTATTCGTCTAGGTAGGATGACTTGACGGTGAGTAAATCATGGGCTAATTAAAATTGTGTGAACTATCCCTTTAAGTTAAATTCTACTAACTTTTTTCTGACATAAATTTAATTATTCTGATATGAATGCATATCTATTAGTTTATAAACTGTGTAACCTATATAACATTCTCTTGCAGGCTATCAAGACACGGTTTAGCTCCATCCTTGACAGTGATGAAGCTTTGCTTGCTGCGGTAACCCTGCCAAAATTCAAGTTGCGATGGCTGAGGGATGAAACAAGAAAAGACAACATCAAGATGATTCTGGCAGCGCAGTGTCGTGCTCTCACCATTGAGATACCACAGAAAATCATGTAAGTCAGTGTTATATATATATACAGAATAATCATGATTTAATGTCCAGGTGGTCAGAATGGGCAGTAACATCTCCTCATCACTGACTCTCAACACTGGAGCCCCTCAGGGTTGTGTTCTCAGCCCACTCCTGTACTCCCTGTACACACAAGACTGTGTGGCTACCCACAGCTCCAACACCATCATCAAGTTTGCTGACGATACGACGGTGGTAGGTCTCATCACTGACAATGATGAAACAGCCTACAGAGAGGAGGTGCACACTCTGACACGGTGGTGTCAGGAGCACAACCTCTCCCTCAACGTCAGCAAGACCAAGGAGCTGGTGGTCGACTTCAGGAGGAATGAGAGAGAACACCGCCCCATCACCATTGATGGAGCATCGGTGGAGAGAGTCAGCAGCTTCAAGTTCCTCGGTGTCCACATCACAGAGGAACTCTCATGGTCCGTCCACTCCGAGGCCGTTGTGAAGAAGGCTCATCAGCGCCTTTTCTTCCTGCGACGGCTGAGGAGGTTTGGAATGAACCGCCACATCCTCACACGCTTCTACACCTGCACCATCGAGAGCCTGCTGACTGGCTGCATCACCACCTGGTACGGCAACAGTACCGCCCGCAGCCGCAAGGCCCTGCAAAGGGTAGTGCGCACGGCCAGCTGCATCATCGGAGGTGAGCTTCCCTCCCTCCAGGACATTTACGCCAGGCGGTGTGTGAAGAGAGCTCAGAGGATCATCAGAGACTCTAGCCACCCGAACCATGGGCTGCTCTCACTGCTGCCATCAGGCAGACGGTACCGCAGCATTAGAACACGCACCAGCCGACTCCAGAACAGCTTCTTCCCACAAGCAATCAGACTACTTAACTCCTGATCCATCAGGATCATAACACACACTGGACAGAATATCACTCCGCACAACCCACTGTAGATACACGCACACATTATATACACATTTATGTATCATTTATTATTTATCATTTATCATATAGCACCTATTGTACATAATTGGATCTCTACTGTGAATAATAATGTATACTGTACATTGTATATTATTATTATTATAGCTTAATGTATACTGTTTAATGTATGTTTAGTGTATATTGTTTAAAGTATATGTATATTGTAAGTATGTGTATATTGGTTAAAGCTGTGAGAACTACACTCACATTGTGTAAATTATTTATTGTTTATTGTAGAGTTCACTGTGCTGTGAGTAATTGTGGGCGCATCAGATGTGTAATCTGATGTTGCTTTAAATGTTGTACATGTCATGTCGTGACTGCTATGTTGCTCGGAACTGCACCAAGAATTTCACCTACTGTTGCACTTGTGCATATAGCTGTGTGACAATAAAGTGATTTGATTGATTGATTGAAAGAGCCACTGCCGTCTCCTGAAAGCAGAGACCATGAAAATGACTTCTTCGCATTTCCTGAAGAGAAGAATCAACATGACGAACAAGCAACTACTGTGGACATGGAGATTTATGAATACCTGAAATCAGCTGATATGGGAAATTTACATGACTTCCCCAGGATTTTGAAGATCTTCTTAAAAGCCAACACAGCAACACCTTCCAGTGCGCCAGTTGAGAGGCTGTTTAGTATTGGAAGTCTCATCCTCACCCCAAAAAGAAACCGTCTCACAGACCAGCGTTTTGAGAAACTGCTCCTGCTGCGCTACAATCGTTACTTTGAAATAAAACCCAGATGAAATAGTGAACTCTAAATATAAAGATAATACTCTAACATTACATTAAGGTAAATCTCTCTTTTTTTGCATTGCATTGCAGAAGTGAGCTGCAACTTCTGTGACTTTTTTGCTTCTGTGCCTTTTTTGCACTAAATTAATTTTGATTTGAGGACAAAACTCAAGAGTTTTGGTCTATTGGAATCAACTTATGCATTTGTTTAGGCCATGTGAAATTCATCAAATTTTATAGCTGACATATTTATGTTTAATTGGTGATGTTTGTTCTCTAGTATCATCTTGTTCTTTAATAAGTTAATAAACATTTAAATATGTATGTCAATGTATGTATTTTGCTCTAATATAACTTAATTCATAATGACAATTATCTAACTAATATTACACTCTTATTATCACTATGGACAGTGAATTTACAGAATTTATAGAATATGCAGTCCATAATCTACCCACACAAAAAGTACAAAAGTAACAAACACATTACTTTCAATAATCTGTTATAGATCTTTTATATGGCACTGTGATCAGGAAGTTCTCAGAATATAATATTCTATATTATTATTCAATATATGTGTTTTTAACAGAAAATTAAGGTATGTTATATAGGCTGTTGTTGAATGCATTACTGTGTTAAACACTAGTACAAGAACTTCAAGCCTCAGCCAGTTAAGAAAAAGTAACTGAAAAGTAACGCAAAAGTAACGTAACACATTACTTTCCATAAAAAGTAACTAAGTAACGCAATTAGTTACTTTTTGGGGGAGTAACTCAATATTGTAATGCATTACTTTTAAAAGTAACTTTCCCCAACACTGGTGCTAATGCACCAATTACAACAAAGAATCGTGAGAACAGCTACAGCATTGGACACACAGTTAAAGGGAAAGCTAACATGACAGTAGATTATGGACTTTCAAAGCAACAAAACAAGTGGCTATACGCAAATATTGATCCTTAGAAGTCGTAGCTAATACGCAAACAGCCCTGGGCAAAAAGTCAGTATACGGCGTATGTGTGCGTATGGCCCCGACTACACCACGGATCATAATGTATGTAATTTTATATTCAGTAATACACTTCATAATATATAGATGCATATGTGATCAGAATCAGATATGGTACTGCATGTGTATAAATATATTGCAGGTTTATTATGCAATATAAATACACATATAGAGAAATATATAATGTAATATATTTCTTATATTTTATAATTATTTACATTATAATGTTGCATATTTTCAAACTAGTTAACAAAAGCACTAGCACACCTGCATGCACTAAAGTATTTAGCAAAGAGACTGTCACTGCTGAAGAGCACAGCTGTTACTTTTTAAATATAATAATACAGTCTTAATGGTGTTGGGCCAATCATCAACCTCATCGCAGGCTCTACTCATCAGCCCAAAGGTAACCCCAAAAACTCTAATAGAACATTAAATACTAACAGATCTCCCTCTATATTAATATTGAGCAAAACACTTGAAATAACACTTAATTTGAAAATGTACTCTCCTTTAACAATGAGAAGCAAAGCATGCTGGGAACTAGAAATCTGCTGTGACTCATTCCGTGAATATGTATATATGTGTGAACATATATTCACATTTATATGTGCAATATATGTACATAATAAAGGATACAACTTTATTCATATTACATGTAATGCTATTTTTGCCTTCATTTCTAAATATTTTATATGTATCAATATATAGCCATACATCCAGTTCACACTTGTATATCATTTATGGAGAGTAAATTTAAATGCGTATTTGGCGTGATGTCTGAGGGGAGGGCTTCGAGCTCGGAATTTGGCCCAAACCCAGAATACCCCCCAAAAGCTAAAGAGCATAGGACAGCCGCCTGGCTAAATACTCCCCAAGGAGTGCCGAGCTTGGCGGGCTAGCTTCTGAGAAGGGGCCTGGTTGCTTGACCAGGAGGCCCCTGAGAGTAGCTCCTCGTGAGGAGTGAAGTTTGCCTGAAAGAAAAACGGGGACAGAGAACATGGGATAAATAACAATGAAAACAACTCCTTACTACGTGGAAACTTTCCACTTTCATACTGCGTGGAAACTTTCCACTTTTTTACCGTGTGGAAACTTTCCACTTTCTTGTCGTGTGGAAACGTTCCACTTTCATACTGCGTGGAAACTTTCCATGTTCTTACCATGTGGAAACTTTCCACTTTCTTACCGTGTCGAAACTTTCCACTTTTTTACCGTGTCGAAACTACCGTCCTGGATTTCCCGAGAGCCCCAGAGTGGAAGCGACCTCGATCGTTCCACCCTGTGGGCGACATCTCTCAGCGGCCCTGCCGAAGCTAGGACCGCTTGGCAGCCTTCTTAGCCTGGATGACGTCCCTCAGGTCGCCCTTAGGCTGAGAAGGCTTCCTGCGAGAGCGCCGTCTCCTTTGCCAGGCTCCCTCAGGAGGGGCGCTGGAGGCGACACTCTGCCTTTGCACCTCGCGGTGCGAGGAGCTGAATGAAGGCCCGGGCTGCCCACTCGGGACTGCTCTCACCGAGGAGCCCGAGCCGCGAGGGATGAACCTCTAGAAGGCAGCCGACTGCTTCCTCGCCTCCTGAAACCTCTCGACGACGGTATAAACTGCACCGCCAAAGAGGCCAGAAGACAAGATCGGGGCATCAAGGAGAAAGTGTTTCTCCCTCTCTTTGATTCCCAACAGCGTCAGCCAGAGATGTCTCTCCACGCATTGCAGAGAGACAAATCTGTCGCCTTCCGGAGCTCGGTAAAATCATCCGGGGACGGTCCCTCGCCCTCATCCAGCTCTTTGAGGAGGTCGGCTTGGTATGCCTGCAGGACCGCCATGGTGTGCAGGCAACCAGCAGCATGACCTGGCGCAATAAAAGCCCTGCTGACCAACCTGGAGGTATCGCGGCAAGGTTTAGTGGGCAGCGTCAGGGCCTTCAATGATGAAGCGGCCACGCGAGCGCCTCTTCAACCTGTGGCAACACTGCATAACCTGCCTCAGCCGCCCCCAGCACATTGGCAAAATCCAGCACTGGAGGATTGGATAAGTGGGCTGAGAAGGGTTTCTCCTACGATTCACACAACTCATTGTGTAAGAAAGGAAGGCCCCGCTGTGTAGGCTGAACCCGACGCCTGAAAAAGCGTTCATCCAGCTTAGATGGCGGCTGGATGTCCACTATTTCCCGTGGCCAATCTAAATTAAGCTTGGCAACGGTGTGGGTTAAACCTCCACAAGCTCCTCAATAGCGGGCGTGTGGGGTGGCGAAGGCCCCACATCATCTGCCTCGATTTCCAAAGCGTCCGACTCCTCGGAGTCGGACAGCATGAGATCCGGACCCTCCGCCCCGTGGGAAGATGCCGCATCGCGGGCTTCCACACGGGGCGGGAGGATATCGGAATCGTCAGAGGTGGATGGGGAAGATGCCTCAGCAGTCCCGCATCCCCTCAACAGATCCCGCTGTGAGCCCCACAATCTACGGCGCCGCACTGCCTACACAGACGCAGGCCCAGAACCGCGGGGCTCACAAGGCTGGCCGGTCTCCTCAAAGATGGCCAGCCGCGAGCGCAGCACTCTCAGCGGCAGCAGTTCACAATCACTGCAGGCCGCTCCCTCAAGAGCGTAATATAGCACGGACACGGAGGCACACACAACCTAAATTGCTCGCTCGCCATAGTTTGCTTAGTTTTTATTTCACCAACTTCACTTTCAGACTAATAACACAGAGCGCTACCGCTGAACAGCAAAAAACCTATCTCTGTTGTGTTCAGACGTCTCTTTGTAACTTCCGGGTATGCCGTCACATACTACTTCATTACGCAACACCAATCAGGATTGGGCTGATTCTACTGTTTCTTCAGACGCTTTACGCGAGGGGCGTTCCCCATAGTGTCGTCACGATGACGCAGTTCGAGTTCCCTCGAAGGGGAACTGAATGCCTCTGAGGTAACCTTTGATGGACCCGACTTGGAGGCCCTTGATGGTATTAAGATGAGAAATGAACGAGGTGATTGAAAGGAGAGAAAAATCGGGGAACGGTATATTGTAAGAAATGTGGAAGGCCCTAAAATTATTATTATTATTATTATTATTTTTTTTTTCAAGCGGTCACGTAGGATTGAAGGGTCCTGGGAGAAACTGCTTGGAGGATGGTGTCGAGCGATGCTTCGAGGAGGGCTTTTAGCGGGTGGTTTACGGGAATATTAGTTCCGAATAAGGAGGTACTGGAGTTGTGAATTGGTCCGCCTCTGGCGCCAACGTCCTGAATTTCTGAAACAGAAAACGAAACAGAGAATCAGCTATTTGTTATATATTTCTGATCCGGGAAAGTGTTTCTTGGGTTATAGAAATTAGATCCTCTAGCGAGTGGACGGAGGACGCAAGCGAGAGGACATGCGATATGAAGGGGCGGCCTTGTGGAATGATGCGCATCGCGAAGTTTAGATGGCCTAGTAGGGATTGAAGTTCACGTTTTGAACAATTGGGTTTTTCGAGGAGAGTAGATGAGACGAGAATTATTCGGTCGATTTTCTCTTTGGGCAGGGATGCCTGGAATTTTATTGAATCCAAGTTAATTCCGAGGAACTCGATGGAAGACAAAATCGAGCAAACAGCTTCTGATAGCATGTTGAATATTTTTGGACTGGTTTTGCATCCAAAAGTCAAGCGTACTGCAAAATATTATTTCCCGGGCCAGCGAACCCCAAATAAGTGCCACGCATCTGGATGAATAGGCAGTAGTTTGAAAGCGGATGTGATGTCGATTTATGCAAGCCAAGTACCCCTACCTGCGATTTTAATCATGTTGATTGCCTGATCTATGTCGTGGTATTTGAGTGAAAATTAATCGAGAGAGATCAAGCTGTTTATACTTGGGAATTGTGCGGGGCTGACAGGTCAATTATTAGATGTTTTTTACCTGAGAATTTCCTTGTAGCCACTCCAATGGGGCTGATACGAAACAAGTTAAACGGCGGATTATTGAACCTCATGAAGCCTGACTCCACTTCTTTTTTAATAGATTGTCTACAACTTCAGGTTTGATGAGGGCAGATTGTAGGTTATTACAGATAGTGTTTTGGGAGAGCAGGCATTCTACACCAGGTTTAAAGTCGTTTTTGAGGCCTGAGAGCAGATAGTTAGTAAATTCTGCGTCCGGGTGATGAAAGTCCATGCGTGAAATATTTACGGGAGTCGATAAGTAATTCTTAGATTTTTTTATTTACAGATTTTTACACAGGGCATACAATGCGGGCGTGGGCGCCACCACATGTACTGACATCGCTGTCTGGCACATTTGCCAGAATTGGAGTGATTGCAGGGCTGCCTGCCTTCTTCAAAGGAAGAGACAGTTGCGCTGGTGGCTGCTGCGCGTGGCACATAGCTGGTGGATCTGATGGAGTTTGTCTCCGGGCAGGGTAGAGAGTAGGGGAAAACCACGATGCCGTAGCGTGTGACACTGACCTGCAGACTAAGCAGGAGCCGTTTTTGCAGCCTAAAAACACCCTGCTGGGGAGATCCGGGTCGCAGAAGCAGAAGCCGCAGTGAAAAGCTGAGCTGCGCCGGGAGGTGGGCGTGGCCCTACTCCAGCGGAATCTGGAGCGTGGCCCAGGCTTGCTGAAGGCCTGTTGCTGCGACTCGCAGGGCGTGATCCTGTGCGTGAAGACAATAGTGGTGTTTGAGCTCTGCAGGCTCTGCTCTGCCTTTGGGCTGTTTTGGGAGCTGGTGTGCCTTTAGGAGAGAGGTTAGTTGTTTGTAGAGACACATAAAGATCATACAGCTCCGCTTTGTTTAATTTCCGCGAAGCCTGTATATCTGAGTTGCCCAACGCTTGCCTCAAACCTGCCACGGTCCATTTCCCGATAGGTGGGATTGTTGGGATGGCCGAGTGGTAGGAGGAGGCCGTGGAGGAGAATGGAGGCCCGTTCGAGCAGGCCCGTTCGAGCAGGCGTGCGACCGCGCACAGAAGCCTGGGGCTCGGGTTGGATGTCCGGCGTCGGATGGATGGTAATGGTGCCGGCGGAATGCGGCGGTGGATCCCTGGGGATATTGCTTTCATCATTGGAAAGAGGGCTTAGACGTTGTGACATCTTGGCAAAAAACGGCGAGCCGAGATGCTGGAACATATCTGGCGGGCCACAGATAGTTGGAGGGTTCAGTGGGGGGAGATGGAAAAAGGAAGATACCCATCCTTAGCTGAGTCCTCTAATGGCTGGTTTGTTCTGTCAGGGTGTGGTATCAATGAAGAGGGAGCGAGGACTCAAGTGTAAATCAGCGCACATGACACAGACCAGCAGACAGCAAGGAGCCGGACGTGATGCCCAGCTTGCTCAGGCCCAAGCCAAGCCAGGTGGAAAACGGTCACACAAGCGGCCCAGAGATGGGCGACCTGAAGGATTTGAGGACTGCTCTTCAGGAGACGGTGAAGGCACCGCTCCCTGCCCTTTAACTAGTTGTTAAACTAGTAAACCTAGTTGTTAGTTACTAGTTACTAGTTGTTAGGAAATTTGTTGTTGGCAAAATGTAAATTACCACTGTAGACATCCAAATCAAGTCTACATGAAATGTATAACATGACAGGTCATCAACAGCTGTTTGTCTGAAAATTTTTATTTTTTATTTTTATCAGCTATGACATTTTTAATTCTAACATATTTTGTGTATGAGCCCATACAGTAAAGCCCAATTGGTGACATTCAAGCTTTATCTGTGGCACCCTCGTGCTCGAAATTTGCGCCCGGGATGGTTAAGGCTTTCTTATATCCTAGGCTGGGTTATATTCCTAAGGTTCCTACTAATGTTGTAGGACCAGTGATACTGCAGGCCTTTTGTCTTCCTCCCTTTCGGACGTCAGACCAGGAAACCCTCAATCTGTATTCACAAGTATTCCTCTTTATATTAGCCTTTAATTGAACCATCCCAGAAATATATATGATGACCCTTTTTGTTGTATGTATGTTGACCACAAAGTATATATTTATGTATTTGTGTGATGTTAATCTTAAATGCTCAAAATGGCTCTGTAAAAGAGATAAACTGCCTTTTATGCGTTTAAGCCAGGCATATTTGATGTCTAAAGGTTCCTCTTTCTTTGCCTTAGTCAGTGGTGCAAAGTAGATGATTATGAGATGTACCTTTAGTAGGTTTAGCCCTTTTTGAGCGAAACCTTACTCATTTGGCTGCCAGCGAGAACATTCCAGTGAGTAATAAAAGTCAGAACAAAGAAGGTCTCCCGCCTCAAATTTACACCAACGATTGGTCAGCTCGGAGAAGGTGGGCGTAGCTTAATGGACTCAAAAGGACAGTAACACAGACACATCGGGCTCAGTCAACTTGGAAAAGACACCGACGAGACAAAACTTCTCCCTTCCATCACGCCAGTGCGGCTCATGGGGCTTCGGCCCCGAGCCGCGCGGCTCAGAAAAGCTGATTGTTCCCTTTGAAGATGACGCACTCCGCGACACCGGCGTGCTACCTCAGAGCGCGCACATCACTGCGCGATCCGTCTCAGCGTGGACGAGTTGAGCTTTCCCTTCCAAGACAATCGCCGCTGTACACCGCTAAATCTCCCGCGAACCGTCCACTCTCCGGAAGGACCAAACGGAGAGAGAGCTTCATCGCACGAACGCTCGGAGAAGCGCAACACACGCATCTTGCTTTACACAACACAAAGAAACCATGCAAGTATCAATTCTATTGAAATTTAGATGCGTTTGAAGAATAATTGCTCCCTGCTGGCTCTAGCGGTTCTGGTTGGGAAATGTCTGACCGGACCATTCCCTTCTTCCTTTCCCTTTCTTCCTCCCCTCTCTCCTCATCCTCATCCTCCCTCTTTACCTTTCTTTATTCTGTATATACATGTATCCTTTATTTAGTCGTATGTAATCGTAGTAGTCATCACTATTAAAACCATTGTATCCACGTTTTGATTGTCATTGTTGTTGCTCACAAAACATGAGTCCCTTTAAAGGGGTCATAGAATGACATTTTTGTACAAGTTAATATGATTCTTTAGTGTCTAAATGAAAAGTTTGTAATATACTTTCATTAAAAATTCTCATTAGTATTGTAAGAAAACACTCATTTTACCTGGTCAAAACCATCTCAGTTTTCAGCAAGTCATTTCAGTGCATGTGACTTTAAATGATAATGAGCTTTGCTCACCCCGCCCCCTCTGCTCTGTGGGGCGTTCGGTTCGACCCGACACAACACCACAACACACGTGGAGTGTTGCCTTGACAACATTTGAGGGTATATTTTCGAGAAATAATGGCAACGGGAGTCTCTGAGGAAACATCTGAGCAACCTTATCATTTTGAACCGGAGTCGGACTAGGAACAGATGACGAACCCATCGAAGTTCGAACAGGACGTTTCTGAATGGTTGGTTAACGTCATGTCACTTTGATCTATCTTTGTACTGGCAGAGTAGTGTAGTTGCTATGTGTTTACTGATGTGTTAGTTCATTGACAGATTGATGTTATGTTATAAGATTTTTTTTTTTACATTACTTCTTAATCAGTAACAGACACCGTTATAAACCATGTACAAAAGTAAGCTTAGTGTAGTGTTACCACGTTAACTTAATCACCCGAGTACACAGTTTGTAATAACAAACATAACGCGTTGTTCATTATAAACGTGGGATTATGAATTATATTGAGAACATCATACACAGAAAGCATGCCGTAATGTAACTTACCCTGTAAACTTTAGCCTCATTCATTGTGAAGCGATTTGCAAAGATTAATATAAAGGTTAATAAAACGTTACACTCACATCTTCCTGAGGTGCAGCAGGAACACGATCCTTTTTTCAAGAGCAGCTTATTAGCAAAACCTGCTTTATACTGACGCTCGTTTATAAAGCAGTCTGCTGAGAAATGATTCGCGCAAACATTGACGTTGATCGGGGGGAATATTCCCTTCTAAAACAAAACTCAGCAGCCACTGGGTCTTCAGCAGTTCGGATTTAGGAACATCAAAATGACTGCTGTGTTCGTTATTACACACAACAACAACACAACACCACAATCGCTTAGACGCCATTCTGTTCCTGAGTATCAACAATGGCGGACTGATGACAGCTCGCTCAGGGCGGGTCTGTGTTGAAACGCTGCTGTCAATCAACAATCTTAGGAGGGGCGTACACCGTGTAACGTCACACGGTCAGACGGCTCGATTTGAGACAGGGGAAAATATATAAGGAGATTAAAAAAAAAACACTGGATGTATTTTTATCATTATAGGATGGTTGTGTACAGGCACTGCCAACACACATTTCCGTATAATCAACTTGTAAAAGTGCATGTACCATTCTATGACCCCTTTAATGTCAGATCTAAGCTACGAGCTCTTATAAGTATCATTGAATGCTTTAATTAATACCATAACTCGTAAAGTTTGTCCTTTGTGGCCAGAGGGATAAACTTCCCGAAAATTGGGAATAAGACCTTGAGAGGGCTGATAAAAATCGGGCCGGTTCGTTAGACGGACAGACCCGATTTGAGTTAATTCTTAAAAGGGATATTCTATAGCCTCCTGACTTGGCTTATATATTCATAGTTAATTGCAATTCGTTGTGGTTAACTGTATATATATTTGTTCAAATATTTAGGCTGGATGTCCCCCCTTTTTGGGTGATTTTGGAGATTTGTGACTCAATTATAACCTGTTGTGATTGGTCATAAATCCCTAAAATATTAATACCCAAATTCCCTATTGAGCAAAATTTAATTTAATAATATATGTAACCCTAAGACGTTACAGGCTTTTTCAAAAGCTTTTTGTGTTCACGGGTGCTTTATAGTTTCCGGGTTTATGATGTCACCCACCTATGACGTTCTGTCACTATATTGGACTGGTTACATACGTGCTTCAGGACGCAATCACGCAGAGGCATTCTCACAGCGGTGACGCAGCATCTCGTTCCCTATTCAGGGAACTAAGGTTACATACGTAACTGTTTTCTTTGTGCATATATTTTAAATATAATTTATTCCTGTGGTGGTAATATTGCTCCAGTCTTCAGTGTCACATGCTCCTTCAGAAATCATTCTAATATGCAGATTTGCTTCTCAAGAAACATTTCTGATTGTTATAAATGTTGAAAACAGATATGCTGCTTCATATTTTTGTGGAAAGCATGATACACTAACATTCAAAAGTTTGGGTTAGGAAAAAATCTAACCAAAAAATCAATTAATATTTTTACTCAACAAGGAAGCACTAATTTGATTAAAGTGACAGTAAATACAATAAATGCTGTTATTTTCAATTGTCTGTTGATCAAAATACCCAGAAAAATGTATCACAGTTTCCACAAAAATAAAGAAGCAAAAACATAATTATTATTATTATCAATAATTATTATTATTAATAATAATAAGAACCAATAATGGAGCACAAATAATATCTGACAACAAATGAGCACTAAATCAGCATACTAGAATGATTGAAGATTAAAGGATTAATGATGCTGAATTTTTGACTCAAGTGGGCCGCTCTTGACTTCATCTGGGCAAACGGAAGGATTGTCTACATAAATTCATTACAGAGGCCCACAGGGAAAACCCCCTGTGCTCCAGATGGCCTGTCCACCCCTGTGTAACAGATCACTGTAGTGCCTCAATTCAAGCGGCATGTGAAACGATCATCTCTTCCTCTTTACTACTATAGCATATCCTGACAAGCCAGACCCACATCAAGGTGTTGGTCTGGGAACACACCATTGGCAGGGCTCAATCCGAGGGGCGGGATAAATGGTTGTCTTTCAAATTCCCTCAAATTCCCTGCACGCAATATGATAGTGCTACAACCAACCAGAGCAACAAAGAAGGTGATGTAGTCAGAGCGAACACATCTTCCTTTTTTAAGAATGACTTCAGTGCCGTTCTTTGTTCTTTTCTCAAAGAAAAACGTAACTCCAAGTCTTCCACAGTCACAGCCAAAGCCGATTCGAAAGGCCGCTGTTCGCCAGCAGCAGCAGCTATCTTCTTTGTTTTCAAGTAGCAGGGAATTCACACGGAACCGTCGCAACTCTATACTCAATGTGATTGGCCTGACTAGAGTTTAGTTTTTCAAGCTCGCAAGCCAACTTGAGATTTGCTAGATGACCCTGGCTGCAAATTACATTTGCTGCCACTAGGGTGCGTCTAGATTTCTAGGCTAACTATAGCATGAAATAAACGTGAATTGAACATCAAAAAGGAAATTGAAATAAACAGTACAACTTACTGAAATGAATCCTGTCTCATGCAATTGCTTAATCAGTGTTTCAACTGCGGAAAGATGCCAATAAAGCAACTTGTAAACAATATGTGACGTAAGGTTACATTTACCTCAGAAAAGCCATTCAATTATGTCCATAAACGTTTAAATAAATAAAAAATTTGTGAGTGCAACGAGTAGCCTTTAATACCTTTTGAACGTTAGCCTGTTAAGCGTTTTCCTCGTCTTTTATAACGAGGACACATAAAGCGTCTTATAGGCAGAATAACACTCACGGTGCCGGTGTCTGTTTTGGCAGATACCTCCATCTAGTGGCAGAAGGTTTTCTAAGACAGCTGTGTGTGTGGATCGTGCAAGGCCAAACCGGCGAAATTAAAGTCTCAAAATCCAAATTAATCAAATAGGATTGACTCACAAACGAGTCAATGAATGAATGCTCGTCACCGAATCCACAAATGCGCATTTTACTCATTGCACGCCCAAATTCTGACTTTTTTGTATTCACAACTATGTATCTATTTGTTCAAATCGCTGCACATTCATGTAATTCTGTATTTTGCACACACAAGTTAAAAGGCATTTGTTTGTGGATGGTAAAACATGTTTGCAACATTTATCAAGTTCATGGATAAGTGTGTGCGATTGTATTAATCATTTTGAGTCTAATATCATCCCATAGAAATGTGAATAACTCATAATAATAACTAGGATGAAAAAAATCTATGGAAAAGAATATATAAGAAAATATTTACAATACAGAGTAGTATAAATAGTAATTAAACCCAAAAGAAAAAGGGACACAATTAGTGACAAAAAAAAAAAAAAAAAAAAAAAAAAAACAGAATCTAACTTGTAATTCAACCTCTAACCTAATAATAAAAAATAAACAAAAGAAATCAAATCATTCAGCATCAAACGCCCTACCTTACTTACACTAACTAACCAAAATAGAAAACATACAAAGGGTGACGTTCACATTCTTACCTAGGGCGTCTATACATCGAGTTATCTAAGTGTTGCGCAATGTAGGTCACGTGACATTTAACCTCAGTTCTCTTCTGCACTGCTGTTCTCTGGTACTGTTTTGACACTGCAAAATATCACAAAAATAGTTAACTGACAACTATTAAATGTTTTATAACTACCTGAATTAATCATGAATTACAGTGGAAATACATGTTAATAAAGTATTTATTAACACACTGAGCAACTATTACTATATGTCTAAATAATAAGATGTATAAATATACATTTAAATAGTTTATTAATCCTTTACTTACACTTTCTAAATGATCTGATGAACCACAGGCAACTCCTAAATAACTGGTTTGTAAATAATGTAATACTTAATTCAGAAACGATAAATTGATCATTTATAAAGTATGAAAATACAATTATTAAACACATAGATATGCTTATAAATCAAGAATAAAGCATTTATAGCTGTGTAGTTATTATAAAGTGTTACCTAATTCTTATAGAATATATTTTTAAAGATCCTAGAGTTTCCCAACTTAAATTGGCTATTGATGTTGGATGTATAAACCTGAAGAAGAACAATAAAAAATTATTTGTATAAGCAACTTTCACAATAAATGTATGTAAGCAGCTCACATACTGCCTTACAACCCAAGTGAGCGAGATAAAGGGGACTATAGTGAGAAAAACACACTTAAGATACAAAGCAAACATATACAATTCTGCAATATATACTGCAAGAAAGGAGAGAAACATGAAACAGAAATTAAACATTTAGAATATTCAGTAGACTTTATCCATTTTTGTTTCGTCTTTTTATTCTCTGAAATTTCCTGGGGACCCCTTAGAACTTTCTGGAGGACCCCTGGGGGTCCCCGGACCCCAGTTTGAAAACCCCTGCTTTAGGCTATAAAATGGTTAGAAACAAATGTTTTTTTAAAGTTTAAACAACCTTTCACATAATGATTCTTCAGGGAACCAAAAATGGTTCTTCTATGGCATCGCCATGACTTTTTAAAAAAGTGTGCCTTGTAGTTATCTGCCTAATTCATTACAGTTAAAATAACCATCTATTTTACTTAAAGTTTTACTTACTTTCATTGTAGGCTATGCTATTACCGAATAGACACGTGTTAAAGGGTGAGAAATACTTAAAAATAAATATAAGATAAAGTGCTAATCCCCCCCCCCCCCCAATATTCTCATTGACAATCAAGGATAAAAATAGCATGCATAAAATAGCTCAAATATGTTTTGCTTTTTTCAGTTAAAAATATGTGTTTTTGTAAAAACAATCAATACAGTAAGGTTTAGAGTTATATTATTAGATGTTATATTGTAAAACAAACAAACAAACAAACAAACGAACAAACAACAACAACAAAATCATTAAACTAAGGATTCACCTTTTTTTTACACCAAAATTTTACAAATTTTTGTCTTATCTCTTTGGTTTGTAAACCATATACTAAAGGATTTAGTCCTGGTGGTACAATATGGAACATTATACTAGCTAGTTTCCTGCTTTCAGAGTATTCAGGAAAACGATGGAGAAAAATAAAACTGGCACAAGAGACAAACATGATTATATAAACAGCTATATGAGTGCCACAGGTTTTTATGGCTTTGCTGTTGAGTGCTTTGTTTTTACTGAGTATGCATACAGTAGCAATCTTGCCATAAGTTATAAATACAGACCCAAGTGAGAAGGTAAAGACAATCACAGTATAAACCATTCCAAAGACATTATTAATGACCACATTTTCACAGGACAGTTTAAACAAAGAGGCATTGTCACAGAAAGGGTTTTCAATATTAGACCTGCAGCGAGACAGGCGTATAGTGAGACCCAACAGAATTGACACCATGAATACTGACAGTCCCCAGGCTGATGCAGATAATTTAACTACCATTTTATTTGTCATTATAGCTGTGTATCGCAGTGGATTGCATATAGCTACATATCTGTCAAAGGCCATAATCATTAGCACATAGTGGCATGCTACTGCAAATATATGCACAAAATAAGCTTGAATAACACACTCCACATATGTGATATAGCGTTGTGGTGTTTCCCTTAAAATGTCTTGCATTAGGCGTGGCAAAATGACAGTTGTACCAAGTATATCATTTAGTGGCAAGTTACAGAACAGAAAATGCATAGGATGATGTAGATTCTTCTCTGTTGAGATCAGAATTATAAGTCCAATGTTGGAGACCATTATAAAGACATAAACCAAAAGAAGCAAAATGAAAACAGGATAGGAAGATTGAGTTGTAACTTTTAGTCCCTCCACGAGGAGAATGCTGTTTGTGAACGTCAGGTTGTCCATTGGCTGCCCTGCACAATCCTTTGTATAGAGTAACAAAAAAACTTGTAATTGCAATTAATATCAATTAATATGAGGAAAGTACATATATTATTAAACAATCATACATTTCTTGAAACAGTCTATTAAATGCGTATTGCCAAATGGTTCAAAAATTCATAGCTTGTCATCTGAACATTTTCATAGTGCCGCCCAACTCCTTTATCACCACACTGAAAATTGAAAAACCAAAGAACAATGAACCTGTTTTTGCTACAAAGTTATGCCTTGCATAAATTAGTTGTCTAATAAAACACTTACTCGACACGCAGTTATTATCAAGATAGGTGACAGTCAAGTTGCTAGATGTTCAGTGAAAAAATGTTTACTTGCCCGTAGCTTTTATTTTGTTTATAGGTGTTTTTGTGACGTTGTCATCATCCCACAGGGGACAACTGGTGGATAGCCCTGGTTGTGATGAGTCATTGTATGTGTGACAGTAGAGGGGGACTCAGCCATGCAACTATCCTGTTACATATGCATATAATGCATATGACACTGACTGTATGTAAACGCATGCATGATAATGTATCCACAAATATTATGTTATATTTTAGTATTCTGTTCACCCCAATATTTGACTCATTTTCGTGTCATTCCAAAACTATATGACTTTATTCTGTGGAACATTTTGAGGAAGCATGCTTTCTTAGTGCCTCATTTTCAGAAAGGGGCCTGTTCGTTGACACCAAAGAGGACTTTTTTCCAGCTGCGGCGCTTAGAGAAACGGACAGAGGTGATAAAATATCATGGTGCAACCTGGCCACCAGCCTAAACAGTAGGCCACTGAGGTCCCACACCCTGTCTGCCCGCAACCAAGGTCCTTCTCCAGTGAAGCCGCCTGCTCGTCATCTAGTGCTGAGAGCCTCAAACGGGTTTCAAATCGTTCATGAGCGAGTCTATCGCCTCCTTGCAGAGCAACGTAAGTGCATAGACCAGTGTGGGCCACTTACGTAATGTAGCTGGCCAATCAGTTAAATGTAAACATAGGAATTATTTTAAAACTAAGATTTGTAAATAACTTAAAATCCTTGAGGAATGAGAGTGATTTCAAGGGGACACATTATTCCCCATTTTACAAGATCTAATATAAGTCTCAGATGCCCCCAGAATGTGTCTGTGAAGTTTCAGCTCAAAATTCCCCACAGTTAATTTATTATACCATGTTGTAAATGCCCCTTTTTCAGTGGAAGGAAAAACGTCTCGGGTTGTGACTATAACCCTTGTTCCCTGAGAAAGGAAACGAGCACTGCGTCGGAACGTCACTTTGGGGATGATCCCTTAGCAACAGCGTATCTGAAGTATGAATGAAACTATTCCAATCCTGATTGGTGTTGCGCCATGACGTAGTATGTGATGGCATACCCGTTAGCTACATAAGGGGAGTCGGCACATAGTAATGGCAGTTCCCTTTCGAGGGAACTCTCACTGTGTCGGAACGACAATTTGGGGATGCTCCCTAAGCATCAGCGAATCTGAAGTCTGAATAGAAACTAAACCAATCCGATTGGCGTGCATGATGACGTCACTGTGACGGGATACCCGGAAGTATAAAAGGGGAGCCGGCGCATTGAAACGGCAGTTATTGCTCTTCAGCATAGCGCTCTGTGTTACAAAACTGTCTGCCTATTTACTGTTGTTTGTCCGAGTGTGTGAAAACAAGAATGAGTGAGAGAGAGAGTTTAAGCAGTGTGTGCATCCGTGCCCCCGCTATATTTCTGGCTCGGATGCACACCTGCTTTGTGTGCATTGTCTGGGTGTGGAGCATGCTCGGGCGGCTCTCGAGGGAGCCTGTCAGCATTGTGAGCGGCTCTCACTCAGACTGCTCCGCTCTCGGCTGGCCGTGTTTGATGAGGCTGGCCAGCCTCTTGAGCCCCATGGTTCTGGACCAACGATCGCTGAGGCGGCTCGGCGTCGCAGATCATGGGGTTCACAACTGGACTTGTCAGAAGGTTTTGGGACTGCTGCGGCACTTTCCCAATCCTCTTCTGACAGTTCCGTGGATCTTCCTCCCCGTGTGGAAGCCCGCTCTGCGGCTTCTTCCCCCGGGGTCGAGGATCCGATGCTCATCCTCTCCGGTTCCGAGGAGCCGGACGAGGGTGGCATCGGGGCGGGTGGAGAAGCAGGAAGTGTTTCATCGCTTCATCCACCCGCCCAAGAGGAGCTGGTTGAGGTGTTAACCCGTGCGGTGGCCAAATTAAACATCGATTGGCCACAGGAAGTCCCGGAAGTCCAGCCACCCAGTAGGCTGGATGACCGGTTCCTTTCTCGCTAGGTTCAAACACCTCGCCGGGGCTTGCCGTTCTTCCCGGATCTACACACCGAGGTGTGTAGGTCCTGGAAGAGAACCTATTCCTTGCGTGTTTCCAATCCTCCAGTGTTGGATTATTCCAATGTGCTGGGGGCACGCAAGGCGGGTTATGGGTCGATGCCTCGGGTGGAAGAAGCTCTCGCGAGCTATCTTTCGCCCGACTCTGCATCGTCCCTCAAAGCCCCGGTATTGCCCACCAAGCCCTGTCGGGATACCTCATCTTTGGTGGGCAAGGCTTATATGGCGGCTGGGCGGGCTGGTAGTTCCCTGCACACACTATCTATCCTGCAGGCCTACCAGGTCGACCTCCTCAAAGAGCTCGATGAGGGCGAGGGTCCCTCTCCGGAGGATATTCTGGAATTGATGCTGCAGATTTGTCTCTCTGCATCACCAAGGAGACGGCCCGTGCCATCGGCCGCTTCATGGCGTCCATGGTGACTGTGGAGAGGCATCTCTGGCTGAATTTGTCGGGGATGAAGGAGAAGGATAAAACCTTTCTCCTAGACTCCCCGATTTTGCCTTCGGGTCTATTTGGTGGCGCGGTTGAGACTGTCGTTGCCAAATATCAGAAGGGCGAAAAATCAGTCAGCAGCCTTCCGCCAATTCGTCCCTCGCCGCTCAGAGCCGGGGAAGGCAGCCCCTAGGAGGCAGCCTCAGCCGTCCACCAGCTCCTCGCACCGGCAGGTGCAGAAGGAGAGCGTCGCCTCTAGAGCCCCTCCTCCGGGAGCTTGGCAACAGAGGCGGCGCTCTCTTCTGCAATCTCACCAGCGGCCTTCCGCTCCTAGAGGCGATCTGAGGAGCGTACTCCAGGCGCAGAAGGCTGCTGGGAAGAAGTCCTAGCTGCGGCAGGACTTCTAAGGGTGATCCCCCCCGCAGAAGGGCAACCGAGGTTGTTTCTTCTGCGGCGCTCTGGGGAAATCGATGTGGTAATCCCGCCGTCTATGACGCTTCGGGCCACATCGATTTCCCGCTGGAAAGACCTGCGGCTGGGCAGCTCGCGTGTCCGCACACAGAGAAACGTTCCCAACCACTTCCTGCCGGTCATCCGCTTCAGGGGGTTGGGGACGAGGCTCGTGTAGCACTCAACGCCAGCCTCTATGCAGACTGGCGCATCAAATTCTCCTGTGGTCCCAAGGGAAACTGTTGTCCATCAGGGCAATGTATGTCCCGGGGGTCCAAAATCAGGGAGCAGACATCCTGTCGAGGCATGGGCTGAGTCCCGGGGAGTGGCGACTCCACCCAGAGGTGGTGGAGGCCATGTGCGAGAGGTTCGGCCCAGTGGAAGTGGACCTGTTTGCGTCTCGAGAGACGTCCCACTGTCCACTGTGGTGTTCCCTCACGCATCCAGCCCCGCTGGGGTTGGATGCCATGGTTCAGACGTGGCCGAGGCTGTGTCTGTACGCATTTCCCCTGATTGCTCTGCTCCCGGGAGTCCTGGAGAGGGTCCGTCAACAGGGGGTCAGCCTACTTTTGGTAGCACCCCGTTGTCCGACGCGAGTTTGGTTCTCGGATATCATAGCTCTGCTGGCAGGTCATCCGTGGCAGATTCCTCTGAGGAGGGATCTCCTGTCTCAGGCGGGGGGCACAATATTCCTCCCCCGGCCAGAGGTTTGGAACCTTTGGATCTGGCCCCTGAGGGGGTCAGGTATCTAGAGGCTGGCCTGTCGGCAGAGGTGGTAGAGACCTTACACAGTTCCAGGGCTCTGTCTACGAGGAGACTGTACAGCCTCAAGTGGAATGTGTTGCCACTTGGTGCAGGGAGCGTGAGGTGGACCCAGTTAACTGCCCGGTGGCTTCAGTGCTGGAGTTCCTCCAAGATCGCTTCTCTGCGGGTCTAACCCCATCCACACTCAAGGTGTACGTGGCTGCCATTACGGCTTTCCACGCTCCTATGGGTGATGGGCCTTTGGGTAGGCACCAGTTGGTTGGCACCGTGGGGCTCGGAGGATGAGGCCTGCGGCTCGTTCCAGAGTTCCGACCTGGGATCTGGCGGTGGTTCTCGAAGGGTTGGCTGAGGCCCCCTTTGAGCCATTTGAGTCGGCGGAACCAAGGAACCTGACCCGGAAGGTGGTTTTTCTCTCTGCGATTACATCGCTAAAAGAGTGGGGGACCTCCAGGCCTTGGCAATAATGCCGACTTGCCTGGAGTTCGCCCCTGGGGGAGTAAAAGCCATCTTACACCCTAGGCCGAGCTACGTGCCCAAAGTTCCATCATGGGTGGCCAGGTCTATGGTTCTTCAGGCATTTCATCCTCCGCCTCACGTGACGGCGGAAGAAGGGAGACTTCACCTGCTCTGCCCAGTTGTGCTCTCAGAGTCTATCTGGAGAAGTATCTCCCTACGGCGCCTGGCGCTAGGGTGCTCCAGTCCTAGTTGTGCCCGGTCTCCGGCTTCACACTAGGGCAGGCGCTACCCTCGGTGTGGGCTAGTGGGTACTCGTTCCCCAAATTGTCGTTCCGACGCAGTGAGAGTTCCCTCGAAAGGGAACGGCGCGGGTTATGTCTATAACCCTTGTTCCCTGAGAAGGGAACGAGCACTGCGTCACGTCACCACACCTTGGCATGCCTGGAGCGCATGCTTCAGAGCAATAGCTGCCGTTTCAATGAGCCGGCTCCCCTTTTATACTTCCGGGTATGCCGTCACAGTGACGTCATCACGCACGCCAATCGGATTGGTTTAGTTTCTATTCAGACTTCAGATTAGCTGAGGCTTAGGGAGCATCCCCAAATTGTCGTTCCGACGCAGTGCTCATTTCCCTTCTCAGGGAACAAGGGTTATAGACATAACCCAAGCCGTCTTCGCGATGAAGCATGCGCTCCAGGCGTGACAAGGTGTGATGGCGAGACGCAGTGCTCATTCCCTTTCTCAGGGAACAAGGGTTATAATCACAACCCGAGATGTTCTCTTTCGAGGGAACTCACACTGTGTCGGAACGACACCCACTAGGCCACACTGAGGGTCACACTGCATGAAAAGTGGGATTTTCGTCAGTATGTGGCACTGTAGATTGCCGTGAAACTTCAGGTTTACGACTGTGCACGGCAATTTGCAGGCAACTCCGAAAACTGCCGTAAATTGACGGAAATTGACGTGGGCCTTGCTTGGCAGTTGTCCCCCCATGACCCCCCCTCCCCTTAATTCTAGGGGAGGCTTTATCATGTAAATGAACATGCTGTGAGCTACACAAATGCAAATCAGAGTAGCAGCAGGGGGAGTTTTATCTAGGTTCTGAATTTTTTTAACTAAAACAAGTTTAAAGTTTAAGTTAAAATGTTAACTTAAATTTAAGTTAAATGTACTCGTTTTAGTTCACATTACTAAATTTTTAGGGCAACCAGTTTGCTCCAATTTTTTAAGTAGATTCAACTTGTCCGGGCTCACAGTGTAGATTAATTACTCTGTATGTCATTAGCAATAACCAATGTTATGTAAAAAAATATATATACAGGACAGCAGTTCATGTCTTCAACCTTTAGAGAGGTTATGTGATGCAACAAGACAATGAACCAAAGCACACAAATAAATCAAGTAAAGCATACAGTTTACAAACCAAAATTAATTTTTCCACCCTGCACTGTGAATGATTTTTTAAATGGCTATTAATCATAAATGTGAAAAGTACAAGTTTGTGTGTTTATAGTTAAGTCAGATTGTGTTTTTCTGTAATTGTCATTTAAATTGAGCTCACACCACATTTTATGAATTATCAATGCAGATTTTCAAGAGGTGGTTTCCTGGACAGGGTTTAAATTATGCCAAGAGTAGGCCTAATCTAGTAAATCGCGAGTTAAAAAATTGTTGCCTGGAACAAAGATTAAGCACAGATTACTAACACCTGGACTATGAGTCCTGAACTAAAATAAACTGGATTCATTTACAGTTTTATCTAATTGCTTACACACAATTTCTGAAAATATGGCTCCATTTCTTGTAACTCTACACACAAAACACACAACATGCAAAACATCAGACATCGCTTGCAAAAGCAACACTTTGTGCAAAACTATTTTAACTCTTCCAAAAATGTTGTTTTTGCATATATCTAACTACACACAAATATGCACAACTGAGGAATTTACAGTTGAACTGAAATCAGTTGAACTGAAATCAACTGAACTGAATCAACACTGAAGTCACTTGAGCTGAATATTGACACTATATTGGCTTGTTAGAGCCGGTTTACAGCAGAATTTGTTACTGAAGCTGCTATGAAACAATATATTTTGTTGTATGCATATTCTTTCTTTCTCAAACCTTAGTTTTGATTTCTAAGTGATCAATTTATGTATAAGTGTTTTCACACATGATCATTGGCTGTATGGGTCCTCAGTAAATTAATGTGGCATTTAAATGGCAAAAGTTATTCTTGTCTCTATAACTTATGGCTTCCTAAAGACACGTTATGGGTAAATAAAATATTAATAATATAAATAAAATGTATATCAAAACATATCTTAAATATAATGAAGTCATTTTATTATAGCACTCATCAGATGTTCCTGGAAACAAAACAGAGACAGAACAGTATAAACAAACTAAACACCAAATTACAAAAACATTATTATGTGAAAGTGAATAAAGTTGTGTGTGTGTGTGTGTGTGTGTGTTTTCAGTTATAAATATGTGCTGTGTAAATTAGCCTATATATACTTTTAGAAATTATATATAGCTAAATTATAATAATTGTATAATATTAAGCATTTACTTAATATACATTGTAACATCAGGCTACTTTACTCTAGCACAGTAGTCAGTTAAGCAATTAATTAATATCTTATATTAATATGTATGTAGCCTAGGCTACATCTAAAGGTAAGTCTGCTTTAAAAAAATATATATATATTACACTTCGACATGTACAGAATGTGCGCGTTAAGAAACACGTTCAAATGTGTCTTCTTAACATGTTAAAACTGTGCGTCGACTGTGTGTGTATGCCTGTTACATGACCAGAATGTGCGTGTCTACACATACAAAAGAAACACGTAAAAAATTGCTGCGTTGACGCGGACAAACAGTGCGTGTTGAAACAGTCATAAGTCACGCGTTTCGTATAAAGAG
The DNA here is from genome assembly GCA_023566225.1 of Romanogobio albipinnatus. Taxonomy (NCBI): domain Eukaryota; kingdom Metazoa; phylum Chordata; class Actinopteri; order Cypriniformes; family Gobionidae; genus Romanogobio; species Romanogobio albipinnatus. The sequence goes on along the minus strand of CM042255.1, from coordinate 18,432,527 downwards.
ATTTGGCCCCGGGCGCGTTCCATAGTAGAGCCCTAGTCCAATGACATGTGAGGTCGAGGTCATGGCCATGACGCGTAGAAGACGAGAAGACCTTTTTGTTTTTTGCTGCTTTCCTTTTTCGTGATCAACAATGACAGGACGCCGTCTTCAACTCCTGGACGCGACCAACTTTTTCGACTCATTTTCAGGAGGCTGTCTTCGTCTTCACAGCTCTGCAGGCGCTATGAACCAGAGCATGGGTAATGTAACGTTACGATTTAAAGAATATGCTTTTATTCAGCTGTATAAGGAAATGGGTGCGTTAATAGATCCGAGCTTAAAACTGCACATTTTGTTTACACAGACTATCCTCGCCTCATAACGAAGCCGTGAGCTCTTATCTGCTTGGAGCGATTTCCAAGAGTCCAGATTTAACCGCTGATCACGACGAAATTGTGTGTAAGTAACTTCTAATGTGTTTCTCATTCCTAGTTTAATCTTACCGTGACTGTTTTTATTAATACCAGTCTCATGTAATTGTTTTCCAGCTGCCTGTAAGACGTATTATGAATCGACACGCCGCAGCTTCAGATACAAACAACCTGAACTTACATAGCAGGCGGAAACTGCGAAGTTTAGCTCGAAGTTTAGAGTCGATCAAGAAGAAAAAGGGTAAGATTTATTATATTAGATCCGTTTTTTGTCAATGTGAGTATTTTTCAGGTTGCTTATTGTCTTTATGGATTGTATTACAGTTGCTGGAAGCGAGAGTGTGCTGGATGAGGTGGACAGTCGTGGAAGTCCGCGACCATTGAACTCATGTTTGACGAGGAAGACGCATTGTTGACGGGGTCCTGGATGGATTGTGCGGCCACCGCTCTCGCAGCCTGGAGCACGCTGAACTTTACATTACATTACTGCTGCACTGTACATAGTTGTGTGTTTAACAATAAAGCTCTTTCTTTGAATAAACAGCTGTGTTTTATAAATGAAGCCCTTTCTTTGAATGAACAGCTGTATGCTTATAAATGCCCTTTCTTTGAATAAACGGCACGGTCCGTATAATTTTCCCATATATTCCTTGATGGTATGAATACTTCATAGCACAATAACATTAATATAAAACAAATTATTACAACATAAATTATATATTTATTTATATTATTGGGGTTTACATTTATAATGAGCCATGGGGACCAATAATGATTGGTTTGCAGTGATCTGCCAACCAATCACGAGGGATTTTTCTTTTTTAAATGTAGTGGCTTCAGCCAATAGTGAGTGAGTAAATTCAAGTCTGGCCGTTGACTCTCTGGTTTCGCTGCTATTCATATGCAAATTAGAGGCGTCGCACCACCGCGCGGTCTCTCAGCGGGGGGCTCTCCACCTACGTCATGGTTCGTTTACGACAATTTGTGGCACAGACGAACGCGACGTTCGCTGCCTGTAAATTGTCGAAAACTGCCGAAAATTAGGGAGATTTCCGGGAGTATACAGGCGTTTACGGGGTCGAAAATCTCACTTTTCATGCAGTGTCACGCCTGCCCTAGTGTGAAGCTGGACACCAGGCACACTTAGGACTGGAGCACCCTAGCGCCGGATGTCGCAGGGAGATGCAAGCTGTAGAATCTAATGAAAGTGTGCGGGGTGGCCCACCCAGCCACCTCGCAGATCTCCTGAGGCGGAACTCCAGAAAGGAGGGCCACCAAGGAGGCCATGCCCCTGGTGGAATGAGCCCTCACGGCCATCGGTGAAGGCAAATTGCGCGGCCTGATAGGCCGTGGCTATAGCCTGGGCAATCCTGTTGCTGATTGTCTGAGTAGAAGCAGGCAGCCCTTTCTTGGGTGAACCAAAGTACACTAACAGGTGTTCTGACTTTCTCCTCTGCGTAGACTTCTCCAAGTACATTTTAAGAGCTCTGATGGGGCAGAGCAAGTGAAGTCCCCCTTCTTCCACCGTCACGTGAGGTGGAGGATGGAAAACCTGAAGATCCAACGACCTAGCCACACTAGATGGCGTAACCGCCATGGTCTGGAAGTTCCCCACTCTCCTCAGAGAAGTGATAGCCAGGAGAAAGGCCACCTTAAGGGTCAGGTTCTTTGCCTCAGCCGACTCCAGTGGCTCGAATCCCAGGTTGGAACTCTGGAGCGAGTCGCAGGCCTCATCCTCCAAGTCCCACGGAGGAACCGTACAACCAGTTGGTGCCTAACCAGAGGCCCATCACTCACAGGAGTGTGGAAAGCCCCAATGGCAGCCATGTACACCTTGAGTGTGGACGGGGTAAGACCTGCAGAGAAGCGATCTTGGAGGAACTCCAGCACTGAAGCCACTGGGCAGTTAACTGGGTCCACCTCATGCTCTCTACACCAAGACTCCCGGGAGCAGAGCGACATCTGCACCATGGTGTCCAAACCCAGCGGGACTGGATGAGTGAGAGAGAACTACAGTGGACAGTGGGACTGCTCTCGAGACGCAAACAAGTCCACTTCCACTGGTCCGAACCTCTCGCACATGGCCTCCACCACCTCTGGGTGGAGTTGCCACTCCCCGAGCCTCAGCCCCAGCCTCGACAGGACGTCTGCTCCCTGATTTTGGTCCCCGGGGACATACATCGCTCTGAGAGACGACAGTTTCCCCTAGGACCACAGGAGGATCTGATGCGCCAGTCTGCAAAAAGGGCGCAACCTCAGACCATCCTGATGATTGAGGTACGAGACTACAGACGTATTGTCTGTCCGTACCAGGACATGGTGACCGCAGAGGTCTGGGAAAAAACTCCTCAGAGCTTTGTAGACCGCCATCATCTCCAGGCAATTTATGTGCCAGGAGGAATGACGGTCCTCCAATGGACCCCTCGCATAGCGGCCTTCCATGACCGTGCCCCAACCAGTGAGGGAGGCGTCTGTTGAAAGTTTTTTAGGAAACATGACGCGCCCAACACTTGCCCTTGGGACAGAAACCAAGGTTTCTTCCATATGACTAGGGAACGAAGGCATCTGCACGTTACCCTGATCATACAGAACGGATTCTTCCTCAAGGAAAACCCCTTGGTTTTCAGCCACCACTGTAGGGGTCTCATGTGCAGCAGGCCAAAAGGTATCACGTTGGACATTGCTGCCATGAGTCCCAGCAGTCTCTGAAACTGCTTCACAGTGATGCTGTGGCTTAGCCTTACTCTGGAGACCATCGCCAGTATGGGCTCGATACGCGTGGGAGACATTTGTGCCCGCATCGTAGTCGAGTCCCATACAATCCCCAGGAACGTAGTTCTCTGCACTGGAGTCTCAGTGGAGCAAGCGCTGCATCCATGCACTTGGTAAAGGTGCGAGGGGAACGCGCTAGGCCGAATGGAAGAACCCGATATTGGTACGCTTCGCCCCCGAAAGTGTACCTCAGGAACCTCTTGTGACACGGAAGGATGGATACATGGAAGTATGCGTCTTTCAGATCTATCGTGATGAACCAGTCCTCGGACTGGATCTGACTCACGATGGTGGGAATTGTGAGCATCTTGAATCTGAATCTCCTCAGAAAACGATTCAAGTACCTCAGATCTAGAATGGCAATCCTGTTGCTGATTGTCTGAGTAGAAGCAGGCAGCCCTTTCTTGGGTGAACCAAAGTACACTAACAGGTGTTCTGACTTTCTCCTCTGCGTAGACTTCTCCAAGTACATTTTAAGAGCTCTGATGGGGCAGAGCAAGTGAAGTCCCCCTTCTTCCACCGTCACGTGAGGTGGAGGATGGAAAACCTGAAGATCCAACGACCTAGCCACACTAGATGGCGTAACCGCCATGGTCTGGAAGTTCCCCACTCTCCTCAGAGAAGTGATAGCCAGGAGAAAGGCCACCTTAAGGGTCAGGTTCTTTGCCTCAGCCGACTCCAGTGGCTCGAATCCCAGGTTGGAACTCTGGAGCGAGTCGCAGGCCTCATCCTCCAAGTCCCACGGAGGAACCGTACAACCAGTTGGTGCCTAACCAGAGGCCCATCACTCACAGGAGTGTGGAAAGCCCCAATGGCAGCCATGTACACCTTGAGTGTGGACGGGGTAAGACCTGCAGAGAAGCGATCTTGGAGGAACTCCAGCACTGAAGCCACTGGGCAGTTAACTGGGTCCACCTCATGCTCTCTACACCAAGACTCCCGGGAGCAGAGCGACATCTGCACCATGGTGTCCAAACCCAGCGGGACTGGATGAGTGAGAGAGAACTACAGTGGACAGTGGGACTGCTCTCGAGACGCAAACAAGTCCACTTCCACTGGTCCGAACCTCTCGCACATGGCCTCCACCACCTCTGGGTGGAGTTGCCACTCCCCGAGCCTCAGCCCCAGCCTCGACAGGACGTCTGCTCCCTGATTTTGGTCCCCGGGGACATACATCGCTCTGAGAGACGACAGTTTCCCCTAGGACCACAGGAGGATCTGATGCGCCAGTCTGCAAAAAGGGCGCAACCTCAGACCATCCTGATGATTGAGGTACGAGACTACAGACGTATTGTCTGTCCGTACCAGGACATGGTGACCGCAGAGGTCTGGGAAAAAACTCCTCAGAGCTTTGTAGACCGCCATCATCTCCAGGCAATTTATGTGCCAGGAGGAATGACGGTCCTCCAATGGACCCCTCGCATAGCGGCCTTCCATGACCGTGCCCCAACCAGTGAGGGAGGCGTCTGTTGAAAGTTTTTTAGGAAACATGACGCGCCCAACACTTGCCCTTGGGACAGAAACCAAGGTTTCTTCCATATGACTAGGGAACGAAGGCATCTGCACGTTACCCTGATCATACAGAACGGATTCTTCCTCAAGGAAAACCCCTTGGTTTTCAGCCACCACTGTAGGGGTCTCATGTGCAGCAGGCCAAAAGGTATCACGTTGGACATTGCTGCCATGAGTCCCAGCAGTCTCTGAAACTGCTTCACAGTGATGCTGTGGCTTAGCCTTACTCTGGAGACCATCGCCAGTATGGGCTCGATACGCGTGGGAGACATTTGTGCCCGCATCGTAGTCGAGTCCCATACAATCCCCAGGAACGTAGTTCTCTGCACTGGAGTCTCAGTGGAGCAAGCGCTGCATCCATGCACTTGGTAAAGGTGCGAGGGGAACGCGCTAGGCCGAATGGAAGAACCCGATATTGGTACGCTTCGCCCCCGAAAGTGTACCTCAGGAACCTCTTGTGACACGGAAGGATGGATACATGGAAGTATGCGTCTTTCAGATCTATCGTGATGAACCAGTCCTCGGACTGGATCTGACTCACGATGGTGGGAATTGTGAGCATCTTGAATCTGAATCTCCTCAGAAAACGATTCAAGTACCTCAGATCTAGAATGGGAAGCAACCCTCCATCCTTCTTGGGAACTATGAAGTACCGGCTGTAGAACCCGGACTCCCTGTCTGGCGGAGGAACACATTCTATGGCCTCCTTTACACACAGGGAGCGAACTTCCTGTTCCATAACCTGAACCTGCTCTGGCACCGCTGCAGTCCACACCACCCCGTTGAATTTTGGGTTGTGGGGGGGGACCACTCTTAGAAGCCCAGCCACAGATAGGACTTCTTTCCAGCAGCCTTCTTTGCCTGAAGGACGGTCCTCTGACCCCTAAAGAGGGGCTTTAGAGGTGACACTCTCTTTCTGCACTTGCCGGTACGAGGAGCTGGTGGACGGCTGAGGCTGCCCACTGGAGGCAGAGGGAGGTACTGCTTGAAGGCTGGTGACTGTTTTTTCGCCTCCTGAAATCTGTCGACAACGGAATTAATGGCGTCACAGAACAGACCAGAAGGCGAAATCGGGGAATCCAGGAGAAATGTTTTCTCTTTCTCTTTCATCCCTGACAGATTAAGCCATAAATGTCTCTCCACAGTCACCATAGAAGCCATGGAGCTACCAATGGCACGGGCCGTCTCCTTGGTGATGCGGAGAGACAAGTCAGCAGCCATTCGTAACTTAACCACGTCCACCAGAGAGGGACCTTCGCCCTCGTCTAGATCTCTTAGGAGGTCAGTCTGGTAGGCCTGCAGGATGGATAATGTGTGCAGAGCACTACCAGCACGCCCAGCCACCATATAAGCTCTGCCCACCAAAGATGAAGTGTCCCAACAGGATTTGGTGGGAAGCACCGGGGGTTTTAGGGATGTTGCAGCATCAGGAGCAAGATAGCTTGCGAACACCCGAAACATCGTCCTATAGCCAGCCTCACGCCCCCACAGAACGTTGGCATAATCCAACACTGGGGGATTGGAAACGCATGCTGAGTAAGGCTTATTCCAAGACTTACACAACTCGTTGAGGTGAGGTGGTTGAACCCGGCGTTTAAGAAAGCGTTCATCCAGCCTACTAGGTGGCTGGACTTCATGCCTTTCTTGTGGCCAATTGATGTTAAGCTTCACCACCGCACAGGTCAACACCTCAACCAGCTCCTCTTGAGTGGGTGAATGAAGCGGCGAGACATTAACCTCGACTTCACCCGCCTCGATACCAAACTCATCCAGCTCCTCAGAACCAGAGAGTAATAGCATTGGGTCCTCCACCCCGCGGGAAGATGCCGCAGCGATCTGAACTGTCAGACGAAGTCAAGTCAAGTCAACTTTATTTATATAGCGCTTTTAACAATGCAGATTGTTTCAAAGCAGCTTTACAGTGTTAAACAGGAAAATAATGCAGCATAATTTTATTCAGCCGTATAGCCATTCTGGAGAAAATGGTGATGTCATCAGTTCATTTCAATTATCATACAGTGACAGTGGGGGCTTTAGATCAGTAATTAGATCAGTAATTTAGTTTATATGGTTAATTTAGTGTAATAATTAGATTTATTTCGATGTTTAGTTGAAAAATTTAGAAATATTTAGTGTCCCCAACTGAGCAAGTCAAGCCAGAGGCAACAGTGGCAAGGAAACCAAAGCCCCATTAGGTGACCTAATGGAGAAAAATAAACCTTGGGAGAAACCAGGCTCAGTCGGGGTGCTAGTTCTCCTCTGGCCAATTAACAAACAGTGTATTATTATTATTATTATTCTGGCAACTTTACAGGTCAGAGGTCATAATAGATCGGAATATTCGAAGGACCGGAGGCAACACGCTAGAGACGGGTTTATTGAGGATGATGTTGATTAAATAATTATTAAAGTGCAATATTCGAATGATCGGAGGCAACACGCTGGAGACGGGTTTATTGCGGATGACATATCGATTTAAGTATTTTTAAATTGTAATATTCAAACAATCGCAGTTATCATGCTGGAGACGGGTTTATTGAAGATGCCGTGTCGATGAGGCAGTTTCAGGGGGAGTCTAATCACGGTCACTTCTAATCACTTCAGGGTCCTGCGTTGGTCTTCTCCAGGCGCAGGTCCACCATCTGATCTGGATACGGCCTGGATCCGGCTGACTGCAGTAAACCTCGGGACAAAACAGAGAGACTATCATTAGCGTAGATGTCATTCTTCTGATGATGTAACGAGTACATCAGGTGTTATAGGAAGTGTTCCCGGTTCCGGCTGACCTAGTTAATGCAGCCTAACAATCATTTCATTGCAAAAGTGTTTTATGTGTATGCCACAGTAAAGAGATGTGTTTTTAGTCTAGATTTAAACTGACAGAGTGTGTCTGCTTCCCGAACAATGCTAGGAAGACTGTTCCAGAGTTTAGGAGCTAAATAGGAAAAGGATCGACCGCCTGCAGTTGATTTGGATATTCTCGGTATTATCAACTGGCCAGAGTTTAGAGAGCGCAGTAGACATGATGGAGTATAATACAGGGAGTGCAGAATTATTAGGCAAATTAGTATTTTGACCACATCATCCTCGTTATGCATGTTGTCTTACTCCAAGCTGTATAGGCTGGAAAGCCTACTACCAATTAAGCATATTAGGTGATGTGCATCTCTGTAATGAGAAGGGGTGTGGTCTAATGACATCAACACCCTATATCAGGTGTGCATAATTATTAGGCAACTTCCTTTCCTTTGGCAAAATGGGTCAAAAGAAGGACTTGACAGGCTCAGAAAAGTCAAAAATAGTGAGATATATTGCAGAGGGATGCAGCAGTCTTAAAATAGCCAAGCTTCTGAAGCGTGATCATCGAACAATCAAGCGTTTCATTCAAAATAGTCAACAGGGTCGCAAGAAGCGTGTGGAAAAACCAAGGCGCAAAATAACTGCCCGTGAACTGAGAAAAGTCAAGCGTGCAGCTGCCAAGATGCCACTTGCCACCAGTTTGGCCATATTTCAGAGCTGCAACATCACTGGAGTGCCCAAAAGCACAAGGTGTGCAATACTTAGAGACATGGCCAAGGTAAGAAAGGCAGAAAGTCGACCACCACTGAACAAGACACACAAGCTGAAACGTCAAGACTGGGCCAAGAAATATCTCAAGACTGATTTTTCTGAGGTTTTATGGACTGATGAAATGAGAGTGAGTCTTGATGGGCCAGATGGATGGGCCCGTGGCTGGATTGGTAAAGGGCAGAGAGCTCCAGTCCGACTCAGACGCCAGCAAGGTGGAGGTGGAGTACTGGTTTGGGCTGGTATCATCAAAGATGAGCTTGTGGGGCCTTTTCGGGTTGAGGATGGAGTCAAGCTCAACTCCCAGTCCTACTGCCAGTTTCTGGAAGACACCTTCTTCAAGCAGTGGTACAGGAAGAAGTCTGCATCCTTCAAGAAAAACATGATTTTCATGCAGGACAATGCTCCATCACACGCGTCCAAGTACTCCACAGCGTGGCTGGCAAGAAAGGGTATAAAAGAAGAAAATCTAATGATATGGCCTCCTTGTTCACCTGATCTGAACCCCATTGAGAACCTGTGGTCCATCATCAAATGTGCGATTTACAAGGAGGGAAAACAGTACAACTTCTCTGAACAGTGTCTGGGAGGCTGTGGTTGCTGCTGCACGCAATGTTGATGGTGAACAGATCAAAACACTGACAGAATCCATGGATGGCAGGCTTTTGAGTGTCCTTGCAAAGAAAGGTGGCTATATTGGTCACTGATTTGTTTTTGTTTGGTTTTTGAATGTCAGAAATGTATATTTGTGAATGTTGAGATGTTATATTGGTTTCACTGGTAAAAATAAATAATTGAAATGGGTATAAATTTGTTTTTTGTTAAGTTGCCTAATAATTATGCACAGTAATAGTCACCTGCACACACAGATATCCCCCTAAAATAGCTAAAACTAAAAACTACTCAAAAATATTCAGCTTTGATATTAATGAGTTTGTGTTCATTGAGAACATGGTTGTTGTTTAATTATTAATGTTGTAAAATTAATCCTCAAAAATACAACTTGCCTAATAATTCTGCACTCCCTGTATATTATATATATATATATAGTTCATGACACCTTTAAGTTTATTTTTCATCTCTGTATTTTGTGTTTATTTAAAATAAGACAAATATGATATTATTAATATCTGTTATTTACCAGTTGAGATCGTTCTTTAATGCTGATCTAACCAGCAGAAGACATGAGCCGCAGTTTAAATCCCAGTTGTTCAGGCGGGGTGCGTTGTAACACTGCGTTACAATGTGCCCCTATTAGAAATATGCCATTATATTCTATACTTTTATGAATTCTTTTGAGAAACCATGAGAAAAGGGTGAATAATGACTGAAAGTTAATGTTCAGAAATTATTAAATATTATTATGTTTTTAACTATGCTGTATAGCTGTATTTAGCTATGTATTTGTTGTCAAACTCAAAAATGAGTATATTTTTGATGATTAAAAATTGCCATTATTTTATTTTAAAAAGTTTTTAAAATAAAATAAAAATAAACTAAACTAAAAATATTTTAGTTTGTCTTGGATTTTTTGTGTGTGATTATATCAGGGAAAATTTTAAGCTGTCATTTGGTCATGTTACATTGTACCCTACCTACGGGGCATGTTGTCACATTTCACTTCCATTCTTTCGGGGTAAATCAAGAAAAAAGTATACACTGTATTAATGAAACAAAACCACATAATTGTACTAGACGTGTGCAATTAATGTGGGAAAAATAAATACTCTGAACCCCAAGTGGATTTGCACAAACTGAGAAAGTCAAAAAGACTTTCTTTCTAATGTGGAGATATGGTTATATACAACAAAGCACTCTTGTACATTATTAAGAACATTATTATTTTTAACAAAATGTAATGCCATTTTTTGAATTCCACATTTTGGATTATTAGATTAAACCACAAAGTTTAGAAGTTGTGGTCAGTAGGTGTTTCAGGTACGGTGTTTACCTGGAACATGTTATTATTAGTACATATTTTATAGTTCCACTGTCCACATTTATCACAAGGTTTTTAGCTGATGTCTCCAATGCATATAATGTTATATAGGCTTTTCACACAAAGTAATAGACAAAGTAATAAAGTGTAGACCAATGTATATTTGCCATTTAAACTTTATAATTAGCACTCAAAGAAATATTGTAATATAACAACATTTTTGTAATGTAACAAAAAATCACATTGAGTTAACTTTACTTTTAAAAATAAGTTTAAACAGTCTTTGTCTTATTTCCTTGGCTTGTAAACCATATATTATGGGATTCAAGCTTGATGGAATAACATGGCGAATTATAGTAGATGCATTTTTACTTTCATTGGATACAGGGAAACGATGTATTAAAATGGTGGCGAATCCAGAAACCATCATGATCATATAAACAACCAAGTGAGTGCTGCATGTTTTTATTGCTTTGCTATTGGTTGCTTTGTTTTTGCTTTGAAAGCATACCCTTGCTATTCTGAGATATGTCAATAACACCCACCCCAATGAAGACGTTAGTAAAACCACAGTAAAAGTTAATCCATATACATTATTAATAACTGTATTTTCACAGGACAGTTTAAAAAGTGAAGCATTGTCACAAAACAGGTTTTGAATCACAGATCTGCAGTGAGACAGACGGACACTGAGGCAGATCAGAATTCCCACCAGCACTAATGCAGAACCCCAGGCTCCTGCCGACAGATTAACCATCATTTTATTGCTCATTATAGTCGGATATCGCAATGGATTGCATATGGCCACATATCTGTCAAAGGCCATGATCATTAGTATAGTGTGGGATGCTGCTCCATAGAAATGTGCAAAAAAAGCTTGCATAGCACACTCCACATATGTGATGTAGCGCTCAGAGGGGTCTGTTAAGATATGACTCATCATGCGTGGCAAAATAACAGTTGTCCCTAATAAATCATTCAGTGGCAAGTGGCCAATACAACAACGCCACTTGGCTGTCTTCCAGTGCCCTGTGTAAGTGTGAGTACCCTGTCGTAAGAATAGTACGGACAAAGGACTCCCACTTATCACAGGATTACCAAGGTACACTGGGAAGCATATTCCAGTGGAGATATGCCAAAATGCCTACCCGTGGGGAGGACTTAGAAAATACACATATGACCCGCTAAGGGCTGCATATGGAAGAACTCTAGGGTACCAGCCAGAGGGTGGACTTTTAACCCTAGGTGTGGCAGGGACTTGCCAAGGGAAAGACACCTGCTCACTGAGGAGGCTTACGGTGGAAATACTCGCGTGGGGGTCGCCGGAGGGGAACCATGCACACAGGGCACCTGGCCGGACATGAGGGTCTGGGCTCGAAAGGGCAGACTGAACTGACGTCGGCGTCAACAGTGCTGGAGGAACTCAGGGCTTTCGGGAAGCTCACCTGAGGAGAATATCGCATGTATCCAGTCCGTAGAGTGGAATGGCGAGAAAACGAAGACACCTGAGCCTGGTCCATTACCGGCCACTAGTAGAGGCAAGTACATAGTCCGACACTGGCTCCACTCAGAGATTATAGAATCTGGCAAATGTGTTCGGTGTCGCCCAGCCTGCAGCTCTGCAGATGTCTGTTAACGAGGCGCCACGCGCTAGAGCCCAAGAGGAGGCCACACTCCGGGCAGAGTGGACCCTAACCCCAAGGGGACATGGTGGACCTTGCTGCAGGTAAGCCAAAACAATGGTGTCCACTATCCAGTGAGACAACCTCTGCTTTGAGAGAGCTCTTCCCTTCCGCTCTCCACCATAACAGACAAAGAGCTGGTCTGAGGTCCTGAAACACTGCGTCCTGTCTACGTAAGCGCGGAGAGCGCGTACTGGACAGAGCAGTGCCAAGGCTGGGTCTGCCTCCTCCAAAGGCAGCGCTTGCAGGTTCACCACCTGGTCTCGGAACGAAAAATGCCTGCAGGTCCCCTACCCTCTTAACTGAGGCCAATGCGGTCAGCAGTGCCGTCTTCATTGACAGGAACTTAATATCAACCGACCGCAAAGGCTCAAAGGGAGGCCTCTGCAGAGCACTTAAAACTACTGAGAGGTCCCAAGAGGGTATGAGAGGAGAGCGAGGAGGATTCAGTCTCCTCGCTCCCCTCGGGAACCTGATGATCAGGTCGTGCTGACTTACCTTTTTGTCCCCCAAGAGATCGTGGTGGGCAGATATTGCGGCCACATACACTTTAAAGGTGGAGGGAGACAGCCTTCGCTCCAGCCCCTCTTGGAGGAACGATAGCACAGACCCGATCGGGCATTTCCAGGGGTCTTCATGGCTCTGTCCCCTCGCGTCTTTACGAAGATTGTTGAGCTGCAGAATATTCCTGCTGTCTGTGTTTTTAATGTTAATCAAACAACAAAAGACAAGGAAATCACTCACTGCTTTAGCTTTTGTAACTTTAATAACAATCTTTAATTTATACAGTCAAATATGCAATGCTATTTTACATTTGATTACTGATATTCAATTTCTGTAATGTTAGACCTACCAGAAAAACCTGAAAAGCACAGTTTATTTTATAAGTATCTTTGCTCTGATTGTATTTATTTGTGCTTTTGCATAGTTAGATTATTTGTTTTTATTTTCTTTATTTTTATTTGACATTAGACTTTTTTCCCTGAATATAGCACATACAAACTGAACCACGAGTAATTTGAACAGTTAGACCCTATAGCCTAAATATTCACATAATAAATATGTATTACAGGCCCCCACTAATTATTCTAGAAATAAGTTAATTCAACGAAGGTAACCTCTTTTGCTGTATATTTTTGATGGTTCGAATGCATACTCCTACATGTTTTACCATTTATGAACTATCATTTATGTGCCCTTTACCATCACCATTCATATCTATGCAACCAATAAATAAATTACTACTAAAGTACAAAATTATTTACAAAAAAACACATTTCTTCATGGATCTAATCACTTAATTCTTCTCTCAAAATGCAACAGATTTATGCATTTATATTTAAAATGAACAAAATTTTATTTTGGGGAGCACCCCCTAGCCTAGAGGGACCAATGTCTACCCAGCACAGTCTCACAAAATCCTGTGGGAAACAAAAATACTATATTTATAATGTAATATAAATATGAATAAATACTGCTACAGCTTCTTGTTGAGCTCAAAAGCCTTTCTACTGTTGTCAATTATGTTGGTCCATATTGTTTACAACTATATACAACTATGATGGAAAAAATCTTGCTTGCATTGCATTTACCACAACCCATGTTCTTCTACTACTGTTGAGTTATTTGTTATTTCGTATCACAAGTTGCTCATTTTTATTTCCTTTTCACTCATTATAATAAATTTTGTTATCAATAATAAACAGTATTATTACCTCCAGTGTAGGGCTATTTATACTGGTTCACTGTTTACATGTATTTAAATGTGCCACCCCTCTCTGAGTCTGTGCCCCAGCCTGGCCCCCCCACGAAAAATTGTCTAGACCTGCCCCTGCCCCCCCCCCCCCACCCCCCACCCCCCCTCTCCTCCATGGCCCTCTCCTTTTGCCAGTTACCGAGTGGATCTGGTAGGCGGACGGCGTAGCTGTGGTTTTGGGCCTGAGCTGACAGCAGAGGGCGCAGAGAAGGGCACAAACTGGAAGGGTGATAACGGCAGCAGTTAGGTTCACAATAGTGGTGAGTGGCTTCATTTTATTAGCAGAAGGGAAAATGGCACTCACCATGGGACGAGGAGGACGAATGGGACACTTGAAGATGAAGTGCTCAGAGGAACCACAGTATATGCATAGACTCTGGGTCAGCCGCCTCTGCCATTCAGTCTGGGTCAGACATGCACTTTCCAGTTGCATAGGCTCGGGGACTGGTTCAGGAGGGCTGATGGATTCTGGTCAGCGGATGGAATGAGAGTATTGTGGCTGGCCCTAGTGCTCTTCGAGACACGACTGCATACGAGTGGCGAAGTGGATGGATAGCTGGATAAAACGTTCAAGCCCGATGGTATCCTTGTATGCAGCAAGATGCAACCACACTCGGGGATCCAATCCCTGTCGATAAGTGGTCAACAGAGACTGCTCGTTCCATCCGCTGGCGGCAGCAAATGTTCTGAATTGGAGAGAATACTCATTCACAGACATATTGTTTTGTTTTAAGTGATGCTTTCCAAAGACCTCTTTGAAATGAGAGATGAAACTTGAAAGAGACTGAATTATGGGGTTATTCTGGGTCCAAAGCGTTTCAGCCCAGCGAAGCGCTTTGCCACTTAATTGTGAGAGAATGAATGATACCTTGGAGCGATCATCGGGGGACATGTGCCATTGCATCTCCAGGACCAGCGAACACTGTAGAATAAATCCGTTGCAATCCTCTGCCGAACCAGAGAAGGGCGCTCGCTGGTGGAGGTGCTGATGGACTGAAGGGCAGTGCTCGGCGGACCGCGTCCACGAGTTCCTGAAAGGGATCTGGAGTGCTCATTCTGGTGTTCAGCGGTATTGGTCCGGTCTTCTGTTACATAACAGAAGGGACGGAGACAAGAGATGCTGGTAAATGGTGTTTATTGAACAACCAGAGGAGTTGACGGCAGTGCAGATGAGTGAGCTTGGAATTGGTAAGAGTCGTCTGATGAGGATAACTGAAAGACAACGTCTTTGTACTTACAGATGCAGTGGGCTCTGGAGGATCACACAAGATGAGGGAACACGATGGAGACTTGGAGAAACACAGGAGACAGGTAAGTAGGTTTTGGCAGTCCTTAAGGTAAGCATGAAGGTAAGCTTCTTGGTGCTAACCGGACCGGACCGGACCGGACCAAGACTTAGTGCGTGAGTGTTGCTGCGTCCCAATTCGCATACTATCCATACTAAATAGTATTCAAAAATAATTAGTATGTCCCAAATCTTAGTATGTTGAAAAGAGTATTCCAAAGATTCCCGGATGGTCTACTATTTACGGTCAGAATTTTAAGTGCAGATCGATATGCACTCTAACAGCTGATATTGCCCACAACCCATAGCGAGATGGACGAGGATTCGATTAGAACTACAAACACGGATAAAAAGTGTTAAAAAACTACAAACATGACGGTTATGCGAGTCCGACGGTTAAGTAGAGAGGGTTAGATAAAGGGGTTTCACAAATGGCAGATCAACGTGCTACTACATTTCTCTCTGATACGGTAGGAAATGAAATTGAATGAGGATGATTTGAACCGTGATGATGATTGACAGGGCAGTTGAAACGGTGATAGGATGCATGTAACGAAGCGACAAGAGTCCACTAAAGATGACAAAGTAGTATGTCCCAAAGCTTGCACACTCTTCTGCTACATACTCAAAAGTATGTACTTTTTCTTCACAAAAAGACTTTTAGGTCGTAGTATAAGTAGGCGAACTGGGACGCAGCATGTGTCTTTTGTGCTGCTGGTGATTACTGTGCTGATGAGGTGCAGGTGTTCGTGATCAGTACTCTGGTGAAGGTGTGCGCTGTGATTGAGTGATGGTGGAGCCTGGCGTGTCTGTGACAAGGAGTCAGGACCAAACATATATTGTGCACAAACTTTATTAACTAAAGTGCAGACAAGACTAAAACTGACATAAAACATACATACACAAAACATACATGGCAAGAGGTAAAGTTAAAGTTGTTAGAATAATTGGGTCAGTACAGATGGATGAAGTTATGCAAAGAGTCTAAACCTGGGAGAACCACCCCTGATAAGCTCCTTTGTGGTTGCTTTGACTCCATCGAGGTTGAGGAAGTTGCACACCCCATGAATTGAGCCTGCTGGTCCAGCTTGGGGGACACATGAGGCTGTGTGCGTGGGCCTTATCTGGCCTGTTGGCCGAGATGAGATGTTGGTTCAGCCAAGAAGAAGAGAAGCAAAGAGAGAGAAAGAAGAGAGCCATCTCTCTTTTTAAGCTCTGGGAGTAGTCACAACTTCCTGAGGTAGACTTGACCAATGAGATTGTTGGGATTTTCAAGCTGGGAATTCCTTGGAGATTTTATGGCTCTTTGTTTCACGTATGAATCAATGGGTCTGTGCCCATTTATACTCTAATTAATGCAACAAACACACACTGCATCCTCTGAATAAGGGACATACATGAAAGTGTAAGTCATGAAACGAGCATTAATTTGATAGGAGACAAGACAAATATGAGGTAACATGAAATAGTAATGTAACAATGCCCGTGAAATGGGCAAGGAAGAAGACAAGGGGTTGGCTGGTTGGAAGCTCGAAACAGGTGTTTATTCTCGTTAACTCAGGTCACAGAACAAGGTGCACATTGCACAACTCAAAACAAACTTTGGTACTCATAAATATCAACGGTTTCACTTTGGCAGTTCTTCTCTGCACGTCTTCATGTCCTGTTCGAGCTCCCAGCCTGTGTGTGCATCCAGCCTAGCCTGTGTGTACATCCAGCCTAGCCTGTGTGTGCATCCAGCCTAGCCTGTGTGTGCATCCAGCCTAGCCACTAGCTGTGTCCCAATTCAGGGGCTGCATCCTTTGAAGGATGCATCCTTCGAAGGATGCAGCCTACATGGCCTTCGAAGGAGGCTCCACTGCTGTGTCCCAATTCAAGGGCTGCATCCTTTGAAGGCCGTGTCCTCTGAAGTGCGCGGCCGACGCGGCCTCCAAAGGACGCACCTAGACTCGTTTACAGTGGAAGGTATAGCGGATTGCGTCACCGCGGCGCGACGAAGGCTGTCCCAATTCGTAGGTCCTTCGAAGGCTCCTTCAAAATACGGCCTGCAAATGCGTCCTTCTTTTCCCATGAAATGAAAGATAGTTGGATGGATGCTTTGCAGCCTTGCCTACCCCAGAATTCATTGCGCGCCGCGACGTCATATTTTTGAAGAGAAATTGCCAGATTACACTTTTAAATGCAAGTATTGGGTTTCAATTTACTCCAGTAATCTAATGCATCTACTGATAAAATAAAATATTGACTAAATATGTTACCAACATACGATTTTATATAGTTTATACTACATATTTAGTGGTTTTGTTTTTAGGCAGTTGAACATAACTTTAAAGTCCAGTATAAATGTTTATTTCAGTTCTCTTCAACAGCAGCTGTCAACAGTTGCTAAATATTACTAATAATGTAACGAAATACATTTACTCTGTATTTGAGTATAATTGTGAAGTACCTCAGATTTTTATTCAACTTCATCTCAGAGGCAAATATTGTGGTTTTATGAAAAACTGACATTTTACACATAATTATTAGATTTTGATAGTAGTTATCGTTTACAAAAGAATCTAAAAATAAAATGCACTGTCTTAAATAAATATGTCTTCTAGATGAGGGATAGGCACCGTTGGTCTTGGAGGGCCGCTGTCCTGCAGAGTTCAGCTCATAGAACAGTTATGCATGTTAAAATATTTTATGGTTTGATTTGAGGATGAGTTAATTTAATTTATTCTTCCCTCTTTCTGAAAACATATTAGCTACATGGCAGCCGTCGAATAAGTCAGCACTGCAAACCTGTTGGCAGACAGTGGAATATGCACTGATCCCAGATGATGTCCCGCTGACCCAGAGAGGCTTCACCAGGCTCTCCCAGCCCAGCTCAATAAAAGACTACATAAAAACATTTTCTTCCATCTGTTTTATGTACTGTTAATTTTAAAATGTATTTTGTATTTCATTTACAAATTAATTGACATGACAAAAATAAATGTACAGAATTATTTATTTAATTTACAAATTATAACTTGCATAACAAAAATAATGTGTAGAACGATAATATTTAATTTACACATTTTAATGTACAAAACCAAAATTTTAGTTCTCAACAATCTCTCAAGAAGAGAAAACAATCAGTCCATTCCCTCCCTGCTCTCCTCTGTCTCTCTCTTCATGTCCTCCCTCAGTCTCTCCATCAGCTCATCCTCTTGGTCTCGTTTCCTCTTGGCTGGAGTTGCTCCTCCTCATCTTGCTCATCCACTGCTGAACTTGGCCCTGGTTTGTCCTCAGGGATGGAGGCAATGAGGACAGTGGGGTTGTCCCAACACCTCATTCATGAAGACAAACCATGGCCAAGTTTCCCACTCCCTCACCTGTCCCAGGACACTTTCAATCCTAAGGCAGAGGAAATAAACATGTCTGTCAATAATTAACTTGCATACATTTTTTTTTTAAGTTGTAATACGTTTTTTTTTTTTACCTGCAAGGCAGGGGTGCAATCTTAAGAAAATTAAAAAAAATATGATGCCTACAAACATACAAAATACTCCAGAAATCATATTTATAGATATTCAAATTCTATATTCTTTTTGTTGTGGGCTTTGTATAGGATAAAGCCTCCATATAGCCTACCTACACAAGAACCTATGGAAATACTACAAATAAGTCGTAGCCTACTCCAATCCACACTGGCCGAGTTTTTCGTCCCGGTAAATAAATACTCATTTGCTGCCCTCATTTTAATAAAGCTGTCTGCTACTTTATCCATAAAACAAAACGAAATATTACATCAGATCACCTAACGAATAAAGCCGTGCAGTGGTAACACAGAAATAAAGACCACCGGCTTTTAAAATGTTTCTTTGGTTATTTGAGTAAATTAAAACACAATACTTACATGTATAAGTGTATTCCTCGACCGCGAAGGATCCACTTGTCCTGGTTGGTTCTATCCTTCGCGGCCGGGGAGAAGGACGGTGGGTTGGGTTGCCAGGTCTCTGCAACAAAATTAGCCCAAAACTCCCAATGCGATTTTCTCCATCGAGCGGCCGAATTCTCCACTGGAGTTTAACGTTTGGCGATGTTGGAGCGGCGAAATCGTATTTATGAGGTAGAAACCAACCCGCGGAAATAATTTTTACCCGCGGCAACAACTTAAAAAGTAGCCTAATTCGGCTGGAAAACCGCGGACTCAACACGGGCGGCAGGCTGCATTTGAAGGCTCCTTCGAATTGGGACAGCCTTCGTCGCGCTGCGGTGACGCAATCGGCCTTCAAATGCGGCCTTTGAAGGATGCAGCCCCCGAATTGGGACACAGCCCACATGTAGCCTTCATTGGTAATTGGTAATTGAGCCACCAGGTGTGCCCTATTACCGCTCCTGTCACTTATCTCAGACTTTGCCAAGACCATAGGCAGGTAAGTTGAACTGGTTTGCTGTATCCTTATTGACGGATTAAACATTGTATTTGTTGCTAGCATTTGGTTTCAACTAACTTGAATAAACTTATGACTCATGAAAACACAAAATACACATAAAGCGGTTTCAATGTTGACTTATACGTTGCCAAGATGCTATTTGATAGGCTATAGTTTATTCTCTTCACCATGGTCAATGTATTTAGACAGGTTTTCAACCCAGTTTGATTTGTAGGCAATTTAACCATCAAAAAAATATATTTTGTTACTTTAATTTTCAAAATGAACTGTGGACTGTAAGGAACTAAATTTGTTAAAATATGCATGTAGAAATGTAAAGTAGGTCTACTAAAGTATCCCCCCCACCCCCCCCCCCACACACACACACACACACACACACACACACCACACCACACCACACACACACCACACCACACCACACCACACACACACCACACCACACCACACCACACACACACACACCACACACAGCAATACTACAAAACATGGTATTTAACAATATGATGCATTGTTGTACATTAAACAACAGTATAAAGTAGTTTCAATTTAACAACCTTTAACATATTCAAAAGTAAAATGCAACATAAACCGTAATGCAGCAGTAATATTAATGCCAAGCCATCATTGACTTCTCAATTTCTCTTTTCCTTCTTCTCCTAAATCAGACCAGACCCCTGTACTGCAGGATTAACCTGAATGTCCCACTGCTGGACAGATTTTTTAGTAATTCAGATACACGTCCTGACTTTCGGCTGAGCAGGGAGGCCCTGACAGTGCTGCTGGATCTGTTAAATGAACGTCGACATGGATGGGGTTCCACAATCGAGACCCTGGTGTTTCTTTTCTGGCTGGCATGTGGTACATCATACAGGGTGGTCTCCAGAGCATTTGACATGCCTCGTTCCACTGTCCACCGCATTGTCCACCGAGTTGCAGAAGAGGTGGTGGCCATTCGCCACCAAGTAATTCACCTCCCCAACACCCCAGAGAAGCTGGAGGCAGTTTGTCGTGGGTTTGCAGGGCTGGCAAGACACAGAGCTTTCCTGAAAGCTGCAGGAGCAATCGACGGCTGCCATGTCCGCATCAAGCCACCAAGCGGCCCTGATGGTCAGTGCTACAGGAACAGGAAACTGTTCCCGTCTATCATCCTGCAGGCAGTTTGTGACCATCAGGGCCGCTTCATTGACACCTATGTGGGCTGGCCCGGGTCAGTGCATGACGCACGAGTGCTCCGCCACAGCCCACTGTACCCTCCTCCAGGGCACTTCATCCTGGCAGACGGAGGGTACCCATGCCTCCAACGCCCACTCCCCCTCATCACTCCCTACAAGAGGCCAGTACAAGGTGTGGGAGGCCAGCGCTTCAATATTCATCATTCCAGGGCTCGCTCCATTATAGAGCGTGCTTTTGGGATGATTTAAGACCAGGTTTAGGGCCATCTTCCTGCAAGCGCTGGAGGTGCACCACTCCTTTGTACCTCACGTAAGTAAATTGAAAATACACTTGAATCTTTTTTATATATATATATATACAATTTTTTTATTTATCAATTTCAGGTCATAACAGCCTGTGCCATCCTCCATAACATCTGCCTTGAGGTTGGTGACATCATGGACCCGGAGGATGAGCACGAGGAGGATCAGGACGTGCCAGAGAATGAGGGGGAGCAGGATTTGGAGACAGTCAGTGGTGCTCCATGGCGTGACCAGCTATCTGCAGCGGTGTCTGCCCTGGAGGAGGTACCCGCTGACCATGACTATTTGTAACAGGCAAGTAAGAGAGCTATAAAGCTACAATGCCTAAGGAAAAAAAGGTGTTGCATGTTTATATTTTATGGTTTGATGTGAGTTCTTTTATTCTTCCCTCTTTCTGAAAATAGTGACATGGCAGCTGTCGATTGAGTCAGCCCTGCAAACCTGCTGGTAGACAATGCAGTGGACAGTGGAAATATGCTCTCAAACACTCAAGACACCATCCCAGATGATGTCCCACCGGCAGAGACTTTACCAGGGTCTCTATTGTGGACCATCCCATCCAGCAGCACCATCAGGGTCTCCCTGCTCAGCTGAATGAAAGCATGCATAACTTTTCCCAATCAATTTTATGTATTATTAATTTAAAGTTGTTTTTCTGTTGTTGTAAATAGTTGTTAAAATAAATCACTTATGTACAAATTAAATTTATATGGCCCAAAAAAAAATGTTTGTTTATAAATTACTCCCATTAAAAAAGTAATCAGTTTCCATATTTTTATTTCCAAATGCCAACTTGTATATATTTATAGTTAAAAAAAAAAAAATGCTACGTTTCATTTACAACACTTTTCAGAATATAAATACCACTTAATTTGCATTGCCAAAATAACATGTGCAGAGAAAAAAGTGAGAAACAAACATATACAAAATTTTAAAGTGCGTGATTTATTTTTCTATCATTCTCTCAAGGAGAGAAAAGAGTCTGTCCATCCTCTCCCTGCTCTCTTGTGCCCTCCTTGCCTCAGTTTCCCTTTGCAATGCCATGTCTTCCCTCATAAGCTCAATGAGGTCCTCCTCACAGCCTCTTTTTCGGGCTCGGGCTGGGCCTGGGGCTGGGGTCTCCTCCTCCACTGCTGAACTTGGCCCTGGTTGGTCCTCAGGGATGGAGGCAATTAGGACAGGGGGGTTGTTGGAAGGCCTCTGTCCCAAGACCTCATCCATTTGGACAAACCACGGCCAAGTTGCAGCAGTGGATTTCCCGCTCACCCCCTCACCTGTCCCAGGACACTTGCAATCCTAAGGCAGAGCAAATAGACCATGTCTTTTGTTAACAACTACAACAACACATTTCAGCAAACGGGTCAATTGACTTGCTTACTTTGTATTTTTTTTTTAAGTTGTCCCATTTCTTTTTGGCCTGCAAGGGAGTGACCTTCCCCAACAGGTCCATTTTCTCCAGAATTCTCCTAAAATAAGACAAAAAGGAAGGACTTTTGAAAAAATATTAACACAGGGGTGCAATCTTAACATTAGAAAGTTACAGTTGTTTCTATAGAAAATACTCCAGAAATTATATGCCTGGATCCTCAAGTTTGATAAAAAAATATATATATTTGTAGACATATCTTGCATGACGGCACTACAAAAAACAACAACAGCAAAGTGAAAGACTATTGCTTTATGTAGTTGTCTCATTGCCATTATTTTTATAGGGTGAGGGCTATTTTTTTGTATAACCAAGAGGCAGCTAATGGAAATATTACAAAAGGTTAATGCCTTACCGCCAGGCCACAAGGGCAGAGTTTTTGGCCCCAGTAAATAGGTGGTCATTTTCGGCCCTCAGTTTAATAAATTGAGCGGTCTGCTCCTTTGTCCCTGAAACAAAAAGTATTACAAGTTTAGCCTCAGACTACTTGACAAGAAACTGTGCAATTGTTACATTTTTAGTAACAGTTTTAGTGCTGCGGTTTTATTTACTTGTATACATTCTTAAAATTCACGGCTAAAAAAAACAAAAACAAAAAAAAAACAATTTGTGTCTTGTTTGTAGGCGTAGTTCAAACATCTGAAAATTATGAAATCAAGAAGCATTTACAAGTCTTGTTTTTGGGGAAAATCATCTAAATGGAAGTAACCAAAGGCAGTCAGTTAGACCGTTTTTATATTTTGCAATGTAATAACTTTGTTGAAATTAAACCCATAGCCTACAGCTATAGTACCCTGACTTTTGACCTAAATTGTTGTAATATTCTTGTTTTATTAAAACTACAAAAGAGTTCTGAGTATTTGTACAATGGCCATAACGGTCAAAATTTACCACACACACACTACAGACGGAATGTCGCGTATTTCAATTTGCCATTTTCCCCGCCAGTGAAGATGCGCGTCACTGATGCCTATAGCAACTTTTAGTTGTTTAAATAGGCCTATGCTATTGACCTTTGAAATATCAGCAAGAAATTGTGAGGCGCAGAGGTTTTAACCTTGCTTGTGAGCCTTGAACATGCTGGTGTCTGCATAGTGTTTACGATTCGAGGGATCTAAACATTTCCAATAAATCCAGAGCATTGTAAAGTCCAAAAGTCAAAATGCATTGAAAAAAGATGGTTCTAATCATTTCCATAATTCACAACATGTTTTTATCTAACGAAATATTCTTCTTTAATCAATATTACTTGGCATTTACAGTCAAAAACAACATTTTCACTGCAGTGAATTTTTTTTAATTTTTAATTACTCTCCCGTTTGCCATACACAAAGCGAGGCACGGAATTTTGGGCACGGTCTAGCGCGCATATTTTACTATATATAATATGCACGCTAGACCGTGCCCAAAATGTGTGCCACACACACATATACATACATATATATATTTATTACACACGTGTGTGTGGCAAACGGGAGAGCAAAGTTTTTCACATAGGCTACACACACACATTATTTATATATATTCCATGTTGTTCGATTTTATTCAAATTGAGCATTTCGTTTGAGGATTTTTACACTTTTCACGGTTATACAGTCATAAAATATGAAAGCTTAATTATAAAATCAATAGAAGCTTCGAATGTAATTATGACATAACAAAAGTAAGCCTACGAAAAAGAGCAGCTATGAACGCTCAGAATGACCGCTATGGCCATTGGAGTAGATACAAGTTCGGTAGTTAGCCTATACTGTTAAACAGAAAACAAGATTATTTTTTGCTTATTTTAAGCACCTCACTTAACTGCTTGTCTGGTAGGCCTAAATGCTCCTGAATGAAACAACTGTTTGATATTTGGAGTAGAAAATATTAAGAAAAGCATTTTGCTGCTATTACATTTAGGATTTTATTAATTTATCTCAGTTGATTGGTTTTCAATGTGGATTCAGTGCTTGGTCCATATTTATGCTTTTATCAACACTTGTTTTCGATAGCAATTTGAATGAATTAAAACACAATACTACTTACATTTATATGTGAATTCCTCAGCCACAGAAGTAGGACACGCCATTTTCTTTAAATAAAATTCCTTTTTCTTCATTGGGAATTTATGGCAGCTTGCATCCAATTAATAAAAATCATGTCGTCACCGGCGCGCTATGAATTGTGGGGTAGGGTAGGCTGCGAAGTGTCCATTTTTGTATCCTTCGTTTGCCTGAGAAACGAAGGGCGCATTTGGAGTCGCATTTTAATGACATTCCAAATTTGGGCAGCCTTCGTCGTGCCAGGATGACGTAATTGGGCTTCAAAGGGTGCAGCTTTTGAATTGGGACAGCCTTCGCAGCACTGCTGTGACGCAATCGGCCTTCAAATGCGTCCTTTGAAGGCTGCAAGGTTTGAATTGGGACAGCCTTTGTCGCTCCGCGGTGACGCAATCGGCCTTCAAATGCGACCTTTGAAGGATGCAGCCCCCCAAATTGGGACACAGCTTGTGTGTGCATCCAGCCTGTCTCTCCCCAGTCCTCTTCTTCTTCTTCTTCGTGTGGGATTCCGGCAGTGTAGACGCTACGAAGCGTATTACTGCCCTCCACAGGTCAAGATTTAAACTAGATTCTTACATACAGTCCTGTGTCAAGCAGGAATTGTAGAACTGCCTCGGAGACCAGTTTATGCTTGTCACTGTGTCCAAACAAAGATAAAACAGAAAAAGCCTCAACTCCAAGTCCGGTCAATTTAACAAAAAATCTTTTCTTTCTGCCCTATACCTTCTACATTCCAGGAAAACATGTCCTACTGTCTCCATACTCCCACATTCACACAAGCCAGAGACATGCTTTCCTACAATGCACAAATAATAATTTAACCCACAGTGCCCCAACCTCAATCTACACAGTTTAACTGAATCCCTACGTAAAAGGAAGTCACAAAGACATGTTTTCCTAACATCAGATTGTATAGAAAAATAGTGTCTTCCCCTGCTTTCCTTTTCCCACCCACTCTGCCATTCTTTTATTAAGCCCTCTTTAATTATTTCTCTCAGTTCCACTCTCCCCATTGATACATGGATATCTATTTCCCTTCCTAAACTCTCCTTTGCAATGTGGTCCGCTTGATCATTCCCCCTCACCCCACTGTGCCCAGGAACCCAGCAAAAACTGACGTTGCATACAAACCTAATCCTAAAAATAACACTCAAGATGTCATTTACAATGTCAGGTCGAGCTTTAGATTGTCCTACTCTTAAAGTTACCAGAGCAGCTGCAGAATCAGAACAGATAATAACTTCCCTAGGTCTGACTTCCTCAATCCACCATAGTGCCCATAGAATTGCCATTAACTCAGTCGTAAGTACAGAACTACCATTGGAAATGCGTCTGCCAATCCTCAGCCCTAGCTGCTCTACATACACCCCAAATCCCGCTCGTCCATTAGCTGGATCTCTAGATCCATCTGTAAAAACAATCATAGTATCCTCGCTTATTAAATTAAGATATTCAACTATTCTTGGTGTCACCTCCCACTTGTCTTTTCCTTCAAGAAAACCCAGCTCAATGTTTAGTTCAGGCAGCACCCAATAGGGCATAGGTAGCCATCTAGCATGCTCTACAATACTTCCCTGTTTCATACTCATCTTCCTAGCCCACTGATTTACTTCGGCAAAAAATATTTTATATTTATTACCTCCATCCGACTCTTGTAACAGACACCTTGCTGGGAAGGTATAATTACACCCACTAAGTTTTACCCAGTATTGTAACCCTAGCTTAATGCGCCTTAACCATAAGGGCATTTCTCCCATTTCAATGAGCAGAGCAGGGACTGGGGAGGTTCTGAAGGCCCCACAGCAAAGCCTCAAAGCCCTTGCCTGCAGCACATCTAACCTAGAAAGAACAGTTTTAGAGGCAGACCCATACACAAAGCATCCATAATCAAGAGCAGATCTGATCATGGCCTGAAAAATTAGCAGCATTGTCTCCCTATTAGCCCCCCATTCACATCCAGCCAGACTTCTCATAACATTCAGCACTTTTTCACACTTCAACACAATTTTACCTACATGCACAGCCCATGTCATACGCTCTTCAAACCAAACACCTAAAAATTTAAAAACCTTTACCTTCTCCAGAGGAGACCCATACATATACAGCCCTTGATTGGGTAACTTTCTTTTAAAACCAAACACCATATATTTAGTCTTTAAGGCAGAGATCTTGAAGCCCCATGTATTTCCCCATTCCTCTACAGACGCTAACGCTCTTTGAATCTGTTTTAAAACAAACTCTGCATTACGCCCTCTTTTCCAGATAGCCCCGTCGTCTGCAAATAAAGAAAGCCCAAATCCTATCTCTACTTTACCAAAGATATCGTTAATCATTATATTAAATAAAACTGGACTGATAACACTTCCCTGTGGGGTTCCATTTTCTATTTCCACAGTCTCTGAACTAACATTACCAACCTTTACTTGAATTGTTCTTTTCATTAAAAAATCCTTAATCCAATTAAATATTCGTCCCCTAACTCCCAAGTCAAAAATTTTAATCATTAATCCCTCCTTCCACAAAGAATCATATGCCTTCTCTATATCCAAAAATACACTCACTACTATTTCCTTATTACTAAATGCCCTTTTAATATCCTGATCTAAAACTGTAACTGACTCCATTGTTGATCTTCCATTCCTAAAACCATTCTGGACATCAACAACGAGTCCTCTGGTTTCTAAAAAATATACCAGTCTGTTGGTTACCATCCTTTCCATAATCTTACAAAGCACTGCCGTGAGTGCTATAGGTCGGTATGAGCTAGGGTCTGATGCCTCTTTACCTGACTTCAAGATTGGAACCACAACTGCATGTTTCCACTCCTTGGGCAAATAACCTTCTGCCCACACCGTATTAAACAAAGCTAAGATTTCTTCAAGTACATTATCCTCCAGATGTTTAAATAACTCATAAGACAACCCATCTCTCCCTGGAGTAGTATTTGACCCGGACATAATTGCATCCTTCAACTCTTTCAAAGTAAAAAATAGATTAATAGGATTATCATTTTCTAAATTCCTCTCCAACTTCCACTGGTTATTTGCCATCAGTTCATCCCTTTTCCTACCCCTTTCAACCCCCATTCTCTCTGATCTATGCACTGCTTGAAAGCTATCTACACACATGTCTGCTTTTTCCTTATTAGAAACTGCTACCACCTCACCCTTCTGTAATACTGGTATCGATTTTCTTTTATATACCCCTGACATTCTACGTACAGCTGACCACAAATGCCTCACTGGAGTCTCAGGGCCTAGCGTCCCACAAAACTTCCTCCAACTATTTCTCTTTGCATCCTTTATAACTCTTCTTGCTACTGCCCTTAGACGCTTGTACTCTATTGCATTAACCAACATTGGATACTTTCTTAATCTTCTATATGCTTTGTTCCTCCTTCTAACAACTTCATCACATTCTTTATTCCACCAAGGAACCAGTATACGTGACCTTGGTTCCTGCTTCACAGGAATAGTATAGCTAGCAGCCTCATGTACCATGAGACTAATTGAAGTGTTCCAATTGTCTACAGAACCCTCACTATCCACATTTCCTAATAAGCTTTGAGCTTTCTCCTGGAATTCATCCCATTTAGCCTGAGAAAAATTATATCTAGGGACTCTCTTTTCAACTTCCTTTCTCAAATTCCTACCAAACTTGCATAAAATTGGACAGTGATCACTACCCATTGTATATGAATCTATAACATCCCATTCACCTATTCTAGCTAGGTTTGAAGAAGAAATTGATAAATCTATATGGCTGCCTGTATTTCTAATAATATCATACCTTGTCGGCCTACCATCATTTAGCACTACCAACTCATATTTATCTAAAAATTCTTCTACTATAACACCATTTTTATCCCTGTGATCACTACCCCATATTGGATTATGTGCATTAAAATCTCCAATCCATATTACCGGACATTTTACCTTATCCATTATTTCATCAAAATCTGACAATATCAAAGCTTGACAGGGGTTATAAAAATTTAAAACAGTAATAGAACCGTGACTACTCCAAACCTCCACCGCCAAACACTCAAGATTACAATTAATGTCAATTTTCCTATACTGCACCCCAGTCTTAATAAAAGTTGCACAACCCCCACCTGATCTATCTGACCTGTCTAATCTCAAACATTCATAACCTGAAATCACATAATCCAAACAGGGCTTTAACCACGTCTCCTGAATACATATCAATTCTGGCGCTTCTTTAAATTCATCAACAAACCTTTTTAACTCCTGACCATTTCCAATCAGACTCCGGGCATTCCATTGAAGAATATACCACATTAAAATATTAACAAGGGCCCTCATTATCTACCTCACTAACATCCTCCATACTACTAGCCCTTGACAACTGTGATCTTTCCATATACTGACTCTCCATCATATATTGATGTAACTTTTCTGGCAACTGCTTTATACTGAGGTACCTTTCAGCTGCCTCCACCACTAACCTGATAACATCTGAACGGTTAGTTGCTTTCTTAGCTCCCACCAACACATCAGAAATAAAAGACAGAAAAGACTCCTTGTTGAAAATCAACATGTCAGATTGAAATGCAGCCGGCAGATTTAGCTCAGTGAGTTGGCGTCCAATCACCACCCTGTCCCCAGAATTTCCATTTCCACCTTCTCTAGCCACTCTTTGAACTGCCTCTGCATACGATACTTTATTCTGGTCCTTCACAGCCTGCACCCTCTTAGCCTGAATAAATAGTTCACAACCATGAAACCCTGCTGCATGGTCCCCATTACAGTTAGGGCATTTGGGAGTCTCTGCTTTGCAATTTTGTATTACATGATCTCCACCACATTTTGCACACTTTCTTTTACCCTGACAAGACCCAGCGATATGTCCAAACCTCTGACAATTATAACAACGCAACGGTGGTCTAATGTACTCCCTCACATGATATGCCATACTCCCAAGAAAAACTTTCTGTGGCAGAGCACCATCTTTAAAAGTTAACAGGACCGGCGGATCCCCACCTCCATCCCTACCCTTAAATCTTACCACATCAGTAACTTGGGCCCCCTGAACATTATCTAAGATTTCCTTCTCAGATAAGCCTGCAAACATTCCAAACAAACCACTCCTTTGACTCCTTGCGGTCTTCCTCTAGGGATTAAAGTCTCCACCTTGACCACCAACTTCCCCACGCCTCTAGCATCATCATACTGTTTTCTATTTTTGCAACAAACTCTTAACATTCCATTGTACAAAATCTTGGCCTGAAAATCCTTACCTATCTGACTCTCCAAAGCATTGGTAACCTTTAATGGGTTCACTGCTCTAAATCCTGCATCTCCATTAGTTCCCTTAACTTTAAACAGCACAACAAACTCTTCACTATTTCCAGTTCTCCTAACTTTATTTCCTTCATCTCCAGAGATTTCTGGTCTTTCACTTGATGCCTCCCTCTTTGAACCCCCCTTTTCCCTAAACACCTTTTGCCACCCACCACCCTCAGCCCCACCACTCCCTGAAGCCATGGGCCTCAAATACCCCCTCCTTCCCTAACACTAATCTAATTATATTAATACTATACCTGCTACTATTGATGAAATAAAAAGGAGGAAAGAGAAGAGAAAACAAAAACAAAGCAAAGCAAAACAAGGACTTTTCCAGTTTAAGACACAAACTGATCACCCACCTCCCGTTTGTGAGTCACTCTAGCAGCCCCCCCTCCCCAGTCCTCATTTCCTGTGTGGCTTTTAACCTTTCTCTCCATGCCAATTACTGAAACAAGAGACAGGTGTTAATCATTTGCACTTGATTCACTTACATGCCGCTCGTCTTCTGACTCTCTCTCCCGTCACAGACCTCGCTAAACCACGCCCCCCTCACCACAAGTAAGCTTTTCATAAGAAATGCATAAACGAAATAACATACAAGGGACATTTTACAAGACAGTTATATGCGTACATATTTATAATATTGTTTGTCTATAACTTGAGGCAAAAGCATACCAGATAGCATTGTTACATTGAGTCAATGTTGAAATTCCATCAGAATCATCAATTTGGTTGGGGTTGAAATTTCTATGCTAAGTAATATTGGATCAATGTTGAAAATTCGATGCTAAAAAAATATTGGACCAATGTTGAAAATTCAATGCTAATTAATATTGGGTCAATGTTGATAATTCCATGCTTTTCAGTGTTGAAAAGACAAACATTGAATCAATTTAAATTTTTGGTCTTAATTCTCCACTGGTGAGGTTTACTGTCAATCTATCGTCTCGGTTACGTATGTAACCCTCGTTCCCATTCAGTCGGTCACTCTCGACGCCACGTCGGAGTACCGACGAATAGGAATCTCGCTCGCGAGAGCCAATCTACTTCGAGTGTAACTAAAACGAGCCAATGCACATTGGCATGCAATGATTGCACCAGGTGTTCATGCCACGCCGTGCGGGTATAAATGAGACACAGGTGATTGCATCAAATCAGCCTTTTGCTGAGGAGCCGGGTAGGTAGACAGGCACCCCAGCAGGGTACAGAGGACATGGCGACGGGACGTGGCGTCTCCGTTCCCTCCTTCAGGGAACGAGGGTTACATACGTAACCGAGACGTTCCCATTCAGTCGGTCACTCTCGACGCCACGTCGGAGTACCGACGAATAGGAATCCCTACCAAAGCGCCATGGCTTCTGCCCCCATCCAGTGCCCTGTGTGAGCCACCTGAGCTCTCTTACCTGATGAGACGGGGCTCACACCGGGAAGTCCATCACCGCTGTTCCGCATGACCCGCTCAGTGATTATTGGATAACACTGGGAAAGCGTGCCCTAGAGAAGGGAACGCTGCGGAGCCCACATCGTACCCCGAAGGAGTTATGTGGAGTACAATGCTGAGCCGTAGCCCGCCAGGAGAAGGGGGCTCAGTCCCACTGCAGGGAAGGCTCTTCCAAGGGAAAGACACGGGCTTCCCGTAGGAGCGACCGTGGAAGACAATATGGGATCCCCGCAGGGTCACTCATATGGCCCAAGCCCAATACCGGTTCTCAAGGATTCAGCGGCAAGGGGCCTGATGCCAGACATTCCGCCACGTCGAGGGCGGTGGAGGACTCACAGAGTTTGCTTCTGGAGAATATAAGCGCCGTAGCGCAGCAAGCCGACAAGAGCCGGGGCCTCTCAGTGCTTCTACCCGTTTGAGGTGAGAACACAGGAGGAGACCGGCTCTACACGTAGGCTATAGAATCTAGCGAACGTGTTGGGTGTCGCCCAGCCCGCAGCTCTACAGATGTCTGACAGCAAGGCGCCACGTGTCAGCGCCCAGGAGGATGCAACACTTCTAGTAGATTGTGCTCGCACCCTGAGCGGACAGGGCACACCTTGTGCTTGGTAAGCCAAGGTGATGGCATCCACTATCCAGTGGGCCATCCTCTGCTTGGAGACAGCCTTTCCCTTCTGCTGGCCTCCGTGACAGACAAAGAGCTGATCTGAGGTTCTGAAGCTTTGAGATCTATCCACGTAAACCCGCAGAGCACGGACGGGACAGAGCAAAGCTAGGGCTGGGTCTGCCTCCTCCGGGGGCAGCGCTTGCAGGTTCACCACCTGGTCCCTGAAGGGAGTGGTAGGAACCTTTGGCACATAGCCAGGCCGGGGTCTCAACACCACGTGGGTATCACCCGGCCCGAACTCTAGGCACGATTCGTCGACCGAAAATGCCTGCAGGTCCCCTACCCTCTTGATGGAGGCCAATGCAGCCAACAGCAAAGTCTTCATTGACAGAATCTTTAGCTCTGCTGACTGCAAAGGCTCAAATGGGGCATTCTGAAGTGCTCGGAGCACCAGAGCAAGATCCCAAGAGGGTATGGAGGGGGGGCGAGGAGGATTTAACCGTCTCGCCCCCCTAAGGAACCTGACGACCAGGTCGTGCTTCCCAACCGTCTTACCTTCTACATGGTCGTGATAGGCGGATATTGCAGCAACATAAACCTTGAGGGTGGAGGGCGACAGCCTACGCTCCAACCCCTGTTGCAGGAAGGAAAGCACAGACGCGATCGAACATCTTCGGGGGTCTTCTCGGCGAGAAGAACACCACTCGACGAACAGGTTCCACTTCAAGGCGTAAGCCTGTCTTGTAGACGGTGCTCGTGCCGAAGTGATGGTGTTAACTACCTCTTGGGGTAAGTCACCTAGAACCTCCGCGTCCCGTCCAGGGGCCAGACATGAAGCTTCCACAGGTCTGGACGCGGGTGCCAAAGGGTGCCCCGTCTCTGAGTCAGAAGGTCCTTCCTCAGAGGAATCGGCCAAGGAGGGGCTGTCGCGAGGAGCATAAGTTCTGGAAACCAGGTCCGGTTGGGCCAGTACGGCGCCACCAGCAGGACCTGCTCCTCGTCCTCCCTGACCTTGCACAGAGTCTGTGCAAGTAGGCTCACTGGGGGAAACGCATATTTGCGCAGCCCCTGGGGCCAGCTGTGAGCCAGGGCATCCGTGCCGAGTGTACCCTCGGTCAGCGAATAGAACCACTGGCAGTGGGACGTTTCTGGGGAGGCAAACAGGTCGACCTGTGCCACCCCGAACTGTCTCCAAATCAGCTGAACCACCTGGGGGTGGAGTCGCCACTCGCCTGGGAGCGCAGCTCGTGAAAGCTCGTCGGCCACACGGTTGTGCACACCAGGGACATGAATGGCCCGAAGCGACCTCAGACACTTCTGACTCCAGAGGAGGAGATGGCGGGCGAGCTGCGACATGCGACGGGAGCGCAGACCACCTTGTCGGTTGATATACGCAGCGGTCGCAGTGTTGTCCGTGCGGACCAGTACATCTTTGCCCCGTAACCGCGCTTTGAGGCGGCTCAGAGCAAGATGCACTGCTAGCAACTCGAGGCAATTGATATGCCAATGCAGGTGCGGGCCCGTCCAAACCCCTGACACTGCATGCCCGTTGTACGTGGCTCCCCAGCCCATGGCAGAGGCATCCGTGAAAACCACAGCGTGCCTGGACACCTGTTCCAGGGGCACTCCGGCCCGAAGGAACGAGGGGTCTGACCATGGACTGAAGGACTGGCGGCAGGCCGGTGTGATGCTCACCCGGTGAGTGCCGTGTTGCCACGCCCATCTCGGGACTCGGCCGTGTAGCCAATGCTGAAGCGGTCTCATATGAAGCAGGCCGAGCGGTGTTACTGCCGCAGCGGCCGCCATGTGCCCCAGGAGCCTCTGAAACTGTTTCAGTGGAACCGCCATCCTGCCTTGAAACGTGTTCAGGCAGCTCAGCATCGACTGGACACGCTCCTCCGTGAGGCGCGCTGTCTTTTCGACCGAATCCAACTCCATACCGAGAAAAGAGATCCTCTGCACGGGGGCGAGTTTGCTCTTTTCCCAGTTGACCCGAAGACCCAACTGGCTGAGGTGTCTGAGCACCAGGTCCCTGTGTTCGCACAACTGATCCTTGGACTGTGCTAGAATGAGCCAGTCGTCGAGATAGTTGAGGATGCGAACGCCCTGTTCTCTCATGGGCACAAGGGCCCCCTCCGTGACTTTCGTGAAGACACCGGGGGACAGGGACAGCCCGAAGGGCAGGACTCTGTACTGATATGCTCGACCCTCGAACGCAAAGCGCAGAAACGGCCTGTGTCGAGGAAGAATCGAGACATGAAAGTACGCGTCCTTCAGGTCGATCGCTGCAAACCATTCTTGGGGACGGATGCATTCGAAAATGCGTTTCTGCGTGAGCATCTTGAACGGTAGCTTGTGGAGGCTCCGATTCAGGACTCGCAGGTCCAAGATTGGCCGTAACCCACCGGTTTTCTTGGGTACAATGAAGTACGGGCTGTAGAAGCCGGTCTTCATATCGGCTGGAGGGACCGGCTCTATCGCGTCCTTCACCAGTAGGACAGCGATTTCCGCACGCAGGACATGGGCATCTGCAGCATTCACCGAGGTGAGAGTGTGCTGTGCAACACTTACCTGATTCCACAGGTGGGCAGGAGGAACGTGAGGAGGTCGTCCACTGCTGCCCGCTGGCGAAGGGGGAGGATGAGTGTGGTCCGGCGTTTGACCGGCCACAACTCTCCGAGCCCCCTGACGACCCAGGAATGGAGGAAACTGCTCTTTTATTGAAAATTTGGGTACCGCTGGGGCTGAGCCCAGCGGCGGAACAGAAACAAAACGGAACACAAAATTCTCCTCCCGGCCCTCCTCCGGGGGATGGAGCGGTGCGGTCACCGTCTCCAGAAGAGCAGTCCTCCCCATATCCGGGTCGCCCGTCTCAGGGCCACTTGCCCTTGCCCTTGCCTTTGCCACCTCTCTTGGCAGGAGCCTGGACGGGCTGGGCGGCCTGCTTGCGCCCGGCTCCACGACATCACTTGGGTGGAGGCTGCTGCTGCGACGCGGGAGCGGAGGCAGATGCAGGCGGCCGCCCTCGGCGACGAGCAGACTGAGGTTCTGCCGGCGGCGGGGTGGAGACAGCAGCTGACCGCCGTGGCAGGATGTGACTGATGGCCTCAGTCTGCTTCTGTGCGGCCGAGAACTGCTGGGCGAAGTTCTGGACCGCGTCGCCGAAGAGGCCGGTCTGGGAGACGGGGGAGTTAAGGAACCTGATCTTGTCGGTCTCCCTCATGTCTGCCAGACACAGCCAGAGATGGCGTTCCTGGACCACCATAGTGGACATCGCACGACCCACGGCCCGCGCCGTAACCTTCGTCGCACGAAGCGTGAGGTCCGTTGCGGTTCTCAGTTCTTGAAGAACTGCGGGATCGTGACCACCCTCGTGCAGGTTCTTCAGTGCCTGGGCCTGATGAACCTGCAACAACGCCATAGCGTGTAAGGCGGAGCCTGCCTCTCCACAAGCCTGGTAGGCCTTTCCGATCAGATCGGACGAGTACCTACAGGCTCGGGAGGGGAGACACGGGTTCCCCCTGGATGTGGAGTTAGGGCACAGTTGCATAGCAACGGCCCGTTCCACGGGAGGAACCTGCGTGTAACCCTTCGCAGGTCCGCCATCGAGGGTGGTGAGGGAGGAGGATCCACTGGGCCGGTTTCGGGCAGTAAAAGGTGCCGTCCACGACCTAGTGAGCTCCTCGTGCACCTCCGGGAAGAAAGGAACCGGGGTGGGGCGCTGAGAACCAGCACGGGCCACCCCGAGAAACCAATCATCCAACCTTGAAGGTTCGGGACACGGTGGAGGGTTCCACACAAGCCCGATCTTCTCGGCGGCCCGGGAAAGCATGGCCATCATCTCCGGATCCGTATCGGGCACAGCGGATCTTCCCGAAGGAGCCCCCTGCACCGACACGTCATCTCCAGAGAAGTCTGACCCTCCCTCCGATGCAGCGATGGACATCTGATCATCAGGGGGAGCCCCGAAGGATACGGATGGTGCACATCTCGAGGACGGCCCACCACGTTCCGACGGCAGCTCTACTGGCTGCGGAGTGCGTGAGGGATGAGGGTTCCCCGGGGGTTGGTTCCCTGGGGGAAGCGCGCTCACCGTAACCCTCAGAACATGACCGAGATGGTCATGTTCCCGCAGTGAGAACATGAGTCATCCACCAACGCTGCCTCAGCGTGCTGAACGCCCAAACACGAGATACAGCGCTGGTGACCATCCCTTGGTGACAGGTAACCACCGCATCCAGAAACACACAGATAGAATGTCATCTTGAAAAAGACGCAAGCTCTATCTGTGTTTGCTCTTTCAGAAGGACGCTCTCCTTGGTGCTGAAGCACGCAGGGGGCGGGGTCGCGGCGACACAGTCAGGGGGTGGGTGCAGCCTGACGTGCGCGCTCTCTCACACGAAGGCGCTCTCTTACCAGCCGTAAGAACGGCTTTTCAGCGCTCTCCACCTAGCGCACCGAACCAGCTGTGAGAACAGCCTTTGTGATTGCTCTAAACAAACAACACAGAGAGATGATCCGAAAACCACGCGACCGCTGCTGTGCCGTCACACCAACACCGACTGAAGAGATCGCTTCCGAAAGGCGGCTTCCGTCTTCAGTCAGGACTGCGAAGTAGTGAGTGATATCTGGCGTTACCATCTACCACCCGGCTCCGAAGCAAAAGGTTGATTTGATGCAATCACCTGTGTCTCATTTATACCCGCACGGCGTGGCATGAACACCTGGTGCAATCATTGCATGCCAATGTGCATTGGCTCGTTTTAGTTACACTCGAAGTAGATTGGCTCTCGCGAGCGAGATTCCTATTCGTCGGTACTCCGACGTGGCGTCGAGAGTGACCGACTGAATGGGAACTGTCCCATCATTCAACATGTTAGAGCAAATCCAAATCAATTGGATACATTTCTGTGAAATGTGAGCACATTCATTATCCTCAAAGGATCCCCGCCAACGAGTGTGTGGATTAACAAAGAACTCCTACCATAAATTGAACTCAATGGGATGAACCAGTTGATTATTATTAGTATTATTAATATTAATTAGGGATTAGATTAGATTAGATTAGATTAAACTTTATTGTCATTACACAAGTACAAGTACAAGGCAACGAAATGCAGTTTAGGTCTAACCAGAAGTGCAATAGCAGCAAGTGCAGGATATATACAATGGTTGCGTAAGTGCAGGGCATAAAAATGTACTGAATATGTATAAATATGTATAAGTAGAGAGATGGTTATTACTATAAACAGAACTGAATTTACAGATGAATATATACAGTGAATAAATATAAATATACAGATGGCTATTACTATAAACAGAATGTAAACAGAATGTACAGGTGAATATGTACTATGAATATAATATACAGATGGCTATTACTTTGAACAGAATTTTACAGATAGAGGTATTCAATAATATGTTAGGCTAATATGAGGAATATAGCAGTGGATTAAGTTAGTGCAATAAATTATGGACAGAGCTATCCGAAAGAAAGTGTAAAAGTGCAGTGGAAAGTGGTTGCATATTACAGTTAGAAGTACGGTGCAAAATGCAAATGTAAACATTGTTACTGTAAATACAGTCGGCAGTGCAAATTAGCATATTCCAGTTAAGGCGAGACACTACAGGTGAATAGGGATTTTTTTTTAATTACAATATATCACTGTAAAACTTCTCCAGTTTATTACTGGCATAAACATAAGAAAAAAATGAATTACAAGTTTTGTGTAAATTAATGTTTTAATATGCAAATGAGGCCTTATATACTTAAATATACGCTCATTTGCATACTTTTCCAAAAACAAAATCTGGAAATTGGAAAGGACCATGTTTAAAATTCTTGGTTCTATTTGTTGACATGTTAGATGAGAGGGCTTTTACAGAGGGGATTCTGGATATCTTATTTTGTGCTTTAGTAAATTAGAGAATACTGACAATAGCCTTAAAAAATCAATTGTCGCCATGTTTTTTGGAGTTAAAGGACCTATAACTCAGGATAGGAATGATATATCAACAAATCCCTCTGTAAAAGCCTTCAGAATATAGTTCAGTATAAGACTGCTAAAGATGGTGCTTGTAGGTGCTCCTGAAGTGGATATATCTATATCTGAGTGTGAGAAAAAACTAATTCTGAGAAAACGGCCTTTAAAGTTTTATACTGTATAACTGCATACATTTCTATAAAACCCCCAACCTACAAACAAAATATATATTCAGTTAATTAATATCAGTAGTGTATAATATTTAAAACACGTGGAAATTGATAAATGAATAAATTATTAATAGCAATAGCTATTAGAGAACTACCTTAAGAGAACTACCTTAACAAACACCAGTCACAAAAACTGCAGATGAACTGTCCCTGTTTGTTGCATAGGTCCATCTATAACTATTTGAATCTAATTCTGACGGGGTTTCGTCGTCTAATCTGTTGTTGTTTACTTTCTTTTTACTTGCTCTTGCTACTTGGTCTTTTCTGTGAGCGTTTATGAGCCGATTTCAGCGTTGTCTGCACTTTCTCTCAAGCAGAGAATACACAAGCAAGCGGCAGTGCGTGAGAAATTCACATGGAATCAGATGTGGTGTTCGGCTGCAAACTTTCGCGGTTGGTTAGTTCTACAAAGGAAATATCCATATTTGGATTAGACAGTGCTGTGTGTGAGACTGTGAGCTTTATAATGAGACCAAGCATGACATGTTTCTGTGAATGGAGACGGCACGAGAGATCGCGCTAGAATAACTTTTGATGATTTCGGGTAGAAATCTAAAGGCGCACGGTGACAAAATATAATGAAATAACCAACTTAATGTGTAATGTTGACATTTGTTTTATTTTGACATGAAAGCTTACATGTTAAGGGAGCAAACTGGCCCAAAATCTCAAAATTGACCACTGCATGAAAAAACGATGTTTTCACCTGCCGTGTCTCGCCTTAAGATATGGTGGTGCAAAATGCATAAGTAAACAGTTGTTACTGTAATAAACAGTCAGTAGTGCAAATAACAAAGTGAATGTAGGTGTGAGGTAGGAGAGTTTGCAGTTTATGAGGGAAGTGGATCAACGGTGGTTTGAGTTCAGTAAAGAGACAGCTCTGGGGAAAAAACTGTTCTTAAGTCTGCTGGTCCTGGTCCGGAGGATCCTGAAACGCCTGCCGGAGGGCAGGAGAGAAAACAGTCTGTGGGCCGGGTGAGAGGAGTCCTTGAGGATGCTGCGAGCTCGATGCAGGCAGCGTTTCCTCTGGATGTGCTCGATGGCAGGTAGTGGAGTCCCTGTGATGCGCTGGGCAGTTTTCACCACCCGCTGCAGTGCCTTGCGCTCCGCAACAGAGCAGCTCCCATACCATACTGCCACACAGTTGGTCAGGATGCTTTCTATTGCGCAGCGATAGAAGTTCACCATGCACCGGATGCACCGATATGAACATTTTGGCCGTTACGATAACCAATAATTCTTTATATTTGAAAGCCGATAACCAATATATTGTCCGATAAATCTAAATACGAATTTTAATAAACTTTGAGAGCCTGATTACAAAATGCAAAAGGCTCACCATTAAAAGCCATGTCCCAAACACTTCAACATAAATCAAACCTATACACTACAGTAGCCTATTTGAACCAGTGTAAGATTCCTTACCTTTTCAAATGGATTTTACACTCCTATGGCCAACTTACTTTATAAAAAAAAATGGTAACACTTTACAATAAGGTTTAATTTTTGTTAGCGTTAGTTAACCAACAATGAATGAACAATACTTCAACAGGATTTATTCATTTTAGTTCATGTTAATCTCAATATTTTCAGATCCAAAGTTGTGTCTTTTAACATTAGGTAATGCACTGTGAATGGACTGTTAATAAACACAAACATTTTATTACTAACATAAACAAAGGTTATTTCTCTCTGTTTGTTCGTGTTAGTTAATGCTGTTGTGTCTGCAGAAGTATTGTGTAGCCACTAGATGGCAGTAAAGGGAAGAAAGAGGGGAAAAGAAAGAGTAAAGGAAGAGACTAGACACTCGTGCCTGTGTTTGCTTCTTTATTTTATTACAATACGTACAATCAGGACCAATCGGTTCCACATCAAAAAAGCCCACCAAACCCTTATTGACTAGTACACAGTAAGAATCTCCCGACCAAACACTCTTATCTTTCTCCTTTATGTTCTCAGGTTCCAGTAAGAAATGGAAAGTTTCCATGGACGCAGCTCAAGGGGAAGTTCCTTACAGCTTGAAAGAGTGGAACGTTTCCGTGCAGTATGAAAGAGTGGAAGTTCCACGCAGTACGAAAGAGTAGAAAGTTTCCACGCAACGTGAAAGAGTAGAAGTTGCACGCAGCGCGAAAGAGTGGAAGTTCCACGCAGCGCGAAAGAGTGGAAGTTCCACGCAGCGCGAAAGAGTGGAAAGTACGAAAGAGTGTAAAGTTTCCACGCAGCGCGAAAGAGTGTAAAGTTTCAACGCAGTACGCAAGAGTGGAAAGTTTCCACGCAGCGCGAAAGAGTGGAAGTTCCACGCAGCGTGAAAGAGTGGAAAGTACGAAAGAGTGTAAAGTTTCCATGCAGCGCGAAAGAGTGTAAAGTTTCAACGCAGCGCGAAAGAGTGGAAGTTCCACGCAGCGCGAAAGAGTGTAAAGTACGAAAGAGTGTAAAGTTTCCACGCAGCGCGAAAGAGTGGAAAGTACGAAAGAGTGGAAAGTTTCCACGCAGCGCGAAAGAGTGTAAAGTTTCCACGCAGCGCGAAAGAGTGGAAAGTACGAAAGAGTGTAAAGTTTCCACGTAGCACGAAAGAGTGGAAAGTTTCCACGCAGCACGAAAGAGTGGAAAGTTTCCACGCAGCACGAAAGAGTGGAAAGTTTCCACGCAGCACGAAAGAGTGGAAAGTTTCCACGCAGCCAGAAAGTGCAAAGTTTCCACGCAGCCAGAAAGTGCAAAGTTTCCACGCAGCCAGAAAGTGGAAAGTTTCCACGCAGCCAGAAAGTGGAAAGTTTCCACGCAGCCAGAAAGTGGAAAGTTTCCACGCTGCCAGAAAGTGGAAAGTTTCCACGCTGCCAGAAAGTGGAAAGTTTCCACGCAGCCAGAAAGTGGAAAGTTTCCACGCAGCCAGAAAGTGGAAAGTTTCCACGCAGCCAGAAAGTGGAAAGTTTCCACGCAGCCAGAAAGTGGAAAGTTTCCACGCAGCCAGAAAGTGGAAAGTTTCCACGCAGCCAGAAGTGGAAAGTTTCCACGCTGCCAGAAAGTGGAAAGTTTCCACGAAGCCAGAAAGTGGAAAGCAGCCAGAAAGTGGAAAGTCTTCCACGCAGCCAGAAAGTGGAAAGCCTTCCACGCAGCCAGAAAGTGGAAAGCCTTCCACGCAGCCAGAAAGTGGAAAGCCTTCCACGCAGCCAGAAGTGGAAAGCCTTCCACGCAGCCAAAAAAGTGGCACGTTTCCAGGCAATAAATCAGCGCACGCAGGAAATCAGCAAAAAGTTCCCACGCAGTAAAAAGTGGCACATTTCCACGCAGTAAACCAACAGAACGTTTCCACAAAGCAGGGAAGTGGAAAGTTCCACGCAAGAAGTCAGTGGAAGTTTCCACAGAGCAAAGCAGTACGTTCCTCGCAGTGAATCAGTGAACGTTCCCACGCAGTAAGGCAGCGGAAATTTCCACACAGTGAAAAGTGGATCAGTTTCAACACAACAAGGAAGGATAAAAAATTCACACAGCGAGAAGTGGGCAGTTTTCTACACAGCAAAGAAAGGTCGGTCTCCCACGTACAAGACCACACCCGGCTCTCACCAAGAACCGTGCGATTCCTGAACCAACAGGGCCGCCCATCCGTGACACAAGCCGCTCACGGGCCCTCCCGGTCAAACAACCAGGCCCCTCTCTCATGCCAGCCGCCAAGCTCGGCACTTCTTGGGGGGTAATTAGCAGGCGGCTGTCCTATGCTTACTAGCTTTTTGGGGGGTACTCTGGGTTCGGGCCGAAGTCCGAGCTCGAAGCCCTCCCCCCCGGACAGCACGCCAAATATGCAATTCAATTAACTCTCTACAAATTATATGTAAGTGTGAACTCGTGAAATGCTGTTTCACTAAACGAGGTTCGGGAGGAACATGTCAGATAATTGACACAGGTGGAGAGTACTCAGCTAATCAACAAAGAGGTATATATACGCAGCCGTCCTACCTCCATTTTGTTGACAGTTTTTTCAGCATCCCTCCACCACCCCTTCTCCACATCTTGCCCTATCT
This sequence comes from Romanogobio albipinnatus, assembly GCA_023566225.1. Lineage (NCBI taxonomy): Eukaryota > Metazoa > Chordata > Actinopteri > Cypriniformes > Gobionidae > Romanogobio > Romanogobio albipinnatus. The sequence goes on along the minus strand of CM042255.1, from coordinate 18,390,647 downwards.
TTTAGTTCTAAACCACTTACATACGGGGGGTACTCTGGGTTCGGGCCGAAGTCCGAGCTCGAAGCCCTCCCCCCCGGACAGCACGCCAAATATGCAATTCAATTAACTCTCTACAAATTATATGTAAGTGTGAACTCGTGAATTGTAGTGACACAGAAAAAAGGAGGTGGAATTTCCATGTGCGTTGATTTAAGGGAGCCTAATAAGGCTATAGTGATAGATAGTCACCCCTTGCCCCATATAGAGGAACTGTTGGCTGAATTGTGTGGGGCGACAGTATTCTCAACCATAGACCTAGCCTCAGCATACCACCAGGTTCCATTGCACCCGGAAAGTCGAGACTTAACAGCATTTATTACCCTGGACGGCCTGTTTCGTTATAAACGTGTCCCATACGGACTGGCTTCAGCCGCGCCTGCTTTCCAGAAAATGATGATGACTATACTGCATGGATTGTCAGGTGTTCAAGCCTACCTGGATGACCTAATCGTTTATGGAGCAACAGAGGACATCCATGACACTCGCTTAAATACTGTACTTCACTGTCTGAACAAGGCAGGTCTGAAACTAAATATGCAGAAATGTAAATTTAAGCTGCAAACACTTACATTTTTGGGGCACACAATTTCTAAAGAGGGATTGCATCCAGACCCCGATAACGTAGCTGCTGTTGTGCACGCGCCTGCGCCCCATTGTTTTCTGCCTCACTGCGCTCATTCTTGGGCCTCACATGCTTCTTACATCCAAAGGAACAGGGAGAGCTGGCATGCGAATTGTCAGGTGGTCAGCCCGTCTGTTATGCTATTCCTATGATGTGGCATTCCGCCCTGGGAGATACAACACAACAGCAGACTATCTCGGCTCCCCTTACCTGAGACCAGTGACTCAACAGATGAACCAGAAATGGTTGCCACTGTTTCACACTTACTTGCCATGTCGGTCTCTGAATTCTCTTCTGCATCAGAGAAATGAAAGCTTTAGCATAAGTTCTGCTGGGAAGACTCAATTACTACGTCACCTATTGCCTTCACTCTAATCCAATTATATTCTCATGCTCACAGTATAAAAGCTTGGTACTTACACATGTTTGAGTTCACAGATACTGAAGCGACGATTAAATCTCGCTCACCTGCTAAACCACCATGTCCACTGACACGCCTGCCGTCTGTGAGTACTCAGATACCGATGACGAATTTGTTACGCCTTCTCCTCTTCCAACACGACGCAGCTCGCGCATTCAATGCCATGGGCAAGCTGGCTTTCGGAGGACATTATCATAGCCGTGGAGGCTGCCGGTATTCCCATCAGCCGAGGTTTATCCAGGGAGGATTTACTGAACCTGGCCTTTAATACTCTGGGAAATCCACCAGAACCTGCTCCTCACAGCCCAGCAACTGCTCCTGCACCTGGACAGACGAAACAAGCCGTTAGGAAGAGAACCGCTAAATCCTCGTCGCCACACCCAACAAAAAGATCTACGCAGCATTCACTAGCTTCTACTTCGCTGGATCCACCCAAGCCCGCTGGAGTTAACTCCCAAATTCTCCAAGCCGTCCAAAGCCTATCTCAAACTGTCAAGACCTTGGAGTCAAAGATGTTAAAGTTTGACTCACTTAATAACTCCAATAGCTCGGTCCCACCCATTAATGTCTCCGCAACCTCTCAGCTTCCTCCCCCAGCCATCAGAATAAGCAATACATCGAACGTACCTACTACTTCAGCTCTCCCAACTTTTCTCCAGCCGATAGAGTCAACATTTCAGGATGCCTCTGCCACACCCGAAACTTCCTCCTTTAACCTTGCTTCAGCAGTTCCAGCTCAGTCTTTCGGTAGGCGTTTCGTCTCTCCAGCCGCAGCTACAGTCTCCCCTCTTATTAGAGCGAACATTGTCCAAGGTAAGGACATTAACTTGGCTTCACTTCTGCTTCCCTCGCCTGCCGTTGACAGAAAAATGGTAGACTGTGGTGACGTGGCAGTGCTTCTCAAAACTTTTGATCCCAGATTAAACCGGAATCTTTCATTCGGCGAATTCGTCATCGCATTCAGCCTTTACAGAGACATATTGTGCCAGATCTTTCCTGATCGGAGGGAAGAGTTAGATCTGTATCTAGCTTTAATGGCTGACTTTAACCAAGGGTACAGGGGAACCTTATTTTACGAATATCACAAATCTTTCTCAGCCAAATCTGCTTCTTTCATCTCGCTCTACAACTCCAGACTAGACTGGTCCGTTACTGACACGGAATTGCTTGTTCGCCACTTCGGTGGTCAAAAAATGCTGACATGTCCCATTTGTAGCGCTCATGGACATTCAGCCTCATTCTGCCCGAAAGCATTCGCTAGTCAAGCGGCGGGTGCTGTCCCGGGTGCTGAAAATGTAAGGTTTCCACAAGAGAGCAGGAATCGGTCTGCCCTCGCCGGTACAAACCTCCAATCAGAGGGAGAGGGAGAAAATTCTGAAAAAGCACCCTTCAACCCCCATTAATATTTCTAATCTCTCGAACTATCTTTCTTCTCACCCTGACCCGACTTTTGTTGATTACCTAATCACAGGTTTGTCACAGGGGTTTCGGGTGGGTATCCTCTCCCATCTCACCACTTCTTTTATAGCCAAGAATTTACATTCAGCTATAACTGAACCAGAAGTACTATCTAATCTGCTAGGAAAAGAGGTTAATAAAGGATATGTAATAGGCCCTTTCGCTTCTCCTCCTTTCTCGACCTTCCGGATTAATTCCATCGGCGTTGCAACACGGAAATACTCAGGTAAAAAACGTCTTATTTTCGACATGTCCTCTCCTCATTCTGCCTCCACAGCGAGTGTTAACGAATGTATACCTCTAGCACCATGTTCCCTACATTATGCCTCAGTAGACAACGCTATCCACTTAATCAAGATTGCCGGTCAAGGGGCTTGGTTGGCTAAAGCTGACATTACCAACGCTTTTAAAACGATGCCAATACATCCTTCCGACTCGCCACTTTTCGGCATCAAATGGGATTCAAAATTCTATTTTGCTGTACGGCTCACATTCGGTTGCAGAAGTATCCCTCACATCTTTAATAGCCTCTCTGAAGCATTGTGATCATGCTGAACGTCTGCAAGCTTCCATTCGTTTTACATCTACTTGATGATTTTCTGCTGATCGATTTTCCGTCTCAACAATCTTCAATTCTCGATATACTCAAACAGATTTTCAGTGATGTTGGCATTCCCCTCTCCGCTGAAAAACCCATGGGTTCCTCTACTTCGTTAGAATTCCTAGGAATTTCCCTCGACAGTTTTAATGCAAGCTGCTCTTCCCTCCGAAAAGCTCGTAAGAATTAGATCTTTTCTCAAATCTTTTTCTTCTCTACAAACCATCTCTAAGCGCGACATGCTCTCGTTGCTCGGCCACCTTAATTTCGCCATGAGCATCATTCCTCAAGGCAGAGCTTTCATTTCATGATTACTTACCTTGGCCCATTCTGTCGAAAATCTAAGTGACCAAATTCATCTAGATGGAGGGTGTCTGTCTGACATACATTTTTGGAAGCACTTGTTAAATGAATGGAACGGTATCTCTTTTTTATACCATGACATTTTCGAATCGTCGGTCGAATTACAATTATTCACAGATGCTGCCCCTTCTATCGGGTTCGAGGGCTTCTTCCAAGGAGAATGGTTTGCAGAAAAATGGCCAAAAACTCTAAATTTCCCTAAAACTCTATCTGGTTCAGTTTCATCCGCGCTCTACGAGATTTACCCCATAGCTAGCATGATCTGGAGCCATGCATGGTCTCGTAAACGCATCATGATCTTCTGCTACAACGAAGCCACAGTTGCCATCATTAACAAAGGCAGATCATCTTGCCTTACTATCATGCCTTTCGTGAGACGGTTAATCTGGCAATCCGTTGTTTCTAATTTCATTATTAAAGCTGAACATATCCCCGGCCACTGCAATGTTATTGCTGACACACTCTCTCGATTTTGATTTCAGACGGCTCTGCTCGTTAGCCAACCTGGACCCAGCACCCTATCCTCCCCTAACAGCAATAATATTAAATGAAACAATCTGCTTACATCGGCTAGAAAATATATTTCTAAAAGTGTCGCTCCTTCAACTTTCAAAGCTTACACGTCCGCATGGTCAGCTTTTTCTATGTTCTGCTTCGCCTTCCAAATTCCAGTATTTCCCATTTTGATTTCGACCGTTTGTTCCTTTCTCGTCTTTAATTTCGAAAATAGAAACCAAAAAATCTCTTCCATCCACCGACTCCTCGCTGGCATCCAATTCCATGCAAAAATCTATAATCCTAATTTTCCAAGTCTCTTCTCCGAAACTTCCAATCGTTTACTTCTTAAAGGCTTAGCTAAATCCTCTTGTAAACAAATTGATAAACGTCTGCCCATTACTCTGCCGTTGTTGCATAAATTCATCAGTTCCGTCCGCAACGGTCTCTTTTCCTTTTACATCAATATTCTGCTAGAAGCAGTATTTCTAGCTGCTTTTTACGGTTTCATGCGTCCAGGCGAATTCTCCTCAGATACTAATACATTCGATCCTACCCGTGGTATTTCCTTTTCTGATATTCGTTTCTCACCTAATTGCTTCACTCTAATTCTTAAACATTCAAAAAATGACGCTCAAGGCTCCGGCGTCACCTTTTCTTTCCCCAAAATCAATAATAATTTTTGTCCATTCACATCTATGGTTAAATTTCTTAAAATCCGCCCTAAAACTTCTAATAATGCCCCTCTCTTTATCTTACCTAATGGTGCACCTCTTTCAAAAGGATGGTTCAGAACCCAATTAAACTCTGTCGTTAAAAGCTGCAGTCTATCCCCCTCTCTCTATACCGGCCACTCATTCAGAATTGGGGCAGCTACAACAGCAGCTGAACGAGGAATCCCCGCGTTGGCCATCAAGATTGGCCTTCCTCGGCCTTTGAATCAAACATAAGAACCGATTCTAAGACCATTCTTCAAGCCCAGCAAGCTCTACAGTAACCATAAGGTAAATACCTATGCAACTACTGGTGGTGGTGTCATAATCTTATTTCCTTCATCCTGTTATTATTCTAGCCAGTACTCTTCAACGACTTTATAGTCATCTAATATGTGTGGCCTAGCGGCTCTGTTCAATGTGGCCTCGTCTTTATGTGGCCGTAGCAGCCGTTGTGCCTTCGTTACATGTTCGTTATTTAAATAATCTTAAGTTATAAAAAAACAAAAAACAAAACCCTGAAGTCTTATTTAATGCGATATTCATGGCATTAAGCACGGCATGTTCTGTGTGGCCTAGCGGCTCTGTCTTGTTGGCCTCGTTCAGTGTGGCTTAGCAGCCTTGTGGCCCGGCGGGCCTCGTCTCTGTGTCGGTCTCATGGCCTCTTGGTACATGTTCCATGTTCGGCCTTCAAGGCTGCGGCCTTTACAGCCTTGTTCTGTGTGGCTTAGTGGCCATTGTCTGTACGTCTTGTGGGATTATGGTTTAGGAAACATTCTATGTCCTGTGTGGTCTACTGTGACTGTGTAGCTTAATGTGGCCTTGTCTCGTGGTCTTGTGGCCTTCATGGCATGGTTAAACGTGGCCTAGTGGCCTTGTATCAAGTATGTCTGTCTATGTGTGGCATTAGTGGCCTTGTGGCCACGTGGGCCTTGTGTTCATGTGGGGCTTGGTAATCCTCTCGCTTGTTGGGTCCGCTTGGATGATGGTGAAGTTATCAAGACGAACTTCTTCATCTGGAACAGAGTCGTACAGCCATGTCTCAGACAGTGTGATGATACAGGCAACCCGAAAGGATTTCTCCCCTCGGCATCTATCAATGAAAACTAATGCAATGCTTTCTAATGAGATCTCCCAAGGGTAGCATGTACAGGGTGAAAAGCAAGGGTCCTAGCACTGAGCCTTGCGGTACTCCATACTGAACTTGTGATAGGTATGACATCTCTTCATTTACTGCTACAAACTAATAGCAGTCAGATAAGTATGATTGAAACCATGCCAATGCAATTCCACTAATGCCAACATAATTTTCGAGTCTATTCAAAAGAATGTTGTGGTCGATAGTATCACTATCAATACTATCAATAGTATGGCGCTCTGGCTCCCGGTAAACATGTGACTATGGTGGCTAGTGTCTCTATTTTCACGTTCCGTGTAAATTGTCACGTTTAAACTGAAGAGGTGAGGACTCATGTGCAGTGCAGAGAAGAATTTAATAACAAAACAAATATAAACAGGAAACAAAAAACCCACAAGGGGGAAAAAACACAATCAGAATAACAGAATACAAACTTAAACAATCACAGGGAAATGGGAGATGTAGACAATACAACGATCCGACGAAGACTGAACACACAAAGGAACTTATAAAGGGGACAAATCAAGCGGGGAAATGAGGGAACACAGGTGGGGCAAATAAAACCAATAATGAGATAACAAGGGGGGTGGGATCTAGACAGAGACAGGAAAATTACAAAACACCACATGTGCTACACGAGACAGGACAGGCATGTGACAGTAATAGAATCGCCAATAATTTTCTCCACTGCCAAAGCATTGATGTTGCCTCCCAGAAACCTCCAATTCTATGTGACCGCATGTTTTAAAGCATTCCACTTCCACTTCATTCCACTTTCCACTTGCTGTTCCCCGATTTCTCTTCTTTCAATCACCTCATTTATTTCCTACCTTAATACCATTAAGGGCCTCCAAGTCGGGTTCATCAAAGGTTACTTGAGCAGCATCTAGTTTTTCCACAAATTGATGTACGGTACTCCCTCCCCCAAGATAAACAATTCACCAACCTCTCTCTTGATCAAAGGGATTTAAAGATCCCAGCCCACCCGTCGCGACACCAGGCAACCTATAACACTAGACATCCTCACCAAATGTATTCACACCCTCCGCACAGGCTACCAGCCCCTCAATACCACCAGAACACTCAAAGCCATATTTATCCTAGCCTTTTTTGGTTTTCTTAGATGCTCTGAACTCGCTATCACTTCCAAATTCGACCCAAAAAATCCATCCCACCTTCTTAGACTTATCAGTACTAGATGGGAAAGCAATCTCATATTTGATTAAGCCAAGTAAGTGACATGCGTTTGGTTCCAGAAACACCTCAAATCCGTTCTCCAACAGTCAGGCATCCCAGGAAAGAATTTCTCAAGCCACTCTTTCCGTATCGGGGCAGCAACCTCAGCAGCTCAAAAAAGGCCTCTCGCAACAGCAGATCCAAGCTCTCGGGAGATGGTCCTTAGATGCATTTCAAAGCTATATCAGGACCAACTGGTTCCACATCAAAAAAGCCCACCAAACCCTCATCGATTAAAACCCTCCGGGTCGTCCACCGGATTTTTTTCTTTACATCCAGCGAGCATTGATTTCACAGTGGACGCAGTGAGAAATCTCCCGGTCAGGCACTCATGCTTTCTCTTTTATGTTCTCAGGTTCCAGTGAGAAGTGGAAAGTTTCCACGCAGCGAGAAAGTGGATAGTTTCCACGCAGTGAGAAAGTGGATAGTTTACACGCAGTGAGAAAGTAGACAGTTTCCACGCAGCAAAAAAGTGGATAGTTTCCACACAGCTAGAAAGTGGATAGTTTCCACGCAGTGAGACAGTGGATAGTTTCCACGCAGTGAGAAAGTGGATAGTTTCCACGCAGTGAGACAGTGGATAGTTTCCATACAGTGAGAAAGAGGAAAGTTTCAACGCAATGAGAAAGAGGACATTTTCAACTGTGATGTATCTATTCGAAACAACACTCGTGAGACCACACGGCTAACTTTTCAGGTCACTCTTTACTGACTCAAAAACCAAGAACCAAGCGCAAGCGCGTAAACCAGGCCCCGCCCATTAGCTACGGGATCTCTACAGGGTAAAATGCAAAACATGAAAGCATTCAATACATCACATTTACCCCCCCTTTTAAACAAAGGTACATTCAGCTTCACCGGAATCTGCCTATAGCAAACCTCAACAAAAATTATTACTGTTTCTACTGACAACATAATAACAACCTTTTTTTTTTTTTTTTAAATAACAGTAAAGTGCCAGATCTATATTTACGACAGTAACAGTCCTATCAGTAGCTACAAGAGTGTCTGCTTCATGTATTACAAGTCCAAACGTTTAGGTGGGTTTCTAACTCTGGAAGAGCGACGTGGACTCTGAGTAACCCCAGTAACCCTCCCACAGCCCTGTTGAGAAAACTCAGAAACTGCTTGTTTCTCCTCTTCTGGTGCACAGGGTTTTAAAGAAGTGTCCATCTCTGAGCAATCAGTCTCTTTAACAAGTTCATCTTCTACAACCCTGGGTCTCAACTGATCACCATGTCTCCTGAAAGTGACATCAGTGTCTCGTCCCTGAACTTTGTAAGACACTGGCCCGGTTTGCTTTACTATCACACCTGGAACCCATTTGTTCCCTCCTCCTGTGGTGTTACGAAGGTAAACTGCATCGTTCTCAGAAAAAGACCTCTCCACCGCTCGCTGGTCATGATAGAACTTTTGCAGATACTGCTTCCTGCGAACAGTGACAGCGACATCTGGATGAACAAAATCCAGACGAGTACGTACATGGCGGTTAAGGAAAAGATCCGCTGGTGATTGACCTGTAGTGCAGTTTGGAGTAGTGCGATACTGAAAAGCGAGATCTTATCTTCCAAGTCCATTGTCAAATGTGCAAGTTTCTTTATTCCGCTTTTAAATGTCTGCACATACCTTTCTGCCAGACCGTTGGTAGCAGGATGACCGGGAGCACTCGTTGAATGAAGAATACCATTTTGCTGTATGAAGTTTTTGAACTCCACAGACGTAAATTGTGTTCCATTGTCTGTTACAATGTGCTCCGGCAGTCCGTATGCTGAAAACAACCTCCTTAGTCTCGTGATGGTCGCTTGTGAGGTGAGGCTAGGCATTTTAAACACCTCCAACCACTTTGAATACGCATCCACAAGTATCATGAACGTGTGTCCCTGGAAAGGACCAGCAAAGTCTATGTGCAGTCTTTTCCAGCTTTGACCCGGAAATTCCCAAGGGTGTAATGGAACTTGACGTGGTGCTTTTTGTTCCATCTGGCACGACTCACATGCTCTGCTAACCTGTTCCAGGTCTGCATCTACTTTAGGCTACCACACATATTTGCGTGTAAGAGCTTTCATCTTAACTATCCCTGGATGACCCACATGCACTTCTTTCAGCACAATTTTTCTCAGTCTCTCCGGAATTATCACTCTGGTGCCCCAGAGCACACATCCTCTCTCTGCAGACAATTCATTTCTGCGTGAGTGATAAGCTTTCAAACTCTCGTCCACATCCATTGGCCAACCCTCCATTACATACTTCAGGACTTTGGATAACACCTTGTCTCTGCGTGTTACACGTGCCACTTGATCTGCATTCAGAGGAGCTTGTTCAAAATGTTCGGCAATTAAAGCATGTATATTCTCTGACACAGCCGCTGTGCCCACATCCGTCGTGTCAGGTAAGGGAACCCGTGAAAGACCATCCGCATTACTGTGTTTCTCGGAAGGACAGTACTCAATATGGTAATCATAAGCTGAAAGAATGATCGCCCACCTCTGAATCCTGGCTGCTGCCATGGTGGGTAGACTTTTATGTTCTCCGAACAAAGTCAACAGAGGTTTATGGTCAGTTACCATCTTGAACTTCCTTCCCCACAGATACTGATGAAACTTTTTTACTCCAAAAATGAGCGCCAGTCCCTCCTTCTCAATTTGTGAATACTTTTTCTCAGCAGGCGCAAGAGTTCGTGAGGCATAAGCCACTGGACGTTCCTCTCCGGTGGGCATGGTGTGTTGCAGAACTGCTCCAATTCCATATGCCGACGAATCGCAGGCTAAGGTAAGTGGAAGACTTGGATCATAATGTACCAGAACGCTTTTGTCCGTCAGCAAATCTTTGCATTTTTCAAACGCCCTTTGCTCTGACTGTTTCCATTCCCAGGTTACATTATCTCTCAACAGCCGGTAGAGAGGAGCTGCCATTGTACTTTGGTTGGGCAAAAACCGTCCATAGTAATTGACCAAACCCAGAAATGCTCTAAGCTCCTTTACACAGGTAGGTGCTGGTGCATCCTTGATCGCAGTAACCTTGTCTGGAGATGGATGAAGGCCCTTGCTGTCTAACACAAATCCTAGATATTCAATTTGCGTTTTTCCAAACTCACATTTTGACTTTTTCACTCTCAAGCCATTCTCCTTGAGTCTTTGCAACACTGCCTGTAGCCTCAGCAGATGTTCCTGTTCAGTTCTTCCAGTGACCAGTAGGTCATCAAGATAAACGACAACATCCAGATCTTTCATGATGTTCTCCATAATTCTTTGAAAAATCGAGGGTGCTGAGCTGACACCAAACGGTAGTCTATTGTAGACAAATAATCCTCTGTGTGTGTTGATGGTCAGCAGCTGTTTGGACTCGTCATCTAAAAGAACCTGCTGATACGCTGAAGCTAGGTCTATTTTAGAAAACACCATTTCTCCACTCAGTGTAGCCATCAACTCCTCAATCCGGGGTAATGGGTACGTTTCAGTAGTAGCTGCTTGATTCACGGTTAATTTATAGTCTCCACACAGTCTTATGGTTTTGTCTTTTTTAATCACCGGCACAATGGGTGCTGCCCATTCACTGTGTTTTACAGGCGTGATTATTCCAGCCTTCTCCAGTCTGTCCAATTCCGCGTCAACTTGATCCTTCATGGAGAAGGGCAGTGGGCGAGCTTTACAAAAACGTGGGGGAATTTCAGGATTCACCAGTATTTTTGCCTTAAGCCCACTGAGCGTTCCTAATTCCTCTTTGAACACCTCTGGACACGAATCTAGCACCTCTTGAAGTGTCTTTGCTTGATGCACTTGACTGACATGTTTAATTTTGTTCCAATTCAAGGTAAGCTTTTGTAGCCAATTTCTGCCACACAGAGCTGGCCCCTCCCCTTTTACTACAATTAAGGGTAGCAGTTCACTTTGTCCTTCATAGCTCACCTTCGCTTTAAACTGTCCCAATACAGGCATAATCTCTCCTGTATAAGTCTTAAGTTTGACTCCTGCGACCCCTAGTGGCTCTGTTGGGAACGCATCTTGGAACATTTCCTCAGATATGATACTCACGGCTGCACCGGTATCAATTTCCATCATTAATTCTTTGCCATTTACCTTAAATGTCTCTGTGAATGACTTTTTGTCCTTCTCATCACTTAACAGTGAAAACATGGGCAACTCGGCTTCCTCTGCCTCCACATACTTAGTGTTTTTGTCAGCAAAACGTTTACTTTTTCCCATTTTTCCTCTGCATGCTCTTTTAATGTGACCAATTTTTCCACAATTATGGCACTTTGCCTCCTTGAAATGACACACCTGAGGGCTGTGATCTTTGCCATGACATCTGTAACACGTCTTCCCTCTCTGATCCGAATGGCGTGCTGCTCGCGCATCCACTTTATGCACTTCTCCTGGGCGCGCGTCATACCCTCTCAGCTGCTGCGTGTCTTTTTCCGCTGTCTCCATACTCAATGTGATCTCAAACGCACGTGCAAACGTCAGATTCGATTCTGACAACAGTCGTCGTTGGCAGGCCTCGTTGCGGATTCCACTTACAAAACGGTCACGCAATGCCTCGTCCAACGTTGCACCGAACTCACAGCTCACAGCACATTGTTTCAGCTCCGCTGCATAATCCGTCACAGATTCATCAGCTCTTTGGTTGCAATGATTAAAACGAAATCTTTCAGCTATCAGCAAAGGCTTTGGCTCGAAATGGCTCTTTAAAATGTCCACAATGTCTTTGTACGACTTATCTTTGGGCTTTTCTGGTTGTACCAAATTCCTCAGTAAACCGTAGGTTGTTGCTCCCATCACACTCAACAGGGTCGCAACCTGTTTCTCCTGGCTTATGTCATTCGCCACGAAGAACTGCTCCAGCCGTTCAATATAAGCCGACCAAGACTCCGCTTTCGGGACAAACTCGCCTATGTGTCCAACAAGCGCCATACTTTAAACTTTATCCTCGTCGCCAATTTTACTGTGATGTATCTATTCGAAACAACACTCGTGAGACCACACGGCTAACTTTTCAGGTCACTCTTTACTGACTCAAAAACCAAGAACCAAGCGCAAGCGCGTAAACCAGGCCCCGCCCATTAGCTACGGGATCTCTACAGGGTAAAATGCAAAACATGAAAGCATTCAATACATCACACAACGCAGTGAGAAAGAGGAATGTTTCAACGCAGTAAGAGGAAAGTTTCGACGCAGTGAGAGAGAAAAGTTTCCACATAGAGAGAAAGAGGAAAGCTTCAACGTAGAGATAAAGAGCAAAGTTTCCACACAGAGAGAAAAGTGGATAGTTTCCACACAGCTAGAAAGTGGATAGTTTCCACGCAGTGAGACAGTGGATAGTTTCCACGCAGTGAGAAAGAGGAAAGTTTCCAAGCAAAGAGAAAGAGGAAAGTTTCCACACAGCGAGAAAGAGGAACGTTTCCACGTAGCGCAAAAGAGGAAAGTTTCCACGCAGCGAGAAAGTGGAAATTTTCCATGCAGCAAGAAAGTGGAAAGTTTCCACACAGCTAGAAAGTTGATAGTTTCCACGCAGTGAGACAGTGGATAGTTTCTACGCAGTGAGACAGTGGATAGTTTCCACACAGTGAGACAGTGGATAGTTCCCATGCAGTGAGAAAGAAGAAAGTTTTAACGCAGTGAGAAAGAGGACATTTTCCACGCAGCAAGAAAGGGGAAAGTTTCTAAGCAGTGAGAAAGACGAAAGTTTCCACGTAGAGAGAAAGAGGAAAATTTCAACGTAGCGAGAAAGAGGAAAGTTTCCAAGCAGAGAGAAAGAGGAAAGTGAGACAGTGGATAGTTTCCACGCAATGAGAAAGAGTAAACTTTCTCACTGTGTGTAAACGTTCCTCTTTCTCACTGCGTGGAAACTTTCCTCTTTCTCACTGCGTGGAAACTATCCACTTTCTCACTGCTTGGAAACTGTCCACTGTGTGGAAACTATCCATTGCCTCACTGCGTGGAAACTTCCCTCTTTCTCTCTGCGTGGAAACTTTCATCTTTCTCTCTGCGTGGAAACTTTGCTCTTTCTTGCTACGTTGAAACTTTCCTCTTTCTCGCTACGTTGAAACTTTCCTCTTTCTCTCTAACTATCCACTGTCTCACTGCGTGGAAACTATCCACTGTCTCACTGCGTTGAAACTATCCACTGTCTCACTGCATGGAAACTATCCACTTTCTTGCTGCGTTGAAACTTTCCTCTTTCTCTCTGTGTGGAAAATAGATAGTTTCCACACAGTGAGACAGTGGATAGTTTCCACTTAGAGAGAAAGAGGAAAGTTTCAACGTAGCGAGAAAGAGCAAAGTTTCCACGCAGAGAGAAAGAGGGAAGTTTCCACGCAGTGAGGCAGTGGATAGTTTCCACACAGTGGACAGTTTCCAAGCAGTGAGAAAGTGGATAGTTTCCACGCAGTGAGAAAGAGGAAAGTTTCCACGCAGTGAGAAAGAGGAACGTTTACACACAGTGAGAAAGTTTACTCTTTCTCATTGCGTGGAAACTATCCACTGTCTCACTTTCCTCTTTCTCTCTGCTTGGAAACTTTCCTCTTTCTCGCTACGTTGAAATTTTCCTCTTTCTCTCTACGTGGAAACTTTCCTCTTTCTCACTGCTTAGAAACTTTCCCCTTTCTTGCTGCGTGGAAAATGTCCTCTTTCTCACTGCGTTAAAACTTTCTTCTTTCTCACTGCATGGGAACTATCCACTGTCTCACTGCGTGGAAACTATCCGCTGTCTCACTGCATGGAAACTATCCACTGTCTCACTGTGTGGAAACTATCCACTGTCTCACTGCGTAGAAACTATCCACTGTCTCACTGCGTGGAAACTATCTATTTTCCACACAGAGAGAAAGAGGAAAGTTTCAACGCAGCAAGAAAGTGGATAGTTTCCATGCAGTGAGACAGTGGATAGTTTCAACGCAGTGAGACAGTGGATAGTTTCCACGCAGTGAGAAAGTGGATAGTTTCCATGCAGTGACAAAGTGGATAGTTTCCACGCAGCAAAATTGGATAGTTTCCACACAGCTAGAAATTGGATAGTTTCCACACAGTGAGACAGTGGATAGTTTCCACGCAGTGAGAAAGAGGAACGTTTCCACGCAGTGAGAAAGTGGATAGTTTTCACACAGTGAGACAGTGGATAGTTTCCATGCAGTGAGAAAGAGGAAAGTTTCCACGCAGCGAGAAAGTGGAAAGTTTCCACAAATCTCCCGATCCAGTACTCATGTTTCTCTTTTCCTGTTTTCTCTTTCAGAGCTCACCCATATGAGGCCGCAAACTGCTCCCAACAAGAAACGGTGCAATCCCTCCCTCCTGGTCGTTCCAAATTTCAGCTGCTATTGTAACAGGTATTAATTATAACTTGTGTTTTATTTTAAATTCACTCAAAATCCTAATTTTTCTGTTATATATGCAAGTAAGAAAAGAAAAGAAAATTATTATTTTTTTATGTCTTTTATGAGTTTTACGTTCGTCGCAGTTGTGACGTCATTTGCGCGTTGCGCGTGCTCTCGCTTCAGTCTGCGGGAGGTCTGAGTAGAGCGAGGTATGTATTGTGCATACTCCTGTTCAAAAGAGTGTTATAGGTGAAAAGAATCACCAAGTAAGTGATCGGTTTTGTTAAAATGTAAATGAGTATGCACATGTATGTGATCTTCCCTTTTGAATATGTTTTTCCTGCATAAGTGAAAGTTTAACCGAGTGAATGCAGTCTCACGTTGTGTTGTATGTTAACATTAGTGTGAAAGTTGGCCTGTGAAGCGTGTCTGCTGATATCTTTTCTATGCTCAAATGTTTGACAGGAGAAGGCTGACTAAATGCACTTCATTGAATGCAACATATTAATTACTGCATTTTCCAACTCATGCATGCAGGTATGGTTATGAATTGTTTTTGTGATTTCTTTGTTATACGTGTTCAATCGAATTGGTTATATAAAATTCTGGAATGTGGGTGATTTAAAGATGTATATCATATGAGCTTAGTGTCAATATATATTTAGATATGTATAAATATATATTGTGTTATTTCACTGTCTGTTGATACACCTGATGTGATATTAATTATGACTATTTTCTTTATATTCTTTATTACTTTAAATAAGATTGTAAATGTGCATTGTGAAGCTCGCTTCAGTCCGCGGGTGGTCTGAGTAGAGCGAGGAGAAGGCTGACTAAATGCACTTCATTGAATGCAACATATTAATTACTGCATTTTCCAACTCATGCATGCAGATATATAAAGAACCTCTGAACCAGCAATTGTACTCCAGTTTTTATTCATCGCACAACACAACACAGAGGGGTAGCCGAATCATAGTAACAGAGACACACGAGCCCGAACCGGCTACATTGTTGCCGTGACCCGGATTCTCAGAAGGATCGACGTCAGATTGACCGCCGGATGTTGCTGGGTACCGAATAGTTCGTTCTCTGGACTGGTCTGAATTCTTCTTTTCCTGTCTAATCTGCTGGAGAGAGAGGTACAAAGACTGAGTATTACAATACATCAAAAAAAAAAAAAAAGGGACAAAAAGGACACAAAAAAAAAAACTGTCATATTGCTGTAATTCTTTTTTTTGACAATGTCATATTCTTATGTTGTGGAAGATACGCTGGATGAAGTATACATTGGTGGGCGGAGAGGGCAGCTCTTTAGGGATATGGCTCACACTCCTGGAGCCACAGGTATTGCTGACACTCCAGTGTTTTGCTCCACACGTATAAAAACTGAAAGACAGGTTCCCAAGTCAGACACAACTTCCGCTGATTTAAGCAACCTTATTACACAGTTAGCTCATGAAATAGGACAGTCCATTTCAGCGCAGCTAATGAAGGGAAGTGAGAATGAGGAGAGAAAGACTAGCAGCCAAAATGTAGGTTTAGAACCACTTTGTGCCGACCCTCATTCACTAACCATGAATGGTGTAAAATTGGTGATGCGATCTGATGTGAAAGAGCCACCAAGCTTTCGTGGAGATAGCACAGACAAACTCTCTATCCACGAGTGGGAAGAACAGATTGACCTCTATTTGAGAAAGAGAGGTGTGCCCACAGGAGAACAGGGTCAGGAAATTATCTCAAGACTTGGAGGGAGAGCGAGAGACATAATCAAAATCACATTACGCAGTAATCCATCATTAAAATCTGGTGAAGACCCAAGAGTTATTATCGATATACTAAAGCAACACTTTAGTGAACTGACGTATTCTTCAATGCCACTCGCTGACTTCTACAATACCCTACATACAGTGGGCGAAAACGCGATGGATTACTGGATTCGCTTGAATAAAGCTGTTGACGTGGCAGAGGAGTGCTTGAAGAGGCAGGGACGCAACCTTGAAGATCCAAGTAAAGAGGTAACCATGATGTTCGTTAAGCACTGCCCAGACCCAGCTCTTTCTGCAGTGCTGAAGTTCAAGACTGCTGACAAGTGGAATGCTAGTGAAATTCAGGAACGCCTCGATGATCACCAGACACAATTGAAGATTCAGCAGCAGCGAGCCAGATCGAAACGCTCAGGTGCTGAGAGATATGCTTCTGCAAATGTGCAGGCTGCTGCAATTGATGAATCAACTTTGGTGGGTGCTTCAATGAGACCACAAAGCCAAATGGATGCTGTGAGTGATGTTGGCACATCGTCTGATAATATCAGCCTTCAGAGCCTCATAGCTCAACTTGATCGTGTGTTAAAGCAGAACCATCAAGCAGCAGTACAGGCACCGTACATGTCAAGTGGATTCCCGTCTTTCCGAAAGCCATGCAAAGTTTGCAAAGCGACTGACCACTCTACTACCATGCATTGCAGGCGAGATGGGTTGTGTTTGAATTGCTGCAAAGCAGGACATTGGAAGAGAGAGTGTCGTAAGGCCGGATCTGGAGCCAGTGGTCCTGGTATGCATTCAAGCCAGGAACAACCACCGTTAAACTAACAAGCCTGCATATCGAGAGGGGATGTGTGGGTGGACAAAATCAAACCCTCGAACAAAAAGATGATGATGATGACTGGGAGCAATGGTATGAGCACACATCCCAATCAGAAGGCATCCCATCAGGCAGACGGTACCGCAGCATCAGAACACGCACCAGCCGACTCCAGAACAGCTTCTTCCCACAAGCAATCAGACTACTTAACTCTTGATCCATCAGTATCATAACACACACTGGACAGAATATCACTCAGCACAAACCACTGGAGATACACACACATTATATACACATTTATTTATCATACAGCATCTATTGCACTTTGGATTTCAATTTGTGAACATATTGTATACTGTACATTGTATATTATTACCAGTGTTGGGCACGTTACTTTAAAAAAGTAATTAGTTATAGTTACTAGTTACTTCTTACAAATAGTAACTGAGTTAGTAACTGAGTTACATCATTATAAAAGTAACTAATTACCAGGGAAAGTAATTACTGCGTTACTTTTTTTTTGTCAAAAGTTAAAATATGTCAAATAACTTGGATGCCCCCAATTTAAATATGTTAAATGAATGAATTAGACACTAAACATTGTACATTAATGTACACTATTGTAATGTTGCTGTGGGACAATGTGAGAGACACCTATCAAATTCAATATATTGTAAATATTATCAGTAGACCTACTATAGTGTAAATATTATCAGTACTTTACTACTCCTTTGGTAGTGGAGCTCACGTTATCGCCTGGGTTTTTAGCCACTCATTTTGTGGCTGTGATGATGTGAGGCTTCATTAGATTAGAATTACTGGCCACCGACGTGGAGAGACTCTTTCTTCCTGGGCATAAGTTGCACGTCACATAAACATTCTTACATTTCACCTCAACGAGGGAAGAGTAGCGCTTATACTTCCAGTTTGCGAAAGCTACCTTTGATGGACTTGCCATCGCTGACTGTGCATATGCGTGTGCGACTGTGCGTCATAGGTGTGTGTGTGTGTGTGTGTGTGTGGACTCAACCTATCAACCTCAACCTTGTCTCCCACCCACCAATCATCATCAGTTATGTGTACCACGCGCGCGCGCGCGCACACACACACACACACACACGCACGTTGCAGGTCCGACTGACAGAGAGCCTGTTCGGATGAAAACCGCTTCAGTGAGCTCAATTATAGTAACGCCGCATTTTTTTTCTCAGTAACGCTAACGGCGTTGCAACATTGGGAAAAGTAATTAATTAGATTACTCCGTTACTGAAAAATTAACGCCGTTAGTAACGCCGTTATACTTAAACGCCGTTACTCCCAACACTGATTATTACTATAGCTTAATGTATACTGTTATTGTTTAATGTATGTTTAGTGTATATTGTTTTAAGTATATGTATATTGTAAGTATGTGTATATTGTTTAAAGCTGTGAGAACTACACTCACATTGTGTAAATTATTTATTGTTTATTGTAGTGTATACTGTGCTGTGAGTAATTGTGTGTGCATCAGATGTGTAATCTGTTGTTGCTTAAATGTTGTACATGTCATGTCATGACTGCTATGTTGCTCGGAACTGCACCTAAGAATTTCACCTACTGTTGCACTTGTGCATATGGTAGAGTGACAATAAAGTGATTTGATTAGATTTTTTGAGGTGTTCAAGTAGTTCTGCAGAATTCACAAAGAATTGAACTATTCAGCGAATTATTCTATGCTCCAGTGATTGTGAATAAGACATTCAGAGTCAAGGGAATGCTAGACTCCGGCTCCATGGCTTGTACAGTAAACGAAGCAACGGCATCTAGGATGCTAGACGAAAAGGTAATCACTACAAACAAGCAGTTAAATGAGCAAGTCATCCTGATCGGCTGTGGGGGTCATCAAACTCACCCTAAATGTGTGTATGAAGTGGAGATAGAAGTGTACGGTGTACAGTGTATCGTTCCTATTCTTGTGGTCCCAGGGCAGAAAGATGACCTCATTCTCGGATCTAACGTCATAAAGTACATCATGCATCAAATGAAGAGCAGTGACGATTATTGGAGGGTGACCGGTCAGAGCTGTGGCATGTCGTTGTCTCCTGATACTTCTCAATTCCTTGACATGATGGCAGGGTTGACAAGATGGCAGGGGGTCGATACTCCTAACAAGATTGGGACTGTGAAGTTGACACAACACTGCATGAAAAGTGAGATTTTCGACCCCGTAAACGCCTGTATACTCCCGGAAATCTCCCTAATTTTCGGCAGTTTTCGACAATTTACAGGCAGCGAACGTCGCGTTCGTCTGTGCCACAAATTGTCGTAAACGAACCATGACGTAGGTGGAGAGCCCCCCGCTGAGAGACCGCGCGGAGGTGCGACGCCTCTAATTAGCATATGAATAGCAGCGAAACCAGAGAGTCAACTGCCAGACTTGAATTTACTCACTCACTATTGGCTGAAGCCACTACATTTAAAAAAGAAAAATCCCTCGTGATTGGTTGGCAGATCACTGCAAACCAATCATTATTGGTCCCCATGGCTCATTATAAATGTAAACCCCAATAATATTAATAAATATATAATTTATGTTGTAATAATTTGTTTTATATTAATGTTATTGTGCTATGAAGTATTCATACCATCAAGGAATATATGGGAAAATTATACGGACCGTGCCGTTTATTCAAAGAAAGAGCATTTATAAGCATACAGCTGTTCATTCAAAGAAAGGGCTTCATTTATAAAACACAGCTGTTTATTCAAAGAAAGAGCTTTATTGTTAAACACACAACTATGTACAGTGCAGCAGTAATGTAATGTAAAGTTCGGCGTGCTCCAGGCTGCGAGAGCGGTGGCCGCACAATCCATCCAGACACCCCGTCAACAATGCGTCTTCCTCGTCAAACATGAGTTCAATGGTCGCGGACTTCCACATGTCCACCTCATCCAGCACACTCTCGCTTCCAGCAACTGTAATACAATCCATAAAGACAATAAGCAACCTGAAAAATACTCACATTGACAAAAAACGGATCTAATATAATAAATCTTACCCTTTTTCTTCTTGATCGACTCTAAACTTCGAGCTAAACTTCGCAGTTTCCGCCTGCTATGTAAGTTCAGGTTGTTTGTATCTGAAGCTGCGGCGTGTCGATTCATAATACGTCTTACAGGCAGCTGGAAAACAATTACATGAGACTGGTATTAATAAAAACAGTCACGGTAAAATTAAACTAGGAATGAGAAACACATTAGAAGTTACTTACACACAATTTCGTCGTGATCAGCGGTTAAATCTGGACTCTTGGAAATCGCTCCAAGCAGATAAGAGCTCACGGCTTCGTTATGAGGCGAGGATAGTCTGTGTAAACAAAATGTGCAGTTTTAAGCTCGGATCTATTAACGCATCCATTTCCTTATACAGCTGAATAAAAGCATATTCTTTAAATCGTAACGTTACATTACCCATGCTCTGGTTCATAGCGCCTGCAGTTTGCCTCAAGAGTTGTGAAGACGAAGACAGCCTCCTGAAAATTAGTCGAAAAAGTTGGTCGCGTCCAGGAGTTGAAGACGGCGTCCTGTCATTGTTGATCACGAAAAAGGAAAGCAGCAAAAAAAAAAAAAAGGTTTAAAGCTCGTCTTCTACGCGTCATGGCCATGACCTCGACCTCACACGTCATTGGACTAGGGCTCTACTATGGAACGCGCCCGGGGCCAAATCTCTTTATACGAAACGCGTGACTTATGACTGTTTCAACACGCACTGTTTGTCCGCGTCAACGCAGCAATTGTTTACGTGTTTCTTTTGTATGTGTAGACACGCACATTCTGGTCGTGTAACAGGCATACACACACAGTCGACGCACAGTTTTAACATGTTAAGAAGACACATTTGAACGTGTTTCTTAACGCGCACATTCTGTACATGTCGAAGTGTAATTTTTTATTTTTTTTTTAAAGCAGACTTACCTTTAGATGTAGCCTAGGCTACATACATATTAATATAAGATATTAATTAATTGCTTAACTGACTACTGTGCTAGAGTAAAGTAGCCTGATGTTACAATGTATATTAAGTAAATGCTTAATATTATACAATTATTATAATTTAGCTATATATAATTTCTAAAAGTATATATAGGCTAATTTACACAGCACATATCTATAACTGAAAACACACACACACACACACACACACACACACACACACACACACACACACACACACACACACACACACACACACACACACACACACACACACACACACACACACACACACAACTTTATTCACTTTCACATAATAATGTTTTTGTAATTTGGTGTTTAGTTTGTTTATACTGTTCTGTCTCTGTTTTGTTTCCAGGAACATCTGATGAGTGCTATAATAAAATGACTTCATTATATTTAAAATATGTTTTGATATACATTTTATTAATATTTTATTTACCCATAACGTGTCTTTAGGAAGCCATAAGTTATAGAGACAAGAATAACTTTTGCCATTTAAATGCCACATTAATTTACTGAGGACCCATACAGCCAATGATCATGTGTGAAAACACTTATACATAAATTGATCACTTAGAAATCAAAACTAAGGTTTGAGAAAGAAAGAATATGCATACAACAAAATATATTGTTTCATAGCAGCTTCAGTAACAAGTTCAAAACAAATTCTGCTGTAAACCGGCTCTAACAAGCCAATATAGTGTCAATATTCAGCTCAAGTGACTTCAGTGTTGATTCAGTTCAGTTGATTTCAGTTCAACTGATTTCAGTTCAACTGTAAATTCGTCAGTTGTGCATATTTGTGTGTAGTTAGATATATGCAAAAACAACATTTTTGGAAGAGTTAAAATAGTTTTGCACAAAGTGTTGCTTTTGCAAGCGATGTCTGATGTTTTGCATGTTGTGTGTTTTGTGTGTAGAGCCATATTTTCAGAAATTGTGTGTAAGCAATTAGATAAAACTGTAAATGAATCCAGTTTATTTTAGTTCAGGACTCATAGTCCAGGTGTTAGTAATCTGTGCTTAATCTTTGTTCCAGGCAACTATTTTTTAACTCGCGATTTACTAGATTAGGCCTACTCTTGGCATAATTTAAACCCTGTCCAGGAAACCACCTCTTGAAAATCTGCATTGATAATTCATAAAATGTGGTGTGAGCTCAATTTAAATGACAATTACAGAAAAACACAATCTGACTTAACTATAAACACACAAACTTGTACTTTTCACATTTATGATTAATAGCCATTTAAAAAATCATTCACAGTGCAGGGTGGAAAAAGTAATTTTGGTATGTAAACTGTATGCTTTACTTGATTTATTTGTGTGCTTTGGTTCATTGTCTTGTTGCATCACATAACCTCTCTAAAGGTTGAAGACATGAACTGCTGTCCTGTATATTTTTTTTTTACATAACATTGGTTATTGCTAATGACATACAGAGTAATTAATCTACACTGTGAGCCCGGACAAGTTGAATCTACTTAAAAAATTGGAGCAAACTGGTTGCCCTAAAAATTTAGTAATGTGAACTAAAACGAGTACATTTAACTTAAATTTAAGTTAACATTTTAACTTAAACTTTAAACTTGTTTTAGTTAAAAAAATTCAGAACCTAGATAAAACTCCCCCTGCTGCTATACTCTGATTTGCATTTGTGTAGCTCACAGCATGTTCATTTACATGATAAAGCCTCCCCTAGAATTAAGGGGAGGGGGGGTCACGTCACGCAAGGCCCACGTCAATTTCCGTCAATTTACGGCAGTTTTCGGAGTTGCCTGCAAATTGCCGTGCACAGTCGTAAACCTGAAGTTTCACGGCAATCTACAGTGCCACATACTGACGAAAATCCCACTTTTTATGCAGTGCAAGCTGTAACACTCTTGGCTAGACATGAACATCTTGTATGGGGCAGACTGCCGAAAAACACCCCTATGTCCCCCGGAAGCACAGTGGTTGTCGAACCCACGTCTTCAAAAACCATGCCGCAAAACATTCTGGTCGGTCGGGTGGTTACACCTATGTGGGGTGACAGATATGTCCCCATGAGGATAGTGAATCTCTCTGATCAGCCTGTGACTTTGAAGAGGAATTGCAAGTTGGCTGATGTATCGCCCTGTATGGCTGCCGAAGATTTTACGGTTTTCCAGAACTCCAGTCAGGTTAAGGCTAGTGATAAAGTAATGAGTTATTCCAAAGCAAGCGATGAGGATGTTGAGAAGAAACTCGCAGAAGTTGGTCTGAAAGATATAGACCTCAAGCCATGCCAAATTAGTCACTCTATCAAAAGGGAGTTAGTTCAGCTTTTAGTCAGTTATAATGACATCTTCTCGAAACATGCTTTGGATTGTGGTGAGGCAAAAGGCTTCTCTCATCGCATCCGCCTGATGGATGAACGACCATTCCGCCTTCCTTACCGTAGAGTTCCACCAGCTCATTACCAAAAATTGAGGCAGGTCTTGACAGAAATGGAGGATCAGGACATAATAAGGAAATCCACCAGCGAATTTGCATCACCTCTGGTGATGGTATGGAAGAAGGATGGTAGTTTGAGAATTTGCACCGACTTTAGGTGGCTCAATGCAAGGACTCTAAAAGACGCACACCCACTCCCGCATCAATCAGATTGTCTGGCAGCTTTGGGCGGAAATGTCTATTTTAGCACTATGGACTTGACCTCCGGCTTCTATAACATCTCCATGCATGAGGAGGATAAAAAATACACTGCATTCACCACACCACTTGGATTGCATGAGTACAATCGTATGCCACAAGGTCTGTGCAATAGTCCGGCTTCATTTATGCGAATGATGTTGAGTATATTTGGTGACATGAACTTCACCCAGCTATTGTGTTACTTGGATGACCTGCTAGTATTTGCAGCCACTGAGAAGGAAGCCTTGAGTAGGCTTGACATGGTATTCCAGAGACTCCGCCAACATAATCTCAAGCTAAGCCCGAAAAAGTGTCACCTTATGCGCACTTCTGTGAGGTTTTTGGGACACATCATCGAAGGGGGTGGGGTGGCTGTGGACCCAGAAAAAGTGGGTGTGATTTCCCGCATGACCAAAGATGATCTTATGGAAGATGATGGAGTTACTCCTTCTGTAAAAAGAGTTAAATCTTTTCTGGGGATGGTCTTTTATTATCAGCATTTCATATCCTGTTGTTCCGCCATTGCCAAACCATTGTTTGCCCTCACTGCTGGTCAGAAGAGGAAGGGAAGAGGAAATGTCACAAGAAAGGCTGATACATTCAGAAAACTAAAGCCCTCCGACTGGACAGTGGAGTGTGATGCAAGTTTCAGTGCTCTGAAAGATAAGCTGTTGAACTGTGCAGTTCTGGCGCATCCTGATTTTTCAAGACCCTTGATCCTGTCCATAGATGCTTCTCTAGATGGTTTAGGGGCGGTATTGTCTCAAATACCCCTGGGTGAGGACAAAGCAAGGCCCATCGCTTTTGCGAGTAAAACACTTAGTGCTTCACAGAGGCGATATCCAGCCCACCGTCTAGAATTCTTGGCCCTAAAGTGGAGTGTCTGCGAGAAGTTTAGTCATTGGCTTAAAGGACACACATTCTCCGTTTGGACGGATAATAATCCTCTAACGTATATAATGACTTAACCGAAGCTTGATGCCTGTGAACAACGCTGGGTCGCGAAGTTAGCCCCTTATACCTTTGAGATACATCACATAGCAGGCAACAAGAATATTGTGGCTGATGCTCTTAGTCGGGACCCTTTTTCAAAGACAATCGGTCATAGGCTGCTAAATGAACAGTATGAGAGTTTGCTGTCTGAAGCTGAGGGATTTAGTGAGGAAGGGATCCAGGATACTTTCCGGCTGAAAGTTCAATGTCAGCAGCAAGGGTCGGACATTAACCTAGGAGAGATCTTTCCAGTGGCTAGCTTGGGTACTTGCGGTGTTGGCGACGTTTATGCCATTTGTGAAGCTCATGACAACTGGGAGCTGGCAGCGGAGTCTAGAGCAGCACAGTTGATCCAATCTGTTCAGCAGTTCGTCCCACCCAGTCTGGACACATTTCCTGAATTCACCCTACGAGAACTTCAACAAAGACAGGAACAGGATCCTAACATATCTGTGGTTGTTCCTTTTGTGACCCGTAAGAGAAGACCCTCCAGACGTGAAAAAGCGAACCTCAACCTAAGTGCTCTTTCCCTCAGCAAACAATGGGAGAGACTTACCTTCCTGGATGGCATACTATATCGGGTAATCAAGGATCAATTGAGTAAGCACAAGAGATATCAATTTGTGCTCCCTCAGAGTTTGAGAGCCAAAGCGTTGAGTGGCATTCATGACCTTGCTGGACATCAAGGGCAAGCAAGAACGCTTCATTTAGCGAGGCAGCGAATCTATTGGCCAAAGATGGAGCAAGATATCAAGTCTTATGTTAAATGTTGCCAGAGATGCATTCTCGCTAAATCACCTGAGCCATCTGCTAGAGCCCCGTTGGAGAGTATCAGAACCTCAGCACCCATGGAATTGGTATGTTTGGATTTCTGGAGCGCAGAAGACTCTAGGCAGAACTCTATTGATGTGTTGGTAGTCACGGACCACTTTACAAAATTAGCTCACGCATTTCCATGTGCAAATCAGACAGCTAAGCAAGTGACCAGGAAGCTGTGGGATCACATTTTCTGCGTCTATGGCTTTCCTGAACGTATACACACCGACCAGGGTGCTAATTTTGAGAGTGGTTTGATCGCAGAGCTACTTAAATTGCCAGGAGTGGCTAAGTCGCACACTACAGCATATCATCCAATGGGCAATGGGGGAACTGAACGATTTAATATGACTCTAGGAGCTATGTTGCGTTCTTTGCCTCTCAAAGCTAAGCATCAGTGGCCCCAACAAATCCAGACCTTGGCATTTGCTTATAATGCCACTGTGCATGAAACAACAGGTTTCTCACCTTTTTATCTCATGTTTGGCCGTGTGCCAAGACTGCCGGTAGACGTGATGTTCAAACAGGTACTCCGAGATCCTGTGGTGGTTGATTATGGTAGTCACGCCAAGACTCTACTCTCTCATCTCCATGAAGCAGCAACTATTGCGCAGCAGCATGTTGTCAAAGAACAGAAAAAACAAGCTCAGGGATATAACAAGAGAGTAAAAGGCACTCACCTAAGCGTCGGAGATCGTGTGCTGATTGCTAATAAGGGAGAGAGGGGGAGGAGAAAACTTGCCGACAAGTGGGAGTCAACCCTGTATGTTGTCATCAACCGGAATCCCCAGACACATACCTACATGGTACAGGATGAAAAAGGAACTAAGAGAGTTGTACATCGCAATCTTTTGTTGAACATCAGCTTCTTACCCATTCAGACGGAACTTGGAGGAGCCAGTAACCCGTATCTCGATGACTGTGACGATGATGGGGAGTCAGTTGTTCATCCGCAGCCCGAGGATCTTGCAGATTGCTTGGAAAGTGAAAGTTCAGAGAGACGGACAAGCCTCTGGGTATTAGATGAAACAGAACATTCCCTGGGTCAAAGCTCACAAAGTGAAACTGGATCTGTGCAGTTCCATACTGAGGGAAAACAGCAGAGTCAAAATGGTGATTGTTCTGAGAAGCTTTGTGATGATGATCAGGCATCATTTTATTCTGGGAGTTTTTTAAGGCCTGATCACCCTTGAATTTCTCTCAACCTTTTAAGAAGGTAGCATTTTCAGGCTGAAATGGGTAGAGATATTTTGGAGACCCCAGTCAAGTGTATAAGTGAAGTTAGTTGAGTCTTTGGGATTTTGGTGAATTCAGAAGGGGGTGAATGTAACAGTCTTTTATGAGTTTTACGTTCGTCGCAGTTGTGACGTCATTTGCGCGTTGCGCGCGCTCTCGCTTCAGTCCGCGGGAGGTCTGAGTAGAGCGAGGTATGTATTGTGCATACTCCTGTTCAAAAGAGTGTTATAGGTGAAAAGAATCACCAAGTAAGTGATCGGTTTTGTTAAAATGTAAATGAGTATGCACATGTATGTGATCTTCCCTTTTGAATATGTTTTTCCTGCATAAGTGAAAGTTTAACCGAGTGAATGCAGTCTCACGTTGTGTTGTATGTTAACATTAGTGTGAAAGTTGGCCTGTGAAGCGTGTCTGCTGATATCTTTTCTATGTTCAAATGTTTGACAGGAGAAGGCTGACTAAATGCACTTCATTGAATGCAACATATTAATTACTGCATTTTCCAACTCATGCATGCAGGTATGGTTATGAATTGTTTTTGTGATTTCTTTGTTATACGTGTTCAATCGAATTGGTTATATAAAATTCTGGAATGTGGGTGATTTAAAGATGTATATCATATGAGCTTAGTGTCAATATATATTTAGATATGTATAAATATATATTGTGTTATTTCACTGTCTGTTGATACACCTGATGTGATATTAATTATGACTATTTTCTTTATATTCTTTATTACTTTAAATAAGATTGTAAATGTGCATTGTGAAGCTCGCTTCAGTCCGTGGGAGGTCTGAGTAGAGCGAGGAGAAGGCTGACTAAATGCACTTCATTGAATGCAACATATTAATTACTGCATTTTCCAACTCATGCATGCAGATATATAAAGAACCTCTGAACCAGCAATTGTACTCCAGTTTTTATTCATCGCACAACACAACACAACACAACACAACGCAGAGGGGTAGCCGAGTCGTAGTAACAGAGACACACGAGCCCGAACCGGCTACATTATTACAGCAAAAAAGTGGATAGTTTCCACACAGCTAGAAAGTGGATAGTTACCATGCAGTGAGACAGTGGATAGTTTCCACGCAGTGAGAAAGAGTAAAGTTTCCTCACAGTGAGAAAGAGGAATGTTTCAACGCAGTGAGAAAGAGGAAAGTTTCAACGCAGTGAGAAAGAGGAAAGTTTCCACAGAGAGAGAAAGAAGAAAGTTTCAATGTAGCGAAAAAGAGGAAAGTTTCCACGCAGTGAGAAAGTGGATGGTTTCCACACAGTGAGACAGTGGACAGTTTCCATGCAGTGAGAAAGAGGAACGTTTTCAAGCAACCAGGCCCCTTCTCGAAATGCCAGCCCGCCAAACTCGGCACTCCTTTGGCAGGTATTTAGCCAGGCGACTGTCCTATGCTCTTTAGCCTTTGGGGGGGTACTCTGGGTTCGGGCCAAATTCCGAGCTCAAAGCCCTCCCCCCGGACATCATGCCAAATACGCATTTAATTTTACTCTCTATAAATTATATGCAAGTGTGAACTCGTGAATAATATATTTTGATCTTATTTGGAAGTTCTTATGCTACATCACTGCTGAGAAAACCACAGTGTGACATGATGACTATTAGAAAGTATTATGAAAGCTCATAAAATAAAGTTGGGACTTTTGAACAATCATGTCAAATACATCTGAGCCAAATTCTGTGTTGATATCTCAAAGCAATCAAAAGTTATGGCATTTGGAACCAAGGAAGCCTTTTTATCAAAATTATTTATGCTTTACTAAACATAAGAACTACTTACATGTGTAAACACCACATCAAAATATTAGATTAGATTAGATTAGATTCAACTTTATTGTCATTACACATGTACAAGTACAAGGCAACGAAATGCAGTTTAGGTCTAACTAGAAGTGCAATAGCAGCAAGTGCAGGACATGGATATGTACTGAATTTATATAAATATGTATAAATAGAGAGATGGTTATTACTATAAACAGAACGTCTCAGGTTACAAATGTAACCTTTGTTCCCTGAGAACAGGGAACGAGACACTGCGTCAGCTTTTGCTTACGCTACGGGGGACGCCTCCAGCGTGACCGGTGCCTGAAATCACAATCAAATCACGTCAATCCTATTGACCGACGACAGCCTATGATGTCATCAAGGTGCGACCAGGAAGTATATAAGGGAGCCTTGCCAACATGACAGTATCTAATCGTCTGAAGGGACTGTTTTCGGCAGGCAGGCCCTGCGGCATGGCAAAGCGACGCAGTGTCTCGTTCCCTGTTCTCAGGGAACAAAGGTTACATTTGTAACCTGAGACGTTCCCTTTCGAAAGGGAACATGCACTGCGCCAGCTTTTGCTTATGCTACGGGGAACAATATACCCACTACGCCATGCCGACAGGAGTGCATGCCCATGGGCAGTGACACTGTCAAGACAAGCAAATTCTACTGAAATGCCTGAACCACTCCCCTTCTGGTCACAATAGGCTGTCAGTGACAGCGCTCCCTATGGTCATAGCCCAAGCTATCGCCCAAGAAGGAACCTTCACACACATGAGGTCCTTCCCAGGCCCTGCTCAAAGGCCTGGAACCACCCATTCGACTTAGAAGGGGTTCCTTTAAGGGAACGTGGCAAGGGAACTACGAGGGAACCCTATGCCAGTCACTATTAGGGAGGTTCTCACCGAATGCCACCAGGGAGACCTGACCAGGTGACCCAGTCTGTTATGGGACACGTAATACGGTCAACCCTGTCTGTATAGTACAGAGCCTCTGGTACTCGCCTCCGAAGAGGCATCCCGCCAGGGTGCTGCAAGAAAGGCAGTGACATCCACTAGCCGGACCTCAGAGACGGGTTATCCCGGAGAGCAGCTCTCAGCGAAGTGCTTTATAACCCTTGTTAGCGAGGGGAGTTTAGCCGCTCGATCCTCGGATCTACCAAGCACTTACTTTAAAACGTGCTTAGGAGGCCAGAGGCCTTACAGGCTGGTTATGCCAGGGAGGCCCCGAGGGGCCTACAACCCTTAACCAGTGCCAAGCGGCCGTAAGCTCATAGTAGACCCTCATTCGAGAGGAGCTCATAAGCCTGCCTGGTAGGTAGCCATGCAGTAGGCAAACTATGAAAGTCCAACAGCGGAGCTCGCCCTCAGGAAGGCCATACGGGCCTGATACCTGATCGCAGTCATGCTAGCCCTCGAGGTAGCTGGGAAGACAGGGATTCGCTTCATCAGGGAGGCCTAGCGGGCCTACCACCTGCAAAAATGCCGGGCATTTCTCCATCACAGCCCTCCGCTCAGTGACTGGACCTATCCAGAGACCACGAGACAGGAGCGTGCCCTCAGAGGAGGCCACGTGGGGCCTACTACTCCAAGCGAATCCCACAGGGAAGCCCCGTGCAGCTTGCCTGATAGCATCCCATGCTAAGATCCGTTACCGAACCTGGGGACCGGGGAACGATTTCAGGGAGGCGCAATGCCTCCACCTGATAGCAGAACATGCCGCCCATAGCCAGAATGTGCTACTCATAGCACTTCATGGTCACCGTCTCAGCGGCTGCACTCAGGGAGGCCAGTTGCGGCCTACTACCTACTAGCACTCGTGCTAGCCATCCAGTGCCTACTAGCAGCTTGTACCAGCTGTCCAGGGACTTAATGCCAGTGGTGCCCCCTCGGGGGAGACCAGGCAGCGCATGCTGACCATAGCAGGCCCTCAGGGAGGCCACTCGGGCCTACCACCTGAGCGAAGGTAACCCAAACCGGGAGCCTACCCCTCAGGGCGGCCTAAAAGAGGCTGGCTGCTGCTCCTGGGCTGACGGCAGCTGTCTGCTGCTGACGAAGCCTGGAAATCCAGTTCACACCTGGGAACTCATCCCCAAGGAGACTAGATGACGAGGTTACTGCTGACGTCGACACCAGTGGAGAAGAACCTCCAAGGCCCACTCGTGGGCCATGGCGTCGAGACTTCCTTGCAGGGAGGCCGTTTGACGCCTACTACCTGTCCTGAAGTCCAGCTGCCCAGACTGCCCAAGCTGGCTACTTAACAGCCAGCTGGTTCCTACGCCCGCACCTGGGGCTGGCTCCATCCCAGAGGCAGCTAGGGACAACTGCTCCGCCGTGTCCTAGGGCCCCCAGGACGGCGCAGTCTCTCGGGCAGTGCCTACAAACATGGACCTAATCACATTGCCAACAGCAGTGTACTCAGCGAAAGTGCTTAAACAAAGACCCTCTAAAGCGAGGGGAGTACAACTTACGTCACTTGCCTCAGGGCGGCTGTCTTACTTTCCATGCAGCGGCCAACCATAAGTGCGAGGGCGTCAGCCATTGGCAATGCTCGGGCCTCAGGGGAGCATTCAACCAGAACCTCCACAGAGGTTCGATGTTCAGTTCAACCCGAGCCCTAAAGGAGGTGGAGCAGAGACATAGAGCAAGGGTGAAACAATACCTTTTCTTCAGAAAATATAGAACCCACCGGCCAAACATCCTCCAGGAAGAGGCCGAGGGCCGCCAAAAGCTGCAGGAGCTGCAGGCCCTGCGAAATCCCTCGATGATCCAAAATTTCCCCAAGCAATCCCTCAGGGGAGCGACGGTACAAAAGTCCTGAAAAACATAGTTTTGAAAATGTTTCGCCCTCATAGAGGGGGACTCACCAATCGCTCCTCACGGTGCTTCAACCCAGCCATCGAGCTAGTATCCACCCGCCATCCTGAGGGGGGCGCTTTTAACAAACAAACCAGGCGGGCCGGCAGAATCTTACATTTTCTGCTCATCATAGGCCCACCGGCCTGATGTAAAGCGCCTGGGGAAAAGCCAGAGGAAGGGAAAAAAGGCAGCCTTCATCTCCGTGTCCTCGAGGGCGGAGTCCGCTGCCTGCGCTGGTTCTGGTTACCAGCCCCGGCTTCCTTCCTCCTCCTGTTGCGGGTGTCCCGCCTCCCCTGCGCACCAGTCCTCCGCGGCGGGGGCGCTCGAGAGGCGATGCTGGCTTGCTGTTCCTGTCTCCAGCCCTCAGACTGGGACGGGCCGGGGACACCCGACTGCCTGGGCGCGGTCCCGGACCTCAGCGGGATGCATGTTCTAAATGCTGCAGAGCACGCCTTTGCCTCTCCGAACCTTCCCACCACCGCCTCTACGGAGGTGTCGAAAAAGTTCAGATTGCAAAACCGGGGCATCCAGGAGAAAGGACTTCTTTCTCCCCGATGTCCAAACGGCTAAACCACAGATGTCTCTCCGTGGCCACCGTCGCCGCCATCGGCGCTATCTGTACGGTGGCCCGGAGAGCGAAAACCGCGGTCCAGCGCGACTCGACTACCGCCTCAGGGGGTCCCTCCCCCTGATCGAGGTCCCTCAGCAGGTCTGCCTGGTAAGCCTGCAACACAGCTGTGGTGTGCAAAGCCACCGCAGCGTGACCCACTGACATGTACGCCCTGCCATTCAGGCATTAGACCGGCAGGGTGGGAGCCACAGTGTCGCCGGCCGCCCAGAGGCGAGATACACATAACATCTCGTCCACGGGCGGCCCCGACACACCCCTCGAGGCAGTCCCTCGACATCAGCGAGATTTAGCTCGCCGATGTCGACAGATGCGGGGCTGAGTATGGTTTCTTCCATCCCCTCGAGATCTGCTGATGGAGATCGGGAAGGAATGGAAGAGTCCCCGGAGTTGGGAGGTCATGAGCGGAGAGAAACCGATCATCCGAACTGTTTGGACGCTCAGCCTTTCTCCTCACGCGCCGCCAAGGCAGCTGCAGTCTACCTGCAGCGCGTTTCATGACCTCCAACAACTCCCCGTACATGGGACAGAATGGTTGAAAAGCTTCAGTATTTTTAACTGACTCACCCATCCTCTGCTCGCGTGGAAGAGAGAGTCCTCGACGAGCCAGATCCATCTGGGAACCACACTTTTGATGTTTAGACGCCGCTCAGCCTCAGCTCGAACGGGGCCGTTCCCAGATGCTGGAACCTCTCCCCTCGAGAAGAGGTCCAGCCGAGTTTGCATGCTCTTCTCCCAGACAGTAAATGCAAAGTGTGTGTGTATCCAAAGCGCAAGCTACCTGGTACACGTTTAAAACACACCCGCAGAAGTGGCGTTGCTTCTCAGCACACTTCAATGTTATCCTTCTTGTAGACGTTTCACGTGAAGACAGGCAAAACAGTCCCTGAAGACGAAAAGATACTGTCATGTTGGCAAGGCTCCCTTATATACTTCCTGGTCGCACCTTGATGACATCATAGGCTGTCGTCGGTCAATAGGATTGATGTGATTTGATTGTGATTTCAGGCACCGGTCACGCTGGAGGCGTCCCCCGTAGCGTAAGCAAAAGCTGATGCAGTGCGAGTTCCCTTTCGAAAGGGAACTGAATTTACAGGTGAATATGTACAGTGAATAAATATACAGATGGCTATTACTATAAACAGAATTTACAGGTGAATATGTACTATGAATATAATATACAGATGGCTATAACTTTAAACAGAATTTTACAGTTAGAGGTATACAATAATATGTTAGGCAAGATGAGGAATAGCAGTGGATTAAGGTAGTGCAATAAATTATGGACAGAGCTATCCGAAAAAAAAGTGTAGAAGTGCAGTGGAAAGTGGTTGCATATTGCAATTAGAAGTACGTACGATGCAAAATGCAAATGTAAACATTAGGTACTATAAATACAGTCGGCAGTGCAAATGAGCATAATCCAGTTAAGATATGGTGGTGCAAAATGCATAAGTAAACAGGTAGTGGAGTCCCTGTGATGCGCTGGGCAGATTTCACCACCCACTGCAGCGCCTTGCGCTCCGCAACAGAGCAGCTCCCATACCATACTGCGACACAGTTGGTCAGGATGCTTTCTATTGCGCAACGGTAGAAGTTCACCAGGATAGCCGAGGAGAGCTGATTCTTCCTCAGTGTCCTCAGGAAGAAGAGGCGCTGGTGAGCCTTCTTGACCAGGCTGGAGGTGTTGGTTGTCCACGACATGTCCGCCGAGATGTGGATCTCCAGGAACTTGAAACTGGAGACACGCTCAACAGCCATTCCATTGATGTGGCTGGTGTTGTGTGTGCATCTTGACTCTTTCCTGAAGTCCACGATGAGCTCCTTCGTTTTGGTGGTGTTGAGGAGCAGGTTATTATCAGCGCACCATGTGGCCAGGTGCTGGATCTCCTCCCTGTAGGCAGTCTCATCGTTGTTGCTGATGAGACCAATCACCGTAGTGTCGTCAGCAAACTTGACGATGGAATTAGATCCATACACAGGCTTGCAGTCGGAGGTGAAGAGGGAGTAGAGAAACGGACTTAGCACACAGCCCTGTGGTACGCCAGTGTTGAGTGTGATGGACGTGGAGCAGGTGGATCCTGATCGAACATTCTGGGGTCTGTCAGTTAGGATGTCCAAAATCCAGTTACACATTGAAGTGTTGATGCCCAGGTCTCCAAGTTTGGCTATTAACTTGGATGGTATGACAGTGTTGAATGCTGAGCTGAAGTCAACAAACAGCATGCGTGCATAAGTGTTCTTATGGTCCAGATGGGTGAGCACAGAGTGCAGTGCCATGGAAACTGCATCCTCTGTGCTCCTATTGCTGCGAAAGGTAAACTGATGTGAGTCCAATGTGGATGGTAGAGAGTCTTTTAGGTGTTCCAGGACCAGCCGCTCAAAGCACTTCATAATGATGGGTGTGAGTGCTACAGGGCGGTAGTCATTAGGGCACCTCGGGCTAGAGTGTTTCAGCACTGGCACAATGGAAGTGCGTTTGAAGCATGATGGTACAGCTGCTTGGGCAAGAGACAGGTTGAAAATGTCTGTAAAAACCCCAGCGAGCTGCTCCGCACATGCCCTGAGAACACGTCCAGGGATGTTGTCTGGTCCAGCAGCCTTGTGCGCGCTGATCCGGCTCAGTGCCTTGCAGACATCTGTGGAGGAGAGTGTGATTGGTGGGTGGTCAGCTGAGGGTTTGAGCTTGATGGCAGTTTCTTTGTTGTCTCTTTCAAAACGAGCATAAAAGTAATTTAGCTCGTTCAGGAAGTTGACATCAGTGGCTGCGGGGGTGGACCGGGTGGGTTTGTAATCAATGATGGCCTGAATGCCCTGCCACATGCGTCGAGGGTCAAAGTTGGAAAAGTGTCCCTCTATCTTTAGCTTGTAGCAGTGCTTGGCCTTTTTGATGCCCCTCTTCAGGTTTGCTCTGGATGTGCTGTAGGCTTGTGCATCACCTGATCTGAAGGCAGTATTGCGTGACTTCAGCAGGAGTCGCACTTCCCTGTTCATCCAAGGCTTCTGATTTGGGTATGTGGTGATCTGTTTCTGGGTTGTAACACTGTCAATGGTGGTATTGATATGATCCAATACAGAGGAGGTGAATGAGTCTCCGTGTGAGCCCCACTGGTGGCTTGAGAAGCAAACATACTCCAGTCTGTGTTTAGAAACCTTTCCTGGAGTGTGGAATCTGCCCCCGCAGGCCACACCTTGATGGTCTTCACTGATGGCTTCACACGGTTGATGAGGGGTGCATATTTCGGGGTGAGAAACAAAGAGAGGTGGTCTGACTGTCCCAGGTGGGGGAGGGGTGTTGCAACGTAAGCTCCAGCCATGTTTGTGTAAACATGATCTAATGTTTTGTTTCCTCTGGTGTGGCAGGAAACATGCTGGTGAAACTTGGGTAGCACTGACTTTAAGTTTGAGTGATTAAAGTCACCTGCAACAATAAACGCAGCTTCCGGGTGATCAGTCTGTTGTTTACTGATGGCTGCGTGAAGTTCTTTCATAGCAAGCTTAGCATCAGCATCCGGGGGAATATAGGCTGCAGTGATAATGGTGGAAGTGAACTCCCGCGGTAGATAAAACGGTCTACATTTAACAATGAGAAACTCCAGGTTAGCTGAACAATGACTCCCAACAATAGCAGAGTTTGTGCACCAAGCTTTGTTAATATAAATGCACAATCCACCGCCTCTGGTCTTACCGGAGCCATGTAACGTTCTATCTGCCCGGAATGTGTGGCGCGTCCCGCTAGCTCAATAGCGGTGTTCGGTATTCCGCTGTTTAACCAGGTTTCCGTGAAGATTAGGACGTTACAGTTCAAAAGTTTCTTACTGTGTGTGAGATGCTGAGTCGAATCTCCTCCATTTTGTTCACTATCGATCATACATTGGCAAGGAAAATGCTGGGTAAAGAGAGCCGGTACGGTGATAGCATTAGCTTAGCACGCAGTCCTCCGCGCTTCCCCCGCCTTTGTTTACAATCACGGTGCCGTCTTCTAGCACTTCCGCCCGGCCGGGTAGAGTGCACAGCCTCGGGTGTCCTAGCGATCTCAGGAAGGAGTCGAAGATTGTCCATAAAACTGTCGGAAATTCGCAAACCAATATCCAAAAGCTCACAGCGGATGAACGTTGTAAAGGCACAACTGACCCGAGACAGACCCGAGATGAACAAGAAAAATACAGCAAAATTGCAGAATCTGGAGAGAACCTGAGCCTCGCGATGTGCACGCGCCGCCATCTTAGGTGTAAGCGGTGATATGTAATATGTATAATTACATAGAATAAGTAACAGGTTATAAGATCCTGGTCTTTGAGTGAGGATTTTTCAACGCCTTTTCAGCATGCTTTCCTATTCTATAGCGCACAGTAAATCCAGAACTGTCAAATCAGGGAGATCAACCCAATCCAATTGTGCTCCAGCTATAAGCTGTCCTTGCACACTTTACCCACCCACCTTACCCGAGATCCAGTTTCCTATCAATTATGATGCTTTTTACAGTAAAAAGTAATTTTCTGTTTCAGAATGGGAGGTATGTAAAACCCGAGAAAGCAGGGTAAGTCAAGCCCATTTCTGAAAGAGAGGTCAAGTCAAGTCAAGTCAAGTCAAGTCAAATTTTATTTATATTGCACATTTAAAAGCAACAGAGTTACGTCAAAGTGCTGTACAATAAGACAACGTGCATATAAAAGAAAACATAAAAAGAAACAAGGCAGATACACAATAGGTAGATACACAATATAAACACAATATATACACAATATAAACACTGTTGATCCGATACATTCTAAAATAATAAATAATATAAAATCTACCAATATCGATCTAATCGAAAGGTAGAGAGAACAGATGAGATTCATGAGCTGATTTAAAACTGGCTAATGAAGGAGCAGACCTCGCATTGAAGGGCAGATTGTTCCAGAGTTTAGGTGCTGCAGCAGAGAAGGCCCGACCACCCAGTTTTACAGCGAAAACGTGGGACAGTTAAAAGAAGCTGATTACAAGACCTAAGTGTTCTTTGGGGAGTGTATGGAATCAGAAGGTCACTTATATATTTTGGTGCAACACCAGACAGAGCCTTTTACACAAATACTGCAACTTTAAAATCAATTCTGAACTTAATAGGAAGCCAATGTAAAGTCGCTAAAATGGGAGAAATGTGATCACTCTTTTTTGTGCTGGTAAGAAGTCCTGCTGCAGCATTTTGGACAATATGCAGGCGAGAGATTATAGTTTGAGGCAGGCCACAGTACAGAGAATTACAGTAGTCCAGACGTGATGTTATTGAGGCTTGGATTACGGTCTCTAAATCTTTTGGAGACAAAAACTGTTTTAATTTCGCAATCAATCTCAAATGAAAGAAACGTCTCGGGTTATGTATATAACCCTTGTTCCCCGAGAAGGGAACGAGACACTGCGTCATCGTGTGATGACACTTTGGGAACGCCCTCAGCGTTACGCATCTGAAGTATGAATGAAATCAAGCCAATCTGATTGGTGGTGCGTCATGACGTAGTAGATGACGGCATACCCGGAAGATACAAAGGGACGCTGATGCAAACACACGGCAGCTTTACCGCGATGAAGCGAGCGCTCTGACCGTGATGGGTGTGGCGACGAGACGCAGTGTCTCGTTCCCTTCTCGGGGAACAAGGGTTATATACATAACCCGAGACGTTCCTCTTCGAGGGAACTCGCACTGCGTCATCGTGTGATGACACTTTGGGAACGTTAATACCCACTATGCCACACCGACATCACAAACATCCCAGTGTGAAGCTGGAGACCAGGCACACTTAGGACGCAAGCACTCTGGCACCAGGTGTCACCAGGAGGTGCAGACTATAGAACCGAATGAAGGTGTGCGGGGTGGCCCACCCGGCCGCCTCGCAAACCTCTTGAAGCGAGGCACCAGAGAGGAGGGCCACCGAGGAGGCCATGCTCCTGGTGGAATGAGCCCTCACAGCCATGGGTGAAGGCAGATTGCGCACCCTATAAGCTGTGGCTATAGCCTGGACGATCCAGTTGCTGATCGTCTGAGTAGACGCAGGCAGCCCTCTCTTGGGTGAGCCAAAGCACACCAACAGTTGGTCTGACCTTCTCCATTGGGAAGACTTCTGCAGGTAGATTTTCAGAGCTCTGACAGGACAGAGCAGGTGAAGTCTCCCCTCTTCCGCCGTCAGGTGGGGAGGAGGATGGAAAACCTGAAGAACCAAAGACCGAGCCACCTGAGATGGCACCTTGGGTATATACCCCGGTCTAGGGTGCAAGATGGCCTTAACTCCGCCAGGGGCAAACTCCAGGCAAGTTGGCGTAACCGCCAAGGCCTGGAGATCTCCCACCCTCTTGAGAGAGGTAATGGCAAGTAGAAAGGCCACCTTGAGGGTCAGGTTCTTCGGCTCAGCCTGCTCCAGTGGCTCGAAGGGGGCCTCGGCCAGCCCTTCAAGTACCACCGCCAGGTCCCAGGTTGGGACTCTGGAATGAGCCGCCGGCCTCATCCTCCGGGCCCCACGGAGGAACTGTACAACCAGAGGGTGCTTCCCCAAGGGTCCCTCACCTAAAGGTGCGTGGAAAGCCCCAAGGGCAGCCACGTACACCTTCAGGGTGGACGGGGTAAGACCATAAGAGAAGCGATCTTGGAGGAACTCCAGCACTGAAGCCACTGGGCAGTTAACTGGGTCCACCTCACGCTCTCTACACCAAGTGGAAAAGACGTTCCACTTGAGGCTGTACAGTCTCCTGGTTGAGGGAGCTCTAGAACTGAGCAAGGTCTTGACTACCTCTGCTGACAGGCCCGCCTCTTGGTACTGAGCCCCCTCAGGGGCCAGACCCAGAGGCTCCATAACTCCGGCCGGGGGTGAAATATTGTGCCCCCTGCCTGCGAGAGCAGATCCCTCCTCAGAGGAGGCCATGGAGGGCCGTCTAGCAGAGCTATAATGTCTGAGAACCATGCTCGAGTGGGCCACCGGGGTGCTACTAAGAGCAGGCTGATGCCCTCCCGGCGGACCCGCTCCAGAACTCCCGGGAGCAGAGCGATCGGGGGAAAAGCGTACAGACGTAGCCTCGGCCACGTCTGCACCATGGCGTCCAGCCCTAACGGGGCTGGATCCTTGAGAGAGAACCACAGTGGACAGTGGGACGTCTCTCGAGACGCGAACAGGTCCACTTCCACTGGGCCAAATCTCTTGCACATGGTCTCCACCACCTCCGGGTGGAGCCGCCATTCCCCGGGCCTCAGCCCCTGCCTCGACAGGACGTCTGCTCCCTGATTCTGGTCCCCGGGGATATACATCGCTCTGAGAGACGATAATTTCCCCTGGGACCACAGGAGGATTTGATGCGCCAGTCTGCAAAGAGGGCGCGACCTCAAACCCCCCTGGTGGTTGAGATACGCGACAACTGAAGTGTTGTCTGAGCGTATCAGGACATGGTGGCCGCGGAGGTCCGGGTAAAAGCTCCTGAGAGCTTTGTAGACCGCCAGCATCTCCAGGCAGTTGATGTGCCATGAAGAATGCCGGGTCTCCCGCAGACCTCTCGCAAAGCGGCCGTCCATGACCGCGCCCCAGCCAGTGAGGGAAGCGTCTGTTGAAACGGCTCTCTGGCAACATGACGCTCCCAACACTGGCCCCTGGGACAGGAACCAAGGTTTCCGCCATATGACGAGGGAACGAAGGCATTTGCGCGTTACCCTGATCATACGAAACGGATTTCCCCTCGGGGAAAACCCCTTGGCCCTCAGCCACCACTGTAGGGGTCTCATGTGCAGCAGGCCAAAAGGTATCACGTTGGCTGCTGCTGCCATGAGTCCCAGCAGTCTCTGAAACTGCTTCACAGTGAGGCTGCGGCCTGGCTTCACTCTTGAGACCATCGCCAGTATGGACTCCACACGCGCGGGGGACAACTGAGCCTGCATCGACGTGGAGTCCCATACGACTCCCAGGAACGTAGTCCGCTGGGAGGGCGTCAACATGCTCTTCTTCGTGTTGAGTCTCAGCCCCAAGCACCTTATATGGGCCAGAACGACATCTCGATGCCGAACTGCCATCTTGCGCGACCTGGCCAAAATGAGCCAGTCGTCGATGTAATTGAGTATACGGATGCCCTGGAGTCTCAGAGGAGCCAGTGCTGCATCCATACACTTCGTAAAGGTGCGAGGGGAGAGTGCCAGGCCGAAGGGAAGAACCCGATATTGGTACGCTTCGCCCCCGAAAGCGAACCTCAGGAACTTCCTGTGACATTGAAGGATGGAAATATGGAAGTATGCGTCCTTTAGATCTATCGTGACGAACCAATCCTCTGGTCCCAGTCCCATAACCCCGCTCGGCCGCCCCCAGCACATTCCCAAATTCGAGTGCTTGAGGGGAGGAAAGTCTGGCCGAGTAGGGTTTTTCCCAGGATCTACACAACTCATTGTGCAGATCCTGAAAAAATGGCAGGCCCCGGCGTGGAGGTTGAGACCCACGCTTGAAGAACCTTTCATCCAGCTTACTGGGTGGCTGAATCTCAGGCTCTTCCTGTGGCCATTCAATGCTTAATTTGGCCACAGCGTGGGTCAAAACCTCCACTAGCTCCTCCTGAGCGGGTGCGTGACGCGATGGCTGAGCTTCCACGTCACCCGCCTCGATGCTCCGCCCATCCGACTCCTCGGAGCCAGACAGCTGAAGCATCGGGTTCTCCGCCTCGCGGGAAGAAGCCGCATCACGGGCTTCCGCACGGGGCGGGAGAACATCGGAATCCTCGGACGAGGATAGGGAAAGTGCCTCAGCAGTCCCATATCCCGTTGCGAGGTCCCGTTGCGATCCCCATGATCTGCGGCGCCGCCGTGCCTCGGCAGCGGCGGGCCCAGATCCCTGGGGATCGCGGGCTTGGCCGGTCTCATCAAACACGGCCAGCCGTGAGCGCAACACCCTGAGCGGCAGCTGATCACACTCGCTACAAGCGGCTCCCTCGAGAGCCGCTCTAGCGAGCTGCACGCCCAGGCATTGCACACACAATAGATGTGTGTCCGTGCCCGAAATGAAACGTGGACACGGATGCACACATCTCTTAAACTGAGCCATCTCACTTGCTTTGTGTAACGTTGGTAGACAAACAACACCAAATAGACAGAGACAAAAACACAGAGCGCTTCAGCTGAAGAGTGAAAAGCTGCCGTGTGTTTGCATCAGTGTCCCTTTGTATCTTCCGGGTATGCCGTCATCTACTACGTCATGACGCACCACCAATCAGATTGGCTTGATTTCATTCATACTTCAGATGCGTAACGCTGAGGGCGTTCCCAAAGTGTCATCACACGATGACGCAGTGCGAGTTCCCTCGAAGGGGAACTGCCCTTTACCACTGAACTGATTTGTTTTTGAAAATGTAGTGATGATTCAAATGTAACCCCCAGATTCCTTACATTAGGTTGAACAGTGGCAGAGATAGAACCTAAATTAAAGGGAGTTGAAAACCTGGATGGGCCTAAAATCAAAAGTTTGATCTCCTCAAAACAGTCACCCAGTACGTCCAAGGGATAAGAGCTGTCAGTTCCCTTTCGAAAGGGAACTCGCACTGCGTCAGCTTCGACGCTACGGGGAACGCCTCCAGCGTGACCGGTGCCTGAAATCACAATCAAAAAACGTCAATCCTATTGACCGACGACAGCCTATGATGTCATCAAGGTGCGACCAGGAAGTATATAAGGGAGCCTTGCCAACATGACAGTATCTCTTCGTCTTCAGGGACTGTTTTGCCTGTTATCGCCATCGGAGAAAAGTGTCAACAGAATGAAGTGTGCCAAGAAGCAGCGCCACTTCCGCAGGTGCGTGGATCCGTGTGTAACACGCAACAGTTGTCAGTATAACACTAAGTATGTTATATTACTCTGGAGATAGGGCTAGGTTCGACTCTTGGGAGGATAAAAAAATTAACCTTGGGCCAAATGGTATGAAACGGCTAACAGCCAGCACATTTATTGCACATACAACAAAAAAAAAATAAAAGAAACAATTAGCAGAATCCAATGGGTTAATACTTTGAAGTTTCGTCCCAACACAACACTTCCAAAATGGAAAAATTCAATATTTAGTCCAGGTTGTGCACAAGAAGTCCAAGAAAACAAAATAAACAAAATAAAATGTCCAAAAGTCCTTCACAAATTGGTGTGTAGTGTGAAATGTATGTATATGTAAAAGGCCTTTTTTTCCTACTACCCGGGTAGTGTATATATAAAATGACAGCTTAGCTGAAGTGTAATGAATCCCGCGATGCAAACAGGTCCGTGTTGAACGTCAGCTGTGGGTCCTTCAACGATCACAGGGTCTGGCTCGCCATAGCTTGCATAAGCTCACAGTGGATCATGTCACAACGGTGGAATCAGGCAATAAAAAAAAACAGTCTACACAAAACAACACAATTCACAGTTAACATCTCTCAAGGATTCACATCAGCTTGTTACACAATAAACTCCTTACGAGTAATTTAAATCACAGAAGCATCACCCACATGCTTCACTCACACGTGTCAG
Organism: Romanogobio albipinnatus; assembly: GCA_023566225.1. Classification (NCBI taxonomy): domain Eukaryota; kingdom Metazoa; phylum Chordata; class Actinopteri; order Cypriniformes; family Gobionidae; genus Romanogobio; species Romanogobio albipinnatus. The sequence goes on along the minus strand of CM042255.1, from coordinate 18,348,209 downwards.
CGTAGCAAGTTAACATCAATACACGTGAGCATACTACACGGACCAATAAATCTGTTTAACACAGGTTAACCATCCGCATTTCAAAATACTCACTCAAATGTATAGATAGTTTTTTTTTCCTCCATATATATATACAGAAAACATAAAATAAATGTAGCAATAATTAAATCTGTCAATCTCTGTTTGTAAAATGTATTCAAAAATACAAAAAATACTTCAATGAACATCATCCTTTAACTCTGACTGTTTTTTTCTTCTTTCATTTACTATGACATATGCATATTTTCTGATCATTAATCAGCACATCCACTAAACAATTAGTTTAACACAGAAACTCACCAGAGTTCGCAGAAACAAGGTCTCTCAATCAACATCAATGGAATTCCTTTTGAAACCCATGAACATACTGCAACAGTTATATGAAAAGTTCAAAATCTCATATTAGAAAGTACTTTTATACAATTACAACGTTTCAAAAACACCGCTCGATTACCTCGCGCGTACCAGCTAAGAACGGTCTTCTTCTCTTAATTTCTACATCTCAGTTTACCAGTTCATATAGCGGCCCCTTCAGGGAAACTATGGTACTGCATAGAACTTAGTGTAAAACTTTAGAGGGTTACACGTGCAACAGGTATCTTACACCTGATGACACGCACACACTCTGCGTGTACTGCCTGGGGGAAGAGCACGCACGGGATGTTCTCGAGGGAGCATCCTGTGCGAACTGTGAGCGTTTTCCTATGAAGACGCTCCGCTCTCGTCTGGCTCTCTTCTCGAGGGGAGAGAGCTCAGTAGCTGGGGACGGCCCCGCTCGTGCTGAGGCCGAGCGGTGGCTACAGACCTGGGGTTCCCAGCTGGATTTGGCTCGTCGCCTGGAGACCGGTGTAGTGTTGGCAGACAACGAGCCAGATCACGAGGGGCGGACCTCGGAGGAGGAGCGGGATTTGGGCTCCTCCTCCTCGTCCGCTGCTTTTCCATTTGAGCAGAGGATGGTTCAGGAGGCGGATGAAGCGCCTGAGGCTGAGGCTTCTCAACCACCCTGTCCCATGTATGGGGAGCTGTTGGAGGTCATGGAGCGTGCTGCAGGTAGACTGCAGCTGCCCTGGCAGCGCGCTAGGAGAGATGACGTGTGTCCGAGTAGGTTGGACGACCGTTTTCTCTCCGCCCATGACCAACCAGCTCCCGGGAGCCTTCCATTCTTTCCCGATCTCCACCAAGAGATCGTGAGAGGATGGAAGAAACCTTATTCAGCCCGGATCCATCGACATCAGCGGGCTAATTTCGCTGATGTCGAGGGATTGCCGGAGGCTGGATACGTGGCGTTGCCGCCCGTAGACGAGGCGTTTGCGAACTACCTCGCCTCCGTGCGGCTATCGACACTAAGGGCTCCCACCCTGCCGTCTGAACCTCTCAGGACGACTGCGCACCTGAACGGCAGGGCATACATGTCGGCGGGTCATGCCGGGGCAGCCTTACACACAATGGCGGTGTTACAGGCTTACCAGGCAGACCTGCTGGGGGACCTCGATCAGGGGGTGGGTCTGACCCCTGAGGCGGTAGCCGAGTTGCGCCGTTCCACAGATCTGTCTCTCCGGGCCACCAAGCAAACCGCTTTCGCCATCGGTCGGTTCGACTGGCCACGGAGAGACATCTGTGGCTCAACCTGGCGGACATCGGGGGGAAAGAGAGAACCTTTCTCCTCGATGCCCCGGTATCGCCCTCTGAACTTTTTGGCACCTCCGTAGAGGCGGTGGTGGGAAAGTTCAGGGAGGCGAGGGCGCGCTCGGCGGCATTTAGGACATGCATATCGCGGAGGCCCACCGGCGCTTTACATCAGGCCGGTGGGCCTATGATGAGCAGAAAATGTAAGATTCTGACGGCCCGCCTGGCTTGGTTGTCGAAGCGCCCCCCTCAGGACAGCGGGCGGATACTAGCTCGGTGGCTGAGTTGACACACCGCGAGGAGCGATTGGTGAGTCCCCCTCTATGAGGGCGAAACATTTTCAAAACTATGTTTTTCAGGACTTTGTGACCGTCGCTCCCCTGAGAGGGTGTGGGGGAGAGTTTGGATCATCGTGGGATGTCGCAGGGCCTGCAGCTCCCGTGAGTAAGCTAAGAACGATCTTCTTTGCAACATTATGTGTTTGTGTGTGTATGCCTCACTTTTTGCTAGTAGAGTCTTGCTGCCTCTCCGTGTTATTTTTCCCACTATGTGGGTGATTAATTCGTGCTCTTGCCCGAGGGCTTGTAGTGTAGAGGGCGAGCTGTGTTTTCCTAGCATAAAGTGGGAAGTAGCTGAAGACCGGGTACGCGCTAATGCGCGAGCTGTAGTAAGATCTGCGCCCAGCTCTGCGGGGCTTTGGGAAAAGGGGTTCGGGGCCTCAATGTGTAATATTAGAGGTGATAATATTTCTTTCCCGAGCCCTGAGTAGATCTAGTGCGATCTTATGTCGCACTACTTGGCCTAGGCTTTGTCAAGGATGTTCCCTTTTAAGGAAGGTTGTTCGCCCCTGGCCTGTCTTTTGATATAAAAACATGGTGTGGTTTATGCATCCTTGTTTCAGCCTCCTCTTGTTACAGAGTCGTCCGGCCAAGGCCCGCCCCCTTCTCTGCGTTCTGGGGTTACGAGTAACGCAGTCGGGGTGTTGCAGCAGACAGCGACTTTGCCAGTGGTCGTGGGGCGGAGTGAAGCGTCTTTTGCTGGTTTGCGATCAGACTTTATCTGCCGTTTCCGCCTTTCAGAGCTTGGTGGCCGCCATCTTTTGGCGGCCCTCGGCCTCTTCCTGGAGGATGTTTGGCCGGTGGGTTCTATATTTTCTAAAGAAAAAGTATTGTTTCACCCTTGCTCTATGTCTCTGCTCCACCTCCTTTAGGGCTCGGGTTGAACTGAACATCGGATACACCTCTGTGGAGGTTCTGGTCGAATGCTCCCCTGAGGCCCGAGCATTGCCAATGGCTGACGCCCTCGCACTTATGGTTGGCCGCTGAATGGAAAGTAAGACAGCCGCCCCGAGGCAGGTGACGTAAGTTGTACTCCCCTCGCTTTAGAGGGTCCTTGTTTAAGCACTTTCGCTGAGTACACTGCTGTTGGCAATGTGATTAGGTCCATGTTTGTAGGCGCTGCCAGAGAGACTGCGCCGTCCAGGGGGCCCTAGGACACGGCGAAGCAGTTGTCCCTAGCTGCCTCTGGGATGGAGCCAGCCCCAGGTGTGGGCGTAGGAGCAGTCTGGGCAGCTGGACTTCAGGACAGGTAGTAGGCGTCAAACGGCCTCCCTGCAAGGAAGTCTCGACGCCATGGCCCACAAGTGGGCCTTGGAGGTTCTTCTCCACTGGTGTCGACGTCAGCAGTAACCTCGTCAACTAGTCTCCTTGGGGGTGAGTTCCCAGGTGTGAACTGGATTTCCAGGCTTTGTCAGCAGCAGACAGCTGCCACCAGCCCAGGCGCAGCAGCCAGCCTTCTTTAGGGCCGCCCTGAGGGGTAGGCTCCCGGGTTGGGTTACCTTCGCTCAGGTGGTAGGCCCGATTGGCCTCCCTGAGGGCCTGCTGTGGTCAGCAGGCGCTGCCTGGTCTCCCCTAGGGGGCACCACTGGTATTAAGTCCCTCGATGGCTGGTATAAGATGCTAGTAGGCGCTGGATGGCTAGCACGAGTGCTAGTAGGTAGTAGGCCTCAACCGGTCTCCCTGAGTGCAGCAGCTGAGGCGGTGACCATGAAGTGCTATGAGTAGCACATTCTGGCTTGGGCGGCACGCTCTGCTATCAGGTGGAGGCATTGCGCCTCCCTGAAATCGTTCCCCGGTCCCCAGGTTCGGTAACGGATCGTAGCATGGGATGCTATCAGGCAAGCTGCACGGGGCTTCCCTGTGGGATTCGCTTGGAGTGGTAGGCCCTACGTGGCCTCCTCTGAGGGCACGCTCCGGTCTCGTGGTTTCTGGACAGGTCCAGTCACTGAGCAGATGGCTGTGATGTAGAAATGCCCGGCATTTTTGCAGGTGGTAGGCCCGCTAGGCCTCCCTGATGATGCGAGTCCCTATCTTCCCAGCTACATCGAGGGCTAGCACGACTGCGATCAGGTTTCAGGCCCGTATGGCCTTCCTGAGGGCGAGCTCCGCTGTTGGACACACGAGCAGTTGGCACGGGTTACCAGGTGGAGGCTCCTCTCGGCCTCCATGGGGAACGAGTTCCCCTGGCGGGAACGCACAACTGGCTTCACGCTGACAGCTAGTGGTCACCCGCTCTCAGGGGCCGGTCTCTGGCCGTTCGCGAGACCTGGAGGCGGGGTTCTTACCCTAGCACAACGAGACGTTACTGCCGCTATGCGGTCCCCACGGGAGGGGACTTTCATAGTTTGCCTACTGCATGGCTACCTACCAGGCAGGCTTATGAGCTCCTCTCGAATGAGGGTCTACTATGAGCTTACGGCCGCTTGGCGCTGGTTAAGGGTTGTAGGCCCCTCGGGGCCTCCCTGGCATAACCAGTGTAGTAGTGTACAACCAGTGTTGTAGAAGTTTGTTTGTTCGGGAAGAAGGAGGCGGGAACCGGCGAACATTTAAAGTATTTAATCAAAAACAAACACAAAATAAAATGGCGGCGACAGCCCCTCACGATCGACTGCCGCCTACACACACACAAACACAAAATGAAAATAAAAAGCTGCAGCCCCTCGCGGACGACTGCAGCGTGCACATAACAAAACGTCCAGGCCTGGTCCTCTCTCATCCCTCACTGTCGTCGCTCCTCCTTTATAGTCCCTCACTCCTCCGCGAGGGCCGAGATCGCTGCGACTCACAGCTGGCGCTCATCATCCCTGATGAGCGCCGCCTCGTCCCGCCCTCACGGTCCCTCGGCCTCGCTGCTCGCCACAACCAGCCTGTAAGGCCTCTGGCCTCCTAAGCACATTTTAAATTAAGTGCTTGGTAGATCCGAGGATCGAGCGGCTAAACTCCCCTCGCTAACAAGGGTTATAAAGCACTTCGCTGAGAGCTGCTCTCCGGGATAACCCGTCTCTGAGGTCCGGCTAGTGGATGTCACTGCCTTTCTTGCAGCACCCTGGCGGGATGCCTCTTCGGAGGCGAGTACCAGAGGCTCTGTACTATACAGACAGGGTTGACGTGTCCCATAACAGACTGGGTCACCTGGTCAGGTCTCCCTGGTGGCATTCCGTGAGAACCTCCCGAATAGTGACTGGCATAGGGTTCCCTCGTAGTTCCCTTGCCACGTTCCCTTAAAGGAACCCCTTCTAAGTCGAATGGGTGGTTCCAGGCCTTCGAGCAGGGCCTGGGAAGGACCTCATGTGTGTGAAGGTTCCTTCTTGGGCGATAGCTTGGGCTATGACTGTAGGGAGCGCTGTCACTGACAGCCCAATGTGACCAGAAGGGGAGTGGTTCAGGCATTTCAGTAGAATTTGCTTGTCTTGACAGTTGTCACTGCCAGTGGGCATGCACTCCCGTCGGCATGGCGGCGTGGGTATATCGTTCCCCGTAGCGTCGAAGCTGACGCAGTGCGAGTTCCCTTTCGAAAGGGAACGTCTCAGGTTACAAATGTAACCTTTGTTCCCTGAGAACAGGGAACGAGACACTGCGTCGCTTTGCCATGCCGCAGGGCCTGCCTGCCGAAAACAGTCCCTTCAGACGATTAGATACTGTCATGTTGGCAAGGCTCCCTTATATACTTCCTGGTCGCACCTTGATGACATCATAGGCTGTCGTCGGTCAATAGGATTGACATTTTTTGATTGTGATTTCAGGCACCGGTCACGCTGGAGGCGTTCCCCGTAGCGTCGAAGCTGACGCAGTGTCTCGTTCCCTGTTCTCAGGGAACAAAGGTTACATTTGTAACCTGAGACGTTTTTGCTGGTAGATAAAACTGTGTATCGTCAGCATAGCAGTGGTAGGAGATCCTATATTTCTTAAAAGTGGCACCCTATGGCAGCATATAAATTGAAAAGAGAAGTGGGCCTAAAATGGATCCTTGGGGCACACCACATAATAGGGGAACTGATGAAGAAGAAGACTTCCCCATACTCACTGAGAAGGTTCTGTCTTTGAGATAAGAGGCCAACCACTCCAAGGTGACACCCTGAATGTCCACCACCTTTTCCAACCAATGTAACAAGATACTATGGTCTATAGTATCTTGGTAACTTATCGAGGTTAACTTATCAGCATTTCGTCCACACGGATCTGGAGTTTTGGGAGCATGAATATTTATATATATACCAATATTTTTTTAAACCGGGTCTCAGAGTGGATAAATCTGAAACCGACACCCTTGCGTTTTCATTCAATTCAATTCAATTCAAATTTATTTGTATAGCGCTTTTCACAATACACATTGTTTCAAAGCAGCTTTACAGAAAGTGCATTTCATAGATGAACAGTAAAAATGTTAGAAAGACAATGTTAAAGAATAATGTTCGAAAAAGTTAATCAGTCGTGTATTAAATTAGGCCATAACAACGCTGGCGTTGAGTCGTCTCTCCACAGGCGTGGAGTCGTCTCATCACAGGTGTTGGGGCATCCGAAGTCTTCATGAGAGGCTGGATACAAACTGGAGCTGACAAACTATTTACCTCGGGACTAGTGTCCCGTGATAACAACAGAAAAGCAGATGGGAAATAATTAGCGTAGCTGCTGTTCAGAATATTATATTAATGCTTTTGTTCCGGTTTAACTGTAGTGTAAAAGGTAGTATAAAAGGTTTTCATGTGTACAGCCAATCCGTATATTTTGTGAAACGGTGGTCATGACACCACGTCCTGCACGGTAAAGACTAGAAGGGATACAACTACGGGCACTGGGCATGCGCACATCAATATTGTGTCATTTAATTACTGTATTTGCATTATTGTAAGGGTAGATTTAGGGCTGGGGTAGGTGTAGGCGTTAATAAAACTCAATCTGGTAAGTAGCTAATTTATTTATTGTTATTTTATTGTGAGATTTTGCCTCACTTCCTACCATTGCTGTACCCCTTCTAGCCACAACTTTTCTTCTCCGTTTTTAGTGTATTTCTGTGGCAGAATTACAGCGCCACATAATGTCCTGGCATGTATACTACATATTTTTGAGTCGATTTCAGTGGTTTCGTGTGTACGCAGATATTTCTTGAGACGAGGGGAAAAAAAGATTGGATAGGGAAAGCTCTGGTTTCGTGTGGATGTGGCCTTATACTCAGAGTCAGTTACCATGGTAACTTACTCTGGGAACCTAACCTGGTCAGGAGCAGGTTTTCTTTGGTAAACCCAGAATTTCAGAATTATTACATTATTTCAAGTTACAAATATTTTAAATTAATAAATGATTACAAATACCTAAAAATGATAAATTAAATCTAAAGTAAGCACATTTTACTTAAAACAAGTAAAATTATCTGCCAGTGGGGTAAGAAGAATAATCCTAATGCAAACGAAAACCAGATTATTTGTATTACCCCACTGGCAGATAATTTGCATTATAATACATTTATGTAATTTTACTTATGTAGAAAATACATCTTGCTTTAAGAATCTTTAGATATTTTGACTGGAAACAACAAGACAAGTGTCAAAGTGTCAAAAATGGCATGTCCTTTTATACAGGATCCTGACATTCACTTGATACACCTAGAAGTAACCTAATAATTATAATTTCCTTTAGGATTTCCAGTGGTTGGATACATTGATGACACGCATATTCCCATCATCATACTTTCTGAAAACGGATTAGCCTACTATATAGAATGGAAGGATGTCAGATGGATGGGTAGTCCGAGATATAGCTACTAAATGAACACAAATGGTGCTGGTGTTTTGCGAGCATGTGCCTTCTTGATGTCAAATCAAATCAAATCAAATCAAATCACTTTATTGTCACACAGCCATGTACACAAGTGCAGCAGCAGGTGAAATTCTTGGTGCAGTTCCGAGCAACATAGCAGTCACGACATGACATGTACAACATTTAAAGCAGCATCAGATTACACATCTGATGCGCCCACAATTACTCACAGCACAGTGAACTCTACAATAAACAATAAATAATTTACACAATGTGAGTGTAGTTCTCACAGCTTTAAACAATATACACATACTTACAATATACATATACTTTAAACAATATACACTGAACATACATTAAACAGTATACATTAAGCTATAGTAATAATAATATACAATGTACAGTATACATTATTATTCACAGTAGAGATCCAATGTACAATAGGTGCTATATGATAAATAATAAATGATAAATAAATGTGTATATAATGTGTGTGTATCTACAGTGGGTTGTGCTGAGTGATATTCTGTCCAGTTGACAGATATGTTGGCTGGCCTGAGACGTCAAATGTTAATTTCATTACCCTAATTAATAAATGTAACAGGTGGGATCAGAGAACATTTAATTATGTGAAAAGAGCATTAGACTATGTGGGAAAAGCTGTTGCACATTGCAATAGACACTGAATGATATTTATGTAATGTCAAATGTTTGTAAAGTCAAGAAACCTCAGTACGTGTTTTAGGTATTGTAAGTTTTACAGTATCTACCTGGGACATAAAATGCATGTTAGTACATATTTTATAGTTCCACTGTCCACATTTATCAAAATGTTGTTGGCTGATGCCTCCAAAGCATATAATGTTATATAGGCTATTCACACAAGTAATGTTTAGAATGAAACAGAAATGTAGACCAATGTATATTTGCCATTTAAACTTTATGATTAGCACTCAAAGAAATATTGTAATATAACATTTTTGTAATGTAAAAAAAAAAAAAAAAAATCACATTGAGTTAACTTTACTTTTAAAAATAAGTTTAAACAGTCTCTGTTTTATTTCCTTGGCTTGTAAACCATATATTATGGGATTCAAGCTTGGTGGAATAACATGGAGAATTATTTTAGATGCACTTTTAGTTTCATAGGATACAGGGATACGATGAATTAAAATGGTGGCGAATCCAGAAACCATCATGATCATATAAACAGCCAAGTGAGTGCTGCATGTTTTTATGGCTTTGCTATTGGTTGCTTTGTTTTTGCTTTGAAAGCATACCCTCGCTATTCTGAGATATGTCAATAACACCCACCCCAATGAGGACGTTAGTAAAACCGCAGTAAAAGTTAATCCATATACATTATTAATAACTGTATCTTCACAGGACAGTTTAAATAGTGAAGCATTGTCACAAAACAGATTTTGAATCACAGATCTGCAGTGAGACAGACGGACACTGAGGCCAATCAGAATTCCCACCAGCGCTACTGCAGAACACCAGGCTCCTACCGACAGTTTAACCACCATATTATTGCTCATTATAGTTGGATATCGCAATGGATTACATATGGCCACATATCTGTCAAAGGCCATGATCATTAGAATAGTGTGGGATGTGGTTGCACATACATGTCCAAAAAAAGCTTGCATAGCACACTCCACATATGTGATGTAGCGCTCAGAGGGGTCTATTAAGATATGACTCATCATGCGTGGCAAAATAACAGTTGTCCCTAATAAATCATTCAGTGGCAAGTTGCAGTAAAGAATGTGCATTGGCTGATGTAACCCTTTTTCCACTGAGATTAGAATCAAAATCCCAATGTTAGATACTGTAATAAATATGCAAGGAAGCAAAAAAAGGATGAATACAAGATGACTGGAAAGATTTGTAACGTGTAGTCCCTCCACCAAGAGTATGTTGTATCTGAACGTCAGGTTGTCCATCTGTGACCTAAAGAATAGATAAAGGACCCATACAGTACAGGGCTGTGTTTTTCCAAAAGCATTGTATAAGCCTAAGTACAGTATAGAGACAGTAGATTGTGGTTTCTATAATCAATTTAGGCTTATGATGCTTTTGTGAAACACAGAAGTAGAAAACATTGTCAGGGAAAAATTCACATTGTAGTAAAAAAAGAACAATATTTGCCCATGCCAGTAATTCTCATAGACATTTACCCACAGCAGTAGGTATGAAATATTTGATACTTAAAAAAGTATGATATAAATAAATGCATTCTCCCCTGAATTGTTTACGCCAGTGGTTTTCAAACCTGGTACTGGAGACCCACCGCTCTGCAGATTTTGGATTTCTCTCTTTTCTGACACACTCAGCTGAGTTCATTAAGCGCTCACCTAATGAGCTGATTCTATGAATCAGGTGTGTTAAATAAGAGAGTGTAGAGCAGGGTAGGGGGTCCCCAGGACCAGGACTGAAAACCACCCCACTCATATATGTATACTTACATATGGTAGATGAATATTAGATAAATAATTGTCTCTTCGGTTTAATATATAGTGGCACACAGCTGTTGCATTCCCTTTAGCTTGGTAATCATGAGATTCAATAGCGAAAAGTGTTTCAGAAGAGTTGGCTTTACCATTATATATGAGTGTCACACAAAAACTGTTTTGTAGTCATTCCCCAAGAGTGTAAAACAATTGTTTTGCTGTGATTGGTGGACTACTGATCAGGTTTGCTTGTACTGTAATGTTCTGTAAAAATGTTGTGCTTTGACAACTACTTAGGAACACAGCCGTTCAACACTAGGTTGCACTGTAATGGCTTGAAACAAAATTCTTTATTCTCCTAAATCCTTGAGTCAATTCAATATGTACAGGTACTGGTCATATAATTAGAATATCATCAAAAAGTTGATTTATTTCACTAATTCCATTTAGAAAGTGAAACTTGTATATTATATTCATTCATTACACACAGACTGATATATTTCAAATGTTTATTTCTTTTAATTTTGATGATTAAAACCGACAATTAAGGAAAATCCCAAATTCAGTATCTCAGAAAATTAGAATATTACTTAAGACCAATACAAAGAAAGGATTTTTAGAAATCTTGGCCAACTGAAAAGTATGAACTTGAAAAGTATGAGCATGTACAGCACTCAATACTTAGTTGTGGTTCCTTTTGCCTGAATTACTGCAGCAATGCGGCGTGGCATGGAGTCGATCAGTCTGTGGCACTGCTCAGGTGTTATGAGAGCCCAGGTTGCTCGGATATTGGCCTTCAGCTCTTCTGCATTGTTGGGTTTGGCATATCGCATCTTCCTCTTCACAATACCCCATAGATTTTCTATGGGGTTAAGGTCAGGCGAGTTTGCTGACCAATTAAGAACAGGGATACCATGGTCCTTAAACCAGGTACTGGTTGCTTTGGCACTGTGTGCAGGTGCCAAGTCCTGTTGGAAAATGAAATCTGCATCTCCATAAAGTTGGTCAGCATCAGGAAGCATGATCGATAAAAAAGGCAGAAAACAACTAAAAGAGATTACTCAAAAATTTAATCTTACACAAATGATTGAAAAAGCAACTCGGATTACTAAAACATCTCAAACACTTATTGATCTAGTCTTTACTAACAAAGCTGACCGTATAGGTAAAGTTTATAATTTAATAACAGGTCTTTCTGATCATAATTTAACATTAGTTGCAAGGAAATTGTCAAAAGCGCGTTACCGAAATTTAAATCAAATTGATATTAATGGATCTGTACTCTATATCCCCAGGAAAGATGTTGAGAGTTTTGATAATGAAATAAGAAAGGTAAATTGGTTTGAAATGGTAAATGATAAAGACAGTGATGCAGCTTCTACTGAGTTGATAAAGATGTTTCAACAGCTTGTTTTTAAATATTATAAAGGAAAAAAGGTAAAGCCCAAAGTCAAAATCCCTTTACCTTGGTTAAATGATAATCTTTGGAAATTGATGAAAACGCGAGATTCAGCATTAAAAAAGTCCCATAAAACGGGACTTATAACTGATCGCCTGATCTATAATGGACTTCGAAATAAAGTCACTCAACAGCTAAGACAAGCAAAAGCAATATTTTATCTGAATATCATAAAACAAGCAAAGGGCAATTCAAAACAACTTTGGCAAACTATTGACAAATTAACTGGAAAGAGGCAAACTAAGAGTGGAACAATAGAGCTGAAAATAGATGATGAAAATCACCAGGATGGTCTAATAGTTTCAAATTATTTTAATAATTATTTTATTGATTCAGTGAATGAACTTATCCAACATGACTCTGGATTGCCTCATTCTTCCTCATCACCTCAGCTCTCAATTTATGATCACGAGGCTCTGAGTTTTAAACACATTGATTATTCTAAAACAGATAAAATAATACAATCCTTATCAAACTCAAAAGTTAAGGACTTCTGGGGACTTGATAACTCTCTCATTAAAAAACATAGGGAGATTTTAACACCAGCTATCACTTATATTGTGAATAAATCGATTGATGAAAGTATCTTCCCTAGTGTCTTTAAAAGAGCAGTTATAACCCCAATCTATAAATCTGGAAGCAAAAATGAAATAAGCAACTACAGGCCTATTAGTATATTGCCTGTAGCAAGTAAAATGATTGAGAAAGCCATCGTAGAGCAGCTAACCGATCACTTAGATTGTAATAACTTGTTGCACTCCATGCAGTTCGGTTTTAGACGTAACCATTCTACCGACGCAGCCTGCTGCTATCTGATTGAAAACATAAAGGCCAACTTGGACAGAGGGGGCGCGGTGGGTGCCGTGTTTCTGGACTTGCGAAAAGCCTTTGACACGGTAAACCACTGTGTCCTCCTGTCTAAGCTCTCTAAGTATAATCTGTCTATGGAGACATTGGGTTGGATGCAATCATATCTTGCAAATCGGATGCAGTGTGTGAGGGTAAAAAATGCATTGTCCTCTCTGAAGTCCTGTACAACTGGGGTCCCGCAAGGATCAATTCTGGGACCCTTGTTGTTCAGTATTTACATCAATGATCTACCAGCTGTGTGCAAGGGCGTAGAGATCATCATGTACGCAGATGATGCCGTCATCTATGTGCATGAGCGGGATATGGAGCAAGTAGCCACTAAATTGTCCTCAGCCATGGACGAAATAAGTAATTGGCTGAAATCTTCATGTTTAACACTAAATATTGAAAAAACTGTTGGAATGTATTTCACTAAGTCCAATAAAGTTAAAGATATGCCTAACATTTATTTTAATGGACAAAAAATTAACATCGTGACAGAGATAAAATATCTTGGTGTCCATTTGGACCAAACTCTAAGTTTTAAAAAACATATAAAAAGAATGTGCAATTCTATTAAATATAATATCTCTACTTTTAGACATATTAGGAATAGCTTGACAATAGAAGCATCTTTTATGTATTTTAATGCCATGATCTCTCCACACATCACCTACTGTTTGTCCTGTTGGTCTCAAGCCAACGAGACTACACTCAAACCACTTCGATCGGTTTATAATCAGGCGTTAAAGGTACTCGACAGAAAAGCTCCTCGCTACCATCATTGCAATATTCTTAGTAAATATAAAATATTAAGTTTTGACTCCCTGATTCAATATACAAACTTAAGAAATGTGTTCAAAATTGTTAATAATATTGCTCCACCCTCAATGAAAAAATTCATAAAACTTTATTCTGAACTAACGACCCGAACATCTCGCTCCACTGCTCACAGAAATTGTGCTATCCCGAAAAGATCCTCTGCCTTTGCACAGACAGCTTTTTCATTTAAAACCATCAAACAATGGAATCAACTCCCAGACAGTCTAAAGTTGTCTGTAGATCAGAATAATTTTTCTCAAAACTTAATAAAACACGTTCTCGATAACCAGCTGTGTCAGCATCAGCACATTTAAACTTTATAAGTGTAAAATGTTTTTGATTATATATATTTTAGGTTGTGATGGTTTTTTGATTTTACATGTATATCTGTTAGTGCTACTGAAAGTTATTTGTAATGTAATGTTTTAATATTATGTGTACCTGCCCGGGGACTGCGGATGGAAACTAGCATTAGCTAATTCTGGTACAAAACATCTTTTCGTAAGATTAATGTATTTTGTACATTGTCCCTGACAAATAAACGAATTAAATAAAAAATAAATAAATGAAGTGCTCTAAAAGTTCCTGGTATACGGCTGCGTTGACCTTGGTCCTCAGAAAACACAGTGGACCAACACCAGCAGATGACATGGCACCCCAAACCATCACTGACTGTGGAAACTTTACACTGGACCTCAAGCAACGTGGATTGTGTGCCTCTCCTCTCTTCCTCCAGAATCTGGGACCCTGATTTCCAAAGGAAATGCAAAATTTACTTTCATCAGAGAACATAACTTAGGACCACTCAGCAGCAGTCCAGTCCTTTTTGTCTTTAGCCCAGGCGAGACGCTTCTGACGCTGTCTGTTGTTCAAGAGTGGCTTGACACAAGGATTGCGACAGCTGAAACTCATGTCTTGCATACGTCTGTGCGTAGTGGTTCTTGAAGCTCCGACTCCAGCTGCAGTCCACTCTTTGTGAATCTCCCCCACATTTTTGAATGGGTTTTGTTTCACAATCCTTTCCAGGGTGCGGTTATCCCTATTGCTTGTACACTTTTTTCTACCACATCTTTTCCTTCCCTTCGCCTCTCTATTAATGTGCTTGGACACAGAGCTCTGTGAACAGCCAGCCTCTTTTGCAATGACCTTTTGTGTCTTGCCCTCCTTGTGCAAGGTGTCAATGGTCGTCTTTTGGACAACTGTCAGGTCAGCCATGACAGTCTTCCCCATGATTGTGTATCCTACAGAACTAGACTGAGAGACCATTTAAAGGACTTTGTAGGTGTTTTGAGTTAATTAGCTGATTAGAGTGTGGCACCAGGTGTCTTCAATATTGAACCTTTTCACAATGTTCTAATTTTCTGAGATACTGAATTTGGGATTTTCCTTAGTTGTCAGTTATAATCATCAAAATTAAAAGAAATAAACATTTGAAATATATCAGTCTGTGTGTAATGAATTACTATAATATACAAGTTTCACTTTTTGAATGGAATTAGTGAAATAAATCAACTTTTTGATGATATTCTAATTATATGACCAGAACCTGTATATATTCATTTCCATCTAAAAAATTTTTTTCTTTTTCTGAAAAACCTCCTTTCCGAACTCCTCCTAGGCTGTTGTTTCCAAATATAATAACATTTTGAACAAATAAACTATGGACAATGCTGACATAAATTTATTAAAAAGAATGTTGATTCTTTGAAGCATTGTGAAAGAATTAATCTCACTGTTTCTACGAGAAGTGAATTGTAGGCATGCGATTGGCTGTTCGCTACTGATATCACACTTTCATGTGCACACGCTCCATTAACTCAGGATCAAAGCCTGAGTTGACAGAGAATGATCAGTTAATGATCAGTTCAACTACCATCATGGTATAGGCCCCTTCTTCTGTCTGTTTGCAATCCTGTAGCTCTCAGTAACTGACTGACTGACTGATTGACTGACTGAACATTTTAAAATTAAAATATCAAAGTAAAATCTGTTGTTGTTTTATTTACTATATTTCTTTCTCTACATTTACTACATGTCCTGGGGTAAAAGTTCCTCATCAGATAGAAATTGTTCCTCCAGGTAACAACTTCAGCTTCACTTCTCATCCCAACAGGGGAAACATCTTGGTTACATATGTAACCTTAACGTAACGTAATACGTTGATGTCACCGACTTCAGTTTTGAGTGTCTTCAGATCAAGCCAATTAACATTGGCGTGCAAGATTTTCATCTTGTGCCTGACCCGCAGCGCAGGTATAAATACGGAAGTGGATGCAGCACACTTTGTTTTACACTGAGGAGGCAAGCCAGTGACTGTACAGCGGTGGTACCATCAACTGTGGCGACGGAACGTAATGTCTCCATTCCCTACTTCAGGGAACGAAGGTTACATGCCGAGATGTAACCGAGATGTTCCCTTTCAGTCGGTCACGTTCAATGTTATGTCGATGTCACCAACGTATTGGGATCCCTATGGAAATCTGACCCATCAGTGAGACTATTGGATAACACTGGGAAAGCGTGCCCCTTCCAGGGGAAGGGAATGCTGCGGAGCCCACATCCTGCCCAAAGGTTACACATATGGACTGACCAGTTAAGGCAGACATATGGAATGTCCCTGGGGTGGCTCCGGCCAATCCAGGGGGGAGACAACACCTGGCAGAGATGGCAGAGCGGACTCTGCCAAGGGAAAGACGCGGGCTTGCCATAGGGAGCCGTATTGTGGAAGAATACACATATGGGACTGCCATAGGAGTCACAACATATATGGGACCCAGCCTAGCACAGGTTCCACCAATGCATACGAGTGTCAGGCCTGGCGTCAGATGCTTCGACACATCTGACTGCTGCGGGTGACAGAGGAGTTCAACAGGGTTCGCCAACTAGAGAACTCTACTGTAGAATATAAGCACACGTATCGGGTCCATGGGGAGGGGAATGGCACAGGAAGCTGATACTAGAACAGGTACTTTGGTGTTACTGGCTATTTGAAGTGAGCACACAGGAAGAAACAGGGTCTACACAGAGGCTATAGAATCTAGCAAATGTGTTGGGTGTCGCCCAGCCTGTAGCTCTACAAATAGGTTAGGTTGACCGAATCCAGCTCTATACAGAGAAAATAGATCCTCTGCACGGGGGAGAGTTTTCTCTTTTCCCAGTTGACCCGAAGACCAAACTGGCTGAGGTGACTGAGCACCATGTCCCTGTGTTCGCACAACTGCTCTCTCGACTGGGCCAGTATGAGCCAGTCGTCAAGATATTGAGAATGCGAACACCATGCAGACATGGGAGCTATGGCTGCCTCTGTGACTGATAGTATGGATGAGCCATCGAAACGGGCTGGGAAGCACTAGCCAGGCCCCGAGCCACCAAGCAAGGGGGACCATCGGTACCACAGACGTACCCAGAGTGGGGCAGCCAGGCGAAATGCAGGGACCTGACTCAGACGGCATAGCAGCCCGAAGTGGGATCTGAATGTGCGGTGCAACACTTACCTGCTTCTGCTGGGGGGCAACGAGGGTGTGCGGAGGCCTCTTGAGTGCATCCACACAGCCAACGGCCCCTGCTGGCAAGGGTAGAGGGGCCTGAGGGTGACAAGGCATAGAGTCATACACCGCCAAGCGCGCTCTTATGGGACCCAGAGATATTGGGAAGTTTTATGGAAGAGTTTATATTTTATTGAAGTTTTGGGTACCACTGGACGAGAGACCAGTGGCGGAACACAAATCAAACTGGAACAAAAGATTTTTTGAAGGAGTGGTGCTGACACCACCTCTTGTAGTGCTGTCCATTCCATCTCCGGGTCGCCTGTCTCAGGGTCGCTTATAGTAGCTTCTGGCTTGGCAGCAGCCTGGACGGGCTGGGCAGCCTTCCGTGCGACCGGCTCCGCGCTGTTGCCTGGGTGGAGGCTGCTGCCTGGGCTTAGCGGGAGCAGAGGTGGCCGCAGGGGGGCGCCCTCTGCGACGAGCTGGAGGAGGATCTGCGGCCAGTGGACGGGTGGAGGCAGCAGCGGTCCACCGGGGATGGATGTGACGAATAGCCTCCATCTGCTTCTGGACAGCCGAGAACTGCTGGGAAAAGCTCTCGACCACGTCGCTGAATTGCCCAGTCTGGGAAATGGGGGAATCCAGGAACCGATATTTATCGGTCTCCCTCATATCCGCCAGGTTGAGCCAGAGATGGCGCTCCTGGACCACTATAGCAAGGCAAGGCAAGTTTATTTATATAGCACAGTTCATACACAATGGAAATTCAAAGTGCTTTACATAGAAATGGAATCAAAATAGTGATAACATATGCATAAGAAATACAACCCCAAATCAGAAATAGTTGGGACAGTATGGAAAACGCAAATAAAAAACAAAAGGAGTGATTTCTAAATTTACTTTGACTTGTATTTCATTGCAGACAATATGAACACAAAATATTTCATGTTTTGTCTGGTCAACTTCATGTCATTTGTAAATATGCATCCTTTCCTGTCATTCAGACCTGCAACACATTTAAAAAAAAGTTGGGACAGTAAAGCATTTACCACTTTGTAATGTTGCCATTCCTTTTCACAACACTTAAAAGATGTTTAGGGACTGAAGACACCAAGTGATGAAGTGTTTCAGGTGTAATTTTGTCCCATTCTTCCTGAAAACAAGTCTTAAGGTGGGCAACAGTGCGCGGTCTTCGTTGTCGCATTTTGCGCTTCAAAATGCGCCACACATTCTCTATTGGAGACAGGTCGGGACTGCAGGCAGGCCAGTCAAGTACCCGTACCCTCTTCCTCCGCAGCCAGGACTTTATAATGTGTGCAGAATGTGGTTTTGCATTGTCTTGTTGAAATATGCATGGACGTCCCTGGAAAAGATGTCTTCTTGAAGGCAGCATATTATGCTCCAAAATCTTTTCAGCATTAATGGTGCCTTCACAGAAGTGCAACTTACCTTTGCCAAGGGCACTGACACAACCCCATACCATGACAGACCCTGGCTTTTGGACTTGTTGCTGGTAACAGTCTGGATGATACTTTTCTTCTTTGGTCCGGAGCACACGCCGTCCATTCCTCCCAAAAAATACCTGAAATTCTGTTTCATCTGACCACAGTACACGTTTCCACTGTGTGATGGTCCATCCCAGATGCCTCCGAGCCCAGAGAAGTCGACGGCGCTTCTGGACACTGTTAACATAGGGCTTCCTTTTGGCACAGTACAGTTTTAACTGGCATTTGTGGATGTAACTACGTATTGTGGTACTTGACAAAGGTTTGCCAAAGTAGTCCTGAGCCCATGTGGCGATATCGCTTATAGATGAATGACGATTCTTGATGCAGTGCCGCCTGAGGGATCGGAGATCACGGTTGTTCAGCTTAGGCTTGCGCCCTTGTCCTTTACGCACTGAAATTCCTCCAGATTCCTTGAATCTTTTAATTATGTTATGCACTGTTGAATGTGAAATATCCAAATCTCTTCCTATCTTTCTTTGAGGAACATTGTTTTTAAACATTTCAATAATTTTATCAAGTATTTGTTGGCAAACTGGCGATCCTCGGCCCATCTTTGCTCTGAAAAAAAGATTAGACCTTTCTTGGATGCTGTTTTTGTACCAAATCATAATTACAATCACATGTTGACATCACATGTTTCAAATCACATCATTATTTAACCATTTTACCTCATTACTAGCCCTAAATTGCTCCTGTCCCAACTTTTTTTTAAACGTGTTGCAGGTCTGAATGACAGGAAAGGATGCATATTTACAAATGACATGAAGTTGACCAGACAAATCATTAAATATTTTGTGTTCATATTGTCTGCAATGAAATACAAGTCAAAGTAAATTTAGAAATCACTTCTCTTTTTTTTAATTTGCGTTTTCCATACTGTCCCAACTTTTTCTGATTTGGGGTTGTAAAAATAGCATGTATAAGAATGAAAAATAAAAGCAAGGATAATTAAAACAGTTGTAAAGAGAATTAAAAAGAATAAAATGATGAATTAACAGATGCATAAGAAATAGATATAACTTAATCCCCTCTAAATTTGGGGCGCCCCTCTCTGAGATGGAAGAGACAGAGCAGGTTTGCGGCATGTATCTTTTGCACTCATGGCATGCAGTATGTGGCAATGTCCGAGTGACTTCTTATACCCCTTTATGTTTTTCAAAAACGTTTATCGAAGCGGGTACGCTTACGATTTCAGACAAAACACAACACTTGGTATAATTATGTAACTTATCTTTTGCGCCACGGCATGCAGTATGTTGCAATGCCTGAGTGACTTCTTATACCTCTTTATGTTTTTCAAAAACTGTTATCAAAGTGGGTACGCTTACAATTTCAGCCAAAACACAACACTTTGTATAATTATGTAACATACCTGTACCCACTCCATACCCAATCTTTTCCAGTCAGACAGCCCTAACCAAATACAGTTGTAAAGAGAATTAAAAATAATAAAATTATGATATATAGATAAAATAACAATAACCAAAGATAAAAACAAAGGTAAACTAAAACAGTTATAAAAAGAATAAAACGATGATACATAGATAAGATAAGGTGCAATCAGTCAGACGTACGGTGGCACAGTGCTCATTCAGTAAATACAGAGCTAAACAGATGTGTTTTGATTCTGGATTTGAATGTGGCTACTGTTGGAGAACATCTGATCTGTTCAGGAAGCTGGTTCCAGATGTGGCTTGCATAATAGTTAAAGGCAGTGTAAACACCACAAAAAAGCATCAAAATATTTATAATTACATAAAATAAGTAACAAGTAATAAGATCCTGGTCGATGAGTGATGATTTTCCAGCGCTGTTTACGCATGCTCACCTATTCTATGGTGCACAGTAAATCCAGACCTGTCAAATCAGGCCGATCAACCCAATGCAAGCGGGCTCCAGCTGTAAGAGAGTGTCCGATTGCTCTCTACACGTCGTCCCTGCCCACTTTACCCACCCATCTCACCCGAGATCCAGTTTCCATTGGTTGAACTTTCAGATGACACTGCGTCATGATTGCAATCGCGGAAGTAAGCACGTCTCACCAAATAAGTATGTCAAGGCTGGATTCCAAATGGGACTCTAAACCCTCACTGTATCCCTGAGTCCGCACTCTTGTGACTTTCACTCTTTTTCTTGACTGCCGGGTAAAGTCCTCTGTGTAGCTTGCAAACTTGCAGGCTCAGCTGAAGTGCGCATCGAGGGCGCAAGACCGAAAGTGCATAAACGTGTGCCATTTGGGATTTAGCTTTTTCTTTTTGTACTTTTTCTTGACTGCCGGGTAAAGTCCTCTGTGTAGCTTGCAAACTTGCGGGCTCAGCTGAAGTGCATAACAGGTCCCATAACAGCCCGCGAGCACCCTTCTGAAACCTAAAATGATGAATGTGACACCCTACAGTCTTGTGCACTTAACGCGTACAGGCGGCAACCATTGTAAGTCCACAAGACCGAAAGTGCATAAAAGTGTGCTATTTGGGATTCAGCCCTTTTCACTCCTTGAGGATCTACGTGTCATATTATGTCGTGCACAGGTGGCAGCCATTGTAAGTCCACAAGACCGAAAATGCATAAAACTTTTGTGACTTTCACACTTTTTCTTGACTGCCGGGAAAAGTCCTCTGCGTAGCTTGGAAACTTGCGGGGTCAGCTGAAGTGCTCATCGAGGGCGCATAACAGCCGCAAAGGGGGAGCTCGCGAGCACCCTTCTGAAACCTAAAATGATGATGAAACCCTACGGTCTTTATGAACACCGAAAGTGCATAAAAGTGTGCCATTTGTGATTCAGCCCTTGTCACATCTATGGATCTATGTGTCATATTATGTTGTATTTGGGCTCATTTGAAATGGGACAACCTGCTCTAAATAAAGCCATGTGATTTACCATGGTTTATGTTATATTGCGAAGTTATATAGCAAAACTTAATGCAAAAGGCTCATCTTTGTACTGTTGTTATATGCATTGGCAGTGATCCTTTCATACAAATGCTTGGTATAGTTTAGTCTCAAACTGAAACAAATATGATTTTTTGTATTCTGCTAGTTGAGACCTTTTCAGTGATATATAACAAAAGACTATCAATTATGATGCTTTTACAGACCACATTTCAAGTAAAAAGTCATTTTTCACACTATAAAAATGGCGCTACTCTAATATTATAGCAAATTTAAAAGCACTTGTTAAGAGTTAGTCATATTCATTATATTCACTGTTCTAAGCTTCTAAGATCAAGCAAGTGGTTATGAAGTTACCGGACAACAACTTTATAGTTTGATTCTGGCGCCCCCCTTGGCCCGATATGGGGCCGCTCCGAATTTAAGTGGTTAATTAATTTTTGTCAGTGAGAGATTTTTGTCAATCCATTGAAAGTCATTTCACTCAAAACGTTTATAATGAGATTGTAAAATAAATCCAAAGCGATTTAAAGAGTCTTGTGAAGAGACACGATAGCTTTATATGATGAACAGATTTAATTTAGGCTTTTATTCACACTCAAATATGGTAAGTGGAAACTCATGTATGCTTGCTTGACGTGCGAAAAAAAACCTCATTAGTTCTTGTGGAAGCTCAATTGTGCTGGCGGTACAGTCAAGAATGAACCTCATTGGTTTTTGCGCATCAAGCAAGCTTGAGCTTCCGTTAATCAAATGTAAGTGCTTTATGTACATAATACATTCGCTGTTCAATGTTTATATGTGAATAAAAGCCTAAACATAATCTGTTCATCATTTATAACAATTGTGTCTCTTCAGAAATCTTGGATTAAACCGCTTGATTCATTTGAGTTTTTAGGGATCTAAAAGGAATTGTAAGATTACAAATTTAAGAAAGTACATTGTATTTAGCATTTAAGGTAAAAATTATGATATCAGATTAATTAGTCTGCTATGCAAATCTTCCAGGCCAGTTCCTGTTTCTCTTCATTGCAAGTAAAATGAGCACCATTTGTCTTTAATGGCTCTTGGAGCCCCTGAGTGATTGGATTAGCATCTATGCATTGAATGACACTGTTATGCTGATTGAATCAGAACTGATGGCAGGAACGTTTGGGGTGTGTCCCTATTTCCTATACAACATTTGCATTGTATTGTTCAGAGTGTCTCCTCCCCTGCTGTATAATCCCTCCCCCTGAAATGTAGATAAGTTACAGTGTTCTGTACTGTTAAGTTAGACTTGTTGGAACCTCAGCCGAAGAACAGCATGGTTCTCAATAAACGAGTAACATCTGCTTTAAAGATATCCCAACGTTTCCTGGTCTTTTCTTCAAGCGAGGAAAAGGAAATTCACAACAGTTTTGGTGCCCCTGACCCGGATAGAGCTCCTCACCTGAATCCAGAATCCAGATTGAAACTTCAAGCTCCAATATCTGACTACGTTCCAGACTGAATTCTTTCTGTACAACCAAGAGTTGGTGAGTGTCACTCTATCCAAAAGAACCTTAAAGACAAGTACAAATTTGTTTTCCTCTGCGCTGAAGGAGAAGGTTAGCATCACATGCTAATAATCGTTTTGCCTCTTCATAGAGAAGGTTAGCATCACATGCTAATAATTGTTTTGCCTCTTCATAGAGAAGGTTAGCATTACGTGCTAATAATTGTTTTGCCTCTGTTTTAAGCAGGGGAGATTACCATTTAGTTAATATTTGTGTTGTCCTCTGTTTTGCCAAAGAAAGTTAACAATAGTTGAGCTGTGTTAACAAGGCTCTTGATCAGAGAAGTCAGTGTTTGTGAGTGTGTGTGGTAACAAAGAAATTCATAAAATGTTTAGGAAAAGTGCTAGACTAATCTCCACAACTGAAAACGATGGTCTCGCAGCTCCTTTGTGGACAGACAGTGATTTCAAATCACAGATAGGAGTGCAGACAAGACTTGGTCGATTGATGAATGTAAAAAAGTTTTAGGAGCATGTATTCGCAAGAACAATGTGAAATGCATTATTTGTTGTCACAGAGAATTTGGTTTAGCGCTAGCTAGACAACAGTCTCAACATATCTCAGAGCTAGAGAAACAGAACAAAGAGCTCTGTGCTAGAGTAGCATCTTTGACTAAGAAATTGCACTGCAACAAAGCTGCAGAGAAAACTGATGTGAATGAAGCTAGTCAGCCTGATAACGTTTATCCTGACTTGCAAGCTTTCTTTGAAACAGATGTAGCCATTCAATCAGTATCTGATGTGCCTGTTGATTCAGTGAAGGTTTGTGGCGCTAAGAGAACATCTCAGAGATTTGAGGAAATTGAAAGTATTCCTGCTAATTCTGTTGTCCAAGTTCAAACTGCCATATTGCTAGGACCTAGATATATTATCCCAGAGCTTGCCCTCAGCACGTACACACTTTTCTGAATTTAGAAGAGGTCCCACAGCTAATGTCACAGATTCTAACTGAATCTGAATTCAAAAGTTTTGAGTCTGCTGTTACTTCTGAACTACAACATGCCAGTAAAGGCGCCTTGAGAGAAGGTGTTTTGAAAATTCTAAAGAAAATCATGGGACCCAAAATAGACTGGTCCAGAATCTGTAGGGACTGTGGATTAAAGGAGGACTCAAAGTGCAGTGAACAAGGAAGCGGTTTATTTTGGGAATAAACAACGTGAACAGTCAAACAAAGTGAAGAGGTGACAGTCTAAAGAACTGTTTGGTGGCTCCCACTGTATCTGCGCACACTACAGCCGGCACACAGGCTGGAGAGACCACCGAGAGAACGGGAGACAGGTTGACCCAGCAGAAGACGAGACCGAGCCCAGCAAGGGAATATGGCTTGCTGAAAACTCCTCGTCTATGGGTCCTGAGCACAAAAATCAAACAGGTAAGACACAGAGCAGAAATACAGAGCAGAAATGCAGTGCAGACAGGTAACATTCACACGACATGAAGTGATCAACTGACAACAAGAGGTAGACACAGCTGGGAATATAAAAGGTAAAGGGAACGAGCGACAGGTGCGGTAGATCAGCTCGTGATCAAACTGATAATCCAATCACGAGCTGCAGAAAAATGACAGGACAGGACAAACAACAGGAAGAGCCGGTGTCACACCCTGAACCTGTGACAGAATCACTAACTGTGTGCAAAGGAAAGAAGAAACTGTGAGTGAATTCACTGAAAGATTTTGTCAGTCAGCTGTAACTTACAGTGGTATAGTTGATGATTCTGAATGTGTGCTAGATGACCAGGGAGCTTTTGTTCGCGTCTGGTCAGATGGCCTTTTAGCCGAGTACAGAAAAGCATTGCCATTCCTTGATCTAACTTGGTCTAACAAAACCCTCAGAAGTAACCTAGAAAAGGTAGCTATATGGGAAAGGGATGCTAATGTTAAGGCAAAAGTGAGAATAGCAGCAGCTACGTTTAGCACAAGGAATCCAGACAACAGATGGCCTAAGAGAGAAGGCAAATGTAACTACTGTGAAAAATCAGGGCACTGGGAGAAAGAGTGTAGGAAGAAGTTGCAAGATAGTAAAATAAATACTTTGCATAATTCTGTTCCTTCTCAGCCCGCCTACAACCCTGAAGTAGTTCAGCCAGGATACACTGAACCTTTAGGACAGCTTACTCAGGCTCTTCTAAGAGCACAAAAAGAACAGGCAAAAAACTGATTGTTGGGGCTGTGAGTAGCTACCTTTCCCCAGTAATCCATCACAATGACCAAATAATTTTTGTGAAAGGTAGCATACAAGAGAACGAGATTGACTTTTTGCTTGATACAGGTGCAGCAATTACAGTAATTCCTACAAAATTGGCTGAAGATTTAAACATTCCGTACAAGAAAACTAAACTTTGTTTAACTGGTGTAATTGGTGAAGATTCCGTTTTGTATGAAACTCCGTCCACAGAGGTACACTTAGGCCCAAAGACTCTGATTACAAAATTGCTTTGTGCTCCATTAAACTTCTAGGCATGGATCTACTCAGACAAGTACATCTAACTTTAGATATGTCCTCAGAATCTACTAGCATAAAAGTCTCCTCAGCAAAAGTTTCTACCAATAATGAAGCCATTCCTGAGTATACTTTCTTACAGAATCATCCAATTTGGGCTAAAGACAATGATTATTGTGGGTTTTTGACAGGCGTGGAACCAGTCAAATTGACAGGAACTCCACCTCCTGTAACCAAACAATATCCAATCAATAAGGAAGCTATACAGGGAATCAAACCTATTGTATAAATATTGCTGGAGCAAGGAGTGCTAGTTAAAACCAACAGTCCCTGTAACTCACCCACATGGCCCATCAAGAAATCCAATGGGACATGGAGACTCACCAGAGTAGCCAATAAACATATTGATAAAATCACCCCTCTAGTAGCAGATCCATCTACAATTTGTAATGGTTTACCATTAGATTGTAAGGTTTTTTTCAGTAATCGATATGTCTAATGGATTATTTTCTATACCCTTGCACTCTGAAAGACAGGCGTGGTAAGCTTTCACAGTTGACTATGAGCAGTACAAATGGACACGGTTGCCACAGGGATTTCTAAATTCCCCAACAATATACCATCAGGCTGTCAGACGTGATTTGTGTGACCCAAAATGTCCAGTCAAACAGTCCACAATGATTCAATATGTCGATGATATTTTGATTGCCTCTACAGATCACGAGGTACATCAAACGGAATTGAAAGCATTGTTGGACTATTTGCAGGAAAAAGGACACAAATACAGCTTTCACAAAGCTCAAATTGCTAAAAACCAAGTCACATTTCTGGGTCAGACAATTGGTGCAGGAAATAGATCTATAACACAGGATCGAGCAGCTTCTGTCAAAGCTATACCTCCGCCTAATACACTTAAAACTCTCCGATCATTTTTAGGAACAGTAGGTTACTGTAGACCTTGGATTGAAGAATATGCCTCAATTGCACAGCATCTCTATGACTTGCTGAAAGGCCAAGTTAAAGATTCTGATACTGTTTGTATGGAAGAAATTCAGCTCAAAGCTTTCAATGATTTGAAGAGAGCACTATGTCAAGCACCAGCATTAGGAATTACTCAATCTGATAGGCCCTTTGTGCTCTATGTACATGAACACTTAGGCTTCATGACTGCATGTCTAATGCAAGATCATGGGGACAGTTTACGCCTAATTCATTACTATTCTGGTAAACTTGACATAGTCGCTCAAGGGATGGGCCCTTGCCTTAGAGCAGTGCAGGCAGTTCATCTAGCCCTTCAGGCTTCATCAGGAATGGTGTTAGGACAGACGAAAAATGTAAGATGCCCTCACGAAGTGTCCGCACTAATGAATCAAGCAAAAGTCACTTGTGTCACCTCCTCTCGTTGGGGAAATTGGTTAACGACCCTCACAGCCCCAAACATTGTTTAACAGCGTGCACCAGTCACAAACCCATGATGTCTGCAATGACTGAAGTTTTGTTAGAGGATGAAATTACTCATGATTGTGTTACGCTTACATACGTAGTTATGGGTGAAATAGCAGAAACTCCCGTTGAGAATGCAGAATTGGAGTTGTTTGTTGATGGTTCAGCTCAAATAATTGTAGGTAACAGACGAGCAGGTTATGCAGTTACTTCCACCACTGAAGTGGTGGCTTCAGGTCGTCTTCCAGATCATTTTTCAGCTCGAGCTGCAGAACTAGTAGCCTTAACTAGAGCATGCACGCTAGTGTCAGGATCGTTTGCAAATATCTACACTGATTCCAGGTATGCTTTTAGGGTAATACATGATTTTGGTGTCATATGGCAAAGTAGACAGTTTCTAACTTCTGCTGGATCCCCCATACGACCCGGGCAGTCGTGGCCTAATGGTTAGAGAGTCGGACTTGCAACCCAAAGGTTGCAGGTTCGAGTCTCAGGTCCGGCAGGAATTGTCGGTGGGGGGAGTGAATACCAGGTCTTTCCTCCACCCTCAATACCACGACTGAGGTGACCTTTTAACAAGGCACCAACCCCCCAATTGCTCCCCGGGCGCCGCAGCAATATGGCTGCCCACTGCTTCGGGTGTGTGTTCACTGTGTGTGTGTGTGTGTTCACTACTGTGTGTGTGCACTTGGATGGGTTAAATGCAGAGCACAAATTCCAAGTATGGGTCACCATACTAGGCCACACTCACTTCTTCACTCATAAAGCATGCTAGATTAGTAAAAGATCTAATGTTCGCCATGAAACTTCCAAAGAAATTAGCGGTGATCAAAGTGAAAGCACATCTCACAACTAATACTATGGAGGCTAAAGGTAATAGTCTTGCTGATGTAGCTGCTAAACAAGCTTGTTTCTATGCAACTTTACAAGTGTGTTCAGGTAGTGCAGCACAGAAGACAATTTTGCCTCCTGAATCAATCATTGATTTGTACAAAGACGCTCCTCTATATGAAGCATGGACATGGTTAGACAAAGGAGTCACCGTGGATTAATTCGGTTGCTGGACAAGAGGGGGGAAAGTACGTCGCCCCAGAATCACTGCTGCCATATTTGGCTCAACAAATACACAATTTGGGTCACAGTGGTCCAGCAACCATGAATCACAGGTTCTCAAATCAATGGTGGAATCCAAAATTCAGAAATGTAGCCACCGAAACAGTCAAGAGATGCGTTACATGTCAGAAAAATAATGTGTCAGCAGCAACTACAGCAGCAACACATACCCCAGCTCCACCAGGACCATTTTGTCACCTGCAAGTTGATTACATATCGTTACCTCCTTGTAAGGAAAAAAACTGATGTTTTGGTAGTGATAGACAAGTTCTCGAGATGGATAGAAGCTTATCCAACAGGGCGTGCTACAGCTGCACATACTGCTAAATGTCTTGTCACTGATTTCATTCCCAGATGGGGATTACAGAGATTCCATTGACTCAGATCAGGGTACACACTTCACAGGACAGGTAGTCAAGGAAGTGTCTAAAATGTTGAAAATTAAGTGGAATCTTCACTGCCCCTACAGGCCACAATCATCAGGACAGGTTGAAAGAGCGAACAGAACAATCAAAACTAGGCTAAGCAAAATGCATCAGGAAGGAGTATCATGGGTTGAGGCACTGCCAGCGGTACTGTGTAGTATGAGAGCGTCACCTAACAGATCTGTAGGACTGAGCCCTCATGAGATTATTACAGGACGCCCAATGCAGATGCCTGGTGTGATTGATCTTAGAAATGCTGATGTACACATTGCTTCAGATGCCCTGATCACTTACTGTGAAAACCTCACCATGGCAGTACAGAGTGCCAAAGAGAGAGATGAGTCGTGTTGGCCGAAGCCACCAGAAGGTGGACACACAATCATCCCAGGTCAGTGGGTGATGATTAAGTCATTCAGAAACAAGCCGTTAGAGCCTAAGTGGCACGGACCACATAAAGTGATGTTGATTACAGCAGCTGCAGTGTTGTGTCAGGGAAGGAAAACCTGGAGTCATGTGTCACACTGTAAGTTGTTCCCCCACCAACAGGGATAGGATAGGACACAGAACAGTGAGGAGCCCAGGAAAGAACTGAATGCAACAGGCATCGGGGGCCAATCCTTGGGTGAAGATTCCCTCATTCCCACACTAGTCTATCCTTACCTCACTGTTCTTTAGGTGTCGCAGAAATTAAGAAATAAGGGAAAGAAGGAACAACAATAGCGGACTCAGATTAAACAGAGACAACCCTAATGTTTGCTGTCTTTTAGAACAAATACTGCTCTGTTGTCTTTTGTTTTCTTTCTTAATCTGTGCAGATACCACTTGATGGCTGTCCCCAGACCCATACACACAGACCTTCTCACCTGCGTATGAAGCCACAACCTCTGAAGGACAACTAGACCCACTACAGAGCCAACTGTCACGAAGAAGAAGAAGAAGAAGAAGAAGAAGAAGAAGAAGAAGAAAAAATACACAACGCAGAGAATCACCTACGGGAACTTCAGTCATCCATCAACATGATCTAGATTGCTATGCTACTAATCATCATGGACATCGCACAAAGTGTAGACTCCAGAAACAACATTCTTAGAGCTTATAAATATGTCAAGAAACGCCATGTTTGCTGGAAAGAACTTCGGCATGCCATACTCGCCTTCAGTAGGAGCAGGAATCCCATGGGTGGCACATGATAGGAGGAACTTATGCCTAAAACATCCTACCTAGCCAATTCAATGGCAGGTGCACCCTGGTTTTATGTTCTCTCCACCCCAAGCTCTCCACAGCTACATAATTCAGCTCCTACCACCAACAAAGAAGATGGCTGCATTCAAGGACTCACTTATGCACAAACATGGTGGTCAAGTACTCTTGAACAAAATCCAACAAGACATTCTTGATCTTTCAGCAAAATTACATCAGATGACAGAAGGACTCACAAGGACTGTTCCAACCACAAAAGAACATTACCCGTAATTAACTACACGGACCCTAGTAACATGTTTGTTTCTGTGTCAACATGTCATTCGTCACTACAGACAATCAACACAGAGCAAGTGATATGTGCCTGTAACTTTTTCCAAGTTACATGACTAGAAGATTGGGCTTATGTTAACAAACATAAGCTATAGAATGGACTGATGAAGCTTTAAATTTGTATTATGTGAGAGTTATTAGAACTCTCAAAGGGGGGAATGTAAGATTACAAATTTAAGAAAGTACATTGTATTTAGCATTTAAGGTAAAAATGATGATATCAGATTAATTAGTCTGCTATGCAAATCTTCCAGGCCAGTTCCTGTTTCTCTTCATTGTAAGTAAAATGAGCACCATCTGTCTTTAATGGCTCTTGGAGCCCCTGAGTGATTGGATTAGCATCTATGCATTTGAATGACACTGTTATGCTGATTGAATCAGGACTGATGGCAGGAATGTTTGCGGTGTGTCCCTATTTCCTATATAACATTTGCATTGTATTGTTCAGAGTGTCTCCTCCCCTGCTGTATAATCCCTCCCCCTGAAATGTAGATAAATTACAGTGTTCTGTACTGTTAAGTTAGACTTGTTGGAACCTCAGCCGAAGAACAGCACGGTTCTCAATAAACGAGTAACGTCTGCTTTAAAGATATCCCAACGTCTCCTGGTCTCTTCTTTAAATGAGGAAAAGGAAATTCACAACAGAATCTAAGGTCATCATTAGATTACCTGGGGCCTCATTTATAAAACGTTCCGTAGATTTCATCCTAAAAGTGTATGTATGCACAAAAGCTAGATTTTGCGTATGCACAAAAAAATTCTGATTTATACAGTAACTAGTTATATAACTGTGTACACCAGAACCTGTGCAAAAATCCCTTTATAAATCACAGCCAGCAGAAGATTGTGCGTATGTGCATCTCCACCCGTCTCCTCCAGAAATCACCATATATGGAGCTTACAACGCCTAGTTTTACTATGCATAACCTCATCTGCATATCATTTGCATGCATATTCCCATCCACGTGACACCATGTTTAACACTGTCAAAGGTAAAAGATATTGAAAAATATTAGATACGAACTATAAATGCCATTTGTGCCTTACATAGTACATTGCTGACAATCATCCAATATACTTTTTATGTTTTAGAATAAATATATCAAAATATCCATAAAAACAAAATTGTATAAAATACTTCTTTTGGTTAAGTACTACTTTTTTTTAATAAAGTTTATTCATTCATTTCCATGGGCCAAATGTTATTTTAATTCAAAATATTTTGTTAATTTTAAACCCTTCAACTGAAATTCATGCAGTTTTGCTGATAATGTGAACATATAGGATATTTAGGCTATTTTAATTTAAACAGATAGGCCTACTTATTTATTGCAGCATAAATACAATCATCTGACTCAGAGCGTCACTGACAAAGTATTTTAAAAAAGTATTTTTCTTCAAGTTGTATCCTTCAAATACAGTGGTATTTTTCATAATTTTGTGAAGATGTCTTTACACTCTGTGTCTGTGCAGCTGTGGTTGTACAGTAAGCTGTTATCATTGGACCTATTCAAACCGGATAATGGACCGTTCGACCACTGAATCCTGTCTGTGATATCGAAGTAAGTGTGCATCACTGATCATCGTTCTCGCTAAAACATATTTTGTCATAACATGAGATCTGCTGTTTAGTTTAAAGAGGAATTATTGGAATTAGCCTATATTTAATCCTTGCTGTCATTAAAACAGCGTCACAGGAAAAGTGATCAAAAGTCGCACATCCACATGTCTATCTAAATTCATATAATTTTTGTTTAAATGACTTTAGTAATGACTTTATGTAATTTCAGTGAATATCGCCATTAATGAAACTGGAACATTAATGTAAATGTGTATATCAAAATGGAAACAGTTTTAAATTGTTCTTACTTCATTACTTTTCTCACTCTAGTAAAAGAGTTTGTATGCATGGGTCAGAGTTTGCGAGTTTGCAAATTTTCCCGTCAAATTGGTTTTTATAAATCACAACTTATGCGTCAGAAGTAGTGTGCGCCTCTTTCAGGGCCTGTTTTGTGCATACACAACGGTTACAAATGAGGCCCCTGGGGCCTATACCATGAAGCCGGTTTAGATGGCTAGCCAGATATGTTTCAGTTTAGTTTGTGCCAACCCTGGGTTTTAAGCACCATGAAAGTGGCACGGCATTTTGTGGTGTTCATCACCACAGTAACTTGCGCCCCACGGCTAACCGGCTATGTTAAGTTCTGTGTAAGAGATCTCAAACTGAAATTGGACCAATCACCTTTGAGCAAAGTGACACATGTCTGACACAATAAAGTCACTCCCCCAGTTTCTCCTACTTTAAATTAAAGGTCAACTACATAGTAACAGATTTTTAAAGACAAAATAGTCTGGCTATAGCGATTATTATTTATTATGTAAGAATGGATTTCTCCTAAGACTGAACTCAAGAAATCTAACCTGCAATAAAAGAGGAGATACAGCACAGGACCCCACCTGGCCCAATCTTATCTCTTCCTGACTCAATCTTCCTGTTAAAAATTGCATTCAGAACCATTCGGTACACACGTGCACTGAACCGAAAGCCCTGTACTGAAACGGTTCTGTACGAATACGTGTACCATTACACCCCTAATATTTGGCATGCTGTCCGAAGAGAGGGCTCCGAGCTCGGTATTTGGCCCGAATCTCTGGTTAAGAAAGTAACCAGGTGAGTGTGAGGAAGACGAGTGGTGGAGAGATGCTGAAAAACCTGTCCAGGAACATTGGTGAGTTGACTGGGTAGTTACATGATCCTCAACTTGTGCTGATTGGGTAGACATGTTGATTACTGATTGCTGACAGCTGGTTGTAATGACATAATGATTGGATATATCATTTGAACGTGCTCCTCCCGGACTTTGTTAATGAAACATAATTAAAAAAAAAACAGACCAGCAAGTATAGTTCCCTTTCGAAAGGGAACTCGCACTGCGTCAGCTTTTGCTTACGCTACGGGGAACGCCTCCAGCGTGACTGGTGCCTGAAATCACAATCAAATCACGTCAATCCTATTGACCGACGACAGCCTATGATGTCATCAAGGTGCGACCAGGAAGTATATAAGGGAGCCTTGCCAACATGACAGCATCTCTTCGTCTTCAGGGACTGTTTTGCCTGTCTTCACGTGAAACGTCTACAAGAAGGATAACAATGAAGTGTGCTGAGGCCACTTCTGCAGAAGTGTGTTTTGAATGTGTAGCTTGCGCTTTGGATACACACACACTTTGTGTTCACTGTCTGGGAGAAGAGCATGCAACTCGGCTGGACCTCTTCTCGAGGGGAGAGGTTTCAGTATCTGGGAAAGACCACGCTCAAGCTGAGGCTGAGCGGCGTCTGAAATGCGCTTCCCAGATTGATCTGGCTCGTCGCTTGGAGACAGTTATGGTTCTTGAGGACGATCCAGATCACGAGGGGCTCGAGCAGAGGATGGGTGAGTCAGTTAAAGATGCTGAAGCTTTTCAAACCATCCTGTCCCATGTACGGGGAGTTGCTGGAAGTCATGGAACGCGCTGCGGGTAGACTGCAGCTGCCTTTGCGGCGCGTGAGGAGAAAGGCTGAGCGTCCAAACAGTTCGGACGATCGGTTTCTCTCCGCCCATGACCTCCCAACTCCTGGGAGTCTTCCATTCCTTCCGGATCTCCATCAGCAGATCTCGAGGGGATGGAAGAGACCATACTCAGCCCCGCATCTGTCGACATCAGCGAGCTAAATTTCGCTGATGTCGAGGGACTGCCTGGCTGGGTATGTGTCGGGGCTGCCCGTGGACAAGATGTTATGTTTATCTCGCCTCTGGGCAGCCTGCGACACTGTGGCTCCCACCCTGCCGATCTAATGCCTGAATGGCAGGGCGTACATGTCAGTGGGTCACGCTGCGGCGGCTTTGCACACCACAGCTGTGTTGCAGGCGTACCAGGCAAACCTGCTGAGCGACCTCGATCAGGGGGAGGGACCCCCTGAGGCGGAAGTCGAGTCGCGCCGGACTGCGGTTTTCGCTCTCCGGGCCACCGTACAGATTGCGCCGATGGCGGCGACGGTGGCCACGGAGAGACATCTGTGACAAAGGCGTGCTCGGCAGCATTTAGAACATGCATCCCGCTGAGGTCCGGGACCGCGCCCAGGCAGTCGGGCTCCGCCCTCGAGGACGCGGAGATGAACGCTGCCTTTTTCCCTTCCTCTGGCTTTCCCCCGGGCGCTTTACATCAGGCCGGTGGGCCTATGGTGAGCAGAAAATGTAAGATTCTGCCGGCTCGCCTGGTTTGCTCGATGGCTGGGTTGAAGCACCGCGAGGAGCGATTGGTAAGTCCCCCTCTATGAGGGCGAAACATTTTCAAAACTATGTTTTTCAGGACTTTTTGACCGTCGCTCCCCTGAGGGGTTGCTTGGGGAGATTTTGGATCATCGAGGGATTTCGCAGGGCCTGCAGCTCCCCGTGAGTAAGCTAAGAACGATCTTCTTTGCAACATTATGTGGTTGTGTGTGTATGCCTCACTTTTGCTAGTTTAGTCTTGCTAATGCGCGAGCTGTAGTAAGATCTGTGCCCAGCTCTGCGGGGCTTTGGGAAAAGGGGTTCGGGGCCTCAATGTGTAATATTAGAGGTGATAATATTTCTTTCCCGAGCCCTGAGTAGATCTAGTGCGTTTTTATGTCGCACTACTTGGCCTAGGCTTTGTCAAGGATGGGGGCGTTCCCTTTTAATGAAGGTTGTTCGCCCCTGGCCTGTCTTTTGATATAAGAACATGGCGGGGTTTATGCATCCTTGTTTCAGCCTCCTCTTGTTACAGAGTCGTCCGTCCAAGGCCCGCCCCCTTCTCTGCATTCTGGGGTTACGAGTAACGCAGTCGGGGTGTTGCAGCAGACAGCGACTTTGCCAGTGGTCGTGGGGCGGAGTGAAGCGTCTTTCGCTGGTTTGCGATCAGACTTTATCTGCCGTTTCCGCCTTTCAGAGCTTTGTGGCCGCCATCTGTTGGCAATGTGATTAGGTCCATGTTTGTAGGCGCTGCCCGAGAGACTGTGCCGTCCGGGGGGCCCTAGGACACGGCGAAGCGGTTGTCCCTAGCTGCCTCTGGGATGGAGCCAGCCCCAGGTGCGGGCGTAGGAGCCAGCTGGTTGTTAGTAGCCAGCTTGGGCAGTCTGGGCAGCTGGACTTCAGGACAGGTAGTAGGCGTCAACCGGCCTCCCTGCAAGGAAGTCTCGACGCCATGGCCCACGAGTGGGCCTTGGAGGATCTTCTCCACTGGTGTCGACGTCAGCAGTAACCTCATCAGCTAGTCTCCCTGGGGATGAGTTCCCAGGTGTGATCTGGATTTCCAGGCGTCAGCAGCAGACAGCTGCCGCCAGCCCAGGCGCAGCAGCCAGCCTTCGTTGAGGCCGCCCTGAGGGGTAGGCTCTCGGTTTGGGTAACCTTCACTCAGGTGGAGGCCCGAGTGGCCTCCCTGAGGGCCTGCTGTGGTCAGCAGGCGCTGCCTGGTCTCCCCCGAGGGGGCACCTCTGGCATTAAGTCCCTCGATGGCTGGTAGTAGGCACTGGATGGCTAGCATGAGTGCTGGCCTCCCTGAGTGCAGCCGCTGAGGCGGTGACCATGAAGTGCTATGAGTAGCACATTCTGGCTATGGGCGGCACACTCTGCTATCAGGTGGAGGCATTGCGCCTCCCTGAAATCGTTCCCCGGTCCCCAGGTTCGGTAACGGATCGTAGCATGGGATGCTATCAGGCAAGCTGCACGGGGCTTCCCTGAGGGGATTCTCTTGGAGTAGTAGGCCTACGTGGCCTCCTCTGAGGGCACGCTCTGGTGAGTGTAAAGTGCCGTGAGCGGCACGTTCTGCTGTCAGATGGTAGGCATGGTACCTCCCTGAGAGCGAGCTCCCGGTCCCCAGCCGCTGTGGTGAGCATGAAGTGCTACGAGTAGCACGTTCAGCTAGGCTGTGAGTGCCCGATATCTTTGCAGTTGGAGGCCCGCTTAGCCTCCCTGATGAAGCGAGTCCCTGGTCTTCCCAGCTACCTCGAGGGCTAGCACGACTGCGATCAGGTTTCAGGCCCGTATGGCCTTCCTGAGGGCGAGCTCCACTGTTGGACACGCGAGCAGTCGGCAAGGGTGACCAGGTGGAGGCTCCTCTCGGCCTCCATGGGGAACTAGTTCCCCTGGCGGGAACGCACAACTGGCTTTACGCTGACAGCTAGTGGTCACCCGCTATCAGGCGCCGGTCTCTGGCCGTTCGCGAGACCTGGAGGCGGTGTTCTTACCCTAGCACGACGAGACGTTGCTGCTGCTATGCGGTCCCCATGGGAGGGGACTTTCATAGTTTGCCTACTGCATGGCTACCTACCAGGCAGGCTTATGAGCTCCTCTCGAATGAGGGTCTACTATGAGCTTACGGCCGCTTGGCGCTGGTTAAGGGTTGTAGGCCCCTCGGGGCCTCCCTGGCATAATCAGCCTGTAGGCCTCTGGCCTCCTAAGCACGTTTTAAAGTAGGTGCTTGGTAGATCCGAGGATTGAGCGGCTAAACTCCCCTCGCTAGCAAGGGTTATATAGCACTTCGCTGAGAGCTGCTCTCCGGGATAACCCGTCTCTGAGATCCGGCTAGTGGATGTTACTGCCTTTCTTGCAGCACCCTAGTGGGATGCCTCTTCGGAGGCGTGTACCAGAGGCTCTGCCTGCCAAAACAGTCCCTTCAGACGATTAGATACTGTCATGTTGGCAAGGCTCCCTTATATACTTCCTGGTCGCACCTTGATGACATCATAGGCTGTCGTCGGTCAATAGGATTGACGTGATTTGATTGTGATTTCAGGCACCAGTCACGCTGGAGGCGTTCCCCGTAGCGTAAGCAAAAGCTGACGCAGTGTCTCGTTCCCTGTTCTCAGGGAACAATGGTTACATTTGTAACCTGAGACGGTTCTTTGGTGTATGCCCCGTCCGTAGCTCTCGTCTCGAGGGCAACGGACTCTGCATTTCCTGCCTGAAGATGAAGGCAGGGGTGCAGTTGACCCCCAAGAATTAGTGGAAGAAAGTATTTCCTCCGGGACAGGGCCTATTCACCCCCCAAAATTTGTGAAAGAATTGTATACTCACCCATCGTGAATACTGCTATTCCTGAAACATTGAAAAGACAGATGTTATTTAATCATACATTGAGCATGATAAATGTACCGGCGAAAGGCGTTTGGTCGCCCACAGACTAGCCTTGATCGATCGCATTGAGACGAAAGCCTTGAACGGCTGCAGACGGGGGCATTGATCAGCCGCATAGAGACAAGTCTTGAACGGCCACGGAGACAGGGCCTTGAATGTCCGCATAGAGACAAAAACCTTGAATGGCCATATACTAGGCCTTGATCAGCCATGTAGAGACAAGCCTTGAACAGCCACGGGGACAGAGCCTTGATCAGCCGCATGGAGACGAAGGCCACTATAGGCCACTGACGAAGAATAAGAGCTATAGAGACTGGGAACGGGATGAGTAATAATGTGAGAACGTGACACCACGACACCACCACCAGTATTTGCATGAGGATTACTTAAAATATGGACATTGAATATGCAATAGATATGGATATTGTCATAGGTGTTAAATCTATAAACAGAAGGAATTGTTTGGCTACTGCAAAAGCTGCGTAGGCTGTATGGACTGCCATGTTCCTGCCTGAGTTCCCACAGTGTGACATCAGGATCATGTTTGCACAGACTGAAAAGCAACGAATCACAATGATTATAAGACGCACCGTGTGTGCCAGCTTTAGTGAAGAGAAATAGCTCACTGTGGGAGAGCTTGTCTTTTGCGGTGTGGCCAGGAATCAATATGCATGTGCAAGCTGTGTCAAATAGTCAATGCTATATTTACTCCCCTGAATATTGTGTTAGTCTTGACAGACTGTCAAATGTTGACATTTACGATGTGAATTGCAGTGTTGAGCATAGCCAATCACAGACATGTCTGTTGAGCGCTTGAATGCAATGACCAAGTGGAGGAGTTAACATAACACAGAATACACACAATCAAGATTGAGTGGTTCAGCGCTTGTTCACTGGCTAATTCTGCCTGCTATCGAATACGTTCGACCAATGAAGAGTAGAACATGCAATAGATTAATGATTCGGTGTAGTCAGATTGACCACAACAGTTTCCGCTAGTGTAGGAGTTTAGCTGAACTGAAGCATTTGACAGTTTAATGCGTTTATAAAGGGAGCACACTCTGCTCACTTACTGTAATCATAAAATATTTGAATAATTAATAATTAATAAAATAATAATGTTCCCGTGCTGTGATTTAGTTGCTATACAGGATGCAATATTTATGTAAAACGGGTCGGATTGAGTATGTAATTAAAGTAGTGCTGCTATGGAATATCAAGATGAACCTTGTTTTGTATGCAAACCTTAACCAAAATATGGTGCTGTGAGTATAAGCGAGAATACACATTTCTACCAGAAAGACTCGGGAGATAGAATGATGTATGAAGCATGCATTTATTGACAGCCCAGCAAGCATAATAAAGTTTTGGCATAGGCCCGTCCATAGTTTGTAATCCGAGGGTAGCTGATCTGCATATTCCTGCCTGAAGATGAAGGCAGGGGCGCAGCCGACCCCCCTTTGAAGGTATGGATGGAACCATCCCGGTGGAGGCTGTTTTCGCGTCGGCATCTGCGAACTCAAACATGTGTAAGTACGACTTTTATACAGAAAGTATGAAGACGTGATTGGATAGAGATGAAGGTAATAAGTAACGAAGTAATTAAGTCTTCCTGGCAGAACTTAAGTTAACGCTTCCATTTCTACCAGAAAGACTCGGGAGATAGAATGATGTATGAAGCATGCATTTATTGACAGCCCAGCAAGCATAATAAAGTTTTGGCATAGGCCCCGTCCATAGTTTGTAATCCGAGGGTAGCGAATCTGCATATTCCTGCCTGAAGATGAAGGAAGGGGCGCAGCCGACCCCCAAAAGTAGGTGGATTGTAGATCCACCGGACGGGGCCAGCCTTCCCCCAAAATGGTAGACGAAAAGAATACACACCGGACGTGAATCCTGATGTTACTGAAAGATAGAAAAAGGAGTTACCATGACGGTTTAATTATTATTATTATTATTATTATTTTTTAGCACTACTGCTTTAGCCTTACATAGCCAGACATAGACAGGCCTCGATAGACCGACAGATATAGCCACGTTAGGCCAGACGTAGACAGGCCTTGATAGACTGAACAGATATAGCCACGTTAGGCCAGACATAGACAGGCCTCGATAGACAGACAGATATAGCCACTTTAGGCCAGACGTAGACAGGCCTCGATAGGCCGACAGATATAGCCACGTTAGGCCAGACGTAGACAGGCCTCGATAGACCGACAGATATAGCCACATTTGGCCAGACATAGACAGGCCTCGATAGACTGAACAGATATAGCCACGTTAGGCCAGACGTAGACAGGCCTCGATAGATTGACAGATATAGCCACGTTAGGCCAGATGTAGACAGGCCTCGATAGACGACAGATATAGCCACGTTAGGCCAGACGTAGACAGGCCTCGATAGACAGACAGATATAGCCATGTTAGGCCAGACGTAGACAGGCCTCGATAGACCGACAGATATAGCCATGTTAGGCCAGACACAGACAGGCCTCGATAGACCGAACAGATATAGCCACGTTAGGCCAGACGTAGACAGGCCTCGATAGACTGACAGATATAGCCACATTAGGCCAGACATAGACAGGCCTCGATAGACCGACAGATATGGCCACGTTAGGCCAGACATAGACAGGCCTCGATAGACCGAACAGATACAGCCACGTTAGGCCAACATAGACAGCCTTTTTTTTTAAAAAATGTATGAGAGACGAGGTCACGCAAGGCCATTACCGCCAGTAAAACCACCACCAGTAATTGCATAAAATTTACTCGATTTTAGACCATGTACTATTTTGGGTTAAGATGCGAAACCATCGGCCATCGTAGTTCCTGACGCGAGATTCACGCTACCATGACGTACGGACATATGGGCCACAGCCATCTGTTGATAGAACACATTGGCCACAGCCATCTATTGATAGGACACATGGG
Source organism: Romanogobio albipinnatus (assembly GCA_023566225.1). NCBI lineage: Eukaryota > Metazoa > Chordata > Actinopteri > Cypriniformes > Gobionidae > Romanogobio > Romanogobio albipinnatus. The sequence continues at coordinate 18,308,426 of CM042255.1, read as the reverse complement.
CCAACGGCCATCTTTTGATAGGACACATGGGCCACAGGCCATCTTTTTGATAGGACACATGGGCCACAGGCCATCTTTTGATAGTACACATGGGCCACAGGCCATCTTTTGATAGTACACATGGGCCAACAGCCATCTTTTGATAGGACACATGGGCCACAGGCCATCTTTTGATAGGACACATGGGCCACAGGCTAACATTTGATAGGACATATGCGCCACAGACCATCTTTTGATAGGACACATGGACCACAGGCCATCTTTTGATATAGTAGAAAGACCACCCTATCATAATGTACCGAGCCGAATTGGCAGGAACACCACCACCAGTAGTTGCATAGGGATTTACCTGAACCATTACTGGAGAGCTTGCTGAGCTTCGAGGAAGATTTTTTAATCAGGTCTTATATAAGACTCGAATGCAGAAGAACACCATCTCCCCAGTAGCTTGAATGTTGGTCTAGAAATGCAACTGATCCAGAATGCAGCGGCGAGGGTGGTCTTTAACGAGCTGAAGAGAGCGCACGTCACGCCTCTCTTCATCAGTCTGCACTGGCTGCCAATAGCTGCTCGCATCAAATTCAAGTCACTGGTGCTCGCCTTCAAAGCAACCACTGGCTCTGCACCAATATACCTAAACTCGCTTGTTCAGACTTACACACCCTCCAGGAGCTTACGTTCTGCCAGTGAACGACGCCTTGTAGTGCCATACCAAAGAGGCATGAAATCACTCTCACGGACCTTTTCCTGGACCGCCCCCACCTGGTGGAATGACCTGCCTATCGCAATTCGAGCAGCCGAGTCTGTAGCCATTTTCAAAAAACGGCTAAAGACACGTCTTTTCCAGCAGCACCTAACCAATCAAGAATAGCACTTAACATTCCATTCAATTCATTTTCTGTCTGTCTAATTTATTTTAAAAAAAAAACAAAAAAAAAGATTAGATTAACTGAGACTTGTTACAGCACTTGCATACTGTAGCCCTTGACTGTTCTAGTTGCTTCTATTGCTCTCATTTGTAAGTCGCTTTGGATAAAAGCGTCTGCTAAATGACTAAATGTAAATGTAAATGTAAATGTAGAAATTCCACGGTCGTAGCTGTAGGAAAGTCCGTTATGAAGAGAAGGAGGTAGACTGCAGCTTTTAAGGTCAGTATAAAAGTGGGTCTGAAACCAGGCCTTAGAGCAGTGGTCGGGAACCTATGGCTCGCGAGCCACACCTGGCTCTTTGACAAAAATAATGTGGCTCAGGTCTCTCACCCTTTACCAACAAATGATCGATAGAAAAAAAATGAGACACATCAACAGAGATCCGCTCTCTGCAGAAAAAAGCAGCCAATTACAATTCCCTTGTTGTACAGCCTACCGTTAATGAAACGTATGATAATAGTTAATATTCAAGTTGTACCGGCCGCGCGTGTTCAGTGCTGTTCGCGAGTGTCACGAGTCGCGACAGCAATCAATACCCACTTACGTTTATGTGGTAACAGCTTCTGCTCTGGGATTCAAGCAGCTGTGGCTTGTTAAAGGTAACCGAAAACCATTTTTAGAACAGCAGCGAAAATGTAAAAGTAGGCTATATAAACGTTAATATATCCTTTTATTGAAACTGGTGGTCTGCTGTGAAGAGACGTTTCGAAACATTTCACTCGCAGGTACTTTCGCTTTTGCCGTAGAGACCCTTGTGATAAATAAATGTGTATTTATGATAATCCACGCAGATTTCAGTTGACGGAAATAAATTATAAAAGCGTGATAAGTCGCGAAAGACAATTGAATTACTGACAGGATGCTGTGCACACGCTCCGAGTGCAACACGGACAAGCACAGCTTTGTCCTCGGCTGCACGTCAAATTAATAGGCTACACAGAAATATATCAAAATGCCAAGTCGAGTATTCACGTAAACACAGTAGATGTAAGCACTGTGTGCATTCACAAACACTAAGAGGATTTATAACTCAACCTCACAAAGCCCTGCACAATTAATTCCATATTGCAACTTATTTATTGTTTGCTGCATATGTGTTTGTTTTTAGTTATGGACCTAATAATTACTATTGTTCAAATTTTATTGAGAAAAAAAAGCATGTTTTTTAATAATAATTTAATATTATTTTTTACTGTGGCTCTTTTGGAAAAATGCATTAACCAAAAATGAAAAAATGGCTCTTTGGTCAAAAAAGGTTCCCGACCCCTGCCTTAGAGAGAGGTGCTCCATTAGATAAAATAAATAGGGGGGAGTGGTCGGAAGTCTTAGGACGAACATGAAGATATTTAACCATGGAAGTGAAGTGACAGAGATTATTCTTCATCTTAGAATTTGTTAATGTGAACCAGAACCTTAGAGTCATTCTAGAATGCTTAAGGAAAAGAGTAAAGAAATTGAGTGAGAAGTGAAGATCAGAATAGGAAAGACCGAGAGTAGGATCAAACTGATTAGTTTCTAAAGTGAATTTCCCTGGACACAAGAAGCCGAAAAGGGCTGATAAAACACGGCTTCTAGCAGAATATCGGTGTAAATTGAAGAGCGACCTTTACGATTTAAGTGTTAGGAGTTAAATTAAAAGCTTTGAATTTACCTGATGCTTGTTAAGACAAGTAGTTAATCTTAGTTTTACCTTTGGAATTATGGGAGAGTTTACTGAACATGCCTGATGGTTTGAGCATTGCTGAAAAAAAACATCTTGACCATCATGGAATCCCGCATTCAGATGCTTCTTGATAGGGGAGACCTTGGTAGAGGATGCCAACTCCACACATTGACCTATGTTCGTAGCAACACCAATCTGAAAGAATGGCCCATGCACAGGTGAGTTGGAGAACACATTTCTTTCCATCTGCAGTTAGGAGGATTCTAAACCCCTGGGCATAGCTCCCGCTCACATCTTGATAGAACACCATCTAACCATCAAACCTGCTGAGAGAACCCCCAAAAGAAAATAAACCAGAACAGCATGACAAATATGTAACATACGCATGTGATTGAGAACACCGGACGATGCCCTTTCAAAAGGAAAATAATATTTTATATGGTTAAGCTTTACTAGCAAATAAAACCATAACTAGCTATATAGAACCCGACACAGCTACCGAACCTATGAAAGAGATCAATGCAAGATTCATCATTTAAAAACCTAATCCAGGATAATACTGTGTGATTTTGGCCACGTTTGGCAGTATGAGACAAATATCGCAATCCTAAAAATCCCTTTGACCCTGGAATAGTAATAGTTAGTTTGACAAGCTCACCAACACCATGATACAATTTTGCCTGAATAATTTCACTAAGGTGAATGGGTTGATGTAAAACTCCGGACAAGTCCCCGTACATCTGATTAACGTTCAGCCTGCCATTAATACATTGAGATCCCACAGTGTGACATCAGGATCACAGTCTGAAAAGCAATGAATCACAATGACTGTAAGCGCACCGTGTGTGCCAGCTTTAGTGAAAAGAAAAAGCTCACTGCAAGAGAGCTCGTCGTTTACGGTGCAGCCAGGAATCAAAATATGCATGTGCAGACTGTGTCAAGCAGTCAACGCTAAGCAGTCAACGCTATATTTACTCCCCTGTATATTGTGTTAGTCTCGATAGGATAAAAAAAAATTGCCGTTTACAATGCGAGTGTAGTTGATCACGGACATGTCTTTTCTGTAGCCCAAACAGTAGAGCGCGGCACCTGCAACGCCAAGCCACGGGCTCAACTCTCAGGGAAAGCAAGACCCGAAAAACTGCCAAATGTGTACCCTGAATGCAACTCAAGCCGCCCTGGACAAAAGTGTCCGCCAAATGCATAAATGTAAATGTATGTTGAGCGCTTGAATGCAATGCCTAATTGGAGGAGTTAACATAACACAGAATACACGCAATCAGGATTGAATGGTTCAGCGATTGTTCACTTTCTAAAACATTGCTAATTCTACCTTCTAGTGCATACGTTTGACCAACGAAGAGTAGAACATGCAATAGATTCATGATTCGGTGTAGTCAGATTGACCACAGCATTTTCCACTGGTCTAGGAGTTTATCTGAACTGGAGCATTTGACAGTTTCATGCGTTTATAAAGGGAGCGCACTCTGCTCACTTACTGTATTCATAAAAGATATGAATAATTGTATTCCCGTGCTGCGATTTAGATGCTGTACGGATGCAATCTTTATGTAAAACGGGTCGGATTGAGTACAGAATTAAATTAGTGCTGCTATTGAATATCAAGTCAAACCTTGTTTTGTATGCAAACCTTACCCGACATATGGTGCTGAGAGTACAAGCGAGATACACATTTGTTTTATCATAATTGTAGCCATGGCGTCCTAGCACGGACTTCTAAAGTTCCTAAAAATAGAAAGAGGTATCCAGATATCAGTAGCTGAATAAAACACAAATAGAGTCAAATTAACTGGAGTAAAGCGAAGACAAAAGCACACAATTACTATATATAGTATATGACGTGTTTGTTTTAATTAACTAATTTTATTAATATGTAGCACATAGGCAAGGCAAGGCACGTTTATTTGTATAGCACATTTCGTACACAGTGGCAATTCAAAGTACTTTACACAGAAATTAAGTTAAAATATTCGTAAGTGAATTAAATAAAACTATATATAGTATAACAGTTATAATAGGAATTAAAAGAAATAAAAAAAAAAGAAAAATAATTAAAAAATTTTTTTTAAAAAAAAGTATAATTAAAACTAAAATTAAAAACAGGGTTAAATTGATACATAATTAAAGTGAAAGCAGTTCGAACAGAGCACAGAGCTCATTCAGTAAAAGCATAAGATAAGGTGCAATCAGTCAGATGTACAGTGGCACAGTGCTCATTCAGTAAATGCACAGCTAAACAGATGTGTTTTGAGTCTGGATTTGAAAGTGGCTACTGTTGGAGCACATCTGATCTGTTCAGGAAGCTGGTTCCAGCTGCGGCTGGCATAATAGCTAAACGCAGAGTCTCCTTGCTTTGAGTGAACCCTTGGTATTTCTAATTGACTTGATCCTGATGATCTGAGTGATCTGTTAGGTTTGTATTTAATCAGCATGTCTGCAATGTATTGAGGTCCTAGGTCATTGAGTGACTTATATACAAGTAATAGTATTTTAAAATCGATCCTAAATGTAACTGGAAGCCAGTGTAAAAGACCTGAGGACTGGTGTGATATGGTCATATTTTCTGGTTCTGCTCAGAATCCTGGCAGCAGCGTTCTGTATGAGCTGCAGCTGTCTAATGGTCTTTTTGGGAAGGCCGGTGAGAAGACCATTACAATAGTTCACCCTGCTGGTGATAAAAGCATGAACGAGTTTCTCTAAGTCTTGCCTTGAAACAAAGCATCTAATTCTTGCAATATTTTTGAGATGATAGTAGGCTGATTTAGTTATTGCTTTGACATGACGACTGAAACTCAGGTCTGACTCAAATCACACCAAGATTCCTGACTTGATTTTTTGATTTTAGACCCTTAGCCTCAAGATATGCGTTCACCTTGAGAATTTCATCTTTGTTTCCAAATGTAGTGATTTCAGTTTTGTCTTTGTTTAACTGAAGAAAGTTTTGGCACATCCAACTGTTAACTTCTTCAATGCATTTACATAGAGAGTCAATGGGGCTGTAGTCATTAGGTTATAGGGCTAAGTAGATCTGGGTGTCGTCAGCATAGCTGTGGTAACCCATTTAGTTATTTTGCATTATTTGGCTCAGTGGGAGAATGTACAGGTTGAATAGTAGTGGTGCAAGAATTGACCCTTGTGGGACTCCGCATGTCATGGATGTCCACTCAGACTTATGGTCACCTATACTCACATAATAACCTCTCCCTTCTAAGTATGACCTGAACCATTTGAGGACCATTCTGGAAAGCCCAACCCAATTTTCTAGCCTGTCAAGAAGAATGTTGTGGTCAACAGTGTCGAATGCAGCACTGAGGTCGAGTAGTACCAGAATTGATGTTTTGCCTGTATCTGTATTGAGAAGAATATAATTTATTATCTTTATGAGCGCTGTCTCTGTGCTGTGATGCGGTCGGAAACCAGATTGAAAATTGTCAAAGTATCTGTTTGAGTTCAAGAATTTGTTCAGCTGACTGAAAACAACTTTTTCAATGATCTTGCCTATGAAGGGGAGATTTGAGATTGGTCTCTAGTTGCTCAGTATGGAGTTATCCAGATTTCTCTTTTTCAGGAGAGGCTTAACTACTGCGGTTTTAAGGGAGTTTGGGAAAGTCCCAGAAAGAAGTGAGGCGTTTACCACTTCTAGGAGATCTGCTTCTAAACAGTTAAACACACTTTTGAAAAAAGAAGTGGGGAGTGTGTCAAGGGCGCAGGTTGATGTTTTTAGGTGCTGTACCGTTTCTTCCAAAATTATACCATCAATTGCTTCGAAATCAGTCTTCACGAGTTCACACTTACATCAAATTAAATAGAGTAAATATTATGCGTATTTGGCGTGCTGTCCGGGGGAGGGCTCCGGGCTCGGAATTTTGCCCGAACCCAGAGTACCCCCCCCGTGATGGAAATAGTCTAGAACTAGACTACATATATTAATTTGATGTCTTATGTGAGTTTAATTAAGTGAGGAGAAGGGGTGGTGGAGGTAAGCTAAGAAACAGTCAACGACAGGAAGGTAAATCGGCTGTCTATATACACCTCCTATCGTTGATTTTTTAATGAGCTCCTCTTGTGTTCAATTAGGTTTAATTAACTGGGTCTGCTCCACTTAATAGTTTTAATTTCCTGAATGTGCTTCTCCCGAAATTTGTTTATAAAACATCAATTCACGAGTTCACACTTACATCAAATTAAATAGAGTAAATATTATGCGTATTTGCCGTGCTGTCCGGGGGAGGGCTCCGGGCTCGGAATTTTGCCCGAACCCAGAGTACCCCCCAAAATGCAAGAACAGAGGACAGCCACCAAGAAACCCCCCAAATACGCAGATAATTGGTAGGCTGGCGTTTTGATAAGCCTGGTTGCTTGGCCAGGAGGGCCTGTTGCTTCTGATGGGAGCTGCTCGCGGCATCAGGCAGACGAGCCCTACTGGCTGATGGCTGGAAGCAGCCATAGATTTGAACGACTGGTCAGGAAGGCTCTTGCAACATCCAATGGGAGGCCAGTGCTCACTGTATCAGATGGAAAACCTTACCGGCCGATAAATGAAAACAGCATGGTTGGAACTACAGTTCGGGAAGGCTCTTGCAACATCCAATGGGAGGCCAATGCTCACTGTATCAGATGGAAGAACCCTACCGGCAGATAAAATAGGAGCAGCATGGTTTGGAACAACTGGACGGGAAGGCTTTTGCAACATCCAATGGGAGGCCAATGCTCACTGTATCGGATGGAAAACCCTACCGGCCGATAATGAGAAGCAGCATGGTTTGGAACGACTGGTCGGGAAGGCTTTTGCAACATCCAATGGGAGGCCAATGCTCACTGTAGCAGATGGAAAAACCCTACCGGCCGAAAATGAGGAGCAGCATGGTTTGGAACGACTGGTCGGGAAGGCTTTTACAACATCCAATGGGAGGCCAATGCTCACTGTATCAGATGGAAAAACCCTACCGGCCGATAATGAGGAGCGGCAACTGGTAGGGAAGGCTTTTACAACATCCAATGGGAGGCCAATGCTCACTGTATCAGATGGAAAAACCCTACCGGCCGATAATGAGAAGCAGCATGGTTAGGAACTACCTGGCCGGGAGGACCCGTGTTGCCTCTGACGGGAGCTCATAGCATCTGGCGGAACGGGCCCTACTGGCTGGTAAGTGTGGAGCAGACAGAATTTGGGGTGACGATCGGGAAGGCTTTTGCGTCATCCAATGGGAGGCCAATGCTCGCTGTATTGGACGGGGAATAAAAGCCCTACCGGTCGAAAGAAAAAGAGGAGCACATGATTTATTCCGCCCAACCAGAGGGACACCCTACTGGCTGTGAACGGGGGGCTCGTTGTTTGAAACGGCCGGTCAGGAAGGCTCAGGCCGCATCTGATGGGGAGATCAATACTTGTGACGACAGACAGGTGAGCCCTACTGACCGATAGACGGGGCGGCGCAATTAAAAAGAAATGACTGACCGAGGGGGCCCACCCAGCCTCCACCAGGAGCATGTTCTGGCGTCAGGGGAGTGGGTCCTATCGGCTGACGGCACGGTAAAGGAGAATTGGAACACCCGGCCAGGAAGCTCTCGCCGACATCAGATGGAAGATCAATACTCGCTGTATCAGATGGGTAAGCTTCGCTGGCGGACAGGTGGAGGGTAAAGCATGAAAGTTCGCCCAGGAGAGCTTTTGCAGCATCCGAAAGGAGATCAATACTCGCGGTTTCGGGTAGCCTCGCTGGACGGCGGAAAGCAAAAATGGATAGACATAGACCTGGAGAGCTCTGTGGTGTCCGAAAGGAGATCAATACTCACAGTATCGGACAAGCAAGCCTCGTTGGATGGAAAGAGAAAAAGATTGATAGCGACTTGGAGGGCCCTCCCAGCATCCGATGGGAGAACAATTCTCAAGGCATTGGAAAGGCATCCTCGCTAGTCAGGGAAAGAAAAAGATGGAAGCTGGCCTGGAAGGCTTCCACGGCATCCGACGGAAATCAGCTCAAGGTGTCGGATGAGTGAGCCTCGCCAGATGAAAAAATAGGGAAAAGGAAATAGCCACTATCCAGGAGAACTCTTGCAGTGTTCGACAGGAGATCAAGACTCGCTGTATTGAACGGGTGAGCCTCGCTAGATGGAAAAAAGAGAAAGATAGGATAGGGTTTTTATAAGGGTTGTTAATTAATAAGGGTTTGGTGAGCTTTCTTGATGTGGTATCGGTCGGTCCTAATGTAGCTTTGAAAAGCGTGAGAAGACCATCTCCCGAGAGCTTGGATCTGCTGCTGGGAGAGTCATACCTGTCAAGTTTTGGATTTGAAAATAAGGGAAATTTTTCGGCGCCCACCGCAAGCAGTCCCACCACCCCAACCAAGCTCCAGTATCCCTTACATTTTAAGACAGGTGTTATAGCCCAAATGAAAACACAAAAGGGTATATATGATGAGCATTTATTTAAAGGCTAATTTGCATATTTTCTGTTCATTTAACATTGCTTGTCTTTACATTTTATTTTCATTCCACACATTCTTTTCATTTCATATTGCTTTTCTTTTACAGTTTTTCTTTAAGCCTGTTTTGGAAGGAGTGTATTTGTGGGCTGGGCCAGAGTGGTTCATTTTACATGAGAGTAGAGCACAAACAGTTCTGTTGTCTAATGTCATCCTATTCTCTGTAACAATCTTTTGTACCATGCTAAATACCCTTTCTGAACTTGCATTGCTATGGGCAGGGCTCGACATGAACGCTTGTCCGGGACAAGTGGATTTTTTGAAGGGGCAAGTGAAAAATAATGTTACTTGCCCAACGGACAAGTATCCTGAGTAAAACGTCAAAACAAAAAATAACTAGGAATCACCAAAGTGCAATAATGATTCTGCATTCAGTGTAAGCGGAGATCGATAGTGGATAATAATATCAAACGAACTGACGTTAACAAGGTTGAGCTGTTGAGGCTCGCGCAGCCTCTCGAGGAGAAAATCGAAAAAAAAATGAGCGCCGCTCATACAAAGAAACTCAGTTAACATACACAGTTAAAATGGTGTAGGTATTTATAACATATGATACAGTTAAGCAACATCACACTAACAAGAGTGTTGTTTACCTGAATACAATCATGACTGGAAATGACACTGATTTCATACGCCAGTTCCATAAACAATTAATTCACATTAAGTCACTTACATTTTATAATTAAATTCGCTGTCCCATTGATCACGGCATTTACACGAGGGTTTTTTTTTTTTTTTTTTTTTGGCAGGAGTGCCTTAATCCGTCTCTATCGTTACGTCCATCATCCGTCTCTGTTTAGTTTTTTTCCCGCGTTGTCACTCGTCATCTGACCTCACACACTAACCTCGCGACAACTGACACCGTCACCTATACTGTAGGCTACTGCAGATGGCAGTTATCGCGAGGCTAGTTACAGAGCTCAGATTGGAAATGTTTTTGTTTTTTTACTCCGGTATTATTGTTTTTTAATAACGCAGGTTAAAATACGGGAGATTTACAGGAAAATACTAATACGGGAGGACGGCGGGAAAGAAGGGTAAAATACGGGACTTTCCCGGCCAAAACGGGATACTTGACAGGTATGGGGAGAGTCCTTTTTGCGCTGCAGTTGTTGCCGCCCCAATGCGGAAGGAGTGGCTAGAAAAGTTTTGCGCTGAGATGCCTGTTTGCTGGAGAACAGATTTGAGCTGTTTTTGAAACCAGAATCGTGTGATAGGTTTGTTAGAGGAGTCTACAAAGAGGGGTTTAGACAGAGATTTAGCCTGAAATCTCCTCATTTGGAGGTATGCAAGAACAGTTTGGAATGGTTGAATTGGGGAGGAGATGTTGAAAATGTAAACCAAATGGCCTTTTTTAACTTGGTCTGTCTTGCTTCGCTTGATTAAGTATGATATGGTTCCATCGTCAAGTACTGATAAGTCTGAGACAGTGGGGTGGACTTTGCTGTCGAATTTGGAGGTGATTGCGATTTCTGAGCATCTAAGAAAGCCAAAGAAAGCCAAGATAAACATGGTATCCAGAGTGCGGGCTGTGTCAAGGGGTTGATATCCTGTACGAAGGGTATGAATGCATTTTGTGAGTAAATCTAGAGTTATGGGTTGTCTACTGTCAGGGCGGGTGGGTTGTGATCGCTGAATTCCTTTGATCAGGAGGGAGGTTTGGGAGTTTTTGATCTCCGGAGATGAAGTGCCATTAATTAATTTGTGGAAAAAATTGAAGACCGCTCAGGTAGCCTTTGATGGACCCAACTTGGAAACTCTTAATATTGTTGAGATCGGAGATAAAAGAGGTAATTGAGAGGAGAGAAAAATCAGGGAACTGCAAGCTATATGAGAAGTGGAAAGCTTTAAAACATCTCCAAGCTGTCACATATGATTGGATTGTTCTGGGGGAAACTGCTTGGAGGATACTGTTGAGTGATGCGTCCAAGAGGGGTTTTAGCGGGTGATTTATGGAAATATCAGTTCTGAATAGTGAGGTACTGGAGTTGGGAAAATATCCGCCTCTGGAGCCAATATCCTGAATTTCTGAAACAGAAAACGGGACAGAGAGTCAGCAATTAGGTTTTCGGACCCTGGGACATGTTTTGCAGTAATAATAAATTGATCACAAGCAGAGATCCAGATGAGACGTCTTAGGAAGGGCATTAGAGCAGGTGAATGAGAGCGGCCTTTATTAATGCACTGGACTGTTGCCTCGTTATCGCAGTGCACTAATATGCTACTAGCCGTCCATTCTTTCCCCCACAAAAAAGCCGCGACTACAAGAGGGTAAAGCTCAAACAGAGCTGAGGACTGTAGCATATCTTGGAACTGTGGTGGCCATGGAGACGTGAACCAGCGTCCTTGATAGAATCCCCCAAAGCCGATTGAAGGGGCTGCGTCTGTGAAAAGTTGGATGTCAACAGGGGAAGAAACGAGATTGTTATAGAAAAAAGACAAACCGTTCCACTGGTTTAGGAATGTTATCCATAGCTTAAGTTCGTTGCGACACGCCGTGGTTTATCGGAATTTGGTCCTCCAGCGCGTGAACCGAAGATGCGAGTGAGAGGAGATGTGAGATGAAAGGGCGGCCTTGCGGAATGATGCGCATTGCAAAGTTCAGATGACCTAACAGTGATAGAAGTTCGCGCTTGGAACGGTGGGAGTCATCTAGAAAAGTAGATGAGACAAGAATTATCCTATCAATTTTCTCTTTTAGGAGTGAAGCTTGGAATTTTACTGAATCTAAATTAATACAGAGAAACTCAATTGACGTAGTGGGACCCATAGTTTTCTCCTGGATTCCGAGTTCTGAAAAAACTTTTTTAACGGTGAGGATGTGTGCGGCAGGGATGGCGTCGGGAGATGATATAATTAGAAAATCATCTAGCAGGTGGATGAGGTGAGGAATGGCATAATTGTTCGACAGGATCCAACAAACAGCTTCTGATAGCATGTCGAAAATTTTGGGGCTGCTTTTACAACCAAACGTTAGACGAACTGCGAAGTAGAATTTCTCGTGCCAGTGAACCCCGAATAGGTGCCAGGAATCGGGATGGATGGGCATCACTTTGAAAGCAGAAGTGATGTCAATCTTTGCAAGCCAAGCACCCCGACCTGCGGTTTTAATCATTTCGATTGCATGCTCTATATCGTGATATTTGAGAGAGAATTCGTCGAGAGGGATCAAGCTGTTTATGCTAGGAAACTGTGAGTTATGCGGGGCCGATAGATCAATTATAAGAAGTTTTTTACCCGAAAATTTTCTTGTGGCCACCCCTATGGGGCTGATACGAAAAATGTTGAAGGGAGGGTCGTCGAAAGGGCCGATCATAAAACCTGACTCGACTTCTTTTTTAATCAGGTTATCTACAACTTCGACTTCAGCGAGAGCAGATTGGAGATTGTTACAGATTGTGTTCTGGGAAAGCGGGCATTCAATGCCGGGTATAAAGCCGTATTTGAGTCCGGTCAGCAAATAATTTCTGAAATCTGCGTCCGGGTGGTGCTCTAATTCAACGGAAAGACGAGAAATGTTCACAGGAGTCGATAAGTAATTTTTTTGTGTTTTTATTTACAGATTTTGACACCGGGCATACATAACGAGCGTGCGCTCCACCACAAAAATTGCAGATGTGTAGGAATCTGCAACGTTGTCTGTAGCATTTCCCTGTATTAAAATCATTGCACTGCTGGTTGCCATCAAAACGAGGGTGATTTCTTCTAAAATCTTGGTTTGCTGAGGTGGTTGCAGGTCGTGGCACATAACTGGTCGATTTAACTTGTTTTGTATCTGGGCCGGGGGTGTAGGGGTTAATCTGGGGGCATGACGTTGTGGAATGTGCCACTGACCTGCAAACTGCGCACGAGATATTTCTGCATCCTAGAAACACCCTGCTGTGGAGATCTGTATCAAGAGCACCCCAGTAAGCTCATTGATTCCACTGGGCGAGCCGCACGGCACACTTTGCTGAAAAGAGTTTGTGATAAGTGTAGAAATGACCTCCCCCAAAGGACAACGCGAGCTCGCCTATTATTGCGAGATAATCATTCAGCTCGCGGCGCCTGTGGGGGAAAACTGAACAAATGATATCCGTGAACTGGGAAAAAGCAATCGAAAATTCAGGAAAAGAAAGTAAACGGGAAGAATGTGGGTTGGGGTTTTTTAGAGTGACTGAAAAATCCCCACAGTCTATTTGACGGTTGGTGTCTGACGCAGGAAACATAGAGAGAAGAGATGACAAATCAACGTCCGCACCTGCCAGGATCTGTGCCCGGATGTTTTGAGCCACCGGAGGCGGCTCCGAGGCAACGGCATTCGCTGGGACAGGCATCGGTGTTGCTGTGAGGAGAGAGAATGGAGATTTAGTCTGCAGAAGGGGGTTGGAAGAAAGAGGAGCCTGGGCTGCTTCTGGAGCTTGGAGGGAAAGGTTGTTGGGAGCATGAGGAAAAGTAGGATATGATTGAGGAATATGTGCTTGTGCTGTCGGTAGGGGCGGCATGGTGCTTGCTGGAGCTGCAGGCCATTGAAAAGGAGAAGAAGAGTTAGCAGAAGGTAGCTTGGACTGGTGGAAACCTTGCGTTTGGGCTGCTAGCAAGTTCGCACTAGCATCTGCGTAGGGAGCTGAAGGCCACTGCAAATGAAAAGGGTTAGTAACTGTGGGAGGAATGAAATGAGAGGCTGGAGGCGGGTTGAAAGGCCCAGCTACAAATGCCTCTGTGGCGGGAGAAGCCGCGATGCGAGGTTGACCCTCAGTTGAAAGCAGATGGGGCCTTGACGTGGTAAAATCAGGAGCGCGACCCAGGCTTGCTGAAGGCCTGTTGTTGCGGCTCGTTGCTCACGTCGAGCTGGATCTTGTGCGGAGAGGAGAAGGTGTCGAGCGAGGCGATTCCTGAGCCCTGCGTGCTCTAGTCTGCCTGTTGGCCGTTTTGGAAGCGGGAGTAGATCTTGGACAGCGTTTGTCTGGCTGCAAGCTGACATAAAGTGCGTACAGTTCTGCTTTCGTTAATTTCCGTGAGAACTGCACTTCGGAGTTTGCCAGCGCTTGCCTCAGACCTACCACCGTCCACTTCCCGATGGCTGGGATCGTTGAGACGGCTGAGCTGTAAGAGGACGCCGGGGAGGAAGTTGGCTGTCTCGCCGGTGGAGGTGAGGATTGGCCTTGGCGTCTTGGTGAGCGAGCGGCTGGAAAAGTGAGCTGGCGGCCGCGCTGAGAAGCCTGGGACTCGGTTGCAATGTCCGGCGGTGGAGGAGTGGCCCTAGGGCCAGCAGCTTGCGGCAGAGAGCCCCGAGGGGTGTTGATTTCATCGTCAGAGGAGGATGATAGGAGTTGCGACATGGTAGCAGACGGTCAGACCAAAAGCTAAGAAACAGTCAACGACAGGAAGGTAAATCGGCTGTCTATATACACCTCCTATCGTTGATTTTTTAATGAGCTCCTCTTGTGTTCAATTAGGTTTAATTAACTGGGTCTGCTCCACTTAACAGTTTTAATTTCCTGAATGTGCTTCTCCCGAAATTTGTTTATAAAACATCAAATAGTAACTTTCTGAGGTTGTGGTCTGATCTGACTCACCTCAGAGCAACTCAAGGATGTGCTGATCGCATTTCTGATATTATTGATTTTCTCGGAGAAGAAGAAAGCAAACTCACTACATTTGCTGTCTGAGAGCATTTCATTGGGAATGTGACTCGGAGGGTTTGTTAGTCTCTCTACAGTAGCAAAAAGAGTGTGCGTGTTGTTTCTGTTTCTGTTAATAATATTTGAAAAGAAGGTCTGTCTAGCTTTGCCTAGTTCCACATTGAAAGCACGAAGACTGGAATGGACTACAAGTTTTGTCTTTCGCCACATGCGCTCATCTTTCCTGCATTGTCTTTTCATTAATTGCACTGCTGTTGAGTTTCTCCAAGGTGCTTTTTGTTTTCCACTCTTTTTTCTGACTTTCACAGGAGCAATATCATCAATTACACTCTTAACTTTTGAGTTAAAAGAGTCAAGGAGAAAATCAACAGAGTCTGCAGATATGCTTGGTGTTAGAGATATAGCCTTCATAAACAGCACACTAGTGTTCTCATTTAAGCATCTCTTTTTGACAGAGACAGATCTAGTTTCAATGGCAGGAGAGATTGATATATCAAAGAAAATACAGAAATGATCAGACAGTGCCACATCCTTAATAACTATCGATGAAATGTTTAGACCCTTACTGATAAGTAAATCTAGAGTGTGTCCACGATCATGTGTGGGTCCGTGTACATGTTGTGTCAAATCAAAAGTGTTAAGAACAGTCATGAGATCTTTAGTTGCATTGGATTCAGCATTATCAGTGTGAATGTTAAAATCCCCAGCAATAGCAAAACAGTCATACTCAGATGAGATTGCTGATAACAGCTCTGTAAAGTCATCAATAAAAGCTGGGCAATATTTTGGAGGCCTGTAAATAATGATAAGCAGGATGCGTGGAGCACCTTTTAGCACAATGCCCAGATATTCTAGAGACAAATAGTCACCAAATGATACTTGCTTACATTGATAGACATCTTTAAAAAGAGCAGCGACCCCCCCCCCCCCCCCCCCTGTTTCATTGAGGACTGTTGCACTGCAGCTGTCTTCTAGCCACGTTTCATTTAGAAGTAAAAAAATCTAGGTTGTTTGTGGTTATTAAGTCATTGACTAGAAATGATTTGTTTTTAAGTGAACGGATGTTTAAATGTGCTAACTTAAAAGTATTCATTTTAATTTTTTCCCCCACAGTAATCTTAGTTTGACAAGTAACAGGCCGCAGATTAGATGGGTTTGCCATATGGCCTGAGAGGGCCTTAGACTTTCTATCACGTAACAGAACAGAAATAGAGAAAGAGACAGGCACAATGGGTTCCCGCTTGTTTTGTAAACATTTGATAAGGTTGCTGTTTACGTTGCGAGGACCCATAAAACATCACTGAGAGCTGGTATCAGTTGTTTTTGTTGCAGATTTGCGAGATTTGTTGCAGGTTTGTGCCCTGGCGTTGTGACCGAAGAAATCTCACAGGAGGAGGGGCAGAGCAAGCTGGGCCCACAGTCTTTAGTGGTTGTGGGGCTCGACGCTCTTTGGTTGATATCTGGGGGCTCGCAGCGATCGAGTGTGATTGTCTGGTTCCAGTATAAACAAAATCCATTTTCTCTGTGAAGCTCTGAAGCGGGGATGCTGAAGAGAGGAATAACACGTCTGGTGAGGGGGGCTGTTGGTCTGGTGTTACCGGAGGCTGCAATATGTTATCGTCCAGTTCATGGAGTGACTTAGACATTTCTTCCAGCTTATTGCTCAGACCACACATAAGGTGTAAAAGTTCACCAGTCTCACCCCCGATGGTCCCCATTTTTACCAGTGCCTCCACAGTCTCCACAGTCTGGGCTGAGATGTTACTGTTTAGTGCCTCGATCTGTGTCACTTGGAGCAGTTCTAATCCGTCACATTGTGTCTGTGGTGAGCTCTGAGGGCGGGGCTCAGCTGGGAGTGTGTCCATGAGAAGTGGTTGTTGTGTCTGCGTGGTGTTATCATTGTCCTTGTGTGGTGTATCAACCGCATGTCCATTCAGATGCTGAAATGAAGTCCTGTGATCGTCTATACTCTGTACTGGTGTGTGTGTGCCATCCAGGTTGAGTGGGTTAGCACACACAGCTGAAGGATGATGAAGGGAAAAATAAATATTGTCCTTTAGCACTCTTGCACCGAGTTTGTTTGGTGTTATTTGTTTGGTGTACCATTTGTTTGGTGTACCATTTGATGTAAACAGTTGTCTCTGACTCCAGAAGAGATTAAAGTTGTTGATAAAGTTCACTCCCTTCATGTTGCAGGTTTTTTGCAGCCATGTATTAACCCTTTAGGCGCCAGAGTTTTTTTCCTAAAACGTTTGATTTTGACATCTTAATTTGAAAAGGCTATATCTTAAAAGTGATAAAAGATAGAGACTTTCTGTAAATTAGAGAAATATTAAGGATGACCCAAAGTTTATGTAGGGATTACATTATCCCATCTAATTTGCATATTATGACATCATATGGTGGTGGTCACCTTGGATTATAGAATTTTCATGAAAAGTCACATGTTTAAATGATAAAATGCAGCACTTCTTTCCCCCAAAAATGTCCCTCACCTTCTGTATGCTATATTGCACAATACTCAATGCTCAGGTAAATAGTAAATAGTAAACAAACTGTGTAAATCGTTACTAATAAATGGTAGAAACAAACCAAATGTATGTAAAGGTTGGCCTTTTGCTGTAGAGACTTTCCATTTACTACATACAGTAGGCACTCTGATTCCATGTATGGGACACATGTATATTATTCATATGATACACAAACACAAGTAGACAAGACCTGTTTAGTTCAAAAGATCACTCGCCACGGTAAGGCAGAGATCATGAGTGAGATGACGAGACAAGACGAGAGAGACGCACGCACGCGCGCACGCCCGCCGAGTGCACAGTTCGGACTACTGTCATTGTCATTGTGACTCCACACCCTGCCTCCACGTTGCCCACTAACTGTATTTGCAATAAACAAGCCGTGGTTCAGCTGCGTGAGACAACCGCTGCCAGTGTGAATGCAAAACGGCCGCGCGCGGCTCCCGCTCTCCATGCGCACCACTGCCCTGCCAACGCAAAAACGCGTGCGGTGTGAAGCCGGTGAATCACGCCTGCTAACTTCGTGATGAACACTCCGACCCCGGGAAACACCACTGTGTTCCCACCACTGACATTGGGCAAATTACCATCAACATTGGGCAAAGGATTCACCGTTTGTGCTTGGTGTAGGGCTATACTTTCACTTTCTGAATCACCGTCATCAGATATTCCCCTTCAGAATCAGGGTCCGCGAATAGAAGACCCAACACTTCATTGTGGGTAAGTTTTATTGATGCCATTAGAAAATAATAATAATCTAATGCAAATACTCGCTGACATTGACAATATTGCTCTGATAAGATGGCTCACGCACACACTAGCTTCGCGTTTGTTTGCACTGACTCAATGCGCTCTTGCTCGAAGATTTTTTATAGAAGCATGACTTTTTTTGAGTCTGGGATGAAGTATGACATGTCTGACATCTAGTGGAGGGGACAGACAGATACTTTTCACACAGGAGAAGTGCGTTCATCATGTACGCGCACGCGGTTGCCGTGGTGATGAACGATCAATATACTTGCTGCTGGTAAAGCGAGTGAACGTATCGTGAGGCTAAATCACTAAAATGCTGGCAATGCAACAGTGCATATTATGCCAAACAATCAGCTACTAGTTGGAATCAGCTGATAATCACCGCCTTGATTCAGTACTTCTCAACTTGATGCTCACATAAACTCTGTCACACAGGGCTCGACACAGTGCGACCATAATCGCATTTGTGACTATAAATAGACGTGTGCGAACTGAACAATGTATTTGGGAGCACCCGCTTTCTTAAATGTAACATAAATACCTTATAGTAGGGCAGGCTATTGTATTACACGCGTATCAATGATTATGATATGCCATCTTATATTTATATATATTTTATGAAAAATTCAAAGGCTATGATTTCATTGAATTAGTGTGAGAGATCACGTTTCAAAATCTGAATGTGGCACCGTTGTGCGTTCTACTGGCTTGAACAATGCTTCAGAATGCTTCAGTTCAGAGCATTTCACAACCAATGAATAGCATACATTTATGCAAAGCGAATTTGAATCAACAATGACAACATATTACTATATAAATCACTGTAAAGAAAACGGTGTATACAGTAAGACTGTATTTTATCTCTCTCATATGAATTTGAATGAGTATCCTGCAATAATAAGGCATAAACATTTCAAAATAAGAGTCCATTCGGTTACACAAATGTGTTTCTCCATTTGTCCGTATAACTTTTTCTCCCACAGGAGCTCAGTTTTCTCTGGCTAATTTTCTTCACTGCCACAGCAGTGCTATTCCCTCTGCTCCCACAGGAGCTCAGTTTCTCTGGCTAATTTTCTCCACTGCCACAGCAGTGCTGTTCCCTCTGCTCCCACAGGAGCTCAGTTTCTCTGGCTAATTTTCTCCACTGCCACAGCAGTGCTGTTCCCTCTGCTCCCACAGGAGCTCAGTTTCTCTGGCTAATTTTCTCCACTGCCACAGCAGTGCTGTCCCCTCTGCTCCCACAGGAGCTCAGTTTCTCTGGCTAATTTTCTCCACTGTCACAACAGTGCTGTCCCCTCTGCTCCCACAGGAGCTCAGTTTCTCTGGCTAATTTTCTCCACTGCCATAGCAGTGCTGTTCCCTCGGCTCCCACAGGAGCTCAGTTTCTCTGGCTAATTTTCTCCACTGCCAAAGCAGTGATGTTCTTTCCCAGAAACCTCAATGCTACATGACGGCCAGGAGATGTTTAAAGCATTTCACTTCTCTTATAAACACGCCGTTCCCCGATTGTTCTCTCCTTTCAATCACCTCATTTATTTTCTACCTTAATACATCAAAGGTTACTTGAGCTGCATCCAGTTTTTCCACAATTGATGTACGGCGATTCCTCCCCCGAGATAAACAATTCACCAACCTCTCTTTGATCAAAGGGATTCAAAAATCCAAGCCCACCTGTACTGACACCAGACAACCTATAACATTGGACATCCTCGCCAAATGCATCCACGCTCTCCGCACAGGCTACCAGCCCCCCAATACCGCCCGAACACTCGATGCCATGTTCATCCTAGCTTTTTTTGGTTTTCTTAGATGCTCAGAACTAACCATCACTTCCAAATTCGACTCAAAAATCCACCCCACCATCGCAGACTTATCAGTTCTAGACGAAGAAACAATCTCATATTTGATTAAGCAAAGCAAGACCGACCAAACCAAAAAAGGTAATTTCATCTATATTTTCAACCTCCCATCACCAATCCAGCCATACCAGTCAGTCCTGGCTTATCTTAAATGGAGGAAATCTCAGGCTAAATCTTCCCTGGAACCCCTTTTTTTAGACGAATCCAACAAACCTGTGACACGCTTTTGGTTCCAGAAACACCTCAAATCAGTTCTCCAACTATCAGGGGTCCCAGCAAAGAACTTTTCAAGCCACTCCTTCCGCAGCAACCTCAGCGGCTCAAAAAGGCCTCTCCCAACAGCAGATCCAAGCTCTTGGGAGATGGTCATCCGACGCTTTCCAAAGCTACATCAGGACCAATCGGTTCCACATCAAAATAGCCCACCAAACCCTTATTGACTAGTACACACTGAGAATCTCCCGACCAAACACTCATATTTTTTGTTTTGTTGCTGTTCTCTCTCTCTTTTGTGTTCTCAGGTTCCAGTAAGAAATGGAAAGTTTCCATGGACGCAGTACAGCGGGAAGTTCCCTATAGCTTGAAAGAGTGGAACATTTCCACGCCGTACGAAAGAGTGGAAAGTTTCCACGCAGTACGAAAGAGTGGAAGTTCCACGCAGTATGAAAGAGTGGAAGTTCCACGCAGTATGAAAGAATGGAAGTTCCACGCAGTATGAAAGAATGGAAGTTCCACGCAGTATGAAAGAGTGGAAGTTCCACACAGTATGAAAGAGTGGAAGTTCCACGCAGTACGAAAGAGTGGAAGTTCCACGCAGTACGAAAGGGTGGAAAGTTTACACGCAGTATGAATGAGTGGAAGTTCCATGCAGTACGAAGGAGTGGAAGTTCCACGCAGTACGAAAGGGTGGAAAGTTTACACGCAGTATGAATGAGTGGAAGTTCCACGCAGCGTGAAAGAGTGGAAGTTCCACGCAGCGTGAAAGAGTGGAAGTTCCACGCAGCACGAAAGAGTGGAAGTTCCACGCAGCACTAAAGAGTGGAAAGTTTCCACACAGTACGAAAGAGTGGAAGTTCCACGCAGTATGAAAGAGTTTTGTTTTGTTGCTGTTCTCTCTCTCTTTTGTGTTCTCAGGTTCCAGTAAGAAATGGAAAGTTTCCATGGACGCAGTACAGCGGGAAGTTCCCTATAGCTTGAAAGAGTGGAACATTTCCACGCCGTACGAAAGAGTGGAAAGTTTCCACGCAGTACGAAAGAGTGGAAGTTCCACACAGTATGAAAGAGTGGAAGTTCCACGCAGTATGAAAGAATGGAAGTTCCACACAGTATGAAAGAGTGGAAGTTCCACGCAGTATGAAAGAGTGGAAGTTCCACGCAGTACGAAAGAGTGGAAATTCCATGCAGTACGAAAGGGTGGAAAGTTTACACGCAGTATGAATGAGTGGAAGTTCCATGCAGTACGAAAGAGTGGAAGTTCCAAGCAGTACGAAAGAGTGGAAGTTCCACGCAGTACAAGAGTGGAAGTTCCACACAGTACGAAAGAGTGGAAGTTCCACGCAGCGTGAAAGAGTGGAAGTTCCACGCAGCGTGAAAGAGTGGAAGGTCCACGCAGCACGAAAGAGTGGAAGTTCCACGCAGTATGAAAGAGTGGAAGTTCCACGCAGTATGAAAGAATGGAAGTTCCACGCAGTATGAAAGAATGGAAGTTCCACGCAGTATGAAAGAGTGGAAGTTCCACACAGTATGAAAGAGTGGAAGTTCCACGCAGTACGAAAGAGTGGAAGTTCCACGCAGTACGAAAGGGTGGAAAGTTTACACGCAGTATGAATGAGTGGAAGTTCCATGCAGTACGAAGGAGTGGAAGTTCCACGTAGTACAAAAGAGTGGAAGTTCCACGCAGCATGAAAGAGTGGAAAGTTTCCACGTAGAACGAAAGAGTGGAAGTTCCACGCAGCGTGAAAGAGTGGAAGTTCCACGCAGCGTGAAAGAGTGGAAGTTCCACGCAGCACGAAAGAGTGGAAGTTCCACGCAGCACGAAAGAGTGGAAAGTTTCCACACAGTACGAAAGAGTGGAAGTTCCACGCAGTATGAAAGAGTTTTGTTTTGTTGCTGTTCTCTCTCTCTTTTGTGTTCTCAGGTTCCAGTAAGAAATGGAAAGTTTCCATGGACGCAGTACAGCGGGAAGTTCCCTATAGCTTGAAAGAGTGGAACATTTCCACGCCGTACGAAAGAGTGGAAAGTTTCCACGCAGTACGAAAGAGTGGAAGTTCCACACAGTATGAAAGAGTGGAAGTTCCACGCAGTATGAAAGAATGGAAGTTCCACACAGTATGAAAGAGTGGAAGTTCCACGCAGTATGAAAGAGTGGAAGTTCCACGCAGTACGAAAGAGTGGAAATTCCATGCAGTACGAAAGGGTGGAAAGTTTACACGCAGTATGAATGAGTGGAAGTTCCATGCAGTACGAAAGAGTGGAAGTTCCAAGCAGTACGAAAGAGTGGAAGTTCCACGCAGTACAAGAGTGGAAGTTCCACACAGTACGAAAGAGTGGAAGTTCCACGCAGCGTGAAAGAGTGGAAGTTCCACGCAGCATGAAAGAGTGGAAGGTCCACGCAGCACGAAAGAGTGGAAGGTCCACGCAGCACGAAAGAGTGGAAGTTCCACGCAGCACGAAAGAGTGGAAGTTCCACGCAGCACGAAAGAGTGGAAGGTCCACGCAGCACGAAAGAGTGGAAGTTCCACTCAGAATTAAAGAGTGGAAAGTTTCCACGTAGAACGAAAGAGTGGAAGTTCCACGCAGCACGAAAGAGTGGAAGTTCCACTCAGAATTAAAGAGTGAAAAGTTTCCACGTAGAACGAAAGAGTGGAAGTTCTACGCAGCACGAAAGAGTGGAAAGTTTCCACGCAGAATGAAAGATTGGAAGTTCCACGCAGAACGAAAGAGTGGAAGTTCCACGCAGTACGAAAGAGTGGAAGTTCCACGCAGCATGAAAGAGTGGAAAGTTCCTACACAGAACGAAAGAGTGGAAAGTTTCCACGCAGTATGAAAGAGTGGAAGTTCCACGCAGTACGAAAGAGTGGGAAGTTGCAAAAGAGTGGAAGTTCCACATAGTATGAAAGAGTGCAATGTTTCCACGCAGCAAGGAAATGTTTTAATAATGTTTTTAATATTGTTGTCTCTCCCATGTTTCTCTTTTCCCGTTTTCTCTTGCAGGCAATCCCCCGGCACGCCCTCAGGGGCCTACCGGTCAAGCAACCAGGCCCCTTCGCGAATGCCAGCCCGCCAAGCTTGGCACTTCTTGGGGGGTATTTAGCCAGGCGGCTGTCCTATGCTTTTAGCATTTTTTGGGGGTACTTTGGGTTCGGGCCAAATTCCGAGCTCGAAACCCTCCCCCCGGACAGCACGCCAAATACGCAGTAAATTACTCTCCATAAATTATATGTAAGTGTGAACTCGTGAAATTATGTTTTATAAACAAAGTTCGGGAGGAGCACGTTCAGATAATTGACACAGGTGGAGAACAATCAGCTAATCATCAATAAGAGGTATATATACACGCAGCAGTCTTACCTCTGTTCATTGACAGTTTGCCAGCATCCCTCCACCACCCCTTCATTCATTAACCACTTACATACACGGGGGGGACTTTGGGTTCGGGCCAAATTCCGAGCTCGAAGCCCTCCCCCCGGACAGCACTCCAAATACGCATTTAAATTACTCTCCATAAATTATATGTAAGTGTGAACTCGTGAAATGAGCAGAGAACGCTACAGTTCTTCCTCATAGGGAAGGAAGCCATGTCAAATCACAAAAGGAAGCCATTCCAACACTGCGTGCCCCATATGTTTGAGCAAAATATGTACTCTGCTGGATGACGGGCCAAAACACTTCTAAGCTTAAAACTATGTTGTGTCAATTTAATTGTATGTTGTATGTGACGAACTCACAGCGCCTGGAAGATGAATCTAACACCATTGAATCAGACAGATCAAAGCACTGATGTCGGTGCTGTACTTAAATATGCTAATTTGCTCAGCATAGTTTTTTAAATCCAATTTTAGCGATCTGATAACACTGAACCCATTCGCGATTTCAGCTTAACTTCAGTTCATCATGAAGCCCCGATTAATTGGGTGCATGTTGCTTTAAAACCCATGTTGGTTTCCTTGCATTCGTGGGGATAATGATAGAGGCTAATATGCTGTGCCCTCTGTTCTGTTTCAGCTTTTCTAAACAAAATACTATCAATGATAGTAACCGGTGTCATACGAATCATGTACGAGCACTATGGATAGTTACGACACAAGCAAGCCACAACGAGCGATCACGATGCACAAGCAGACCGGCAGACACCTGTGCACGTCTCATATGATGCATGTGTCTGCTCTATACGGACATGCTTGCGACAAAATTGAGAAAGATGAATACTACACCCAATCGGCATCGGAATTCATTACTATCTACATATCACTGTGATGAATGCTGATGTAGTGATGACGCCAGAATGGTGATGAAAATCAAAGCCGTGTCTTTGATAGCATGCCCAGATAGTCCTCCATGAAAGTGATTGTTCTGAATCTGAACGTGAGAGTTTGCTCTTGTTAGTGAAGGCATTCGTGTCAGTTGTCGCATCGGCATCTGCAAACTCAAACTTGTAAGTACGACTTTTATACAGAAAGTATGAAGACGTGATTGGATAGAGATGAAGGTAATACGTGACAAAGTAATTAAGTCTTCCTCGCAGAACTTAAGCTAACGCTTCCATTTATGTTTTTTTATGTTTCATATTTGTAGCCATGGCATCCTAGTACAGAAGGACCAAGTGAGACATATTCTAAAGTTCCTAAAAATGGACAGAGGCATCCAGATATCTGTAGCTGAATAAAACACAGATAGAGTCAAATTAACTGTAATGATATGACAAAGCAGAATTCAATTGCTAGTAGAAGTCTTTATTAAAGACAGCAGATCGCAGACGAGATGGCAGATAGAGTCCAGAGCGAAATCGGCACTTGGCAGCACAGCTGAGAACAGCCCAGACCTCCGGAGGTGAAGACGGTGAAGGTGATAATCCAGAATGACGACGAACACACAGGAACAGGCAACAGCAGGTAACACAACTGGAACAGGCGGGAACACACACGGAACATCCAACAACGTTCTGACAAAGACAAGGGAGAACACAGAGAGACTAAATAGGGTGCACTGATAATCTGCAGCTGGTGAACTGATCAGCTGCGGCAGGTGGATCGATCAGCAGCAAATCAGCGGCTCCGCCCCATCCACACACACACACACACACACACACACACACACACACACACACACACACACACACACACACACACACACACACACACACACACACACACACACGAGATATGAGACAGCGAATTCATGAACCGTGACATTAACTGGAGTAATGTGAAGACAAAAGCACACAATTACTATATATGCCGTGTTTGTTTTTATTAATTAACTAATTTATTTATTTAATATTAATAGATAGCACATATTTATAATGCAATATGCAACAACACCTTAATAGGAGCACAGAACGCTAGGGTTCTTCCTCATAAGAAAGGAAGCCATGTTAACAAAAGGAATTTATTTCGACACTGTGTGCCCCGTAAGTTTGAGCAAAACATGGATGACTGGATGACAGGCCCAAAACACTTCTAAGTTTGAAACTATGTTAAGTACTGTTAGTTTCAATTACATGTTGCATGTGACAAACGCTTGCAAAGATTAATATAGCAGCATTTTATGAGAACAGATCAATGCACTGATGTCGGTTCTGTACTTTAAAAACTACACTGAGCATATTAGCATTAATGAACTTTAGCGATCTCATAACACTGAGCCACTTTGCGATTTCGGCTTAACTTCAGTTTATCATGAAGCCAAGATTAACTGGGTGCGTGTTGCTTTAAAACCCATGTTTAAGGTTTCCTTGCATTTCTGGGTGGGGAGAATGATAGAGGCTTATATGCTGTGCGATCTATTCTGTTCAGCTTTTCTAAAACAACATACTATCATTAACGGTAACAGGTGTCATGCGAATCATTTACGATGCACTAGGTTACAACACAAACAAGCAACAACATTGAGCGATCACGTTGCACAAACAGGTGTTACGTCTCATACAATGTGTCTCATACTGCGTCTCATACAAATGCTTGTGACAAAATTGAGAGAGTAAAATACTACACCCAATTGCTATCAGAAATGCATAATCATATACATATCACTGCGATGAATGCTGATGTGGTGATGACGCCGGAATGGTGATAAAGATCGCAGCCGTGTCTTTGATAACATGCCCAGATAGTCCTCCATAAAAGTGATCTGAATCTGAACACAAGATTTAGCTCTCGTTAGTGAAGTCAAGTCAAGTCAACTTTATTTATATAGCGCTTTTAACAATGTAGATTGTTTCAAAGCAGCTTTACAGTATTAAACAGCAAAATAATGCAGCCTAATTTTATTCAGCTGTATAGCCATTTGATGTCATCAGTTCATTTCAATTTCCATACGGTGACAGTGTGGGCTTTAGATCAATAATTAGATCAGTAATTTAGTTTACATGGTTAAATTAGTTTATTAATTAGATTTATTTCGATGTTTAGTTGAAAAATATAGTGTCCCCAACTGAGCACGCCAAGCCAGAGGCAACAGTGGCAAGGAAACCAAAACCCCATTAGGTGACCTAATGGAGAAAAATAAACCTTGGGAGAAACCAGGCTCAGTCGGGGTGCCAGTTCTCCTCTGGCCAATTTACAAACAACGTATTATTATTATTATTCTGGCTGCTTTACAGGTCAGAGGTCATAATAGATCGGAATATTCAAAGGACCGGAGGCAACACGCTGGAGACGGGTTTATTGAGGATGATGTTGATTAAATAATTATTAAAGTGCAATATTCGAATGATCGGAGGCAACACGCTGGAGACGGGTTTATTGCGGATGACATATCGATTTAAGTATTATTTAATGATAATATTCGAACAATCGGAGTCATCACACTGGTGACGGGTTTATTTAGATGCCGTGTCGATGAGGCAGTTGCAGGGGGAGGATAATTGACACGGTCTCTGTGGACACTTCGGGGTCCTGTGTTGGTCTTCTCTCGCGCAGGTCCACCATCTGATCTGGATACGGCCCGGATCCGGCTGACTGCAGTAAACCTCGGGATAAAACAGAGAGAATATCATTAGCGTAGATGCCATTCTTCTGATGATGTAACGAGTACATCAGGTGTTATGGGAAGTGTTCCCGGTTCCGGCTGACCTAGTTAATGCAGCCTAACAATCAATTAATTGATAAAGTGTTTTATGTGTATGCCACAGTAAAGAGATGTGTTTTTAGTCTAGATTTAAACTGACAGAGTGTGTCTGCTTCCCGAACAGTGCTAGGAAGACTGTTCCAGAGTTTAGGAGCTAAATAGGAAAAGGATCGACCGCCTGCAGTTGATTTGGATATTCTCGGTATTAACAACTGGCCAGAATTTAGAGATCGCAGTAGACGTGATGGAGTATAATATGTTAAGAGCTCGCTCAAGTATTGGGGAGCTAAACCATTTAGTGCTTTGTAAGTAATAAGCAAGATTTTAAAATGTATGCGATGTTTAATAGGTAGCCAGTGCAATGTTGACAGAACTGGGCTAATATGGTCATACTTCCTGGTTCTAGTAAGTACTCGAGCTGCTGCGTTTTGGACCAGCTGGAGTTTATTTATTAAGCGAGCAGGGCAACCACCCAATAGAGCATTACAATAATCTAGCCTTGAGGTCATGAACGCATGAACTAACTGTTCAGCATTTTGCATTGAGAGCATGTGCCGTAATTTTGATATATTTTTAAGATGGTAGAAAGCAGTTTTACAGATGCTAGAAACGTGGCTTTCAAACGAAAGATTGGTATCAAAGAGCACACCCAGGTTCCTCACTGACGACGAAGACTTGACAGAGCAGCCATCAAGTGTTAGACAGTATTCTAGGTTACTACTTGTGGAGCTTTTTTGTCCAATAATTAAAAATTGAGTTGCAGGAAATTACCAGTCATCCAATGTTTTATGGCGGCTATGCATTCCGTTAATCTTGTGAATTGGTAAATTTCTTCAGGGCGTGAAGAAATATAGAGCTGAGTATCGTCAGCATAACAATGAAAACTAATGCCATGCTTCCTAATAATATCTCCCAGTGGTAGCATGTACAGGGTGAAGAGTAGCGGTCCTAGCACTGAGCCTTGTGGTACTCCATACTGAACTTGCGATCGGTGTGACATCTCTTCATTTACTGCTACAAACTGATAACGGTCGCATAGGTATGATTTAAACCATGATAAAGCAATTCCACTAATACCTACATAATTTTCGAGTCTATTCAAAAGAATGTTGTGGTCGATGGTATCAAATGCAGCGCTAAGATCGAGTAACACTAATAGAGAGATACAGCCACGATCAGATGATAAGAGTAAATCATTTGTAACTCTGATGAGAGCAGTCTCAGTGCTATGATACGGTCTAAATCCTGACTGGAAATCCTCACAGATACCATTTCTTTCTAAAAAGGAACATAATTGTGAGGACACTGCCTTTTCAAGTATTTTTGACAGAAAGGGTAGATTTGAGATTGGTCTATAATTGACTAATTCTGTAGGATCAAGTTGCGGTTTTTTAATAAGTGGTTTAATAATAGCCAACTTAAAAGTTTTCGGTACATATCCTAATGACAAAGATGAATTAATGATATTAAGAAGAGGATCTATGACCTCTGGTAGCATCTCTTTTAATAGCCTAGTCGGTACAGGGTCAAGCATACATGTTGTTGATTTTGATGATTTAACGAGTTTAGCCAATTCTTCTTCTCCTATAGCAGTGAATGATTGTAATTTTTCCTCAGTGACACTACAATGCTCTGTCTGATGTGATACTGTAGTAGACGGCTGCATGGTTAAAATTTTCTTCCTAATATTATCAATTTTACATGTGAAGAAGTTCATAAAGTCATTACTGCTGTGCTGTTTACAATCATCAGAAGTTGAAGCTTTATTTTTGGTTAATTTAGCCACTGTATCGAATAAATACCTTGGGTTGTGTTTGTTTTCTTCCAAGAGAGTTGAGAAATAAGCGGATCTAGCAGTTTTTACGGCCTTTCTGTATGCGATCATATGCTCTTTCCACGAATTTCGAAAGACCTCTAGTTTTGTTTTCTTCCAGCTGCGCTCCATTTTTCTGGCTGCTGTTTTAAGGGCCCGGGTGTGCTCGTTGTACCACGGCATTGGACTATTTTCTTTAATCTTCTTTAAGCGCAGAGGAGCAACTGTGTCTAAAGTACTGGAAAAGAGAGAGTCAATAGTTTCTGTTGCAACATCGAGTTCTTCTATGCTATCTGGGTTGCTGAGGAGATGATACTGATGAGGAAGAGTATTTAAAAAGCAATCTTTAGTAGCGGCAGTGATTGTCCTGCCATTTTTGAAACGAGGGGGCGGCTTTGCAACTTTAGCTAAATTAAGTATACAAGATACTAAGTAATGATCAGAGATGTCATCGCTCTGCTGCAGAATTTCAACGGTATCAACATTAATTCCATGTGACAATATTAGGTCTAAAGTATGATTATGGCGATGAGTGGGTCCTGACACGTGTTGCCTAACTCCAATAGAGTTTAGTGTATCTTTAAATGCTAATCCTAATACGTCTTTTTCGTTGTCTACATGGATATTAAAATCACCAACAATTAGTACTTTATCTACGGCCAGTACTAATTCTGATAGAAAGTCAGCAAATTCTTTGATAAAGTCTGTATTATGCCCTGGTGGCCTGTATACAGTAGCTAACACCAATGTTGAACGGGTTTTGTAATGTACACTACATAGCGTTACATAAAGCACCAAAATTTCGAAGGAATTATATTTGAAACTAGACTTCTGAGTAATACTGAAGATATTATTATAAATTACAGCAACCCCTCCCCCTTTACCTTTCAGACGCGGCTCATGTTTATAACAATAATCTTGGGGGGTGGACTCATTTAAAGTAATGTAGTCGTCAGGTTTTAGCCAGGTTTCTGTCAAACACAGCACATCAAGATTATTATCTTTAATAATATCATTAACAATAAGCGCTTTTGGGGAAAGGGATCTAATATTCAGCAACCCAAGCTTTATCAATTGTTCATCTGTATTATTTCTTTTGTTTATTTGTTGGACATCAATTAAATTTTTACTGTTGAATGGTTTTGATGTTTTTTTGTATTTACTAATTCGGGGAACAGACACAGTCTCTATATGATAATATCTAGGTGAAAGAGTCTCTATGTGCTGGGATTTATCTGACTCCGGTGACGTGAGACAGCTAGCAGACGGTCGGTTTAGCCAGTTTGTCTGCTTCCTGACCTGGGCCCTAGTGAGTCAAGGTTTAGCTCTAAGACTATGTGCCAAATTACTAGAGAGAAGAGCGGCACCACCCCAGGAGGGATGGATGCCATCCTTCTTCAACAGGTCAGGTCTGCCCCAAAAACTTTTCCAATTGTCTATGAACCCTATGTTATTTTGCAGACACCACTTAGACAACCAGCCATTGAGTGATGATAGCCTGCTAACTATCTCATCACTCCTTCTAACGGGGAGCGGACCAGAACAATAAACAGCCTCTGACATCGTACTAGCGAGTTCACACACCTCTTTAATGTTAATTTTGGTGATCTCCGACTGGCGAAGTCGAACATCATTAGTGCCGACGTGAATAATAATCTTAGAGAATTTACGATTAGCTTTAGCCAGCACTTTTAAATTTGCTTTGATGTCAGGCGCTCTGGCTCCCGGTAAACAAGTGACTATGGTGGCTGGTATCTTCACATTCCGTGTAATAGAATCGCCAATGACTAGGGCACTTTCAACAGGATACTCAGTGGGTGCTTCACTGAGAGGGGAGAACCTGTTTGATGTTCTAACCGGAACGGAAAAGCGGTTTTTTGGTCTGCGACTATGCTGCCTCACTGTCACCCAGTTGCCCTGCTGCGAGGGCCCTGCAGCCGGAACCGAAGAATGTACAGAGTTCACTAAGCTATTCACATCCAAATCAGTGTCTAAAGCTGTTACATCCTCACTACTCTCAGATAAAGTATGGATGCGTGTTTCTAATTCTGAAATCTTCTCCGTCAGCCTAACTATCTCCTTACATTTATCACATGTGAAGCCCTGTTCGCCAGCGGAGAAGCCTGTACTAAACATGCAGCATGAAGTGCAAGTGATAATGACAGGAGAAGACATGACTTACCGTATTTGTTGATTAATCCAATTTACCACTTACCACAATCGTATGCTGGACACTATTTACTAATCCAACTAATGAACTCAGAGAGCAGGAGACCCGGGTGCAGAGATGACAAGCTAACAGGCTAGTGAAATGCTAACGTGTGATGGTGATTTAGATTAAAAGCTAGCGATGTCAAATTTAACGTGATAGGCAATTTTTAAACAATTTATGGTGATGAGTAAGTTATATTTAGCAGTAGAATAAAGAGGAAATATCAAGATAAAGATTCAAACGTGAGCAAGGCTGTACAGAGCTACAAACAGGCACACAGGAGGCACACAGGAGACAGGAGCAATCGATCAGGCAGGCAGGATCAGGCAGGAGCAATCCGGAACTCGCATCTGCTGCCATGACAGTCCAATGAACGGAATGCTAGGCTGATATGGACTTAAAACCACTGTAGCATTGCATATTTTTAACTTTATTGTAGATAGATCCATCAATCTACCGCTAAAAAACATCAGGATCGTCAACTGTAAATGTTTGTGTCAGCATCTGAGAACTCAGACGTGTGTAAGAGTGGACTCCTGCAGATGGTTCAATCTGCAGGGTTGCCAGAAGACTAAAGAAACGTTATCAGAAAGATGGAAGAAAACTGTACATTTCTCATCTATTTCCACCCACTGCAACTTATACCAACGACGGAGATACACTCACCTAAAGGATTATTAGGAACACCTGTTCAATTTCTCATTAATGCAATTATCTAATCAACCAATCACATGGCAGTTGCTTCAATGCATTTAGGGGTGTGGTCCTGGTCAAGACAATCTCCTGAACTCCAAACTGAATGTCAGAATGGGAAAGAAAGGTGATTTAAGCAATTTTGATCATGGCTGTTATGATCCTGGGCTTTCCTTTCTCTGTTATCTATTATTATCACTATTATCGCCATGAGGCCACGGGTTCCGCTGGAGGGCGCGATCCGCCTGAGCCGCGCATCAACAACCTGCCGTGCTATTTGGGTGAGCTAACGCAATGCCGATCTTTCCTCACTCAATGCGAGGTTGTGTTTTCTTTCCAGTCCTCGACTTATGCCAAGGGACGGTCTAGGGTGGCTTACGTTATCTCTCTCCTTGACGGATGGGCTCGAGAGTGGGCGGCTAACTGGGCTGCTGAAGCAGACTATCCAGAAGTTTTCTCTTTTCAAAGAGGAGATGATCCGAGTCTTTGATCGCTCCGCTCACGGGGATGAGGCATCTCGTCTCCTATCCACTCTGCGCCAGGGGAAGGGGTCAGTCACTGATTATTCGATTGAGTTTCGTACTCTGGCTACCACCAGCGGATGGAACGGTCCTGCCCTGCTAGCCCGCTTTCTCGAGGGTCTGTGTTTAGAGGTCAAGGATGAGGTCCTTGCCCGGGAGGTCCCGGCGAACCTCCATTCTCTGATCGAGCTGGATCTGCGAGTAGAAAGACGGTTCGAGGTGCGACGAAGGGCCCGCAGATTGGAGGCTTCTTTGTTCTCCTCTTCCACACCGAGAGAGTCGTTACATCCTTCGCCCTTCTGATCCAGAGCCGATGCAGCTTGGGGGTCTTCGTATTTCCATACGGGAACGTCAGCGCAGGATAATGAATCGCCTGTGCATGTACTGTGCTGCCGCTGATCACTTTGTCTCCAGGTGTCCGGTAAAAGCCAACGCTCGTCAGTAGGCGGAGGGTTACTGACGAGCGCCACTTCATGGGTCTCTCCTTCTAAGTCCTGCACTTCTCTTCCAATACATCTTCGCTGGCCGGGGTCGTCGTTAGTTTCATGCTCAGCGTTGATTTACTCTGGAGCGGAGGGGAACTTCGTTGATGAGTCATGGGCTCTAGAACAAGGTATTCCCCTCTCTGACTTACAAGACTCCACCCCCCTGTACGCTCTTGACGGTAGCGCCCTTCCTAGGGTACAGAGGAGAACTGTTCCATTGACTCTTACTGTTTCTGGTAATCATAGAGAGACTATTTATTTTTTTGTTTTTAGTTCTCCCTATTCTCCAGTCGTTTTAGGCCATCCTTGGCTAGTGCTCCACAATCCCCAGCTTATCTGGGCGGAGGGATCTATTTTGTCTTGGAAATTGTCATGTCATGTTGATTGTTTGTCTTCTGCTGTTCCTCCTGTCTCGTCTGTAACTGTTTTTCAGGAGGAGCCAGGGGATCTGTCTGGTGTCCCGGAGGAGTATCACGATTTGCGGGAGGTATTCAGTCGTTCTCGGGCCACTTCTCTTCCTCCTCATCGCCCGTATGATTGCGGTATAGATCTTCTCCCGGGGACCACGCCTCCTCGGGGAAGACTATATTCATTGTCTACTCCCGGTCTACTACCTGTCCGACTCGCTTAACGGCGGTACTATCGTTCCCTCCTCTTCTCCTGCGGGAGCTGGTTTCTTCTTCGTTAAGAAGAAGGACGGCTCTCTGCGTCCCTGTATAGACTTCCTAGGTCTGAATGACATCACTGTCAAGAACCGTTACCCGTTGCCACTGATGTCATCGGCCTTCGAGCTCTTGCAGGGAGCTAAGGTTTTTACTAAGCTCGATTTACGTAACGCCTATCACTTGGTGCGAATCAGAAAGGGGGACGAATGGAAGACCGCGTTTAACATGCCCCTCGGGCACTTTGAATATCGAGTCCTTCCGTTCGGGTTAGTAAACGCCCCCGCTGTCTTTCAAGCCTTAGTCAGTGACGTCCTACGGGACATGCTCAACGTATTCGTTTTTGTCTACTTGGACAACATTTAAATTTTTTCACCGTCACTCCAAGTACACGTCCAACATGTTCGTCGCGTCCTTCAGCGGCTATTGGAGAATCGACTTTACGTTAAGGCTGTGAAGTGTTCTTTCCACACCTCCTCTGTTACGTTTCTGGGTTCGGTCATCTCGGCAGAAGGGATTAGTATGGACCCGGCTAAGGTTCAGGCAGTCACTGACTGGCCCGTACCCGAGTCTCGCCTAGCGCTACAACGTTTTCTTGGTTTTGCTAATTTTTACCGTCGTTTTATTTCTGGGTTTAGTCAGGAGGCCGCTTCTCTTACCGCCCTTACTTCTACCAAGTCACAATTTAGGTGGTCAATGTCTGCACAGGCTGCGTTTGACGTTCTAAAGTCCCGATTCACCACCGCGCCGATCCTTCTGATCCCTGACTTCTCTAAACAATTTATCGTCGAGGCCGACGCTTCCGAGGTGGGGGTCGGGGCTGTTCTGTCCCAGGGTTCCGCCGCTGACGGAAAGATACATCCCTGCACTTTCTTTTCCCATCAGCTCTCTCCCGCTGAGCGTAATTATGACGTAGGCAACCGGGAACTGCTCGCCATTCGTCTAGCGCTAGGCGAGTGGCGACAGTGGTTGGAGGGATCTCCCTTTCTGTTTCTGGTCTGGACCGATCACCGTAACCTCAAATACATCCGTAAGGCTAAGAGACTCAGCACCCGTCAAGCCCGTTGGGCTCTGTTCTTTACCCGGTTCAATTTTACCATCTCGTTTCGCCCGGGTTCCAAGAACGTCAAACCGAATGCGTTATCTCGTCTCTTTGATTTGTCCTCTTCCTCTGAACCAGAGGAGATTATCCCTTCGGGTCGGGTAGTCGGTACGTCCATTTTGGGAATAGAAAGGCTGGTTAAGCGCTCCCTCGGTCGTGTCACGGTTCCGCGCAATGTTCCTAGGGGACTTCTTTTTGTCCCCGTATCTATGCGACGTGCTGTCCTTCAATGGGGACACCCGTCTAGATTGACTGCCCATCCTGGCGTTCGGGGCACCCTCTCGTTTATCCGCCAGCGCTTCTGGTGGTCCTCATTGGAGCGTGATGTACGTAGATTTGTTTCCTCGTGCGTTACGTGCGCGCAGACTAAGGCTGGTAATTCTCCTCCAGCCGGTCTGCTTCGGCCGCTACCGGTGCCTTCACGTCCATGGTCTCACTTGGCTTTGACTTGACTTGGCTTGACTTTATCACCGGGCTTCCCCCGTCGGCAGGTAATACCGTTATTTTCACGGTGGTAGACCGCTTCTTGAAATCAGCCCATTTTATTCCACTCGCTAAGCTTCCTTCTGCCAAGGAGACCGCCCAGATCTTGGTTGATCAGGTTTTCAGGTTACATGGTCTTCCCTCTGACATAGTGTCGGATAGGGGGCCTCAATTTTCATCTCAGTTTTGGAAAGAGTTTTGTCGTCTGATTGGGGCATCCGTTAGTCTCTCGTCCGGTTATCATCCCCAGACTAACGGTCAAGCTGAACGAACCAATCAGATTATCGCCCGCATTCTGCGCAGTTTCACTCACCAGAGTCCCGCGTCCTGGTCCCAGCATCTTTCCTGGGCCGAGTACGCCCATAATTCGCTTCCGTCCTCCGTCACCGGACTGTCCCCGTTCCACTGTTGCCTCGGTTACCAGCCGCCGCTGTTTGCTTCCCAGGACTCTGAATCAAACGTTCCTTCCGTACAGGCCTTTATTAGTCGCTGTAAGCGTACCTGGAAAGGAGTGCGGTCCGCCCTCCGTTGAGCTAGAAAGCGCATGACCGTTGCCGCTAATAGACGCAGGATTAAGAGCCCTCGCTACGTTTGCGGTCAGAGAGTGTGGTTATCCACTTCTAGTTTACATCTCCAGTCTGATTCACGCAAGTTGTCGCCCTGTTTTATGGGACCTTTTCACATTTCTAAGGTTATTAATCCTGTCGTAGTTAAACTTCACCTCCTGCCTAGATTACGCCGGATCCATCCTGTGGTTCACGTCTCTTGCGTTAAGCCAGCCATTTGCCCCCCCCCCCCCCCCCCCCCCCCCCCCCTCCCACCCTGTTCTGGGTCCTAGTATTGTTAAGGATATCCCTATTTACAGGGTTCGCCGTATTCTTGACATGCGCCGTCGGGGACGCGGTCATCAGTATCTAGTTGACTGGGAGGGATACGGTCCGGAGGAGAGAAGCTGGGTTCCCTCCCGGGACGTCCTGGATCCTTCCCTCATTTCTGATTTCCTCCGGTCTCGGCAGGTGCCCCTAGGAGCGCCGGGTGGCGCTCGGTGAGAGAGGGGTACTGTTATGATCCTGGGCTTTCCTTTCTCTGTCTCCCTCTTGTGGTCATTCATGCACTCACGCACTCATCACGCTCATCCCTACTCATTATCTCTCACAGCTGTTTCCCCTTCCCGATCTATTTTCCCACCTGTTATCTCTTTTCTCTTGATTGTCTCAGCTTCTTAAGTCCCTCTCCTTCTAGGTCTAGTTGTCGGATTATTATTTCTACATATGAGAGACGTTGGTTTGTTCACCCAATCTTGTCATGTCCTGATCGGTGTTTGTGCTTATATTGTGACTGTGTGCAGAGTACCTGTTCGGCGCCTGGCTGTTCTCCCGAGGTCTTCTTACAAAGAATCATCCCTCTGTCCTCGTGGGATCCTGAGTTCTTCCAGCCTTGTGGCAGTCTCTGTTTTGGGCTCTGTTTGCCTGACGTTGTTTTCAGTTTTGCTATTTGAGGACTTTTTCCTTTTGTTCTATTAAAGACAGTGAATTGCATCCTCCCTGGTTTCTTCATCCTCCTTATCGTAACAATGGCATGGTTGTTGGTGCCAGACGGGCCGGTCTGAGTATTTCACAGTCTGCTCAGTTACTGGGATTTTCACGCACAACCATTTATAGGGTTTACAAAGAATGGTGTGAAAAGGGAAAAACGTCCAGTATGCGGCAGTCCTGTGGGTGAAAATGCCTTGTTGATGCTAGAGGTCAGAGGAGAATGGGCCGACTGATTCAAACTGATAGAAGAGCAACTTTGACTGAAATAACCACTCGTTACAACTGAGGTATGCAGCAAAGCATTTGTGAAGCCACAACACGCACAACCTTGAGGCGGATGGGCTACAACAGCAGAAGACCCCACCGGGTACCACTCATCTCCACTACAAATAGGAAAAAGAGGCTACAATTTGCACAAGCTCACCCAAATTGGACAGTTGAAGACTGGAAAAATGTTGCCTGGTCTGATGAGTCTCGATTTCTGTTGAGACATTCAGATGGTAGAGTCAGAATTTGGCGTAAACAGAATGAGAACATGGATCCATCATGCCTTGTTACCACTGTGCAGGCTGGTGGTGGTGGTGTAATGGTGTGGGGGATGTTTTCTTGGCACACTTAAGGTCCCTTAGTGCCAATTGGGCATCGTTTAAATGCCACGGCCTACCTGAGCATTGTTTCTGACCATGTCCATCCCTTTATGACCACCATGTACCCATCCTCTGATGGCTACTTCCAGCAGGATAATGCACCATGTCACAAACCTCGAATCATTTCAAATTGGTTTCTTGAACATGACAATGAGTTCACTGTACTAAAATGGCCCCCACAGTCACCAGATCTCAACCCAATAGAGCATCTTTGGGATGTGGTGGAACGGGAGCTTCATGCCCTGGATGTGCATCCCACAAATCTCCATCAACTGCAAGATGCTATCCTATCAATTTGGGCCAACATTTCTAAAGAATGCTTTCAGCACCTTTGTTGAATCAATGCCACGTAGAATTAAGGCAGTTCTGAAGGCGAAAGGGGGTCAAACACAGTATTAGTATGGTGTTCCTAATAATCCTTTAGGTGAGTGTAAGTGCAGTTACAATAGCAAAATATGTGGGATAGCGTTGCTATAATGTGACTATTGTATTGCAATAGGGAGCACTTCAAAGTCAATACCAAATCAAAACTAGTTAGCACAGTATTTGTAACAGAAAGGATTTAATGACAAAATCTGGTTATGGTTTCACTTAAAATAGTTTCAAAATGGATGTATGAGATGATAAACTTATACCATTAATCGTACACAGCATGAATAAAATGTTACCTGAGGGACAGAGAAAGAGAGAGAGTGAGAGAGAGCAAGAGAGGGAGACATAGAGAGAGCGGGGGAGAGAGAGAGAGAGGAAGAGAGCAAAGAAGAGAAGCCCCAATGACCTCAAGAGCCAGAGAAAAAGAGAGAAAGAGCAACAAGTTCCAATCTTCTTTTATCTATTACTTGACCATGTGACTGAAACCAAATGTATTAATTTAAAATGACCAATCAGACCAAACTTCCCCCACTGTAAAGGTGTGGCACCCATGTGGCCTACAGGCCTCTGTTGACAACAGTAAAGCAAATTTCTTTGTTGGATTTCAAATATCAAATATCTTTGATTATTTTCAATTCCTTCATATGTAAGTACCAATCTTTTATACTCTGAGAATTAGAACATGATTGGTTAGGTCTGGATGTAATGAGTGACGTGACATTGAATCTTCCTGGCAGAACTTGCGCTAGAGCTTCATATCATACAGAGGACCCTATGAATGGAGCATGGAGCACATCATTCAGGGCAATCCGATTTCTGACTATCACTGTATTAGCAAGTTGCAGTTTTCTTGACTATTACAAAATTACACAGTTTTTTTGTGAGACACAAATGACGAAATTCACCCTGCATCCTCTGTCTAATATCAGAACTGGCTACTTTGTGTCCGTGAGCTTACGATTCGCAACATGCAGTTTCTGTGCGATACCGGGTCCCTTGATGAACAAATATTTGAAAAATCAATGATCTAAATTACTAATCTTATGATCAGCTGTTGGGTCAAAACACAACAAATTTAACAAAGTCACATAAAATTGAAATCAGATTAAATTATTCATGGAGTTAGAGTTAAGATTAGATACCAACATTTTAATAAATTAAAGTGATTTTTCTAGGAGCGCCAGAAAAGACATACACGCAGAACACCTTCAACGAAGCTATTGGATTCTGCCGTTGTGCCAGTGGATGGAGTTTACGATTATAATTATTTTATATGATATCATTATTATACCTCTAATCCTTTACATATGAGCAATTTTAGTTTAACAATTATTATTAAGCAGTTATGAATATAAATGTAATATAAATAAGATTTGGAATCAGTAGATAAAGCTTTAAAAATTTCTACAAGTGAGCTTACATGTGTGTGTTATAAACGTCTCGGTTACGTATGTAACCCTCGTTCCCTGGGGCGGGAACGGAGACGTAACGTTAGTGACTAACGAATGGGAGTTTCGCTTAGAAGCCTATCATCTTCGAGATCTTAGAAAACGCCCAATGGCAGTGCCAATGCCAAGAGCATGCGGAATTTGCATACGTAACTCCGCTCCACTGCGTGGGTATATAAGGAAGTACGTGGCAATATCGCATTCCGTTTACCTGCTGAGGAGCCAAGACTGAACTCCCGGCTGTTCCAGCGGTACAGTGGCAAAGGGACATTACGTCTCTGTTCCCTCCTCAGGGAACGAGGGTTACATACTTAACCGAGATGTTCCCTTTCGTTCAGTCACTACGACGTAACGAATGGGGGTCCCAGTAAAATCACGCCACTCGCTGTCTTCCAGTGCCCTGCGTAAGTGCGAGTGCCCTGCCGTAAGACTAGTACGGGCGAAGGACTCCCACTTAACACAGGAATACCAAGGTACCCTGGGAAGCATATTCCAGTGGAGATATGCCAAGATGCCTACCCATAGGGAGGACTTAGAGAGTACACATATGACCCGCTGCGGGTTGCATTTGGAAAACTCTGGGGAACCCGCCGAAGGAGAACTTTTAACCAAAATTTAAATCCAAGGGAAGACACCTGCTCACTAGGAGGCTTACGGAGGAAATACACGTGTGGGGGTCGCCGGAGGGGAACCATGCACATGTGGCACCTGGCCGGACACGAGGGTCTGAGCTCGAGAGGGCAGACTTACTGGTATCTGCGTCAACAGTGCTGGAGGAGCTCAGGGCTCCCGGAGAGCTCACCTGAGGAAAATAGTGCACGTATCCAGTCCGTGGAGTGGAATGGCGAGCAAGCGAAGACACCTTAGCCTAGTCCATTACCGGCCACTAGTAGAGGCGAGTACATAGTCGGACACAGGCTCCACTCGGAGATTATAGAATCTGGTGAATGTGTTAGGTGTCGCCCAGCCTGCAGCTCTGCAGATGTCTGTTAGTGAGGCGCCATATGCTAGAGCCAAGAGGAGGCCACACTCACTGGAGTGGGCCCTAACCCCAAGGGGACATGGTCGACCCTGCTTCTGGTAAGCCAAAACAATGGTGTCCACTATCCATTGAGACAGCCTTTGCTTTGAGAGAGCTCTTCCCTTCCGCTCTCCCCCATTACAGACAAAGAGCTGGTCTGAGGTCCTGAAACACTGCGTCCTGTCTACGTAAGCGCGGAGGGCGTGTACTGGACAGAGCAGTGCCAAGGCTGGGTCTGCCTCGTCCAAGGACTGCGCTTTCAGGTTCACCACCTGGTCTCTGAACGGAGTGGTGGGAACCTTGGGCACATATCCGGGGCGGGGTCTCAGGATCATGTGAGAGTTGGCCGGCCCGAACTCTAGGCATGCTTCGTCAACCGAAAATGCCTGCAGGTCCGCCACCAACTTGATGGAGGCCAATGCGGTCAGGAGAGCTGTCTTCATAGACACAAACTTAAGATCGACTGACCGCAAAGGCTCAAAGGGAGGCCTCTGCAGAGCATCTAAGACTACTAGGATTTAGTCTCCTCGCTCCCCTCAGGAACCTGATGACCAGGTTGTGTTGACTTACCTTCTTGTTCTCCAAGAGGTCATGGTGGGCAGATATAGCGGCCACATATACTTTAAGGGTGGAGGGAGACAGCCTTCGCTCCAACCCTTCCTGGAGAAACGAGAGCACAGACCCGATCGGGCATTTCCAGGGGTCTTCTTGGCGGGAAGAACACCAGGTGACGAAGAGGTTCCACTTCAATGCATAGGCGTGTCGTGTAGACTCGACCCTAGCGGAAGTGATGGTAGCCACCACCGGAGGTGGTAGAGTACTCAAACCTGCCGCGTCCCATCCAGGAGCCACACGTGGAGGTTCCAAAGATCAGGACACGGGTGCCAAAGGGTGCCCCATCTCTGAGTGAGGAGGTCCTGTCTCAGAGGGATAGGCCAGGGAGGGGCTGTCACAATGAGTAAGAGTTCGGGGAACCAGGTCCGGCCATGTCAGTACGGGGCGACCAGAAGGACCTGCTCCTTGTCCTCCCTGATCTTGCACAGGAGCTGTGCGAGAAGGCTCACTGGGGGGAACGCATATTTGCCCAGGTTCCGCGGCCAGCTGTGCGCCAGTGCATCCGTGCCGAGCGTGCCCTCGGTCAGGGAATAGAACAGGCTGGAGTGGGAAGAGTCGTGGGAGGCAAACAGATCTATCTGTGAGTCACGAACTGTTGCAAAATCAGCTGGACCGTCTGGGGATGGAGTCTCCATTCTCCCGGAAGAGGCTGAGACCGTGAGAGCTCGTCGGCTGCACGGTTCAGTTCTCCCGGAATATGGACAGCACGAAGGGATCTCAGATGCTTCTGACTCCATAAAACGAGATGGCAGGCAAGTTGAGACATATGGCGGGAGCGTAGACCGCCCTGGTGGTTGATGTACGCTACTGCGACCATGTTGCACTTCACCTCAAGATGGCGCCGAGGATGGCTGCTACGTTGCGAGCTCCGCTGAAACATTGTAGTTTTTTGTTTGTTCTGTTTATAGTTTTTGTGTTTTTCGTCTTGGATGTTGTCTGCCATACTACGTACGACAGACAGACACTTTTGGACATTGGTTCAGCAATCGCACACCGAAAAATGGACTTTAAATTCTTCAGTGACGACACGCTGCTTACAAACACAGCAGCGGATCCCTTTGTCTGGACGGCCCGACCGCGCAAACGCAGCCGGAGAAGAGGGAAGAGAGCCGGCGTACTCATCAGAGTAAGACGCCGCGCAAACCGACCCCCGCTTCCCAGTATTTTACTGGCTAATGTTCAGTCTCTGGACAATAAACTCTGCGAGCTGAGAGCGCAGATCTCTTTCCAACGAGAGACAAGGGACTGCTGCATTATCTGCCTTACAGAAACTTGGATGTCCACTGAGATTCCAGATTCGGCCATCGAAACCGCGGGGTTCTCCGTGCATCGAA
Source organism: Romanogobio albipinnatus (assembly GCA_023566225.1). Taxonomy (NCBI): domain Eukaryota; kingdom Metazoa; phylum Chordata; class Actinopteri; order Cypriniformes; family Gobionidae; genus Romanogobio; species Romanogobio albipinnatus. The sequence goes on along the minus strand of CM042255.1, from coordinate 18,266,334 downwards.
TGGACAGAGAAAAAGATCTCTCCGGGAAAAGCAAAGGCGGGGGTGTATGTTTTATGATCAACCGATCCTGGTGTGATCAGAGGAACGTACATTCTATCAAGTCTTTCTGTTCTCCTGATCTGGAATTTCTCATGCTTCTGTGCCGACCATTCTGGCTACCGAGGGAATTCACAGCGGTCATCATCACAGCTGTGTATATTCCCCCGCAAGCCGACACAGACCGGGCACTAAAGAAACTGTATAGGACAGTGAGTGAGCAGGAAACCGCGCATCCTGAGGCTGCGTTTATTTATCACGCGGACTGGGAGATGTTCCGGTCGGCCTCTGATGACGACATCGAGGTCTACGCTGATAGCGTAACGTGTTTCATCAGGAAGTGCGTAGATGACGTTGTTCCGACCAAAACTATTCGGCTGTACCCTAACCAGAAGCCGTGGCTAAATGGGGATGTTCGCGCGGCACTCAATGCGCGGACCTTCACTTTTAACTACGGTAATGCGGAGGAACATAAACAAGCAAGTTATGCCCTCCGGAAAACCATCAGAGCAGCAAAACGCCAGTACAGGGACAAGATTGAAGGACAGTTCAACACCACCGACTCCAGAAGCATGTGGAGGGGAATTAACACCATCACGGACTATAAAGGGAACACAAACTCCACCGTGAACACCGCTGCCTCTCTCCCGGACGAGCTCAACACCTTCTATGCTCGCTTTGAGGGAACTAACACCGCCCTCGCGGAGAGAGAGCTCGCGGCTGAAGATACAGAGGTTAGTGCACTCTCCGTATCTTTAGCGGATGTAACCCGATCCTTCCGGCGGGTGAACGTCCGTAAAGCGGCGGGTCCAGACGGCATTCCCGGCCGCGTGATCAGAGCGTGCGCGCACCAACTGGCTGGAGTTTTCACGGACATTTTTAACCTGTCCCTCTCCCTGTCTGTGGTCCCCACATGCTTTAAAACGTCCACTATTGTTCCTGTACCTAAGCAGTCAAAAACCACCTGCTTAAACGACTGGCGTCCTGTTGCTCTGACCCCCATCATCAGTAAATGCTTTGAGAGACTAGTCAGAAACCATATCTGCTCTGTTCTCCCCCCCTCACTGGACCCACTGCAGTTTGCATACCGCACAAACCGCTCCACTGATGATGCCATTTCATCCACTATACACACTGCTCTCTCCCACCTGGAAAAGAGGAACACGTATGTGAGAATGCTGTTTGTGGACTACAGCTCAGCATTCAACACCATTGTGCCCTCCATACTTGACATTAAACTCCGGGCTCTAGGCTTAAACAGCCTGTTATGCAGCTGGATCCTGGACTTCCGGTCAAACAGACGCCAGGTGGTCTGGGTTGTGTTCTCAGCCCATTCCTGTACTCCCTGTACACACATGACTGTGTGGCAACCCACAGCTCCAACACCATCATCAAGTTTGCTGATGATACGACGGTGGTAGGTCTCATCACTGACAATGATGAAACTGCCTACAGAGAGGAGGTGCACACTCTGACACAGTGGTGTCAGGAGCACAACCTCTCCCTCAACGTCAGCAAGACCAAGGAGCTGGTGGTCGACTTCAGGAGGAATGAGAGAGAACACCGCCCCATCACCATCGATGGAGCACCGGTGGAGAGAGTCAGCAGCTTCAAGTTCCTTGGTGTCCACATCACAGAGGAACTCTCATGGTCCGTCCACTCTGAGGCCGTTGTGAAGAAGGCTCATCAGCGCCTTTTCTTCCTGCGACGGCTGAGGAGGTTTGGAATGAACCGCCACATCCTCACACGCTTCTACAGCAGCACCATCGAGAGCCTGCTGACCGGCTGCATCACCACCTGGTACGGCAACAGTACCGCCCGCAACCGCAAGGCCCTGCAAAGGGTAGTGCGCACGGCCAGCTGCATCATCGGAGGTGAGCTTCCCTCCCTCCAGGACATTTACGCCTGGCGGTGTGTGAAGAGAGCTCAGAGGATCATCAGAGACTCTAGCCACCCGAACCATGGGCTGCTCTCACTGCTGCCATCAGGCAGGCGGTACCGCAGCATCAGAACACGCACCAGCCGACTCCAGAACAGCTTCTTCCCACAAGCAATTAGACTACTTAACTCCTGATCCATCAGGATCATAACACACACTGTAGATACACACACATTATATACACATTTATGTATCATTTATTTATCATTTATCATATAGCACCTATTGTACATAATTGGATCTCTACTGTGAATAATAATGTATACTGTACATTGTATATTATTATTATTATTATAGCTTAATGTATACTGTTTAATGTATGTTTAGTGTATATTGTTTAAAGTATATGTATATTGTAAGTATGTGTATATTGGTTAAAGCTGTGAGAACTACACTCACATTGTGTAAATTATTTATTGTTTATTGTAGTGTATACTGTGCTGTGAGTAATTGTGGGCGCATCAGATGTGTAATCTGATGCTGCTTTAAATGTTGTACATGTCATGTCGTGACTGCTATGTTGCTCGGAACTGCACCAAGAATTTCACCTGCTGTTGCACTTGTGCATATAGCTGTGTGACAATAAAGTGATTTGATTTGATTTGATTGATTGTCTGTCCTGACTAGTACATGTTGACCCTTCAGCAATGCTCGGAAGCGGTGCAGTGCGAACCGTACTGCCAGCAACTCGAGGCAATTGACATGCAGAAGGCGCTGGGGTCCTGTCCAGGAGCCCGCGGCTGCTTGTCCATTGCACATGGCACCCCAGACCGTGGCAGAGGCATCCGTCGATACGACAACATGCCTGGAAACTCGTTCTAAGGGCACACCGGCCCGTAGAAAACTGAGGTTCGACCACGGGGTGAGCGTCTTTAAGCAGGCCCGAGTCACATGGACGCTTGCTCGAAAGCTGCGCGAACATGGAGTCAATGTCCACACCGAGAAAAGAGATCCTCTGCGCTGGGCAGAGTTTGCTCTTCTCCCAGTTGACCCGAAGGCCCAGACGGGCTAAGTGTTGGAGCACTAGTTCTCTGTGTTCGCACACCTGCGCTCGAGAGTGGCCCAGTATGAGCCAGTCGTCGAGGTAGTTCAGGATGCGAACCCTGTGCTGCCTGAGTGGCGCAAGGGCTGCCTCGACAATCTTGGTGAAGACGCGAGGGGATAGAGATAGCCCGAATGGGAGGACCGCGTACTGATATGCCGCCCCTCGAAAGCAAACCGTAGAAACGGTCTGTGTCGAGGAAGGATGGAGACATGGAAGTAGGCGTCCTTCAGGTCGACCGCTGCAAACCAATCGCCTGGACGAACGCATTCGAAAAGGCGTTTCGCTGTCAACATCTTGAACGGAAGCCTGTGAAGGGATCAGTTCAGGACGTGCAGGTCCAGGATTGGTCGTAACCCACCGGTTTTCTTGGGTACAAAGAAGTAGGGGCTGTAGAAGCCGGACTTCATCTCTGCTGGAGGGACAGGCTCGATCGCACCCTTTGCCAGCAGGGTGGCAACCTCCGCACGCATCACGGGGGCATTGGCCCGACCATGGTATGGCGGACTCCCCTGAAGCAGGGAGGAGCCTGCGCGAACTGAAGTCTGAGTAGCACAGCAACTTGGCCTGGTAGGCCTGAAGAGTTGCCATGGCATGCAAAGAAGCGGCTGCCTGCCCCGCAGCTCTATAGGTCTTCGCCACCAGAGACGACGAAAACCTACAGGCTTTGGAGGGGTGCTTTGGGTTACCACGCCAGGTCGAAGCACTCTGTGGACACAGTTGCATCGCAACAGAGCGCTCGACTGGGGGGACCCCAGTGTAGCCTTTAACTGCCGCCCCATCGAGGGCGGAGGAGGTCGCCAAACGGTCGCGGGAAGACAACGGGTTCTTCCAGGGCCGTGCGATCTCCACATGCACTTCCGGGAAGAAAGGAATTGGAGGGGTGGCCGGACAGGTGTCCTGACGCGCAGGTGTTCCACTCCAACCCAAGCATCGCGGCTGCCCGGGAGAGCATGGCTGTCAACTCTGGGTCCGACTCGGGCAATGCTGGCACACACAAAGGCGGCAGCACAGCCGAATCATCATCCTCAGATGACTCCAGTCCACCTTGCGATGTGGCGATCGTCATTTCCTCGTCTTCCGCGGCGACAAACGAGACAATCGGGACAGCAGGAGCCGGCCCCGATGTACTCGCCTAAACGCACGGGGGGTGCGTCGGAGCTTGATTCCACACCGTCACCCTCAGATCACCCTGGCCACCAGCCAAAGTGCCGCCTCTCATGGAGACCGCAGATTGGAGTGTGGTAGAGGGGACTCTCGCTCCGGCATCCGCACGGAGTTCACAGAGTCTTGATCGTAACACCGAGATGGCCATGTTCCCGCAGTGGGAACATGAGTCATCCACATGCGCTGCCTGAGCGTGCTGAAAGCCCAAACACGTCAAACAGCGATCATGCCCATCAAAGGTGGAAGAGACCAACCGCACCCAGAAGTACAGGGGCGAGACATTCTGAAAAGGACGTGCCACGTGTAAGCTCTTTTTGTGAGAGGAAAACCTCGCAGTCGATGCCAAAGCGCCCAGGGAAACACACACCAGCTGGATATAGATCACTGCACAGATCAGCAGGCAGGAAGTATACGATCACTGGAACGCGCCGTCACACCAACACCGACTGGAAGGCTGCTCGTCTCGAAGAAGCTGACAGAGTCTCAGAAGGCTTGTGAGGAGTGAAGAGGTAGGTACTCAGAAAGTACTAGGAAGCAGAAACGTAATGCGATATTGCCACGTACTTCCTTATATACCCAAGTGGTGGGGCGGAGTTACATATGCAAATTCCGCATGCCCTTGGCATTGACACTGCCATTGGGCATTTTCTAAGATCTCAAAGATGATAGGCTTCTAAGCGAAACCCCCATTCGTTAGTCACTAACGTTACGTCGTAGTGACTGAACGAAAGGGAACTATATAAACTAACTTCACAACTTTTACTTGCTCATATAGCAAGATATTTTCTGTGTTAATGCATTTATGTACTTCGTATTCTTTTAGTCTCTTAAACTTCGGCAGAAGAGAAATATTAATATCGCTCAGGGGCGTAGCTAAGGGGTGGCCATGGGTGGCCAGTGCCACCCCTGTTTGAAGCTTGGCCACCCCTCTGGCCACCCCTGTTGTGCAAGCTGAAAAGCACTTGACAATGACTAAGAGTTGACGTTAAAATCGCCGCTCTCACACAAACAGTCTGCGCAAAGTGCGCTATTCTGAACAGCTTCCCCCCAAAACCAGTTCGACGGTAACTTCGCCCTGCAGCGGATTCTTACGATTTTATTGGTCACGACAATCACAGTACTGACCAAACACTGATTCCTAAACCACCTGTCACTAGTACCTTAACCAATGAAATTAGCTGCAGGGCGGGGTTTCTGGTGAAGGGGTTCGCTTGCGCACTGTCTGAGGTTCTGTCTCTGTGTGACGGTATAAGCGAGCGGTAATATTTCAAGTTCAGCACAGGCTGGTTTTCCTACCTTTTCGGTGAATTTGTTAAAGTTGAGGTACTGCGAATGTTTCCTTAGCAGAAACACGTTAGGGTATGCATCGTCGTTAGTCAGGACTCAGTGGGACTGCTGCATGAATGGATATTGATTTGGGAAACGCAAGTAAAAAAAAAAACAGTTATCAGTTTAAACTAAAGGTTTTGGACTCGATATAGTGTTCCTTACAACTTAACAAAGATCCAGCGATCCATGGATATTGACATGCAGCCAGGAATCATGTTTTCCTGACATTTATATGAGCCTGATTTCGATACATAAATATTGTCATGAATGGAAAATAAAAGTTTTATTCAAATTCTGAATATATCATATATATCATATATCAGATATGTTATATCGCCTAGATAGTGTGCAAAGAGCATTCCCTTTATAATCACTAAAAGCTGTCAGTCATTCAATGAACGTGATCTCAAGTTCTGTTATATTAATCAATTAATTTCTTACATGTCTACACTTGGAGTGTAGACCTTATTCAGAGCAGAGCCATGACAGGCTTGAACATCTGGGAAATGGAAAATTGGAAAATTTCCAGGTTTGAAAGTGAGGCTATGAGGGTAAGACGTACCATTTCAATGGCATCCGCTGTAAAAGGCTGTATAAAGCTCCTAAATCACTTATCATTTTCCACAGCTTTTTTGTCTACTGAAACATCTTTGAAATATATTTTTTCAGTGTTTTATAAGCAGAACAATCCAAAAATACATTAAATAACAGTACAACCCACTGAAGAGATGTATGTCTATCCCCACAGCCTCACTTTCATACTAATTTCTTTCATAAAGAAGGCGCTGCTGTGAATAAGGTCTATTAGGTCTATTAGTGCATGTACAGACCTCGTCGCTGGACAAAAACTCAGGTGGTGAGTGGATTCTAACTTCAACACCTGTGATTGGCCATTGCGTTTTAGAAATCAACAAACATGCCTGTGACTGTGATTGGCTTCATTACTCACCAAAGCGAATACCCAGATGCGCATACTCTCTATTAATCATATAAATTAGCTAATGTTAGCTAAAGTTACTGCAAATGTTAGCAAGTTAATTAAAAAAAGGTACCACAAACATTACATATACACTTACATTATGCCTGTCACTGTTGTATAAGTAGCTGTTTATATTAATAATAATACAATCGTTTCTTTGTCTGTTTGTCTGAACTGTAGAGAGCATGAAAAGGAAAGCAAAGGAAGATAGGGGGATACATTCTTTTTTTACAAAAAGGACTAATACCATCAGAATTGAAAATGACAAAGAGGCAGGGGGAAATACTGATACAGAGAGGACAGTAGCAGTGGAAATGTCTGGTGCTAAGAGAGGCGATGAGGAAGCAGAGATTCAGTAACTTTTCTCTTTTTGTAATGATACTTTATCTGTTTTCTTAGGGCAACATTTTGTTTGGCAAAGGACAAAGCAGTAAGCATAAAAAGTGTGAGAATTTTGTTCATGTGTGAACGACTTGTTAATTTTGTTTAGGATTTTTTTTCTGACTTTAAGCTTTTTGTCTTTTTCCCTAAAATGATCAACATACAGTACATATTTGACTTATTTTGTATGACATTGTAAATAAAATTATAATTTTTAATTATTTTTGTTCGTTTGTGATCTATATTTTCTGTAGAATTTGCTTTGGTACAGCATGTCAGTCAGTAGTAATTTTTTTGGCCATCCCAATAAAATCACTGGGTCTTACCTGGCCACCCCTGAAAAAAATGTTCTGGCTACGCCCCTGATATCGCTTATTCGCATGAGAGAAGTGAATTGTAGGCATGCGATTGGCTGTTTGCTACTGATATCACACTTTCCTGTGCACACGCTCCATGAACTCAGGATCAAAGCCTGAGTTGACAGAAAAAGTTGGAGATCAGTGTTATGGTACAAACAATGCCTGATTGAATTGGTTTGGTTTTGTCAACTTCCCGTAACCCTGAGCTTTTTCAACTACCATCATGATATAGGCCCCTTCTTCTGTCTGTTTGCAATCCTGTAGCTCTCATTAACTGACTGACTGACTGACTGACTGAAAAATGTCAAATTAAAGTATCACAGTTAAATTTGTAATACCTATTTTGTTAAAGGCTCGTGCTTTTGTTTTATTCACTATATTTACTTCTTTATATTGACTACATGTCCTGTGGTTAAATGTCCTGATCAGATAGAAATAGTTAATAAAGGTAACTACTTCAGTTTCACTTCTCATCCCAACAGGGAAAACTAATTCCATAGCATTCTGTGCATTGCTTGGTGACACAACACAAAACAGAAGTCTTGGACTTCTTTTGAAACTATATTTGCATTGGTAGGGGAGAAATATACAAGCTAACTGTCTTTTTTTCCTGAAATGTACACTCTCAATATGAAACTATTGATTACATAATGGTTGTATAAAAGCAGGATCACTCTCTCACATCTGCCTGCCGCTGGTAATCATTCTACAGGTGTTGCACTCTTGCTTGAGATATAGCTTAATATTACAAAGTCCACAATGTTGTTAGATCAATGTGGTTACATGACATTTATCAGTTTGTACTAAATTTAATTAAAATCATGATTATGGAAAGTAGAATTAAAAGCTGAGCATTGTAGTATTAGTTTTGTCATAGGGAAATTATTATTATTAAATTATGATTTTGTGTGATTTGCTGAATGTTTTCTTTTTTTATTTGGCATCTTGTTCCTTAATTGCTAATGCATATTTTATTTATGTTTTCTTCACCTCTGACCTGAAGAAGGGTGTGTTATTTTCACTTACGAAAAAAGAGTGGTGTAATTTACAGGTGACACATTGAATCTTTTGACACTATATTCTTTTATTATACAGACTGATTTTTTTTCACTTTATATTATAGTTAAATGTATATTGTAGTCATATGCTATATGATATATTTATGTGTATATAGTGTATCATATTTAATTGCTGTTAGAACTACCTTCATCTTTATAATGTGGGGATATGGTTATATACAACAAAGCACTCTTGTACATTATTACGAACATTATCATAAAATAAAGTATAACATTATTTTAAATTCCACATTTTTGATTATTAGATTAAACCACAAAGTTTAGAAGTTGTGGTCAGTAGGTGTTTTAGGTACAGTGTTTACCTGGGACATAAAAGGCATGTTATTATTAGTACATATTTTATAGTTCCACTGTCCACATTTATCACAAGGTTTTGGAATGAAACAGAAATGTAGACCAATGCATATTTGCCATTTAAACTTTATGATTAGCACTCAAAGTAATATTGTAATATAACAACATTTTTGTAATGTAACAAAACAATCACATTGAGTTAACTTTACTTTTAAACATAAGTTTAAAGAGTCTCTGTCTTATTTCCTTGGCTTGTAAACCATATATTATGGGATTCAAGCTTGGTGGAATAAAAAGGCGAATTATAGTAAATGCATTTTTACTTTCATAGTATACAGGGAAACGATGTATTAAAATGGTGGCAAATCCAGAAACTATCATGATCATATAAACAACCAAGTGAGTGCTGCATGTTTTTATTGCTTTGCTGTTGGTTGCTTTGTTTTTGCTTTGAAAGCATACTCTCGCTATTCTGAGATATGTCAATAACACCCACCCCACAGAAGATGTTTGTAAAACCACAGTAAAAGTTAATCCATATACATTATTAATAACTGTATTTTCACAGGACAGTTTAAAAAGTGAAGCATTGTCACAAAACAGGTTTTGAATCACAGATCTGCAGTGAGACAGACGGACACTGAGGCTGATCAGAATTCCCACCAGCACTACTGCAGAACCCCAGGCTCCTGCCGACAGATTAACCATCATTTTATTGCTCATTATAGTCGGATATCGCAATGGATTGCATATGGCCACATATCTGTCAAAGGCCATGATCATTAGTATAGTGTGGGATGCTACTGCATATAAATGTGCAAAAAAAGCTTGCATAGCACACTCCACATATGTGATGTAGCGCTCAGAGGGGTCTGTTAAGATATGACTCATCATGCGTGGGAAAATAACAGTTGTCCCTAATAAATCATTCAGTGGCAAGTTGCAGAAAAGAATGTGCATTGGCTGATGTAACCCTTTTTCCACTGAGATTAGAATCAAAATCCCAATGTTAGATACTGTAATAAATATGTAAGGAAGCAAAAAAAGGATGAATACAAGATGACTGGACAGATTTGTAACGTGTAGTCCCTCCACCAAGAGTATGTTGTATCTGAACGTCAGGTTGTCCATCTGTGACCTAAAGAATAGATAAAGGACCCATACAGTACAGGGCTGTGTTTTTCCAAAAGCATTGTATAAGCCTAAGTAGATCATAGAGACAGTAGATTGTGGTTTCTATAATCAATTTAGGCTTATGATGCTTTTGTGAAACACAGAAGTAGAAAACATTGTCAGGAAGAAAAAAAAAAATCTTCACATTGTAGTCAAAAAAGAACAATATTTGCCCATGCCACTATTTCTCATACACTTTCATCCACAGCAGCAGGTATAACATATTTGATAGTTGATCATGAAAAATTAATTATCCCCTGAATTGTTTACCCCAGTTGTTTTCAAACTTGGTCCTGGAGACCCACCGCTCTGCACATTTTGGATTTCTCTCTTTTCTGACACACTCAGCTGAGTTCATTAAGCGCTCACCTAATGAGCTGATTCTATGAATCAGGTGTGTTAAATAAGAGAGTGTAGAGCAGGGTAGGGCAGGGTAGTGGGTCCCCAGGACCAGGAATGAAAACCACCCCACTCATATATGTATACTTACATATGGTAGATGAATATTAGATAAATAATTGTCTCTTCGGTTTAATATATAGTGGCACACAGCTGTTGCATTCCCTTTAGCTTGGTAATCATGAGATTCAATAGCAAAAAGTGTTTCAGAAGAGTTGGCTTTACCATTATATATGAGTGTCACACAAAAACAGTTTTGTCGTCATTCCCCAAAAGTGTAAAACAATTATTTTGCTGTGATTGGTGGACTACTGATCAGGTTTGCTTGTACTGTAATGTTCTGTGAAAATGTGGAACGGACGGGTGGAGGCAGCAGCGGTCCGCTGGGGAAGGATGTGACGAATAGCCTCTGTCTGCTTCAGGACAGCTGAGAACTTCTGGGCAAAGCTCTTCTCGGAATTGCCCAGTCTGGGAAATGGGGGAGTCCAGGAAACTATATTTATCGGTCTCCCTCATATCAGTCAGGTTGAGCCAGAGAATGGCGCTCCTGACCACTATGGTGGACATCGGCTGACCAATGGAACGTGTGGGGATTTTGTCACCCGGAGGGGTGCATCATCCGTCGCTGCACAGAGCTTTCTCAAGACCTCTGGGTTAGGTCTTCCCTCATCAGAGGTGTCAAGTAACGAAGTACAAATACTTTGTTACCTTACTTAAGTAGAAATTTTGGGTATCTATACTTTACTGGAGTAATTATTTTTCAGACGACTTTTTACTTCTACTCCTTACATTTTCACGCAATTATCTGTACTTTCTACTCCTTACATTTTAAAAATAGCCTTGTTACTCCTAGTTCATTTCGGCTTGTTTTCATTCCGGCTTGTCGTCCTTAAAAAAAAAAATTGGCCAATTACACAAACGGTTAAGAGATTGAGTCCCGCCTCCTGAACACACATCGCTAAACTGATTGGCTTTGTGTTTTCTTTCTAACTTGTGAGAGGCTGTAGTCACATTTGGTTGTGGGAAGCGCCAAAACTCCTCCGAGTCCAAAGGAAACCTAGATGCGGTAAGCGAGGGAGAAATCAACAGTTCTGTGCTCAAGAATACGGGGTAAATTGCGTCAAATATCGATTTGGGGACAGACGTTTTTACAATATAATGACAATCGTAACATAACACTAACATAATCGTTAGTGTGTGTGTGTGTGTGTGTGTGTGTGTGTGTGTGTGTGTGTGTGTGTGTGTGTGTGTGTGTGTGTGAGAGAGAGCGAGCGAGAGAGAGAGAGTGTGTGTGTGTGTGTGTGTGTGAGTGAGTGTTGTGTGTGTATGTGAGCGTGAGAAAGAGAGAGAGTGTGTGTGTGTGCAACTCTACATTATAGGGTCAAAATATCCCCACAAAGATGTCAATATCCGAAATCCTTGTCCTTTTGGGGATTTTTTTTTCTTTCAGAAAACAGCTTATAAATCAGACTTTTGTTTTTTGAAAATGTAAAAATGCAGACAGTTTTCTGTGATAGGTAAGGTTAGTCTATGGGGGGTAGAATACACAGTTTGTTTGTACGGTATAAAAATCATTATGTCTATGGAAAGTCCCCATAAAACATGAAAAAATAACATTGCTTGGTCTGTTGAAGGCTGCTCTTGTTGAAATGAGAGGCCTGTTGATCAAATCATCCCAGTCTCATCAGCTGGACTGAAAGAAGTTTCAGTGCTCTTAGGACACTGAAAACATGGCTCAGAGCAATGGTCACAAGTGACACTTGACAGTATTGCTGTGTGTCGTGTCCAACAGGACAAACTGGACAGAATTGATGTGAAACATAAGCCAACAGTTAATTTCTGTTAAATGATTAGTTCACTTAGTTAAAAATGAAAATTCTGTCATTTACTCACTCTCGAGTTGTTTCAAACCAGTTTCTTTCTTCTGCTGAACACAAAAGAAGATATTTTGAAGAATGTCGATAACCAGACAGTTGATGGTAGCCATTGACTTCCATAGTATTTTTATTTTTTTTCCTACTATGGAAGTCAATGGGGTCCATCCACTGTCTGGTTATCGACATTCTTCAAAATATCTTCTTTTGTGTTCATCAGAAGAAAGAAATTCATACAGGATTGAAACAGTTTGAGGGTGAGTAAATGATTTTCATTTTTGGGTGAACTATATCCCTTTAATGAAAGATGCAGACATGTGTTTGGCCTCTTCAAAAAGCAAGGAACAAGACAGTATTGCACCATTGCATTGCACTATGAGCAGAGTAAAGTTAAGTCTCTGTTAAACTGCCACCATGTCTTTATTAGTTATTTGTAACATTACAGAATGAATTAATGTATGTATTAGTTCACTTAGTTAAAAATGAAAATTCTGTCATTTACTCACTCTCGAGTTGTTTCAAACCAGTTTCTTTCTTCTGCTGAACACAAAAGAAGATATTTTGAAGAATGTCGATAACCAGACAGTTGATGGTAGCCATTGACTTCCATAGTATTTTTATTTTTTTTCCTACTATGGAAGTCAATGGGGTCCATCCACTGTCTGGTTATCGACATTCTTCAAAATATCTTCTTTTGTGTTCATCAGAAGAAAGAAATTCATACAGGATTGAAACAGTTTGAGGGTGAGTAAATGATTTTCATTTTTGGGTGAACTATATCCCTTTAATGAAAGATGCAGACATGTGTTTGGCCTCTTCAAAAAGCAAGGAACAAGACAGTATTGCACCATTGCATTGCACTATGAGCAGAGTAAAGTTAAGTCTCTGTTAAACTGCCACCATGTCTTTATTAGTTATTTGTAACATTACAGAATGAATTAATGTATGTATTGTTAAGGTCAATATAGACTAAAAACCTGCTCGGGTTATGTATATAACCCTTGTTCCCTGAGAAAGGGAACGAGCACTGCATCGGAACGACGCTTTGGGGATGCTCCCTTAGCATCAGCGAATCTGAAACCAGAATGCCAACTAGGCCAATCCGGTTGGCGTGCGTGATGACGTCATCGTGACGGCATACCCGGAAGTATAAAAGGGGGGCTGGAACGTAATGGCGGTAGTAATTGCTCTGAAGCATGCGCTCCAGGCGCGCCGAGGTGTGGCGTCGGGATGCAGTGCTCGTTCCCTTTCTCAGGGAACAAGGGTTATATACATAACCCGAGCAGTTCCCTTTCGAGGGAACTCGCACTGCATCGGAACGACGCTTTGGGGAACGAGTACCCACTAGGCCACACCGAAGGGTAGCACCTGCCCTAGTGTGAAGCCGGAGACCGGGCACAGCTAGGACTGGAGCACCCTCGCACCAGGCGTCGTAGGGAGATCCAGGCTATAGAACCTGATGAAAGTGTGTGGGGTAGCCCACCCGGCCGCCTCGCAGATATCCTGCAAGGGGACCCCAGAAAGAAGGGCCACCGAAGAGGCCATGCCTCTGGTGGAATGAGCCCTCACAGCCACAGGTGAAGGCAGACTGCGCACCTGATAGGCCATGGTAATCGCCTGGCAATCCAGTTACTGATTGTCTGGGTAGACGCAGGCAATCCCTTTCTAGGTGAGCCAAAACACACCAACAGTTGTTGTGATCTCCTCCACTGTGCAGACTTCGCCAAATAAACTCTGAGCGCCCTAACCGGGCAGAGTAGGTGAAGTCTCCCCTCTTCCGCCGTCACATGAGGCGGAGGATGAAATGCCTGCAGAACCAAAGACCTGACCACCCTTAATGGCACCTTAGGCACGTAGCCCAGCCTAGGTTGTAGGATGGCTTTTACTCCTCCCGGGGCAAACTCCAGGCAGGTTGGCGTTACCGCCAAGGCCTGGAGATCTCCCACTCTCCTAAGAGAGGTCATGGCGAGGAGAAAAGCCACCTTAAGGGTCAGGTTCTTAGGTTCAGCCGACTCCAATGGCTCGAAGGGGGCCTCAGCCAAACCTTCGAGAACCACTGCCAGGTCCCAGGTTGGAACTCTGGAATGAGCCGCAGGCCTCATCCTCCGAGCCCCACGGAGGAATTGTACAACCAGATGGTGCCTACCCAGAGGCCCATCACCCATAGGAGCGTGGAAAGCCGCAATGGCAGCCACGTACACCTTGAGTGTGGACGGGGTAAGCCCTGCAGAGAAGCGATCTTGGAGGAACTCCAGCACTGAAGCCACTGGGCAGTTAACTGGGTCCACCTCACGCTCCCTGCACCAAGTGGAAAATACATTCCACTTGAGGCTGTACAGTCTCCTCGTAGACGGAGCCCTGGAACTGAGTAAGGTCTCTATCACCTCCGCCGATAGGCCAGCCTCTATGTACCTGGCCCCCTCAGGGGCCAGACCCATAGGTTCCAAATCTCCGGGCGGGGGTAAAATATCGTACCCGCCGCCTGAGATAGGAGATCCCTCCTCAGAGGAATCTCCCACGGCTGACCTGCTAGCAGAGCTGTGATATCCGAGAACCAAACTCGAGTCGGCCAACGGGGTGCTACCAGAAGTAGACTGACCCCCTGTTGCCGGACCCTCTCCAGGACTCCCGGGAGCAGAGCAATCGGGGGAAATGCGTACAGACACAGCCTCGGCCACGTCTGAACCATGGCATCCAGCCCCAGCGGGGCTGGATGCGTGAGGGAAAACCACAGAGGACAGTGGGACGTCTCTCAAGACGCAAACAGATCCACTTCCACTGGGCCGAACCTCTTGCATATGGCCTCCACCACCTCTGGGTGGAGTCGCCACTCCCCGGGCCTCAGCCCCTGCCTCGACAGGATGTCTGCTCCCTGATTTTGGACCCCTGGGACATACATCGCCCTGATGGACAATATTTTCCCCTGGGACCACAGGAGGACTTGACGCGCCAGTCTGTAAAGAGGGCGCGACCTCAATCCCCCTTGGCGGTTGATGTACGCTACGACAGACGTATTGTCTGTCCGTACCAGGACATGTTGTCCGCGGAGGTCCGGGAAAAAGCTCCTGAGAGCTTTGTAGACCGCCATCATCTCCAGGCAATTTATGTGCCAGGAGGAATGACGGCCCTCCCATGGGCCCCTCGCAAAGCGGCCGTCCATGAACGTGCCCCAACCAGTGAGGGAGGCGTCTGTTGAAATGGATTTCCGGCAACAGGACGCTCCCAACACTGGCCCCTGGGACAGAAACCAAGGTTTCTTCCATATGACTAGGGAACGAAGGCATTTGCGCGTTACCCTGATCATACGGAAAGGATTCCCTCTGGGGGAAAACCCCTTGGTTTTCAGCCACCAATGGAGGGGTCTCATGTTCAGCAGGCCAGAAGGTATTACGCTGGACGCTGCTGCCATGTGCCCCAGCACTCTCTGAAAGTGCTTCACAGTGATGCAGTGGCCTAGCCTTATTTCTGAGACCATCGCCAGTATGGTCTCGACTCGCGCGTAGTCCTCCGGGACGGCGTCAACACACCTGTTGTGTTGAGTCTCAGCCCCAAGCACTTCATATGGGCCCGAGCGACACCTCAATGCCGAACTGCCATCCCGTACGACTGGGCCAATATGAGCCAGTCGTCGAGATAATTCAGCACACGGATGCCCTGGAGTCTCAATAGAGCCAGAGCTGCATCCATGCACCTTGTGAATGTGCGTGGGTGAAGAGCTAGACCGAAGGGAAGCACTCGATATTGGTACGCCTCGCCCCCGAAAGCGAACCTCAAGAACTTCCTGTGACATGGAAGGATGAAGATATGGAAGTATGCGTCCCTCAGATCTATCGTGACGAACCAGTCCTCGAACTGGATCTAACTCACGATGATGGAGACCATGAGCATTTTGAAACCGAGCCTCCTCAGAGACCGATTCAAATACCTCAGGTCTACCGGACGCCACTCTCCTTCCCTTCCGAGAACTATAAAGTACCGGCTGTAGAACCCGGACTCCCTCTCTGGCGGAGGAACGTACCCTAAGGCCTCCTTCGCCAGCAAGGATATTACCAGTTCCCTTGCCCGACCCTGCTCTTTGTCTACAGTACACAGGACCCATGTAGAAATATTCGGAAGGCATTTCCATGCGCCGAGATACTCTACTAAGGGAACCAGCTCTCGAGGCTGGCTTCGGGTGTTACACGAGCCTCGTTCCCAACCCCCTGAAGCGGATGACCGGCAGGAAGTAGTTGGGAACGATTCTCTATGTGCGGACGCGTTAGCTGCCCAGCCGCAAGTCCCTTCGGAGGCGGCTGGAGCAGCATGCGTTCGCGGGAAATCGATGGGGCCCGAAGCGTCATAGACGGCGGGATTACCTCGATTTCCCCGGAGCGCCGCAGAGGAAGCAACCTCGGTTGCTCCCCCGCGCAGGGGACGCTCTTGGAAGTCCAGCCGAAGCCAGGACTTCTTCCCAGCAGCCTTCCGCCCTGGAGTACGTTCCTCAGATCGCCTCCAGGAGCGAAAGACCGCTGCTGGGACTGTTGATGAGAACGCCGCCTCTGTTGCCAGGCTCCTGGAGGAGGGGCTCTAGAGGCGATGCTCTCTTTCTGCACCTGTCGGTGCGAGGAGCTGGCAGACGGCTGAGGCTGCCCCTTAGGGGCCACCTTGCCAGGCTCTGAGTGGCGAGGGAGGCACTGGCGGAAGGCTGCTGACTGCATCTTCGCCCCCTGGTACCCAGTGACAACGGTCTCAACCGCGTCACCAAATAAACCAGAAGGCGAAATCGGGGAGTCTAGGAGGAAGGACTTATCCTTCTCCCTCATCCCCGACAGATTCAGCCAGAGATGCCTCTCCACCATCACCACGGAGGCCATGGCCCGGCCGATAGCACGGGCCATCTCCCCGGTGATGCGAAGAGACAAATCTGCAGCCCTCCGTAGTTCCAGCACGTCCTCCGAAGAGGGGCCGTCGCCCTCATTGAGCTCTTTCAGGAGGTCAGCCTGGTAGGCCTGCAAGACAGCTAATGTGTGCAGGGAAATACCAGCCCGCCCAGCCGCCATATAAGCTTCGCCCACCAACGATGAGGTGTCCCGAAGGGGTTTGGTGGGCAGCTCCGGGGTTCTAAGGGACGAGACAGAATCGGGGAAAAGATAACTCGTGAGAGCCTCTTCCACCCGAGGCATCGTCCCATAGCCCGCCTCGCGCGCCCCCAGAACATTGGAATAATCCAATACTGGAGGAATGCGCGAGGAATAGGGAATAGGGAATTCCTTCCATGGCTAAAAAGATGAGTAATGCGTTTATTATGCTAATGTTTACATGGCCGGTCCTTTAGCATTTCATTTAACCCTTTCCTCTCTGGTGTATTTATTGCAAAAACATGTTCAGAACATGAATCTTGAGTGTTTTAGCTTTCAAATGATGCATAGTTTGTGATAGTTGATTGAATATTTTATATAAAACAAAAGTAAATAAAAGTAGAGACATGCCCATTTCCGTCAACCACCCACCCGACTACATTCATGTGATCGGAAAGAAGATGAGGCCCTTCTCTGACTACGTTTGGATGTGCGAGTATTAAACTGTTGGTGAGATGGGACGAGATAATAATACAACGCTGACGTAGGCTACAGTACAACGACAGTTGCACAGATGTGTGTGCATGTGCATGTTGGGAGTTGGGAAGCGGTGAGAAAATGTCCGGTATGCGGTAACTTTACCAGTAATAATAATATTAATTTAGTTCTGTTTAACCGTTCCTGAACGTGACTAAATCAGCCATCAACACAGCCGCGTGTGATGTGTTCACATACGAGCTGCGGTAGGGCTATATCTGTGGACTCAGATTAGCAGCAGTCAGTATGACTGTCTGTGACACGGGAAATCAATTAATAAAAAGATTTTTAAAAAATGTATATTGTAAGAGTTATTATTACTTATATTGATTTTGTTAATAACTTGACAGCACTTAAATGTGTATTCTTACACATTTGTGGAACAAGTTTGTGGAACAAGTGGATTTTTGAAGGGGCAAGTGAAAGAGAATTTTACTAGACAGATTAAAACATCAATAACAAAAAACGATACTCGGTTACTTAACGTAACCTCGGTTCTCTCTAGAAGAGGGAACGAGTATTGCGTAAGTTCCTTACGCATCGGGAAAGTATTCTTTCTTCGAGATTTCTGAAAAACCCCAAATTATCCTTAATTTTGTAACATTGTCAACGCAGTGCGGCAGCCTGGCAGACCATAGCAGGCTATTCCAGCGTGCTATTGGCTGCTCTGCTGGCAACTGCAGCAGCCTATCGGTGAGCCCGCGTGACGTGGCGACCAATGAGGGCGCATCGCGCCCGCCTGGCTTCATTTGCCTACAGGTGGGGCGTGGCCACGTGTATATAAGCAGGGCTCACGGGCTGCATATTCGGTTTTCGTAGTTCTGAACCGTAAAAGCCCGCGGGGCGCACGGCAAGGAACGCAATACTCGTTCCCTCTTCTAGAGAGAACCGAGGTTACGCTAAGTAACCGAGTATCGTTCTCTTACGAGAGGTTCTCTCGTATTGCGTAAGTTCCTTACGCATCGGGAACACATTGTCAACACCGTGCGCGCCTCGCGTAAAGCATATGTATCCCAGGGAACCGGGGACCATAACCCTGCTCGAGCAGGGTGGCCGGTAAGGAGAACGGGCCACCACATATACAGACACTTCATTCGAACTGACGGGTGGTTACGACGGGTGGTTACAACACCCTGTCCCATGAATGAGGGAACGGCACCTGCCGGTCTCCTTCAAATTCACCACACCTTGTCTCATGAATGAGGGAACGGCAACGCCGGTCGCCTTCAAATTCACAATATCTTGTTATATGAGTGAGGTAACGGCACCGCCGGTCACCTTCAAACTCACAACAGCTCGTCTCGTAAATGAGGGAACGGCACCGCCGGTCTCCTTCAAATTCACATGAGCCTAGTACCGAACTTACTACCAGTATGTGAGCTATGTCTGCGCAGAATCACTGGGCAGAACCAACAGCCCTATTGAACTGATAACACTTTCGCCTGTAAGGCAGGAACTTCCAGATTGTAAAATCTCACGAACGTAGACGGGGAGGCCCAGCCTGCCGCCATACAGATATCGTGGATGGAAATCCCTCTGGCCCAACCCCACGAAGAGGCCATGCCTCTGGTGGAGTGTGCTCTGACACCTAGCGGGCACTGCAGGTGTTTGGAAGCGTATGCAGTTGCAATCGCGTCCACTATCCACCTGGACAGGGTCTGTTTCGAGGAGGCGAGACCTTTAGTGCGCCCACCAAACGAAACAAATAGCTGCTCAGAACGCCTGAAGGCGGCGGAGCGTGTGACATAAACCCTCAATGCCCTGACAGGGCAGAGGATATTGCCACCGTCCCCCTCATCGGATGCTGGCAGAGTCGAGAGGTAGATAATCTGCGCCCTGAAGGGAGTGCCGATCGCTTTGGGGACATAACCATGCCTCGGTCTGAGAATGACCTTAGAGTCATTAGGACCGAACTCCATACACGTCGGGCTCACTGAGAGCGCGTGTAGATCCCCCACGCGTTTCACTGAAGCCAGAGCTATCAGAAACGCGGTTTTTAGCGAAAGGAACCTTGGTTCCACAGTCTCGAGCGGTTCAAAGGGATGAGCCTTCAGGGCCTCTAGGACCAAGGCCAGATCCCATATAGGAACCGACGGGGGCCACGGGGGATTCATCCGTCTGGCTCCTCTGAGGAAACGGATGATGAGCTCGTTCCTTCCTAGCGTGCTACCTAGCATCGTCTGAGCGAACGCTGCTATAGCCGCCACATACACTTTGAGCGTTCCAAAAGCTCTTGGAGGAAGGAGAGCACCCGCTGGACCCCACATTGCTGTGGGTCCAATCCCTTGGAAACACACCACTCGGTGAACACCGACCACTTAGAACTATATAACCGCCTCGTCGAGGGGGCTCTAGAGTGTGAAATCGTGTTCATAACCCCTTCGGGCAGGTCAACGGGTATCCGTTGGTCACCCATACATGCAGAGACCATCGCTCTGGATGGGGATGCCAAACTGACCCTCCTGCTTGAGAGAGGAGGTCTGCTCTCAGCGGAACTGGCCAGGGGGGGTGAGTGCGACAGCTTCACCAGCTCTGGGTACCAAATCTGGTTCTCCCAGCGCGGTGCTATAAGGAGCACCGGGCGGCGCGTCTCCCTGATTTTCGCTATGACCTGGGGCAATAGGGAAATCGGCGGGAAAGCATACAGCGGGAGGCTGGGCCAAGGTTGGGACAGCGCATCCTCGCTTTTGGACAGAAACGTCGGGCAGCGGGCGTTCTCTTTTGTTGCAAAGAGGTCGAGCTCCACTCTGCCGAACAGGCGCCATACCAGCTGGACTGTCTGGGGGTGCAGGGACCATTCTCCTGGGAGAATGAGGCCCCTGGACAGCTTGTCCGGGCCTACATTGAGGTGGCCCGGCACGTGCGCAGCTCTCAGTGTGCCCATACGAGCAGGCGTTCTGTCAGATTGCCCAGACATCTGGACCTGACACCGCCCTGCCGGTTCACGTAGGACACCACTGTGGTATTGTCCGACCGGACTAACACGTGGTGTCCTCGTATAAGCGGGAGAAACTGCCTGAGCGCATTCTCTACCGCTATCATCTCAAAACAGTTTATGTGTAGCAGTTTTTCCTCGCTCGACCAGAGGCCCGAGGCTGATCTGCCCTCGAAAACGGCGCCCCAACCCGTGGTGGAGGCGTCCGTCGAGATGACCTTGCGGTGTGAGATGGCTCCCATCGTCACTCCCCTCTGGTACCAGTCGGCTACTAGCCAGGGCTCTAGGGCTGCGTGTCAGCGAGTCACTCTGATCCTGAAGCCTCCGGACGCCCAGGCTCTGTGAGGCACTCGGGCGTTTAACCAGCATTGCAGCGGGCGCATGCGCATTAAGCCCAGCTGGAGCACAGCTGCAGCTGAGGCCATACGTCCCAGCATCCTCTGAAAAAGCTTGAGAGGTGCGATTTTGCCCGGCCGGAAATACGCAGCCATGCGCCGAACTTGGCGCGCGCGTTGGGGTGACAGGCGGGCTGACATTGCCACAGTGTCCAGATTCAAACCCAGAAATGAGGTTGATTGCGTGGGCACTAATGAGCTCTTGGTCCAATTGACCGTGAGCCCCAGGCTGTCCAGATGGCTGAGCAGCATTGCCCTGTGGGCGAGGAGCTCGGCCTCTGACTGCGCCAGGATGAGCCAATCGTCCAGATAGTTCAATACTCGCATCCCTCGATTTCTCAGAGGAGCGAGGGCCGCGTCCATGCACTTCGTAAATGTACGGGGTGCTAGTGACAGGCCGAACGGAAGGACGGTGTATTGATAAGCCTGGCCGTCGAAGGCGAATCGTAAGAATGGCCTGTGACGCGGCGTTATCTTGATTTGAAAATATGCATCTTTCAAATCTAGGGAGATTAGCCAGTCTCTCGGGCGAATATGCGTGAGGATCTGCTTGGTCGTGAGCATCTTGAACGATCTTCTCATAAGAGCTTTGTTCAGACGCCTCAGATCCAGAATCGGTTTGAGCGACCCATCCCTTTTTGGCACGAGAAAATACCGGCTGTAAAAGCCTGACTCGCTCATAGAATGGGGAACCGGTTCTATAGCCCCTTTGCACAGCAGCGTGGCTATTTCTGCTCGAAGTAGATGTGCTACTTCCTCGCTCACTCTCGTCTCTGTACGCGCACAGAAGCGCGGAGGGCGGCGAGCGAACTGCAGAGTGTAGCCGTGCTTCACTGTTTTCAGCACCCATTCTGATACACCTGGAATGGCTTCCCACGCTCTCGCGTGTGCCACACGGGATAGAACGGCCTCCGGGCTCGAAACGCCGCGCTTCGCGGGTTTGACGGCCTGTATAGGAGGGGCGGGCGCAGTGCGCGCGCTCTCTGTGCTGTGGGCCAGCCGATCGCTCGCGATGGCTGGCCGCCCTACACACTGCATCTCTGCCGCTTCGAGCGGGGAGTGGCTTGTGTGCGGCCCTACACTCATCGCTCCGGCCACCCTGGGAGGAGAACAAATGGTGTGTGGCGCGGCGCGTGGCGCCTGAGGCATAATGTTCGCGAAAATGTGTGAGCGCATTTGAGCGGGCACAACTCTTACGCGTGGAACATGACCGGTTAAGAGTGGCTGTGTGACAGCGCGTGTGGTGGTTAGTCGTGGACGCAAACAAGCGGACACGTGACCTAACTCTAGCACTCGAGCGGCCGGTGGCCGCTTTATGTGAGTGGGGGACACAGGGTTTATAGTGCTTGTGTGCAGGGGTGAACACAGAAAAGTGGGCACATTTACTGCATTTGAAACACATACGGCGTGAGCCGTGCAACCAGAAATAATGCAACTTTTGTGATTTCTCTGGTTCGCCGTAAAAACGGCGGTTATTGACAGGCGAGAAGGCATTTTTGCCGGCTCGTTGGCTGCGTGAAATCCATCTGCAGCAGCCAGAGTGGTGGGGGCTGACAGGAAAGAGAGTTTTGACGGTGGTCCGGCCGCGGCGGGACTTAACCGTCGTTTCTTGCCTCTGGCTAGGAGGACTTTGGAGGCTCGGGCTTCAGCGCGATCCTAAGCCGGGGGCCCCGAGGTGGAGGCGGCTTACCACGGCTGGAAGAGCGCGATCTGGGGCGGCCGCTCGGTCTTCGCTGAGACGAATGGGGCCGCGCTGGGCGCTGCGCAGAGCTCGGTGCTGGCTGGTCGCGAGGACGGCGAGCAACGGAGCTATTGCTAGCGCCGGGGCGTCGAGGCAGGAAAAGGTTCATGGCCTGCGTCGTTTTCTGCACTTCAGAGAAACGGTCGACGATCCCCTTGACCGCTGGTCCGAAGAGCCCAGACGGAGAGAGCGGGGCGTTTAGGAAGGCCGCGCGCTCTGTTTCTCGCATGTCCGCGAGCGTGAGCCAGAGGTGGCGCTCAGCTACCGTGAGGGAGGCCATAGAGCGTCCGAGGGCCTGTGCTGCGGTCTTGGTGGCGCGAAGGGAGAGATCTGTCGCGCTTCGCAAATCCGTGATCAACTCAGCGTCATAGCTTTTCTCGTCCAGGTCGCGGAGGAGATTAGCTTGGAGGATTTGCAGCACGGCCATAGAGTGCAGAGCAGACACAGCTTGACCGGAGGCAGCGAAAGCGCGGCCGATCAGCGATGGCGTCACTCTGCAGGCCTTAGACGGGAGGGCAGCCTTTGAGCGCCAACCGGAAGGCGGGCAAAGGTGCGCTGCGACCGCCTCTTCCACCGGAGGGATAGCGTTGTAGCCTTTCTCAGCCGCGCCGTCAACTTGTGAGAGCGTTGAAGAAGCCTGAGATGAGACCCTCGCGGAGAATGGCGCGTTCCAGGACTTCGCAAGCTCCTCGTGAAGCTCTGGCAGAAAGGGTGCAGTCCTGGAGGTGGGCGCACGGCGGCGACTGTTTAGGAAGCATCCGTCAAGTCGGTTCGGTGCTGCCACCTTGGGCGGGGCCCATTCGAGGCCGAGCTGCTCGACAGCCCGGGTGAGAAGGCGCAAAAGTTCGGCGTCCTCACCCGCTCGAGAGCGTCCGGAGCCCCGGACTGAAGAGGTCGCGGAAGACCAGTCCTCGCTGTCGGAAGCCATGATGGAGCAGCTGTCGGCGCGTTCCGCGGCCGCATCCGCCTCATCCCCGGAGGCGGCAACAGAAATGACGGCCTGGGGTGGGGGCGGGGAAGGCGAGAGTGAAGCGGGCGGGAAGGGTTCCGGCGAGCTTCTCTCGGCGAACTCCGGAGTCCGCTGCGAGCGGCGCTTCTTTCTGCGCGGCTTAGCAGGGACTGGAGGGATATCATCATCGAACAGGACGAGTCGAGCCCGCAGGGTCGACATCGTCAGTTCCTCGCACTCCGGGCATCCGCCGGCGAGAAGTGCGGCGGCGGCGTGATCACGGCCCAGGCAGAGAGCGCAGATCACATGGCGGTCCCCGGAACTGAGCTGCGCGTGACACGAGCCGCAGGTGGAACGAGACATTTTGTATCAAACGCTCGGCTCTTTTTGAGAAAGTGTGACGCAGCGGCGACAACACTTGAGCGTAAAAGGATATGGGCTGCCGGATAGCAGAGCAGGCACGGATGGCTGAAGGTGGCGCGATGCTGCCGGCTTCCTCAGGCGCTGTCCTCTGCTTGCTTGTCTGCGCGATCACGGCGGCGGGTTCCAGATCCAGCGATGCGAAGGGCTTCGCTGAAGAAAAGAAAATCGAATATGCAGCCCGTGAGCCCTGCTTATATACACGTGGCCACGCCCCACCTGTAGGCAAATGAAGCCAGGTGGGCGCAAAGCGCCCTCATTGGTCGCCACGTCACGCGGGCTCACCGATAGGCTGCTGCAGTTGCCAGCAGAGCAGCCAATAGCACGCTGGAATAGCCTGCTATGGTCTGCCAGGCTGCCGCACTGCGTTGACAATGTTACAAAATTAAGGATAATTTTGGGTTTTTCAGAAATCTCGAAGAAAGAATACTTTCCCGATGCGTAAGGAACTTACGCAATACGAGAGAACCTCTCGTAAGAGAACTAGGGAATCAACAAAATGCAAGAATGATTCTGCATTAATTTTGCGTAAGTGGCAATCGATAGTGGATAATAATATATAGCCCAATGTAATGTATAAGAAACTGACAGTACACTGTACAAAATGGCTGTGAAATCTACAGTTATTTACTGTCGATTTCACAGTAACATTACTGTATAAGATTTTTACAGTAGAATATTGTAAAGTTTATAGTAAGACCGTAAAAAACACAGTAGTCCAAGCATTACAGTTGAAATCACAGTAGTCAAAGCATTACTGTTAAAAAAAATCACAATTTAGCCACTATAGTACTGTAAATAGTAAAGTAAACTACTGTAATTTAACTTTTTTTTATCATATCTTTCTTTGTACCCCTTTCACATGGACGGCCCCAGATTATTGTTGTTCATTACCGGAATATGATATAAATACTTGATGGTGAGCTTTAAGTAAAAGTGTAATATTAATGAATTAAAATGTGTCATGTAACTTGTACTCTGATGCACCTGCTGCTGGAGCTTTCTATTCCATACAATATTTTTGTTTTTTTTAAAGAATTCACATAAGATTCCAAGAATATTTTTTGTTTGTTTGTTTTGTGACTGTAAATGGGTATTTGGGTGAAAATGGGTGTTAACAGGGCAATAAAATATTGGATAAGCCTTATCTTAAACTTCTCCAAAGTCTCCCCTAACATGGTCTATAACAATTTAGGCTTCATAAACATATTTTTTGAGATATCATCCTCAGAATTGAAATGAAGCATGACCATTGGTTATAGTTGCAATAGTATATTCATATAATTATGTATGTTAGTATTAAAATATAAATATTTTTATACATTTAATAAATATATTCTTAATATTTGTTGTTTTTATTTTTGAGCTTATATATCTCAATAATAACATCTGATTAATTTTGAATTTTGAAATTGTGCCAAAACTGTCAAGCATTCTAAATATATGTTGGTAATGTGTTTATTCAGAATGACTTATGAGCAGCAACCTTTTTATTTTGGGCAGGCTATGTCATGTGCATTACTTGCCAAAATTGGGGCTGTCTGGTTAACTCATAAATACGTACCATGGGATTTACCATGGGTCGAGACTCAGTGATCTCCGCGAAGAGAGAGAGTCCCCTTTGCCCACCACAATCTACCGTCTCTGAGAGAGGTGGTAATTTGGCTGGTGGCCAGGGTGACCTGAGGGCGGTGCTGTGGTATTAAGAACCCCGACGATACGTTCCTCGGGCCACGCCCCCCTCTCGCACATCGCTTCCCGCGAGTGCTGGACTGAAAGAGCCACTCTCATCCCTCTCTGTCACCAGCCTCCTCTCAGAGCCTGTCTACGCCTGTCACGCTTGGCACGGATGCACTGGCGCACAGCTGGCCGCGGGGCCTACGCAAATATGCGTTTCCCCCAGTAAGCCTACTCGCACAGCTTTTGTGCAAGGTCAGGGAGGACAAGGAGCAGGTCCTTCTGGTTGCCCCGTATTGGCACGGCCGGACCTGGTTCCCCGAACTCGTACTCCTTGCGACAGCCCCTCCCTGGCCTATTCCTCTGAGACCTCCTTACTAAGAGACAGGCCACCCTATGGCACCCGCTTCCTGATCTGTGGAACCTCCACGTGTGGCTCCTGGATGGGACGCGGCAGGTTTGAGTAGCCTACCACCTGCGTTGGTCGCTACCATCACTTCCGCTAGGGCAGAGTCCACTCGGCATGCCTATGCATTGAAGTGGAACCTCTTCGTCACCTGGTGCTCTTCTCGCCAAGAAGACCCCTGGGAATGCCCAATTGGGTCTGTGCTCTCGTTCCTCCAAGAAGGGTTGGAGCGAAGGCTGTCTCCCTCCACCGTTAAAGTTTACGTGGCCGCAATATCTGCCCACCACGATTTCTTGGAGAACAAAAAGTTAAGTCAGCACGACCTGATCATCAGGTTCCTGAGGGGAGTGAGGAGACTGAATCCTCCTCGCTCTTCTCTCGTAACCTCTTGGGACCTCTCAGTAGTTTTAGATGCTCTGCAGAGGCCTCCCTTTGAGCCTTTGCAGTCAGTAGATCTTAAATATTTGTCAATGAAGACAACGATCCTGACTGCATTGGCCTCCATCAGGAGGGACGGGGACCTGCGACGAAGCGTGCCTGGAATTCGGGCCGGCCTACTCTCACGTGATCCTGAGACCCCGGCCTGGATATGTGCCCAAGGTTCCCACCACTCCGTTCAAAGACCAGGTGGTGAACCTGCAAGCGCTGCCCATGGAGGGGGCAGACCCAGCCTTGGCATTGCTCTGTCCAGTATCTACTTACGTAGACAGGACGCAATGTTTCAGGACCTCAGACCAGCTCTTTGTCTGTTATGGTGGAGAGCGGAAGGGAAGTGCTCTCTCAAAGCAAAGGCTGTCTCACTGGATAGTGGACACCATTGTTTTGGCTTACCAGCAGCAAGGTCGACCATGTCTCCACTCTACTCAGAGTGTCGCCTCCTCTTGGGCTTTAGCACATGGCGCCTCGCTAACAGACATCTGCAGAGCTGTAGGCTGGGCGACATCGAGCACATTCGCCAGATTCTACAATCTCCGAGTGGAGCCAGTGTCCGACTATGTACTCGCCCCCCCAAGGGGCAGGTATGGACCAGGCTCAGGTGTCTTCGCTTGCTCGCCATTCTACTCCTTGGACTGGATATGTGCGATATTTTCCTCAGGTGAGCTCCCCGAGAGCCCTGAGTCCCTCCAGCACTGCTTACGCCGATACCTGTGTGTCTGCCCTCTAACGAGCCCAGACCCTCGTGTCTGGCCAGGTGCCCCGTGTGCATGGTTCCCCTCTGGCGACCCCCACACGTGTATTTCCACCGTAAGCCTCCGCTGTGCGCAGGTGTCTTTCCCTTGGCAAGTCCCTGCCACCCCTAAGGTTAAAAATCCACCTTCAGCTGGTACCCTAGAGTTTTCCCATATGCAGCCCCTAGCGGGTCATATGTGTACTCTCTAAGTCCTCCCTACGGGTATCTCCACCTGGAATATGCTTCCCAGTGTACCTTGGTATTCCTGTGATAAGTGGAGAGTCCCTCGTCTGTACTAGTCTTACGACAGTCTCCAGGTGGCCTAACGTGGCCTCCGTCTCCAGGTGGCCTAACGTGGCCTCTGTCTCCAGGTGGCCTAATGTGGCCTTCGTCTCCAGGTGGCCTAACGTGGCCTTCATCTCCAGGTGGCCTAACGTGGCCTTTGTCTACATGCGGCCGATCAAGGCTCTCTCTCGTGGCCGTTCAAGGCTTTTGTCTCTACCTAGCTGATCAAGGCCCGTCTGCGGCTGTTCAAGGCTTTCGTCTCTACCTGGCTGATGAAGGCCAGTCTGCGGCCGTTCAAGGCTAGTCAGTGGCCGATCAAAACTCCTTTCGCGGTTTAATTTTATAATGCTCAATTTATGGCTAATTAACATATGTCTTTTCAATGTTTCAGGAATTGCAGCATTTACGACGGGTGAGTATACAATTCTTTCACAATTTTTGGGGGTGAGTAGGTCCCGTCCTGGAGGGCTGTAAAAATCACATCATCAAAAATATTTCAATGTTAACATGTAAAATAATTTTCATGTTTGTTCTGACCATCAGTTGACTTCAAATCACCCATCTAGGCTGATTACTAATTGAGATAAAGCCATGGCAACCATTTTTGAAATTACCCTTTTCCCAATGTCAGATTTAAATAGATTTTAGTCTGTTATTTAGTATTTTTTTTTATAGTTAGTATATTTTAACTGTACCAGAATCCATAAAAATAAAAATAAAAACATTTTATATAAAATTCTTTTGGTTTAACCCTATATTGATGCACCTATAAGGACCTGATGGCCACCATTTTGATTTAAAAAAAAAAAAAGTTTTAGTTTAAGTACATCTGATACTATTGTAAACCACTAAGAAACATTTTGTGAGATTTTTTTGTTAGACCTTATTTTCACCTGGCTATTCTATGCTTTCACTCATACGTGTGTAATGCAGGTCCTTCCAATCCCCAGCTAAGTCCTTCATAGTCTGAGCCACTGTCAGGTGCCTCTTCCAGCACATGCCCCATATCATCTATCAGTCCCATCTCTGCAAGGGTGAACAGTTTTGAGGTGCCATGGAACAAAGTGAGGCTGACTCTTAGAAGAGCAGTAGATGCTGGTGAGACGCCAGCTCCAGATGACCTCAGACACTTGATAAAATTCACAGTTGATGCGATGAGAGAGCGTTCCTTGAACCCTACTCGCAGAGAGTGCGTGGTAGTGGCTAAAGCTATAACTCAAAAATATCCAAATAGCTTTTTAGACAAAAATGAAGAGGGGGTGCTAATTGGATGTGGGAATTCAGCATTATAAATCAGCTCAAAACCAGAGTAGAATATTTGAATCGAGGCAACTCTCTTTCCCGTCTGAGGAAGCACAAACACACCCAGAGAGATGAAGAGGATGGTGATGATGACCAGCCAGCAGTAGTTACATGTGCAAGAATCACAGTTATGGGTGTGTTCGTTGGCAGCCAGAGGACTATCCAGATGGGGAAACATCAGCATCATTAGAGGAAAAGAAGCTTGAGATGATGGATATATTCAGCCGAGAGGGACTCAAGGGCGCTGAGAGAGGAAGGATAAAAGACCTAATGGCAATCACTTACGCCAAACAGCGGGAATACATCAACGCAAAGCCTTCCCCAAGCATTCTGGATGTGGGTAAAGAGTGGCCATTTCTCTTTTCACAGAAGTTTTTATTGTCACACTTCACCACTCTCACCAATGTTGAACTATACACAAGACTGAATGAAGATATGGACAAAAAGGGTAAAAGACTCCTGGATTTCTTCAGTAGTCAGATTACAAAGTGGAGGAAAAAAGTAAGAGCTGTTCTGAAGGAAGCAGTAAAGAAGGACAGAGAAGGATCTGATGGCCTAGCAGCGATGCTTGTGATGTTGGCACTTTTTCTCATTGCTGATGTAAGTTCCTTAATTATTTAAATCTTTTATTTGGAGTTTTCAACAATTAATTGTCACATGTATTGCAGAAGAATAATTTTCCCTGATTAGAGTGAAACATTTTACCAACCCCCCCGCCCCCCACCCCATTTGGTTAATGCAGGTTGATGAACCTCCAGTTGTTCAAGTAAATACAGGTTTGTGTCAGGTTTATGTCATTGGTGGTTGAGCACTTTTTCCTTTATAGACCTTAATCAGCCAGGTAGAGACGAAAGCCTTGAACGGCTGCAGACGGGCCTTGATCAGCCAGGTAGAGACGAAAGCCTTGAACGGCCGCAGAAGGGTCTTGATCAGCCAGGTAGAGACGAAAGCCTTGAACAGCCGCAGACGGGCCTTGATCAGCCAGGTAGAGAAGAAAGCCTTGAACGGCCACAAGACAGAGCCTTGATCGGCCGCATGGAAATGAAGGCCACGTTAGGCTGCATGTAGACGAAGGCCACGTTAGGCCACCTGGAGACAAAGGCCACGTTAGGCCACCTGGAGATGAAGGCCACGTTAGGCAACCTGGAGACGAAGGCCACGTTAGGCCACCTGGAGACGAAGACCACATTAGGCCATTGACGAAGGCCACGTTAGGCCATTGACGAAGAATAAGAGCTATAGAGACTGACGAACGGTATGAGTAATAATCTGAGAACGTGACGCTGTGACACCTCCACCAGTATTTGCATGAGGATTACTTAGAATATGGACATTGAACATGCAATAGATATGGATATTGACATAGGTGTTAAACCAATAAACAGAGGGAATTGTTATTTTACTGCAAAAGCCACGTAGGCTGTATGGACTGCCACGTTGGCCATATATTCACTGCCTCAATAGGCCATGGTACAGAGAGCTGCGTAGGCTGTATGAACTGCCACATTAGGCCGTGTATACTGCCTCAATAGGCCGGGGTACGAAAAGCTGCGTAGGCTGTATGGATTGCCACGTTGGCCATATATTCACTGTCTCAATAGGCCGGTGTACGAAAAGCCGCGTAGGCTGTATGGACTGCCACGTTAGGTCGTATATACTGCCACATCAGGCCGGGGTACGAAAGCCGCATAGGCTGTATGGACTGTCACGTTAGGTTGTACAGGGAGTGCAGAATTATTAGGCAAGTTGTATTTTTGAGGATTAATTTTACAACATTAATAATTAAACAACAACCATGTTGTCAATGAACACAAAAAACGTCTCGGGTTATGACTATAACCCTTGTTCCCCGAGAAGGGAACGAGACACTGCGTCGTCGAGTGACAACACTCTGGGAACGCCCACAGCGTTACGCATCTGAAGCATGAATGAAATCAAGCCAATCTGATTGGTGTCGCGTCGTGACGTAGTAGATGACGGCATACCCGGAAGATACAAAAAGGAAGCTGATGCAAACACACACTAGCTCTTTTGCGATGAAGCAAGCGCTCTAGCCGTGATAGGTGTGGCGACGAGACGCAGTGTCTCGTTCCCTTCTCGGGGAACAAGGGTTATAGTCATAACCCGAGACGTTCCCCTTCGAGGGAACTCGCACTGCGTCGTCGAGTGACAACACTCTGGGAACGTTAATACCCACTAAGCCACACCAAATCACCCCACGTCCCAGTGTGAAGCTGGGTACCCAGGCACACTTAGGACGCAAGAACTCGAGCACCAGGCGTCACCGGGAGGTGCAGACTGTAGAATCTTATGAAGGTGTGCGGGGTGGCCCACCCGGCCGCCTCACATACCTCTTGAAGCGAGACGCAGAAAGGAGGGCCACTGAGGAAGCCAAGCTCCTGGTGGAATGGGCCCTCACGGCCATGGGTGAAGGCAAATTGCGCACCCTATAAGCCGTGGCTATAGCCTGGACGATCCAGTTACTGATCGTCTGAGTTGACGCAGGCAGCCCCTTCTTGGGTGAGCCAAAGCACACCAACAACTGGTCTGACCTTCTCCAATGGGAAGACTTCTCTAGATAAATACTCAGGGCTCTGACCGGGCAGAGCAGATGAAGTCTCCCCTCTTCCGCCGTCAGGTGGGGAGGGGGATGGAAAGCCTGAAGAACCAGAGACCGGGCTCCCTGAGATGGAACCTTGGGAATGTAACCCGGTCTAGGGTGAAGGATGGCCCTTACTCAGCCGGGGGCAAACTCCAGGCAAGTTGGCGTGACCGCCAAGGCCTGGAGATCTCCCACTCTCCTCAGAGAGGTAATGGCGAGTAGAAAGGCCACCTTCAGGGTCAGGTTCTCAGGCTCAGCCAGCTCCAGTGGCTCGAAGGGGGCCTCAGCCAGCCCTTCCAGAACCACCACCAGGTCCCAGGTTGGGACTCTGGAGCGAGCCGCAGGCCTCACCCTCCGAGCCCCACGGAGGAACTGTACAACCAGGTGGTGCTTCCCCAAGGGTCCATCACCTAGAGGTGCGTGGAAAGCCCCAAGGGCAGCCACGTACACCTTCAGGGTGGACGGGGTAAGACCAGCGGAGAAGCGATCTTGGAGGAACTCCAGCACTGAAGCCACTGGGCAGTTAACTGGATCCACCTCACGCTCTCTACATCAAGTGGAAAATACATTCCACTTGAGGCTGTACAGTCTCCTGGTAAAAGGAGCCCTGGAGCTGAGTAAGTTCTCGACCACTTCTGCTGACAGGCCCGCCTCTAGGTACCGAGCCCCCTCAGGGGCCAGGCCCAGAGGCTCCAAAACTCTGGCCGGGGGTGAAATATTGTGCCCCCTGCCTGAGAGAGCAGATCCCTCCTCAGAGGAACCTGCCACGGAGAGTCGTCTAGCAGAGCTATGATGTCCGAGAACCATACTCGAGTGGGCCACCGGGGTGCTACTAAGAGCAGGCTGATGCCCTCCCGGCGGACCCGCTCCAGAACTCTCGGGAGCAGAGCGATCGGGGGAATGCGTACAGACGCAGCCTCGGCCACGTCTGCATCATGGCGTCCAGCCCTAACGGAGCTGGATGCTTGAGAGAGAACCACAGTGGACAGTGGGACGTCTCTCGAGACGCGAACAGGTCCACTTCCACTGGGCCAAAACTCTCGCACCTGGCCTCCACCACCTCTGGGTGGAGTCGCCTCTCCCCGGGCCTCAGCCCCTGCCTCGACAGGATGTCTGCTCCCTGATTTTGGTCTCCGGGAATGTACATCGCCCTGAGGGACGATAACTTCCCCTGGGACCACAGGAGGATTTGATGCGCCAGTCTGCATAGAGGGCGCGACCTCAAACCCCCCTGGTGATTGAGATACGCGACAACCGAAGTGTTGTCTGAGCGTATCAGGACATGGTGGCCGCGGAGGTCTGGGTAAAAGCTCCTCAGAGCTTTGTAGACCGCCAGCATCTCCAGGCAGTTGATGTGCCCTGAAGAAATGCCGGGTCTCCCACAGACCTCTCGAAAAACGGCCTTCCATGACCGCGCCCCAACCAGTGAGGGAAGCATCTGTTGAAGCGGCTCTCCGGCAACATGATGCTCCCAGCACTGGTCCTTGGGACAGGAACCAAGGTTTCCGCCATATGACGAGGGAACGAAGGCATTTGCGCGTTACCCTGATCATATGAAACGGATTTCCCCTCGGGGAAAACCCCCTGGCCCTAAGCCACCACTGTAGGGGTCTCATGTGCAGCAGGTCAAAAGGTATCACCTTGGACGCTGCTGCCCTGAGCCCCAGCAGTCTCTAAAACTGCTTCACAGTGAGGCTGCGGCCCGGCTTCACTCAGGAGACCATCGCCAGTATGGACTCCACGCATGCGGGGGACATTTGTGCCCGCATCGACGTGGAGTCCCATACAACCCCCAGGAACGTAGTCCGCTGGGAGGGCGTCAACACGCTCTTCTTCGTGTTGAGTCTCAGTCCCAAGCATCTGATGTGGGCCAGAACGACATCTCGATGCCGAACCGCCACCGCGAGGGGAGAGTGCCAGGCCGAAGGGAAGAACCCGATATTGGTACGCTTCGCCCCCGAAAGCGAACCTCAGGAACTTCCTGTGACATGGAAGGATGGAAATATGGAAGTATGCGTCCTTTAGATCTATCGTGACGAACCAGTCCTCGGACTGGATCTGACTCACGATGGCTGGAATTATGAGCATCTTGAACCTGAATCTCCTCAGAGACCGATTCAAGAGCCTGAGATCTATAATCGGACGCAACCCACCATCCTTCTTTGGAACTATGAAGTACCGGCTGTAGAACCCGGAGTCCCTGTCCGCCAAAGGAACCCGCTCTATGGCTTCCTTGGCTAACAGGGCTTGTACTTCTTGTTCCATAACCCGAACCTGCTCTGGGCCGACCACAGTCCGGACCACCCCGTTGAAACTCGGGGGAGGAGAACCGAACTGCATCCTGTAACCCAGCTCTACAGTCTGCAGGACCCATGTAGATACACTCGGAAGGCATTACCATGCGCCAAGATAATCTACTAAGGGAACCAGCTTCTCGAGGCTGGCCTCGGGTGTCAACCGAAACTCGTTCCCGACCCCCCTGAAGCGGCTAACCGGCAGGGAGCGGTCGAGAACGATTTTCGGTGGGCGCACACGTTCGCTGCCCAGTCGCAAGTCCCTTTGGAGGCGACGAAGGCAGCGTGTGTGCGCGGGAAATCAGTGAGGCCCGAAGCGTCTTTGACGGCGGGAACACAGCACTGATTTCCCGAGAGCTCCTGGGGGAAAACGACCTCGGTCGCTCCTACCCGGGAGAGGGGGCTGGCCAGCAGGGGCCTCATCTAAGGGAGCAGCTCGACAGGGCCGCAATACTAGGGCGGACACTGCGCCTAGCAACCGCCTGAAACTGATGTGTCCCGCAGGCCACCAGGCGGCGAGAACGACATCAACTTCAGGAGGGCTCCCTCTTAGATGAATATCCAGACAAGTCAAACACGCTTGGGTGACAGACCGATTAAAGTATCTAACTTATCAAAGTCAGATAACATACACTCAATTCCTCAGAATTAAATGTCATCATAATCACCCAACCCATGCAACCTAGTCTGAATAACAGGCTGAATAAAAAATACATCTAACTCCTCACGTTAGATAATATTAATTAAATGCAGCCATAATATGGTCTGAATGATAGGCTGAATATCTAACTCCTCAAAGTCAGATCCTATATTATTTAATTCCTCAGAATTAAATACAGCCCAAATCATCAGACGATACTGTTTTATTGTATTTATATGGCTCGTAACCATACGTTGCCTCAGCAACGTGGCTCGAGCCGTTATAATACAATTGGCTTTCATTCCTCGGAAAAAAAGTCAAACAGGCGCGAGGCTGAAACACCCGAAAAGCGCACGGTAGTACGCGTCGAGATATTTCTCAATGAAAACAGCCAGCACCCTCAGGCGCTGACCGCATGCCTCGCACCCAACAGTATCCACAATACAGTGAAACATGGTCGGAAATAACACCAGACGATACTGCTTTATTGTATTTATACGGACTCGTAAACCACATGTTGCCTCAGCAACGTGGCTCGAGCCCTTATAATACAATTGGCTTTCATCCCTCGGGAAAAAAAGCCAAACAGGCGCGAGGCTGAAACACCCGAAAAGCGCACGGCAGTACGCGTCGAGATATTTCGCAATGAAAACAGCCAGCACCCTCAGGCGCTGACCGCATGCCTCGCACCCAACAGTATCACATTTCACCGTATCACGTTGTCTCACTTCACTAGCAGACTCGAACCTACGCACTGCCTTTTTTTTTTTTTTTTTGGCAACGCGAGATTGAATCTAGCATAGGAAATGGCGAGCCTCGATACGGAGCACGTCTAATTCCTCAGAATCAGACAGCTCACGCATCGGGTCCTCCACCCCGGGGGAAGAAGCCGCAGCGCGGGCTTCCACACGGGGAAGGAGAACAATGGAACTGTCAAACAGGGAAGGAGAAGATGCCTCAACACCCTCTCAAGTTCCCCTGACAGCCCATCTGCGAGTCCCATGATTGATCAACCGTGCTGTCTTTTTTTTTTTCGACAGACACGGGACCAGCCACGGGGTTCGCGAGCCCTGCTTGTGAACAACGTTGGTAGACAAACAACATCAAATAAGACTGACAAAACAGAGCGCTTCGCTGAAGAGCAAAAAAGCTAGTGTGTGTTTGCATCAGCTTCCTTTTTGTATCTTCCGGGTATGCCGTCATCTACTACGTCACGACGCGACACCAATCAGATTGGCTTGATTTCATTCATGCTTCAGATGCGTAACGCTGTGGGCGTTCCCAGAGTGTTGTCACTCGACGACGCAGTGCGAGTTCCCTCGAAGGGGAACTCATTAATATCAAAGCTGAATATTTTTGGAAGTGGTTTTTAGTTTTAGCTATTTTAGGGGGATATCTGTGTGTGCAGGTGACTATTACTGTGCATAATTATTAGGCAACTTAACAAAAAACAAATGTATACCCATTTCAATTATTTATTTTTTACCAGTAAAACCAATATAACATCTCAACATTCACAAATATACATTTCTGACATTCAAAAACCAAACAAAAACAAATCAGTGACCAATATAGCCACCTTTCTTTGCAAGGACACTCAAAAGCCTGCCATCCATGGATTCTGTCAGTGTTTTGATCTGTTCACCATCAACATTGCGTGCAGCAGCAACCACAGCCTCCCAGACACTGTTCAGAGAGGTGTACTGTTTTCCCTCCTTGTAAATCGCACATTTGATGATGGACCACAGGTTCTCAATGGGGTTCAGATCAGGTGAACAAGGAGGCCATATCATTAGATTTTCTTCTTTTATACCCTTTCTTGCCAGCCACACTGTGGAGTACTTGGACGCGTGTGATGGAGCATTGTCCTGCATGAAAATCATGTTTTTTCTTGAAGGATGCAGACTTCTTCCTGTACCACTGCTTGAAGAAGGTGTCTTCCAGAAACTGGCAGTAGGACTGGGAGTTGAGCTTGACTCCATCCTCAACCCGAAAAGGCCCCACAAGCTCATCTTTGATGATACCAGCCCAAACCAGTACTCCACCTCCACCTTGCTGGCGTCTGAGTCGGACTGGAGCTCTCTGCCCTTTACCAATCCAGCCACGGCCCATCCATCTGGCCCATCAAGACTCACTCTCATTTCATCAGTCCATAAAACCTTAGAAAAATCAGTCTTGAGATATTTCTTGGCCCAGTCTTGACATTTCAGCTTGTGTGTCTTGTTCAGTGGTGGTCGACTTTCTGCCTTTCTTACCTTGGCCATGTCTCTGAGTATTGCACACCTTGTGCTTTTGGGCACTCCAGTGATGTTGCAGCTCTGAAATATGGCCAAACTGGTGGCAAGTGGCATCTTGGCAGCTGCACGCTTGACTTTTCTCAGTTCACGGGCAGTTATTTTGCGCCTTGGTTTTTCCACACGCTTCTTGCGACCCTGTTGACTATTTTGAATGAAACGCTTGATTGTTCGATGATCACGCTTCAGAAGCTTGGCTATTTTAAGACTGCTGCATCCCTCTGCAATATATCTCACTATTTTTGACTTTTCTGAGCCTGTCAAGTCCTTCTTTTGACCCATTTTGCCAAAGGAAAGGAAGTTGCCTAATAATTATGCACACCTGATATAGGGTGTTGATGTCATTAGACCACACTCCTTCTCATTACAGAGATGCACATCACCTAATATGCTTAATTGGTAGTAGGCTTTCCAGCCTATACAGCTTGGAGTAAGACAACATGCATAACGAGGGTGATGTGGTCAAAATACTAATTTGCCTAATAATTCTGCACTCCCTGTATATACTGCCACAATAGGCCGGGGTACGAAAAGCCGCGTAGGCTGTATGGACTGCCACGTTAGGCCGTGTATACTGCCTCAATAGGCCGGGGTGCGAAAAAAGCCACGCATGCTGTATGACTGCCAGGTTAGGCCGTGTATACAGCCTTGATAGGAGAGGGTACAAGAAAGACGCAGCGATTGAGAATAATAAGCCAGTGTGCAAAGAAGGCTGCGATAGCCCATAGTGAGGAGAAGACAGCGTGGGTGCATGAGTTGGTCTCGATAGACCCCATGAAAATGTATTAGGAGTTAAATGATAAACTGTAACTTACCTGATGCTTGTTAAGACACATAGGTAATTTTAGGATTACCTGAAGGTTTGAGCATTCTATAATATTAGAATGCTGACGACCATCTTGACCATCATACAATCCTGCGTTCAGTTGCTGTTGTAGCAGCACATAACCCTGAATGAATGTCCGGTATACTAATGAAATGGTCTGCAGTTCTGTAGGTCTGTCTCTAGGTGAGTTTTAACCACCTTCTTGATATGGGAGACCCGTTGGGGAATATAAAAATTGCAGAATGATTAGGGGTGCAGGGATGTGCTTAGAGATATCCTCTTTTACAGAGACGAAGGCCAAGCTGATGAAGCCGCAGTAGGCCACATAGAGATGAAAGCTACAATAGGCCACCTGGACAGAGATCACGTTAGGCCACAGAGAAATTCATGAAAGGCTTATAGAGACTAACGAAAACGGGATTGATGAGTAGTAATAAAGGAGAAAACATACCACCGCTAGTATTTGCATGAAAATTATTACTTGAAGTTGCTGAGTGTTTGAGTCAGATCTTGCTTGTACTATAATGCTGAGGATGACCATGTACACAGCACCTTGATAGAGTATGCAGACTCCACACATTGAGCTGCGTTCGTAGCAGCCCCAATCCGAAGAATGACCTAGGCATAGATGAGTTGGGGAACTGCAGTTCTTAGCATCTGCAGTTGGAGGATTCGAAACCATTGGGCGTGACTCCAGCTCACAGCTAGATAGAACACCATCTAACCATCAGAACCTGTTGAGAGAACCCCCAGAAGAAAATAAACCAGAACAGCATGACAAATACATAACCGACAATTGAAAACCTCAAACAATGCCCTTGCGGAAGAATAAGAATGTTTTAGAAGATGCTTTACTAGCTAATAAACCATAGCTGGCTATAGAACCCTGCAAAGCAACCGAACCAATGAAAAACATTAATCAATGTGAGAGTCATGGTTTGATAACCTAAGCCAAGTTCATACTGTATGATTTTTGGCCACGTTTGGCAGTTTGAGACAAATATCGCAATCCTAAATTCTTTTGACCCTAGGCTAAAATCTTTTGTCTTTGATAGCATGTTTGACATACTCACCAACAGCCATGATAAAATTGTAACCTGAAGTAAATTAAACAAATGTGAGTGGGTAGATGTAACCTCCAGACAAATTCTTGTGCGTTTGATTATCATGCAGTCTGACATTAATGCAGCGGAGTTCCCACAATGTGCCATCAGGATCACAGTCTGAAAAGCAACGAATAACAATGATTATAAGCCAAGTAAGTATTATAAGTGTGTGCCAGCTTTGGTGAAGAGAAAAAAAAAAAGAAGCTCACTGCAAGAGAGCTCGTCATTTGCGGGAATCAATACGCATGTGCAGACTTTGTCAAACAGTCACACTACATTTACTCCCCTGTATATTGTGTTAGTCTCGATAGACTGACAAATGTTGGTGTTTACAATGCGAGCGTAGCCAATCACAGACACATCTTTCCTGAAGCTCAAACAGTAGAGCGTAGCGCTAGCAACGCCAAGCCATGGGTTCGATTCCCAGGGAAAGCAAGATCCGACAAAATACCAAATGTGCACCTTGAATGCGATGCAAGTTACCCTGGACAAAAGCGTCTGCCAAATGCGTAAATGTAAATGTCTGTTGAGCGCTTGAATGCAATGGCTAATTGGAGGAGTTAACATAACACAGAATATACACAATCAGGATTGAATGGTTCAGCGCTTGTTCACTGACTAATTCTGCCTTCTAGTGCATACGTTTGACCAACGAAGAGTAGAACATGCTATAGATTCATGATTTGGTGTAGTCAGATTGACCGAAACAGTTTCCACTAGTGTAGGAGTTTAGTTGAACTGAAGCATTTGACAGTTTCATGCGTTTATAAAGGGAGCGCACTCTGCTCACTTACTATATTCATAAAAGATTTGAATAATTGTATTCCTGTGCTGTGATTTAGTTGCTGTACAGGATGCAATCTTTATGTAAAATGGGTCGGATTGAGTACGGAATTAAATTATTGCTGCTATCGAATAACCAGTCAAACCTTGTTTTGTATGCAAAACTTACTCGACATATGGTGCTTTGAGTACTAGCGAGATACACGCTTGTTTAATTCATAATTGTAGCCATGGCGTTGTAGTACAGAAGGACCAAGTGAGACGTAACACTAAATTCTAAAGTTCCTAAATAGAGAGGCATCCAGATATCAGTAGCTGAATAAAACATTAATAGAGTCAAATTAACTGGAGTAACGCGAAGACAAAAGCACAATTACTATACATGTTTGTTTTTATTAACTAATTTATTAATATGTAGCGCATATTTATTAAGCAATAAGCAACGGCACCTTTATGAGCACAGAACGCGGTTCTTCCTCATAGTAAAGGAAGCCATGTCGAATCACACAAGGAAGCCATTTCAACACTGGGTGCCCCGTATGTTTGAGCAAAATATGTACTCTACTGGATGACAGGCCCATAACACTTCTAAGCTTTAAACTATTGTGTCAGTTTCAATTGCATGTTGTATGTGATGAACTCACAGCGCTTGCAAGATGAATAGCACATTGAATGAGAACGGATCAAGCACTGATGTCGGTTCTGTACTTTAAAAACTATGCTGAGCAAATTAGCATAGTTAATTCAACTTTAGCAATCTGATAACACTGAACCCATTCGCGATTTCAGCTTAACTTCTGTTAATCAGGAAGCCCAGATTAACGGGGTGCATATTGCTTTAAAACCCATGTTGGTTTCCTTGCATTCGTGGGGAGAATGATAGAGGCTAATATGCTGTGCCATCTGTTCTGTTTCAGCTTTTCTAAACAAAATACAATCATTAACTGTAACCGGTGTCATGCGAATCATTTACGAGGCACTATGGATAGTTTACAACACAAGCAAGCGATAACGACAACGTTTCACAAGCATGTGCGCGTCTCATACAATGCATGCATGCTTGTGACAAATTGAGAAAGAGTAAAATACTACACCCAATCGACATCGGAAATGCATAATCATATACATATCACTGTGATGAATGCTGATGTAGTGATGACCCCAGAATGGTGATGAAGATCACAGCAGTGTCTTTGATAACATGCCCAGATAGTCCTCCATTGAAAGTGATGGTTCTGGATCTAAACGCAAGATTTTGCTCTCGTTAACTCGCGTCTGTTGCTGCGACAGCCCAATGAACAGAATGATAGGCTGACATGGACTTTGAACGCCACTGTATTGCACATTATTAATTTTATAATAGGACCAGCGATCGACCGCTACGGAACGTCCGGATCGACAACTGAAATGTTGGCGTCAGCATCTGTGAACTCAGACATGTGTAATTACCAATCTTTTATACTCTGAGAATTATGACTTGATTGGATAGGTCTGAATGTGATACGTGACGTAACATTGAATCTTCCTGCCAGAACTTGTGCATAAGCTTCATTTTCACATTCAATGTTAACGAATCCTTTGAATGTATAGGGCACAAGCAAAGCAAAGTTTCTGGAAAACACTAGTGAATGTGTGTCATGTCATTCTCTGCCTCTGCACCAGTCATGAACAGCACAGTCACTTCAAAAACTTAAGTTATGTGGAGTAATTTCTGATCTTTAGTAGCCACCTATAATGTCGTAATTGCTATTTCAGATTGCTTGCTATGCCTATATCACTCATTGTTTTTCTATCACCAAACCAGTTATTTCTGATTAGTTCAAAACGTTGGTTACAATTGAAGTCCATTATTCGAAGAAAAATCCAGAAATGTTTTCCTCAAACTTAATTTCTCTTCCACTG
The DNA here is from genome assembly GCA_023566225.1 of Romanogobio albipinnatus. Lineage (NCBI taxonomy): Eukaryota > Metazoa > Chordata > Actinopteri > Cypriniformes > Gobionidae > Romanogobio > Romanogobio albipinnatus. Next base: position 18,224,961 of record CM042255.1, on the reverse strand, counting down.
AGGAAAGAAAGACATGGATATCTTGGATGGCATTGGGATGAGTAAAATATTAGGAAATTTTCATTTTGAGGTGAACTAATCCTTTAATGCACTGCTTCGAAGATATGTATGCTCCCTGCCCTGTTTTTACAATAGTTTATGTGGAGAAAATCTTTTATAGAATGTATTGCTATGAAATATAATTTTTGTGATGACTCTTGTCTTTACTAAGGAGAGACAATCCTGACTGCAAAAAAATGGATGCTGTCGATCGAGGGGAGGGTCGTAATCCCACCTGGTGCTCACATGGCGGACTTCACCACTGCCTTGGCCGCTCTCTTCGCCTGTTACTATGTATTCAACCTAGAGTATCAGGTGGAAGCCGGCACAACACTGGAGTTTGTTCAGAGGTTTTTTTTTTTATCTTAAATAGTTTGATTGCAGTGTAAAAGCAAATTGACAATTGAAAAGCTGTTCAAAATCATCTTCTCCCTTTAAAATTAGGGGTGTGAACCGACACTGGTCTCACGATTACGATTATCATGTCATCGATTCAGTTCAATTCGATATCACAATGCATCGCGATGCACCGCATTCTCAATTTAAAAAAATTCTTCAAAAGTAATGTGTGCGCGCACGTGTGTGCTCGCCTGTTCAAACAGTGACATTCCAGTTGGGAGTAAAGTTTGTTTATGCCATTAAGAAAAGGAAAATCGGTTATATAAATTGTTTTAAAGAAGTGTTAATTTAAAAGCAGCGCTCATTAATCAGTGTATTTTATGTTACCATTAAAGATGCGCACATCAACCGTCGCCGAATCCGCTGTTGAAGGTTACGATCGTCCATTTATAATTACGCACAAGAACACAGAATAATTGTAATTTGACCATTGGGTGTGGATACTTAAATCAGAGAAAATTATTGGGGTGGGTGGATGATTTATTTTTGGCTGTGGATTCGGTGTTGGAGCTCATCCGCACATCTCTAAAAGCAGTCAGACTCTGCCAGGCGTTAACAGCTCGGGGTGAAACCGGCTAACATGGTTTATCAAGTTAGTTGTATTACCTCCTGCATATTCTATTTGTGCGTGACATGAGCGCACACAGCGCGTCTTCTGCAGGTCGTGCTTACCAGGTTGTTCCTAAAAGCCAAAATGTGCCCAGATGTAGGCTTTAAAAGTAGTTGGAGCATCTTTAATTACTCGCATCTCGCCTCCCTCTGCCATTGTATGCTACCGCGACAAAGCACATATGCAACAATGACATCAGTACATTATAATCGGTTGCCTTGCCTATTCTTGTGGTTAAAAATCAAGCTGGCCAGTGTCTTTCTGTTTGCACTTTGGTCGTTGTGCTAATGTGGAGACCTGTCTCAGCTGACTTCTGTTCTACCTCTCTCAATTTCTCTTGCATTTGTTGGTGTTTTTGGGACAGTAATGTGATAGAATCTAAAAAGTCTAGGTCGTCCAGTTGTGTAAATGGGGTCCATTGGAGCCCATTGCGCATGTTGTCAGTAGCTTGCCGCATGATCTAGTCGGCCACATGATCTAGTCGACCTTCGAAGAGGAATGGTAATCGAGAAAGTAGACAGCCTTGACTAACTCCTGTTGAGATGTGAAATGCCTCTGTCAGCTGGCCTTTATGTATGATTCTACATTGCTCACTGCACTTAGTTATTCATTATTGTGTACATATTGTCCCATCCCCTAACTCCTATACTCATGTTCATGTTTTTAGTCTGGATTAATCCTGACTCCAACAAGTGCACTGCCAAGGAGCAGATGAGCAAGACGACTGGGAGAGTGGTGAAGCGGAAGACTTCATACATGAACCCCCATGTAATCTCCTTCATCAGGGACTTCACAGAGTTCTATTTGCTAACTGACTAGATACAGGTGAGGTTCTGATAATAGCTTTAATAATAATTATAATGTAATTAATAATATAGGTATATGTGGGTATAATATAATTAATCATAATTTGATAATAATAATAATAATTAGGAATGCACCGGTATCGATATCGGGCCGATACTGAGCTCAATGTACACGTACTCGTAAAAATGATTTTTTTACTCTGAAACCAACAACCGATACCAGGTGTGTAAACAGTGTTTGTGTTTAGAAAAAGAAACACTGACATCAGAGGGTTTAATGGGGATAAAAAAAGTCAGTCTATGAAGTAAATCTATCTTACTAGTAGAATATTAAACAAACCTGTTAGCGTTCGTGCAAATTTTGCCAACAACGCCTAAAAAAGGCCTCTCCAAATTAAATTGCTTGATCCTGAACTGTCAGAATCACTATAAGTCTTACTGGTATTGAGTAATAGAACTTTGAACACACTAAAAAAGGGGGAAAAAAATTCCGCCTACATTTTTTTTTGTAACAACATGACTGCAGATAACTCCAGCTGGGAGGTATTAGCTGGAAAACACAATGGGGTCACAGCATGAAGCCTTACCAAACCCAGTTTAAAATTTGATAACAATACCTTGGATAATGAGTGTTTTACACATGTTTATCTAATTTTATGTCTAGGCGCTCCCCAAAAAAGGCCACTTGGAGACTCCAAATGACCCTTTGTAACCACAGACACATAACATGCTGCTATTCTTGAATGCTTTAATCTACAGTCATAATTTTGGGCTCTAATGAAAGGTTACACTTAGAGCTATTATATACCTTATCCAGATTCACTGTCAGTAATTGCTGATACATAGTTACTGAAGTATAAACACATTATAGTGTTTTTTTTTTCCAATTCTTGAAACCAAACATTCTACAAATAAAGAGACAAAAAAACTGCTATGCATTAAAACACTTTAATTTTAGAACTCACACTATAATATATATATATATATATATATATATATATATATATATATATACACACATGTATTTATATGCATTTCAAACTATTTACAAATTATATTTTTTAGAATCAAAGAAAATATATCTTCCAGGGGCACATCTACTCAAAAAAAAAAAAAAAAAACTATGGGTGCTCTACAACAGATCCCACCTAACATAACACCTAACACCTATCAAATTTTCACCTCTCACCTCTCCTTTTCACCTGTTGTCTTCTTTCACTCGTGACCTAGATCAATGCTAACTTTACGCACAGGGTGCACAAATCACTATGGTGCTTTGTGCACGAACTTCACGCATGACCAAATGATTCGTCCCACTGAAGCTGCATATTTTTCATTACAGAAATTCATTGGCTATCAGAAAAGTCAGTCATTTCCGTCATCCATTTCAACTGGATCGATTTACTGTCAATCAAAGAGAGGGAGGTACCATGGCTCTGATAGGCGCTCCTTGGCTATTGATACCTTGTGACACCTCTATCATGAACCGATTGGCTCAAATTACCCGTCTATCAAAAGTTCAGGGGTCAGCGGCCATTTTGACATCACATTTTTCTTCGTGTTTACATGTGAAATGAAACTTACTAGACCATAGAATGCATCGAAGTTGTGATAGCTCTGTCGGCTAACTTGAAATGCTACTACTACATTCCGTGGATGCTTATTGATATATAAATATGTTATGGACTAAATACTTCGCTGAATTGGATTGTATGGACCCTTGAGAGTGCAACAAAACCATTTTTGTTGTAATGTAATGGATCAGTGAACTAACAGAAGGCTTCAAGGGTGAGTTTCTTCCAGTTTATGTTTGTTTGTTTGGCTGTTGGTGGTCCGACAAAGACACAGATTGTACCCGCTGTGTTGATTGTATCCTAAAATGGTTTACATCGTTCAAATCACGAGAATCTCAGCTTTCCAGAGATATGTAACATGTTTATTTACATTTTTTGAATTTTCTTGGTCAAAAAGTTTAACCTCTAAAAAACACTCCAATGTCCCGTGGACGGGACGTTGGAACACAAACAGTTAAACAAAATATAGTAACACAACATTGCTTTGGTGCGCAAGCTGATAAGAGAAAAATGTGCCGTGGATTGAGCGTGCAGCGGGACAGACGCGTGAGCTGGTCGAGCGCATTCGTTTAACCAGACGTCATTGGAAAGTTTGTAGTTCAGTCAGATGTAAATGGAAAAGAAAGTCAAACAAGTAGTCAAACATGTAGCTTATCAACGTTAACTGAAGAGAGAGAGAGAGAGAGAGAGAGAGAGAGACTTGTTGATTGCTCTTGATTGACTAAATCATATATGTAAGTACAACAAACTGTTACCTTATTTATTAGGGCTGGGTAAAAAAAATATAGATTTTTTTTATTTTTAATCGATTCTCATTTTTACAAAACTCATAGTAACTGATTTTTACTCTCCTCCATGAACTGCCACCTTAACGTGGTGGAGGGGTTTGAGTACCCAAATGACCCTAGGAGCTATGTTGTCCAGGGCTATATGCCCCTGGTAGGGTCTCCTAAGGCAAACAGGTCCTAGGTGACGGGTCAGACTAAGAGCAGTTCAACAACCCTTATGATGACAAAAAAAAAGGAGGACCGTGACGTCGCCCGGTACGGGGCAGCCGGGGCCCCACCCTGGAGCCAGGCCTGGGGTTGGGGCTCGTATGCGAGCGCCTGGTGGCCGGGCCTTCCCCCATGGGGTCCGGCCGGGCTCAGCCCAAAGGAGCGACGTGGGGACACCTTCCCGTGGGCTCACCACTCACAGGAGGGACCGTAAGGGGCCGGTGCAAAGCGAATCGGGCAGCAGTCGAGGCCGGGGGCCTAGACGACCCGATCCCTGGACACGGAAACTGGCTCTTGGGACATGGAATGTCACCTCGCTGGCGGGGAAAGAGCCTGAGATTGTGCGTGAGGTTGAGAGGTTCCGACTAGAGATAGTCGGAATCACCTCCACGCACGGCTTGGGCTCTGGAACCACACTCCTCGAGAGGGGATGGACTCTTCACCACTCTGGAGTTGCCCATGGTGAGAGGCGGCGGGCTGGTGTGGGTTTGCTTATAGCCCCCCAGCTCTGCCGCCATGTGTTGGAGTTTACCCCAGTGAACGAGAGGGTTGTTTCCCTGCGGCTTCGGCTCGGGGATAGGTCTCTCACTGTTGTGTGTGCCTACGGGCCAAACAGCAGTGCAGAGTACCCAACCTTCTTGGTGTCCCTGGGAGGGGTGCTGGAGAGTGCTCCGACTGGGGACTCCGTCGTTCTACTGGGGGACTTCAACGCTCACGTGGGCAATGACAGTGAAACCTGGAGGGGCGTGATTGGGAGGAACGGCCCCCCTGATCTGAACCCGAGTGGTGTTCAGTTATTGGACTTCTGTGCTAGTTACAGTTTGTCCATAACGAACACCATGTTCAAGCATAACGCCCGTTTCACACATACTCCGTCTGCAGTGCGTATGCGGTGCGTGTTGCGGTGCGTATGCGGTGCAGGAGCAGCACGCGCTGTTGTTCTTTCATATATGCTGCGTTTGCAGCGCGCAACTGATCCGCGGTTGTATACCACAAACACAGCATTTATTCATTATTATTTTTATTTCAAATCCAAAAGTTGTTACTGAACATGGCTTGTCAGAATTGCAATTCTCTTTGTTTACACTTTCATAGATGTCACGTTTTAACGTAGTACATTTAAACAACGTTTTATTCAATTCATTACTTTATATTTATATAGCCTATATAACTTTATATAGCCTATACTTTAGCTCACACAAGTGGCAAAACATTGAAATATAACTTATAGCCTATAAACATTTTAAATTAGAAACTTACAATAGAAACAGCCGACTCTCGTCTTTTCTTTCGTTTTTAAACCCTTTTAAAAGCAGGTCATAAAGACCTTTGTTTTTCCACCTCCAGGAACGTAACGTTACGTGCTCTCCATTATTTCAATTTTTAACCTAAATGCCAGGTAAGGTGTTGTTTCCTTGCTTTACCCGAGAAAAAAAAAGCCATGTGTTGACTTTGAAACAGAGTATATTTTAAATTACATACATCTGTGGTAAAATTACTAGATTTTCGTGTCAGTACATGTTTATTTTAAAGCGAACAATGTGCTGTCACTTTAATTCCGCAGTGCAGCACAGCAAAAAATAGACTCGGTATGGAAACAATCGCCGGACTGCTGCAGACGCACCGCACCTGGAACGGACTGACGGACAGCATCCGCGTGCAGTGTGGAAGCTGTAATCCGTTAACATGGGTACGGAAAAAAATACGCACTATCCTATCGGGCCTGGTTGGCTTGTGGGACTCCTGAGGCAGCTGACAGGTACCGGCAGGCTAAACGGACTGCAGCCCGGGTGGTTGTGGAGGCAAAAACTCGGGCCTGGGAGGAGTTCGGTGAGGCCATGGAAAAGGACTATCGGCTGGCCTCGAAGAGATTCTGGCAAACCGTCCGGCGCCTCAGGAGGGGGAAGCAGTGCCCTACCAACGCTGTTTACAGTGGCGATGGGCGGCTGTTGACCTCAACTGGGGATGTTGTCGGACGGTGGAAGGAATACTTCGAGGATCTCCTCAATCCCGCCGTCACGTCTTCCATTGAGGAAGCAGAGGTTGGGGGCTCAGAGGAGGACTCGTCCATCACCCAAGCTGAAGTCACCGAGGTGGTCAAGAAACTCCTCGGTGGCAAGGCACCGGGGGTGGATGAGATCCGCCCTGAGTACCTCAAGTCTCTGGATGTTGTGGGGCTGTCTTGGCTGACACGCCTCTGCAGCATCGCGTGGCGGTCGGGGACAGTGCCTCTGGGATGGCAGACCGGGGTGGTGGTCCCTCTTTTTAAGAAGGGGGACCGGAGGGTGTGTTCCAACTATAGGGGGATCACACTTCTCAGCCTCCCCGGGAAAGTCTATGCCAGGGTACTGGAGAGGAGAATTCGGCCGATAGTGGAACCTCGGATTCAGGAGGAACAGTGTGGTTTTCGTCCTGGTCGTGGAACACTGGACCAGCTCTATACCCTCTACAGGGTGCTGGAGGGTTCATGGGAGTTTGCCCAACCAGTCCACATTTGTTTTGTGGATTTGGAGAAGGCATTCGACTGTGTCCCTCGCGGCGTCCTGTGGAGGGTGCTGGGGGAATATGGGGGTCATATCCCTGTATGACCGAAGCAGGAGTTTGGTCCGCATTGCCGGCAGTAAGTCAGACTTGTTCCCGGTGCATGTTGGACTCCGGCAGGGCTGCCCTTTGTCGCCGGTTCTGTTCATAATTTTTATGGACAGAATTTCTAGGCGCAGCCAAGGGCCGGAGGGTGTCAGGTTTGGGGACCACGCGGTTTCGTCTCTGCTTTTTGCGGATGACGTTGTCGTGTTGGCCCCTTCTAACCAGGACCTCCAGCATGCACTGGGACGGTTTGCAGCCGAGTGTGAAGCGGCTGGGATGGGAATCAGCACCTCCAAATCCGAGGCCATGGTCCTCAGTCGGAAAAGGGTGGCTTGCCCACTTCAGGTTGGTGGAGAGTTCCTGCCCCAAGTGGAGGAGTTCAAGTATCTAGGGGTCTTGTTCACGAGTGAGGGGAGGATGGAACGGGAGATTGACAGACGGATCGGTGCAGCTTCTGCAGTAATGCGGTCGATGTACCGGTCTGTCGTGGTGAAGAAAGAGCTAAGCCGTAAGGCGAAGCTCTCGATTTACCGGTCAATCTACGTTCCTACTCTCACCTATGGTCATGAGCTTTGGGTCATGACCGAAAGGACAAGATCCCGGATACAGGCGGCCGAAATGAGCTTTCTCCGCAGGGTGGCTGGGCACTCCCTTAGAGATAGGGTGAGAAGCTCAGTCACTCGGGAGGAACTCGGAGTAGAGCCGCTGCTCCTCCACATCGAGAGGGGACAGCTGAGGTGGCTCGGGCATCTGTTCCGGATGCCTCCTGAACGCCTTCCCGGGAAGGTGTTTCGGGCATGTCCAACCGGGAGGAGGCCCGGGGAAGACCAAGGACACGCTGGAGGGACTATGTCTCCCGGCTGGCCTTGGAACGCCTCGGTGTCCCCCCGGAAGAGCTAGAGGAAGTGTCTAGGGAGAGGGAAGTCTGGGCATCTCTGCTTAGACTGCTGCCCCCGCGACCCGGCCCCGGATAAAGCGGAAGAAGATGGATGGATGGATGGATAGTGATTCTTAAACATTTTCATCGAGACATCAGTAGCTATATTACTAATATCAGTGATACACGCCTTCATTCATAAAAATATACGATTAACATATAGGGGTGGGTACCAAAAGCCGGTATTAAATGGGCCCCAGGGCTGAATTTTGAAAGACCGCTGTATCGGTAAGCTCGGACATTATCGCTTCTGCTGTCGGTACTTGGAAAAATACACGTAATGTTATTATTGCTATAAAGACGTTTTATCTCGCCAATCATTTCTATATACCATAATATTAAACTATTTGTCTGTGATGCATTTTTGCTATTCACAGTCCAAGAGAGAGATCTCCACAGCATGCACAACATGACATGAATAACTTCAGCTTTAATAAGCATTAATCTATCTATGATAAACGTCTCGGTTACGTATGTCACCCTCGTTCCCTGAGGAGGGAACGGAGACGTACGTTAGTGACTAACGAATGGGGGTTTCGCTTAGAAGCCAATTATCTTCGAGAATTCAACAGCGCCCAATGGCAGTGCCAATGCCATGGGCATGCGGAATTTGCATGCGTAACTCCGCCCCACCTCGTGGGTATATAAGGAAGTACGCTGGCAACATCGCATTATGTTACTGCTGCAGGAGCCAAGACTGAACTCCGCGTTCCAGGCAGCACAGCTGACGTGGCAGAGGAAACGTACGTCTCCGTTCCCTCCTCAGGGAACGAGGGTTACATACGTAACCGAGACGTTCCCTTTCGTTCAGTCACTACGACGTACGTTAGTGACTAATGAATGGGGGTTCCAATACAACAACGCCACTCAGCTGTCATCCAGTGCCCTGCGTAAGTGTGAGTACCCTGTCGTAAGACTAGTACGGATGAAGGACTCCCACTTATCACAGGATTACCAAGGTACACTGGGAAGCATATCCCAGTGAGGGAATGCCAAGATGCCTACCCGTGGGGAGGACTTAGAGAATACACATATGACCCGCTAAGGGCTGCATATTGAAGATCTCTAGGGTACCAGCCGAAGGTGGATTTTTAACCCTAGGGGCGGCAGGGACTTGCCAAGGGAAAGACACCTGCTCGCTGAGGAGGCTTACGGTGGAAATACTCGTGTGGGGGTCGCCGGAGGGGAACCATGCACACGGAGCACCTGGCCGGACATGAGGGTCTGGGCTCGAAAGGGCAGACTGAACTGATGTCGGCGTAAGCAGTGCTGGAGGAGCTCAGGGCTCTCAGGGAGCTCACCTGAGGAAAATATCGCACGTATCCAGTCCTTGGAGTGGAATGGCGAGCAAGCGAAGACACCTGAGCCCGGCCCATTACCGGCCACCCGTAGGGGCGAGTACATAGTCGGACACTGGCTCCACTCGGAGATTGTAGAATCTGGCGAATGTGTTTGGTGTCGCCCAGCCTGCAGCTCTGCAGATGTCTGTTAGCGAGGCGCCATGCGCTAAAGCCCAAGAGGAGGCCACACTCCTGGTGGAGTGTGCCCTGACCCCAAGGGGACATGGTCGACCTTGCTGCTGGTAAGCCAAAACAATGGTGTCCACTATCCAGTGAGACAACCTCTGTTTCGAGAGAGCACTTCCCTTCCGCTCTCCACCATAACAGACAAAGAGCTGGTCTGAGGTCCTGAAACATCGCGTACTGTCTACATAAGCACGGAGAGTGCGTACTGGACAGAGCAATGCCAAGGCTGGGTCTGCCTCCTCCAAAGGCAGCGCTTGCAGGTTCACCACCTGATCTCGGAACGGAGTGGTAGGAACCTTGGGCACATATCTGGGCCGGGGTCTCAGGATCACGTGAGAGTTAGCCGGCCCGAACTCCAGGCACGCTTCGTCAACCGAAAATGCTTGCAGGTCCCCGACCCTCTTAAGCGAGGCCAATGCGGTCAGCAGAGCCGTCTTCATAGACAAGAATTTAATTTCAGCCGACCGCAAAGGCTCAAAGGGAGGCCTCTGCAGAGCACTTAAGACTACTGAGAGGTCCCAAGAGGGAACGAGAGGAGAGCGAGGAGGATTCAGTCTCCTTGCCCCCCTCAGGAACCTGATGATCAGGTCGTGCTGACTTACCCTTTTGTCTCCCAGGAGATCGTGGTAGGCAGATATTGCGGCCACGTACACTTTAAGGGTGGAAGGAGACAGCCTTCTTTCCACCCCCTCCTGGAGAAACGATAGCACGGACCCGATCGGGCATTTCCAGGGGTCTTCTTGGCGGGAAGAACACCATGTGACGAAGAGGTTCCACTTCAACGCATAGAGACGTCGAGTAGACTCAGCTCTAGCGGAAGTGATGGTAGCGACCACCGCAGGTGGAAGGCTACTCAAACCTGCCGCGTCCCGTCCAGAAGCCACACGTGGAGCTTCCAGAACGCCGGACGCGGGTGCCAAAGGGTGCCCCGTCTCTGAGTTAAGAGGTCTGGTCTCAGAGGAATAGGCCAGGGAGGGGCTGTCGCAAGGAGTAGCAGTTCTGAGAACCAGGTCTGGCCGTGCCAATACGGGGCGACCAACATGACCTGCTTCTTGTCCTCCCTGATCTTGCACAGTACCCGTGCAAGAAGGCTCACTGGGGGAAACGCATATTTGCGTAGCCCTGACGGCCAGCTGTGCGCCAGTGCATCCGTGCCGAGGGTGCCCTCGGTCAGCGAATAATACAGGGAGCAATGGGAAGAGTCCTGGGAGGCAAACAGGTCTACCTGAGCGTTGCTGAACCGTTCCCATATCAGCTGAACCATCTGGGGATGGAGTCTCCACTCTCCGGGGAGAGGCTGAATCCGTGACAGCTCGTCGGCTGCACAGTTCAGGTCTCCAGGGATGTGGACAGCACGAAGGGACCTCAGGTGCTTCTGACTCCATAGAATGAGATGGCGGGCAAGTTGAGACATACCGCGGGAGCGTAGACCGCCCTGGTGGTTGATGTACGCTACTACGGCCGTGTTGTCTGTCCTAACTAGTATATGTTGACCCCTCAGCAACGCTCGGAAGCGGTGCAGGGCGAACCGTACTGCCAGTAACTCGAGGCAATTGACATGCAGAAGGCGCTGGGGTCCTGTCCAGGAGCCCGCGGCTGCTTGTCCATTGCACATGGCACCCCAGCCCGTGGATGACGCATCTGTTGATACAACAGTATGCTGGGAAACTCGTTCTAAGGACACTCCGGTCCGTAGAAACTTGAGGTTCGACCACGGGGTGTGATAGTCTGTAAGCAGGCCCGAGTCACTTGTACCCGGAGCGTGCCAGACCGCCATGCCCATCTCGGGACTCGATCGCGTAGCCAGTGCTGAAGCGGTCTCATATGAAGCAATCCGAGCGGCGTCACCGCGGCTGCAGATGCCATATGCCCCAGGAGCCTCTGAAATAGTTTCAGTGGAACCGCATTCTTGCCCTCGAGTTGACGAAGGGAAGTCAACAGAGACTGCGCGCGCTCGCTCGAAAGCTGCGCGCACATGACGACCGAGTCGATATCCATACCGAGAAAAGAGATCCTCTGCGCGGGGCAAAGTTTGCTCTTCTCCCAGTTGACCCGAAGGCCCAGACGGGCTAGGTGATGGAGCACCAAATCTCTGTGTCCGCAAACCTGCTCTCGAGAGTGACCCAGTATGAGCCAGTCGTCGAGGTAGTTCAGGATGCGGACCCCGTGCTGCCGAAAGGGTGCAAGGGCTGCCTCGGCAATCTTCGTAAAGATGCGAGGGGACAGAGATAGCCTGAATGGTAGAACCGCGTACTGATATGCCCGCCCCTCGAAAGCAAACCGTAGGAACGGTCTGTGTCGAGGTAGAATGGAGACATGGAAGTAGGCGTCCTTCAGGTCGATCGCTGCAAACCAATCGTCCGGACGAACGCATTCAAAAAGGCGTTTCGCTGTCAACATCTTGAACGGAAACCGGTGAAGGTAACGGTTCAAGACGCGCAGGTCCAGGATCGGCCGTAACCCACCGGTCTTTTTGGGTACAATGAAGTACGGGCTGTAAAACCCGTAGTTCATCTCGGCTGGAGGGACAGGTTCGATCGCACCCTTCGCCAGTAGGGTGGCAATCTCCGCTCGCATGACGGGGGCATTGGCCCCGATCATAGTGGAACGGACTCCCCGGAAACAGGGAGGAACCTGCGCGAACTGAATTGAGTAGCCGCGCCTGACGGTCCTCGCGACCCAGCGGGACAGCCCTGGAAGCTGAAGCCAGACTCCCAGATACTGCACCAGCGGGGTCATTCGGACCACAGACGGTGTGGGCTTGCAGCGATGCAGCGTCACCGGCCCGGACATGGGAGGCTGAGGGGCGTCCCAGTGTGGGGGCACGGTTGACTGCTGCGTCCTGAGAGAGGAGACCAGGGAAGGAGGCACGTTCCACTGGGGTCTGCTCTGCCAGGAGGCTGGCGACAGAGTGGGATGCGAGTGGCGGGACCCGTGGGTGGCGCGCACTGTCATCACCGGACTCTGTGGGCTCAGGGATGGGAGTGTTAATTCTTTCTTTGACCAAATTAGGGTGCTGCTGACCCGTGGGCCAGCAGCTGAACAAAGGATTCTCCCCCGCCCTCCACCGGGGGAAGGAGTGGTCCTGCTACCATCTCCTGGAAGAATACTCCATCCCTGAGCCATCCGTCTCAGGAACGCCGCTTGGCCTGGCGTTTAGCGGGCGGGCTGAGCGGATTGTGACGCCTTCCTTCGGCGACCTCTGCCACCCAGCCCGGGTGAAGGCTGCTGCTTGGGCCGGGCGGGAGCCTTAGGAGGGCGTCCTCGGCGTGGAGCAGACTGAGGCGACTGTGCCGGCGGCTGGGTGGAGGCAGCAGCTGGCCGCCGGGGCAGTACGTGTTTTATAGCCTCAGTCTGCTTCTGGGCGATTGAGAACTGTTCGGCAAAGTCCTCAACCGCCCGCCGAAGAGGCCGGCCTGGGATATGGGGGCATCGAGGAACCGGGTCCGCTCGGTGTCACGCATATCAGCCAGGTTCAGCCATAGGTGACGCTCCTGGACCACGTTTGTGGACATCACTTGAGCGTGACCCAGGGAGCGTGCGGTCACCTTCGTCGCCCGGAGAGCGAGGTCGGTGGCGGCACGCAGCTCATTTAAGAGCCCCGGATCAACTCCATCCTCGTGCATGTCATTGAGGATCCTGGCCTGGTAGACCTGAAGGACCGCCATGGCATGCAAAGAGGCGGCAACCTGCCCCGCGGCTCTGTGCGATTTCGCCACCAAGGTTGATGTGAATCAACAGGCTTTGGAGGGGTGCTTAGGATCAACCACAAACGCTGCCTGGGCATGCTGAAAGCCCAAACATACCAGACAGTATTTGTGCCCATCAGAAGAAGATAGCAACCGGCCACACCCAGAAGTACACGGACGAGATATCCTGAAAAGGACGCGTCACGTGTAAGCTCTTTTAGGAGAGGAAGCCTCGCAGAGAACGCCGAAGCGCCCAGCGACCACACACCAGCTGTCTAGCGGACCACTGCGCAGATCAGCAGGCAGGCAGTAATGAGATCACTGGAACACGACGTAACACTAACGCCTCTGGAAAGCTGCTCGTCTCGAAGGCTTGTCGAAGACTCAGATCAGGCTTGAAGGAGTGAAGGGATACTCTTGGCTGCAAAGCAGAAACATAATGCGGTGTTGCCAGAGTACTTCCTTATATACCCACGAGGTGGGGCGGAGTTACGCATGCAAATTCTGCATGCCCATGGCATTGGCACTGCCATTGGGCGCTGTTGAATTCTCGAAGGTAATAGGCTTCTAAGCGAAACCCCCATTCGTTAGTCACTAACGTACGTCTTAGTGACTGAACGAAAGGGAACTATGCAGCGTTATTTTACATTTGATTACTTTACTAGAATTCTGTTTAGACCATACCTGAACAGTAGTAGACCTTCTTGAAATTATAGCACTGTGTAGGCCAATATAATGTGTATTTTTGTTAATTGTTTATCTTTTGTTTTATATATATATATATTAAAAAGTACCGACAAGAATACCATTAAAGTACCGGATCGATTGATCGAATCAGTATCGGTAAGAGTAGTAATACCATTAAAACCTTAACGATTCAGATGTTCCAATTCGATTTCGATTCGCAAACTTTCGATTCTCGATTTCAAATTAATAAAAAGAAATTAAGAGCCACAAATCTGTATATTAAACTCTTTTTATTTTAGATACACTTGGGTACATTAAAACAGGGTCCTTGTACTTTTTCATTCATTCAATTTTCCTTATAGAAACGGGTATTAAAAAACGGCTCCTTTTTCGTTTTTTTTAAACAAAACGAAAAACAAGAATTCAGCTTGATTTTTCGTTCAGAGGTGGAAAATTAATAAGCGGCTTGAATATTCGATTTCTAGACGTGGGCAGGAATCATACATTCCTTTCTGCTGATTGGTCAGCCGAAGATCAAATTGTTCCGTCATCAGTTCTTCCTCAGTTCAGCATAGCAGAATAATAGTCCTACGCTGCTACGGATTCTTAACGAGTTTATTGCAGCTACATTTAATCTTTTATTCATAAAACAATCAGATTAATGAATGGCTCGACACAACCCGTCCCAGGGCAGAGCCTGGACAAAGCTTTCTCCTGTGTAAATATAAATTCACATACACTTCGCATCAGCTGGGTATGGCAAGATATATGATGGCTGTCATAGCCTACCCTGGTTGCCCAGTAAAAATAAATAAATTAAGATTTAAATTAATATAATTAGTTGAAAATGAAATAAACCAAATACAAATAAATAGATTAAGATATAAATGAATATCAATAGTTGTAAATTAAATATTTTAAACTTTAGACTTTGGTATATTGGGCCTATTCACACAAGAAATGAAAGCTCTAGCATAAGTTCTGCTGGGAAGACTCAATTACTACGTCACTTATTGCCTTCATTATAACCCAATTATATTCTCATGCTCACCGTATAAAAGCCCGGTACTTACACATGTTTGAGTTCGCAGATACTGAAGCGACGATTACGCAGATCTTAAGCGACGATTACCCCCATCCTCCCCACCACCACCAGGATGGTCCTGTCCATACCTCCCGGGGGGTCGGCTGCGCCCCTGCCCTCATCTTCAGGCAGGAATTGCAGATCCGATACCCTCGGATTATGCCTACGGACGGGGCCTACGCCTACGCTCATTATTAGCTTGCTGAGCTATTATTAAATGCACTATTGTCGATATAATTCTCCCGAGTCTTTCCTGCAGAACTGTCATTCTGACTAACTGAAAACTGGAGAACAACAGTTCACACAGTTTCAATAGCCTAAATTGCGATGGGTTAATTAAACTGAATGAACTAAATAAGCAGATAAACTTCAACAGCTAAGTGCAGACCTGTAGGCCTATTGAAGTGTTCAGGAGATACGCAGCAGTTATAGCTACCTTTTGGTTTTGAGTTTTTCATTAATAGTGAGAATTAATTGATGTCAAACAAAACGGTACGTGTTATTTTCTCTAACAAGTAAACTTCCAAAGCACATCATGTGCGTTCTCTCCGCGCTGTCCTGTGTCCCGCAGATTTCACGCAGATTGTGAGAGTTGGTCATCCAAACAAAACAGGCCAAATATGTAGCTAATAACAGTTATTCAGGCCAAAATTATTGTGGTGGGGGCAATGAACACAATATTTTTCGTATGTGTGTCTGTGTGCACAAAAAAAAAAGTATTGTATTCATTGCCTCCATCTATGATTTTTATAATTGACCGTCGCTATTTGCCAGAAAATAAGTCGTACCTGAGAGTCATGTTGAGAGAGATGTGCGCGTCGCATCGTTGTTAAAACTGCATTTTATTATTAGCCTACATTCAGAATTAGTATAAAATACAGGTAAATAAAATACAACAACACTAGGTTATGTGCGTTCTAATTGCCCAACAGCTCAATTGCAACCATTGTACAAAAGACCAAGCAGAATATTGTTTAAAAATGTTTTGGACCCACTTTATATTAAGTGGCCTTAACTACTATGTACTATGTACTATGTACACTTTTTTTCGGATAGCTTCTGTCCATACTTCATTGCACTGCTATATTCCTCATCTTAGCCAAACATATTGTATACCTCTATCTGTAAAATTCTGTTTATAGTAATAGGCAAGGCAAGTTTATTTGTATAGCACATTTCATACACAGGGGCAATTCAAAGTGCTTTACACAGAAATGAAGTTAAAATATTCATAAGTGAATACAATAAAAATATACATAGTATAACAGTTATAGTGGGAATTAAAAGAAAATATAAAATAAAGATGAAATCCTGGAAATACAAGTCGGAAGAAAATGGAGAGTCAGGTTTACTTTAAAAATATTTGTCAGGTAACTGTGCGTTTAGACAGTACCCTTACAGACAAATCTTCTTGGCCTAACTTGAGGGCGTTCTCTAGATGTTGTAAACGGGTCTTCCTCGCACCGGAGCGAGTACTCAAAAAATATTTGTCAGGTAACTGTGCATTTAAACATTACCCTTACAGACAAATCTTCCCGGACAGGAACACCGGGGCTATCTCTACTTTGTTCGACCGTCAGAGCGGATCTACACAGTCCTTCCTCGTACTACCAAGGCTATACAGATCTATATCCGTCAGAGCGGATCTAAACGGATCATCCTCACACCGGAGGGATTTCGATTTAGCGCTCCCCCGTCTCTCAACCTCTTCCACCCAGTCAGCCTTAAACAAAATAAAAAATAAGTGAATAAAAAGTATAATTAAAACAGAAATAAAGTTAAAATATTCATAGAATAAAAAGTAAAATTAACACAGTAAAAGCATAGGATAAGGTGCAATCAGTCGGACATACAGTAGCAAAGCTCATTCATTAAATGCATAGCTAAACAGATGTGTTTTGAGTCTGGATTTGAAAGTGGCTACTGTTGGAGCACATCTGATCTTTTCAGGAAGCTGGTTCCAGCTGCGGCTGGCATAACAGCTAAAAGCAGACTCTCCTTGCTTTGAGTGAACCCTTGGTATTTCTAATTGACTTGATCCTGATGATCTGAGTGATCTGTTGGGTTTGTATTTAATCAGCATATCTGCAATGTATTGAGGCCCTAGGTCATTGAGTGACTTATATACAAGTAATAGTACTTTAAAATCGATCCTAAATGTAACTGGAAGCCAGTGTAAAGACCTGAGGACTGGTGTGATATGGTCATATTTTCTGGTTCTGCTCAGGATCCTGGCAGCAGCGTTCTGTATGAGCTGCAGCTGTCTAATGGTCTTTTTGGGAAGGCCGGTGAGAAGACCATTACAATAGTCCACCCTGCTGGTGATAAAAGCATGAACGAGTTTCTCTAAGTCTTGCCTGGAAACAAAGCATCTAATTCTTGCAATATTTTTGAGATGCTAGTAGGCTGATTTAGTTATTGCTTTGACATGACGACTGAAACTCAGGTCTGACTCCAAAATCACACCCAGATTCCTGACTTGATTTTTTGGTTTTAGACCTTTAGCCTCAAGATATGCGTTCACCTTGAGAATTTCATCTTTGTTTCCAAATGTAGTGATTTCAGTTTTGTCTTTGTTTAACTGAAGAAAGTTTTGGCACATCCAACTGTTAACTTCTTCAATGCATTTACATAGAGAGTCAATGGGGCTGTAGTCATTAGGCGATAGGGCTAAGTAGATCTGGGTGTCGTCAGCATAGCTGTGGTAAGCCATTTTGTTATTTTTCATTATTTGGCTCAGTGGGAGCATGTACAGGTTGAATAGTAGTGGTGCAAGAATTGACCCTTGTGGAACTCCGCATGTCATGGATGTCCACTCAGACTTATGGTCACCTATACTCACATAATAACCTCTCCCTTCTAAGTATGACCTGAACCATTTGAGGACCATTCCGGAAAGCCCAACCCAATTTTCTAGCCTGTCAAGAAGTATGTTGTGGTCAACAGTGTCGAATGCAGCACTGAGGTCGAGTAGTACCAGAATTGATGTTTTGCCTGTATCTGTATTGAGGCGAATATCGTTTATTATCTTTATGAGTGCTGTCTCTGTGCTGTGATGCGGTCGGAAACCAGATTGAAAATTGTCAAAGTATCCGTTTGAGTTCAAGAATTTGTTCAGCTGACTGAAAACAACTCTTTCAATGATCTTGCCTATGAAGGGGAGATTTGAGATTGGTCTGTAGTTGCTCAGTATGGAGTTATCCAGATTTCTCTTTTTCAGGAGAGGCTTAGTTACTGCGGTTTTAAGGGAGTTTGGAAAAGTCCCAGAAAGAAGTGAGGCGTTTACCACTTCTAGGAGATCTGCTTCTAGACAGTTAAACACACTTTTGAAAAAAGGAGTGCAGAGTGTATCAAGGGCGCAGGTTGATGTTTTTAGGTGCTGTACCGTTTCTTCTAAAGTTTTACCACCAATTGCTTCGAAATCAGTCATAGTTTGTGGTCTGATCTGACTCACCCCAGAGCAACTCAAGGATGTGCTGATCGCATTTCTGATATTATTGATTTTCTCGGAGAAGAAGAAAGCAAACTCACTACATTTGCTGTCTGAGAGCATTTCATTGGGAATGTGACTCGGGGGGTTTGTTAGTCTCTCTACAGTAGCAAAAAGAGTGCGCGTGTTGTTTATGTTTCTGTTTATAATATTTGAAAAGAAGGTCTGTCTAGCTTTGCCTAGTTCCATATTGAAAGCAGGAAGACTGTCTTTATAGATGTTGTAATGGACTACAAGTTTTGTCTTTCGCCACATGCGCTCATCTTTCCTGCATTGTCTTTTCATTAATTGCACTGCTGTTGAGTTTCTCCATGGTGCTTTTTGTTTGCCACTCTTTTTTCTGACTTTCACAGGAGCAATATCATCAATTACACTCTTAACTTTTGAGTTAACCCTCTGAGACCTAAGGGTATTTTTACAATAAATTTTCCGCCTGGTGTTATTTACTAAAAAAGCTTGTAAAACATCAACCCTGTTGTGCACAGACAATTGACACACCTCTTTTTTTTCAAGACAAGTTGCAC
Source organism: Romanogobio albipinnatus (assembly GCA_023566225.1). NCBI lineage: Eukaryota > Metazoa > Chordata > Actinopteri > Cypriniformes > Gobionidae > Romanogobio > Romanogobio albipinnatus. The sequence continues at coordinate 18,206,015 of CM042255.1, read as the reverse complement.
TGTCAGTATATTTGTGTTGCATTGATGTCACCTGAATGTAAAATAAGTTATGGGACCATAAAGACAAATGAAAACATAAAACGGAAATTGAATCCCTCAAATATTTATTGAAAACACACACAAATAAATAAAAGCTAAGCATATTTCCTCTGGAAAACTGTTTGTTCAAGTCTTTGGAGTCCTGGAACTCAGGAATAAACATGATAACTTATACAGAACCAAAACTATTTACATTTTTCCAAAAAAAGTCCAGGCGCTTTTGGCCTCTTTGGATTTTGGATATTTACTGGTGCCAAGCCTCAAAACAGTTCCTATCAGGAACTTCTCCTCAAACTTTCTCCTCAAACTTTTTCCTCAAACTTTGTCCACAAAACTACTCACAACTGCAGCACGTCTCTCTCTGTATCTCCTCAATACTAGCCGTGCGTCTGTATCTCTCCACAATAACAGAGCTGTGGTTCATGCGTAATGACGCACACCAACGTGGATGACGGATCAGCCTGTCATTGGTCAAACCCTCATCCAAAATGGCAGCTAGCATCGCGCTAGCGGCAAAAATGACGGAAAATGTATAAATTATGGACATCAAGTGGATATATCTTGGATGTAAGCGTTTTGATTTATTGCTGAACAACTCCAAAAAGATGCACATGTTCCAGGCTGGATAGAAAACCTTCTGTAAAGGCTACAAAGACACCAAAGACACCCCCGTGATGGCTAGCTCGTTAGCTTTCTGCTGGAAAAAACGGTAAGAAAATTGATAAAAGTTTCATGAAATAATATAGATATTTATCGGAGGTGCCGTGTGACGTCGTGGGCGATGCCGTCGGGCTCTGAGGGTTAAAAGAGTCAAGGAGAAAATCAACAGAGTCTGCAGATATGCTTGGTGTTAGAGATATAGCCTTCATAAACAGCACACTAGTGTTCTCATTTAAGCATCTCTTTTTGACAGAGACAGTGCTAGTTTCAATGGCAGGAGAGATTGATATATCAAAGAAAATACAGAAATGATCAGACAGTGCCACATCCTTAATAACTATCGATGAAATGTTTAGACCCTTACTGATAAGTAAATCTAGAGTGTGTCCACGATCATGTGTGGGTCCGTGTACATGTTGTGTCAAATCAAAAGTGTTAAGAACAGTCATGAGATCTTTTGTTGTACTGGATTCGGGATTGTCAATGTGAATGTTAAAATCCCCAGCAATAGCAAAACAGTCATACTCAGATGAGATTGCTGATAACAGCTCTGTAAAGTCATCAATAAAAGCTGGGCAATATTTTGGAGGCCTGTAAATAATGATAAGCAGGATGCGTGGAGCACCTTTTAGCACAATGCCCAGATATTCTAGAGACAAATAATCACCAAATGATACTTGTTTACATTGATAGCCATCTGTATATTATATTATACTCATAATACATATTCACCTGTAAATTCTGTTTATAGTAATAGCCATCTGTATATTTATTCATTGTACATATTCACCTATAAATTCTGTTTATAGTAATAACCATCTCTCTCTCTCTCTCTCTCTCTCTCTCTCTCTCTCTCTCTCTCTCTCTCTCTCTCTCTCTCTCTCTCTCTCTCTCTCTATATATATATATATATATATATATATATATATATATATATATATATATATATATATATATATAGATATATATATATATATATACAGTACGCGGTCCTACCATTCGGGCTATCTCTGTCCCCTCGCGTCTTTACGAAGATTGCCGAGGCAGCCCTTGCGCCCCTTCGGCAGCACGGGGTTCGCATCCTGAATTACCTCGACGACTGGCTCATACTGGGCCACTCTCGAGAGCAGGTTTGCGGACACAGAGATCTGGTGCTCCATCACCTAGCCCGTCTGGGCCTTCGGGTCAACTGGGAGAAGAGCAAACTTTGCCCCGCGCAGAGGATCTCTTTTCTCGGTATGGATATCGACTCGGTCACCATGTGCGCGCAGTTTTCGAGCGAGCGCCCGCAGTCTCTGCTGACTTCCTTTCGTCAACTCGAGGGCAAGAATGCGGTTCCACTGAAACTATTTCAGAGGCTCCTGGGGCATATGGCATCTGCAGCCGCGGTAACGCAGCTCGGATTGCTACATATGAGACCGCTTCAGCACTGGCTACGCGATCGAGTCCCGAGATGGGCATGGCGGTCTGGCACGTTCCGGGTACAAGTGACTCGGGCCTGCTTACAGACTCTCACCCCGTGGTCGAACCTCGAGTTTCTACGGACCGGAGTCTCCTTAGACCGAGTTTCCCAGCATACTGTTGTATCAACAGATGCGTCATCCACGGGCTGGGGTGCCATGTGCAATGGACAAGCAGCCGCGGGCTCCTGGACAGGACCCCAGCGCCTTCTGCATGTCAATTGCCTCGAGTTACTGGCAGTATGGTTCGCCCTGCACCGCTTCCGAGCGTTGCTGAGGGGTCAACATGTACAAGTCAGGACAGACAACACGGCCGTAGTAGCATACATCAACCACCAGGGCGGTCTACGCTCCTGCCGTATGTCTAAACTCGCCCGCCATCTCATTCTATGGAGTCAGAAGCAGGAGACCTGAACCGTGCAGCCGACGAGCTCTCACGGATTCAGCCTCTCCCCGGAGAGTGGAGACTCCATCCCCAGACAATACAGCTGATATGGGAACGGTTCAGCGATGCACAGGTAGACCTGTTTGCCTCCCAGGACTCTTCCCATTGCTTATTTTCCCTGTATTATTCTCTGACCGAGGGCACCCTCGGCACGGATGCACTGGCGCACAGCTGGCCGTCGGGGCTACGCAAGTATGCATTTCCCCCAGTGAGCCTTCTTGCACGGGTACTGTGCAAGATCAGGGAGGACAAGGAGCAGGTCATGTTGGTCACCCCGTATTGGCACGGCCAGACCTGGTTCTCAGAACTACTACTCCTTGCGACAGCCCCTCCCTGGCCTATCCCTCTGAGACCGGACCTTCTCTCTCAGAGACGGGGCACCCTTTGGCACCCGGACGCGGCAGGTTTGAGTAGCCTTTCACCTGCGGTGGTCGCTACCATCACTTCCGCTAGAGCAGAGTCTACATGACACCTCTATGCGTTGAAGTGGAACCTCTTCGTCACATGGTGCTCTTCCCGCCAAGAAGACCCCTGGAAATGCCCGATCGGGTCCGTGCTATCGTTTCTCCAGGAGGGGGTGGAAAGAAGGCTGTCTCCTTCCATCCTTAAAGTGTATGTGGCCGCAATATCTGCCTACCACGATTTCCTGGGAGACAAAAAGGTAAGTCAGCACGACCTGATCATCAGGTTCCTGAGGGGGGCGAGGAGACTGAATCCTCCTTGCTCTCCTCTCGTTCCCTCTTGGGACCTCTCAGTAGTCTTAAGTGCTCTGCAGAGGCCTCCCTTTGAGCCTTTGCGGTCGGTTGAGTTTAAATTCTTGTCTATGAAGACGGCTCTGCTGACCGCATTGGCCTCTCTTAAGAGGGTTGGGGACCTGCAGGCATTTTCGGTTGACGAAGCGTGCCTGGAGTTCGGGCCGGCTAACTCTCACGTGATCCTGAGACCCCGGCCCGGATATGTGCCCAAGGTTCCCACCACTCCGTTCTGAGACCAGGTGGTGAACCTGCAATCGCTGCCTTTGGAGGAGGCAGACCCAGCCTTGGCATTGCTCTGTCCAGTACGCGCTCTCCGCACTTATGTAGACAGTACGCAATGTTTCAGGACCTCAGACTAGCTCTTTGTCTGTTATGGTGGAGAGCGGAAGGGAAGAGCTCTCTCAAAGCAGAGGTTGTCTCACTGGATAGTGGACACCATTGTTTTGGCTTACCAGCAGCAAGGTCGACCATGTCCCCTTGGGGTCAGGGCACACTCCACCAGGAGTGTGGCCTCCTCTTGGGCTTTAGCGCATGGCGCCTCGCTAACAGACATCTGCAGAGCTGCAGGCTGGGCGACACCTAACACATTCACCAGATTCTACAATCTCCGAGTGGAGCCAGTGTCCGACTATGTACTCGCCCCTACGGGTGGCCGGTAATGGGCCAGGCTCAGGTGTCTTCTCTTGCTCACCATTCCACTCCACGGACTGGATACGTGCAATATTTTCCTCAGGTGAGCTCCCCGAGAGCCCTGAGCTCCTCCAGCACTGCTGACGCCGACATTAGTTCAGTCTGCCCTTTCGAGCCCAGACCCTCATGTCCGGCCAGGTGCTCCGTGTGCATGGTTCCCCTCCGGCGACCCCCACACGAGTATTTCCACCGTAAGCCTCCTCAGCGAGCAGGTGTCTTTCCCTTGGAAAGTCCCTGCCACCCCTATGGTTAAAAATCCACCTTCGGCTGGTACCCTAGAGATCTTCCATATGCAGCCCTTAGCGGGTCATATGTGTATTCTCTAAGTCCTCCCCACGGGTAGGCATCTTGGCATTCCCTCACTGGGATATGCTTCCCAGTGTACCTTGGTAATCCTGTGATAAGTGGGAGTCCTTCGTCCGTACTAGTCTTACGACAGGGTACTCACACTTACGCAGGGCACTGGATGACAGCTGAGTGGCGTTGTTGTATTGGAACCCCCATTCGTTAGTCACTAACGTACGTCGTAGTGACTGAACGAAAGGGAACGTCTCGGTTACGTATGTAACCCTCGTTCCCTGAGGAGGGAACGGAGACGTACGTTTCCTCTGCCACGTCAGCTGTGCTGCCTGGAACGCGGAGTTCAGTCTTGGCTCCTGCAGCAGTAACATAATGCGATGTTGCCAGCGTACTTCCTTATATACCCACGAGGTGGGGCGGAGTTACGCATGCAAATTCCGCATGCCCATGGCATTGGCACTGCCATTGGGCGCTGTTGAATTCTCGAAGGTAATTGGCTTCTAAGCGAAACCCCCATTCGTTAGTCACTAACGTACGTCTCCGTTCCCTCCTCAGGGAACGAGGGTTACATATGTAACCAAGACGTTTTTATATATAAACAATAATTATACACAGTTCACACACATATATTATGTAAACACAAACTTTTATTTTGGATGTGATTAATCTTTTGACAGCCCTAATATATATATATATATATATATATATATATATATATATATATATATATATATATATATATATATATATATATATATATATATATATATATATATATATTCAGTACATATCCATGTCCTGCACTTATTCATCCACTGTATATCATGCACTTATGCAACCGTTGTATATCCTGCACTTTGCTGCACGCTGCTATTGCACTTCTGGTTAGACCTAAACTGCATTTCGTTGCCTTGTACCTGTACTTGTGTAATGACAATAAAGTTGAATCTAATCTAATCTAATCTAATCTAATCTAATCTAATCTAATCTAATCTAATCTAATCTAATCTAGTTAACATTAACTATTAATAAACTGCACTTCTTCTACAGCATTTATTAATCTTTCTAAATGTTAATTTCACCATTTACTAGTAGCCTACATTATTTCAATAAAAAGTTGTATTTGTTGTAAGAACACTCCACTCCAAAATTTTACAACTCCCCCAGAGTTAAACAGTTGAGTTTTACCGTTTTCGAAACCATTCAGCCGATCTAATGTGTTTTCTTCTTTAATTTCAGGGCTCCAACTAGGATTCTAGGTCTCCAAGGTCAGGGCATGCAAGAGGCCATAGACCTTTGTCAAGTGGCAGGGGAAGTTTATTTTCCTTTCTGTTTTAAATGTTCATGCAAATGTTAAATATTTTATTTTTTAATGTTCAATGTTTTATTTTATTTAAATATTGCCATAGTGTTATTTATTGCTCTTTAGAATGTGGTAATAATCAGTTATTTGCACAGCTTCAATGTAGTAAAAATTTTTTGACCGTATTTTATCAATTTGCATTATTGTTTCGTCATGCGGAACTAGTGAATGAACTAGTAACAGTTTGCTCTGTAACTTTACAAAACTTGTCATGAAAAAGCCTCGTTTTGTTAAATTTTCTTCAGTCGTAAATTAAATTTAGCAACAGTAGAATAAGCGGATAATAGACTTCACGCCATTAGAAATTACAAACATAGAATGTGCGTAAACTTTGGATGGTATAATGGCATGTTAATTGTCCAATGTACATTATCCCTTCACGTTGTACCTGTTTTGTCATTCCTGTTCACCAAATGTTTTAAAATAAATAACTGTTAACAATTTTCTTATTGTCTGCAGTTGATTACAATGTTTTAGAATATGGGTGAATGTTTTAATGATGGCTAATATTAAATCACAGTGATACTGTATTGCATACAATACATAAAAAACTGTGCTTAACTGTTTTTTGTATGTAAATGCAATTGAAATCACAGTATTTGTTTTTTTTTTCTTTCACAGTAAAACAATCAATACTCTAAATACAACTAAAATCACAGTGTTTAATTGTTTTTGATTTTAAATTTTAAAGTGAGTACACAAAATACTGTAAATGGAAGTACAGTACCCTTACTGTAAAACGTATTCACAGTAACTTACTGGCAACAATTACTGCCTACCTGAGCATTGTTTCTGACCATGTCCATCCCTTTATGACCACCATGTACCTATCCTCTGATGGCTACTTCCAGCAGGATAATGCACCATGTCACAAAGCTCGAATCATTTCAAATTGGTTTCTTGAACATGACAATGAGTTCACTGTACTAAAATGGCCCCCACATTCACCAGATCTCAACCCAATAGAGCATCTTTGGGATGTGGTGGAACGGGAGCTTCGTGCCCTGGATGTGCATCCTACAAATCTCCATCAACTGCAAGATGCTATCCTATCAATATGGGCCAACATTTCTAAAGAATGCTTTCAGCACCTTTTTGAATCAATGCCACGTAGAATTAAGGCAGTTCTGAAGGCAAAAGGGGGTCAAACACAGTATTAGTATGGTGTTCCTAATAATCCTTTAGGTGAGTGTATATGTTCATGCAAAACAGGATAGTTAAATAAAGTGCTACCCATGTGTGATTCATGTGAGGTGATATTTTAAGTACAATCATAGAAAAATTATGAATATTATTTGTGAATTTGTTACTTAAAGATCCTGAATGACCTGAGAATCTATGTGTGATTAGTGATTTAACAAAGTTTCTAGTGAGACTTTTCTTTTAGACATACGTTTGAACAAGTTTAGGCCTACACACAGTTTGGTAAATACATGTCACAATTACATATACACATTTTATTGATCTCTTAGGGAAATCTGCATGTTTAGCATTTGTAAAAACTAAAGACTGACAAAGATGGCCAGAATAGATATAATCTTCTTGTTTTTGCAAATAAAATATTCTGAGACATCATTTGAAATTAAAAATACTATTTATCTGTGAATGTGTAAAACAACTTTTTACATTTTCAGAATATTAGAGACAGAGTGAACATAGATGGAAAAACATATTTTAAAGTTGACAAGTTAAATTAACCAGATGTCCTAGATTAATTATTATTCATTTAAATGTACTTTTTTAAATGTTATGTTAAGCAGTTAGAATATATATATATATATATATATATATATATATATATATATATATATATATATATATATATATATATATATATATATATATATATATATATATATATATATATATATATATATATATATATATATATATAATTTATCACTAGATCAAAATAGACCACAGCAAGTTACTTATGAAAGTAATTTTTCCCATAAGAAAAATAATCACTTTACATTAACTTGGTTTCTACAGCAAAGTTTAACAGTCTTTTGTCTTATCTCTTTGGTTTGTAAACCATATACTAAAGGATTTAGTCCTGGTGGAACAATATGGAAAATTATACTAGCTAGTTTCCTGCTATCAGAGTATGCAGAAAAACGATGGAGAAAAACCATGTTGGCACAAGAAACAAACATGATTATATATGCAGCTATGTGTGTGCCACATGTTTTTAAGGCTTTACTGTTGAGTGATTTGTTTTTCTTATTTCTGCTTACTGCCACAATCTTTCCATATGTTAGTAATACAGACCCAAGTGAGAAAGTAAATATAACCACAGTAGAAAATACTCCATACAAATTATTAATAACAACACTGTCTTCACAGGACAGTTTAAACAATGAGGCATTGTCACAGAAAGGGTTTTCAATTTTAGATCTGCATCGAGACAGGCGTACAGTGAGACCTATCAGAATTGACACTGCAAGTACTGACAGCCCCCAGGCTGATGCTGATAGTTTAACTACCATTTTATTGGTCATTATCGCTGTGTATCGTAATGGATTACATATAGCCACATATCTGTCATAGGCCATGATCATTAGAGCAGTGTGGCTTACAGTTCCAAATATGTGTACAATATATGCTTGAAAAACACACTCCACATATGTCATGTAGCGCTCTGAGGGTTCCCTTAAAATGTCCTGCAGTAAGCGTGGCAAAATGACAGAGGTCCCAATTATATCATTGACTGGCAAGTTACAGAACAGAAAATGCATTGGGTGACGCAGATTCTTTTCAGTTGAGATCAGGATTATAAGTCCAATGTTACATCCCATTATAAAGACGTAAACCAAGAGAAGCAGAATGAAAACAGGATAGGAAGACTGAGGTGTAACTTTCAATCCCTCCACGAGGAGAATGCTGTTTGTGACTGTCAGGTTGTCCATTTGCTTCTCTACTCAAAACCTGCAAAAAAGAGTAATAAGTAACAGACAGTATCAGACATGTCCCTGTTTCCTCACTGTTATGATGCATATTTTATAGATAATAAACATTGTTTGCTTTTTACAGTCTGCACTAATTGTCATGTTTTTGAAACCACGCAATCATTCAGAACTGTATTTAACACCACAAGTAATTTGAAAAATCAAAGATCTTGGTATGTGTAACTTTAAAGTTACAGTATGTAATACTTGTAATACAAAAATACTTGCACTAGATGTGTCCCACTGTTTAACACAATTGAATTATTGCTTCACAGATGACAAGTTGTCAAGCTGACTGATGTCAAGTAGTAGGCTAGTCATATTCAGTATCAAATATATATATTTATATATATACCTTTATTTTTTATTTTTAAGAAACCTTGGTCTGCCCTTGCCTTTTAATACTGTATGTGGCTTGAACATGTTTATTTGATGCTGTCATTACCCAAGAGGGAAAAACTAGCATGCTTACAGCCACTGATAATCGTGATGGTTATCTTTGCTTAACTCGCCTGTAGGGATGTTACGGTTGTTGGTAGGCCTATGCCTCAGGGAAAGAGTACCTAATCCTACTCTGCCTTCCTGCTTCCTGAATAACAATTTTAATACTTTATGATATTATATATTATTATAATCTACAGAATGCCAAACAGATTTTTGCTATTACCCTAGGCTTCTCACACACTGTAAAAAAAAAAAATCCTAATTTTACGAAAAATAACTCTAAATTGTTTACAGTTTTTTCCTGTAATTTTGAATTATGTTTAAAACTATGTAAAATTACAAACAATATCTGTAAATAAACTTGACTGTTATTTTAAGGATTATATCATTAATGACAAATTACAGTAATTCTCATTTTTATACAGGAAAATTACTGTATTATTTATACAGTATTTTTCTGTTATCATAAATTACATACAAATTCATGTAAAATTTAAAAAAATATATCTGTAAATTAACAACTTGACCATTATTTTATCATTAATGACAAATCACAGTCATTCTCATTTTTTATACAGGGAAATTACTGTATTATTTATAAAGTATTTTTCTGTTTTCTTAAATTACATACAAATGTATGTAAAATTACAGAACTAATCTGTAATAAAATATTTAGCTTATTATATTAAAGGTTTATGTCCATACTAACAATTTAACATTATTCTTTGTAATTTTAAAGTAAATCTTATTAATTTCACTGTAAAAAAAAACGTAAAAAAATGGTAAATGACTGGCAGCTACGGCTGCCAAACAAAAAATGTAAAATTAAAGTAAAATATCTTAATTCAAATAAAGTGCAAAAACTTTACGTAAATTTACATTAAATGTTTGAGAGAAAACTGTTATTTTACAGATTTTTCCTTATTTTACTTTAATTTTATGTTTTTGTTGCCGTTGTTGCCATTGCTGCCAGTCATTTGACTTTTTTAATAAATTTTTTTTTTACAGTAGGGTATTTTTACATTCAAACTGTCCTTCTGGATATAAATATAACAAACTATATAGGAAACTAAATATCAAACAATAATCTGTTTTTTAAGAGTACAAATCTGCACTGCTCTCCAGGTTGAAACTTTCAAGCCTCTGCCCACACCACAAAACACCAATTCATTAAATATAACAGCAAATAAATATAAATATACACATCTGCTAACTGTAGTTTAAAACAAGTTATTTCTATAGTTGCAAGGTTATTTGCTGTCTTTCCGTGTTCACTTGAGCGTAATTGGTCAATCTGAACGTCATCTAGAAATCATTTTACATCTGTTAAAATCTTATTTTGGACGAATTTTGATTGTAGGATGTCGACTGAGAACAGAAAACATGAATATGAACAGACATTTAAGTTACCAATGGCGGACAACAGACGGCAGAAGGTAAATAAATAACTTTATATTTGTTCTACTGTCACATCAATATATAGTGCATTGAAGTGATATGCTAATCGCGAATAACTTACATATTCTGTTTCTGTGTTTTGTTATGTTGTAATACTGTTAAACTAGGGCTGGGCGCTATGATGAAGATAGTGACTATCCTTAGAGATTTTGCAATTATGTTACCTTTTTATATCGCGGAATGGAAATATATCTGCGTAGCACTGTACTAACGTTACTTAAAGTTATTGACATTTTGATAAAGAAACATGCATGAATGAAGAATAAAGAGTAACGTTAAGTCGCCTCTCTCAGAGAGCATGCGATCCCGAAATCAATTATCCTTTCGGTAAAATGCACACAGTTATCTCAAAATCCCTGTCATGTGAGGTATTCAGATTTAAACTTTCAGTTATGTTTGAAGTAACGTTAGAGTTAAACAGTTCAAGTTAACGTGGGGAAACCCGGATGCGTGTCATTGTGCATCCGTTCTTAAAGGGGCGGCAGCTTAATAAACTGCCTCATAATTTGAATCAAACAACAAAAGACTAGAGAAGACCTTCTGCGTTTTTAAGAATCAAGTGATATTAATGCATAGAATATCATACAGTGAAGACTAAGCAGTATTATTCTGTAGTATTTCTTAATAAAATATCTATAAAATAACTATATTGTGATATCGTTATTGTGAAATAAAATTTCTCATGTATGTAGAATAATATGGTCATAATGCCCATCCCTACTGTCAGCTAGTTTTAAGATCAAGCTTGTCATAAAAAGTAAAGGAGCTTTGGAATGAGTAATCTGAGAACACTGTCATGTACACTCAATCTGCAGAGAGGACAGGAAACCACCATCCTTGAACTCTGAAGAATTATGGGCAAACCAGGATTTTGGATCTACTGTGAAATTTTTATATGTATTTGTATGTCAGTAAGTTGATAATTAATATTAATGTTTTATCAAACAAATTAATATTAATTTGTGTGTGTGTATGTTTCTTCCCCCCTCATGATCCAGATGTTTTGGGAATGAAAATCTGCCACATGATCTTCAGAGGAAGTGAGTATTCATGTCATATCCAACATTAATACTGTTATTTGTGTGGAATGTGTGTGGAAATGTGAACACAGGCAACTCAGCACCAAGGCACAACTCTGGTTCAAACGTACCTTCTTGAGTTTAAAAGCATAGCTCACTCAAAATGAAATCTCCCTCATTGTTTTCTCACCCTCATGTCTTATCAAACTTGTATGACTTTCTTCTGTGAAACAAAATATTTTGAATAATGTTGGTAACCAAGCTACATTGGACCACATGTTATGGACAATAATTACCAATAATCATTTCAAAGCTGAGCGGACTCTGTGTTCATATAGCCAGAATATCTCAATGTCAAATGTTATTTAAAGGAAAGGTACAAAAACAAAATCCTCCCTTTTTAAGGACTTTTCAGTGAATCAATGTCTTTTTCTTTCTTTCTTTTACAGATCCAGCTGATTATTGGAGATGTGGAAAATGATTGTTTATTATCTGCTGTGTCTGTCCCTTCTGGAGCAGAATCATGGACCTGTATATGTTTTGATTTATATTTCTTATTAGACTATATAGCTTGGATTCTGAATTAAAAGGTAAATGTTTGTCCACATATATTATCAGAGCTATATGGAGCCCTCGGGGGTCAGTTGAATATAGAGGAAAACAATATAAAACGTATTTGGAAAATACAAAGTAAATACAAAACAGTAAATGGCACAATTTATTATTTTGTTATAAGGTGAAATCATGACCTCATCATGATATTAGTAACCCTAACTTACAAGATAAATGCAATTTTTAGTTTTTCAATTCCTCCTGGGGGCTCTGAAGAATTTGTTTACATAAATTTACATCTGAATAATACAAGTTTTAGAATCAATAGTGAATCCGTGACAATCTTGTAAATGTAAATGTATCAGTTTTGTATTTTTTTCAGTTTGAAATTTTATTCAACTTTAAAATTTTGATGAAACTATTCCACTGTTATCTGTATTTGAAATGTATTATGTATTGTATTGTTTTACAGACTGTATTTTGTCTTCCAAAATAACACTGTAAATTTAACACTTTATTGAATGTTTTTTTTATTGTAATAATCTGTAAAATAACAGTGTTTTTCTGCAGAATTTTTAGTACTGTCACTTTATTGAAGGTGTTTGATCATAATGATCTAGGAAAAATCAGTAAAATAACAGTTTTACACTGTTAAAAAAATGGTAAATGACTGGCAGCAAAGGCTGCCAAACAAAAACCATAAAATTAAAGTAAAATATCTTAATTTAAACAAGGAAAAAATCTGTAAAATAACAGTGTTTTTCACTAAAACTTTTAATGTAAATTTCTGTAAAATTATTGTTTTTGCACTTTATTTGAATTAAGATATTTTACTTTAATTTTATGGTTTTTGTTTGGCAGCCGTAGCTGCCAGTCATTTACCTTCTTTTTACGATTTTTTTTTATTTTTTTACAGTGCATGTTATCCCTTTAGTAGGCAGTGTAAAGTGTATATCAGTACTCCGTAAATAGTATGTTCAGTTCCATCCTTATGTACATATGTCAAGCCATCTTAAATGTTCTTGTTTTCACATGCAAGCTGCTCCTGACCCAGTGTTTGCAGAGTCTCAAAGCAGCTCAGTTCACAGTAAATGCAGTGAACTTTATGCATGTACTGTGAGTTTAATATGCATTTGGGAAAACAACATGCAACAGTTTTGCATTTTCACTTTAGCATAGTTTTCAATATTTTTGTGAACAGATTATTATAACCCCTTATTATTTGGCGTTTTCACACATTTCACACAGATTTGTAATAAGAATAATTTGTAAATCTGTTGTCAGATGCTTAAAACCCTTCCTGTAGTTTTCCATCAAAATAAAATCTTGAAGGTTTATAAAGTCAAAAGTATTGTAATTTTACTAATGTAAATGTATTATATATTTTATTTGTATTACAATAGTAACCCATTTCTGTCTTATAATTATAATTATTATTATGATTTCTAATAATATTACTGTTTTTGTTATTTCCAATCCTATTATTATGTAATCCCATTCAGAGCAGTCTGGCCTGAGGAAACTGCTCGGGTTACGTCTGTAACCCTTGTTCCCTGAGAAGGGAACGAGCACTGCGTCGGAACGACACTTCGGGGATACTCCCTAAGCACTAGCGAATCTGAAGTCCGTATAGCCACTAAACCAATCTGATTGGCGTGCGTGATGACGTCATCGTGACGGCGTACCCGGAAGTATAAAGCGGGAGCCGGCGCACTGAAACGGCAGCTATTGCTCTGAAGCATGCACTCCAGGCGTGCCGAGGTGGGGTGACGAGACGCAGTGCTCGTTCCCTTCTCAGGGAACAAGGGTTACAGACGTAACCCGAGCAGTTCCCTTTCGAGGGAACTCCCACTGCGTCGGAACGACACTTCGGGGAACGAGTACCCACTAGCCCACACCGAGGGTAGCGCCTGCCCTAGTGTGAAACCGGAGACCGGGCACAACTAGGACTTGAGTACCCTAGCGCCAGCACCGTAGGGAGAAACTTCTCCACTCCTTTTCCTTCCGTGCCCCAGCCGATGAAGGGAGGCGTCTGTTGAAACGGTTTCCCGGCAACAAGACGCTCCCAACACTGGCCCTTGGGACCTTACCGAGGGTAGTGCCTGCCCTAGTGTGAAGCCGGAGACCGGGCACAACTAGAACTAGGGAAACCCAAGCGCCTTCGGCGCCCCAGCCAATGAGGGAGACGTCTGTTGAAGCGGTTTCCCGGCAACAGGACGCTCCAACACTGACCCTTGGGACCTACCGAGGGTCGTGCCTGCCCTAGTGTGAAGCCGGAGACCGGGCACAACTAGGACTAGGGAAACCCAAGCGCCTTCGGCGCCCCAGCCAATGAGGGAGACGTCTGTTGAAACGGTTTCCCGGCAACACTCCTGGGACAGAAACCAAGGTTTCTTCCATATAACTAGGGAACGAAGGCATATGCGCGTTACCCTGATCATACGAAAAAAGATTCCCTCTGGGGGAACCCCTCGGTTTCCAACCAGCACTGTCAAGGTCTCACGTGCAGCAGGTCAAAAGGTCTCCCTTGGACGCTGCTGTACTAAGCCCCAGCACTCAAAAGTGCTTCACAGTGAGGTCTCTTACTCCGCCGTCACGTGAGGCGGGGGATGTAATGCCTGAAGAACCAAGGAACTGACCAATCCTAAGTTCCCTGGTTCATCCGACTCCAGTGGTCCGAAGGGGGCCTCAACCAGCCTTCGAAACTACTGCCAGATCCCAGGTTGGGAATTCTGGAACGAGCCACAGGCCGCATCTTCCCAGCCCCACAGGGTAACTGTACAACAGATGGTGTCTACCCGAGCCCATCACCCAAAAGGAGTGTGGAAAGCCTTATGGCAGCCACGAACACCCTGAGTGTGGACGGGGTTGGACCCGCAGAGAAGCGATCTCGGAGGAACTCCAGCACTGAAGCCACCGGCCAGTTAACTGGGACCACCCCACGCTCCCTGCACCAAGTGGCTCACCACTTGGGGCTGTACAGTCTCCTGAAAGATGGAGCCCTAGAACTGAGTAAAGTCTCTATCACCTCTGCCGACAGGCCAATATCTAGGTACCTGACCCCCTCAAGGGCCAGACCCAAAGGTTCCTAAACCTCCGGCCGGGGGTGAAATATAGTGCCCCCTGCCTGAGATAGGAGATCCCTCCTCAGAGGAATCTGCCATGGAGGACCTGCCAGCAAAGCTGTGATATCCGAGACCCAAACTCGCGTCGGCCAACGGGGTGCTACTAAAAGTAGGCTGACCCCCTGTTGGCGGACTCTGTCCAGGACTCCCGGGAGCAGAGCAATCGGGGGAAAAGCGTACAGACGCAGCCTCGGCCACGTCTGAACCATGGCATCCAACCCCAGCGGGGCTGGATGCGTGATGGAACACCACAGTGAACAGTGGGACGTCCCTCGAGACGCCACCACCCCTGGGTGGAGTCGCTACTCCCCGGGCCTCAGCCCCTGCCTCGACAGGATGTCTGCTCTTCTACAGTACGCAGGACCCATGTAGAAATATTCGGAAGGCATTCCATGCGCCGAGATAATCTACTGAGGGAACCAGCCTCTCAAGGCTGGCCTCGGGTGTTACACGAGCCTCCTCCCCAACCCCCTGAAGCGGATGACCGGCAGGAGTGGTTGGGAACGATTCTCTATGTGCGGACGCGTTAGCCGCCCAGCCGCAAGTCCCTCCGGAGGCGGCTGGAGCAGCATGCGTTCGCGGGAAATCGATGGGGCCCGAAGCGTCATAGACGGCGGGATTACCTCGATTTCCCCGGAGCGCCGCAGAGGAAGCAACCTCGGTTGCCACTCTACGGGGGGAACCGCTCTCGGAAGTCCAGCCAAAGCTAGGACTTTCCCCCAAAGCGGCCGTCCATGACCGCGCCCCAGCCAGTGAGGAAGGCGTCTGTTGAAGCGGATTTCCGGCAACAGGACGCTCCAACACTGGCCCCTGCGACAGAAACCAAGGTTTCTTCCATATAACTAGGGAACGAAGGCATCTGCGCATTACCCTGATCATGCGGAAAGGATTCCCTCTGGGGGAAACCCCTTGGTTTCCAGCCACCACTGTAGATGTCTCATGTACAGCAGGCCAAAGGGTATCCCGTTGGACGCTGCTGCCCTGAGCCCCAGCACTTCCTGAAAGTGCTCTACAGTGATGCTGTGGCCTAGCCTAATTTCTGAGACCATCGCCAGTATGGTCTCGACTCGCGCGGGAGACAATTGTGCCCGCACCGTCGTCGAGTCCCATACGATCCCTAGAACCGTAGTCCTCCGGGACGGCGTCAACACACCTGTTGTGTTGAGTCTCAGCCCCAAGCACTTCATATGGGCCAGAGCGACACCTCAATGCCGAACTTCCATCCCGTACGACTGGGCCAATATGAGCCAGTCGTCGAGATAATTCAGCACACGGATGCCCTGGAGTCTTAATAGAGCCAGAGCTGCATCCATGCACCTTGTGAATGTGCGTGGGTGAAGAGCTAGACCGAAGGGAAGCACTCGATATTGGTACGCCTCGCCCCCGAAAGCAAACCTCAAGAACCTCCTGTGACATGGAAGGATGAAGATATGGAAGTATGCGTCCCTCAGATATATCGTGACGAACCAGTCCTCGAACTGGATCTAACTCACGATGATGGAGACCATGAGCATTTTGAAACCGAGCCTCCTCAGAGACCGATTCAAATACCTCAGGTCTACCGGACGCCACTCTCCTTCCCTTCCGAGAACTATAAAGTACCGGCTGTAGAACCCGGACTCCCTCTCTGGCGGAGGAACGCACCCTAAGGCTTCCTTCGCCAGCAAGGATTTTACCAGTTCCCTTACCCGACCCTGCTCTTTGTCTACAGTACGCAGGACCCATGTAGAAATATTCGGAAGGCATTTACATGCGCCGAGATACTCTACTCAGGGAACCAGCCTCTCGAGGCTGGCTTCGGGTGTTACACGAGCGTCGTCCCCAACCCCCTGAAGCGGATGACCGGCAGGAAGTGGTTGGGAACGATTCTCTATGTGCGGACGCGTTAGCTGCCCAGCCGCAAGTCCTTCCGGAGGCGGCTGGAGCAGCATGCGTTCGCGGGAAATCGATGGGGCCCGAAGCGTCATAGACGGCGGGATTACCTCGATTTCCCCGGAGCGCCGCAGAGGAAGCAACCTCGGTTGCTCCCCCGCGGGGGGGGGGGGGGGGGGGGACCGCTCTTGGAAGTCCAGCCGAAGCTAGGACTTCTTCCCAGCAGCCTCCCTCCCTGGAGTACGTTCCTCAGATCGCCTCCAGGAGTGAAAGACCGCTGCTGGGACTGCTGGTGAGAACGCCGCCTCTGTTGCCAGGCTCCTGGAGGAGGGGCTCTAGAGGCGACGCTCTCCTTCTGCACCTGCCGGTGCAAGGAGCTGGTAGATGGCTGAGGCTGCCCCCTAGGGGCCGCTTTCCCAGGCTCTGAGTGGCGAGGGAGGCACTGACGGAAGGCCGCTGACTGCATCTTTGCCTCCTGGTACCCGGCGACAACGGTCTCAACCGCGTCACCAAAAATAGACCAGAAGGCGAAATCGGGGAGACTAGGAGGAAGGACTTATCCTTCTCCCTCATCCCCGATAGATTCAGCCAGAGATGCCTCTCCACCATCACCACGGAGGCCATGGCCCGGCCGATAGCACGGGCCATCTCCCTGGTGATGCGGAGAGACAAATCTGCAGCCCTCCGGACCTCCAGCACATCCTCCGAAGAGGGACCGTCGCCCTCATCGAGCTCTTTAGGGCTTCCTCCACGACCTACACACCTCGATGTGTAGGTCCAGGAAGAAAGGTAAACCTCGGCGAGGTGTTTGGACCCGGCGAGAAAGAAACCGGTCGTCCAGCCTACTAGGTGGCTGAATTTCCGGCACTTCCTGTGGCCAATTGGTCTTCAATTTGGCCACCACACGAGTCAAAAACCTCAATTAGCTCCTCTTGGGCGAGTGGATGAAGCGATGAAACACTTCCTGCTTCTCCACCTGCCCTGATGCACCACTCATCCGGCTCCTCGGAACCGGAGAGAATAAGCATCAGATCCTCAACCCCGGGGGAAGAAGCCGCAGCGCGGGCTTCCACACGGGGAGGAAGATCTTTAGAACTGTCAGACAAGGATTGGGAAAGTGCCGCAGCAGTCCCAGATCCCGCTGATAAGTCCTTATGTGAAACCCATGGTCTGTGACACCGAGACGCCTCAGCGATCGCGGGTCCAGAACCCTGGGGCTCACAAAGCTGGCCGGTCTCATCGAACACGGCCAGCCGAGAGTGGAGCAGTCTGAGTGTGAGCAGCTTTCACTGACAGGCAGTTCCCTCGAGAACTGCCCGAGCATGCTCAACACCCAGACACTGCACACAAAGCAGGTGTGCATCTGAGCCCGAATAAAGCAGGGACACAGATGCACACACTGCTTAAACTCTCTCACATTCTTTTCCATTCTTTCTTTTCATTCACACACTTCTGCAACTGTGACAAACAACAGTAAATAGACAGACAATTTCAACAGAGAGCGCTATGCTGAAGAGCAATAACTGCCGTTTCAGTGCGCCGGCTCCCGCTTTATACTTCCGTGTACGCCGTCACGATGACGTCATCACGCACGCCAATCAGATTGGTTTAGTGGCTATACGGACTTCAGATTCGCTAGTGCTTAGGGAGTATCCCCGAAGTGTCGTTCCGACGCAGTGGGAGTTCCCTCGAAAGGGAACTGAGACAGCAGAGTTTTGCTAAACTCAAAGAGGGACTATTCCTTTAGCATTTTTGTGAGGTGCAATAATGATAAATACTCAATTAACAAACTTCCTTTTAATTATTTATTAAATATATTTTCTAAATTAAAAAGTGTACAAGAAATTCTGTTCAGTACAATTTGGGGTATAAACATAGATCCTTTACTGTAATAAATATAATTACACCTTACCATGGACACTGATAGCCTTAGTACTAAATAATAAGTTCTCAAGTTACAAAGAAGTTACTAAAGACCTATACTGATACCACTGCTTTGAATGCATTCCTAAAGGGGAGTTACTGACTTGACACATTAAGTGCTGATACCAATGTACCATATAATAATTTAATGACATAATAAATTAAGATGTTCCTTTTTCTCTGCACCAAAATTTTACAAACTTCTGTCTAATTTCTTTAGTTTGTAAACCATATACTAAGGGATTTAATCCTGGTGGTACAATGTGAAACATTATACTAGCTAGTTTCCTGCTCTCAGAGTAGAGAGGGAAACGATGAAGAAAAATAAAAGTGGAGCCAGAAACAAGCATGATTAAATAAACCGCTAAATGAGTGCTGCAGGTTTTTATGGCTTTGCTGTTGAGTGCTTTGTTTTTGCTGGTTATGCATACAGTAGCAATCTTACCATATGTAATAAATACAGACAAAATGGAGAAGCTAAATAAAACCACAGTATAAATTATTCCATATACATTATTAACAACAACACCGTCCTCACAGGACAGTTTAAACAGTGAAGCATTGTCACAGAAGGGGTTTTCAATTTTAGATCTGCAGTGAGAAAGGCGTACAGTGAGTCCAATCAGAATTGATACCATAAGTACTGACAGCCCCCAGGCTGATGCTGATAGTTTAATAACCATTTTATTTGTCATTATCGCCGTGTATCGCAATGGATTGCATATAGCCACATATCTGTCAAAGGCCATGATTATAAGAACATAGTGGCATGCTGCTACAAAAATATGCACAAAATAGGCTTGAACTACACACTCCACATATGTGATATAGCGCTCTGAAGTTTCTTTTAAAATGTCCTGCAGTAAGCGTGGCAAAATGACAGTGGTCCCTAATATATCGTTCAGTGGCAAGTTACAGAACAGGAAATGCATAGGATGATGAAGATTCTTCTCTGTTGAGATCAGAATTACAAGTGCAATATTGGAAACCATTATGAAGACATAAACCAAAAGAAGCAAAATGAAAACAACATAGGTAGACTGAGGTGTAACTTGAAGTCCCTCCACTAGAAGAATGCTGTGTCTAAATGTCAGGTTGTCCATTGCTTGTTCTACACAAAACCTGCAAACAGAGTAACAGCCAGACATAATGGAAATGTTGTTTATGAGCTTTAGGTAGTAAAATGCATTACCCAGATACTTTGCTTTCTATGACGTATTTTATGCTCACGTAAACGTATACAGGTATATGACATTTTACATACAGTGCCTGTTGTCTGAACAAGTTTCACGGTCCACACAAATTAGCATTTTATATGCTAATAAGCACAATCAATCTGATTTTTAGCAACACGTGGAAACACTTTAATGTATCATAAATAGAAATTTCAAGGAACTTAGAAACATGTTGTAAGGTTTTAAAATATATGGTAGTTTCCTAGTATTATAGTTGAATATATAATAAAGCGACATACTTACTGCAGATGGATTCTGTTATTCTATTATAAGTTAATGTATTGCTTTAAATATCTGATTCATATGTTGCTTGATAAAGTCACAGTCAATTCAGTTTTCAGTCTTACCTGAATACAAACTTTCACTTCTCTGAATAAATGTTTACCGGCCCTAACCTTTTAATATGTGGCTCAAAGGTGTTTCCATGATACTATCACCCCAGAGGGGAAAACTTCCACATGCTATCATGATCACAGACACTGATAAAAATGTATGCATATATTCCTGATCTTATATTCTTTAACATATTTTTAATTTCTGTTTCAGAATGTAAGTCCTCAATAGCTAATATTAATCAATAGCTGCACATGGAATGCACTGTATAACTACTGTATAAGTATTTGCAATACCAATCAAAAATATGATATGAAATATAAAATTTTTTGACACATTTTGTGAATTCTTTATGCCAGTCTGTTAACCCACATTCAGTGTTACTCTGTTAATTTTTTAAAACAAATATTGGAGGGTGTTTTACAAGAAAACTTCAACATTTCATGATTAACGTGTTACTTGCTGTTTCTTTGTGAACTACTAGCAATTTCTGAGTGAAAATTGCAAATTAAAGTAAAAAAGTAAATTCTATTCTATTTTTCATTATTTGGCTCAGTGGCAGCATGTACAGGTTGAATAGGAGTGGTGCAAGAATTGACCCTTGTGGGACTCCGCATGTCATGGATGTCCACTCAGACTTATGGTCACCTATACTCACATAATAACCTCTACCTTCTAAGTATGACCTGAACCATTTGAGGACCATTCCGGAAAGCCCAACCCAATTTTCTAGCCTGTCAAGAAGTATGTTGTGGTCAACAGTGTCCAATGCAGCACTGAGGTCGAGTAGTAGCAAAATTGATGTTTTGCCTGTATCTGTGTTGAGGCGAATATCATTTATTATCTTTATGAGCGCTGTCTCTCTGCTGTGATGCGGTCGGAAACCAGATTGAAAATTGTCAAAGTATCCGTTTGAGTTCAAGAATTTGTTCAGCTGACTGAACTCAACTTTTTCCATGATCTTGCCTATGAAGGGGAGATTTGAGATTGGTCTGTAGTTGCTCAGTATGGAGTTATCCAGATTTCTCTTTTTCAGGAGAGGCTTAACTACTGCGGTTTTAAGGGAGTTTGGAAAAGTCCCAGAAAGAAGTGAGGCGTTTACCACTTCTAGGAGATCTGCTTCTAAACAGTTAAACACACTATTGAAAAAGAAGTGGAGAGTGTGTCAAGGGCACAGGTTGATGTTTTTAGGTGCTGTACCGTTTCTTCTAAAATTTGACCATCAATTGCTTCGAAATCAGTCATAGTAACTTTCTGAGGTTGTGGTCTGATCTGACTCACCCCAGAGCAACTCAAGGATGTGCTGATCGCATTTCTGATATTAATGATTTTCTCGGAGAAGAAGAAAGCAAACTCACTACATTTGCTGTCTGAGAGCATTTCATTGGGAATGTGACTCGGAGGGTTTGTCAGTCTCTCTACAGTAGCAAAAAGAGTGCGCGTGTTGTTTATGTTTCTGTTTATAATATTTGAAAAGAAGGTCTGTCTGGCTTTGCCTAGTTAAAAGGAAAAAAAGCATTAAAATGAAAGTGTCCTGTTGTCGATAGGGGCACACCTTTAGTAAACACTCTTATCGTATTTCATGAATTAAAGGGTTAGTTCACCCAAAAATGAAAATTATGTAATTAATTACTCACCCTCATGTCGTTCGACACCCGTAAGACCTCCGTTCATCTTCGGAACACAAATGAAGATATTTTTGTTGAAAGCTGATGGCTGAGAAAAGCCTCCGCAAGCCCTCCATAGGGATTCAGTACTTTTACACTCACAAGACCCATAAAAGGCACTAAAAACGTCATTACAAAGTCCATCTCACTACAGTGGCTCTACAATAATTTTACAAAGCGACGACAATAGTTTTTGTGCGCAAAAAAAAAAATCTAAATAACGACTTTATTCAACACGAACTTTGGCCTCTGCAGTGAACTCATGAAGCACCATGACGCATGCGCGAGAATATTACGCAGATCCGGCGTTCGTACACATAACCCAGAAGCGAGAAGGAGATGTGTTTACAAGCAGAGGAAGACGCGCCGTATCTAAGCTGTTGAATTCTACATTGATCGTGCTTTAGGTCTCGGCGTAGTTCTCAAAATGGGACTAAAGTGTGCATTTCATGGATTCCCGAACGCCGGCGCAATGTCATATTCTCGCGAATGCGTCATGGTGCTTCATGGAGTTCACGGCAGAGGCCAAAGTTTGTGTTGAATAAAGTCGTTATTTTGATTTTTTTTTTGCGCACAAAAACTATTGTCGTCGCTTTGTAAAATTATTGTAGAGCCACTGTTGTGAGATGGACTTTGTAACAATGTTTTTAGTGCCTTTTATGGGTCTTGTGAGTGTAAATGTACTGAATCCCTATGGAGGGCTTGCTGAGGCCTTTCTCAGCCATCAGCTTTCAACAAAAATATCTTAATTTGTGTTCCGAAGATGAACGGAGGACTTACGGGTGTCGAACGACATGAGGGTGAGTAATTAATGACATAATTTTCATTTTTGGGTGAACTAACCCTTTAAAATGAAAGTGTCCTGTTGTCGATAAGGGCGCAACTTTAGTAAACGCTCCTATGGGTCGTATTTCAGGGAAGTGAAAAACGACCTATATAGGCGTATTGGTTGGAGAACATGTTGGTCTGCCGATGCAGCAGCTTGTTTTCTTAACCCAGCAGCATGCATATATTTGGCTTGTATTGTCTATTGGCTATCGGACAAACAATCGGTATATCAGCATATCGGATGTCGGCAAAAAATCCAAAATCGTGGATCTCTACTCTGCATTCCTAAATGCAGCTAGCAAGTTTGTTACACCATGCCATCTTGGGTCCATGTGCACTGTCAAAAGACTGCATGCTCTTGCACCAGTGGGACTGTCACGGGTGGAATATCCTTTTAAATGTTCTTTACAAACACACCTATAGGACACAAACTCACAGAAATAAACATCAACAATATTATAACCAAAATATTTAAATTAATAAATTTAAAAGTATAGCTACAGCTGCCCCAAACAAAACCCAAAGTAACAAACAAATGTGTCATTTTCATTAATAGTGTATAGGTAAATGATTGATTGTGGATGATTGTGTAAAATACATATTACAAAATAAAAGGTGTTACGTGGAAATATTGAGCATATTTTGAAAAACATATTACTTGCTGTCACTGTATTTGTATTAGTATTTGTATTTGTTCACAGCAATGTAGGTATTTTTTGGATACAAAGACAACTTTTCTTAATGTGAAGAAACAGTGCATCTGTATTCATCAATAGAGTATTACTTTATTAAAAAAAATTGTATTTTGCCTCAGTCTTAGATCTTTATTATAATGATTTGAATGAATACATTTTCAATGATCGTTACCTTTTAATGTGTGTGTGGCGGGCAGCGAGGCCGAGGGACCGTGAGGGCGGGACGAGGCGGCGCTCATCAGGGAGGATGAGCGCCAGCTGCGCGCCGCAGCGATCTCGGCCCTTGCGGAGGAGTGAGGGACTATAAAGGAGGAGCGACAACAGTGAGGGACGAGAGAGGACCAGGCCTGGATTTTATGTTGAGTTTTATTTACGTTTTGTTATGTGTTGCTGCAGTCGACCGTGAGGGGCTGCAGCCTTTTATTTTCATTTTGTGTTTGTTGGTGTGTAGGCGACAGTCGTCCGCGAGGGGCTGAGATCGCTGCGGCGCGCAGCTGGCGCTCATCCTCCCTGATGAGCGCCGCCTCGTCCCGCCCTCACGGTCCCTCGGCCTCGCTGCCCGCCACAGTGTGGTTTATATTTGTTTCTGTGACATTGCCATCATCTCAACAGGGAAAACGTCTCGGTTACGGATGTAACCCTCGTTCCCTGAGGAGGGAACGGAGACGTACGTTAGTGACTAACGAATGGGGGTTTCGCCTAGAAGCCTATCATCTTCGAGCATAGAGAAAACGCCCAATGGCGTGCCAATGCCATGGGGCATACGTAACTCCGCCTCACCGCGTGAGTATATAAGGAAGTACGTGGCAATATCGCATTATGTTACCTGCTTGAGGAGCTAAGACTGAACTCCTGCGTTCCAGGTAGCACAGCTGAAGTGGCAACGGAACGTACGTCTCCGTTCCCTCCTCAGGGAACGAGGGTTACATCCGTAACCGAGACGTTCCCTTTCGTTCAGTCACTACGACGTACGTTAGTGACTAACGAATGGGGGTTCAATATAATCTCGCCACACAGCTGTCTTCCAGTGCCCTGCGTAAGTGTGAGTTCCCTGTCATAAGACTAATACGGACGAAGGACTCACGCTTAACACAGGAATACCAAGGTACACTGGGAAGCATATCCCAGTGAGGGAATGCCAGATGCCTGCCCGTAGGGAGGACTTAAGAGTACACATATGACCCGCTAAGGGCTGCATATGGAAAACTCTAGGGTACCAGCCGCAGGTGGAATTTTTAACCCTAGGGTGGCAGGGGCTTGCCAAGGGAAAGACACCTGCTCGCAAGGGAGGCTAACGGTGGCAATACTCGTGTGGGGGTTGCCGGAGGGGAACCATGCACACGGGGCACCTGGCCGGACACGAGGGTCTGGGCTCGTGAGAGGGTAGACACACAGGTATCGGCGTACGCGGTGCTGGAGGAACTCAGGGCTCTCGGGGAACTCACCTGAGGAAAAATATTGCACGTATCCAGTCCGTGGAGTGGAATGGCAAGCAAGCGATGACACCTGAGCCTGGCCCAATACCGGCCCCTCGGGGGGGTGAGTACATAGTCGGATACTGGCTCCACTCGGAGATTGTAAAATCTGGCGAATGTGTTCGGTGTCGCCCAGCCTGCAGCTCTGCAGATGTCTGTTAGCGAGGCGCCATACGCTAAATGGAGCCTTTGCTTTGAGAGAGCTCTTCCCTTCCGCTCTCCACCATAACAGACAAGAGCTGGTCTGAGGTCCTGAAACACTGCGTGCTGTCTACGTAAGCGCGGAGGGCGCGTACTGGACAGAGCAATGCCAAGGCTGGGTCTGCCTCCTCCAAAGGCAGCGCTTGCAGGTTCACCACCTGGTCCTTGAACGGAGTGGTGGGAACCTTGGGCACATATCCAGGCCGGGGTCTCAGGATCACATGAGAGTTAGCCGGCCCGAATTCCAGGCACGCTTCGTCAACCGAAAATGCCTGCAGGTCCCCGACCCTCTTAAGAGAGGCCAATGCGGTCAGCAGAGCCGTCTTCATCGACAGAACTTAATATCAACCGACCGCAAAGGCTCAAGGGAGGCCTCTGCAGAGCACTTAGAACTACTGCGAGGTCCCAAGAGGGTATGAGAGGAGAGAGAGGAGGATTCAGTCTCCTCGCCCCCCTCAGGAACCTGATGATCAGGGCGTGCTGACTTACCTTTTTGTCCCCCAAGAGATCGTGGTAGGCAGATATTGCGGCCACATACACTTTAAGGGTGGAGGGAGACAGCCGTCGCTCCAACCCCTCTTGTAGAAACGATAGCACGGACCCGATCGGGCATTTCCAGGGGTCTTCTTGGCGGGAAGAGCACCAGGTGACGAAGAGGTTCCACTTCAACGCATAGGCATGCCGAGTGGACTCTGCCCTAGCGGAAGTGATGGTGGCGACCACCGGAGGTGGCAGGCCACTCAAACCTGCCGCGTCCCATCTAGGAGCCACACGTGGAGGTTCCAAAGATCGGGACGCGGGTGCCATAGGGTGCCCCGTCTCTGAGTGAGGAGGTCCGGTCTCAGAGGAATTGGCCAGGGAGGGGCTGTCGCAAGGAGTAAGAGTTCGGGGAACTAGGTCCGGCCGTGCCAGTACGGGGCAACCAGAAGGACCTGCTCCTTGTCCTCCCTGATCCTGCACAGAAGCTGTGCGAGTAGGCTCACTGGGGGGAACGCATATTTGCGTAGGCCCCGCGGCCAGCTGTGCGCCAGTGCATCCGTGCCGAGCGTGCCCTCGGTCAGGGAATAGAACAGGCTGCAGTGGGAAGAGTTGTGGGAGGCAAACAGATCTACCTGAGCGTCCCCGAACTGTTCCCAAATCAGCTGGACCGTCTGGGGATGGAGTCTCCATTCTCCCGGGAGTGGCTGAAGCCGTGAGAGCTCGTCGGCTGCACGGTTCAGGGCTCCTGGAATATGGATAGCACAAAGGGACCTCAGGTGCTTCTGACTCCATAAAACGAGGTGGCGGGTGAGTTGAGACATACGACGGGAGCGTAGACCGCCCTGGTGGTTGATGTACGCTACTACGGCCGTGTTTTCTGTCCTGACAAGCACATGTTGACCCTCAGCAACGCCCGGAAGCGGTGCAGGGCGAACCGTACTGCCAGTAACTCGAGGCAATTGACATGCAGGAGGCGCTGGGGTCCTGTCCAGGAGCCCGCGGCTGCTTGTCCATTGCACATGGCACCCAACCCGTGGCAGAGGCATCCGTCGATACGACAACATGCCTGGAAACTCGTTCTAAGGGCACACCGGGCCGTAGAAAACTGAGGTTCGACCACAGGGTGAGTGTCTGAAGGCAGGCCCGAGTCACTTGTACCCGGAGCGTGCCAGACTGCCATGCCCACCTCGGGACTCGATCGCGAATAGATCGCGAATAAATCGTGAATCTTGATAGACTATGTAGAGTCACAAGGGGACAGAGCTGCCCGAATGGGGGCACTGCATACTGAATGTCCGCCCCTCGAGGCAAACCGTAGGAACGGTCCGCTTCGAGGAAGGAGACATGAAAGTAAGCGTCCTTCAGGTCGATTGCTGCGACCAATCTACCGAACGAACGCGTCCGAGGAGGCATTCACTACCGACATCCTGAACGGAAGCCTGTGAAGGGATCGGTTCAGGACGGGCAGGTCCAGGACTGGCCGTAACCCACCAATTTCCTAGGGTACAATGAAGTAAGGGCTAAGGAAGCCCGACTTCATTTCGGCTGGAGGGACAGGCTAGATTGCACCCTTCGCCAGTAGGGTGGCAACCTCCGCACGTGTGACGGGGGCGTTGGCCCCGATCACGGTACAGCGAACTCCCCAGAGCGGGGAGGAGCCTGCGTGAACCGAACCGAATCGCATAGCTGAGCCTGATGGCCTTCGCGACCCAGCGGACAGCCCCTGAGGCTGAAGCCAGGCTCCAGGAACTGACCAACAGGGTCGCTCGAACCACAGACGTACCCAGGGTGGGGCAGCGAGGCAGCGTTACCAGCCCGGACATGGGGGCACGGTTAACGGCTGCATCCTGACAGAGGAGACCAGGGAAGGACGCACGTTCCACTGGGGTCTGCTCTGAGAGGAGGCTGGCGACAGAGAGGGACGAGAGCGGCGCGGCCCGGGGGGCGGCACACACTGCCATCACCGGTCTCTGTGACCTCAGAGATGGGACACCAGTTCTTTCCAAGTGCTGCCAGCCCGGGGGCTAGCAGCTAAAGGATTTTCCCCCGGCCCTCCACCGAGGGAAGGAGAGGCCCTGCTACCATCCCCTGGAAAGAACTGGGACCCATCTCTGGGATGTCCGCCTCCAGCCCGGCGTTTTGACCAGGCTGGGGAGCGGACTGGGCGACATCCTGCAACCACCTCCACGGCACGGCCCGGAGAAGGCTGCTGCTGGGGCCGGATGGGAGGAGGGAGGGCGCCCTCGGCGGCGAGCGGACTGAGGCGCCTGAGCCGGCGGCTGGGTGCAGCAGCTAGCCGCCGGGGCAGTACGCGTTACAGCCTCAGTCTGTTCTTGGGCGGCCGAGAACCGTCAGCCGAGAACAGTTCTCAACCGTGCCGCCGAAGAGGCCAGCCTGGGATTTGGGCGAGTTGAGGAGGCGGGCTCACTCAACCCCCCCATATCAGCAGTTAAGGCCAGGAAATTCTCCCGGACCACAGCTGTGGACATCGCCCGACCGAGGGAGCGTGTGGCCTCCTTCACCACCCAGAGGGCGGGATCAGTGGCGGCACGTAGTTCATGGAAGAGCCCTGGGTCGGCTCCACCCTTGTGCATGTGCAAAGGGGCGGCGGCCTGCCCCGTAGCTCTGCAGGACCACGCCACCGAAGTAGACGAGCCCACAGGCTTAGGGAGGGTGCTTAGGACAGCCACACCATGTCAAAGCCCTCTGTGGACACCGTAGTGCGCAACAGAGTGTTCAACAGTGGGGGGCGGCCCCAGTGTACCCTAGACCGCGGCCCCATCAAGGGCAGAGAAGGCGGAGGAGGCCACCAAACGGTCACGGGAAGCACGGGGACTTCCGCGACCGCGTGATCTCCTCATGCACCTTGGGAGCGAAAGGCATTGGGGGGGGGGGGGGGGGGCCAACAGCTGTCGGGTGCCGCCCCCAAAACCGATCGCGTAACCACGAGCACTCGCAACAGGGCGGATTTCCACACCCGCGCAAGACTCGCGGCTGCCCGAGATAACATGGATGTCAACTCTAGGTCAGATCAGGCAGCGCTGGCACACCCGAAGGCGGAGCACAACCTAATCGTCATCCCCAAAGGACTCTAGCCCACCTTGGGATGCGGTGATCGACATCTCATTGCTATCTGGAGTGTGAACAAAACGAACGAGGCGTCAGAGACGGGCCGCTGTTTCAGTCCAGCACTCGCGGGAAGCGATATGCGAGAGGGGGGCGTGGGAGAAGCGCCCAGGGAAACACACACCAGCTGTCTAGCAGACCACTGCGCAGATCAGCAGGCAGGAAGTGTGCAATCACTGGAACGTGCCGTCACACCAACACCGACTGGAAAACTGCTCGTCTCGAAGAAGCTGACAGCGTCTCAGAAGGCTTGTGAGGAGTGAAGAGGTACGTACTCTTGGCTCCGAAAGCAGATACATAATGCGATATTGCCACGTACTTTCTTATATACTCACGAGGTGAGGCGGAGTTATGTATGCAAATTCCGCATGCCCCATGGGCGTTTGCTCTATGCTCGAAGATGATAGGCTTCTAGGCGAAACCCCCATTCGTTAGTCACTAACGTACGTCGTAGTGACTGAACGAAAGGGAACTGACCTCATGGCACCATTATATAGTTGCTTTTAATATGTGAAGAGTTTATAGTAAAGTGTGACACTTTAGTATTTGGAACTTACTAGTATTGTCAAAGAGGAATATAAATGCTGCATTTCACAAGTATTTACATGACTCTTCCAAGTATGTGAAGGAAATTAAATTTCACTATACAATTGAACAACATATCAAAAATGCAGTATTTTGAATTGATCATCTACATAAACTGTAACCAATGTAGTCTCAATAAATTTCTGTCCGTTAGAGTGATGCAGATTACGCATTTTTGTATTTTATTCAAAAATGTTGTAAAACATTATTTTATTCAATGATCTTATCGATTTTTATTGAATAATCTTGAATAAAATACTTGAAATTCAAGTTTAAACAGACATTTAATAAATTCACTCTATTAAATCACTTTCACCTCAATATTGTTTAAATAACGTCCCAGTGTCTATATGCTCATATTTGTCTAAAAAGAAAAAAAAAATTATGTGGTTCTCATATGTATTTTTTCCTTGTAGAAAATTTATAATTTCTGAGAAATGAAATGAATGTAAATGTAACACATGAAGTGCATCTAAGCATAGAAATTATATATATACCATTTAGACTACAAATTTTTCCACATAAAATCAACAATAACAATAACAAAACAAAAAGAAAATGTTAATGACAATGCATTTTCTTGTTATAAAAAAAAAAAAAAAAAAAATACATGGATATATATATATATATTATGCATAATAATTCCCTATTTTTCTACACCAAACTTTTACAATCTTTTGTCTAATTTCTTTGGTTTGTAAACCATATACTAAAGGATTTAATCCTGGTGGTACAATGTGAAACATTATACTAGCTAGTTTCCTGCTCTCAGAGTATTCAGGAAAACGATGAAGAAAAATAAAAATGGCACCAGAAACAAACATGATTAAATAAACCGCTAAATGAGTACTGCAGGTTTTTATGGCTTTGCTGTTGAGTGCTTTGTTTTTGCTCCTTATACATAGAGTAGCAATCTTTACATATGTTATAAATATAGATACTGATGACAGGCAGGCTCCAATTATGGTATAAACAAGTCCAAACATGTTATTAATACTTACATTTTCACAGGACAGTTTAAATAGTGAGGCATTATCACAGAAAGGATTTTCAATTTTAGATCTGCAGTGAGACAGGCGTACAGTGAGTCCTATCAGAATTAACACCATGAATACTGACACCCCCCAGGCTGATGCTGATAGTTTAATAACCATTTTATTGGTCATTATAGTTGTGTATTGCAATGGATGACATATGGCTACATATCTGTCAAAGGCCATGATCATCAGCACATAGTGGCATGCTCCTGTAAATACATGCACAAAATAAGCTTGAATAACACACTCAGCATATGATATATAGCGCTCTGAGGTTTCCCTGAAAATATCTTGCATTAAGCGTGGCAAAATGACAGTTGTCCCTATTATATCATTAACTGGCAAGTTACAGTACAGAAAATGCATAGGATTATGCAGATTCTTTTCTGTTGAAATCAGAAATATAAGTGTAATGTTTGATACCATTGCAAAAATATAAGCCAAGAAAAGCACAATGAAAACAGGGTAAGAGGACTGATGTGTAACTTTGAGTCCCTCCACGAGCAGAATGCTGTTTCTAAATGTCAGGTTGTCCATTGGCTGCTGTACACAAAACCTGCAAACAGAGTAGCAAAAAGATGTCACTTTGATTAATAATATAAATTACCTTGAATTATTTAATTTGATTCTAAACTAATGCTCTGCTAATTGTTCTCTGGCTTTGTCATTGTTTTACAACATACTTTGCTTGCTTTTACAACAGTACATGACATGACATCAAAATTGAATTTTTGTTAACACTACACAAAAAAGGTTTAACTATTTTACATTAGATATGTTGACAATGTACCTGATTTATTAATGCACAAACAAAAGGTTGCCTATGTAAAGAAATTTCATTTGATAGCAGTCTGTATACATTAATGCTATCTAATAAATGTAAATGCTGCATCTTGCCTTAGTCTCATTAATATCCTCACTGTAATGATTTAGTCAAACAGTATGACTTGCTCACTTGGTTCACTGTTATTTTAATGTGGGGTTTATATGAGTTTTCTCTTTCATCAACCCAACAGGGAAACTGAGTCATACAATGAGGCTGTTGTTTTTTTTGCTAGTGTGACAACAACAAGTGAAGTTACAGACTACTAATTCTAGAATTTGATTTATCACACACACACACACACAAACACACACACACACACACACACACACACACACACACACACACACACACACACACACACACACACACACACACACACACACACACACACACACACACACACACACACACACACACGTGTGTGGCTGATACATGATGGAATAAAAAGGGTAGAAGGTTAAAGTCTAAAATGAAGTTAAGGCCAAATTTTATTACCAAAATAACTTCTGATTACACTTTATTTTAAGGTGTCAGTGGTACAGTGTAATTATACATTTAAATACTGAGTAATAATAATTAACGTCTTGGTTACGTATGTGACCCTCGTTCCCTGAAGGAGGGAACGGAGACATATGTTGGAACTGACCAACGAATTAGGGATCTGATTTCAGAGACCAATCTACTTCGAGTATTAAAAACAAGCCAATGAAGATTGGCATGTGATTCACGCATTTGACGCTCCGCGGCGCGGGTATAAATAAGGAAATGGAATGCCGAATCATTGTTTTCTGCTGAGGAGCCGAACTAGTGACTCTGCCCCCTAGCAGAAGCGCAGCACCTGGCGACGGGACGTACGTCTCCGTTCCCTCCTTCAGGGAACGAGGGTTACATACGTAACCGAGACGTTCCCTTTCAGTCGGCCACGTTCGACGTACGTCGGAACTGACCGATGAATTGGGGATCCTACCAACACGTCAGGATGCTGGCCCTTCCAGCGTCCTGCTTAGTGGTGTAACGGATCACAAAACTTACATTAAAACTTTTGGTGTTAACATAACCTATATGGCTTATAGGTTAACAAGGAACTTTTGGTGTTAACAAAAATAACCTATATGGTTTTAACAAAAATAAAATAAATAAACAACCATCTGAATAAAACAAATTTGACTCAGTTGTAAAAGTGTAACAACCTGAGACGTGAAAATGGGCCTGAGCTTATAATTACTTTTTTTTTTTTTTAAGATTGGGATGTCAACATTCTCAGGGGAGAGAATAGACCTCTCACACTTGTCAGCATTGCAATTCTCTTTGTAGGCCTATACACTATTTTATAGATCATCATGTTTAAACGCACTACACTTAAACAACGTTTTATTGAATTCATTACTTTATATTTATATAGCCTAGTACCTACTTTAGATGTATATATTACGTTGCTCATGCAAGTTGCAAAACAGGCTAGAGACTATGTTAAAATAACAAACATTTTAAATTAAAACTTTAAAAAAACTACTCTTTTCTTTCATTTTTAAATCTTTTTACAAGAAATCCTGCAGGTCATAAAGAACTTTGTTTTTCCACCTCCAAGAAAGGACAGGTGCTCTCCATTATTTCTCCTTGTTTACTTAAAGGCCGTTTTCCTTGCTTTACTCGAGGCAAAAAGCCATGTGTTGACTTTGAAACAGGGTAGACTTTACATTATATGCATCAGTGGTGGAATTACTAGATTTTCGCATCGATACATGTTTGTTTTAATGCAGATGCGCTGTCACTTTAATTCAGCGCCAGCACATCAAAAAATAGACTGTGTGGAAATGATCGCAGCACAGCTGTATGACTACGCGCTCCTGGAACGCACTGACGGACCGAAGCCACGGGCAGTGTGAAAGCTGTATCTGTTTACATGTGTACGGAACAAATACGCACTGCAAACGGAGTATGTGTGAAACGGGCGTCAGCAGATGCCATGCCCGATGTATGGCACCTACGGCTTTCTCGTGCCACAGTGCCTACATACTGTTACAGTTTTGTCCACCACCCTTCTTCCGTCATCATTAATATTTTACGGGGAAACCAAAATGCTTCCATACATGCAATTTGAATGATGTGGGAGGCTTTTCAAGTTCTTCTACCTCTCCGCTAGCCACTGTTGACTAATTAACATGCCCTGTTCACGTGAACACGTGTTTCTCTGAAACTCAGCATCGAGTTTAAAGGAACGAGATCACTTAAAAAGCAATATCGGCAGAAAAAGGTATTTTTAGTCTGCGATCGGTAAATAATTCAGATTAATCCACAAGTTAAAAAAAAGCGCAATAAATCCGCGGATCACGTGCGTGACGAACCATGGGTCATGATCCGTACGGATCACGGATCAACTGCGATCCGTTACACCCCTAGTCCTGCTTGAGCGCACTGGACCGCGCTTGTATGGTGCGGAAGTCAGGGCTCCAAGCAGGGAGGTAAGTCACTGCTGTTTCTGCAAGACCCACTCAGTGTGACTATTGGATAACGCTGGGAAAGCATGCCCGTCTCGGGAGATGGTACGCTGTGGAGCCACGTCCTTCACTGGAAGGAGAGGTGGCAGAATACACATAAGGACTAACCTAGCAGGCTAGTACAACATATGGCAGTCTCTGGGGTGGTTCCAACCTGGTTCCAGGGAGGAAAGAACACCATCAGAGACAACAGAGCAGGCTCTGTCAAGGGAAAGACACGGGGCTAGCCGATTAAGGTAGCTGGTACCGTGGAGGATACACACATGGGGTTGCCGTGAGGGAACCGAAACATATAGAACCCAGCCTACACACTGGTTCCACAAGCATACGGGTGCAGGCCTAGCGTCAGACCGCCGCAACGTCTGGCACCTAAGGAGTGACGGAGGAGCTCGACAGGGTTAGCCATTTCTGCGGCGCAGTGGAAGATATACCGCAAACAACTTGAGGCAATTGATATGCCAATGCAATTGAGGTCCTGTCCACTGACCTGAAACTGCATGCCCATTGTACGTGGCCCCGTGATGCATCCGTGAAGACCACAGCATGCCTGGACACCTGCTCTAAGGGCACTCCGGCCCGTAGAAACGAAGGGTCCAACCACGGGCTGAAAGTTTGGCGGCAGTAAGGAGTCACTGGGACCGAGTGAGAGGTGAGTCGAGTGCTTTTTGTGAACTTTTACCGTCTGACTGTTTGTACTTTGACTCCCCGAGGACATCAGGTCGTGGAGGAGGACTGGCAACAGTCTATAAAACAAATTTTAAGTGTAAACAGCTTGCACTCGCTGTATCCTTCGCCACCTTTGAGGTGAATTTGTTTGAACTGAGCGGTGCATCTCCAGTGCTGTGTACAGTCATATATAGGCCACCCAAATATAACAAGGATTTCATCAATGACTTTTCTCAATTTTTGGCTGAGTTTGTGCCAATGTATGACTGCCTTCTTATTGTAGGGGACTTTAACATCCACGTGTGCTGTCCTGAAAAGCCAATGGCAAGAGCCTTTTTAAATGTCATTGAGTGTTTTAATCTTGTGCAGTGTGTATCTGGCCCCACGCAGGAACGTGGGCACACTCTTGACTTGGTTTTAACTCATGGCTTAACTGTTTCTAATCTTGAAGTCTGCGATGCTTTTTTCTCTGATCATATGCCTGTTGTATTTGAAATTTCCCTCTCTTGTGTCGTAGTTAAACCGTGCGCTCCTGTGCGCCGTGGTCGGATAGTTAACACTTCCACTGCTGCTCAGTTTTCCTCTGTTTTTAATCTAAATCGTGTCTCTCTTGGTCCTAACACTACTGTTGAAGATCTGTGTGGTGGTTTTAATGCTGCTTGACACTGTAGCCCCCGTAAAAACCAGGCTGTCCAAACCAAGACCTGATCCTTGGTTGAATGATGTTACCCGCGCTGCCAGACGCGAGTGCAGAAGGGCGGAAAGAAAATGGAAGAGGGATAAACTCGAAGTGTCTTTTCAGATACTTAGAGAGAGTTGGCGTTCTTATCAAAAAATTGTAAAAGCTGAAAAGACCAAGCATGTTTCTAACATTATTTCTTCTAATGGTCAAAAGCCTAGAGTTCTTTTTAAAACTCTCAAAACTGTTCTTAATGTCCCACAACTACAGTGCCTGGAGAACCCATCAAAAGTGTGTGAGGAGTTTCTTCACTTTTTTATCCACAAGTTGGAGAGCATTAGGGCCCTTATCGGTCCACCTTTGTATGACCCTGGCATTTCTGTAACCTGTTCTGCTGTTTTGAACCAGTTTGAGCCTGTTAGCTTGCCTTTTTTAGAAAAGATTATCGGTCAAATGAAGATCACTGGCTCCCCCAATGATGTGATTCCCCATCATCTTTTTAAAGAGGTTCTTCCTACAGTGGCGCCTTGCATACTTGATATTGTTAATGTCAGTTTAATTACTGGAGTTGTACCTATGAGTTTTAAACATGCAGTTGTTCAACCATTGTTAAAGAAACCTGGTCTGGACCAACTTGAGCTCTCTAATTATCGGCCTATTTCTAAGCTCCCCCTGCTTTCCAAAATTATGGAGAAAGTTGTTTATCTGCAGTTGAACACATTTTTTGAATGAAAATGGTATAACTGAAATTTTCCAGTCTGGGTTTAAGTCAGCCCACAGCACTGAGACAGCTCTGCTGAGGGTTTTCAATGACATTCTTCTGGCTTCGGACTCTGGTGAAACTGTTGCTCTGCTGCTACTGGACCTTATGGCTGCGTTCGATGCGTTCGATACAGTCGACCACCAAATTTTTAGTTCTCGACTGGAGAACTGTGTGGGCATTAAGGGGTTGGCCTTGGCCTGGATTATGTCCTATTTGAAAGGCAGAAGTTTTTCAGTTCAGGTCAGTGATGCTGTGTCCTCTTTGGCTCCTCTGTCGTGCTGAGTTCCACAAGTGTGGACATCGCCTGACCCAGGGAGCGTGCATGTCTTTCGTCACCCTGAGAGCAAGGTCCGTCGCCGCATGCAGTTCCTGCATAACGCCTGGGTCGGAACTACCCTCGTACATTTCCTTGAGCGCTTTGGCCTGGTGGACCTGCAGGAGCGCCATGGCATGCAGAGACGATGTGGCTTCTCTGCAGGAAGTGTAAGCCTTGCCCGTTAGTGCAGACGAGAACTCACATGCCCGGGAGGGGAGACGCGGAGAACCCCGCCAGTCCGCAGCGGTCTTGGGACACAGTTGCATCGCCACAGACCGCACGACTGGGGGGATTTCCACGTACTCCTTAGCCGCACCGCCATCGAAGGTAGTGAGGACGGAGGAGTCAGTCAATCGGTTTCTGGCGCTGTAGGGCGCCATCCACAACTTCGTGATCTCCTGATGCACTTCCGGGAAGAAAGGAACCAGGGCGGGGCGCCGAGAACCAGCACGGGCCGTCCCGAGAAATCAATCGTCCAACCGCGAGGGTTCGGGACATGGTGGAGGGTTCCATTGGAGCCTTTCCATTGCTCGGGCAATGCTACCACACCCAAAGGGGGCAACGCAACCGAGTCTTCATCCCTGGAGCCCATTAGCTCGTCCTCCGATGCAGCAATCAAAAGTAATGTCTGGCCCCCCATGGGAAGGACCAGCGCACTCTTCTGGAAACTCCACCAGGGGGGAGGGCCCGAGGAGCCATTTGACCCGTCAGGGAAGCCCTCACAGTAACCCTCAGGTCTCCACCAAGGCCATCAGCCAAAGTAACAGCCCTCTGCTTTGCAGTGGGAGGACCACTAGATCGGGGGATGCGCAATGGGACTCCACCTGCCCTGAGGTATTGGAGCCTAGACCGTAGCACTGGGATGGTCATGTTCCCGCAGTGGGAACATCAGTCATTTACGAACGCTGCCTCAGCGTGCTGAACGCCCAAACACGTGAGACAACTATCATGACCGTCAACCGGGGACAGAAATCGACTGCATCCAGAAACATGGTTTGAATGACATCTTGAAAAAAGACGCAGGGTCAAACCGTGTTGCTCTTTTAGACAAGGAAACTGCTCTTTTATAGTGCTGAAGCACTCAGGAGATGGCCGCGGCTCACACAGTTTGGTAGTGCAAGCCTAGTTCCCAGCCAACTGACAGATTCTCTCTCTCACTCTCTCTGAAGCGACCACCCGCTGAAGCGCGCGTCACACCTGCACTGGAAGCAGCAGTAGACCTTCTCACGAGACTCGTTCTTGAAGACACTCTCCGTAGAAACAGGAAGAAACATTCACTATTCGGCTCCGAAGTAGAAAGCAATGATTCAGCATTCCACTTCCTTATTTATACCCGCGCCAGGGGGCGGAGCGTGGAATGTGTGAATCACATGCCATTCTTCATTGGTTCGTTTTTAACACTCAAAGTAGATTGGTCTCTGAAATCAGATCCCCAATTTGTCTGAAAGGGAAATACATGTATTTACTATAGGGTTAGGATTAGGATTAGAGTGTGGTTTAGGGTTAGCTGCATGTATAATTAACCCATTTAATCCCAAATTTTTCCCAGACACAAAAATATCCAAATCATGTGTCATTAGTATCCCTTTGAAACAATCAATCATAATTTTTTTGAAATTTTCATGGAAAAGTGTGTGAAAAAGTGTGTTTTATGATCGGTCACAATTGTGATCGGTGGGATACTGTGTTGTATCAACCATTGGACAGACGACTGAATATAGGTCTATTTGACCTGTGCAGTGTGTTTGTGAGTGTGTTTCTGTCTCTCTCTCTCTCTCTGTCTGTGTGTGTGTGTGTGTGTGTGTGTTTGTGTTTGTCTCTCTCTCTCTCTCTCTCTCTCTCTCTCTGTGTGTGTTTGGGAGTGTGTTTCTGTCTCTCTCTCTCTCTCTCTCTCTCTGTGTGTGTGTGTAAAGTTAAGTAGAATTAGGTAGCTAGCTAGTCTTTGTGTGTGTGTGTGTGTGTGTGTGTGTGTGTGTGTGTGTGTGTGTGTGTGTGTGTGTGTGTGTGTGTGTGTGTGTGTGTGTGTGTGTGTGTGTGTGTGTGTACAGTTGCAGTAGGTAGGAAGTTAGGTAGCAGCAGAATTAGCTATCAGAATTAGCTAGCTAGCTAGTCTTCCTTGGGTCCGTGTGCGTCTTCTGGCTGGCCCCTCGGGTGCTTAGAGGCCCTTGGGTCTTCTAGCTGGCCTTCATTGTTATGGTGGGAGGTGGGGGAGCTGGAACAGGGGAAGGGGGAAGGAGGTTGGGGAAGGGGAGGCCATCATTCCAATCATGCTCTGTTTGCATAACTTCTGCATATGCATTCAACAGCCTTGCTGGCAAATGGCCTGTTTCCCCCTCATTTCCCCCTCATGTCAGACCCATCACTGTCACAATCACTGAGTACAGCATCTTTTTCATTTTGAGGGATGATTGCAATGCTGCATGCCTTGTCTGGGAACTCAACTTGATCCAACAAATCAAGAACTTGACTCAAAGTAAGTCTAAAAGAAAACAACAGAAAGTTTGGTAATTAGCTAGCTAGACTTCCTGGGGTCCGTGTGTGTGTGTGTGGTGTGCGTGTGTGTGCCTACCTGTAATTGCGTGTGTGTGTGTGTGTGTGTGTGTGTGTGTGTGTGTGTGTGTGTGTGTGTGGAAAGTTAAGTAGAATTAGTTAGCTAGCTAGTCTTTGTGTGTGTGTGTATGTGTGTGCGTGTGTGGACAGTTGCAGTAGGTAGGAAGTTAGGTAGCAGCAGAATTAGCTAGCAGAATTAGCTAGCTAGCTAGTCTTCCTTGGGTCCGTGTGTGTGTGTGTGTGTGTGTGTGTGTGTGTGTGTGTGTGTGTGTGTGTGTGTGTGTGTGTGTGTGTGTGTGTGTGTGTGTGTGTGTGTGTGTGTGTGTGTGTGTGTGTGTGTGTGTGTGTGTGTGTGTGTGTGTTCTGTGTGTGTTTCTGTGTGTGTGTCTGTGTAAAATTAGGTAGAAAGTTAGATAGCAGCAGAAAGTAAGGTAGAACAGTTAGCCTATGTGTATTAGCATGCAGATACAATGGGTTATCCCACCGGTCACTATTGTTGCCGGTGACATGTTTGTGAGTTCTATGACCACATTAAACAAAGTTGAGTAATTGCAAATGCATATATCAATACTAGACACCTTAAACATGATGTGTACCAAAAATCTATGTTCCATCCTTATGTTAACATACTTTACTAACCTTTTCTTTGGGAGCTTTCTTGCTGCCATCCTATTCTCTTGACGCAAACAGGAAGTAAACAGCTCTGGTCATGTGACAATTTACAGTAAACATGCAACACTGCACATATTTCATTGAAACCCTTTATTATTTCAATATCTGCTGGAAATGCATTGATAGATCATTCAGGAACATTTTTATAGCCTTAGAAGTTTAAAAAATTTTTACGGTCACTATTGTGACCGGTGGGATTAAATGGGTTAAGCACAATTTATAGTAATTATTATAGTAACTATATGTAACGTGTAACAAATACACTGTAAAATAAAGTGTTACAGAACTTCTTTTTTTCTGCTTCATTATTATAATGTTTTGGTTGTAGACTCAATGTTTACAAAACCTTTACAGTTTTTTACAATTGCAAATTTTTTCAATACTTTTAACAATTTTCCTAAACTCTTAACGCATTTAGCACAACATCTGTCTGTGTAGGCTATACTATTAACACATTTATTGTTGCTTTTACACAAAATGCATACAGTTAACACAAATGTAAAATGCTTGAACTTCTTTTACACATAAGCTCAACTAAGAATAAAACAATGAATTTTTACTGCCAAATTTACCAATGCATTGACACTGACATGGACAACAGTAATCTAATTATTGACCTTATTCTGATTAAGACAATATTAAGATTAAGGTGTTTACATGAGCTGCTTTTAGAATATTCCGTTCACGTTCCCGTTTTTATGTTATAGAACATAGCTCGATTAATGGAACGTCATTATGTCCCCATGCCACGCTACGCTGTCCGACGTCCAATCATAGCGCGACTTTCGTGGGTCTGTTAAAATCAATGGGCTCAGGCAACCCGCTGAAACTTTACCTGTGGGTGTCGCTGTTGGACAGTTACTTTATAAAAACGAGTGACTTTTATACTTTTTAATGTTATAGCTATATATACGTTGTTTTATTTTTGTAATATTATGTATTGTGTCTTTCAGGTTTTTTTTAAGAGACACTGCCCATCTTGCCTCCTTGACAGCCTACTTTTCGAGTAATAGCTTTGATTAATGATGAAAATTTAGGTTTCAAAATCTTGATTGTTTGGATTGTTTTTTCCTGCCATCGAGCCACAGGCAACCGCTGTTGTAAGCAGACAATTATGAATCTGGGATTACAGATACAAACTTATTGTATTTTACTTTTACAATGAGCAGAATTATTACAACACAAAGAAAAAAATATAGAGGAAACCGTGTCAGAATGAGCAGTCAAGCAAGACACGAACCATAGCAACACGTCATGGCAATGACATTTCAGACTGACAGATACGTAAATATAAACGGGACATTTGAGCGCTTTGTTACTGTTTTGTACGCGCTGTTATATCAATTATAATTCAAATTCTGTTTTATTTGTCACAATATTATTGATGATTGTTGAGAGGGGCACTTTTGATAAAAATTTTAGCCCCCAAAGAACTTGTGGAATAAAGTCGTTATTTTGATTTTTTTTTTTTCGCTCAAAAACTATTGTCGTCGCTTCTTAAAATTATTGTAGAGCCACTGTAGTGAGATGGAATTTGTAACAACGTTTTTAGTGCCTTTTATGGGTCTTGTGAGTGTAAATGTACTGAATGTCAATGGAGGCCTTTCTCAGCCATCAGCTTTCAACAAAAATATCTTCATTTGTGTTCCGAAGATGAACGAATGTCTTAAGGGTGTCGAACGACATGAGGGTAATGACATAATTTTCATTTTTGGGTGAACTAACCCTTTAATACAGTTAGCACAACATCTATCTGTGTTGGCTATACAATTAACACATTTATTGTAACTTTTACACAAAAAGCTCAACCAAGACCAAAACAATGGATTTTTACTGCCAAATTTACCAATGCTTTAACAATGTATATCAGAACAGATAACACCTTGTTCTAAACCCTAACCTTATAGGCTAAAGTCAAGGTAAACAGCTATTTATATTGTGAATTGAAACACAAATATGTCCCCTGTATTTTATTCAATTGGTACTGATAAACAGCTGATTGAATTTGTGCAAATCTATAAATCACAGCTGATTCCCATCTAGGAATTGTTCAGGTGTTGATGTTCTTTCAATCACATGACCATATGGTATAAAATAAAAGAGAGCCTATTTGGGCTTCTCTTGTGTGAAAAAAGAATAATATAGAGCAACACAAAGAATGTCAGAAAAAGGCCTGCATGAGAGAGAGGAAGATGAGGACCAGGACAAGGGAGAGGAGTGGGACATGGGCAAGGGAGAGGAATGCCTTGAGAAGGGCATGGTAGAGATTGAGGAGTTGCATGGTTGCGCTCAAAAGAAGGGCCAGAATTAGGGTAACTGATGATATAAGAGCTACTATCATAGACCATGTCATAAACCACAGGCTATCATACAGAGAGGCTGATAAACAAGCCAAATCTCAACTGGGACACAGTGGCATCCATTATCCAGATTTTTCAAGAAGTAGGATATTGTATAAGGGATTCTCCTGCAAAGTGTAAATACTTGTACCATTGTACCATGTATTTCAGTGACTGTATGCCTCTGGTCTCTAATATGTAACTGTATTTTGTCTATCTAAGGATTCAACGTGTACCTCCCTCAGGGGGCAGAGGAAAGCTCCTAAATGAAGAACAGGAACTTGTTGTCAACATGGTGATTGCTGATAATGAAATAAAACTGAAGGGCATTCTATAAATGGGTCATTCATTTTTTGTATTAAATTTCTGCAGCAAAAGAAACAAAATGCATGCATTTACTAAACCCAACAAAACAAAAATGTGGAGAGTCTTCAAAAGACACACAATATATGATCAATACAATATACTGTCTATTGTATAAGGGCAAACCTGACACAAAAAGAATGCAGTTTCTGTAATTCCATCTATTGTTAGTGTTTTTATGACATTGTGCTATGATTGACCAAATGTTCCTGTTGGAAGAGAACGTGTTAGGGTTTTGGTAGACATGGTGTATTGTGTTAGTGAATTATTGTATTTTGAAAATTAGTTTTGGAGTTTAGTTTACAATGTGTGATTTTGAGCATGAAATTAATCGTTTTGGCAATTGTGTGATGCAAGTGTGTTGGTGTGTTAAGAGTTTAGGAAATTTGTTAAAAGTATTGAAAAAAATGTCATAGCGATTGTAAAAAAACTGTAATATCGGAGTATTGTTGTCCATGTAAACGTACTGTCTGTCAGAACAGATAACACCTTGTTCTAAACCTAACCTTATAGGCTGAAGTCAAGGTAAACAACTGTTTATATTTTGCATTGAAACACAAATATATCCCCTGTATCTTATTCCATTGTTACTGAGAAACAGCTGATTGAAGTTATGCAAATATATAAATCACAGCTGATTCCCATCTAGGAATTGTTCAGGTGTTGATGTTCTTTCAGTCACATGACTTTATGGTATACAGTAAAAGAGGACCTCTTTGGGCTGATCTTGTGTGAAAAAGGAACAATATAGAGCAACACAAAGAAAGTAATGAGGGAGAGGAAGATGAGTACCAGGACAAGGGCGAGGGAGAGGAATGCCTGGACATGGACAAGGTAGAGATTGAGGAGTTAGAATGCATGGTGGTGCTCAAAGAAGGGCCAGAGTTAGGGTAACTGATGATATAAGAGGTACTATCATAAAACATATCATAAACCACAGACTATCATATAGAGAGGCTGGTGAACGAGTACAGACAAATCTTAGCCGGGACACAGTGCCATCCATTATCCAGAATTTTGAGAAACCAAGAGGTAGGAAATTGTATAAGGGCTTCTCCTACTGCAACGTGTAAATTATTTTACCATGTATTACAGTGGCTGTATGCCTCTGGTCTCTAATATGTAATATTTTGTCTATCAAAGGATTCAACATCTACCTCCCTCAGGGGGCAGAGGAAAGCTCCTAAATGAAGAACAGGAACTTGCTATTGTCAGCATGGTGATTGCTGATAATTAAATAAAACTGAAGGGCATTCTATAAAGCTACTCTGAGATGGGTCATTCATTTTTTGTATTGAATTATTGCAGCAAAAGAAACAAAATGCATGCATTTACTAAACCTAACAAAACAAAAAATGTTGACAGGCTTCAAAAGACACAATCAATGATCAATAAAATATACTGTCTATTGAATAAGGGCAGACCTGACACATAAAATAATACAGTTTGTGTAATTCAATTTGATGTTAGTGTTTTTATGACATTGTGCTATGATTGACTAAATGTTCCTGTTGGAAGAGAACATGTGTTAGGGTTTTGGTAGACATAGTGTATTGTTTTAGTGTATTATTGTATTTTGACAATTAGTGTTGGAGTTTAGTTTACAATGTGTGATTTTGAGCATGAAATTAACCGTTTTGCCAATTGTGTGTTGTAGGTATGTTGGTGCGTTAAGAGTTTAGAAAATGTGTTAAAAGTATTTAAAAAAATGTCATAGCGATTGTGAAA
Organism: Romanogobio albipinnatus; assembly: GCA_023566225.1. Classification (NCBI taxonomy): domain Eukaryota; kingdom Metazoa; phylum Chordata; class Actinopteri; order Cypriniformes; family Gobionidae; genus Romanogobio; species Romanogobio albipinnatus. The sequence goes on along the minus strand of CM042255.1, from coordinate 18,161,900 downwards.
AACTGTAAACTGCAATTATAAAGAGGCACGAAATCACTCTCCAGAACATTTTCGTTCACTGTTCCTTGCTGGTGGAACAATCTCCCCACCTCCATCCGGAATGCTGAATCACTGACAACATTCAAAAGACAGCTGAAAACTCGTCTCTTCCGTGAACACTTAACCTCATCTTAAAAAAATATATTTAAAAAAAATCTATTCCCTCTCTAATCTCTATACCCTCTGTTCCCTCCCTATTCTACGTTATGCTACTCTAAGCAGTGTCCAAAACTCCTCCTTCATGACGGATCGCTTCCTGTATTCCTCAGTTGTAAGTTGCTTTGGATAAAAGCGTCTGCTAAATGATTAAATATAAATGTAAATAAAGGTACTTGTAAAATTTAAGTTTCACTTTTTCCACAAAGGTATTTTTTGCATAAATATGACTAATGTATATTTAAAGTCCCCCTGTAGTCAATAATTGCATCCCTTAAAACAAAAATGACATATTTAATAGTTTTCTCCTTTTGAAAAAAAAGTCTTCATGCCTTAAAATAGATTGAATGTAACTCGCGGTACCCAATGCAATAGCGTGCAGCGACTAAATTTGTTGGCGAGTGCGGTCGTGGGCAGTAAGGTACCCGTGTGTGTGTGTGTTGGTTGCAGGAGAATACAATTATCTTTCAGTTGGTCACTACGACGTACGTCGGTTATACCAACAAATTGGGATCACTTCAGAGAGCCCCTATCAGCTTCGAGATTTAGAGAACAGGCCAATGGGCCATTGGTGTGCGAGATTTGCATCTCGCGCTCCGCCCCACACCGCGGGTATAATAGGAAGCGAGAGCAATGCACTGACGTCATTCACTTCGGAGCCGAACAGCGTTGATGAAGAGTTACAGACTGCTTCCTGCATTCAGCGAATTCAGCAAATGTGGCATGGCAAAGTGATGCAGCGTCTCGTTCCCTGTTCTCAGGGAACAATGGTTACATTTGTAACGTGAGACGTTCCCTTTCGAAAGGGAACTCACGCTGTGTCAGCTCGATGCTACGGGGAACGATATACCCACGCCGCCATGCCGACGGGAGTGCATGCCCACTGGCAGTGACAACTGTCAAGACAAGCAAATTCTACTGAAATGCCTGAACCACTCCCATTCTGGTCACATTAGGCTGTCAGTGACAGCACTCCCTACGGTCATAGCCCAAGCTATCGCCTGAGAAGGAAACCTTCACACACATGAGGTCCTTCCCAGGCCTTGCTCGAAGGCCTGGAACCAACCCATTCGACTTAGAAGGGGTTCCTTTAAGGGAACGTGGCAAGGGAACTACGAGGGAACCCTATGCCAGTCACTATTCGGGAGGTTCTCACCGAATGCCACCAGGGAGACCTGACCAGGTGACCCAGTCTGCTATGGGACACGTAATACGGTCAACCCTGTCTGTACAGTACAGAGCCTCTGGTACTCCGGACCTCAGAGACGGGTTATCCCGGAGAGCAGCGCTCAGCGAAGTGCTTTCAGACCCTTGCTAGCGAGGGGAGTCTAGTCGCTCGATCCTCGGATCTACCAAGCACTTACTTTAAAACGTGCTTAGGAGGCCAAAGGCCTTACAGGCTGATCGTACCAGGGAGGCCCCGAGGGGCCTACAACCATAAATCAGCGCCAGGCGGCCGTAAGCTCATAACAGACCCTCACTTGAGAGGAGCTCATAAGCCTGCCCTGTAGGTAACCATGCCGTAGGCAAACTATGAAGGTCCCGACCTGTAGGGACCGCATAGCCGCAGTGACGTCTCGTCATGCTAGGGTAAGAACACCGCCTTCAGGACTCGCGAACGGCCAGAGACTGGCGCCTGATAGCGGGTGACCACTAGCTGTCAGCGTAAAGCCAGTTGTGTGTTCACGTCTGGTAACCTGTGCCGACTGCTCGCGCGTCCAACAGCGGAGCTCGCCCTCAGGAAGGCCATACGGGCCTGATACCTGATCGCGGTCGTGCTAGCCCTCGAGGTAGCTGGGAAGACCAGGGACTCGCTTCATCAGGGAGGCCAAGCGGGCCTGCCAACTGCAAAAAAGATCGGGCATTCATCCATCACAGCCCTCTGCTCAGTGACTGGACCTATCCAGAAACCACGAGACCGGAGCGTGCCCTCGGAGGAGGCCTCGTGGGCCTATAACTCCAAAGCGAATCCCCCAGGGAAGTGTAGCTTGCCTGATAGCAGCCCATGCTACGATCCGTTACCGAAACTGGGGACCGGGGAACGAATTCAGGGAGGTGCAATGCCTCCACCTGATAGCAGAACATGCCGTCCATAGCGCTTCACTTCACTAACCGTCTCAGCGACCAAGAATCGGGAGCTCGCCCTCAGGGAGGCGACAGTGCCTACCACCTGATAGCAGAACGTGCTACTCAAAGCACTACATGCTCTTTAACCACAGCGACTGAGAATCGGAAGCTCGCCCTCAGGGAGGCAACAGTGCCTACTAGGGGTGGCACGGTACATGGAAAAAAACCGAACCGTTCGGTTCGCTTGTCTCGGTTCGGTGTGTGTGCGTCGCACGGTTCGCGCATGCGCAATGTATCCTTGTGCCCGTAAGTTATGTGGATGGACAGTGGATGTCCTTTTCGCGCGAAATAAGAGGTTTGTGTGGACATACAGTAAAGTAAAAGTGGAGTGCTGCAGGTCGCGTCACATGTAGAAATGAAAGTGGGAGAGATAAGGAAGGCTGCCCAGAGTTGGAGGATGCGCATCGTATAGCAGGGCAGATGCAGTGCGAGAGCGGGCACGAGCAGACATACACTGGCAGGTTTGTCTCGCGAGTCGCGCATCTGAACCGCGGCTCGTGTATTGCAAATACAGGCAAATATAGTCCATTCTGTCACATTTTCCGGTGTTCTCCTCCGACCCCTGTCTGTCTCGTGCTTTGATTTATGATGGGCAACATATATATATATATCTGCTGCAAGACCGTGTTCCCCTCTCTCATACACACATTCATATGTTGTATATAAGTAATTCACATGATAAATGTAACATTTAAAAGTTAAGATATGCTTCTAGTTTTAATAATTTAAACATGCCTTTGAAGTTTGGGCAAAAACTTCTGGCAGTGTTGTGTTTTCGTGTATTTTTTGTTATTTTTTTACAGCGCTGGATGTCATATGGTGATTGTGAAACACACGGGACACTTCATGGTGAAATTTGTTAATCAGGTCAGCTGAATTAAAGCCACAGTGCATTGTTCTGATCAAAATTGACATGATGAACATGAAAAATGTTACGCCAATGTGTCGGACTCGGTAGACAGCCAGTTAGGAAACAACTTGATATAACAATTTTTAATACTGTATCCTAATTAGATTAGATTAGATTCAACTTTATTGTCATTACACAAGTACAAGTACAAGGCAACGAAATGCAGTTTAGGTCTAACCAGAAGTGCAATAGCAGCAAGTGCAGGACATACAGTGGTTGCGTAAGTGCAGGACATGGAAATGTACTGAATATATATAAATATGTATAAATAGAGAGACGGTTATTACTATAAACAGAATTGTGGATGATTAAGCTTTATATCATATGCTGAAGTAAATAAAAAACAACAACAACAAGAACCGTACAGAACCGTACAGAACCGAAAACCGTGACCCTAAAACCGTGATACGAACCGAACCGTGGGTTTTGTGAACCGTGCCACCCCTAGTGCCTACCACCTGATAGCAGAACGTGCTACTCAAAGCACTACATGCTCTTTAACCACAGCGACTGGGAACCAGGAGCTCGCCCTCAGGGAGGCAACAGTGCCTACCACCTGATAGCAAAACGTGCTACTCAAAGCACTATATGCTCATTGCCACAGCAACTGGGAATCGGGAGCTCGCCTTCAGGGAGACAGTGCCTACCACCTGATAGCAGAACGTGCTACTCATAGCACTTCACGCTCACCGCCACAGCGGCTGGGAACCGGGAGTTTGCCACCAGGGAGGTCACTCAGGGAGGCCGGTTGAAGCCTACTACCTACTAGCACTCATGCTAGCCATCCAGTGACTGGAGCCCAGGAACACCTTCCACAGAGGAGGTCAAGTGGGCCTGCTTACCCCACAGCAGGCCCATAGGGAGGCCCGGTAGCGCCTACCACCTATTAGCAGCTCGTACCAGCCATCGAGGGACTTAATGCCAGTAGTGCCCCCTCAGGGGAAACCAGCAGCGTCTGCTGACCACAGCAGGCTCTCAGGGGGGCCAAACGGGGCCTATCCCCTGAGCAAAGGTAACCCAAACCGGGAGCCTACCCCTCAGGGAGGCCTGGCAGGACCTACCCCCAAATAGGAGGTCTGCAGATTCAAAGGACCCTGCCGCGACTTCAAGAAGGCTGGCTGCTGCGCCTGGGCTGACGGCAGCTGTCTGCTGCTGACGAAGGCCTGGAAATCCAGTTAGCACCTGGGGACTCATCCCCAAGGCCAGTTGACAAGGTCACTGCTGATGTCGACACCAGTGGAGAAGATCCTCCAAGGCACACTCGTGGGCCATGGCGTCGGGACTTTCCTGCAAGGAGGCCAGTTAACGCCTACTACCTGTCCTGAAGTCCTGCTACCCAGACTGCCCAAGCTGGCTACTAACAACCAGCTGGCTCTTACGCTCACACCTGGGGCTGGCTCCATCCCAGAAGCAGCTAGGGACAACTTCTTCGCCGTGTCCTAGGGCCCCCAGGACGGCGCAGTCTCTCGGGCAGTGCCTACAGACATGAACCTAATCACATTGCCAACAGCAGTGTACTCAGTGGAAGTGCTAAACAAAGACCCTCTAAAGCGAGGGGAGTACAACTTACGTCACCTGCATCAGGGCGGCTGTCTTACTTTCCATGCAGCGGCCAACCATAAATGCGAGGGCGTCAGCCATTGGCAATGCTCGGGCCTCAGGGGAGCGTCCGACCAGAACCGCATTAACAGAAGGTTTATCCGATGTTCAGCTCGACCCGGGCCCTAAAGAAGGTGAAGCAGAGACATAAAGCAAGGTAAAAAAAATCACATAAATATGAAATCCACCGGCCGTCCTCCAGGAAGAGGCCGGGGGCCACCAGCAGATGGCGGCCACCAAGCTCTGAAAGGCGGAAACAGCAGATAAAGTCTAATCGCAACACCTTGACTGCATTACTTGTGACCCCAGAACGCAGAGAAGGGGGCGGGCCTTGGCCGGACGACTCTGTAACAAGAGGAGGCTGAAAACAAGGATGCATAACAAAACCCTGTTCTTATATCAGAAGACAGGCCAGGGGCGGACGACCTTCATTAAAAGGGAACGCCCCCATCCTTGACAAAGCCTAGGCCAAGTGGTGCGACATAAGTCCGCACTAGATCTACTCAGGGCCCGGGAAAGAAATATTATCACCTCTAATATTACACAATGAGGCCCCGAAAACCCTTTTCCCAAAGCCCCGCAGAGCTGGGCGCAGATCTCACTACAGCTTGTGCATTAGCGCGTACCCGGTCTTCAGCTACTTCCCACTTTTACGCTAGGAAAAACACAGCTCGCCCCCTACACTACAAGCCCTTCAGTTACCCACATAGTGGGGAAAACATAACACGGAGAGGCAGCAAAACTCTACTAGCAAAAGTGCGCATTCACACACAACCACATAATGTTGCAAAGAAGATCGTTCTTATCTTACTCACGGGGAGCTGCAGGCCCTGCGAAATCCAGCGACGATCCAAATTTCCCCAAGAAACCTCTCAGGCGAGCGAAGGTACAGAAGTCCTGAAAAACATAGTTTTGAAAATGTTTCACCCTCATCGAGGGTGACTCACCAATCGCTCCTCGCGGCGCCACAAACCAGCTATCGAGCTAGTGTCCGCCACCATCCTGAGGGGTGCGCTTTCACCAAACAAGCCAGGCGAGCCGGCAGAATCTTAAATTTTCTGCTCATCATAGGTCCACCGGCCTGATGTAAAGCGCCCGGGGGAAAAACCAGAGGAAGGGAAAAAGGCAGCGTTGATCTCCATTTCGTCCTCGGGGGTGGAGTCCGCTGCCTGCACTGGTTCCGGTTACCAGCCCCGGCTTCCTTCCTCTTCCTGTTGCGGGTGTCCCGCCTCCCCTGCGCTCTAGTCCTCCGCGGCGGGGGCTCTCGAGAGGCGACGCTGGCTCGCTGTTCCCGTCTCCAGCCCTCAGACTGGGGCGGGCCGGGGACACCCGACTGCCTAGGCGTGGTCCCGGACCTCAGCGGGATGCATGTTCTAAATGCTGCCGAGCGCGCCTTCGGCTCTCCGAACTTTCCCACCACCGCCTCTACGGAGGTGCCGAAAAGTTCAGATGGCGAAACCGGGGCATCCAGGAGAAAGGACTTCTCTTTCTCCCCGAAGTCCAAACGGTTTAACCACAGGTGTCTCTCCGTGGCCACCGTCGCCGCCATCGGCGCTATTTGTTCGGTGGCCCAGAGAGCGAAAACCGCTGTCCGGCGCGACTCGACTACCGCCTCAGGGGGTCCCTCCCCCTGATCGAGGTCCCTCAACAGGTCCGCCTGGTAAGCCTGCAACACAGCTGTGGTGTGCAAAGCCGCCGCAGCGTGACCCACTGACATGTATGCCCTGCCATACAGGCGATAGACCGGCAGGATAGGAGCCCACAGTGTCGCCGGCCGCCCAGAGGCGAGATAAACATACATCTCGTCCACGGACGGCACCGACACACACCCAGCCAGGCAGTCCCTCGACATCTGCGAAATTTAGCTCGCCGATGTCAACAGATGCGGGGCTGAGTATGGTTTCTTCCATCCCCTCGAGATCTGCTGATGGACTCCCAGGAGTTGGGGGGTCATGGGCGGAGAGAAACCGATCGTCCGAACTGTTTGGACGCTCAGCCTTTCTCCTACGCGCCGGCAAGGCAGCTGCAGTCTACCCGCAGCGCATTCCATGACCTCCAGCAACTCCCCGTACATGGGACAGGATGGTTTGAGAAGCTTCAGCATCTTTAACTGACTCACCCATCCTCTGCTCGAGTGGAAGAGCAGCAGACGAGGAGGAGGAACATAAATCCAGCTCCTCCTCCGAGGTCCGCCTCTCGTGATCTAGATCGTCCTCGAGAACCATAACTGTCTCCAAGCGACGAGCCAGATCCATCTGGGAAGCACATGGTGTTTAGACACCGCTCAGCCTCAGCTCGAGCGTGGCCGTTCCCAGATGCTGAAACCTCTCCCCTCGAGAAGAGGTCCAGCCGAGAATGGAGCGATCCAGAGGACAACGCTCGCAAATGCTTTCACAAGAGGTTCGCAAACCTCTCGTGCATGCTCTTCTCCCAGACAGTAAACGCAAAGTGTGTGTGTATCCAAAGCGCAAGCTACCTGGTACACGTTCAAAACACACCTGCAGAAGTGGCGTTGCTTCTCAGCACACTTCATTGTTATCCTTCTTGTAGACGTTTCACGTGAAGACAGGCAAAACAGTCCCTGAAGACGAAAAGATACTGTCATGTTGGCAAGGCGCCCTTATATACTTCCTGGTCGCACCTTGATGACATCATAGGCTGTCACCGGTCAATAGGATTGACGTTTTTTGATTGTGATTTCAGGCACCAGTCACGCTGGAGGTGTTCCCCGTAGCGTCGAGCTGACGCAGCGCGAGTTCCCTTTCGAAAGGGAACAACCGCTGTTCTCACAGCAACCTGTCGGTTTGGTGGGCGTTTTCATTGAGTGCAAACACAGGCTGCACTATCTCCTGTGTGTTGCCAAGGTCTTCCCTGGGTGCTTCAACACTTCTAAAAAAGAGTGTTTCCTCACAAAAAGAGCAACACGGTTTGACCATGCGTCTTTTTCAAGATGTCATTCAAACCGTGCGTTTCTGAATGAGGTCGTTCCCTCGCCCGCTGACGGTCACAATCGCTGTCTCACGTGTTTGGGCGTTCAGCACGCTGAGGCAGCATTTGTGGATAGCTCATGTTCTCACTGCGGGAACATGACTATCGCGGCGCTTGGGTCGAGACTCACCTACCTCCGGGAAGACGGAGTCCCCCTCCCCATACCTCAATCTAGAGCTATCCCCCAGGATAGACCTATTTCGACGGATGGCCGGGGTGACCTGAGGATCACGTTCAGGGCAAACCCGCCGAGCATACCTCCGCAGGCCCCTGAACCCTCACAAGCACTGCAGCCGGTGGTGCTTCTGGAGGAGGTCGCTGGTCCCTCTCTTGGGTGGCCGGCGATCTCCTTCGGGGCATCCGCGGACGAGCAGATGTCTGGAGTTGCTGGCAGTTCGTCTTGCTCTCAGCCGCTTCAAAGCGCCGCTCAAAGACAAGCACGTTCTGGTCCGGACGGACAGCACTGCGGCCTTTGCGTACATCAACAAACAGGGTGGTCTACGCTCCCGCCGCATGTCCCAACTCGCCCGCCATCTCCTCCTGTGGAGTCAGAAGCATCTGAGGTCCCTTCATGCCCATCACATTCCGGGCCCGCTCAATCGTGTGGCCGACGAGCTGTCACGGTTACCTGTGCTCCCCAGAGAGTGGAGACTCTACCCCCAGGTGGTCCAGCTGATCTGGAGTCGCACAGATCGACCTGTTTGCCGCCCCCGACACGACCCACTGCCAGTTGTTCAATTCCCTGACCGAGGGAACCCTCGTCACGGATGCACTGGCACACAGCTGGCCCCGGGGCCTACGCAAATATGCGTTTCCCCCAGTGAGCCTTCTTGCACAGACACTGTTCAAGGTCAGGGAGGACGAGGAGCAGCTCCTCTTGGTAGCTCCGTACTGGCCCAACAGGACTTGGTTCCAGCACCTCCCTGGCCCATTCCTCTGAGGAAGGACCTCCTAACTCAGAGACGGGGCACCCTATGGCACCCGCGTCCGGACCTCTGGAAACTCCATGTCTGGTCCCTGGACGGGACGCGTAAGTTCTCAGTGACCTACCGCAATCGGTAGTTGACACCATCACTTCCGCCAGAGCCCCCTCTACGAGACGGCTGTATGCGTTGAAGTGGAACCTGTTCGTCGATTGGTGCTCTTCTCGCCGAGAAGACCCCCGAAAGTGTTTGGTCAGATCTGTGCTCTCCTTTTCTTCAAGACGGGTTGGAGCGAAGGCTGTCTCCCTCCACCCTCAAGGTATATGTTGCCACTATCGCCACAAATCATGACCTGGTAAATGGTGAGTCCTTAGGCAAGCACGATCTGATCGTCAGGTTCCTGAGGGGGGCGAGGAGACTAAATCCGCCTCGTCCTCCCTCTATACTACACTTAACTCTGGTGCTGACCGCACTGCAGAGCGTGCCCTTCGAGCCTTTGCAATCAGCTGAGCTGAAAATCTTGTCTTTAAAGACAATACTCCTGGTTGCATTGGCCTCGGTTAAGAGGGTATGGGACCTGCAGGCATTTTCAGGCGACGAATCGTGCCTGGAATTCGGGCCAGGTAACTCTCAGGTAACCCTGAGACCCCGGCCTGGATATGTGCCCAAGGTTCCCACTACTCCCTTTTGGGATCAAGTGGTGAGCCTGCAAGCCCTGCCCTCGGAGGAGGCAGACCCAGCCCTGGCTTTTCTCTGTCCAGTTTGCGCCATATGTTGACAGAACGCAAAGCTTTAGGACATCAGAGCAGCTCTTCATCTGTTACGGAGGACAGCAGAAGGGAAAGGCAGTCTCCAAGCAGATGATGTCCCACTGGATAGTGGATGCCATCGTCTTGGCGTATGAATCCCAAGACATGCCCTGCCCGCTCGGGGTTAGAGCTCACTCCACCAGGGGTGTAGCTTCTTCCTGGGCGCTAGCTCGTGGTGCCTCGCTGACAGACATTTGTAGAGCTGCGGGCTGGGCGACACCAAACACGTTCGCTAGGTTTTATAGCATACGTGTGGAACCGGTTGCTTCTCATGTGCTCGCTTCCCATAGTCAGCAACACTGAAGTGCCCGTTCTAGTGTCGGCTTGCTGCGCCATTCCCTTCCCATGGAACGGATACGTGCGCTTATATTCTCCAGTCGAGTTCCCCAGGATTGGGCGAAACCCTGTTGAGTCGTCCGACGCCAGGTCTGGCACTTGTATGCATTGGTGGAACTTGTGTCAGGCTGGGTTCCGTATGTTGCAACCCCTACGGCGGTCCCATATGTGTATTCTCCACGGTACAGCTCCCTACGGCGAGCTCGTATCTTTCCCTCGGCAGAGTTCCTCTGCCGTCTCAGTACGGTGTCGTTCCCCCGCCTGCAACAGGCCGGGGCCACCCCTGGGACTTCCGTATGTTGCACTGCCCAAGGCCAGTCCATACGTGTATTCTCCACATGGTAACTCCCTCCGGGCATGATGTGGCTTCCGCAGCGTCCCTCCGGGCACGCTTTCCCAGCGTTATCCAATAAGTCTGCTGAGTGGGTCTTGCGGAACAGCAGTGTGACTCTCCCTGTGTGAATTTCCCCGCTCGCATCAGAACAGGGTCTGGGGGACTCTCGCGGGGCGCTGGAAGTGGTAGTAATTGTGGCGTTTTCCAAAGGGATCCCAATTCATCGGTATAACCGGCGTACGTCGTAGTGACCGACTGAAAGGGAACGTCTCGGTTGCGTATGGTAACCCTCGTTCCCTGAAGGAGGGAATGGAGATGTACGTCCCTTCGCCACAGTTCCTTACCATCACTGCAGGGCCGAGTCACTAGTTCGGCTCCTCAGTGAAAAACGTCAGTGCATTGCTCTCGCTTCCTATTTATACCCGTGGTGCGGGGCGGAGCGCGAGATGCAAATCTCGCACGCCAATGGCCCATTGGCCTGTTCTCTAAATCTCGAAGCTGATAGGGGCTCTCTGAAGTGATCCCAATTCGTCTGTATAACCGACGTACGTCTCCGTTCCTTCCTTCAGGGAACGAGGGTTACCATCCGTAACCGAAACGTTATTCATCTAATGCACAAAAGCAACCAGAACAACTAAAACAAAATAAAAACGATTTACAGGCGCAAACATAGGTTGAGTTTCTGTTTGTAACATGTTTTTGCTGTGTGCAATGTAGCCAATCTCGGACATATGTGTTGATTTCTAAAACGCAATGGCCAATCAGATACATTTAAGGCAGAATCCACTCTCTGCTCAAAGGGAGTTTTTGTTCAGTGCTGAATTCTGCATGCTGGCAAATCCTCTAATTATAACAAAGAAATTGCTGACATTATGAAAGATTCATTTTGCAGTCAGCTTCATGACAGCGCTTTGTGAGATTGCGATGAACTGAGATGTCAGCTTTTTAAGAGTTAAAAGGGAGCGCACTTTGCGCGCATTCTGCCATTATTTAGCCAATAATGGGTTGCTTAAGTTACACAAACAATGTTCTCATTCACCAGTCTACCTTCTAAAAATCAGTATCCTTAGAAACACTTTGAACAAATTAAAAAAATAAAAACAACACATAGACATCTAAACAACATTAAAAACTTGATTTTCACCACAGGGGGTCTTAAATACAACACTGATCCCAACAAACCAATCTAAAACTTGCATAGTGATGTTTTCACAAGGAAGCAGGAAAGGACCTTTGCTAACCCTCAGGTTTCCTCAAATGTTTGAACATAGAGTCATCCTTAGCAAAACTGAAGCTGTGTAATTCCATAGCCAAAGGCTCATAAACATTTCTCTAGTGCTTGTTTGTTTTGTTTTTAATGGATGTGGAGTGGGTTAGCTAGGCCTCTTAACATCTGTACTTTTTTTTGTTTTACCCTTTCCGTTTTGTTGCTAACCCAGCTTTGTTGCATCCTGTGCATATGTGTGCCCTTTTTTGTTCTCTTTTCAAAGAATTTTAAGTAGATGTTTGTGCTTATAGTGAGCCAAAATGAACATGTGCTCTTTCCTTGTTTCCTTGTTCCTTGTTTATTTTATTTTATTTTTCCAGGTAATATATGCTTACAACTTAACTTAAATTAGTTACTGGACAATCCTCATACAAACACTGATAAATACTGAAAAGGATTTGAGTACAGAACAAAGTAAGAGTTTGCAGTCTTACAGTACTACAGTTGTTCTTAGCTAAATATTATTTAAATATTATTTTCACATACACAAAATCCTTTAAAATAATATTGACTATGTTATGAAGATACATAATTGAAGAATTCATTTCTTCCCCCACCAGTTTTTTACAATCTTTTGTCTTATCTCTTTGGTTTGTAAACCATATACTAAAGGATTTAATCCTGGTGGTACAACGTGAAACATTATACTAGCTAGTTTCCTGCTCTCAGAGTATTCAGGAAAACGATGAAGTAAAATAAAAGTTGCTCCAGAAACAAACATGATTAAATAAGCCGCTAAATGAGTACTGCAGGTTTTTATGGCTTTGCTGTTGAGTGCTTTGTTTTTGCTGGTTACACATACAGTAGCAATCTTGACATATGTTAAGAAAATACACAGCGCTGAAATACTGAGTACAATGATAGTATAAACAAGTCCATACACATTATTTATAACAACATTTTCACAGGACAGTTTAAACAGAGAGGCATTGTCACAGAAAGGGTTTTCAATTTTATACCTACAGTGAGACAGACGTACAGTGAGTCCAATCATAATAGTCACTAAAAGAATAGCCAGGCCCCAAGCAAATGCTGATAGTTTAATAACCATTTTATTCGTCATTATAGTTGTGTATCGCAATGGATTACATATAGCCACATATCTGTCAAAGGCCATGATCATCAGCACATAGTGGCATGCTGCTGTAAATACATGCACAAAATAAGCTTGAATAACACACTCAGCATATGATATATAGCGCTCTGATGGTTCCCTTAAAATGTCCTGCAGCAAGCGTGGCATAATGACAGTTGTCCCCATTATATCATTCAGTGGCAAGTTGCAGAACAAAAAATGCATTGGGTCATGCAGATTCTTTTCTGTTGAGATCAGAAATATAATTCCAATGTTTGATACCATTGTAAAAACATAAGTCAAGAGAAGCAGGATGAAAACAGGTTGCGATGACTGAGGTGTAACTTTCAGTCCCTCCATGAGGAGAAAGCTGTTTGTGAATGTCAGGTTGTCCATTGGTTGCTGTACACAAAATCTGCAAACATGATAACAAATAGACATTAGTAATTACATAATATAGTCTTAAACATATCATATTATTACACATATTATTATTTTTTTTAATGAGATACAGTACAACACACAAACATAAAAAAGTTTTATAAAAATGTAGATAAACAAAGGTAAATTTGCCTAATATGAAGTAACAACCAGCTTTATCAATATTGAGTTTTACTTCATAAATGTAACCGCAGCATCTTGCCTCACTCTGTCTACGATCCTCCCAATAATGATTAGACCAAACAGTATGACTTGTTTTTGCCTTTTAATGTGTGGCTTATATTGTTTACTGTGACATTGTCATTAACCCATTGGGAAAAAAATAATAATAATAATTCGTTGCCATGAGCATCAAGGCTGGTGATTGTGAGTGTTTGTGGCAAAAAGTGAAATTACAACCTACTAATGCTGCAAAATGATATATTACCCCATGATACATTTCTTGAATGATATGTATATGTACACCTTTTGAGAATGTAATGTTTTTTATTGCTTTTTTTCACCATTTTAAAATGGCGAATGCCGGACAGAATATATAAAGCCTGAAGGAATTGAAAATAATCAAAGATATTTGATATTTGAAATCCATTTGCTTTACTGTTGCCACTTTTATCATCTCATACATCCATTTTGCAGCTATTTTAAGTGTAACCATAACCAGATTTTGTCATTAAATCCTTTCTATTACGAATGCTGTGCTAACTAGTTTTGATTTGGTATTTACTTTGAAGTGCTCCCTATTGCAATACAATATAGTCACATTATAGCAACGCTCTCCCACATATTTTGCTATTATAACTGCACTTATCTCCGTCGTTGGTATAAGTTGCAGTGGGTGGAAATAGACGAGAAATGTACAGTTTTCTTCAATCTTTCTGATAACGTTTCTTTAGTCTTCTGGCAACCCTGCAAATTGAACCATCTGCAGGAGTCCACTCTTACAAGCCCAATTTGAAGTCTATTAAAATATTTCAAATCTGGGCAACATTGGCTTTTGACAATACACCTATGAGCTATTAATAGATGCAAAATAGCACTGAAGAAAGTCAGAATTCCTTTCGATATAGGGAGAAGATTGGTTTTGGATTAGATCTGATTTTCATAATGGGAAGTATATATATATTTATAATTCAAATAAAAACTAAAAACTGAACGCATTTATGATAGCATCTTTAAAAAGAGGTCTTCACAGAATTCTGCATGTAATTTGAAATATGTTTGAAATGAGGCACCAGGTAGGTTCACGTTTGGCTCCATGTACAGGGCATATTTATTAAGAATAATGCTGAGTGGAAACAGATTGTTTGTACTGGAGAAACCCCTAGGCAAACAGTCCAAGATGGTACAGTAGATCCAGGCATTGTGAAAACAGGCAGCATCAAATACAGGCAATCGGTCCACAGCCGTAAATTCACAACAAATTATCTAAAATAAAAGAATACCCAAGGAGGCAACACTTTATTTCAAGGGTCCAGAATTATGCATTAGTTAAACTAATTAATTTTGTTTTGCTAATTAATTTGCTTGTTCACAATTATGCATTAGTTAAGCATGGACATAGATATGGACGTAGTATCCGTAACATTACCCGTAGGTGACTCTGAAGAGTTTTTGAATCGTTTTATGCTGCCTTCACATGCTCTCGGAATTATCATAAATACGAGTTTCCTAGATAAAAAAAATGCACATGAACGCCCTCCCATTTCGAAATTTGAATGCGATGAGCTCATAATAACAAATTCAGAAGTGGGAATTATCAAATTTCCGATAGCACGTGAAGGCAACAGGAAGGAAGCTTTTTCTTCATAACAAATAAATATTATTATACACCTATGAAATTCCGATAATTCCAGGTGGTCACACAGGTTTTTAATGCATTTAACGCATATATTGTTCCCTCAACATAGGATCGGTAACACTTTATACATTTAAATTTATTTACATTTATGCATTTAGCAGACGCTTTTATCCAAAGCGACTTACAACTTGGGGGTACATGAAGCGATTGGTCATGAAGAGTCGAGAAGCGCGATAAGAGCCTGAAATCCTGAGACCGTGTACATTGCTCAGTGTAGCACAGGCTAGAGTAGGGACGGAAGAAGGAAGAGAAAGAGGAAAGGAAAGTGTTTTTTTTTTTTATGAGGTTAAGTGCTCACGGAAGAGCTGAGTTTTAAGTTGACTTTTGAATGATGTCAATGATTCTGCGTTTCGGATGGCGTTGGGAAGATCGTTCCACCAGCTGGGAACGTTGAATGAAAATGTTCTGGAAAGGGATTTTTTCCCCCTCTGTGATGGTACCACAAGCCGTCGTTCCTTTGCTGAGCGAAGGCTTCTGGTGGGGGTGTGGATTTGTAGAATGGAGTCAAAGTAAGCAGGAGCTGAGCGCGTGGTGGCTCTGTATGCAAGTGTCAGTGCCTTAAACTTGATGCGAGCAGCGAGTGGTAGCCAGTGTAGGGAGATGAAAAGAGGTGTGACGTGGGTCCTGGACGTGTGACGTGGAAGTGTTTGGATCGCACAAGAGGGGAGTCCAACCAGAAGTGCATTGCAGTAGTCAAGTCTATAAATAACCAGGGCCTGGACCAGAAGCTGTGTTGCGTGCTCTGTTAGGAACGGTCTAATCTTCCTGATGTTGTGGAACGCAAACCGTCATGAGCGAGCTGTCTTCAAAATGTGTTCTCTGAAGGACAGATGGTCATCAAATGTTACTCAAGGATTTCTGACTGACTTTGATGGGGAAATCAAGGATGTACCTAACTGGATGGTGAAGTCATGTTGTATGGTGGGACTGGCGGGGAAGATGAGAAACTCAGTCTTTGCCAGGTTGAGCTGCAGGTGATGTTTTCTCATCCATGCAGAGATGTCAGCCAGACAGCTGGAGATTCGTGCAGCTACTGTGGGGTCGTCTGGGTGAAATGAAAGGTAGAGCTGAGTGTCATCAGCATAGCAGTGGTATGAGAAGCCATGTGCCTGAATGATGGTTCCCAATGAAGTAGTGTAGATGGAGAAGAGGAGAGGACCAAGCACTGAGCCCTAGGGAACCCCAGTGGTCAGTTGATGTGCTTGGGATTCCTCTCCAGGCAACCTTGAAAGACCTACCTGTGAGATAGGACTTAAACCAAAGGAGGGGAGTCCCTGTGATGCCCAGTGATGAGAGGGTGGACAGAAGAATCTGATGATTGACCGAGTCAAAGGCTGCAGATAGATCGAGCAGGACGAGAACTGATAATTTGGAGTCAGCTTTAGCTATCCGCAGGGCTTCAGTGACCGACAGTAGTGCAGTCTCTGTGGAGTGGCCCCTTTTGAAACCTGATTGGTTGATGTCCAGCTGATTATTCTGTTATTGGAAGGATGAAACCTGGTTGAAAACAACTCGTTCAATAGTTTTTGCTATGAATGGTAGGAGAGAAACAGGTCTGTAGTTATCTATGAGTGATGAGTTTAATGTGGGTTTCTTAAGCAGTGGAGTTACCCGAGCCTGCTTGAATGTGGTATGGAAGATGCCGGTGCAGAGAGATGTGTTGATGATGTGTGTGAGTGCTGGTAGGATTGTAGGAGAGATGGTTTGAAGGAGGTGTGAGGGAATGGGATCAAGAGGACAGGTGGTAGGATGGCTAGAGAGGAGAAGTTTAGATACTTCTGTCTCAGTGAGTGTAGAAAATGAGAAAAGAGGATGTTTGGTTGTGGATGTGGCTGAACTAAAGTCCACAGTGTGCGTGGGTGAGAACTGACTGCTGATGGTTGTTGTTTTGTTTATGAAGAATTGTGCAAAATCGTCTGGAGATAGGGAGGTGGTGGGGGAGGGCAGAGAAGAGAGTTAAATGTTCTGAACTGTGTGTGAGTTTGAGGTGTTGTTGATCTTGTTTTGGAAATAAGATTTAGCTGCATGTACTTCATCTGAGAAGGATGAGAGCAGGGACTGAGTCCGTAGTTTATAATAACATTTAGTTTTCCGTTACTAGTTAATACAGTGGCATGAAAAAGTATGTGAACCACTTGCAGAATCTGTGGAAATGGGAATATTTTTTTTTACATATAGTCCACAAGACAAAAAAAAAAGCTGAATTTATTCAAATAACCCTGATAAAAAGTTTATGAACCATTGATTCTCAGTGCTGTGTGTCGTTCCCTGGATGATCCACGGCTGTTTTTTTGTTTTGTGATGGTTGTTCACGAGTCCCTTGCTTGTCCTAAGCAGTTAAACTGCCCAATGTTCTTCAGAAAAATCCTCCAGGTCCTGCACATTCTTCAGTTTTCCAGCCTCTTTTTCATATTTGAACCCTCTCCAGCAGTGACTGTATGATTTTAAGATCCATCTTTTCACACTGAGGACAATTGAGGGACTCAAACACAACTATTAAAAAAAGGTTCAAACATTCACTGATGCTCCAGAAGGAAACACGATGCATTAAGTGTCAGGACTTCTGAAATGGAGGATCCAGATGCAGAGTGAACAAAGATAATTTATTGACAGGACAGTTCAACAAGGCACAAGAGGGTAGTGGATGAGAGTCCAAACAGCAGGGCCAACGGGGAACAATGACACGACGGATGAGTGTGACTGCTGGAAACAGCTCCAAGATACAGTAGGTTGAAGAACATCTGAGGACTGACCAGGCCAGGTAGATGGTAGTGGAGAAGACAGGGCAGGACACAATGAAGCAGGGATCCGTACTTGCTGCTCACACTAGTGATGTTACGTATGACACTGAAGCTTCGATGCGCGTATCGCGCATGCGACACAATTTGTAGTGAAGCTCTGTATTGGGGTTGTGTATTGGTTTCCCTGAGTCACGTGATCGATGACAAATGAAGCCTCACTTTCTGTCCAATATATATATAATTTTATGTATTTTATTCTTGTATGTAATTTCTTACTTTCATATAACTTTTTTAAACATTGAAATATTCATTTTATGAAACAGCTTTTATTTCTTAATAAAAATAATTAAAACCTTTATCACCTTACTGTCATTCCTACTGTTACACAAGCACTATCACTGCCAAGTGTCATACGCACATTTAATTACAGATGATCCTATCACACAATGTCCTTATTTTGTGTGTGTGGAGAGAGAGAGAGCGAGAGAGTGAGAGAGAGAGAGAGAGAGAGAGAGAGAGGCCTACGTTACATCTTATTGAATCATATAAGCTCATATTATATTTTACTGTCACACTTTAATGGGTAAATTAATTTATTTACTGGACACATTAAACACAAACATATAAAGCTTTTATTTGTACACATAGCATTGAAACGATGGAGTGTGTTGTGCTTGCTTCATCTGACAGAGCTTCTTCCACAGGCTTCTGCCTGCTTTATTTTAAATAAGCACCAGATGGCGCTGTTCTCGACACTCTTGAAGCTTCAAATCTTTTCCCGGAACAGTCAGTGTAATGGTGCGTTCTATTATGGTCAACGATCCGACTCGGCCCTCGGATATGACGTCACTTCCACACTTCAAGCGTTCTGGTATGTTTTGCGCGTCCGAGTCAGAGAAAAACATGGACGCCACCTGGAAAGCTGTTGCTATGGTAGCACTGGCCGCTCCACACTCCGCACACACACTTGGTTATATAATAATAGCTAACAATAATCTAGGTTAACGTTATCAAATCAAATCATGCATTTTCTAACGTTACCTACCGCGAGTCAGTGCTGCGCCAGTTTGAAAAAGGCGGGTACAGGACCCTTTTTAATGAACGTTTGTTGTAGGTCTACTAGGCATAGAGATATCTGAACATCTTTGCCAAATGAACATTTAAACAACTAAATCGGTCCAAAAACAATGAAAACAATTCGTACTTAAAGTCACACAGGTCGCAGCCATCTTGTATTCCGATTCGGAATTCTTGCTCGGTGTCCTCACGGTTGTCCAAACTTCCGAGCGGCAAAATCCGAGGAAAGGGGGCGTGTTGGTGCGTGTTGCTAGGTAACGTCTGTCTTCCTAGTCGGAGCTCCGACACGGATAAATAATAGAACGCAGCATAAAGCCTCACTGCTTCATGAGGCTTCATTTCCACATCCCTAGCTCACACACTCAGAGCCAGTCCAGCTACCAGGCAGAGGGAACTAGAGCAAAATAAAGATAGAACCTTGACTAAAAATTCAGGAACAAGGGAAAAAACGTCTCGGTTACGTATGTAACCCTCGTTCCCTGAAGGAGGGAACGGAGACGTACGTCGGAACTGACCGACGAATTGGGATCTGTTCTCAGAGACCAATCTACTTCGAGTGTATTAAAAACGAGCCAATGAAGATTGGCATGCGATCACGCATTCCACGCACCGCCCCGCGTCCGCGGGTATAAATACGGAAGTGGAAGTGCCGCATACCGTTTTCAACTGAGGAGCCGAGAAGTGAGGCTCGGGCCTTCAGCTGAAGCACAGCACCTGGCGACGGGACGTACGTCTCCGTTCCCTCCTTCAGGGAACGAGGGTTACATACGTAACCGAGACGTTCCCTTTCAGTCGGTCACGTTCGACGTACGTCGGAACTGACCGACGAATTGGGATCCCTACCAAAACGCCAGGGAGCTGGCCCTTCCAGCGCCCTGCCTGAGCTCGCTGAATCACTCCTCTGTTGGAGTGGAAGTCAGGGCTCCGGGCAGGGAAGGACAGTCACTGCTGTTCCTGCAAGACCCACTCAGCGTGACTATTGGATAGCGCTGGGAAAGCGTGCCCGTCTCGGGAGATGGTACGCTGCGGAGCCACATCCTTCAATGGAAGGAGAGGTGGAAATACGCATCAGGACTAACCTAACCTAGGGTAGTGCAACTATGGAGATCTCTGGGGTGGACCCAACCTGATCCCAGGGGGGGAAGAACACGCCCAGAGATGACAGAGCGGGCTCTGTCGAGGGAAAGACACGGGGCTAACCGAGTAGGGTAGCAGATACCGTGGAGAATACACATATGGGGTAGCCGTGAGGGGACCGCAACATATGGAACCCAGCCTACACACACGTTCCACAAGCATACGGGTGCAGGCCTGGCGTCAGACGGTCCGCAACGTCTGACACCGCAAGGGTGACGGAGGAACTCGACAGGGTTAGCCGTTTCCGGGGAACACAACTGGAGCAAGAATAGACGCACGTATCCGGCCCGGAGGCGGGAGTGGCGTTGCAAGCCGACACTAGAACGGGTACTTAGCGCTACTGGCCCCGGGGGGCGAGGATGCGGGAAGATACCGGCTCTACACGGAGGCTATAAAATCTAGCGAACGTGTTAGGTGTCGCCCAGCCCGCAGCTCTACAAATGTCTGTCAGCGAGGCACCTTGAGCCAGCGCCCAGGATGAAGCAACACTCCTTGTTGAGTGAGCCCGCACCCCGAACGGGCAAGGTACGTCTTGGGACTGGTAAGCCAAGACAATGGCATCCACTATCCAGTGTGCCAACCTCTGCTTGGAGACAGCCTTTCCCTTCTGCTGACCTCCGTAACAGACGAAGAGCTGCTGTGAGGATCTGAAGCTTTGTGTCCGGTCAACGTAAGCGCGAAGAGCGCGGACGGGACATAACAAAGCTAGGGCTGGGTCTGCCTCCTCCGAAGGCAGCGCTTGCAGGTTCACTACCTGGTCCCGGAAGGGAGTGGTAGGAACCTTGGGCACATATCCAGGCCGGGGTCTCAGGACAACGTGAGAGTTGGCCGGCCCGAATTCTAGGAACGATTCGTCGACCGAAAGCGCATGCAGGTCCCCTACCCTCTTGATTGAGGCCAATGCGGTCAGGAGGACTGTCTTCATGGACAGGATTTTTAGCTCGACTGACTGCAAAGGCTCAAATGGGGGACCCTGGAGTGCTCTAAGCACCAGGGCTAAGTCCCAAGAGGGTATCGAGGTAGAACGAGGAGGATTTAGTCTCCTCGCACCTCTGAGGAACCTGACGATTAAGTCGTGCTTACCTACGGATTTACCGTCTACTGCATCGTGATACGCCGCTATTGCGGCGACGTACACTTTGAGGGTGGAGGGAGACAGCCGCCGCTCCAACCCATCCTGCAGGAAGGAAAGCACGATGTTAATCGAACACTTCCGGGGGTCTTCCTGGCGGGAAGAGCACCAAACGACGAACAGGTTCCACTTCAGAGCATAGAGGCGCCTCGTAGAGGGGGCTCTAGCTGAAGCGATGGTGTCTACCACAGCTTGCGGTAGGCCATCTAGAACCTCCGCGTCCCGTCCAGGGACCAGACATGGAGTTTCCAGAGGTCTGGACGCGGGTGCCATAGAGTGCCCCGTCCCTGAGAAAGAAGGTCCTTCCTCAGGGGAATCGGCCAGGGAGGGGCTGTCGCGAGGAGTGTGAGTTCGGGGAACCAGGTCCGGTTGGGCCAATAGGGCGCAACTAACAAGACCTGCTCCTCGTCCTCCCTGACCTTGCACAGGGTCTGTGCAAGAAGGCTCACTGGGGGAAACGCATATTTGCGTAGGTCCCGGGGCCAGCTGTGCGCCAGTGCATCTAAGCCTAAGGTACCTCCGGTCAGGGAGTAGTACCACCGGCAATGGGTCGACTCCGGGGAAGCAAACAGGTCTACCTGCGCCACCCCAAAGTGGTCCCATATCAGCTGGACGCTCCGGGGGTGGAGTCGCCATTCGTCCGGAGGTGTCGACTGGCGAGAGAGCTCGTCGGCTGTCTGGTTCAGCGCACCTGGAATGTGAATAGCACGAAGTGACCTCACAAACTTCTGACTCCACAGGAGGAGATGGCGGGCGAGCCGGAGCATGCAACGGGAGCGTAGACCACCCTGACGGTTGATGTACGCAACGGCCGCAGTGCTGTCCGAACGGACCAGTACGTGTTTGCCCTGGAGCGGTTTCTTGAACCGGGCCAGGGCAAGACGTACCGCCAGAAGCTCTAGGCAATTGATATGCCAACGTAGTTGGGGTCCCGTCCACAGTCCCGAAACTACGTGCCCGTTGTACGTGGCCCCCCAACCCGTGGATGAGGCATCCGTGAAGACCACAGCATGCCTGGACACCTGTTCTAAGGACACACCGGCCCGGAGAAACGAGGGGTCTGACCACGGGTTGAAGGTCTGGCGACAGTAAGGAGTCACTGGGACCCGGTACTGACCGCTGTGCCACGCCCATCTCGGGACTCGGTCGTGTAACCAGCGTTGAAGCGGCCTCATATGAAGCAATCCGAGCGGCTGCAGATGCCATATGCCCCAGGAGCCTCTGAAAAAGTTTCAGTGGGGCCGCTGTCCTGCCATTGAACGTATTCAAGCAGTTCAACACTGACCGGACGCGCTCTGGAGTGAGGCGCGCCGTCCGGTTGACCGAATCCAACTCCATACCGAGATAAGAGATCCTCTGCGTGGGACAGAGTTTGCTCTTCTCTCGGTTGACCCGAAGTCCCAACAGGCTGAGGTGACTGAGCACCATGTCCCTGTGTTCGCACAACTGCTCCCGAGACTGGGCGAGAATAAGCCAGTCGTCGAGATAGTTGAGTAAGCGAACGCCGCGTTCTCTGAGCGGAACAATGGCTGCCTCTACGACTTTCGTGAAGACGCGAGGCGACAGGGACAGCCCGAAGGGCAAGACTTTGTACTGACATGCCCTCCCCTCGAACGCAAAGCGCAGGAACGGTCTGTGTCGAGGAAGGATAGAGACATGAAAGTACGCGTCCTTCAGGTCGATTGCTGCGAACCAATCTCGGGGACGGATGCACTGGAAAATGCGCTTCTGCATTAACATTTTGAACGGGAGCTTGTGCAGGGCCCGATTCAAAATGCGCAGGTCCAAGATTGGTCTTAACCCACCCCCTTTCTTGGGTACAATGAAGTAGGGGCTGTAGAACCCCGACTTCATATCGGCTGGAGGAACCGGCTCGACCGCGCCCTTCGCCAGCAGGACATCGATCTCTGACCGCAAGACATGGGCATCCTGACTCCGCACTGAGGTGAAGAGGATGCCCCTGTACTTGGGCGGCCGGCGTGCAAACTGAATTGCATAGCCGAGTCTGATGGTACGGATGAGCCAGCGAGACGGTCTGGGGAGGCCAAGCCAGGCCCCCAGAGACCGCGCAAGCGGGATCATCGGCACCACAGACGTACCAGGGGTGAGGCAGCGGGTTGGAGTACTCAGACCCGACCCGGGAGGCCCGGAGGCGGCCCGGAGTGTTGTCTGAGCACTCCAGGTGGGGCAGAGTATGGGTGAGGAGGCCCGGGGGCGTCCTCGGTGCCCATACTGCTGCCCCCTGGCGAGGGGTGAGAGGGGAGGAAAGGAGTGGCAAGGCCCGGGGGCGTTGCACACTGCCAACCTGTCCCTCTCGGAGTTCAGGGAGGGAGGAAACTGCTCTTTTATTGAGAATGTGGGTACCGCTGGACCCCGGAGGGCCAGCGGCAGATGTAATGAACCAGCCGAGTTGACATTCTCCCCCCGGTCCTCCTCCGGGGGGAGGAGAGGTGCGGACACCATCTCCCCTGGAGCAGCTCCTCTTCTCCCTGGACTCCCCGCATCAGGGCCGCTTGCCCTTGCGCTTGCCTGCCGACTTAGCAGGCCCTGACGCGGGTTGGACGGCCCCCTTACGACTGGCACCCTGCTTCGCTGATTGTGGAGGCTGCTGCTTTGGCTTGGCAGGGGCGGAGGCAGCCGCAGGAGGACGTCCTCGGCGACGAGCAGGCGGAGGTGCTGCGGCCGACGACTGGGTGGAGGCAGCAGCGGGTCGTCGGGGCAGGATGTTCTTGATGGCCTCCGTCTGCTTCTGGGCCACCGAGAACTGCTGGGCGAAGTTCTCGATGGCGTCGCCGAAGAGGCCGGCCTGGCAGACAGGGGCGTTGAGGAACCGCACCTTGTCGGTCTCACGCATATCCGCCAGGTTCAGCCAGAGGTGGCGTTCCTGGACCACCAGAGTGGACATCGCCCGACCCAGGGTGCGTGCGGTGACTTTCGTCGCCCGGAGGGCGAGGTCCGTCGCGGTACGCAGTTCCTGCATAACCCCTGGGTCGGAACTACCCTCGTGCAGATCCTTGAGCGCTTTGGCCTGGTAGACCTGCAGGAGCGCCATGGCATGCAAAGATGACGCAGCTTCTCCACAAGCTGTGTAGGCCTTGCCCGATAAGTTGGACGAGAACCTACACGCCCGGGAGGGGAGACGTGGGTGCCCACGCCAGTCCGCAGCGGTCTTAGGACACAGTTGCATCGCAACCGACCGCTCGACTGGAGGGACCCCCACGTAACCCTTAGCTGCGCCACCATCGAGGGTAGTGAGGACGGAGGAGTCAGTCGATCGTGAACGAGCGTTGTAAGGCGCTGTCCACGACTTCGTGAGCTCCTGATGCACTTCCGGAAAGAAAGGAACTGGGGCGGGGCGCTGAGAACCAGCACGATCCGCCCCGAGAAACCAATCGTCCAGCCGCGAGGGTTCGGGACACGGTGGAGGGTTCCACTCGAGCCCGACACTCGCGGCGGCCCGGGAAAGCATAGCCGTGAGCTCCGGATCAGATGCGGGCAACGCTACCACACCCGAAGGGGGCAACGCAGCCGCATCTTCATCCCCGGAGTCCATTAGCTCGTCCCCCGATGCAGCTATCGATAACATATCCTCAGCAGGAGCCCCAAAAGAAACGGCCGGCCCCCCATGGGAAGGACCAGCGCGCTCTTCCGGAAGCTCTACCGGCGCAGCTGAGGGGGGAGGGGCCCGAGGAGTCTGTTGACCCGGCGGGGGTGCCCTCACAGTAACCCTCAGATCTCCCCCAAAGGCATCAGCCAAAGTAGCAGCCCTCTGCTTTGCAGCGGGAGGACCACTAGATCGGGGGATGCACAATGGGACTCCACCCCGTTTGAGGTATTGGAGACGAGACCGTAACACTGCGATGGTCATGTTCGCGCAGTGCGAACATGAGTCATCCACGAAAGCCGCCTCTGCGTGCCGAACGCCCAAACACGAGAGACAGCGATCGTGCCCGTCCACTGGAGATAGATACCGACGGCATCCAGAAACACACGGTTTGAATGACATCTTGAAAAAGACGCAGGGTCAAACCGTGTTGCTCTTTTAGTGATAGGAGAGAAGAGAAAACCGCTCCGAAACGTGCCGAGGCACACAGGGGAATAGCCGCGGCTTACAGTGGTTTTAAAAGGTGCAAGCCCACTGTAAGCACTCAGAGGAAACGCCCAGCGAACCGACAATTTCTCTCAGGAAGCGACCACCGCTGTACAGCACCGTCACACCGACACCGGAACAGGTAAGCAGATCTTCTCTCGTAGAATCTTTGAACTCGTTCGTAGAACACTCTTCGTAGGAACATGAAAGCTCGGCTCCGAAGTTGAAAGCGGTATGCGGCACTTCCACTTCCGTATTTATACCCGCGGACGCGGGGCGGTGCGTGGAATGCGTGATCGCATGCCAATCTTCATTGGCTCGTTTTTAATACACTCGAAGTAGATTGGTCTCTGAGAACAGATCCCAATTCGTCGGTCAGTTCCGACGTACGTCGAACGTGACCGACTGAAAGGGAACTGAAAATACATAAACTCAAAGCCAAAAATATAGGAGACACTAAATCTCTAACTGACTTGGCAAGATGAACAAGCAAACACTGAATACGTACATACAACAAACCAGCAAAGACAAGAGGGAAAGGAACTCAATATAAAAGGGAAAAGCACATGAGGATCAGGTGAGCACAATTAGTGAAACGAGGACTATAGGCTGTTTCCGAAATCGCCCCCTATACCCTCATTCACTATTCCCTACATTAGTCCACTGATATAGTCCACTTCGAAAACGAGTGAGTGATTTCGGACACTAAGTGCGCCGTAAAGGCTGCCGTTTTTGCAGTTTGTGCTTGCTGTTTGGCAGCTCCAATAATAATGAAAAGATTTATCCTGAACTCTGCTAGGGTTGCCACCCGTCCCGTAAAATACGGAATCGTCCCGTAATTACAAGCAAAATGACGTGTCCCGTATCAAACCAATACGGGACGCGATTTGTCCCGTATTTTTACACAGGTCCACACATAGTTCAATAAACACATATGGATTTTGCAGTGTGGAGAATACTGATAGCAAATATAAAGAAATCAATTTCACAATAAGTAGTACAGGAGCTCATTTGTGCGTGATTGTGTTTTAGTTGCCGGAGTCTCGAGAACATGCGCTGTGCCATTGTGCCTGCAAACTTGCGAGGTGTTTTAAAAACATGTCGAGCTTGCGTCGCGTCCACCGTTTGAACGCAAGAGGATCTCCAGATATAGAGCTGAATATCAAAAAGATATCAATGGGTCTGTCCAGTAACTCATGATGAACTTCAGGCCAACTGCACACTTTATGAGAAGCATTTCAGTGTCTCAGACTGTCTGACACATCCGTGCTTCTAAAGGTAGGCCTATAGTTTTTTTAAATATATATTAATATAATATTCCATACATTATCAGAGCTTGGCAGACAGAATTATTATTTTTTAGACAGGTTAATTAATAGATTATAGCCTAATAAATGTTATCATTAATTTATAATTCATCTAGGCTATATTCATCATGCATAATAAATAATCCTGTCATATAAAGTTTGACATTTAAAAAAATATTTAGATAAAAATGGGACAAATAATTACATGATAATATAGTCATAATTTAAGTAAATTAATAAAATAAAATAAAAAAAAATTTGAAATACAAAAAAGTGATTACTGGTTCAGAATGACTGCTTAAAGGGACAGTTCACCCAAAAATAAAAATTCTGTCATCATTTGCTCACCCTCTAGTTGTTCCAAACATGTATACATTTCTTTGTTATGTTGAACACATAGGAAGATTACTGTGGTGTCAGTCAATGGTGCCCTCAAAGTAGCCTGCGTACAGGCTGAACTTTGAACTTTCTTCAAAATATCTTCTTTTGTGTTCAGCAGAACTCGTACAGATTGGAACATCATGAGGGCGAGTAAATGATGACAGAATTTTCATTTTGGGTGAACTATCCCTTTAAAGTGCACCAAATAGGCTACTAAAGAGTTATTTTGAAATAAATAAAATCAAATGTAAAATTATATAAAATGTGTTCTGTTGAAGTTCACATACTTGATCTCATGTTTTCTTATATGGTTTATTATTGAGCTGTCAAATTGTAAATGTTGAAATAATCATTTCATGACGTATTCTTTATGTCTGTCCGTTATGCAATTTTTTTTTTTTGGGGGGCGGGTGGGTGTCATGAATGGGTGTCCCTTATTTTGCCACATTGAAGGTGGCAACCCTACATGTAACCTTAATCAAACAATATAATAATCATCTTAAAAAGGATCATTTATACCTGTATGCATGATATTGGGCTGGACCAGTGCGGTTCGGAAGATGGATGGATGATTGATTCAGCTGTGGGCACTATTTGAGGGAACAGCCATTTAGTGGTGTCTGAAACCATAGTGGACGTTATTAAGTACACTCATTCAATCCCACAATGCACCACAATAACGAGTTTGCAACCGATGTATGCTCGACAGCTAGAGAATACCCATAATGAACTGTGAGAGTCGCGTCGCCTCGCGTCGCGTAAGTCTTGTTGACTTACAAGCTGTTGGCCATTGCGTAAGAGAATACGACGTCTCAGTTGTTGAATGAAAAGTTCTTCATTTCGTTGTTCTCTCATTTCTATAATTTGAAGAAGAATGGAACATAATACTTCGTAAAAGCACGACATCGTGATGCAGCAGCTGTTCTTCTGAGAAAAAAAGCTGGCGGGAATACTCGTGCAGGCAAGCACTGCACGTCACACAAAGCAATCAATACACTGTAAGCATTTTTAATTTTATTTTATTTTATTTTAACAAACAAGCAAAACTCCAACAAAACGGCATCCCCTCTGGGGTCTTCAGTGTCAGAATTCGCTCACTCATTTTCATTCACTCCTTGTGGACCAGTGGAGTACTGGGGAATGAGGGTACACGGGGCGAATCGGACAGCGCGCGACTCTCACCGTGCGTTTAGAGCACAGTAGTAGAGCCATGTGCTTAGACACAACACAAACATAGAAACATTAAACAAGGACAACACAGACAAGGCTGCCAGGGCAGAACCCTGACATTAAGAGCCAGGGGATGAAAACTTTTGAACAGGATGATGTCCACATTTTTCTTATTTTGTTTAATTATATATATATATTTCATTTAGTGCTGCCCTTCAGAAGCAACAGAAGATACTTGCATGTTTCCCGGAAGACAAATTAAGTACAATTTACCTTTTCAAATTTTCAAATTCAATAGATTTTCACCCCCTGGCTCTTAATGCATTGTGTTTCCTTCTGGAGCATCAGTGAATGTTTGAACCTTTTTTAGTAGTTGTGTTTGAGTCCCTCAATTGTCTTCAGTATGAAAAGATGGATCTTAAAATCATACAGTCATTACTGGAGAGGGATCAAATATGAAAAAGAGGCTGGAAAACTGAAGAATGTGCAGGACCTGGAGGATTTTTTCTGAAGAACATTGGGCAGTTTAACTGCTTAGGACAAGCAAGGGACTCGTGAACAACCATCACAAAACAAAAAAACAACCGTTATATATATATTATACGCACAAGAAATGTTTAGAAAGAAATTCCTGTAAAAAACATTTTAAAGTATATTTTGCATTTAAAAATTGCATTTAAAGAAAATGTTTACACATCATTACAGTGGGTGCTTTCTTATATGAATATGTAAATACATGAAAATCATTTAGAATAAACTTTTCTTCTGCAGAGTTTTAACAATCTTTGTCTTATTTCCCTGACTTGAAAACCATATATTATGGGATTCAATCCTGGTGGTATAACATGAAACATTACACTAGCAAACTTCCTATTGTCAGTGTGTTCAGGGAAACGATGCAGTACAATAACTGTGAATCCACATACCATCAAGATTACATAAACAACCAAGTGAGAGCTGCATGTTTTTATGGCTTTGCTGCTGGTTGCTTTGTTTTTGCTTTTTATACATACCCTCGCTATTCTGAGATATGTCAATAACACCCACCCAAGTGAGGAGGTGAGTAAAACCACAGTAAAAGTTAATCCATATACATTATTAATCACTGTATTTTCACAGGACAGTTTAAACAGTGAAGCATTATCACAGAAGTGGTTTTGAATCACAGATCTGCAGTGAGACAGACGCACACTGAGGCCAATCAAAATTGACACCGGAACTACTGCAGCAACCCAGGCTCCTGCCGACAGTTTAACCATCATTTTATTGCTCATTATAGTTGGATATCGCAATGGATTGCATATGGCCACATATCTATCAAAGGCCATGATCATTAGAATAGTATGGGATGTTGTTCCATATAAATGTGTAAAAAAAGCTTGGATAACACACTCCACATATGTGATGTAGCGCTCAGAGGGGTCTGTTAATAAGTCCTTCAGTAAACGTGGTATAAGGGCAATTATTCCCATAATATCACTCACTGGCAAGTGACAGAAAAGAATATGCATGGGCTGGTGTAAACTTTTTTCTGCTAAGATCTGAATCAAAATCCCAATGTTAGACACCATTGTAACGACATAAGCAATCAATAGAAAAATGAACGTGAGCTGGCTGGACTGAGGTGTAACTTTCAATCCCTCCACTAAGAGTACACTGTATCTGAATGTCAGGTTGTCCATTTGTGACCTGTGTAAACATACAGATTAAGTGACAAACATTTGTATAAACAGCATATTATCTCAAAGCATTGATACAGGTAGATCATGCAGTATATGCTTCCAAAGAGTAGATATTATACACTATTGTTCAAAAGATACTACATAGGGTTTACGTATGTCAATCTTTATCATTTATTTCTAGAATGGTTACTCCTTAATTTGACCAAGGGAATTTATACCTTTAATTTTTCATTTACACTTGCTTACAGAACTCAAGAAATATTGTTGATCACGATACAATTATCTAATATGAGTTTGATATAATATGACTACATCTGAAATATTTTTTCTTACCAAGAAAAATGAAAGATAGATGCACAGTTGTCACTTCACTTCATATACAGAGCTAATCTACTAGTCAGTTTTATTGGGTTATCATTAGTTATGAAAATCGCAACCTGCTTGTCTCCGAGTAGACCATTTTATTTATGTTTCACCATAACCCCATAAGTATTGTCATCATACCCCAAGAGTGAATTTGAGCTATTTTCTGTGATTGGTGCGCTGCTCACCAGGGGTGTGTCTCCCAAAACATTTTTAGCCAACTATGATTACATGTTTTGTTGTTACCATCAAAACCATAATTAGGGCCTAAGCACCGATGCACCCTATTGTTATTGCTCAACCAATTTTTATTCTTCTCCCAAATTAATCACTTTTTTGAGGGCCTAAACATGCTCGAAAACTCATGAAACTTTGCACACGCGTCAAAAGTGGTGAAAATTTACTTCTGATATGGGTTTCAGAATTAGGCATGGCAAAATGGCTTGATAGCGCCACCTACAAAATTTCAGTTAAGCTCTATTCGAGCTACGTTTCAAGTATGAGTGTGAAATTTGGTAGACACATGTAACAGCCCAATACCTACAAAAAAGACCCAGGGTGCAAATATGAAAACCCAATAGGAAGTGAGATATTTTGAATTTTCTCTGCAAAATTTTTGCAGCTTTTGCCATTTCCAGACGTCGTACTTTAGCGAACTCCTCCTAGAGATTTAACCAGAACAACATAATATTTGGTCAGTCTAATCTGAAGGCATTTGCGATGTTAAATTGCGAAGATCTTGAGTTTTCCCTGAAGGGCGTGTCCGTGGCGGCCTGACAAATTTCGATGTTTCGCCATGAAACAGGAAGTTGTTGTAACTCGGGCATACAATGTCCGATCTGCCCCAAACTTCACATGTTTTATTAGAGTCCTGACCTGAAGACATCTACATGCCAATATTCAGTTACAGTCATAGTGCCACCTGCTGGCAACAGGAAATGCCATGTTTTACACTGTGATTAACTCCTCATAGTGATTTAACCAGAACAACATCATATTTGGTCAGTCTAATCTTAAGGTCTTTGTGATGTTAAATTATGAAGATCTTGAGTTTTCGCTGGCGGGTGTGTCTGTGGCGGCCTGACAAAGTCTGGTGTTTCGCCATGACACAGGAAACTGTTGTAAGTCAGTTATACAATGTCCGATCTGCCCCAAACTTCACATGTTTGATAAACAGTTTGATAGTCCTGGCCTGGCCTCTACATGCCAATATTCAGTTGGTCATAGTGCCACCTGCTGGCAACAGGAAATGGCATGCTTTACACTGTAATTCACTCCCAGAAACTCATTTAAATATGCCATGAAGTACTAAACATGCTAGAAACACATTACAACATGCAACACATGGCTAAGTGCTAATGTATGCGATTAACGCCACA
Source organism: Romanogobio albipinnatus (assembly GCA_023566225.1). Lineage (NCBI taxonomy): Eukaryota > Metazoa > Chordata > Actinopteri > Cypriniformes > Gobionidae > Romanogobio > Romanogobio albipinnatus. The sequence goes on along the minus strand of CM042255.1, from coordinate 18,130,579 downwards.
AAACAGGAAGCTGTTGTAACTCAGGCATACAATGTCCGATCTGCCCCGAACTTCACATGTTTGATAATAGTCCTGGCCTGAAGACATCTACACAGCAATATTCAGTTATAGACAAAGTGCCACCTGCTAGGAGCAGCAGGAAGTGTGGCACATCAAAATTTATTTCTCCTATATTTATCCGCTTAAGGCGAGACACGGCAGGTGAAAACATTGTTTTTTCATGTAGTGGTCAATTTTGAGACTTTGGGCCAGTTTTCTCCCTTAACATGTAAGCATTCATGTCGAAATAAAAAGTATGTCAACATTACACATTAAGGTGGTTATTTCATTATATTTAGCCGGAAATCACCAAAAGTTAGCATTCTAACGCAAGCTCCTGTGCCTCTTCCATTCACAAAAACATTGTAAAGCTCTCAGTCTCATACACAGCGCTGTTCAATCCAAATATGGGCATTTCCTTTGTAGAAATAACCAACCGCGAAAGTTTGCCAGGGAATCTACAGCCGAAAACAACATCTGATTGGTCGATGTGAATTTCCGACTACGTGATTGGTTCTCACACGTCAAGCTTCTTTGTTTATTCTGCACCTCTGAGAAAATACCGACAAAACCGAAATCAGCTCATAAATTTTCACAGAAAAGACAACAACAGCTGTCACTTGCAAGAGATATAAGATGAGATATATATGAGATATAAAAATAAAGTAAACAACAGATTAGTGTGTGCCTCATCGCGTAAGCTATCGTTTGGAAAGGGAAAGAGAGAGTCTGTTGGAGAGAATGACAGCCCTGCCACACAGGAATGGCTCATAATTCATGTTGCACAATTTAATTAATTAGTCAATGGTTTGTGTTGTCCTAAATGTGCTGGATCAGGGCTGAACATTTTGTCTGGCTATCACATGACTAAGCTCAATTTAAGATTCTGCTCTGTATTTTCTACTGCACAAGAGGCGTGATAAACGAGCATAATTCAAATGACTCTGTACGCAATTGGATAGCCCTTCAACCAATCAGACCACAAGAGGCGTGATCAATGGGCAACGACCCATCGCTTCTCTATCCGTCATCGTGTTAAACCCGCCAATAGCGCGCCAGGTGGATAAGCCAGTCTGTGATTGGTTCCCGCAAACGTGTAACAGAAGCAGTAGAAATTAATGTACAGGTTTCCAGACTGAGTTGCAGGGCGAAATCAAATCGCCGGCAGATCAGGCTGGGTTTACCCAGTCTACTGAAAATTGACATCAATCCACAGAATCATGGGTTACCTTTTGTTCAGTCACTATGACGTAACGTTAGTGACTAACGAATGGGGGTTTCGCTTAGAAGCCTATCATCTTCGAGATCTTAGAAAATGCCCAATGGCGTGCCAATGCCATGGGCATGCGTAATTTGCATACGTAACTCCGCCTCACTGCATGAGTATATAAGGAAGTACGTGGCAATATCACATTACGTTTCTGCTTCGGAGCCAAGAGCACCTACCTCTTCACTCCTCACAAGCCTTCTGAGACTCTGTCAGCTTCTTCGAGACGAGCAGCTTTCCAGTCGGTGTTGGTGTAACGGCACGTTCCAGTGATCGCATACTTCTTGCCTGCTGATCTGTGCAGTGGTCTGCATCCAGCTGGTGTGTGTTTCCCTGGGCGCTTCGGCATTGACTGCGAGGCTTCCTCTCACAAAAAGAGCTTGCACGTGGCACGTCCTTTTCAGGATGTCTCGCCCGTGTACTTCTGGTCGGTTTCGGTCGGTTTCTCTCGCCCTCTGAGACTCCGTGAGCTTCGTGCTGATGCCGGAGCGAGAGTCCCCTCTGCCACACCCCAATCTGCGGTCTCCACGAGAGGCGGCACTTTGGCTGGTGGCCAGGGTGACCTGAGGGTGACGGTGTGGAATCAAGCTCCGACGCTCATGCGTCGGCCCACACCCCCCTCTCATGGCAGCAGATGGCAGCAGGGCCACTCCTTCCCCCGGTGGAGGGCCGGGGGAGAATCTTTTGTTCAGCGGCTGGCCCCCGGATCCCCGAAGACCATCAGGCTTGGCTATGCGATTCAGTTCACGCAGGCTCCTCCCCGTTTCAGGGGATTCCGCCATACCATGGTCGGGGCCAATGCCCCCGTCATGTGTGCGGAGTTTGCTACCCTGCTGGCGAAGGGTGCGATCGAGCCTGTCCCTCCGGCCGAAATGAAGTCTGGGTTCTACAGCCCCTACTTCATTGTACCCAAGAAAACCGGTGGGTTACGACCAAACCTGGACCTTCGCATCTTGAACCGAACCCTTCACAGGCTTCGGTTCAAGATGTTGACTGTGAAACGCCTTTTCGAATGCGTTCGTCCGGCCATTTGATTGGCAGGGATTGACCTGAAGGACGCCAACTTCTATGTCTCCATCCTTCCTCGACACAGACCGTTCCTACGGTTTGCTTTCATGGGGCGGGCATATCAGTACGCGGTCCTCCCATTCGGGCTATCTCTGTCCCCTCGCGTCTTCATGAAGATTGTCGAGGCAGCCCTTGCGCCACTCAGGCAGCACGGGGTTCGCATCCTGAATTACCTCGACGACTGGCTTATACTGGGCCACTCTCCAGCGCAGGTTTGCGAACACAGAGATCTAGTGCTCCAACACTTAGCCCGTCTGGGCCTTCGGGTCAACTGGGAGAAGAGCAATCTCTGCCCTGCGCAGAGGATCTCTTTTCTCGGTATGGACATTGACTCGGTCGCAATGTTCGCGCAGCTTTCGAGCGAGCGCCCGCAGTCGCTGCTGACTTGCCTCCGTCAAATCGAGAGCAAGAGTGCGGTTCCACTGAAGTTATTTCAGAGGCTCCTGGGCCATATGGCATCTGCAGCCGTGGTAACGCCGCTCGGATTGCTTAATATGAGACCGCTTCAGCACTGGCTTCACGATCGAGTCCCGAGATGGGCATGGCAGTCTGGGGTACAAGTGACTCGGGCCTGCCTGCAGACTCTCACCCCGTGGTCGAACCTCAGCTTTCTACGGGCCGGTGTGCCCTTAGAACGAGTTTCCAGGCATGTTGTCGTATCGACGGATACCTCTGCCACGTGCTGGGGTGCCATGTGCAATGGACAAGCAGCCCAGGGCTCCTGGACAGGACCCCAGCGCCTTCTGCATGTCAATTGCCTCAGGTTGCTTGCAGTACGGTTCGTCCTGCACCGTTTCCGAGCGTTGCTGAAGGGTCAACATATGCTAGTCAGGACAGACAACACGGCCGTTGTAGCATACATCAACCACCAGGGCGGTCTACGCTCCCGCCGTATGTCTCAACTCGCCCGCCATCTCGTCTTATGGAGTCAGAAGCGCCTGAGGTCCCTTCGTGCTGTCCATATTCCGGGAGTAATGAACCGTGCAGCCGACGAGCTCTCACGCGTTTAGCCGCTCCTGGGAGAATGGAGACTCCATCCCCAGATGGTCCAGCTGATTTGGGAACAGTTCGGCGACGCACAGATAGATCTTTTTGCCTCCCACGACTCTTCCCATTGCAGCCTGTTTTATTCCCTGACCGAGGGCACGCTCGGCACGGATGCACTGACGCACAGCTGGCCGCGGGGCCTGCGCAAATATGCGTTCCCCCCAGTGACGAAGCGTGCCTGGAGTTCGGGCCGGCTAACTGCTGGATTGGGCCCGGATATGGGCCCGGATATGTGCCCAAGGTTCCCACCACTCCGTTCCGAGACCAGGTGGTGAACCTGCAAGCGCTGCCCATGGAGGGGGCAGACCCAGCCTTGGCATTGCTCTGTCCAGTACGTGCTCTCCGCGCTAACGTAGACAGGACGCAATGTTTCAGGACCTCAGACCAGCTCTTTGTCTCTTTCTGTTATGGTGGAGAGCGGAAGGGAAGAGCTCTCTCAAAGCAAAGGCTGTCTCACTGGATAGTGGACACCATTGTTTTGGCTTACCAGCAGCAAGGAAGACCATGTCCCCTTGGGGTTAGGGCCCACTCCACTCAGAGTGTGGCCTCCTCTTGGGCTCTAGCCTCGCTCCCTGAGGAGGGAAAGGAGACGTAACGTCCCTTTGCCACATCCGCTGTGCTGCTGGAACACAGAGTTCAGTCTTGGCTCCTCAGCAGGTAACGTAATACGATATTGCCACCAGCAGGTAACGTAATGCGATATTGCCACGCACTTCCTTATATGCTCATGCAGTGAGGCGGAGTTACGTATGCAGATTCCGCATGCTCATGGCATTGGCACGCCATTGGGCATTTTCTAAGATCTCGAAGATGATAGGCTTCTAAGCGAAACCCCCATTCGTTAGTCACTAACGTTACGTCTCCGTTCCCTCCTCAGGGAACGAGGGTTACATCCGTAACCGAGACGTTTTGTAGCAGTGTGTTGTTGGAGTGTAGTCTGTGTGAGAGAGATAGGTACTTACATTTACATTTACATTTAGTCATTTAGCAGACACTTTTATCCAAAGCGATTTTGCAGCTCATATCTCACTTTGGCAACTGTCATACATGATGCCTAGCTCATATTTTCTATTATCAAGGCAAGAACTAAGAACTAACTAAAAAAAAATATGCAAGAACTTATGTACAGTGAGGAAAATAAGTATTTGAACACCCTGCTATTTTGCAAGTTCTCACACTTGGAAATCATGGAGGGGTCTGAAATTGTCATCGTAGGTGCATGTCCACTGTGAGAGACATAATCTAAAAAAAAAAAATCCAGAAATCACAATATATGATTTTTTACCTATTTATTTGTATAATACAGCTGCAAATAAGTATTTGAACACCTGTCTATCAGCTAGAATTCTGACCCTCAAAGACCTGTTAGTCTGCCTTTAAAATGTCCACCTCCACTCCATTTATTATCCCAAATTAGATGCACCTGTTTGAGGTAGTTAGCTGCATAAAGACACCTGTCCACCCCATACAATCAGTAAGAATCAAACTACTAACATGGCCAAGACTAAAGAGCTGTCCAAAGACACTAGAGACAAAATTGTACACCTCCACAAGGCTGGAAAGGGCTACAGGGAAATTGCCAAGCAGCTTGGTGAAAAAAGGTCCACTGTTGGAGCAATCATTAGAAAATGTAAGAAGCTAAACATGACTGTCAATCTCCCTCAGACTGGGGCTCCATGCAAGATCTCACCTCGTGGGGTCTCAATGATCCTAAGAAAGGTGAGAAATCAGCCCAGAACTACACGGGAATAGCTGGTCAATGACATGAAAAGAGCTGGGACCACCGTTTCCAAGGTTACTGTAGGTAATACACTAAGACGTCATGGTTTGAAATCATGCATGACACGGAAGGTTCCCCTGCTTAAACCAGCACATGTCAAGGCCCGTCTTAAGTTTGCCAATGACCATTTGGATGATCCAGAGGAGTCATGGGAGAAAGTCATGTGGTCAGATGAGACCAAAATATAACTTTTTGGTCATAATTCCACTAAACGTGTTTGGAGGAAGAAGAATGATGAGTACCATCCCAAGAACACCATCCCTACTGTGAAGCATGGGGGTGGTAGCATCATGCTTTGGGAGTGTTTTTCTGCACACGGGACAGGGCGACTGCACTGTATTAAGGAGAGGACGACCGGAGCCATGTATTGCGAGGTTTTGGGGAACAACCTCCTTCCCTCAGTTAGAACATTGAAGATGGGTCGAGGCTGGGTCTTCCAACATGACAATGACCCAAAGCACACAGCCAGGATAACCAAGGAGTGTAAGAAGCATAAGGTTCTGGCGTGGCCTAGCCAGTCTTCAGACCTAAACCCAATAGAGAATCTTTGGAGGGAGCTCAAACTCCGTGTTTCTCAGCGACAGGCCAGAAACCTGACTGATCTAGAGAAGATCTGTGTGGAGGAGTGGGCCAAAATCCCTCCTGCAGTGTGTGCAAACCTGGTGAAAAACTACAGGACACGTTTGACCTCTGTAATTGCAAACAAAGGCTACTGTACCAAATATTAACATTGATTTTCTCAGGTGTTCAAATACTTACGTCACTACTGCATTAATTCTTAACCAGATGCATCCTATATGAGATTAAAAAATCAGCTATAGATAGGCCCACACAAAATAAACACAATATTACAACTTATATTTGCACAAAGCAAAAGGCTGCGAATGCACATGAAAACTTGTAGTCAAGATTAAGGTATAACTCTAGCTTTAAATGGTCCAAAACAGAGCTACAGTGCGCTCGCATCATTATTCCTCGTGTCTGATTTACATTTTTCGTGGTTGAGCACCACGACCCTGATTAATCGATGATCGATAGGTTTCATCGATTAAATGTATTATCGACAATTAATTGATTATTGATTAATCATTAATACCCCTAGTTTACACATCTACGCGTCAGCAAGACGAGTCCAGGAACGACGTTGCATTTGATGTGAATGTGCGGATGGTGCTCTTAGCACATGAATTAGGAATGGGTTATGCAGCTCTCAAAAAAATCAGCTAGGTGTTGGGGATACCTTCCCTTCACCTTAAGACTTATCAGAGACACAACAGAAAAGTGATAGGTATGAAAAAGGTTGAGCCAGAAAACCAAGCAGTGTAGATGTCTTTTGTCTTTTGGATATAGTGTCAAGTGAGAGTAACATTACATTTACATTTCCCCTCATAAATGAACATTATATCATAAAAATATAATCATATTTATAAATAAAATATTAATACATTTTATGATATTCAGTATATTTTATTGGGCAGATTTACTTTCACGCACACATAACATGGACAATACACTCATAAAAGAATCCACTGTCTTTTACAAAATAAGTTAAGTTATATGTGCTCTATGAATAAAACCTGATTAAATCAATGTTTATTTATACGGTATTTGTTTCATTGTAGTTGCAGAAATTGAGAGAGGCTTGGGTTCACTGCACAAGGCCAGGGAGCAGATCAGGCAGGCTTATGCTGAGGTTGATGCAGATTGTTGAAGCAAAGTTACTGATGGAGGATGAAGATGCAGTTTTAAACATCAGTGTGTCTTTTGATGGAACCTGGCTTCACATCAAATATGGCATCTGTGTGTGCATTTACGTCCTTACAGGTCTAGTAATAGACTTTGAGGTCTTGCCCTTCTACTGTCATGCATGTGCCTTAAAGAAAAGTGCCAAGCGAGAAGGAAAAATAACAGGCCAGGAATTTGAAAGCTGGAGAGAGACACACACTGACTGTGCTAAAAAATTGCAGGCTCAAGTAAAGCAGGAGGCAGCTAAGAAGATGTGGTTACCAGGTGTGATATACTGAGATGCTGTCAGATGGAGATAGTGCTGCATTTAAGGAGGTGGTTGCCCTCAACCCATACCCTGGACATGAAATTGTGAAATTGGAGTTAATAAATCATGCCCATAAGCGCATGGGTACAGCACTTAGGAAACTAAGTAAATTAGGTAAAATAGGGGGCAAGGGTCTGGGCAAGCTGACTGCCCCTAAATGTAAAGCCTTGCAAATTTTTACAGGGGTGCTATTATTAACAACCAGGGCTCCATGGATAAAACGAAAGCTGGGATCTGGGCAGGTCTCCTTCACAACATGATGTTTCATTAACAAAATTCAGGAGGAGCACGTTCAAATGATCTATCTAATCATCATGCCATTCCAACCAGCTGTCAGCAATCAGTAATCAACATGTCTACCCAATCAGCACAAGTGGAGGATCATATAAATACCCAGTCAACTTACCAATGTTCCTCAACAAGTTTTGCAGCATCCTTCCACCACCCCATCTTCCTCAAGCTCACCTGGTTACTTCCTAAACCAGACATACGGGGGGAGTACTCTGTGTTCGGGCCAAATACCGAGCTCGGAGACCTCTCCTCGGACAGCACGCCAAATACGCATACCATTCATTCTATCTGGCTTATTTGTAAGTGTGAACTCGTGAAATGTCTAGTTATGACAATCCATTACATACGAGGTGCAGTCCATCGTGGTGTTGGTACAGGAGAGCAGAGGAGATGCATAGCTGCAAAACAACGAAAAGTTTGTTTAAGTTTATTATTTTTTATACAGTACTGGTCAAAAGATTGGACACATTACTATTTTTAATGTCTCATGCTCATAGAGCCCACATGTATTAAAATTGTGAAACATTATTACAATTTAAAATAATGGTTTTCCAATTTAATATACTTTAAGATATTATTTTATTTCACATGATCCTTCAGAAATCATTCTTCAGACCTGCAAACATGTACGCAATTTTCGTACTCGGCACGCATTTTGACTCTTAAGTACACTTGTACGATTCTCTGCTCTCTAGGTACGCATTTTGTTGCATTTCATTCGCCGGTTTAAAATTATAATCAAATCAATGATTCTGCCGCTAAGCCACAGCGTGTAAGTGGAGTGAAAAGCTTTCGGCCAATTAGAGTGCTTCATTTGAACCATCCGCTCCACTCCACCAACCTGAAGTGGGCAAGCCACCCTTTTCCGACTGAGGACCATGGCCTCGGATTTGGAGGTGCTGATTCCCATCCCAGCCGCTTCACACTCGGCTGCAAACCGTCCCAGTGCATGCTGGAGGTCCTGGTTAGAAGGGGCCAACACGACAACGTCATCCGCAAAGAGCAGAGACGAAACCGTGTGGTCCCCAAACCTGACACCCTCCGGCCCTTGGCTGCGCCTAGAAATTCTGTCCATAAAAATTATGAACAGAACCGGCGACAAAGGGCAGCCCTGCCAGAGTCCAACATGCACCGGGAGCAAGTCTGACTTACTGCCGGCAATGCGGACCAAACTCCTGCTTCGGTCATACAGGGACCGGACAGCCCTCAGCAAAGGACCCCGGACCCCATATTCCCCCAGCACCCTCCACAGGACGCCGCGAGGGACACAGTCGAATGCCTTCTCCAAATCCACAAAACAAATGTGGACTGGTTGGGCAAACTCCCATGAACCCTCCAGCACCCTGTAGAGGGTATAGAGCTGGTCCAGTGTTCCACGACCAGGACGAAAACCACACTGTTCCTCCTGAATCCGAGGTTCCACTATCGGCCGAATTCTCCTCTCCAGTACCCTGGCATAGACTTTCCCGGGGAGGCTGAGAAGTGTGATCCCCCTATAGTTGGAACACACCCTCCGGTCCCCCTTCTTAAAAAGAGGGACCACCACCCCGGTCTGCCATCCCAGAGGCACTGTCCCCGACCGCCACGCGATGCTGCAGAGGCGTGTCAGCCAAGACAGCCCCACAACATCCAGAGACTTGAGGTACTCAGGGCGGATCTCATCCACCCCCGGTGCCTTGCCACCGAGGAGTTTCTTGACCACCTCGGTGACTTCAGCTTGGGTGATGGACGAGTCCTCCTCTGAGCCCTCAACCTCTGCTTCCTCAATGGAAGACGTGACGGCGGGATTGAGGAGATCCTCGAAGTATTCCTTCCACCGTCCGACAAAATCCCCAGTTGAGGTCAACAGCCGCCCATCGCCACTGTAAACAGCGTTGGTAGGGCACTGCTTCCCCCTCCTGAGGCGCCGGACGGTTTGCCAGAATCTCTTCGAGGCCAGCCGATAGTCCTTTTCCATGGCCTCACCGAACTCCTCCCAGGCCCGAGTTTTTGCCTCCACAACCACCCGGGCTGCAGTCCGTTTAGCCTGCCGGTACCTGTCAGCTGCCTCAGGAGTCCCACAAGCCAACCAGGCCCGATAGGACTCCTTCTTCAGCTTGACGGCATCCCTTACTTCCGGTGTCCACCACCGGGTTCGGGGATTGCCGCCTCGACAGGCACCGGAGACCTTGCGTCCACAGCTCCGAGCAGCCGCTTTGACAATGGAGGTGGAGAACATGGTCCACTCGGACTCAATATCTCCAGCCTCCCTCAGGATCCGGTCGAAGCTCTGCTGGAGGCAGGAGTTGAAGATTTCTCTGACAGGAGACTCAGCCAAACGTTCCCAGCAGACCCTCACAGTATGTTTGGGTCTACCGAGTCCATCCAGCTTCCTCCCCCGCCATCGGATCCAACTCACCACCAGGTGGTGATCAGTTGACAGCTCCGCCCCTCTCTTCACCCGAGTGTCCAAGACATACGGCCGCAGGTCAGATGAAACGACCACAAAGTCGATCATTGACCTACGACCTAGGGTGTCCTGGTGCCATGTGCACTGATGGACACCCTTATGCTTGAACATGGTGTTCGTTATGGACAAACTGTAACTAGCACAGAAGTCCAATAACTGAACACCACTCGGGTTCAGATCAGGGGGGCCGTTCCTCCCAATCACGCCCCTCCAGGTTTCACTGTCATTGCCCACGTGGGCGTTGAAGTCCCCCAGTAGAACGACGGAGTCCCCAGTCGGAGCACTCTCCAGCACCCCTCCCAGGGACACCAAGAAGGTTGGGTACTCTGCACTGCTGTTTGGCCCGTAGGCACACACAACAGTGAGAGACCTATCCCCGAGCCGAAGCCGCAGGGAAACAACCCTCTCGTTTACTGGGGTAAACTCCAACACATGGCGGCAGAGCTGGGGGGCTATAAGCAAACCCACACCAGCCCGCCGCCTCTCACCATGGGCAACTCCAGAGTGGTGAAGAGTCCATCCCCTCTCGAGGAGTGTGGTTCCAGAGCCCAAGCCGTGCGTGGAGGTGATTCCGACTATCTCTAGTCGGAACCTCTCAACCTCACGCACAATCTCAGGCTCTTTCCCCGCCAGCGAGGTGACATTCCATGTCCCAAGAGCCAGTTTCCGTGTCCAGGGATCGGGTCGTCTAGGCCCCCGGCCTCGACTGCTGCCCGATTCGCTTTGCACCGGCCCCTTACGGTCCCTCCTGTAAGTGGTGAGCCCACGGGAAGGTGTCCCCACGTCGCTCCTTTGGGCTGAGCCCGGCCGGACCCCATGGGGGAAGGCCCGGCCACCAGGCGCTCGCATACAAGCCCCAACCCCAGGCCTGGCTCCAGGGTGGGGCCCCGGCTGCGCCGTACCGGGCGACGTCACGGTCCTCCTTTTTTTTGTCATCATAAGGGTTGTTGAACTGCTCTTAGTCTGACCCGTCACCTAGGACCTGTTTGCCTTGGGAGACCCTACCAGGGGCATATAGCCCCGGACAACATAGCTCCTAGGGTCATTCGGGTACTCAAACCCCTCCACCACGTTAAGGTGGCAGTTCATGGAGGAGATTTTTGTTATGATATTAGTTATATTTTAAAACAGCCAGTCATTGTAGCCTACCACTCGAGGAACAGGCCTTTAAAAGATAGACATATTATGGAGTGATATCAGAAATTACATCGGGCAATGGCAGCGTGAGAACACAAGAGCTAAACTTCTACAAGCTCAATAACAACCACAGCAAAAAAAAAAGAAGGTAAGAAAAATAGTCTGAAAACTTTGCCCATTAATTAGATGTGCAAGACAAGTTTTGGGGTTGTTATTGGCAATTAAAAATCTGAATATGCACATTGCACAGCGAATTTCACTGAATGGATAGAGTCAGTGTTGTTTTATCGAGGCTCCATAGTTTGTTTCTTGTATGATTGTTAGGCCTGCTGGTATAAAATTAATTGCACTGTCTGCCTGAAAAAGACGCACGTCTTTCCATTCAGTCAAATAAACGGTTTAATTTCTCCAGGCTTGAAGTTGTCACCCTGACATGACAGTGATATTGATATTCTCGATATTGTTTCTTATTGAAATGTGGTGAAGGGGGATAAAGACAGGTAAAGTGATGTAATGAATGAACACTTTATCTAAGTGCATAGTAGATACTAGTAAATTAATGGCAGTTATTTTTACCTTAAACTTTATGCAAACAATTGTCCTGGGTTGTCTAGAGGCCCGAGACAGTGTGACTTTGTCACAATCTTGTTTTTTTTAAACACGTAATATAATTTTTTTTATTAATGTTTTTACTCTGTAGTTGTGTTAAATTCTATTCATTTTAATGTATAAATTAAAATTCATATTTATATATATTAAATGTAATTTACATTGTAAATTAGTAATAATATTTTGATAATAGCAACATTTTATGTCAAATTCAAATAAAATATCTACTTTTCTCAGTTTCATTCATAGTGAAAACATGAATGTACATAGGGTCTGTGTACTTTTTCGTTCATTACAAATCCGTTTTTAATTAAAAACAGAAATTTTATTTTTTTCAGTTTTTTTATTTTTTTCAGAAAAACGAGATTTCGGCTTGATTTTTTGTTTTTCGTTCAGTGGTAGAAAAATTAACAAACAGTTTGAATATCCGATATATACACTTGGGCAGCAAAATATGTATTTTATTTGTGTACATTTAAAATTACTTTAAAATGTCAAAAACAAAAGGATGCGCTGCTTGCGCGTCTCGGTCTCATATGAACATCTTTCTGTGACGCACACCAGAAACATGAACTAAAATACAGTGAATACTGGACGTGCCTACTTTAAAAAGTCAACATTTCGATTATTTGACATTAAATGCATTATATAAGTCACTTTGGAATAAATCACAGCGTGTTTCATGATAGAGAAAAACGGAAAAATACGGTAGGGGTAGGATATAGCAAATTATTTTGCGGACCCCCTGGCACTTTGCTGGTCTAAAGGTCTACACAGAAGAAAGCCCTGTCTAGGCTCTGCCCCGGAACGGGTTGTGTCGAGCCATTCGTTAGTCTGGTTGTTTGATGAGAAATATGAAATGTAGTTGCAAAACACGCGTTAAGAATCCATACAGCTGTAGCAGCGCAGAACTTGTGTTCTGCTGTGCGGAACTGAGGAAGAACCGATGACAAAATAGTTTGATCTTTGGCTGACCAATCAGCAGAAAGGGGTGTATAATTCCCGCCCACATGTATATATCGAATATTCAAACTGTTTATACATTTTTCTACCACTGAACGAAAAACAAAAAATCAAGCCGAAATCTCGTTTTTCGTTTTTTTCTGAAAAAAATGAAAAAACGAAAACCGATTAGTTTCGTTTTCTGCTTTTAATTTAAAACAGATTTGGAATGAACGAAAAAGTACACAGACCGACCGCATAGTTAGTGGAAGATTGCTGCCATCTACTAGCCTGGCTCCGCCCTCCTACGTACTTACGCTCAGTTTTCATTTTCAAGGAAGTTAACGCTTGTCAATGGAGAGTGGCCAGACTCTCAGTACAAATGAAACAAGAGTCTGGTAGGACCAGGCTAGCCATCTACTGGAAAACACTTTTGCTAGTGCTAGTGAATGGTTTGTGCATTAAATAGTAGATTTTATTAATTTTGCTATTTGTGTTCAGAAATAAATTATATGCAGAACATGCAGGATTCATATTTAAACTATTTTTTTGCGGTTTAATATTAACTAGTCTATATTGTGATTAGAATAAAGAATTTAAGAATAAACTTACCCTTCACAATCCACGGCTGGATCCATTACTCCTCGAAATTAAACCAGTTCTTCTTCTGAGGTAAATTATTTACGGATTATTCCTCACCATGCCAGAGGTGTAATATAACAAAGTAATTATACTTCACATTTACAGTACTTAAGTATTTTTTGGGAAAATCTGTACTTTACTTGAGTATTTATATTATTGTCAACTTTCACTTTTACTCCACTGCATTTCCTAAATAAAATGTATACTTTTACTCCGATACCTTTTGCGGAAGCATATTCGATTCCACAAAACAAGCCAATTGCAAAACAATGCCATGGGTCTGCGGAATTTGCATAGCGCAACTCCGCCCCACCTCGTGGGTATATAAGGAGCTGCGTGTGCGATCTCGCATTATGTTTCTGCTTCGGAGCTGAGTGTTCACTTGCCTTCTGGCTTTCTCTTCAAGACAAGCGACTCTCCAGTGTGTCGGTGTGACGGCACGTATTCCGCATTCCTGTCTGATCTGTGCAGTGATCCAGCACAGCGTGTGTATACTCCCTGGGCGCTTCGGCATTTCTGCTGAATATTCCTCCTCTTCTAAAAGAGCTAGACGTGGCACGTCTTTTCAAGATGTCTCGCCCGTGTGTTTCTGGGTGCGGTCAGCTGTTTAGTCCGTCTGATGGGCATGATCGCTGTCTTGCGGGCTTGGGCTTGGTGCACGCTGAGAGAGCGTTCGTGGATGACTCATGTTCCCACTGCAGAAACATGACGATTGCAGTGTTGAGATCGAGACTTCATGACCTTCGTCTAGGAGGTAGAGTCCCCTCTGCCACACCCCAATTTATCGCTTCCAAGAGGGTGATACTTTGGCTGGTGACCAGGGTTATCTGAGGGTTACGGTGTGGAACAATCCGACGAATCTTCCTCGGCTCACACCCCCCTCTAGCACATTGCAACCTGTGGTGTTGCTGGGTGAGGTCGCTGGTTCGTCCCGTGGTGGGCCCAGCATCTCATTCAGAGCGAAGGAGGGCGGCCCAGCCCGTCTTCAGCCCATAAGCCTGCCAAACGCCAGGCCAAGCGGCGGTCCTGAGCCACTGCAGACTGTTGAGCTTCCTTTCTATGAAGGCGGCGCTCTTGATTGCTTTGGCTTCCATCAAGAGGGTAGGGGACCTGCAGGCATATTTGGTTGACGAAGTGTGCCTGGAATTCGGGCCGGCTAACTCTCACATGATCCTGGATCAGGTTCAGGGCCTGTCATGCCCTCTAGGGGTGAAGGCACACTCCACCAGGTGGCTTCCTCTTGGGTTCTAGCGCTAACGCCTCGCTAACAGACATCTGCAGAGCTGCGGGCTGGGCGACACACAACACTTTTGCGATATTCTACAATCTCTGTGAAGAGCCAGTGTCCTCTCGTGTGCTCGCTCCCAGTGGCCAGTAAGTAGGACAGGCTCAGGTGTCATCACTTGCTGCACCATTCCACTCCACGGACTGGATGCGTGTATTATTTTACTCTGGTGAGTTTCTCAGTAAGCTCTGAATTCCTCCAGCACTGTTGATGCCGACACCAGAGTGCATGCCCGCTCGGTCAACCCTTGTGTTAGGCTAGGTGCCTCCATGTGCATGGTTTCCCTCTGGGCAACCCCCACATCTGTATTTTCATGGTAAGTCTCCTTGAGTATGTTTCTTCCCTTGGCAAGACACCTTGCCACCCCTGGGGTTGAAATATTCCATCCTGAGGGCTGGATACCTCAGAGTGTTCCATATGCATCCCGTACTCGGGTCATATGTGTATTCCTAAGTCCTAGCTGCGGGCAGGCATTGTTCCATGCTTCCCAGTGTACCTTGGTATTTGACGTTGAGTCTAGCCCTTCGTTCATGCTAGTCTCACGGCAGGGAGCTCAGGTCAGCGCATAACAATGGGAGACAGCCATTGTGGCGAGATTAGATTGGGACCCCCATTCCGTCAGTCACTGACATAAAGCGGAGTGACTGACTGAAAAGGAACATCTAGGTTACATATGTAACGTACGTCCCCGTGCCACAAACCGCTGCACTGCTGGTACGGACAGGGCACTCAGCCTCAGCTCCTCAGCAGGAGATTGCACGTGCAGCTCCTTATATATCCATGAGGTGGGGTGAAGTTGTGCTATGCAAATTCCGCAGACCCATGGCATTGTTTTGCCATTGGCTCGTTATGTAGAACTCAAAGGTGATAGGCTTCTAAGCGAAACCCCCATTCTGTCAGTCACTGACGTAACCTCTCCGTTCCTTCCTTCAGGGAACAAGGGTTACATACATAACCGAGATGTTACTTACTACAAAATAAAGTTGGAAGAACATAGACTGCAAGCAAGTCTGGTTTGACGAATCAGTGGTCTGGTGCTTGTTAGAAGTTAGATCATCTGAAAAATTCCTTTGCGCACGTGCAAACAAGTGCTCGCACAACCGCGGCTTATTTTATTTTTACACTCAAGCAAGCCCAAGCGTGTCATGCTAGCAAGCAAATGATGGAAGAAGAAGAAATAGTGGTGGCACCACCTGATACTGTGCTTATCTGTGGGAAATGTTCTCTTATGTTGGAATGAAAGAGTCTTCATACCGGATGAAATGCCTCTTGTGTTTACCAAAACATACTGAAAGATACTGAAAGAGGTCCTACCTCAAGAAACACATTGAGGTAAGTTACTCCTGTGAATCCGCAGCATTAGTGTTGTTGTTAGCATTAAGCCAGTTCACATATGTAACCAGCATCGTGAGCTAAATGTTTCTATATTCAAATATTTGGAAATATTTGGAGATCTTTGTGGTAGTAACAAGTTACAGAAGAGTGTTCAGCTTTATGCGCATCTTTAAAAGTGACATACTGTCTTTGAGTTTGCTTTAAAATAATTCTATCAAAATATGGCGATAATCGGTTATTTGGCTTTACAGTGACTTAGATGTAGGTTTACATTATTAATCAAAATTAATTAACCAGTTTAATAGGGAACAATGACACCAGTAACAAAAACTAGGGCTTGGTGTTGCAAAACTTACTTGCAGTTAATAGTAATGAATGTTGTTGGGTAGCTTTTAAATCCTGTAGCTAAAGTTATTATGCTTATGAAATGATTGCCTCTCACAGTTTCAGAGAAAGCATGTACACCACCTCAAAAAATATGAAGGGCTCACATAAACAAAATGAAAAAGAACTTGTGAGACTCCATCCACCAGCAAACAGACCACATTAATGAGCACTGGACTGTGCCACAGAGGGTCATTAACGAAGCTGTTGTGACGTATGTGGTCAAGGGGCTCCCGCCTTTCTGTGTGGTTGAACAAGAACCTTTCAGAGATTTTGTGAAGGAACTACAGCCAAATGCAAAAATAATGTCACGGCTGACCCTGCACACTATGATCGATTATGCTGCGAAATAATTGAAAAATTCAGTGACTGAGGACATGAGAGCAGTTGATCATATCAACACCACCACCACTGATTGCTGGTCTGTCAGAAGGCAGAGCTTTATAGGTGTTACTGCATACTGGATCGATCCTGACAGTCTCAGCAGATGCTCAGCGGCTCTTGTGCTTGTCACCTGCTTCACCTAATAGCTACTGTTGATGCCATGAAAGCAACATTCAATGAGGCATACAAGAAAGTGTACCGGAAAATGTAATGCATCTTGGAACAAGTGTAGAAGATCCACATTTGCAGCTGAAACTGTTGAAGATGTTTGCTCCCTACAGCTGTCGCGCCAAAATGCAACCAGATGGAACTCATTGTTCATGGCAGTGGAAAGACTGCTAAGGATCATTCTTGGGCATTAACTGTATCTGAACCTCCACTTATTATTGGTCCATTAATTATTATTTTTATTTTTTTCAATAGATAAATTGTTATATAGCGTTATAAAACAGCGTCGTTTTTTTACAGGTTTAATCCAGCTGAACTTGCATTCCTTACTGAGTATGCTGCTGCTATGAGCCCAGTCAGCCAACATCTTGCAAGCAGAAGCAAATGCCCAGATGGGGTGGCTACTTCCAACAATCAACCTGCTGACCATCAAGCTTGAACAAGCCAAGTTGCCATTGAAGTACTGCAGGCCTCTGGTGGATGCTTTACTGGTGGGAATAAAGAATCGTTTTGGCCACATGTTAGGAGACCCTGAGTTGATCGCAGCTGTAATTCTCCTTCCAAACAAAGGATGATGCTACATTCAAAATAGGTAAAACAGCATTAAGGATTGCGAAAAAATGTTGATAGGTGTACATTTTGACACTGTATGTTACGATCACCAGTGAGAGTGCCCATGATCATCACCTGAGGGCACTCCACCCTGGACTATTGTCACTTAAGGACTAAATTTCCCACATCACACACTACCTGGACTTCCTTCCAGATTACATTCACCTGCACCTCATTACCTTGTTAGCTCACACTTTATAAGCCTGGTCATGGCTGTCATTCATGGGGAAGTCTTGTCTAGTGTAATAATTCTGAGCGGTCTTCCCGGTTTCATGTCTTTTGGTTTTGCATTTCTTGCCTGGGTAATCCACCCCATTTGCCTGTCTCTCCTGTCTTGTTTGTCGGATTGGACTGATTACCTGTTATGACCTCTTGCCTGTTTGTTGACTATGAGTGTGGATTACCCTCTTAATAAAGCTGCGTTTGGTTCCTCAACCTTTGTGTCTCGGAGCAGTACGTAACAGTGTAATCGTGGCAAAATCATAAAACAATTAGCCCTTATACATAACACTTTAGACCTCAAATTAAACTAGTCAACTAATCTAACTAGTTTTTTATTTTATATAGTTTTAAAAACCCTTAGGTTGAAGTCATGACATTAAAAAGTTGTATTAATCCTATAATTTCTATTTGCATCCTCACTATTTCAGGAATGGACTACATCAAGCAGCACATGGAAGAATCCTCCCTGCAGCGATCTGATGCAAAGTCCAGTTCGTCTGATGAGGATGACGACTTCTCTGCCCTGCAGTCGTCGCTAGCACAAGATGGCTCCAAACAAATGGATGCGTACTTGGCCTGTTCAGCGGATCACATCGACTTGTTGAAATCCTTCCCAGCTGTGTGCAAGCTGTCTGTGAAGCTGATTACCCCTCTACCTGCCTCTGAAGCATGTGAAAGGCTTTTTAGCGTTGCAGGACTAGGACTAGAATGTGGACTAGGAGTCTCTCCACATTCAAATTAAACAGTTTTTTTGTTTTGTTTTTTATTTGAAACTGCATTATTTTTTTTTTTACTTCAAACGTAGGGGAGAACGGCTCGGGTTACGTCTGTAACCCTTGTTCCCTGAGAAGGGAACGAGCACTGCGTCGGAACAACACTTTGGGGATACTCCCTAAGCACTAGCGAATCTGAAGTCCGTATAGAAACTAGTCCAATCTGATTGGTCGTGCGTGATGACGTCATCGTGACGGCGTACCCGGAAGTATAAAGCGGGAGCCGGCGCACAGAAACGGCAGCTATTGCTCTGAAGCATGCGCTCCAGGCGTGCCGAGGTGTGGTGACGCGACGCAGTGCTCGTTCCCTTCTCAGGGAACAAGGGTTACAGACGTAACCCGAGCCGTTCCCTTTCGAGGGAACTCTCACTGCGTCGGAACAACACTTTGGGGAACGAGTACCCACTAGCCCACACCGAGGGTAGCGCCTGCCCTAGTGTGAAACCGGAGACCGGGCACAACTAGGACTTGAGTACCCTAGCGCCAGCACCGTAGGGAGATACTTCTCCACTCCTTTACCTTCCTTGCCCCAGCCGATGAAGGGAAGGCGTCTGTTGAAACGGTTTCCCGGCAACAGGACGCTCCCAACACTGGCCCTTGGGACCTTTACCGAGGGTAGTGCCTGCCCTAGTGTGAAGCCGGAGACCGGGCACAACTAGGACTGGGAAACCCAAGCGCCTTCCGCGCCCCAGCCAATGAGGGAGACGTCTGTTGAAAAAGGTTTCCCGGCAACAGGATGCTCCAACACTGACCCCTGGGACAGAAACCAAGGTTTCTTCCATATAACTAGGGAACGAAGGCATCTGCGCGTTACCCTAATCATACGAAAGAGATTCCCGCTGGGGGAAACCCCTTGGTTTCCAACCACCACTGTCAAGGTCTCACGTGCAGCAGGTCAAAAGGTCTCACCTTGGACGCTGGTGTACTGAGCCCCAGCACTCAAAAGTGCTTCACAGTGAAGGTCTCTTACTCCGCCGTCACGTGAGGCGGGGGATGTAATGCCTGAAGAACCAAGGAACTGACCAATCCTAAGTTTCCTGGTTCATCCAACTCCAATGGTCCGAAGGGGGCCTCAGCCAGCCTTCGAAAACCACTGCCAGATCCCAGGTTGGGAATTCTGGAACGAGCCACAGGCCTCATCTTCCCAGCCCCACAGGGTAACTGTACAACAGATGGTGTCTACCCGAGCCCATCACCCAAAGGAGTGTGGAATGCCTTATGGCAGCCACGGACACCCTGAGTGTGGACGGGGTTGGACCCGCAGAGAAGCGATCTTGGAGGAACTCCAGCACTGAAGCCACCGGCCAGTTGACTGGGTCCACCTCACGCTCCCTGAACCAAGTGGCTCACCACTTGCGGCTGTACAGCCTCCTGAAGACCGAGCTCTGGAACTGAGGAAATTCTCTATCACCTCTGCCGACAGGCCAGCCTCTAGGTACCTGACCCCCTCAGGGGCCAGACCCAAAGGTTCCAAACCTCTGGCCGGGGGAGGAATATCGTCCCCCCCGCCTGAGACAGGAGATCCCTCCTCAGAGGGATCTGCCATGGAGGACCTTCCAGCAGCGCTATGATGTCCGAGAACCAAACTCGTGTCGGCCAACGGGGTGCTACTAAAAGTAGGCTGACCCCCTGCTGGCGGACCCTCTCCAGAACTCCCGGGAGCAGAGCAATCGGGGGAATGCGTACAGACGCAGCCTCGGCCACGTCTGAACCATGGTATCCAACCCCAGCGGGGCTGGATGCGTGAGGGAACACCACAGTGGACAGTGGGACGTCTCTCGAGACGCGAAAAAGTCCACTTCCACTGGGCCGAACCTCTCACACATGGCTTCCACCCCTCTGGATGGAGACACCACTCCCCGGGCCTCAGCCCCTGCCTCGACAGGATGTCTGCTCTTCTACAGTACACAGGACCCATGTAGAAATATTCGGAAGGCATTCCATGCGCCGAGATAATCTACTGAGGGAACCAGCCTCTCGAGGCTGGCCTCGGGTGTTACACGAGCCTCCTCCCCAACCCCCTGAAGCGGATGACCGGCAGGAGTGGTTGGGAACGATTCTCTATGTGCGGACGCTTGAGCTGCCCAGCCACAGGTCTTACCAGAGGTGGCTGAAGGAGCATGCGTTCGCTGAAAATCGATGTGGCCCGAAGCGTCATAGACGGCGGGTTCCACATTGATTTCCCCGAAGCGCCGCAGAGGAAGCAACCTCGGTTGCCCCTCTACGGGGGGAACCGCTCTTGAAAGTCCAGCCAAAGCTGGGACTTTCCCCCAAAGCGGCCGTCCATGACCGCGCCCCAGCCAGTGAGGAAGGCGTCTGTTGAAGCGGATTTCTGGCAACAGGACGCTCCAACACTGGCCCCTGGGACAGAAACCAAGGTTTCTTCCATATAATTAGGGAACGAAGGCATCTGTGCGTTACCCTGATCATACGGAAAGGATTCCTTCTGGGGGAAACCCCTTGGTTTCCAGCCACCACTGTAGAGGTCTCATGTACTGTGCTGACCTCAGTAATATAATCCCATAGCGACACCTAGTGGTCATAGTGAAATTGCATTTTAAATTAAGTTTGTCCTTCTTGAGTTACCGTAGTTGGTGTTGCGTCGGAAGAAAATTCAACAGAACGCTGTATTTCCCTGCCATGCAGTTTCGTGTTACAAAGGCTTTGGAAATATATGTCTGTGAGTATTTAGTTTAATATTTTTGTTGTTAATAGAGTAAAATGCTATTTTAAGAAAGATGTGTGTAAATTGTGTTTCCAGTAATATAGTATTGAAGTGCTGATTGTAAGACCGTCTGTATGGAAGTGAACATGCTCAAAATGTTATAATCTGAATGTAACAACTGAATTATGATGCAAAGACACATTATTTGACATTTTCTTTATTTGTATGTTCAGTTTTACAGTGCTTCCTTCAAGTAAATCAAACTCAATCAAAGTCTGGCATCTGAGTCTTTCTTGGAGGAACCTGTTAGCTATCTGCCAAGCTAGTCAGGCTCAAGTACTTCAGCACTCATCCTAGTAGGGGCAGAATAGTAAAAAGACACAGCTTCAGACGGCCTTCAGAACTCAACGGGAAATACAAGCTCCAGCAACCAGCAATCTTCAGCTTTCTAGCTTAAGTGCAAGACAAGTAGTGTCGTGGCAAAATTTCAAACTATCGCCGCATTACTGAATAAGAGACAAAACCTGCCCAATTGTCTTTATAAAGATTTAATTTCTTGCAAGAAATGAGTCACAGTCATACAGCCATCTTCAATGTCTGCAGAGTGCACACTAACTAGACATAACAGCACCCAGCTTTTTATCAGTTTCCCAAACAAAGTCACTCCTCCTGTAAATTTCCACACATGACAAGAAAAGCAGCACTTGCTCAAATCTATACATGACCTTTTACCTAGTAAGCTGGTTCTGTATGAAAATATGCAAATCAATAAACATTTCGTGCGCAATGTTTAATGTATAGCTATGATTAAATTTTCCCATAACAATCCCCTCTTTTTATCACATCATTGATAAACCATAATGAAAAATGTTATCATTGTATATATATATATTTATGACTGAAAACTCAAAAATAAGTAAACATAATAGTAAGGTTAAAAAGGCTAAATATGAAAAATGAATAAATGTAATAGTAAAGTTTTAAATGATTAAAACGAAAATCTAAACTGAATGAAAAATTATAGTAATAATCCAATTCAATAATCTATTCTCATCACTTGAATTTGTGAAGAAAGAAAATATGCATAGGCTGATTTTTGTGGTAAAAGCCCCCCTTTCACTGCAAATAAAAACATGGTTATAATATTTAGATATCTGAGGCCTCCAAAGGCCGCCCAGATTTAAATCAACGAAAACATAATCCCCTAATTTGTTTCATTCTTCTCTTTGCTAGTCACTATCTCCTATCACTAAATTTGTTCATCCATTCGTCGTACTCGTCATAAATGTCTAATTTGACCATCTGTTGTGATACACTGGACTTCACTACTCGTTGAACCATCCTGGAAATGCGTTGAAAATACATTGTGAACACATACAAATCAGTACAACAATTTCAAAAACCTGCAATACAGTAAAACATAATCAATATCCCCATCCCTTCAGATTTGTCATCCAACCAAATCATCAGTCATCAGCTTTTTCCCTCTCCAGTTTTCTTACAGCCTGTCTCATGTAGGGTACTCAATTATATTGGTTACATTGTCACTATAATCTGGAATATGAAAGCAAAACGATACCCTAAGCATTTTCCAAACTCTCTCCTCCTCAGCTGTTATCATGTCTAAAACTAGTCTGTTTTGGATATCTGCATCTCGGATTTGCTTCATTTCCTCATCTACCATTGTTAAAGTGTGCTCCGTGCTATTAGCTATAGCTAGTACAGTCCATGCTAACCCATTTTTCTTGTTTATCGATTCTGCTGTACCCACCCCCAGGAAAATAGACCAACCCACATTTGCTCTATCTGGTAAAGTCCCTATCACAGAATTAACTTTCTCTTCTGTCCATCCCTTTTCTTGTTTTCATTACCCGGTAAATACACAGATGTCCCCACGTTCATCAAAGCTGGGTAACAGCAACCTGCCAACACTCGACATAAAATGATGAGCTTAACCATAAACCCAAACTGTCGCAGGTGAAGTGTAATTTGGTCTTCTAAACTGGCAGGTAAAATTAGTCACTACCGCTGTACAATTCTCGGTTGTTTCATTATTCGTGTCAATTCTGACTCTGACTTCAGTCCTCTCGCAGTCAGATGTTGGATGTTTTGTTGGGATTTTCCCGTGCTCAATGTCCTTCGCAGCTCTCACTATCTCAGTCATTTGCTGCGGGATCAAACAGTCAGTTTCATTCAGTGTTACAACAGTCAGTGGTACTGCTTTGCAGGCATGGGACATTTGCAGACAAAGCCAGCAGCTCGTCTTTATCTCTAGCTGTTGTTTTTGCAGCCGTGCCAAAGTACAGGCTTTGTTCCCCTGGCACCTCGTCATGGCTTTCTTCACTTCCGGTTTCGCTCCTCCCCATCCTGCTGGTGGAAAACTTTCTGCAGTGGCTTGCGTGTACCCACGTCGCCCTCTCCGTCCCTTTTACGGCAGTATGCGTTGTTAGGAGGATTTGGTAAGGCCCCAGCCACCTTTTCGCCTTCCAGCTCCTCCTCCCGTTGCCCTCTATCAACACGAAATCACCTGGTTTGATGTCATGTAAAGGAGTCCCAGCTGATTTCCCCAAATTTTACCTGCACACAGACCTTAGACAACAGAAAAGACATCTCTTTGCAATAATTCACAATTCTATTGATGTAAGCTATTGTTTAGCCCCTTCCATTCCCATGAATGGTGGTCTCAAACGGGCTCTGATTTACTCAAGGCCTTTTCTCGTTTTCGTGTATATCAATATGCATCAAGATGCGAAAATTTTCAGCAAATATTAAAACCTCCTCATAAACCTCCATCATTTGAGTATCATTCCCCCTTTGGCTGCGTGATCGCCCATGCAGCCATTAATCATAAACATCGAAAATATTTTTGGGGTAAACAAGGCTTGACATCACTACTCGTCCAGACGCCATTTTGCACAGTGCGGTCGCACTGTTCCCATCGCTGCTTTTCTCTGGCCCTGAGTTGAAAGACTGCATAGTCTATAAGGAAGGCAAAACATTCGTGGTTATTTCAGATAATAAAAACATTCTGGCTGTGTCGTCTGTTGCACCTCCACGGCCTTCGCATCTGCTCTCATGGTTTCCTGTTGAAATAAACTCTTTGTTGTTAGTTTCGCTGCGCATTCTACAGATAGCAACCTAGCCAGGCAAGAAAATTGTGTCTAGCAGATTAGACACAAAAGCAGCATTCATAATTGTGCGCCCATCAGACTTTAACATTTTCTTGCGTTTCCACAGCGCCCCAAAATCGTGCTCAACTCCGAACGCATAACGCTAGTCTGTGTACATCGTTACACTCTTACCCTCCATCAGCTTGCATGCTTCTGTCAAGCTACGAACTGCAGTCTTGACCAGAAGGGTTTCCCCAAAACATACTGAAAATATTCTATAAAACGAAAGACAAATCCATATTTCATCTCTGGAAGCCGGGCTAAGTGAGCAAGCACTGTTACTGCACTTCCGGCATGTTAGGGGTGTGTGATACCTACAAAATCCAAACACACGACACCTTATTGCTATCAAGCGTTTAGTGACACATCACACATCCCTAGGCCAGACCCTCAGTCACTCCTCAGAGACCCAATACACACTTTAGAAAACACCTATGAAGAAACAAACAATCAGTTGCTCTCTTAATTAATCAAAATCATAACAGACCTTTTTGGGGTCCAAAACATAATAGTGGTCCAACTCAAACTAAACGATAAAAATAAGTAAGATAGATAATAATCCATCTTAGCACTTCAAGTCTCTACATAAAACATCCTTCAGTCCTTCAGTCTACATTCTTTCATCCTTCAGTCTATATTTTGTGCTTTGCTCACAGTTCAGATGACACCTCTGTCCATGCAGGACACAGTTCCAAAGCACAAATGTCTATCATGCACTGATTCTCTTTTGTGTGTCTGCCAATGGGGTCACTTCGCTCTCTACCTCGATTTCATGCTACATTCTTATCTACATGCCCACAGTTTCTCACTGTTCTTCACAATCAACCTTCCTCTAGTCAGTTGTTTCAACATCATTCTTCAAACCACCCTGTTTTTGTTAAACATACTATTTCCAGCAGACCCATTCTCACAAATCATAGCGCACACCATATTTAACCATCCATGAACATAAACAAATTTAGATTTATGTTAAATACACTTCATCAAAATGACATAGTTATCAATTCATATTACATTCAATCAGCTCGTTCACTCATCTTTATCTCGTGACATCATACTTAATCATACTCAATATCCAATTTTTATCAAAATCTTTTCAGTTCCTGTTATCAGTAAACCATTCAACATCAATTCATCAGGGCTCTTTTTCAAAGTACCCTTTTCTCCATTCCCTGTCCATTAAAACTCTTTAGACGTACGCTCCAACTGGCCCAAAATCTTAAACCTCTTAATTCATGTCATTTGGCAGTGGCACTTATCATCACTCAATTCTGTTTTTAGGACTAGGTGGAACAATCCCGTTTAAACAACAATCCTGAGATATCAGTGGTGCCAGTCTATAGGGATGGTTTTGACGCTGTTCCGGTGGCAGTTCTAATTGAGTGGAGGGGGGGGGGGGGGGGGTTGCCAGCATCATTGGGGTCATCAGGTGGGCACCCTCTTTCACTGGTGTTTCGATGATAGGCCCACGACACCTCCAGAGGGCTCATCGGCAACATCTGGCGTCCCAGGTGTGCCCCCCTCTGCTTTCAACCCTTACGTGCTGCAGGTGTTGGTAGCAGTCCAGGTAGTGTCTCGCCTCTTTATCCACAGCCATCGACTTGCTTCTTCTGCTGCACCTGAGAGGGCTTTGATGGTTTGGCGTAGGGTTTGGCCTTGGATTCCCAAATCCTTGAGCAGCCTGATGGTTGACTTGCCAATGAAGCCTCTGCAGCCGACTTCCACTGGACAAACCTTGGCTTTCCATCCACGTTGTTCAGCATCAGCTGCCAGCTCCATGTACTTAAGGCTCTTGCGTTCAAATGCCTCCTCCACAGCAGCCTCCCAAGGAACAGTGAGCTCTATGATGTATACGGTGTGTATTGAGGAGGACCAGAGCACAAGGTCTGGTCTGAGATTTGTTGTGGCTATCTCAGAAGGAAAGCAGAGCCTTTGATTCAGATCTGCAGCCAACTTCCAGTCGCGAGCCCCACTGAGCTGGCCAATGTCCGATGTTGTTTCGACTTTGATTGGCTTTGCACCTTCACGGACAAACTTCCTTGCGGAAATAGGTTGGAATGATGGAGAAGGCAAGGCATTGATCTTTACCCGCCTGGTATCCAAAGCAGCTGCTAGGCACTTCAGGACGTGGTTGTGCCGCCAGGTGTAACGGCCTTGTGACAGACTTGTCTTGCAGCCAACCAGAATGTGTTTAAGGTTTGCGGGAGATGGACAGAGGGGGCACGTGGGATCTTCTCCATACCATTGGTTGAGGTTAGAGGGGGAAGGTAGGACATCATACGTGGCACGTAAGATGAAGCTGATGTGAAATGCTTCCATGCCCATCAGCTCCCTCCAAGAGAACTTTCTCCTCTCAACTCCCTCCCATCTCACCCACTGTCCTTGCTTGGCTTGTGAGACAGCCTTTGTATACCTTGTTGCCCGCTCATGCTGACGCACCTCCTCGACAACCAGCTGTCGGCGCTGAGCTGGAGCTGCCCTATGCCATGATGGTCTGCTCTCTCCAAGGCCGAGACCTCCTCTCCCCTGTTGTACAAGGCCGACGATGTCTCTGTGTCTGAGGTCTGACTTTGCCTGCTGTGTAGCTTCAGCTGGGGTCCATTTCCTTCCGGTCTCCAGGGTAGGAGCTACTTGGGAAACGCATGGGTCACGGGACTCTGTTAGTGTCATTTCCAGTCTAACTTTAGAGCACTTAAATTCCTCTGTAAGGCTGGAAACAGGAAGCTCCAGAATGCCTCTCCCATACAGACCAATGCTGCTAAAACATTTGGGGAGTCCCAACCACTTCCTAGCAAATGAGCTGACCAACCTCTCCAGTTTCTCTACCTTTGAGATTGGGACCTCATAGATGGTAAGAGGCCACATCAGCCTGGGTAATAACCCAAACTGAAGGCACCACAGCTTCAGCCTGCCAGGGAGCATGGTCTTATGGATACTCTCAAGGCCACAAAAGGTGTCCTGCC
This sequence comes from Romanogobio albipinnatus, assembly GCA_023566225.1. Lineage (NCBI taxonomy): Eukaryota > Metazoa > Chordata > Actinopteri > Cypriniformes > Gobionidae > Romanogobio > Romanogobio albipinnatus. The sequence continues at coordinate 18,103,294 of CM042255.1, read as the reverse complement.
TGAGCTGGTCTACTTGCTCTGTGTCCTTGAGAGTGGCATGGTACCAACGTCCAAGACTCTTGACTGGCTTCTCTGACACTGTTGGTATAGACTCCCCACCCACGTAGAATCGTTGTTCCATCTGCTTCCCTTTGACGACTGAAATGCTCCTGGACTTGCTCGGCTTTATTTCCATCCGGGCCCACTGGATGTTCTCTTGCAGCTTGTTCAGCAGCCGCCTAGCACACGCTTTAGTTGTGGTGAGGATGGTCATATCATCCATGAAGGCCCTGATGGGAGGAAGACGAAGACCAGGTTTGAGCCTCTGCCCTCCCACTACCCACCGAGAGGCCCGGATGATGACCTCCATAGCCATTGTGAACGCTAGAGGTGAGATGGTACATCCTGCCATTATTCCTATTTCTAGTCGTTGCCACGCTGTGGTATACTCGTTAGTTGTCAGGCATAGCTGTAGGTCTTGAAAATAGGATTTGACGAGGCAGGTGATTGGTTCTGGGACGCTGAAATAGTCAAAAGCAATCCAGAGGAGATTGTGTGGAACTGACCCAAAGGCATTTGCGAGGTCCAGGAACACTACATGGAGATCTCTTCCATTCTTTTTGACGGCTTGGATTTGATTCCAAATCATGCTGGTGTGTTCCAAACACCCAGAGAAGCCTGGAATCCCTGCTTTCTGCACCGAGGTATCAATGTAGTGGTTCTTTTCCAGGTAGACCGCCAACCTGTGGGCCACTATACTGAAAAAGATTTTACCTTCTACGTTCAGGAGGCTGATTTGGCGAAACTGGCTGATGTCCACAGAGTCCTTCTCCTTGGGGATTAGGATGCCTCCTGCCCTCTGCCATGCAGTTGGAATTGCTTGCCAGCATCATTGGGGTCATCAGGTGGGCACCCTCTTTCACTGGTGTTTCGATGATAGGCCCACGACACCTCCAGAGGGCTCATCGGCAACATCTGGCGTCCCAGGTGTGCCCCCCTCTGCTTTCAACCCTTACGTGCTGCAGGTGTTGGTAGCAGTCCAGGTAGTGTCTCGCCTCTTTATCCACAGCCATCGACTTGCTTCTTCTGCTGCACCTGAGAGGGCTTTGATGGTTTGGCGTAGGGTTTGGCCTTGGATTCCCAAATCCTTGAGCAGCCTGATGGTTGACTTGCCAATGAAGCCTCTGCAGCCGACTTCCACTGGACAAACCTTGGCTTTCCATCCACGTTGTTCAGCATCAGCTGCCAGCTCCATGTACTTAAGGCTCTTGCGTTCAAATGCCTCCTCCACAGCAGCCTCCCAAGGAACAGTGAGCTCTATGATGTATACGGTGTGTATTGAGGAGGACCAGAGCACAAGGTCTGGTCTGAGATTTGTTGTGGCTATCTCAGAAGGAAAGCAGAGCCTTTGATTCAGATCTGCAGCCAACTTCCAGTCGCGAGCCCCACTGAGCTGGCCAATGTCCGATGTTGTTTCGACTTTGATTGGCTTTGCACCTTCACGGACAAACTTCCTTGCGGAAATAGGTTGGAATGATGGAGAAGGCAAGGCATTGATCTTTACCCGCCTGGTATCCAAAGCAGCTGCTAGGCACTTCAGGACGTGGTTGTGCCGCCAGGTGTAACGGCCTTGTGACAGACTTGTCTTGCAGCCAACCAGAATGTGTTTAAGGTTTGCGGGAGATGGACAGAGGGGGCACGTGGGATCTTCTCCATACCATTGGTTGAGGTTAGAGGGGGAAGGTAGGACATCATACGTGGCACGTAAGATGAAGCTGATGTGAAATGCTTCCATGCCCATCAGCTCCCTCCAAGAGAACTTTCTCCTCTCAACTCCCTCCCATCTCACCCACTGTCCTTGCTTGGCTTGTGAGACAGCCTTTGTATACCTTGTTGCCCGCTCATGCTGACGCACCTCCTCGACAACCAGCTGTCGGCGCTGAGCTGGAGCTGCCCTATGCCATGATGGTCTGCTCTCTCCAAGGCCGAGACCTCCTCTCCCCTGTTGTACAAGGCCGACGATGTCTCTGTGTCTGAGGTCTGACTTTGCCTGCTGTGTAGCTTCAGCTGGGGTCCATTTCCTTCCGGTCTCCAGGGTAGGAGCTACTTGGGAAACGCATGGGTCACGGGACTCTGTTAGTGTCATTTCCAGTCTAACTTTAGAGCACTTAAATTCCTCTGTAAGGCTGGAAACAGGAAGCTCCAGAATGCCTCTCCCATACAGACCAATGCTGCTAAAACATTTGGGGAGTCCCAACCACTTCCTAGCAAATGAGCTGACCAACCTCTCCAGTTTCTCTACCTTTGAGATTGGGACCTCATAGATGGTAAGAGGCCACATCAGCCTGGGTAATAACCCAAACTGAAGGCACCACAGCTTCAGCCTGCCAGGGAGCATGGTCTTATGGATACTCTCAAGGCCACAAAAGGTGTCCTGCCTGAGCTGGTCTACTTGCTCTGTGTCCTTGAGAGTGGCATGGTACCAACGTCCAAGACTCTTGACTGGCTTCTCTGACACTGTTGGTATAGACTCCCCACCCACGTAGAATCGTTGTTCCATCTGCTTCCCTTTGACGACTGAAATGCTCCTGGACTTGCTCGGCTTTATTTCCATCCGGGCCCACTGGATGTTCTCTTGCAGCTTGTTCAGCAGCCGCCTAGCACACGCTTTAGTTGTGGTGAGGATGGTCATATCATCCATGAAGGCCCTGATGGGAGGAAGACGAAGACCAGGTTTGAGCCTCTGCCCTCCCACTACCCACCGAGAGGCCCGGATGATGACCTCCATAGCCATTGTGAACGCTAGAGGTGAGATGGTACATCCTGCCATTATTCCTATTTCTAGTCGTTGCCACGCTGTGGTATACTCGTTAGTTGTCAGGCATAGCTGTAGGTCTTGAAAATAGGATTTGACGAGGCAGGTGATTGGTTCTGGGACGCTGAAATAGTCAAAAGCAATCCAGAGGAGATTGTGTGGAACTGACCCAAAGGCATTTGCGAGGTCCAGGAACACTACATGGAGATCTCTTCCATTCTTTTTGACGGCTTGGATTTGATTCCAAATCATGCTGGTGTGTTCCAAACACCCAGAGAAGCCTGGAATCCCTGCTTTCTGCACCGAGGTATCAATGTAGTGGTTCTTTTCCAGGTAGACCGCCAACCTGTGGGCCACTATACTGAAAAAGATTTTACCTTCTACGTTCAGGAGGCTGATTTGGCGAAACTGGCTGATGTCCACAGAGTCCTTCTCCTTGGGGATTAGGATGCCTCCTGCCCTCTGCCATGCAGTTGGAATTGCTTGCTTCTGCCACACCACCTTCATCAGCCTCCATAGAAAGCGTAATACCTCTGGTGTGTTCTTATATAGTCGGTATGGGACTCCATTGGGCCCAGGGGAAGATGCAGCTCTTGCCCGTCGTACACTCCTCTCCACTTCGCTCCACTTGGGGGGGCTGGTGTCCAACTGATGTTCCGGGGACTGTATCGGTGGCATATCGGGTGGAAGAGTTGTTGGTCCGCACATCCGGCTGTCAGTGTGGTTTTGCTTGAGGTACGCTTCGAGATCTTTCTTTGATGTTACGAGTCTGCCACTTTTGTCCTTTGTGAAAATGCTTTTTGCAAACTTGAAGGGGTCTTTGAAGAAGTTGGATCTTGTTTTCTCCCTCATTTTACGCTTCATTCTCAGATTCTCTGCTCTCCTCAAGGTTGACAGTCGGTTCTTAATTTCTGCCTGCAGAAGGTTAATTCCCTCCTTCTCCTCCTCTGGAGCTTTTCTCCACTGTTTTTTCAGCTGCCTTCTTTCCTTCACTAACCGTTCGACTTCCTGCTGCCTCCTGGACTTCTTCGGGGAGCATGATGTTTTCTTCCTCTTTTCTGCCATACCAAAGCGCTCTGCGCCATAGTTGTAAATCAGGTCTCCCACTCTCTCCAACTTCTTGACTGCAGTTCCCTTCAGTTGTCCCAGCAGTTTGCTGATGTCTGCGTCAATCGTCTCCCACTCCTTTTTCTCACAGGATTTTGGCCACTTGACTTGTGGTTTTCGCCCTTGGATCTTGTTCTCAGTTGCAGGCTGTGGCAGGTTGGGCTTATGAGGCACCGCTATGCTTGGCTCATCCTCTTCCTCTCGAGCAGGGGGATTGATGTTCTGCAGACTTTGGTTGTGGTCCTGCTGCTGAACTTCACTTGACTTACTTGAACTGCTTCGTAAGAAGTAGTGGTCAATGCGAGTTCCCTGTTGCTCAGCCACCAAGCACTTCTTCAAGCCTTGGTGTCTTCTCAGACCTGCATAGGATGTTACTTTAGTCCAGCCACATCTGCAACTCTGGAGCGTAAGTCCTGGAGTATATGTTGACATCTCAGGTATGTTGTTGATCATCATTCTCGTCGTCTGTGTTGTTCCTGGGTCAGTAGCCGTGTAGTCTGTTAGTGAGTCATCATCCTCCCCCGCTCTCGCTGACTCTGGGGGTATTTTCTTCTTTGTACTTTTCGTAGCCAGAGATGGGTAGGACTTGTACACTAGTAGTGCCAGGTCCCTCCTGCAACAGGGAGCTAGCCTGAGGCAGGCCCGGTGGGGTCTTTCCCTCCTGCCAGCAGTCTTTCCAAGCGGTCACTAGGTCTTTCCCTAGTTGTCAGCTGTTCTCTTCACAGCAGTCACTGGGTGGATCCAGATGATCAATTCTGTTTTTAGGACTAGGTGGAACAATCCCGTTTAAACAACAATCCTGAGATATCAGTGGTGCCAGTCTATAGGGATGGTTTTGACGCTGTTCCGGTGGCAGTTCTAATTGAGTGGAGGGGGGGGGGGGTTGCCAGCATCATTGGGGTCATCAGGTGGGCACCCTCTTTCACTGGTGTTTCGATGATAGGCCCACGACACCTCCAGAGGGCTCATCGGCAACATCTGGCGTCCCAGGTGTGCCCCCCTCTGCTTTCAACCCTTACGTGCTGCAGGTGTTGGTAGCAGTCCAGGTAGTGTCTCGCCTCTTTATCCACAGCCATCGACTTCAGCCATCAAATCCTCACCTTGCCACTTAAACCCAAAATTGTCATAACTTTACCAAGAACTTGCAAATTTTCATAATCTCCCATATCACTTTATAAAGTATTCAAATTTGTTCTATAAGTCATCATCCATTTCTTTAAAGCCGTTTCAAAATGATTTTTCAATTCATATATGTCTATTAACACTTAGTGTTAGGGTGTTCATAACTCGTTCATAAATAAATGTTCCACCAAAAAATCAATCTTTTTGGGCTATTTCTCTCTTGTTTTAACTTGTCACATTATTCCTCTATCAAAACGATGCACCATATGCTCATTATTGTTTCTTATCTCTACTGCTCTGCAGAAACCAAAATATTATATTCCTCTTATCTCAATCCCAGTCACACAGAAAGACATAAAGTCACTTGCTTCTTTAACATTAATTGTGGTTCTCTATATACATAAATAGTAGTTTTCATAGACATCTAATGTCATGCCTCCATTCAGAGGAAACATAAAATAAAACTCTTTGTTTCTAAGAAGTTCTCCCTTTGTTTGCCCTCTGACCTTTCATAAATACTAGGGAGTCTCTGGATAATTTAGTCTAGTTGATTTGTCTCCTTGTCTCTGCCGTCCAGTCTATAAAATTTACCCTCTGTTGAATTTATACAAGGGTCTTAAACCCATGGTGGGCGGCAATCTCGAACTATTCCGCTTTAACATATGCACTAATCCATAGATTAATTCAAAACAACATCATAAATGACAAAGTAGTCATAATTACCATTAACAGACTGAGCTGGATACCAATCCATTTAAAGCTCGTCCATGTTCTGGATCATCTTTTCACCAGATTCGCTCAGAATAATCAGCTTCTTTAGCGTTTGTCGTTTCACTTAACTAACCCATCTGTGATGATAAAAACACTCATTCCAGAGGTTAATTGCACACTACACTCAATCAGGACACATAAATATGAACTGCTCATTCTCAAAATGTGCTTTTACATGGTTTCTTAACCAGTTTCAAATCTGTTCATTACTAATCTATTCTTAGAAAAGTCTGTTGGGTTGTTTTGTTCTGATATCATTGTTCTTGTTTTGTCTCAGTCGCAGGCAGAGTACAATCCCTGGTTCCACTGAAGCAGCCTCTCTCTCCCTCTCTCACCCAGATTTATCTTTTCAACAGTCTTCTAAGACTTTTACTATAATGTTAAATTCGCTAACCCTTAATTTATTAATCCTTCACAAAGTTTAGAAATTTAACTGTTGAATTTTCAAATTAGAACATATCCAATAAGTTATACTGTGAAATTGTTTCAAGTTATCTTTAGTTTAGATACCTCTGTTATCCAGAACTTCTCTTTAAACTTCAAAAGCCGTCCTCTTAAAGCCATCACCATGTCTCCAAATTATCCTCTGCCATCTAATGACCTGCAGGATTAAGACTATGATAGAGACATTTTAGTTCAATATCATACAGCTTTACTGATACAAATACATTTTGTTCTGTTCCACAAGGTTATCAATCACAATCACAGTATGGTCTCCACTGGCTCTTAAATGCCAATCATTGCTCTTTTCTTCAGGGTGTTTCCTGACTCTCAATTTATGCGGTATTTGGTGAGCGGTATAGAGGGGCCATTATTGGGGCAGGGGCTGCCGTGTCCAGTCTTGACCTTGGCCCCTACGAAACACAGCTTTCCCCCCCAACACAGAGATGCTGCTGGCCTCACAGACATCTGCCTCACCTCTCATACACACCTCACATAAAACCCCCTCCTCCATATTTTTTTTGTTTTTGTTTTTGTTTTTTTTGGTAGGGGGTCCAAGGCGACTTATCGTGATTTCCCTGGCTTGGGTTGCTCCCCGTCAGGCCGTAGGAAGTCTTACCCGTCATCGGTGAAACCACATCGTGCTCAACCTCGTCATCACTTTGAGATCTTTGACCCTAAACAGGATCCAATATTTTCTGGAGCCTTTTGGAAAGTGCATTCAAGAGTCATCAGAGCCATCTGGTCTGCTTTCAAATTAGTAAAAACAATGGAGACAGGTTAATTATAACACAACTTAATCACTAAAATCCATCATACTTCTTCAAAGCTGCTCCATAGCAGTGCTTAGATTATTCTTAGTGAATTTAGCCAAAACACCTGTCCATTCATTTTAATGTTCTGCTACATCTGTGACCAAGGCCATCAGTTCTGTACATGGTGAAGGCTAAGAGCAGACAGAAGTTACTGGTCATATCATACATTCTTCAAACATTTCAGTTCATTAAAAGTCTGTATTTTTAAAACATGTCTTATTGCCCTCTTGATGGCACCTTTTTTTATATCTTAACAAATAACTGTCTATTATGTTCACATAATGCCCTGTGCTTTTACTCATCAATATCTTCTATCATCTGTGGCACAGGCTCAGATATCAGCTTTGAGCTGGTCTGGGATGAGAGAGAGACTCTGAGGCCTTCAGGGCTGGTACACTGCACTTTCATAAACTTTTCACTCCTCACACTAGCTCAGTGTAAGATCTGGCTAGAAATTAAAATTGTTTTCAAATAAACATCAGACATTTTCCTTTTAACTCTATCCTTTGCCAGAATTGACCTTTTCAAATGATCATAATTTCATATTTGTATTTTGCCCCCACAATGAATTCAGAAGCTATAATTTCCACTCAGATTGAGTCTCTGTTACTCACGTTAGGCCACGTGGTGGCCGGATTGAGATAACAAATTGTTTATTTCAGCTCAGCACAAGCTTATCTTTTGAAACCAAAACATCAGCTTCTAGTGCTTTCAACATTTTAACACCTATAGTTATTTCAACAACCCAATATTCAGTCAAATCATCATTATCAGAGTTTTGCAAAAGTGAGAAGAGCAAGAACATATTTATTCTATATTTTTCATTTAAAACTTGGTTAATCAGGAGTTATATATCTTTGCAGCATGTTTTATCATCTTCATTTTTAATTTTAACCTCATATTAAAATTATCTCAAATCCTTCCTTCAAAAATAATCACTAAAGACTTCATTAATCGTATTATCTCATTTTCATAGACAGAGTGTAAATCTCTGTTACTTTCTTTTTACTGGGTTTCGTTTACAGAATTTAGTCTGGTGGCCTGATTTGCCAAACTTTCTACACCTTATGGGTGTTCGGACACAATTACGTCCAAAATGGCCACGCTGAGCACAATTAAACACTCTCATCTTTAGCTTATGAAGCAATGCAACCTGTGTGCTCCAAAAGTGGCAGTCTGTCTGAGGACAGAGCTCGCTCGCGGTCCAATAAAAAAGACAATGTCTTGCATTTTTTGGTGCTATCTGCTTTTTCATCAACATTACTTTTAGTTTCTCAATTGTACATCTCAGTCACTTCTGGGATTTTCCCTTCAGGTATAACGGCACCTCACCCATTTTTACAAATTAATGAATAAGCACAAACATCTAGAAATTTAAATTTTCTTGTTCTCTCTTTGTTTGTAGCCAGTCAAGTCCAATTACAATAAAAGCATTTCTGCCCATTCCCTTCACCAGTCCAGCAAATTTCTTTGAAGTCAGGGTTTCAGAGCGGAGCTGCTTACAGCGTTTGCTCTTGTTCATCTTAAAATCTTTATACCGACCAATCAAATAACTGATCATATTACTCAAAATGTTAGCCAGAATTTAGTCAACGTTCATACTCACCAGCGATCTTTAAACAGCTGTGACTTCTGCGTGATAAGACAACATTTTCCTTTCTCTCTTATCTGCCTCTTTCCCCCAACATTTCACTGTATGTTCGCATTTCTCACACACATATCCCACAACAGCTTTCAGTTTATCTCCCCTCTTAAACTGACTCATTCACCACTTTCAGTCTGGTGTTCCCTCGTTTGGGAAATCATTAATTAACTTCTCTGCCTTGCATGCATTTTTCCCATACAATTTTCTCATTTGACAAAATACCGGTGTATCATATTCAGCTAGCTTGCTTTGGGACTTCCCCATACTGGCTGTCTGTCTCTGTGGCTTTTTCCCCTCTAGCGTACGCTAATGAATCTGTCGGACGTCTCCGTTCAGATCTGATCTCTTCACCCAAGACCAGACGGGCGGACACTCCCAATAGTGTCCTCTCTTATTGGCTCCCAATAGCCCAAAACCGGCTTACAGCACGGTCTCCTCGCCCACGTGAGATCTCAAAATTCTCTAAATTTTAATCACGTTGCATTCGCCCACATGGTTTCAGTTTCTATCCCATAAACGAATCAACCACGTTGCATTTGCCACAGAGTCAGACCCCACTATGGTTTATCCACCCCAATTTCAATTTTCAATTTACTCAATTTTAAATTTCAAAAATTCTTCCCCGAATTTTAAGTTTGTCTCTTACCAGACGCGTCCCGTTGCCACCTCGGGTTCGTTTGTTCCAGTGTTCGGACCCTCCAGACCCCCTGAGCGGTTGGCCTCTCTCCCTCAATATGTCGGGGTAGAGCTGTGACTCTAAAGTCCAGGATGATCAGTCACCATCCGCTCCCAGGGTCCGGAAGGCACATCCATGGAATCTCCGCTTCTGACACCAACTGTCGTGGCAAAATTTCAAACTATCGCCGCATTACTGAATAAGAGACAAAACCTGCCCAATTGTCTTTATAAAGATTTAATTTCTTGCAAGAAATGAGTCACAGTCATACAGCCATCTTCAATGTCTGCAGAGTGCACACTAACTAGACATAACAGCACCCAGCTTTTTATCAGTTTCCCAAACAAAGTCACTCCTCCTGTAAATTTCCACACATGACAAGAAAAGCAGCACTTGCTCAAATCTATACATGACCTTTTACCTAGTAAGCTGGTTCTGTATGAAAATATGCAAATCAATAAACATTTCGTGCGCAATGTTTAATGTATAGCTATGATTAAATTTTCCCATAACAGTAGTCACAATGTCCCAACCTGGTAATGAAGAAGACATAAGCGAACAATTAGAAACAAGATCATGTTGCTCCAGGTCCTCACGTTCAAGTCAGTTTTCATCAGCCAGTGGAATGGCCATCAGAGCACGTGCAAAGGCAGAAGCAGCACGGGCGCAACTGGCATTCGCTAAGAAAGAAGCAGAGATGATGAAAGAAGAAGCATACATTGTGGAAGAAGCAGCTAGAAAGAAAGCAGAGCTTAAAGCAAACTTACACACGCTGCAGCTAGAAAGAGCAGCTGCAGCTGCTGTCGCTGAAGCAGAGGTGTTGGAGGCAGCCGCTGATGAACAGCTTGGAGAGACAGACCGTAAAAGTTCTGTTAGGTTGTCGCTGCAGAACCTAGCTCAGTTTTCTAGTGAAAATGTAACCACTCCTGTCGTGCAGCACTCAGTCACCAATCCACTTCCAGACTTAAAGACACTTGATCTCTCATGCCCACCAGTGCAGCAGCAGAAAAAGGAAAGTGGTGAGACAGCAAGAAGCTATATGAGAAAGAGTAACGTACAGTCGAGTGAAATCAGTGACTATGAGTTTGGTGAGTTACCTGCTCAGCATCCTGTAAAACAGAGCACTAACTGGAAGTCTGTTAACAATCCCCTTACTGCAAGCTCTTCAAGAGAACCCTACCACTACAGTGAACAGCAACATGGGGCAAGGTTCCAGCATAATGATTACCACTCCAATCGGTGGCAAGCAAACACTTCAACTTCAATGGACTTTGCAAAATATCTACTGCGACGTGAGATGGTAAGCTCAGGCTTATTAAAATTTGATGATCATCCAGAGAACTACTGGGCTTGGAAGGCATCCTTTCTAAGTGCCACTGAAGATTTGAATCTCACACCTACAGAGGAGCTTGATTTGCTTTGTAAATGGCTGGGACCATCATCCTCCGAACAAGCAAGGAGAATCAGAGCAGTTCACATTCACAATGCCAAAGCTGGCCTTAGAATGGTATGGCAAAGATTAGAAGACATTTATGGTTCAGCTGAAGTAATAGAAAATGCCTTGCTTACAAAAGTGGAACATTTCCCAAAAATCTCAAGCCGAGACAACCTTAAACTGAGGGAACTGGGTGATACTCTGTTGGAACTTGAAGCAGCAAGAACTGATGGATACTTACCGGGGCTCGCTTATCTCAATACATCACGTGGAGTCAATCCAATTGTGCAGAAACTTCCATTATACCTGCAAGAGAAATGGATCACAACAGGAGCTCAGTATAAAGAACAAAATTGTGTGCCTTACTCTCCATTTTCAGTCTTTGTGAAGTTTGTCTGTGATCAGGCTAAAGTCCGTAACGATCCCAACGATCCAAGAGAAGCCGTTTACCAGAAGAGGCATCCTCTCTGTGGTTAACAGTCTTTATGACCCTCTGGGTTTCTTGGCCCCTGTAACAGTCCAGGGTAAAGCTTTGGTCAGAGAACTAGCCAATGATCAATGAGATTGGGATTCTCTCATTCCAGCTGAAAGAGAAGATCAGTGAAGAACATGGCTTGATTCACTTTTGAAGCTTGAGCAGATACAGATTAAACGACCATACCTTCCTGTTTCTCTGTGCTCTACACAATACAGAGAACTCTGTATCTTTGCAGATGCATCCACCATGGCCATATCAGCTGTAGCTTACCTTAAGGCAGTCGACTCAGAGGGATGCAGCCACGTTGGCTTTCTCCTGGGTAAATCCAAGTTAGCCCCTCGTACTTCTCTGACTGTTCCACGTCTTGAACTTTGTTCTGCGGTTTTGGCTGTGGAATTGGCAAACTTGCTAACCACTGAACTGGACATTGAACTCCAAAGAGTGAAATTCTACACTGACAGTAGAATTGTCTTAGGTTACATTCACAACACAAGCAGAAGGTTTTATGTGTATGTTGCCAACAGAGTTGCTCAGATAAGGAGGTCTACTCACCCAGAACAGTGGCACTTCATCAGTACAGACCAAAATCCTGCTGATCTTGGCACACATCCCATATCCCCTGATCTGTTGAACCATACAAACTGGTTTACAGGCCCTGAGTTTTTGCACAAAGGTGACCTAAACGTTGACACATTCCAGGCAGAGACCTACAACCTTATTGAGCCAGAAACGGCCACATGTGTCAGCCTTAGTTACTAAAACCTCTGAAAAGAAGCTAGATTCACAGCGATTTACACGCTTCTCCAGCTGGAAAATACTCACCAGAGCCATGGCTAGGCTTGTATGCAGGGCCAGATCTTGTTCTGGAAACCCTAACTCCAAAACAGATGAGTTAACACAAGCAAGAGTTGTAGTGATCAAAACTGTTCAACAAGAAACATTTTCAGAGGAACTAAAGTGCCTGGTCAGAAATGAAGTCGTGCCCAAGAGCAGCGTCTTAAGAAAGTTGAACCCCATTTTAGATGAAGATGGAGTAATACGAGTTGGAGGACGTTCATCATTAGCTGAAACATGTTGGGAAGAGAATCACCCCATCATCATTCCCAAAAACAATCACATCGCTACTCTATTCGTCAGACACTTTCACGAGCAAGTTGCACACCAGGGTAGACATTTCACAGAAGGTGCTCTCCGGTCAGCTGGACTATGGATAATTGGAAGCAAAAGACTAGTGTCAAGTGTCATACATCACTGTGTGATCTGTAGAAGGCTCAGGGGAAGGCTGGAGGAGCAAAAAATGTCCAACTTACCTTCTGATCGAGTTAACCCAGATCCTCCATTCACTAATGTCGGCGTTGATGTGTTTGGTCCATGGAACATCTACTCTCGACGAACCAGGGGAGGTCTTGCAGAGAGTAAGAGATGGGCAGTTATTTTCACATGTTTGGGAACGTGAGCCGTGCATTTTGAGGTGATTGAGTCCCTGTCGTCCTCAAGCTTTATAAACGCATTGAGAAGATTCATTGCTGTACGAGGGCCCGTCAGACTACTTAGGTCTGACCGTGGAACTAACTTTATTGGAGCCTGCAAAGAGCTCAAGATAACTGCAGAGGATCCAGAGTTGAAAGGCTATCTACAGGATCAAGGCTGTACTTGGGTCTTTGTTCTTCTAAAAGATGCGTTACTCAAGAGGAATGAATGGCCTACAGGGGTTGTGGTAAATGCCATCCCTAGTCAAGATCTCAGAGTACGTAAAGTGGAGGTAAAAGTTATCGAGCAAGGCACACCCAAAGTATATTCAAGACCAGTTTCGGAGGTGGTGTTGTTGTGCAAAGAGACAGTGGTATAAAGCATACCAGACGGGGAGTGTGCTGACCTCAGTAATATAATCCCATAGCGACACCTAGTGGTCATAGTGAAATTGCATTTTAAATTAAGTTTGTCCTTCTTGAGTTACCGTAGTTGGTGTTGCGTCGGAAGAAAATTCAACAGAACGCTGTATTTCCCTGCCATGCGGTTTCGTGTTACAAAGGCTTTGGAAATATATGTCTGTGAGTATTTAGTTTAATATTTTTGTTGTTAATAGAGTAAAATGCTATTTTAAGAAAGATGTGTGTAAATTGTGTTTCCAGTAATATAGTATTGAAGTGCTGATTGTAAGACCGTCTGTATGGAAGTGAACATGCTCAAAATGTTATAATCTGAATGTAACAACTGAATTATGATGCAAAGACACATTATTTGACATTTTCTTTATTTGTATGTTCAGTTTTACAGTGCTTCCTTCAAGTAAATCAAACTCAATCAAAGTCTGGCATCTGAGTCTTTCTTGGAGGAACCTGTTAGCTATCTGCCAAGCTAGTCAGGCTCAAGTACTTCAGCACTCATCCTAGTAGGGGCAGAATATGTACAGCAGGCCAAAGGGTATCCCGTTGGACGCTGCTGCCCTGAGCCCCAGCACTTCCTGAAAGTGCTCTACAGTGATGCTGTGGCCTAGCCTAATTTCTGAGACCATCGCCAGTATGGTCTCGACTCACGCGGGAGACAATTGTGCCCGCATCGTCGTCGAGTCCCATACGATCCCTAGAACCATAGTCCTCCGGGACGGCGTCAACACACCTGTTGTGTTGAGTCTCAGCCCCAAGCACTTATATGGGCCAGAGCGACACCTCAATGCCGAACTGCCATCCCGTACGACTGGGCCAATATGAGCCAGTCGTCAAGATAATTCAGCACACGGATGCCCTGGAGTCTCAATAGAGCCAGAGCTGCATCCATGCACCTTGTGAATGTGCGTGGGTGAAAGAGCTAGACCGAAGGGAAGCACTCGATATTGGTACGCCTCGCCCCCGAAAGCGAACCTCAAGAACTTCCTGTGACATGGAAGGATGAAGATATGGAAGTATGCGTCCCTCAGATCTATCGTGACGAACCAGTCCTCAAACTGGATCTAACTCACGATGATGGAGACCATGAGCATTTTGAAACCGAGCCTCCTCAGAGACCGATTCAAATACCTCAGGTCTACCGGACGCCACTCTCCTTCCCTTCCGAGAACTATAAAGTACCGGCTGTAGAACCCGGACTCCCTCTCTGGCGGAGGAACGCACCCTAAGGCTTCCTTCGACAGCAAGGATTTTACCAGTTCCCTTACCCGACCCTGCTCTTTGTCTACAGTACGCAGGACACATGTAGAAATATTTGGAAGGCATTTCATGCGTCGAGATACTCTACTCAGGGAACCAGCCTCTCGAGGGGGGGGGGGGGGGGGACGCTCTTGGAAGTCCAGCCGAAGCTAGGACTTCTTCCCAGCAGCCTCCCGCCCTGGAGTACGTTCCTCAGATCGGAGGAGGAGGGGCTCTAGAGGCGACGCTCTCCTTCTGCACCTTCCGGTGCGAGGAGCTGGTAGACGGCTGAGGCTACCCCCTAGGGGCCGCTTTCCCAGGCTCTGAGTGGTGAGGGAGGCACTGACGGAAGGCCGCTGACTGCATCTTCGCCTCCTGGTACCCGGCGACGACGGTCTCAACCGCGTCACCAAATAGACCAGAAGGCGAAATCGGGGAGTCTAGGAGGAAGGACTTATCCTTCTCCCTCATCCCCGACAGATTCAGCCAGAGATGCCTCTCTACCATCACCACAGAGACCATGGCCCGGCCGATAGCACGGGCCATCTCCCTGGTGATGCGGAGAGACAAATCTGCAGCCCTCCGTAGCTCCAGCACATCCTCCGAAGAGGGACCGTCACCCTCATTGAGCTCTTTCAGGAGGTCAACCTGGTAGGCCTGCAAGACAGATAATGTGTGCAGGGAACTACCAGCCCGCCCAGCCGCCATATAAGCTTCACCCACCAACAATGAGGTGTCCCGACAGGGTTTGGTGGGCAGCTCCGGGGTTTTAAGAGACGACACAGAATCGGGGAAAGGATAACTCGTGAGAGCCTCTTCCACCCGAGGCATCCTCCCATAGCCCGCCTCGCACGCCCCCAGAACATTGGAATAATCCAATACTGGAGGAATACGTGAGGAATAGGGCTTCCTCCACGACCTACACACCTCGATGTGTAGGTCCGGGAAGAAAGGTAAACCCCGGCGAGGTGTTTGGACCCGGCGAGAAAGAAACCGGTCGTCCAGCCTACTAGGTGGCTGAATTTCCGGCCCTTCCTGTGGCCAATTGATCTTCAATTTGGCCACCGCACAAGTCAAAACCTCAATTAGCTCCTCTTGGGCGGGTGGATGAAGCGATGAAACACTTCCTGCTTCTCCGCCCGCCCTGATGCAACACTCATCCGGCTCCTCGGAACCGGAGAGAATAAGCATCAGATCCTCAACCCCGGGGGAAGAAGCCGCAGCGCGGGCTTCCACACGGGGAGGAAGATCTTTAGAACTGTCAGACAAGGATTGGGAAAGTGCCGCAGCAGTCCCAGATCCCGCTGACAAGTCCTTATGTGAAACCCATGGTCTGTGACACCGAGACGCCTCAGCGATCGCGGGTCCAGAACCCTGGGGCTCACAAAGCTGGCCGGTCTCATCGAACACGGCCAGCCGAGAGCGGGGCAGTCTGAGTGTGAACAGCTCACAATGCTGACAGGCAGCTCCCTCGAGAGCTGCCCGAGCATGTTCAACACCCAGACACTGCACACAAAGCAGGTGTGTATCTGAGCCCGAAATGTAATAGGGACACGGATGCACACACTGCTTAAACTCTCTCACATTCATTTCCATCATTCACACACTTTTGCAACTGGACAAAACAACAGTAAATAGACAGACAATTTCAACAGAGAGCGCTACGCTGAAGAGCAATAACTGCCGTTTCTGTGCGCCGGCTCCCGCTTTATACTTCCGGGTACGCCGTCACGATGACGTTATCACGCACGACCAATCAGATTGGACTAGTTTCTATACGGACTTCAGATTCGCTAGTGCTTAGGGAGTATCCCCAAAGTGTCGTTCCGACGCAGTGAGAGTTCCCTCGAAAGGGAACGGGGTAATGTGAGACATCAGGTAATGTGAGACACCCCCTGTATCTAGTCAACAGAACACATTTGTGGTCATATGACCATTATGTTTTCAAGCCCCTCCAATTTCCCCTTGGCCATGAAGGAGAGGACCTCATGGTGCTGTAGTAAGCATGTTTTTTTTTTCACAAAAATATTTTTTTTGCATGTAAAAGTACATTTTCTTGCTCTCAACTTAATCAACTGTTGTTCCAAAGCAAATTGATTCAGGTAGAAAAACTTATATCATATGATGAACTACCAACATATAAACCCATGTGATGATGCTAGCTGAAGATTAGCCTGAATTGCTAAGAGATTGTTTTTTTCTAAAAATGTGGCGGTGGGGTAAAGTGAGACAAACGCTGTGGGGTAAATTGAGACATGAGGTTTAGTCTTAAACATATTTTAATGTAATATTACATTACATATGTTTTATTTTTAATGTCATTAACATTGAAGAAAAGCCATTATGCCAAGGCAATACACCAGGAAGACAACCTGGGGCACATGGTCCTAAAAGACGTGATGTGGTGAAGAAGCTGTTCAACCTAAAAGGCCTGGAGGAATCACACAGAGAGAGCAACTCATCTTTCCCTGTAACCTTCAGGGCTGTTATGTAGAGAAGGCCTAGTTGTAGAGTATGACAGTAGGCTGATGTTCTAATCCAGGTGGGTCTATTTCTGTGTTCTAAATCCCAGGCTGTTCTAGCTGGTTCTGATTGTCCTTTGCTCTGACCCCCAGACACTAGCTGACTCTAAGGGTCCTGTGTTCTGACCCCCAGACTGTGTTCTAATCTTACTGGTTCTGTCTGGTTCTTATGTTGTATTTGATTTTGTTCAGAGTTACTTTGTTAGAGTTAGACAAAAAAAGTGCTTTAATTGACCAATCCCCATGATTCTGTTGTTACTAGTCCCACATTAGTCCTGGAATGTGTGGTTGTCAAGCTAGCTGCCAGGATTCTAACTGTTACAACACGTGTTGTTATGGTAGTTTCAGAGTGGAAAATGTAAGTGGTTCACTTTACCCCCTTGATTTCTCTGGTATACACAAGACGACTTTTTAAAAAACAATCATATTTTCACTGACCTTCGTCCTGAATACATTCTGATAATTTCCATTGCTAGGAAACATCCTGAATTAATGTGTCAATTTTACTGATATATAATTTTAGCTCGCTTAGAGGGGAGCAAATGTAAAAAATGTCTCACTTTACCCCACTCTCCCCTACAGTAAACATTTTAGCCATTTGTTTTTTTAATTAAAAGAAAAAAAATGGAAGAAATTGAGTTAAAATTTCTACTCAATTTTGCTACTCAAATGTCTATAGAACATTTTTGTATTTATTTACTTGTACTTTTACTTTCGATACTTAAGTATGTTTAATATTAAAAATATATATACTTTTCATACTTAAGTACAATAAATAGCACATACTTTAACTTTTACTCAAGTAATATTCTAAACATTGACTTGAACTTTTACAAAAGTCAATTTCTGTGAGATATCTGTACTAGCTCTCTCTCGTGCGCTCTCTCTCTGATAATTGTTTTTATTTCGATTTGATTTACATTATTTAAAACCTGACATGTCATTGTTTCTTTAGACATATGTCTCATGTTTGTGTGACAAATATTCGCTAAGTTACAGTTTCATTTTCAAGTATCGGAATGGACTTCATTGAGAGAGGCAGCAGATCGCGCATTATGTTTGCATTCTTTATTTTGCAAAAAGCACAACATTTTGTTTTTAATTTGAGTGTACACAAATAAAAATGATGTATAACACTTGTCTGTATGACCAAAATCGACTGAGTATTTTAAGTCTCTTTTGCACTGATAAGAAAAAAAGTGAGGTGGTTGCGCCGGCACAACCTCCGACCCCTAGGGGTTAAGGTAAGTAGACATCACTGCTGTCACGTAAGAATGATAATTATTTTAACTTCCCTAAAGTGTGTCAGGGCAGTTTTCCAGGTATTTATCAAACGAAAGCAAGAGCACCCCAGTTGATGCTGTAATTATATCATTTTGGCAAACACTCCACTCGGTATGTGTTTTGCGCTCTGGATAACACCAGGTTTTTACCACTAATAGCTCTCCTAAATAGCAGTAAAAGTTCTTCGTTAAGAGTTTTCTTTTAAAACCTATTCACAAAGCTGAGGAGACCAACTTTTACTAAGGAATAGAGAGAAGGCTTAAGCTAAGAGTAAGGGTGAGGTTAACCTCGTTGCTATGGATCGTCATCACGCCTACTAACCATGACCACGGTGATTAGCTGATATGGCAGGGGTCTCCATCATTGTGTTTTTATAGAAATATTGTAGAACGAGGTATAATGCTGCCATATTCAAATAAAGATTTTAAAAAGTAGGCTAAGTGTCACTAATTAAACAAGTGTATATGTTCAGCTAATTGTCAGCCTCTTACATGTCTGCATCTTGAGAGATTGCAGAATCCAAGCGACAAGTGATGTTTTATAAACAAGCACTAATCAGCTCGAGAGGAGGCATATACACAGCTGACTCACCTAGTTTCTGGGATACGAGGCAGAACTCTGGGTTTGGGCTAAATTCTGAGCTTGGAGCCCTCGATCCCCTCGGACAGCACGGCAAATATAGGCTTATTTGACTTTATTACTCTATCCAATCATTTGTAAGTGTGAACTCCTGAAACTGCCACAAATAATCAGACATTATTTTCTTATTTATTAAATAAAAAAAATATTCTTTATTACTTTTGCCTTTTAATTATGATAGGACAGTGAGTAGACATGAACCAAAGTGGAAGAGAGAAAGGTCTGCAACAGCCATTAGGATTGTTTGTAATTTTGGTCTTAGTGACTTAGTAGTCTTCTTGGCTACTCTTTTCTGAGATTTAGGAGCTACTTTTAGCCTTAAGATGCTTTGTGAATACGGCCCCTAGGGTAATTGTTCTATAAACCATCAGGAAGAGGTCGGTGAGAAGTAGGTACACACATGACAGTGTTTATAACACAACTGACACAAACCAAGTAAACCATGAGATTATTACTTGTGACATTAAAACAAAATATATGGATAGAAGAACATGTAAAGTATTCATAAGTACATAAGTATTCACAGCCTTTGCTCAATACTTTGTTGAAGCACCTTTGGCACCAATTACAGCCTCAAGTATTTTTGAGTATGATGCTACAAGCTTGGCACACCTATTTTAGGGCAGTTTCTCCCATTCTTCTTTGCAGGACCTTTCAAGCTCCATCAGGTTGGTGTCGGTGCACAGCCATTTTCAGATCTCTCTAGAGATGTTCAGTCAGGTTCAAGTCTGGGCTCTGGCTGGGCCCTCAAGGACATTCAAAGAATTGTCCCGTAGCCACTCCTTTGTTATCTTGGATGTGTGCTTAGGGTCATTGTCCTGTTGGAAGATGAACCTTCACCCCAGTCTGAGGTCCAGAGGGCTCTGAAGCAGGTTTTCTCTGTACATTGCTGCATTCATCTTTCCCTCGATCCTGACTAGTCTCCCAGTTTTTGCAGCTGAAAAACAATCACCACAGCATGATGCTGCCACCACTGTAGGGATGGTATTGGCCAGGTGATGAGCAGTGCCAGGTTTCCTCCAGACATGCACTCTAAATAATACTGGGTTGTTTTTTAACCCAAAATGCTGGGTTGAGACTGTTGGGTAATTTTTGTTGGTTTATTTGATCACATTTTAAACACCATTGGGTAGTTTCACATTTCCAGTTGTTGGGTTAAACGCTTGGTTGATTCTACCCAGCGCTTGGTTGTTTCACGTGCTTTGCGCCTTGATGTTTAAATTTGCTCCCAAACTGTAATTTTGAAAGGACAAAGCAAGGGGCAAAGCCACTGGTTGCAGATGTTTTAAGGGAGGCCTACGTTCATATAATGTTTTCATTAATAATAATTTTAATTAGCATAATTATAGGTAGTTTTTTTTCTTTTTTCGCAGCAACAATTCTTAAGATTACATGATATACGTTAACTTAGACGGAAAAAGTTTTACCTCAGAATCCGATGCCATGTATTGACTCACAGTCATGTTTAGGTATTTGAGACGATAGATTAATACAGTTTGTGATCATGTTTAGGTATTTGAGACGGTAGATTAATACAGTTTGTGATTATTTATTACACGGATCCCCTTACGGAAATTAAACATGGTTTTATGTAGGGATGTCACAAGTACCGGTACTTCGATACCAAGTCCGTACTGAAATTTAAAAAAATGTGACAATAGCCTACCAGCATTTCTGTAGTACCGGTAGTACCGACTCTCGAGTATATTCAGTCCCCGCAGCTGCGTTCAGTTGCGTCAGTGTTTATCTAAGCGCAGGGCTCCAGACTGTATACAAATATATACGAGTGTCTGTGAATGTTAAACTGCAAAATACTATTTAAATATTTGCTGTATTTGTAGTCTCTGCCACGTCACGAACACATAAACTGTCATTTCATGAGAACTAAACGGTTCATTTGACTGTCATATCATGTACACACTCAAAGGTCAAGGCAACCCGTCAAAATAAAAGTTTGATTTAACGTGAAGTAAATGACAGAATATATTAGGCTTGTAGTTGTCATTGTTGCCAATTTTAACACATTAAAAAGACACAAAACACAAAAAGGAGGTGGGAACCGGCGAACGTTTAACAACTTTTAATCAAATAATAAACACAAAATGAAAGTAAAAGCGGCAGCCCCTCACGGACGACTGCCGTACACATGCATAACAAAACGTAAACAAAACAACTTAAAATCCAGGCCAGGTCCTCTTTCGTCCTTCACCGGTGTCGCTCGTCCTTATATGCCTCCGTGCTCCCTCATGAGAGGACTCGCGGTGTGTCTCATTCTCAATCACGCACACCGATCTCGCTCGCTCATCCACCTCGCCACACTCCGGCTTTAACTTCTGGACATTCGTCAGCAGTGCCAGTGCCACACACTCGCATCTTTCACCGCCACCATTACTGAACTACAACTCAAACTAGCGCACAACATCAACGTCATTGCTCTCAGCCACACCCTCTGTTCACTGATTGGACTGGTAAAAAATTGTTCGGGAGAAAACCTAAGCACATACAGCAGTCCCAGACGGAGTACTGAAGGAAAATGAAAATTGAGCGGAAGTACGTAGGAGGGCGAAGCCAGGCTACTGACTAAGGCCCTTCTCCCCCGATCACTCAGTTTGGTCGGGTGGCAGGCTCTAGGAAGAGTCCTGGTGGTTCCAAACTTCTTCCATTTACGGATGATGGAGTCCACTGTGCTCATTGGGACCTTCAATGCTGCAGAAATTTTTCTGTACCCTTCCCCAGATCTGTGCCTCTTTACAATCCTGTCTCGGAAGTCTACAGACAATTACTTAGACTTCATGGCTTGGTTTGTGCTCTGACATGCACTGTTAACTGTGGAACCTTATATAGACAGGTGTGTGCCTTTCCAAATCATGTCCAATCAACTGAATTTACCACAGGTGCACTCCAATTAAGTTGTAGAAACATCTCAAGGATGATCAGTGGAAACAGGACACACATGAGTGGCATGGCAAAGGCTGTGAATACTTAGTATGTACATGAGATTTTTTTTCTTTCTTTTTTTAAAATAAATTTGCAAAGATTTCAAACTAACTTTTTACGTTGTAATTATGGGATATTGTTTGTAGAATTTTAAGGAAAATAATGAATTTAATTCATTTTGGAATAAGGCTGTTGCATAACAAAATGTGAAAAAAGTGAAAAACGTGAAGCACTGTAACTATCACAACTTTTAAAACTGTTTTATGGAGTTTTTGTTTACTGAATTTTTTTTCCCAGGATTTTTCTTCTGTTAGACAATCCATTGAACCAACTGTACAACTTCCATCCCTCACAGCCTCATTTCCATTCCTATCAAAATTTACATATGGCACTACCCTGACTAAGATCTATCTCATAGGTTGATCTCTCCACAGAATAAGCTTGTGGTGTGTAGTAAATTTTGTGATTGTTAGTAGATTTAATGTTAAAGGACATATCAGTCTGTGCCACTTTCATGACTGAACTAGATAATAATTAAATTACAAAGAATGAGGGTTATATATTAAAGCAATATATATTAACCAATATTAAAGTATGCATTCCAGATTAATGAACCTCAGTATCTGATAGATTATTGTCTATGTATGTCATCCAACTGAAAGCATC
Source organism: Romanogobio albipinnatus (assembly GCA_023566225.1). Lineage (NCBI taxonomy): Eukaryota > Metazoa > Chordata > Actinopteri > Cypriniformes > Gobionidae > Romanogobio > Romanogobio albipinnatus. The sequence continues at coordinate 18,080,837 of CM042255.1, read as the reverse complement.
CAAAGGATTTGGGTAGCTTATTTTGAATGTAACTACTTATAGATAGCAAGATAGCAATACCCTATAGTGAAATTGTATAAATCGCAATGGATAGGGTGAAGTACCCTTCTTGCAATTGGAGAAACAGTTGGGGAGTTGAGAATTTTGTGATACTAACAATCTAGGGTTGGCTCAAACTAAGCTCAAAGATTCTTGCTTTCTGTGCATGTGCAAATGCTGTTGCAGAAATGTTGCCTGCTTTATTATATTTTTTTTCACTTCATTTTTTTATTTACACACATATTGCTTAATACATTCTCATTATCATATAAAGTTATTATATTATACACTTGAAATTATGAAAAGAACAAATTAACAGTAATTGTTAATATTTATTTACTGCACACCAGCTGAAAATTATGCCTTCATTATGCCATCTGTTATCACATGTTTATGTTATACATGTCTATACATGTTCCCTGCTTTGTCTGCTATGTCTTTACACACAGAAATTATTTTTTTATGCAAAGTTTTAACATTCTTTGTCTTATTTCCTTGACTTGTAAACCATATATAATGGGATTCAATCCTGGTGGTACAACATGAAACAATACACTCCCAAACTTCCTACTCTCAGCATACTCAGAAAAACGATGAAGAAAAATTGGGACAAAACCAAAGATTATCGTGATTACATAAACAGCCAAATGAGAGCTGCAGGTTTTTATTGCTTTGCTGTTGGTTGCTTTGTTTTTGCTTTTTATACATACCATCGCTATTCTGAGATATGTCAATAACACCCACCCTAGTGAGGAGGTGAGTAAAACCACAGTAAATGTTAATCCATATACATTATTAATCACTGTATTTTCGCAGGACAGTTTAAACAGTGAAGCGTTGTCACAAGAGTGGTTTGGAATGAATGATCTGCAGTGAGACAGACGCACACTGAGGCCGATCAAAATTGACACCGGAACACCTGCAGCAACCCAGGCTCCTGCTGACAGTTTAACCATCATTTTATTGCTCATTATAGTTGGATATCGCAGTGGATTGCATATGGCCACATATCTATCAAAAGCCATGATCATTAAAATAGTGTGGGATGTTGTTCCATATAAATGTATAAAAAAAGCTTGGAAAACACACTCCACATATGTGATGTAGCGCTCAGAGGGGTCTGTTAACAAGTCCTTCAGTAAACGTGGTATGAGGACAGTTGTTCCCATAATATCACTCACTGGCAAGTGACAGAAAAAAATGTGCATGGGCTGGTGTAAACTTTTTTCTGCTGAGATCTGAATCAAAATTCCAATGTTAGATACCATTACAAAGACATAAGCCATCAACAGAAAAATAAACGTGAGCTGGCTAGACTGAGGTGTAACTTGCAGTCCCTCCACTAAGAGTACACTGTATCTGAATGTCAGGTTGTCCATTTGTGACCTAAAGAAAACATACAGACTAAGTGACAAACACTTGTATAAACAGCATTATTTTAAAGCCTTGCTACAGGTAGATTGTATATACTTCCAGGGTAGTCATATTATATATTAATGTTCAAAATATATAACTAGGACTATGCTAGTTGTCATGCTTTATTATCTATTTCCTCATGTAGAAAGGTTGCTACTTAATTTTACCAAGGGAGTCCTACAATTATGTAATATGAGTTGATATAATATGACCACATCTGAAATATTCTTTACTTACCAAGGAAGATGACCGATAGATACACAGTTTTCACGTCACTTCATATATAGAGGCATCTAATCTATTAGTCAGTGTTATTGAGTTATCATTAGTTATACAAAGCACAGCCTGCTTGTCTGAGTAGATTTAAGCTGGCTTGACCATTTTATTTATGCCACCACAACTTAAGAATTGTCATCATTCCCCAAGAGAGAAAATACAATTTTAGCTCTCTTTACTGTGATTGGTGTACTGCAGGGTTATTCAAATCTTGGAGGGCCAATGTGCTGCAGAGTTTAGCTCCAACCCTGATCAAAATCACCTACCTGTGATTTTCTAATGAACCTGAAGACATTGATTAGCATGTTCAGGTGTGTTTGATTAGGGTTAGAGCTAAACTCTGCAGCGCATTTGGCCCTCAAGGGCAAGATCTGAATAACCCTGGTGTACTGCTTACCAGGGGTGTGTTTCCCAAAAGTATTTTTATTCAACTATTGCAAGTTTTGTTGTTCAACGATTTGGTGTTTCCAAAAACCATAATTTTATTAAATATTTGCAAACAGCATTGCAAAATTGTTGTTGGAACTGCAGCTCTCAACCTGTCGTTAGAAGCTTATGCCCCGTTTACACGATGGGAAAACGCAGATATTTCCCTGCGTTTTGGCCTGTCATTTACACGAAAACGCCGTTTTTATCCCAGAAAACGATTATTTCTAAAAACTCCGGCCAAAGTGGAGATTTCTGAAAACGCCGGGTATTTGTTGCCGTGTCAACGGGGAGAAACGGGGTTTTAGGTTCTCAAACGTCACATTATGCGCCAGAAAATGCTTACGTCATGTGAGCGCCCTATGTTTACAGTTTGTTTGATCATGGATGCTGTTAAGGTGGTACTCATTTTTACTTTTGTGCAAACGCTTTTGGCCTGTTTGCATTTGCAAACACAATTGCTGTACTATATCGAGGAGCAGAGGCGAAGGAGTACACGAAGGTACTTGCATGGCTTTATCCTTCTCCCTACACTGCCACCCATAGGTTTGGCATAGTTATGATGGCGCTCGGCGGCGTATTTATGCGGGTTGATGTAAACGACAACTTTTTTGAAAACGATGTTGTGTGCACGATGTTATTTTTGAAAACGGAGGCGGGGAAATATTTGGTGATCTAAATACCCGGCTATGTGTAAACTTGGCCTTAGTTTGTAGCTTGTATGACAGGTGAACAAGCAATAGACACACTGTAGAAAGTTCCTAGATCACATAACTAGCTCAACTTTTAAAGGTGTCTACTGATTTTTTTCATTAGTTCAACAATAGGTATGTTGTTAAACAACAGTACACCCCAGTAAACAACAGTAAACAACAGTTTCTTCACAAACAAAACAACAACCATCAGCAGTCAGCTCTCATCCACGCGCACTGTGGACTTTAGTTCAGCCACATCCACATCCAAACATCCTCTCTTCTCATTTTCTACACTCACTGAGACAGAAGTATCTAAACTTCTCCTCTCTAGCCATCCTACCACCTGTCCTCTGGATCCCATTCCCTCACACCTCCTTCAAGCCATCGCTCCTACAATCCTACCAGCACTTACTCACATCATCAACACATCCCTCTGCACCTGCATCTTCCCTACCACATTCAAGCAGGCTCGGTTAACTCCACTGCTTAAGAAACCCACATTAAACTCATCACTCATAGATAACTACAGACCTGTCTCTCTCCTACCATTCATAGCAAAAACTATTGAACGAGTTGTTTTCAACCAGGTTTCATCCTTCCTATCACAGAATAATCAGCTGGACATCAACCAATCAGGTTTCAAAAGGGGCCACTCCACAGAGACTGCACTGCTGTCAGTCACTGAAGCCCTGCGGATAGCTAAGGCTAACTCCAAATCATCAGTCCTCGTCCTGCTCGATCTATCTGCGGCCTTTGACACGGTCATGTCCACCCTCTCATCACTGGGCATCACAGGGACTCCACTCCTCTGGTTTGAGTCCTATCTCACAGGTAGGTCTTTCAAGGTTGCCTGGGGAGGAGAGGAATCCCAAGCACATCAACTGACCACTGGGGTTCCCCAGGGCTCAGTGCTTGGTCCTCTCCTCTTCTCCATCTACACTACTTCATTGGGACCCATCATTCAGGCACATGGCTTCTCATACCACTGCTATGCTGATGACACTCAGCTCTACCTTTCATTTCACCCAAACGACCCCACAGTAGCTGCACGAATCTCCAGCTGTCTGGCTGACATCTCTGCATGGATGAGAAATCATCACCTGCAGCTCAACCTGGCGAAGACTGAGTTTCTCATCTTCCCCGCCAGTCCCACCATACAACATGACTTCACCATCCAGCTAGGTACATCCTTGATTTCCCCATCAAAGTCAGTCAGAAATCTTGGAGTTACATTTGATGACCAGCTGTCCTTCAGAGAACACATTTCGAAGACAGCTCGCTCATGCCGGTTTGCGCTCCACAACATCAGGAAGATTAGACCGTTCCTAACAGAGCACGCAACACAGCTTCTGGTCCAGGCCCTGGTTATTTCTAGACTTGACTACTGCAATGCACTTCTGGTTGGACTCCAAACACTTCGAATGATCCAGAATGCAGCAGCACGTCTTGTCTTCAACGAGCCCAAAAGGACCCACGTCACACCTCTCTTCATCTCCCTGCACTGGCTACCACTCGCTGCTCGAATCAAGTTTAAGGCGCTGACGCTTGCATACAGAGCCACCACGCGCTCAGTTCCTGCTTACTTTGACTCCATTCTACAAATCCACACCCCCACCAGAAGCCTTCGCTCAGCAAAGGAACGACGGCTTGTAGTACCATCACAGAAGGGGAAAAAATCCCTTTCCAGAACATTCTCATTCAACGTTCCCAGCTGGTGGAACGATCTTCCCAACGCCATCCGAAACGCAGAATCATTGACATCATTCAAAAGCCAACTTAAAACTCAGCTCTTCCGCAAGCACTTAACCTCATAAAAAAAAAAAAAAAAAAAACTTTCCTTTCCTCTTTCTCTTCCTTTTTCCCTCCCTACTCTAGCCTGTGCTACACTGAGCAATGTACACGGTCTCAGGATTTCAGGCTCTTATTGCGCTTCTCGACTCTTCATGACCAATTGCTTCATGTTTCCCCAAGTTGTAAGTCGCTTTGGATAAAAGAGTCTGCTAAATGCATAAATGTAAATGTAAATGTACACCCCAGATGAAAAGGAAATATATTTAAATTGTGCTTTTTTAGACATACTTAATATATTTAAATTATACTATACTAAATGCATATTCAATTTATTATTTTGAAACAACTTTAAGACTGTCCATGCAGTCCTGTCAGACCAGCTGTCCCATTTCTCTGTGATCTTCTTATTTCATAATTTAGTAATAGGCATATTATTCTGAAAATAGTTAATCAATTTCAATCTTCTCAGTACTCTCTGCATTTTACAAATATTTAGGATGCAAAATATAGGCTTCGATATAATTTGCAATATAAGTAAAATGATGTATGGAAACGACGGCAGATTTGTTTATTGTTTACAATAAAACTTATATGACAATGCATTTGAGTTGCTGGGATGAGTCATTACACACGGCATTTTATCGGTAAAAAGCCCATTGGATGAAAACAGGCTGGACACAGCAAATCTTGTCGATAACAAAACAGTGGGAAAAGTGGATGGAGTCAATGACAGACATTCTCTACACGTATGGCAGACACACTTTCTCCAGACGTTCCTACTTACAGACGTAATCCTCACTGTAAACACTGTAAATTCTACCATGACGTCTGTATAGATAAACAGCTACACGTTATTGACGTGTCTATGTGAAGTGATATTTGTGTGTACACCTCCATATAAAACAAATGGAGACATACACGCGTATCTGTCGTAAGTGTCAGTCTCATAGCCAAACGAACCACTTGGAGCCCCATACACAACTGTGCACTCAGATCACAACCAAAACCCTTAAAAAAAAAATCACATGGCAAACTTTGGAGGGGCACCACCACAAAAGATCCTTCACCCGTGGGACCCCAGCTCCTGAAAGGAAATAAACAAATAAATAAAAAACCTTCAAAACATAATTAAACTAAACCACAGTTTGATGGGGTCACAGTACAGTCTTGGAGCAGACAATAATAATTAATAAACAGTCACAAATCAAAATCACAATAGGATATACAAATATTCAGATGATAGAAAAAAATAAAAGACAAATTAACTGCTGTAACTATAGCGACAGCAGAGAAAACGATCACCACAAACAATAGGGAGAATCCTGGGCCAAAAAACAACCAAAGAAAAACAATACAATTACTAAAATTCATGCATCACCTGCTAGAATTTCCAGCTCACAACTACATGCAGGACGACACTTACCGGAAACGGACAATGTGCTATTATCCCGTCTTTATGTGATGAAGCCCATGGGTTTGGACACAGGACAGCTCATTTGTCCTGTATGCAACATTTTAGTATCCATTAAAAAGGTTATAGCTACAGTCAAATGTTCGGTCACATAACAACAATCTTAACGTAAACTGAACATGCAGCCAGTCGCTGTTTGAAGTGGCCGAGCAACTCGGTATCATGGCAAGACGTGAAACAGTCACGTTGGTCCACTTTGTAAAATGTGTAGATGTCACTGTTTAACCCCCTCACGCGTGAAACTTACACGTTTGCGTTAACATGGCTAGTGGAGAAATTCCCGGATGTTGACGTTGTAGTGGAAAGCACATTCCAGGGCCCAGTTTATGGCCGGGCCCCTCTCTGCCCTTGACAGTGGACAAAGGATGGCTAAATTTTGATTGGATCTTGGTGGATTAACACAATCAAACTGTCCAACGCCACCAGATAAAGATGCTAGGACAACAGCCAGACACCTCTTGGAAGGCAAGAAGAAGACCTCTGGTACCAAGCCCAGGAAGGACAGGACTTCTCATTGGTCCACATGCAGTTTCTGCCCATCACCCAACCTGAAACTGATCCCTAATGTCCTGGTCTGTGACTGCCATAAACATTCCTCAGGATCTCAGTAGTGGGTGAAAGAAAAACCAAAATGATCCATCCAAATCCATTCATAACTATGTTTGGAAACCTTAAGACTGATGTAAACTACACATATCCAATTCATACTTACGGTATTCAGAGAAATAAGTATTCTCAGTGACAGCTATTTGTAACGCAACATCTTAGACAGAATCAGCTGTTAATGAACAAATGAATGAACAGTTCAATCTTTTTCCATCATGTTTGGTGTCTATTTGTTTAGAATATTGCCAGGGGTATACTGATGGTGGTTTGGAAAGTGAGAAATTAATTGGTACACTTTAAAGACACTTTAAAGACTTCAAACAGTGTACAGTATGCAAATGAGTTCCACTGGGGAAAGAAGATGCCAGCAGCCAGTCGCAACACTGGAATGGAGAAGCACCAAATTGCAATCTCCTTCTCATTGGAAAGGGATAAAGGTACCCTTTCAAAAGATACTCCTTTTCTGAGTCTGAGTCCTGCAAGGATGAGACTGTGACAGAGCAACCAAGTTTAGAGTCTCCTTTCAAGAGAGACAAACAAATCAACCAAGTTCTGGGTCTGTCCACCAAGGATGAGACATATCAGATACACCGTAACATTCTGATTCTCTGGTTAATCCAGAGAGACAACAAAAGATCTGAGGATCTGAGTCTACAGCTTGTGAGGCAGCAACAGATACAACCACATTCTGAGCCTCCAGCCTCTGAGGAAAGAGACATTAACAACCACTACATTCAGGGTTTTAGTCCGAGTCTCCATGCCAGAGAGACAAAAGCGGATTGACTAAGTCCTGAGTGTCTGGCCCAGAGAGGCAGAAGACACACAGAGACATTTGCAACAAAGTTAAACTCAGGAGAGCAAACCTTACTTTAAGGTTCCTTTGTCTGCGTGTTCCAGATTAAGAACCTTCTGCACCTACTTCAGGACCTCATCTGCGTGTTCCAGATTTTAGGAGCCTTTGGTGCTCCAGGAGATCAGCATCCCACAGATCTTTGTGTTCAAGGCTGTTGAAACGGATTCCAGCTACTTTCCCACTGCATTGTCGCCCAGCACAACCAATGGAAGAAGTCACCGCCATCGGACTGCTTACACAACCACGTGGAACATAAATATCACTTAACCAAACCTGTTTCCAGGGACCTTGGCATTGTTGTATATTATCAGTATATGATTTTCTAATTTACATTAGAGGTAATATAACTGATGCTAATTAATAACAAATAATATTTTGTTTATTTGTTTGATGCATAATACGTTTCTTCACCTTAGTTTCATAGAAACAACAGTTTATCTTTCCATAAGATTATACAACTCTTTCATAGCCACACTCAACTTAATCACATGCATTTTATGCATCTTATGCACTTTATTCCTTTATCATTCATTGTATTAATTTAGTAGTTGTGTTAGTTATTCTTGTTTATCTTTTGTTGATAAAATCTTTTTTTATTACAATTGTATCTTGGGCTGATAATACAGAAAAGGCTCTACAAGTTAGAAATCTCACCAATCTTTCAGATAAATCAGCTAACCAACTCTCCACACTTTACATTCAATCTAAAATGATTAAACAGCCTGCTGTTTGGAGTTACAGCCAAGTTAAAAGACCTTCATTAGTGTCCCAAACTAAGAGAGGGGGGAGGTGGTCATCTGATGTACTCATAACCACACCTTAAGTGACATGTGATCCAAAAATCACAACGTCAGCGGTGACGTGAGTACCAATCACTACCTTAATTAGCGTCCTTGGATGGAGTCAATCGTGACATTTGGCCTTTATTACGTTTAAGGAAAAAATTATTAAATAATTATTAATTAATATTAAAACATGCACTCAGTGTCAGCACTCTGGATTGATCATCAGCCTTTCTGTTGTGTTTGTGTCTTATGCTGTGTTCACACCAAACGCGAATAGAGCGTCAAAATCGTGTCTACCGCGTCTAGTTGGAGACTTGAACATTTTGAATCCATTTGCACGTCCACACGAATTTGACGCTTGTAGAAATCGAGCGTTGGAAGCTAAATAGATGCGCATTCAAGGCGCTCCAGGAGAAATATGTCATAAAATACCACTCTGCCTCTTTTAATTTTCATTAAAAAAATATTAAGCATTAACAGCCACACAAATGTGGTTCAGCAAATGCACTACCTGGATTATCTTCACTTCATGTATATTTACATATCCTCAAAAAAAATATAAAGTTATGGAACTTCTCTTTACCCTCAGTCAAAACAATTTGGCAGGCAACAATAAATTCATTAGAGCAAATATTGCCCATTAGATCTACACAAGACAAATTATATGTCATGTTTAACCACTACAGAGACATCCGAGCCAGCGGCAAACGCCAGAAGGACTATCCGAGGAAAGGCTGCTCTTGCCGGGGTTAACAAACGCTAAGCGCCCGGTGATCGCCTGGATCTCACAACTCCAAAAACACAAGATATATATATATATTTTTAAATAGGCGCTCTCTTTATAAACAAACCACATATTTGAGCTTTAAACAACTACATTATCAACTGAAAAGTATTAAAACTACATTAAGTGACACAACAACAGTATTTTTAAATTATGCAAGGTTTCTCATCACGTCACTTTACCACATAACAGCAGCAAGCAGATTGATTGGTTAACACGGCGCGAATTGTCGCCAAAGTTCAGATTTTTCAACTCGGGCGTCAGACGCAAATTCGCTTCAAACACGTGAATGCACAAAAAGCACCACTCGTGCATTATGCGCGTATTGCGCAAGATGCTCAATTTCGCATCATGAGGCGGAATCGCATCCATAGCGCCGCAGGACCTCCAGACATGCGTTAACGCGCCTTTTCATTGACTTAACATGGAAATCACTCATGTCAGACGCTCTATTCGCGTTCGGTGTGAACGCAGCATTAGGTTGTCAGTTCCACTCACTCTGCCATCACAGCTGCACCTCATTCTAATTAGTGCTCCAGCTCTCCTCACACACACACCTGTCTCTCATTTTGCATTTGATTTTCTCCACTACTTAAGCCTAGTTCAGACTGCACGATTTTCAAATTCGTAGGATCACTGCTCTTTTCACACTGCATGCCTATCTGGGCCAGCATTCAGTCACTACTGTGTTCACACTGCACGATCTGCGACAGGGGGTTTCACACTGCATCACTGTACAAGTCAAGTCAAGTTTATTTATATAGCACTTTTAACAATGCAGATTGTTTCTAAGCAGCTTTACAGTGTTAAACAGGAACATAATACAACAGAATTGTTTTCAGCCGTATAGCCGTTCTGGAGAAAACGGTGATGTCATCAGTTCATTTCAATTATCATACAGTGACAGTGTGGGCTTTAGATCAGTAATTAGATCAGTAATTTAGTTTATATGGTTAATTTAGTTTAATAATTAGATTTATTTTGATATTTAGTTGAAAAATGTAGTGTCCCCAACTGAGCAAGCCAAGCCAGAGGCAACAGTGGCAAGGAAACCAAAACCCCATCAGGTGACCTAATGGAGAAAAATAAACCTTGGGAGAAACCAGGCTCAGTCGGGGTGCCAGTTCTCCTCTGGCCAATTAACAAACAGCGTATGATTATTCTGACAACTTTACAGGTCAAAAGTCATAATAGTTCTGAATATTCAAAATATCGGAGTTATCACGCCGGAGACGGGTTTATTGAGGATGCCGTATTGATGAAACAATTATTTAATCAATACGGCAATTAAAGTGCAATATTCGAAAGATCGGAGGCAACACGCCGGAGACGGGTTTATTGAGGATGCTGTGTCGATGATGCAATTCCAGGGGGTGTCTAATTGACAAGGGTCTCTGTCGACACTTCAGGGTCATGCGTTGGTCTTGTCTGGGTGCAGGTCCACCATCTGATCTGGATACAGCCCGGATCCGGCTGACTGCAGTAGACCTTGGGATAAAACAGAGAGACTAACATTAGCGTAGATGCCATTCTTCTGATGATGTAATGAGTACATCAGGTGTCATGGGAAGTGTTCCCGGTTCCGGCTGACCTAGTTAATGCAGCCTAACAATCTTTTTATTGAAAAAGTGTTTTATGTGAATGCCATAGTAAAGAGATGTGTTTTTAGTCTAGATTTAAACTGACAGAGCGTGTCTGCTTCCCGAACAATGCCAGGAAGACTGTTCCAGAGTTTAGGTGCTAAATAGGAAAAGGATCGACCGCCTGCCGTTGATTTCGATATTCTTGGTATTATTAATTGGCAAGAGAGAGCAATTTTGAGAGCGCAGTAGACGTGATGGAGTATATTGTGTTCGCTCAAGTACTGGGGAGCTAAACCATTTAGTGCTTTGTAAGTAATAAGCAAGATTTTAAAATGTATGCAATGTTTAATAGGGAGCCAGTGCAGTGTTGACAGAATCGGGCTAATATGGTCACACTTCCTGGTTCTAGTAAGAAGCTGCGGGCCCCTGCATTTTGGACCAGCTGGAGTTTGTTTATTAAGCGAGCAGGGCAACCACCCAGTAGAGCATTACAATAATCTAGCCTAATAATCTAGACAGCTATGTCCCGTCCGCAATCAAACTGTTCTCGTGCGAGACTGGAATTGTTATTACAAATGTAGACTGCAGTGCAGAAACTTGCAATCCAAATTGTCTGTGCACTGATTTGCAGAAAAAGGGAGAAAAATAAAAAAAGATTATGGTGGAGAAAATGGTTGGGGAGACACAGGGAGCAAGGATTGTGTTCTGCAAAGAGAGTTTGAGGTAAATAAATAATATTGCAATGTGCTACTGTTGCGGCTGATCAAGCAAATGTTTGTGCTTTGTTTCTGTTTGATATAACTGTACATATATCTATTAAAATACTAATATTATGGTTTATAACTTCCAGGGCCGGCCCAAGCCCTTATGAACCCTAAGCAGAATTTTATTTGGGGGCGCCACCAATACAATTGACTATTGTCAATTCTTGATAATTCGCACATCAATGTTAGTAGTTGTAGCTGTGTTGCTCATATCATGTCTGGCTGTCATGTTTTTACACTTATACGTTTTTAATTGTGACAGTGAAGTGTTAATATTCAAAGCCTTATAGTACTACAGTTCAGACTGGGATATGAATGTTTTTTTTATTTTTTATTTTTTATTTATTTTTATTCTTTTAAGTAGCCTAGTCTCTTATGCTGAATATGCTCACTTTTCTTTTCTATTCTTTGATGAATAGAAGGTTCAAAAGAACAGCATTTCTCTGAAATAGAAAGCTTTCAAAAAATCCTAAAATATTGTACACAACTGTTTTTAACACTGATAATCATAAATATTTGTTGAGCATCAAATCATCATATGAGAATGATTAGTGAAGGATCATGTGACACTGAAGACTGGAGTAATGATGATAAATTCAGCTTTGATCACAGGAATAAATTACACTTCACTATATATTCACATAGAGAACAGCTGTTCCCTTTCAGTCGGTCACGTTCGACGTCCGTCGGACGTCACCGACGAACTGGGATCATTTCAGGGAGCCCCTATCAGCTTCGAGATATAGAGAACAGGCCAATGGGCCATTGGCGTGCAAGATTTGCATCTCGCGCTCCGCCCCGCACTGCGGGTATAAACAGGAAGCGAGAGCAGCGCACTATTGTCATTCACTTCGGAGCTGAACGGCGTTGATGAAGCAAGACTGCTTTTCTAAAAAAGAGCCTATCTAAAAGAGAGATACTCCAGAGAACGAGAGGGACGCTTTGTGTTGGCGAAAAGTCACAAAGCCTTGCCACGCTCAGCCCCTCCTTCAATCGGAGAGTGTGCTTGCCGGTGTACAACTCTCCCATGCGTTGTCACCCTCTGGTGCCTCTCCAAATTGCCAGCAGGGGGTGCTGGCTGAGGGGATGCACATAAGCGGCCTTCCCACACTCGCACACCCCCTCAGCGGAAGCAGGTAGTGTTGCACAGCACACAGCACACCGTCCGAGTCGGGTCTCTGCACGCCGCTACGCTGCCCCGCTGCGGGTACGTTTGTGGTGCTGTTGGTCTGCTTGCACGGTCACTGGGAGCCTGGCTAGTGCTTTCCAGCCCGTCACGCCGGCTCGTCCGTACCATCAGACTTGGCTGTGTGATTCAGTTCACCTGCCACTCCCCCAAGTTCAGGAGCGTTCACTTCACCTCCGTGTCAAAGGAGGACGCCCCTGTGCTATAGGTGGAGATCGCAGTCCTACTGGCGAAGGACACGATAGAGCCAGTCCCTCCAGCCGATATGAAGTCCGGGTTATACAGCCCGTACTTCATTGTACCCAAGAAAGCGGCAGGCTATGGCCGATCTTGGATCTGCAATTCTTGAATCGGTCCCTTAAAGAAATGCCGTTCAGAATGCTAAACGCAGAAACGCATCTTCAGGTGCATCCGTCCCCAAGATTGGTTAGCAGCGATCGACCTGAAGGACGTGTACTTTCATGTCTCGGTTTTCCCTCGACCCAGACCATTCCTACGTGTTGCGTTCGAGGGACGGGCACATCAGTACAGAGTCTTACCCTTTGGGCTGTCCCTGTCGCCCGTGTCTTCACAAAAGTCGCGGAGGCGGCCATTGCTCCCATGAGAGAGCATGGGACACCTCAGCCGGTTGGGGTTTCAAGTCAAGGGAGAAAAGAGCAAACTCTGCCCCACGCAGAGGATCTCTTTTCTCTGTACGGAGCTGGACTTGGTCGGTCTGACAGCGCGCCTCACTGAGGAGCGCATCCAGTCTGTGTTGAACTGCTTAAACTCGTTCAAACGCAGGACAACGGTACCACTGAAACATATGGCTTCCGCAGCTGCAGTAACGCCGCTGGGATTGCTTCATATGAGACCACTTCAACGCTGGCTACACGACCGAGTCCCGAGATGGGTGTGGCACAGCGGATCCCTCCGTGTCAAATTGACGCCGAGATGCCGCCAAACCTTCAGCCTGTGATCGGACCCTTCGTTTTTATGGGCAGGAGTGCCTCTAGTACAAGTATCCAGCATGCTGTTTTCTCCACGGATGCTTCATCCACCAGCTTGGGCGCCACGTACAACGGGCTTGCAGTTTCGGGTCTGTGGACGGGGCCTCAACTGCAATGGCATATCAATTGCCTGGAGTTGTTAGCAGTTCGTCTTGCACTCAGCCGCTTCAAGGAGCCATGCAGAGGAAAGCACGTTCTGGTCCGTACGGACAGCACGGCGGCCGTTGCGTACATCAAAGAAAACAGGGTGGTCTACGCTCCCGTCGCATGTCACAACTCGCCCGCCATCTCCTCCTCCTCTGGAGTCAGAAGCATCTGAGGTCGCTTCATGCCATTCACATTCCGGGCCTGCTCAATCGTGCAGCCGACGAGCTCTCACGTCAGCAAGTGTTCCCGGGACAGCATCCCCAGGTGGTCCAGCTGATCTGGAGTCGCTTCAGGGCCGCACAGGTAGACCTGTTTGCCCCCCCGGACACGACCCACTGCCAGTTGTTTTATTCCTTGACCGAGGGGACCCTCGGCTCGGATGCTCTGGCACACAGCTGGCCCCAGGGCCTACGCAAATATGCGTTTTCCCCAGCGAGCCTTCTTGCACAGACACTGTGCAATGTCAGGGAGGAGGAGGAGCAAGTCCTGTTGGTTGCCCTGTATTGGCCCAACCGGACTTGGTTCCCGGAACTAGTGCTCCTCGCGACAGCACCTCCTTGGCCCATTCCTCTGAGGAAGGACCTCCAGACTCAGAGACGGGGCACCCTTTGGCACCCTCGTTCGGACCTCTGGAAACTCCATGTCTGGTCCCTAGACGGGACGCGGAGGTTCTAGGTGGCCTACCACAGAATGTGATAGACACCATCACTTCCGCTAGAGCTCACACTACGAGGCACCTATATGCATTGAAGTGGAACCTGTTCGTCGTTTGGTGTTCTTCGCGCCGAGAAAACCCCCGGAGATGCTCGATCAGTTCAGTGCTTTCCTTCCTACAAGATGGGTTGGAGCGAAGGCTGTCTCCCGGTGTATGCTGCTGCTAACGCCGCTAATCATGACATGGTAGATGGAAAATCTTTAGGTGAGCACGATCTGATTGTCAGGTTCCTGAGGAGGGCGAGGAGACTAAATCCGCCTCGCCCTCCCTCTATACCCTCTTGGGACTTCACTCTGGTGATAACCGCACTACAGAGAGAGCCCTTTGAGCCTTTGCAGTCGGCAGAGTTGAAAATCCTGTCTCTAAAGACAGTACTCCTGACTGCATTGGCCTCTATCAAGAGGCAATAGCTCCAGGCATTTTCGGTCGACGAATCATGCCTGGAGTTCGGGCCTGGTAACTCTCATGTAATCCTGAGACCCCGGCCTGGATATGTGCCAAAGGTTCCCACCACTCCCTTCCAGGACCAGGTGGTGAGCCTGCAAGCGTTGCCTTCGGAGGAGGCAGACCCAGCCCTAGCTTTTATCTGCCCCCTCGGCGCCCTGCGGACATACGTGGACAGAATGCAAAGCTTCAGAACCTCAGAGCAGCTCTTCATCTGTTACGGAGGACAGCAGAAGGGAAAGGCTGTCTCCAAGCAGAGGATGGCCCACTGGATAGTGGATGCTATCGTCTTGGCGTATGAAACCCAAGACGTACCCTGCCCGCTCGGGTTAAGAGCCCACTTCACTAGGGGTGTTGCTTCTTCCTGGGCGTTGGCTCGTGGCGCCTCGCTGACAGATATTTGTAGAGCTGCGGGCTGGGCGACACCTAACACATTCACTAGATTCTATAGCCTGCGTGTAGAGTCGGTAGCTTCCCGTGTGCTCGCTTCCCATAGTCAGTAACACCGGAGTGCCCATTCTAGTGTCGGCTTGCTGCGCCATTCCCTTCCCCATGGAACGGATACGTGTGCTTATCTGCTCCAGTCGAGTTCCCCTAAGGATAGGCGAACCCTGTCGAGTCCTCCGCAACCCGCAGCAGTCGGATGTGGCGCAACATCCGACGCCAGGTTTAACACTCGTATGCATTGGTGGAACTTGTGTTAGGCTGGGTTCCATATGTTGTGATTCCCACGGTGGTCCCATATGTGTATTCTTCCACAGTACAGCTCCCTACGGCGAGCTTGTGTCTTTCCCTCAGTAGAGCTCCTCTGCCGTCCCAGTACGGTGTTGTTCTCCCGCTGTAATTGGCCGGGGCCACCCCTGGGACTTCTGTATGTTGCACTGCCCAAGGCCAGTCCATACGTGTTTTCTCCACATGGTAACTCCCTCCGTGCATGATGTGGCTTCCGCAGTGGCCCACCGGGCACGCTTCCCAGCGTTATCCAATAGTCTGCTGAGTGGGTCTTGCGGAACAGCAGTGTGTACTCTCCCTGCGTGAGTTTTCCCGCCTGGAACAGACGGGGTCTGAGGGGTTCTTCGCTGGGCGCTGGAAGTGGTAGTAACTGTGGCGTTTTTCCAAAGAGATCCCAATTCGTTGGTGACGTCCAACGTACGTCGAACGTGACCGACTGAAAGGGAACGTCTCGGTTACGTATGGTAACCCTCGTTCCCTGAAGGAGGGAACAGAGACGTACGTCCCGTTGCCACAGTTTCAGTACCATCACTGCATGGCCGAGTCACTAGTTCGGCTCCTCAGTGAAAAACAATAGAGCACTGCTCTCGCTTCCTGTTTATACCCTCAGTATGGGGCGGACCTTCAGGGAACGAGGGTTGCCATAAGTAACCGAGACGTTTTACATTATTGTGGCGAGGGGGGCGTGGTTGCGCGGGGTCTGCACAGACGGAGAGAGTGAGGAGACGAGTGGTAAGAAAGTAGGTCAAGTGCATAACGATAAACACCTGTGTCTGATTACAGTGATTGGTGCGGAGAGACCGAATAAAGCCGCTCCCCAAACAGAGAGAGAGAGAGAGAACGACTGGGCACTCGTGGCTGGAGAGCGGAACTGAGAGGAAATACTGGAGAACAAGTTGTATGCATTGAGTTTGAGAGTGCTAGGTGCGCCACTTTACGTTGTTACGAAAAGAGTTGAATAAACCACGAGTCCCAGTCACGCCGACCCTGCCTTCTTCCTTCCACACCCCACGAACCTTATCACACTGGTGCCGAAACCCGGGAGGAAGAAGAGGGACGCCGCCATCATGCAAACTCCGGCGGTAACCACGCCGTTGGCGAGCCTGGTTCAATCGCTCACGGTCCTGCACCAGGAACATCATGAGGCCCTGCTGGACATGAGGGAGGACCAGGAATGGCGCTTCCACTCCCTAGTCAGGAGAGGCACAGCGGGCGGCACAGCGTTGTGGGGACCCGGGACACTTCATGGACAGGTGTCCGGTAATGGAGGTGGGGACTCTGGTCCGGGTCCCCGACGCGCCACAGGCTGCCCCCGATCAAGCCGGGTTATACCAAATACCCGTGAGTATTAAGGGGGGTACATATCAGGCTTTGGTGGATTCCGGCTGTAACCAAACCGCAATTCATCAAAGCTTGATACAACCTGACGCATTGGATAATGGCCGCCTGGTTACGGTAAGGTGTGTGCACGGGGATGAGGTGAAGTACCCATTGGTGCCAGTCATAATCCAATTTCGAGGGGAAAAACATAGTGTGGAGGTCGCGGTTAGTCCCCACCTCTGACATCCGCTGATCTTGGGGACAAATTGGCCAGCATTTAGAGATTTATTGGGGTGTATATGTGCGGATGTCTCTTGGGAGGAAAAAAGGCGTGGGAAGAGCGCGGCCGCACAGCTAGGGGAAGCCGAGCCGGGACCATCAGGAACTGGGTCAGAGGAACGGAGCGCTGTGAACAGGCTAATCCTGTCGGAGCACGATGATTTTCCTCTGGAACAGTCCCGAGAATTTTTTTCATTGCGCCCTCTACCTCTTGTGCAGGTCCCCTTCGAGAGAAGTGGTATGGACCTCATTGGGCCATTCGAACGATCCGCACGGGGGCATCGCTTTGCATTAGTGATAGTGGACTATGCAACTCGATACCCTGAAGCAGTAACTCTCCGCACCATTTCGGCAAAAAGTGTGCCGGATGCTCGGTTTCGTTTAATCTCCCGGGTGGGAATCCCGAAAGAGATTCTCATCGATCAATGTCCTGCACCATAAGCGAACTGTACGGGGTATTGGGCATTAAATCTGTTCGTACCAGCGTCTATCACCCACAAACAGACGGTCTGGTAGAACGATTTAATCGCACATTAAAGACAATGATTCGTAAGTTTGTTCATGAAGACGCCAAAAATTGGGACAAATGGTTGGAACCCCTGTTGTTCGCTGTGAGAGAGGTTCCCCAAGCCTCCACAGGGTTTTCCCCCTTCGAGTTACTGTATGGGCGTCAGCCCCGAGGGGTCCTTGACGTCATGCGGGAAGCTTGGGAGGAGGGACCGTCGGAAAGCAAAAACGAAATTCAGTATGTCCTGGACCTGAGAGCAAAACTCCACACCCTGGGGCGGCTGTCAATGGAGAATTTGCTACAGGCCCAGGACACACAAAGCCGGTTGTACAACAGGGGAACCCGACTGCGAGAATTTACACCGGGAGAGAAGGTACTTGTATTATTGCCCACGTCCAGTTCAAAGTTACTCGCTAAGTGGCAAGGACCGTTTGAGGTCACACAACGAGTGGGGGATCTCAATTATGAGGTGGTGCGAACGGACAGCATCAAGTATACCATCTCAATCTCCTTAAAAAATGGAATGAGGCGGAGTCAGTGTTGCTGGCGACGGTGGTAACTAGCGAGGATGATCTCGGGCCAGAAGCGAGCCTCAAAGGCCAATCAGTCGCGCTGGCCCCGGGGGGAGATCACCTCTCGCCCTCCCAGCTCACTGACGTTGCTAAATTGCAAGCGGATTTTGCGGATGTGTTCTCGTCCCTACCCGGTCGAACTAATCTCATACAGCACCATATTGAGACCGAGCCGGGCGTGGTAGTTCGCAGCCGGCCGTATAGGTTACCGGAACACAAAAAGAAAGTGGTTCAAACGGAATTAGAGGCGATGCTGGACTTGGGAGTAATAGAAGAGTCCCACAGCGATTGGGTGAGCCCGATAGTTTTGGTTCCCAAAACGGACGGCTCCGTGCGGTTCTGTGTGGATTGTCGCAAGGTGAATTCCGTGTCGAAGTTCGACGCGTATCCAATGCTGAGGATTGACGAGTTGCTTGATCGGCTAGGTTCGGCCCGGTTTTATTCAACACTGGACTTAACGAAAGGATATTGGCAGATCCCCTTAACTCCATTATCCAAAGAAAAAAACGCTTTCACAATGCCATTCGGATTACACCAATTCGTCACGCTTCCGTTCGGGTTGTTCGGGGCACCCGCCACCTTTCAGCGACTGATGGACAAAATCCTTCGGCCGCACACTGCATATGCCGCGGCTTACTTGGATGATATAATTATCTATAGTAATGATTGGCAGCGGCATATGCAGCATCTGCGTGCAGTACTGAACTCGCTGAGAGGAGCAGGGCTGACGGCCAACCCGAAGAAGTGTGCGGTTGGGCGTGTGGAAGTCAAGCATCTGGGCTTCCACTTAGGGCACGGACAGGTGCGTCCCCAAATTAAACAGACAGCAGCCATTGCAACCTGCCCGCGTCCAAAGACCAAAAAGGAGGTGAGGCAGTTCCTGGGGCTGGCGGGATATTATATAAGGTTTGTACCTAAATATTCGGACCTCACCAGCCCGCTGACTGACCTCACTAAAAAAGAGGCACCAGATACGGTCCAGCAGGCTTTTACCCAAGTTAAAAATTATGAATGTGGTCGGGTATGTGGCGAGGGGGGCGTGGTTGCGCGGGGTCTGCACAGACGGAGAGAGTGAGGAGACGAGTGGTAAGAAAGTAGGTCAAGTGCATAACGATAAACACCTGTGTCTGATTACAGTGATTGGCGCGGAGAGACCGGATAAAGCCGCGGAACTGAGAGGAAATACTGGATAACAAGTTATATGCATTGAGTTTGAGAGCGCTAGGTGCGCCACTTTACGTTGTTACGAAAAGCGTTGAATAAACCACGAATCCCAGTCACGCCGACCCTGCCTTCTTCCTTCCACACCCCACAAACCTTATCACAATTATAATATTATTTCACAATATTTCAGTTTTTACTGTATTTTTAATCAAATAAATACAGCCTTGCTGAGCAGAAGAGACTTATTTAAAAAAACAAGAAATGTTGATTTATTTCAAACATTAAACAGAGCTTTTATTTTGGCGAAAATAAAATGTTATTTTTTGCATTCCATTTGACTGTGTAGGAAGAACCTTTTAATTTTCTAAATAAAACTTCCAAAATGTACACAATTTATAATTCCAAGGGGATGATATAGCACTCGCAGAAAAAACATTTACTGAGAAACTGGAAGCTATGCTGTACTCCGTCCAAAACATGCAGCACGTCAGACAAGATATTCACACTAAACCATAGCGCATTCTCAAATCCATCCATTCATAAAAAGGTTACCGGGCAAACTGACTAGTACGTTTTAGCGCTGGTTTTCTCGCACTTTGGACTTTGACCCCTGGCTAACAAGTGAATAGTGTCCGGCCGATGGCGCCGCGAGCTTGTGCAGTGCTGTCAGAATCAATCCGTGCATATATTAGGAAACTTAACTTTTTGCAGTTTATTTAGTAATTGTTTAAGGCCATTTCGCGATTTCAATCATCATAAAATAACATATAGGCTACAGCAATAAGTAATTTCATGTGCTCTCGTAATTTCAAGCAGCCGCTTAGTTCGCTTATGCCTTGGGCCGGCTCTGATAACTCCTCCTCGAACCTCCTACTGCCCTTTATCTCGCTCTCTCATTGGCTGTAGGTCATTGCAGATGTATTTTTCAGTCAGAACACATTACACACAGCAGGAGTTTGAATCGCCGACGGGTCCAGATATTTAGCATGCCAAATATCTTGCGGGCGTCGGCGGCTCATCTGCGATTCTTTCGTCTTTGATCATTCACACAGCATGATTGTCACTCACGTGCACGAGCACCGATTTGCCTATGATTTCGGGCATTCGTCGGCGATTACGCAAAAACTGTCAAGAGTCAAAATCGGGGCTAAAATCGGGTAGTGTGAACTTGGCATTACGCTTCTCTCTTTCTTTGCTTCTCTGTCAGTGTGTCTTGGTTACCATCCATTTCTACTGGCCAAAATACTTTCTTGTTCTAGTCGTGCCTAGTTTACATGCCCTGTTTGTTTATTTAATCTTGTTTTTTCTTCTTTGTTTTTCCCAGTTCCTGTACGCAGTCCTGTTTTGGATTACTTACCTGGTTTCTGATTTTCTGCTTTTGTTTTTGGACTATTACCTTTGCTCTGCCCCTGGGACTGTGATATCCTTCTGGTTTTGACCCCTGCCTGGCCCGTCTCCCTTATCAACTTTCCTTAAGGGATTGTTTCATCACTGAACTGACTTCTGGCTTTACTCCTGACTGCCCCTTGGATTTTGTCTCTGCTCCGCCCCTTTGCTCGGCGATTCGTCTGCCTGTTATTTTTGTGTTTTGTTTTGTTTTCCCTTTGCACTTTGGTCAATAAATTTAGCAAACTACTAATCTGCTCTTGGGTCCCTTTTTCATCCCAGTATCCCTAACACTCAGAGCCTTGATTTAGTTTTGTTTCTTGCTTTCCCAGCTGTTTGGCACCTCGTCTAGGCGAAAGGTACGCTAAAACAATGATCAGTGTTTAACCATATTAACCATAACCTTTTAATCCGTTGCTTGGCAACTACGGGAAACAACTTCTGTGGCAGTGGTTAACACCTTAGTGCTTACAGGTAAGGAGACATTAGTATGTGTTCACTGCATTTGTAATGTTATACTTTTAATTCAGAGAAGAAAAATATTGCTATGTTGGATAGAATACATTAATAGTGCATACCCCCTCCAAACATGAGAACTACACGACAGAAAGAAAAACAAATAAATACCCGGATAAAAGTCATCATGTGATGTCACCATAATTAAAAACGTCTCGGTTACGTATGTAACCCTCGTTCCCTGAGGAGGGAATGGAGACGTAACGTTAGTGACTAACGAATGGGGGTTTCGCTTAGAAGCCAATCATCTTTGAGAATTTAACAACGCCCAGTGGCAGTGCCAATGCCATGGGCATGCGGAATTTGCATGCATAACTCCGCCCCACCGTGTGGGTATAAAAGGAAGAACGCTGGCAACATCGCATTATGTTATCTTCTGCGGAGCCAAGACTGAACTCCCGGCCGTTCCAGCAGTACAGCAGATGTGGCAAAGGGACATTATGTCTCCATTCCCTCCTCAGGGAAAGAGGGTTACATACGTAACCAAGACGTTCCCTTTCGTTCAGTCACTACGACGTAACTGTCTTCCAGTGCCCTGCGTAAGTGCGAGTACCCTGTCGTAAGACTAGTATGGACGAAGGACTCCCACTTATCACAGGAATACCAAGGTACACTGGGAAGCATATTCCAGGTGGAGATATGCCAAAATGCCTACCCGTAGGGAGGACTTAGAAAATACACATATGACCCGCTAAGGGCTGCATATGAAAACTCTGGGGAACCAGCCAAAGGTGGATTTTTAACCCCTAGGGGGCATGGTCGACCCTGCTGCTGGTAAGCCAAAACAATGGTGTCCAGTGAGACAGACTTTGCTTTGAGAGAGCTCTTTCCTTCCGCTCTCCATCATAACAGACAAAGAGCTGGTCTGAGGTCCTGAAACACTGCGTCCTGTCTACGTAAGCGCGGAGAGCGCGTACTGGACAGAGCAGTGCCAAGGCTGGGTCTGCCCCCTCCAAGGGCAGCGCTTGCAGGTTCACCACCTGGTCTCTGAATGGAGTGGTGGGAACCTTGGGCACATATCCAAGCCGGTGTCTCAGGATCACATGAGAGTTGGCCAGCCCGAACTCCAGGCACGCTTCGTCAACCGAAAATGCCTGCAGGTCCCCTACCCTCTTGATGGGGGCCAGTGCGGTCAGGATCACTGTCTTCATTGACAGAAACTTAAGATTGACTGACTGCAAAGGCTCAAAGGGAGACCTCTGCAGAGCATCTAAGACTACTGAGAGGTCCCAAGAGGGTACAAGGGGAGGGCGAGGAGGAATCAGTCTCCTCGCTCCCCTCAGGAACCGGATGACCAGGTAGTGCTGACTTACCTGTTTGTTCTCAACAAGGCAGTGGTAGGCTGATATAGCGGAGTTCCACACCAGCCCGAGGCTCGCAGCTTTCCGAGATAACATGGCTGTCAACTCTAGATCGAATCCGGCAGCGCTGGCACACCCAAAGGCGGAGCACAGCCTAATCGTCATCTCCAAAGGACTCTAGCCCACCTTGAGATGTGGCGATCGACATCTTGCTGCTATCTGGAGTGTGAACGAACGAGGCATCAGAGATGGGCCGCTGTTTCAGTCCAGCACTCGCGGGAAGTGGTATGCGAGAGGGGGGCGTGGCCCGAGGACCACGGCACCGCCCGCAGGACACCCTGGCCACCAGCCAAAGTACCACCTCACTCGGAGACGGTAGATTAGGGTGTGGCAGAGGGGACTCTCTCTCCTTACGGAGATCACTAAGTCTCGACCGCGACATCGCGATGGTCACGTTCCCGCAGTGGGAACATGACAGATCCACAAACACTGCCCGAATGTGCTGAAGCCCAAACACATCGAGCAGTGAATGTGACCATAGACAGCAACGGAGATCGATCGCACCCGGAAGTGCGTGGGGGCGAACCGTCTTGAAAAAGATGTGCCACACGCAAGCTCTTTTTGTGAGAGGAAAGCTCTGCAGAGTGCCGAAGCTCCCAGGGAAAACACACACAGCTGTTGCATATCATTGCACAGATCAGCAGGCAGGCAATGTGAGATCGCTGGAACACACCATCACACCAACACCCTGGAGAACCGCTCGTCTCGAAGACTGAAAAGAGGACTTCAGAATTCAGGCTTGCAGGAGTGAAGAGATGCTCTTGGCTCCAAAGCAGAAACATAATGCGATGTTGCCAGCGTTCTTCCTCAACAACTGTCAGCACAAGCAAATTCAACTGAAAAACCTGAGCCACTTCCCCTCAGGTCACACTGGGCTGTCAGTGACAGCATCCCCTACGGTCAAAGCCCAAGCTATACGCCTAAAGAGGAACCTTAATGCAACTGCATGAGGTCCTATCCAGACTGCTCAAAGGCCTGGGACCAACCACTTCTAAAGACGGGGTCCCTTTTAAGGGAATGTGGCTACGGGACCTGAAGGAACCCCAGACAAATCACTACCCGGGGAACATATTCACCAGAGTGCCACCAGGGAGACCTGGTGCCCTAAGTGTTTGGACACTTTGGTTTGGCCAACCCTGTCTGTTTAGGAACAGAGCTTCCGGACAGTGCCTCAGTGAAGCAACCAGACTAAGGGACTGAAAAACTGGCAGTCTTCCTTAGCCCGGATCTCAGAGACAGTTATCCCAGAGAGCAATACTCAGCATAGTGCTTTACAACCCTTGCTAGCAAGGGGAGTCTAACTGCTCAAATCAAGGATCTATCAAGTACTTGTATTTCAAAGTAATAAGGAGGCCGGACAGGCCTACAGATTTATCTAACAGGGAGGCCGCACGAGAGGCCTGCGACCGTCTGATCAGACTCAGGCGGCTGTGTGCTCATAGACAACCCTCAGTGAGGTTCTTCTCACAAGAACTGGTAACAAAGAAGTGCCTACACTTGGGCTACTACCTGATAGCAAATTTCTCAGGGATGCCTAGAGAGGCCTACCACCTGATAGCAATTTATGCCGGCTTCTATAGCATCCAAACTCGCCTTCAGGGAGGCCTGGTGAGGCCTTCCAACTGACAGTAGGCCATCAGGGAGGCCTGATTGGGCCTACCACCTGATAGCCAGCCAGGCTAGCTGTCCAGAAGCCAAACATCGGTACCAGCCTACAGGGAGGGCTGGTGAGGCCTACCACCCAATAGCAAGTCATGCCAGCTGCTCGAGCACCCTGCCTCGGGAGCTCACCTTCAGAAAAGAGGCCTAGCGAGGCCCTCTATCTGATAGCAAGCCTCTTAGGCAGGCCGGGTGAGGCCTACTACCTGCTAGCATCAACTGCTAACCGTCAAGTGACTGAGACTCAGAGCACTCATCCAGAGAGGCCTAGTGAGGCCTACTAACTGATAGCAATTATGCAAATTGTCAGAGTAACCAAAAAGACCCTGGGGGCTCGTCTTCAAGGAGGCCTGGTGAGGCTTATCACCTGATAGCCAGTCAGGCTAGCCGTACCAATGCCACACATTGGCACTCGCCTTCAACGAGGCCTGATGAGGCCTACTACCTGATAGCAAGTCATGCTAGCTACCCGAGTATCCAACTGTGGAACTCGCCTCCATAGAGGCCTGGTGAGGCCTACCACCTGGTAGCAAGTTACAACTGACTGCTAAGAAAACCTTGACAGTTAGACTACTGGCTGACTATTTCACTGATGGGGACTCGTCCTCAGGAAGGCTTCGTAGAGGCCTCTTAGGCTAGCTACCTGGTTGAAGCTGCTATACACCCAGACATTAGAAAAATGGGCGGGCTCTGACCGAGCGACTCTCACATGAGAGGAGGCTGATAACACAGGGATGGTATATGGGCTCAAATTCACGTAGTGAACAGCCAGAGGTGACAATGCCATTTCAGTAGAAATGAGCGGCGGCCTCAACATAACTCTCACCATGAGAGGAAGCCTAAGTTTACATACATATGAACAACATGAGTCGTGGCCTGGCCCGCATTTCCTTAAAGGGGAAAGCCAACACACACTCACCTCCACAGCCCAGAGCCTGGCGCTGTATTAAGCCACCTACAGGGGAAAACTTCAGTTAATTTCCTTCTTCCTAATGGTTGACATAAACCCCATACTCTATAAAGGGAACAAAGGTCTATAAGAAATACATATTTTAGTTTCATCACACAAAATGGACCACTCTCACCTGCGCCGTGTAGAGCAAAGACTCACCACACAGTTCTCATATGACCGCTGTGTTCTACCGCACTTGCATGCCTGAAAGGGGCGCTCTCACTGATCAAACCAAGGCGGGCCGCCGAATATCCTTCCACCCAGACCTGATGTAAGAAGCACCTGGAGAAACGCTTTATAAAGGAAGCCTTTTTCTTTCCCCACGATATCAGCCGAGTTTGACCACAGATGTCTCTCTGCGGCCACCATCGCCGCCAACTATCAACCGATTGTGGCTGCTGCTTTGTTTGGTGGCACGGAGAGCTAGACCTGTGGTGCGGGCGCAGTTCGACCACCGCATCAGGGGTTACAAACCTACCCCTGATCGAGATCCCCCAGCAGATCTGCCTGGTACGCCTGAAACACCGCTATGGTGTGAAAAGCAGCACCAGCCTGACCTGCTGCCGTGTATGCCCTGCCATTAAAGCACAACGTGGTTTTGAGAGGTTAGGTGGCAGAGTTTGAACTCTCAATGTTGATGCCCACCCATATGCGAGAAAGTTCGCAAACGTCCCGTCAATCAGTAGCATCAACACATACCCATAATCCCCTATCCCTTCGACATCAGCGAAGTTAAAACGCTGATGTCAATGAATATTGGGACCAATATGGATTCTTCCATGCCCTCTCGATCTCTGTAAGAAGATCAGGAAGGAATGGAAGGCTCACCTGAGCCGATGGTTTATGGCCAGGGAGAAAACGATCGTGCAATCTATCACAAGCGATCTCTCCTCTAATGCGCCAACATGGCAGCCGCAGCCTGCCTGCAGTGCGTTCCATAACATTCATCAGCTCTGCATATACGGTCAGGGCTGAAAGGATTCAGGATTTATTACCACTCTCACCAGCCATCCCTAAGAGCACTTGCTGATAATTCTCGTTAGCCGCCAGATCGTCTGAGAGGAATACACACTCTCGCGACGATTGGCGAGCTCCATCTGAGAAACCCATGATGCGGTCAGCGCTCAGCCTCGGCATGAGCGGGACAGCATCACCAGTCCCAGATGCCAAACTCTCTTCCCTCAAGAAGAGAGCCAGATGAGAGCGGAGCGATCTCAGATTGAAAACCGCTCACACTTACACACAAACAACTTCATATGAACTGATTGTGCATGCTCTTGATCCCAGGCAGTAAATACACACTCGTGTGTATTAAATAATGAGTTTGTATTACCTTAACTCATATAGCACTTCAGACAGAACAGTCCCTGAAGACGAAAAGATGTGTATGTGTTGGCAAGGCGCCCTTATATACTACCGGGTCGCACATTGATGACATCATGGGCTGTCGCCGGTCAATAGGATTGCCGTGATTCGATAGTAGTTTCAGACACCTGTCACACTGAGGCGTTCCCCGTAGTGTCTTTCCGACTCAGCGCGAGTTCCCTTTCGAAAGGGAACTAAAGAAAACAACAGGATGCGCTCAGTGGCGTTTCTAGGGGGAGGCCAGGGGGGGTCTGTGCCGTGTCAACAAGCTTGGCCCCCCCTCTGGCCACCCTAAATTTGGAATCATATCGCACCAAACAATTTTCTGAAACTGGTTGCAATGTGCAGTTTTTGCTGTGGTGGTATGTGATGAAAAGAGTACTTTATTGTGTCATAATCAATAACCAATGCAGAGAAGCAATGAGGAGGATGCGTGCTGCGATTCGTTAGAATCGTCACTCAGTCTGCATTCGCTCAAATAGTTGTAAAACGTGGGCTATAATGGTTGCTGCGCACTTGATTATAGATAAAATAAGCTCTCTTTATACACGTTGTGTTGTGTGTAACTTCACTCATACGCAGCAGTGATGCTGACTTTAATTTTACTGACTTGACGACTTTGAATTCCATTTAGTCATTTCATTCATTTAAACATACTGGTAGTTAACATATATTTTTTCAATCGCTAATTTCTCTGAACACGTCCACATATGTAATCTTTGATCATATTCCGAATTAGGAAGATGCAGCCAAAGATAAATTATGACCAACGCAATAAAAGAACCGTTCATGTGCGACTATGACAGAGACGTGTTTCACCACAGAGATAGGCATACCCGAGAAAAGATACAGAAAATAATATAATTTCAGCCTTGTTCACATTTAGCGAGAAATAATATTATTTTATCCAACTGTCCAGTGCTGCTTATAGAGTATTAGATGTTTGTTTTTATGCCTATGCTAACTTTGCGAAGAGTCCGCTAACAGAGAGCAGGTAGGCTACAAAACATGTAAAATAAAATGTTTAGTTTTACTTTTATAAATTAAGCGTGCATGATCATATTACAGATACATTACTTTTCAAATAAATAAATTAACTTGAAATTATTTTACTTCACGTGTAGAGACTGCAGAGTGATACAGTACATGGCCAAATAAAAAAGACTTTCAATAATCCGGAAAACAAGTTAAAGGGTTAGTTCCCCCTTAAAGAAAATAAAAACTCACCCTCGTGTTGTTCCAAAAACCTGTATTAGTTAGAATGTTGTTAACCAAACCATTTAAGTGCTTCTTAGTTAGAATGTCCATAAAATTCAAGATATGCGGCAAAAATGCCCCTGTTTGAGTTTTAGTCTCAGAGCATTTTTACACTGGGCACATTTGTTGTGGTCCGCGTCAGAGTACGTTCTACACCGCGAATACACCGCAGGCTCCCTCTCGCTCATATCCAAGGTAAATCATCAACACTATCATCCTTTACATGTGTTTTATTGAACTAAATACATCGTCATCTGATAAAATGCATGCGCATGTTACTTTTCTTGTGCACCCGAGTCCTTGTTGCTTTCACATTAACCTGAATCGCGGCACAGTTCGAGCGCAATTTGCGCAACTGAACTCAGACCACCTCCGTCTCGAATTCAGTTACCCTGAGCTCAGCTCACCCGGGTCAGCATGACAACATTTCACATTACCAATTATTCGAAATAAACTGCCAGTGGGAAAACGCCCTCACATTTACAACATGATATAGACTAGGCCTACAGTATAAGCAATAGGCTATAACATGAGCAGCGAGTGCAATATCACACAAGTTTTTTCTACCCAGAATAGCATCTTATACAACAGTTTAATAAAATAAATAAGTTAATATTGAGTTCAACATAAGAAAGTCATATTTGGAACGACATGGGGGTGAGTAAATGGTGATAGAATTTTCTTTTTTAGGTGAACTACCTATTTAACTGGTTAAGATAAATGTTAACGTGTGCCCCGTAAAAGCACAAGTGGCCCCTGCCTGGCCCCCCTAGTTACCGTGGTCTAGAACCGCCACTGGATGCGCTGCTTTAGCGCATCTCGGTCTCCTTGAACATCTTTCTGGCGCACACCACAGACATGAACTAAAATATAGGAATACTGGACGCGCCTACTTTAAAAAGTCAACATTTCAATTATTTGATGTTAAATGCATTATATAAATCACAGCGTTTCATTATTAAAAATAAACGTGACTTTATACAGTCTGGAAAATACGGTAGGATGTAGTGGGACCCCCTGGCACATTGCTGGTCTAAAACCGCTGGTCTACACAGAAGAAAGCCCTGTCTAGGCTCTGCCCCGGTACGAGTTGTGTCGAGCCATTCGTTAGTCTGGTTGTTTGATGAGAAAAAGATCAAATGTAGTTGCAATAAACGCATTAAGAATCGGTACAACTGTAGCAGCGGAGGACTTTTATTCTGCTGTGCGGAACTGAGGAAAACAATTATAATGGAATAGTTTGATATTCGGCTGACCAATCAGCAGAAAGGGGCTTATAATTCCCACCCATGTGTAAATATCGAATATTCAAATTGTTTATTTATTTTTCTCCCTCGAACGAAAAACAAAAATCAAGACGAAATCTCGTTTTTCTGAAAAAATTATGTTTTCTTATTTTTCTACGTTCAATATTAAACCCCCCAAAAAATGACTGAAATAATGATACACAGACCTAATAAGTATGCATACTTAACAGTTGACAGGTTTGTAATACATTATAATTTGGTACATTTTAAATGTTAAATGTTTTTTTTTTAAATATGTTACTTTTGAAAATATTAAAATGATAAATACATACATATTGATTATATATTGCATAAATATGTTACATATATAAATACAC
Source organism: Romanogobio albipinnatus (assembly GCA_023566225.1). Classification (NCBI taxonomy): domain Eukaryota; kingdom Metazoa; phylum Chordata; class Actinopteri; order Cypriniformes; family Gobionidae; genus Romanogobio; species Romanogobio albipinnatus. The sequence goes on along the minus strand of CM042255.1, from coordinate 18,051,172 downwards.
TAAAACTTCACTAAAAGCTTGTGTTTAGCATATTTCTTAAAAATGTAATTAAGCATATATTTATTACCAAAGTATTTATACTTTTCAGAAATATATTAAATGTACGCTTGGGTTTAACATATTTCTTAAAGGAATTCTTGAATTTCAAGTATATTTTTAATATATTTAATAGTACAACTTTTTCACCTGGGAATAACATGCAGACGTTTGACTGATAAAAAATGAAGAGAATTAAAACAATTGTGCGAGTTTGTGTTCTTCAAGACATCTTGGTTATTTTCGTAAGGATAATGTATATTTATATTGCAGTGCTAATCAACATAGCCTTTATCACTATATAGAATACTATAAAATAAAATAATGTCTGCCTTATTCTGTGTTTAGAAGCCACATCAGTTCACAGAAGAAAGTTATTACAATCACTCGACTGACACCAAAATGTGATTTTGGAGTAAAATATATTATTTTCAGAACTTTTATTTTGACACTGTGCTAAGAGAAGCATTTTAGTCTCTAAATGAAATCACATAGCATGGTCGTAAAATGTTCCATTAATCGCAGAATTTTATAATTGATTTGATTAATTCTGACGATAATGACAACAAGCTGCCAAATGTTTTCTTTCAGATGAGTATACAATGTTTGAAGTCCAAATGCTTTATGAACTAGACCTATGTATTTTAATTTGGGTATGCCATTTCTTGGATTTGAGTTCCAAATGGGGACGCAAGTTAATAGGTTAAGGTATTAGTTGTGTTGTTAAAGCTTATTTATAATACTGTTGAACTTGACAGTATTTTCTCTCTCCTGTTTATTTCTTAGGTAGTGTCAAAGCAGCCAAAGTAAGCCATAGTCTCTTTTGTTGTATGCAATGTTGTAATTCATTGGCTAAAAAAGAAAGCATAATACAAAATAAACAAAGATGGATTTGATTGATAACATTATTTTTTCAAGGTCAGATATTGCATTATAATGGCCATGATAAATGTGGTGTGAAAAATCTGATATTGTGACAGCCCTAATTAATGTATTTAAAATTTGCACTCAAAGAAAATGTTCACATCATTACAGTGGCTGCTTTATTGCATACATACATCTGTCAATAAATGAAAATCAGCTAGAATTAACTTTTTTAATGCAAAGTTTTAACATTCTTTGTCTTATTTCCTTGACTTGTAAACCATATATTATGGGATTCAATCCTGGTGGTATAACATGAAACATTACATTCCCAAACTTCCTACTCTCCACATATTCAGGGAAACGATGGAGAAAAATTGGAACAAATCCACAGATCTGCATGATTACATAAACAGCCAAGTGAGTGCTGCAGGTTTTAATGGCTTTGCTGTTGGTTGCTTTGGTTTTGCTTTTTATACATACCATCGCTATTCTTAGATATGTCATTAACACCCACCCCAGTGAGGAGGTGAGTAAAACCACAGTAAAAGTTAATCCATATACATTATTAATCACAGTATTTTCGCAGGACAGTTTAAACAGTGAAGGGTTGTCACAAGAGTGGTTTGGAATGAATGATCTGCAGTGAGACAGACGCACACTGAGGCCGATCAAAATTGACACCGGAACTACTGCAGCAACCCAGGCTCCTGCCGACAGTTTAACCATCATTTTATTGCTCATTATAGTTGGATATTGCAATGGATTGCATATGGCCACATATCTATCAAAGGCCATGATCATTAGAATAGTATTTGATGTTGTTCCATACAAATGTGTAAAAAAAGCTTGGAAAACACACTCCACATATGTGATGTAGCGCTCAGAGGGGTCTGTTAATAAGTCCTTCAGTAAACGTGGTATGAGGACAGTTGTTCCCATAATATCACTCACTGGCAAGTGACAGAAAAGAATGTGCATGGGCTGGTGTAAACGTTTTTCTGCTAAGATCTGAATCAAAATTCCAATGTTAGACACCATTACAAAGACATAAGCCATCAACAGAAAAATGAACGTGAGCTGGCTGGACTGAGGTGTAACTTGCAGTCCCTCCAATAAGAGTACACTGTATCTGGATGTCAGGTTGTCCATTTGTGACCTAAAGAAAATGTACAGATTAAGTGACAAGCACTTATATTAACAGCATATTATCTCAAAGAATTACTACAGGTAGATCATATATGCTTCCAGAGAGTCATATAATACGCTATAATGTTCAAAAGATAAGGTTTTCTTAGTTATGTCATGTTTTAGTATCTTTTTCTTCCTGTAATTTTACCAAGGGCATTTTAAGTTTAATATAATATGAATACATTTAAAATATTCTTTACTTACCAAGGAAAATGATTGATATACACAGTTGTCACATCACTTCATATACAGAGGTACCTAATCTGTCAGTCAGTGTTATTGAGTTATTGAGTTATCATTAGTTATGATAAGCACACCCTCCTTGTCTCTGAGTAGATTTAAGCTGGCTTGACTATTTTATTTGTGTCACCACAGCTTAAGTATTGTCATCATATCCCAACAGTGAAAAGATACTTTTAGCTCTCTTTGTTTTTGTGATTGGTGCACTGCTCACCAGGGGTGTGTTTCCCAAAAGAATTATGATTGCAAGTTTTTGTTACTGTCAAAGTTCAATGATTTGGTGTTTTCCCAAAGCCATAATTCCTATATATTTGCTGACAGCATTGCAAAGTTGTGGTTGCCCATACGGAAATTAAATGTATTTGTAATAATGTTCTAATTTTATTTTGACACTGTGCTAAGAGAAGCATTTTAGTCTCTAAATGAAATCACATAGCATGGTCGTAAAATGTTCCATTAATCACAGAATTTTATAATTGATTTGATTAATTCTGACGATAATGACAACAAGCTGCCAAATGTTTTCTTTCAAATGAGTCTACAATGTTTGAAGTCCAAATGCTTTATGAACTAGACCTATGTATTTTAATTTGGGTATGCCATTTCTTGGATTTGAGTTCCAAATGGGGACGCAAGTTAATAGGTTAAGGTATTAGTTGTGTTGTTAAAGCTTATTTATAATACTTTTGAACTTGACAGTATTTTCTCTCTCCTGTTTATTTCTTAGGTAGTGTCAAAGCAGCCAAAGTAAGCCATAGTCTCTTTTGTTGTATGCAATGTTGTAATTCATTGGCTAAAAAAGAAAGCATAATACAAAATAAAAGATGGATTTGATTGATAACATTATTTTTTCAAGGTCAGATATTGCATTATAATGGCCATGATAAATGTGGTGTGAAAAATCTGATATTGTGACAGCCCTAATTAATGTATTTAAAATTTGCACTCAAAGAAAATGTTCACATCATTACAGTGGCTGCTTTATTGCATACATACATCTGTCAATAAATGAAAATCAGCTAGAATTAACTTTTTTAATGCAGAGTTTTAACATTCTTTGTCTTATTTCCTTGACTTGTAAACCATATATTATGGGATTCAATCCTGGTGGTATAACATGAAACATTACATTCCCAAACGTCCTACTCTCCACATATTCAGGGAAACGATGGAGAACAATTGGAACAAATCCACAGATCTGCATGATTACATAAAGAGCCAAGTGAGTGCTGCAGGTTTTAATGGCTTTGCTGTTGGTTGCTTTGGTTTTGCTTTTTATACATACCATCGCTATTCTTAGATATGTCATTAACACCCACCCCAGTGAGGAGGTGAGTAAAACCACAGTAAAAGTTAATCCATATACATTATTAATCACAGTATTTTCGCAGGACAGTTTAAACAGTGAAGGGTTGTCACAAGAGTGGTTTGGAATGAATGATCTGCAGTGAGACAGACGCACACTGAGGCCGATCAAAATTGACACCGGAACTACTGCAGCAACCCAGGCTCCTGCCGACAGTTTAACCATCATTTTATTGCTCATTATAGTTGGATATTGCAATGGATTGCATATGGCCACATATCTATCAAAGGCCATGATCATTAGAATAGTATTTGATGTTGTTCCATACAAATGTGTAAAAAAAGCTTGGAAAACACACTCCACATATGTGATGTAGCGCTCAGAGGGGTCTGTTAATAAGTCCTTCAGTAAACGTGGTATGAGGACAGTTGTTCCCATAATATCACTCACTGGCAAGTGACAGAAAAGAATGTGCATGGGCTGGTGTAAACGTTTTTCTGCTAAGATCTGAATCAAAATTCCAATGTTAGACACCATTACAAAGACATAAGCCATTAACAGAAAAATGAACGTGAGCTGCCTGGACTGAGGTGTAACGTCTTGGTTACGTATGTAACCCTCGTTCCCTGAAGGAGGGAACGGAGACGTACGTCGGAACTGACCGACGAATTGGGATCTGATTTCAGAGACCAATCTACTTTGAGTGTTTAGAAACGAGCCAATGAAGATTGGCATGCAATTCACGCATTCCACACTCCGCCCCGCAGCGCGGGTATAAATAAGGAAGTGGAAAGACACGGGGCTAGCCAAGTAGGGTTGCAGGTACAGTGGAAGAATACACATATGGGGTAGCCGTTAGGGGACCGCTACATATGGAACCCAACCTACACACACGTTACACAAGCATACGGGTGCAGGCCTGGCATCAGACGGCCGCAACGTCTGGCACCGCAAGGTTGACGGAGGAGCTCGACAGGGTTAGCCGTTTCCGGGGAACACAACTGCAGAAAATGGACGCACGTATCCGGCCCAGAGGGCGGGAGTGGCGTTGCAAGTCGACACTTAGAACGGGCACTTAGCGCTACTGGCCCCTGGAGGCGAGGATGCGGGAAGATACCGGCTCTACACGGAGGCTATAGAATCTAGCGAACGTGTTAGGTGTCGCCCAGCCCGCAGCTCTACAAATATCTGTCAGCGAGGCACCTTGAGCCAGCGCCCAGGATGAAGCAACACTCCTTGTTGAGTGTGCTCGCACCCCGAACGGGCAAGGTACGTCTTGGGACTGGTAACCCAAGACGATGGCATCCACTATCCAGTGGGCCAACCTCTGCTTGGAGACAGCCTTTCCCTTCTGTTGGCCTCCGTAACAGACGAAGAGTTGCTCTGAAGTCCGAAAGCTTTGAGTCCGGTCAACGTAAGCGCGAAGAGCGTGGACGGGACATAACAAAGCCAGGGCTGGGTCTGCCTCCTCTGAAGGCAGCGCTTGCAGGTTCACTACCTGGTCCCGGAAGGGAGTGGTAGGAACCTTGGGCACGTATCCAGGCCGGGGTCTCAGGACAACATGAGAGTTGTCCGGCCCGAATTCTAGGCACGATTCGTTGACCGAAAGTGCATGCAGGTCCCCTACCCTCTTAATAGAGGCCAATGCTGTCAGAAGCACTGTCTTCATAGACAGGATTTTAAGCTCCACAGACTGCAAAGGCTCAAAGGGAGGGCCCTGAAGTGCTCTGAGCACTAGAGCCAAGTCCCAAGAGGGTAACGAGTTTGGACGAGGAGGATTTAGGATTTAGCCTCGCACCTCTGAGGAACCTGACGATTAGGTCGTGCTTTCCCAAGGACTTACCTTCGACTGCATCGTGATACGCCGCTATTGATGCGACGTACACTTTGAGGGTGGACAGAGACAGCCTTCGCTCCAGCCCATCTTGCAGGAAAGAAAGCACGACACCAACCGAACACCTTCAGGGGTCTTCCCGGCGGGAAGAGCACCATTCAACGAACAGGTTCCACTTCAACGCGTAGAGGCGCCTCGTAGAGGGGGCTCTAGCAGAAGAGATGGTGTCCACCACTGCCTGTGGTAGACCACCTAGAACCTCCGCGTCCCGTCCAGGGACCAGACATGGAGTTTCCAGAGGTCTGGACGCGGGTGCCATAGAGTGCCCCGTCCCTGAGAAAGAAGGTCCCTCCTCAGGGGAATCGGCCAAGGAGGGGCTGTCGCGAGGAGAGTTAGATCTGGGAACCAGGTCCGGTTTGGCCAGTAGGGCGCAACTAACAAGACCTGCTCCTCGTCCTCCCTGACCTTGCACAGGGTCTGTGCAAGAAGGCTCACTGGGGGAAACGCATATTTGCGCAGGTCCCGGGGCCAGCTGTGTGCCAGTGCATCCGTGCCGAGGGTGCCCCCGGTCAGGGAAAAGTACCACTGGCAATGGGTCGAGTCCGGAGAGGCAAACAGGTCTACCTGTGCGGCTCCGAAGAGGTCCCATATCAGCTGGACCGCGTGGAGATGGAGTCGCCACTCTCCCGGAGGTGCAGGCTGCCGTGAGAGCTCGTTGGCTGTCCGGTTGAGCGCACCTGGGACATGAATGGCCCGAAGGAGGAGGTGGCGGGCGAGTTGGAACATGCAACGGGAGCAGTCTGGCTGACCGAATCCAACTCCATACCGAGATAAGAAATCCTCTGTGTGGGACAGAGTTTGCTCTTTTCTCGGTTGACCCGAAGACCCAACAGGCTGAGGTGACTGAGCACCATGTCCCTGTGTTCGCACAACTGCTCCCGAGACTGGGCGAGAATAAGCCAGTCGTCGAGATAGTTGAGGATGCGAACGCCACGTTCTCTGAGCGGAACAATGGCTGCCTCTACGACTTTCGTGAAGACGCGAGGCGACAGGGACAGCCCGGAGGGCAAGACTTTGTACTGATTTGCCTTCCATTTGTGTCGAGGAAGGATAGAGACATGAAAGTACGCGTCCTTCAGGTCGATCACCACGAACCAATCTTGGGGACGGATGCATTCGAAAATGCGTTTCTGCGTCAACATCCGGAACGGGAGCTTGTGCAGGGCCCGATTCAGGATACGCAGGTCCAGGATTGGCCGTAACCCACTTCATATCGGCTGGAGGAACCGGCTCGATCGCGTCCTTCGCAAGCAGTACATCGATCTCTGACTGCAAGACCTGAGCATCGCTGCTTCGCATGGAGGTGAAGAGGATGCCCCTGTACTTGGGAGGCCGGCGAGCGAACTGAATCGCGTAGCCGAGTCTGACGGTACGGATGAGCCAGCGTGACGGCCTGGGGAGATGAAGCCAAGCCCCCAAAGACCGTACAAGCGGGATCAACGGCACCACAGACGTACCCGGGGTGGGGTGGCGAGGTGGAATAGACAGACCCGACTCGGGAGGCCCGGAGGCGGCCCGGAGTGTTGTCTGAGAATTCCAGGGTGGGACAGAGTATGGGTGAGAAGGCCCGGGGGCGTTCTCGTTGCCCACACTGCTGTCCCGTGGCGGGGGGAGGGGGGGGGGGGGGGGGGGAGTGAGGAGGCCCGGAGGCGTCGCACACTGCCAACCTGGCCCTCTTGGGGCCCAGAGAGGGTAGAAACTGCTCTTTTATTGAGAAGGTGGGTACCGCTGGACTCCGGAGAGCCAGCGGCAGAGATGTTAAACCAGTTGAAGCCCCCCGGTCCTCCTCCGGGGGGTGGGGAAGGGATGCGGACATCATCTCCCCGAGAGCAGTTCCCGTCCTCCCTGGGCTGCCCGTCTCAGGGCCGCTTACCCTTGCGCTTGCCACCAGGTTTAGCGGGTCCCTGAGCGGGTTGGGCGCCACCCTTACGTCCGGCACCCTGCTTCCCCGATGAAGGCTGCTGCTTGGGTTTCGCAGGGTCGGAGGCGGACGCAGGGGGACGCCCTCGGCGATGAGCAGGCGGAGGTGCTACCTGCGACGACTGGGTGGAGGCAGCAGCGGGTCGTCGAGGTAGGATGTTCCTTATGGCCTCCGTCTGCTTCTGGGCCACCGAGAACTGCTGGGCGAAGCTCTCGATGGCGTCGCCGAAGAGGCCGGCCTGACAGACAGGGGCGTTGAGAAACCGGACCTTGTCTGAATCACGCATGTCTGCCAGGTTCAGCCACAGGTGGCGTTCCTGGACCACTAACGTGGACATCGCCCGACCCAGGGAGCGTGCAGTGACTTTCGTCGCCCGGAGAGCGAGGTCCGTCGCCGCACGCAGTTCCTGCATAACACCCTGGTCGGAACTACCCTCGTGCAATTCCTTGAGCGCTTTGGCCTGGTGGACCTACAGGAGCACCATGGCATGCAGAGATGATGCAGCTTCCCCGCAGGCAGTGTAAGCCTTGCCCGTTAGACCGGACGAGAACTTACATGCCCGGGAGGGGAGACGCGGAGCACCCTGCCAGTCTGCAGCGGTCTTGGGAAACAGTTGCATCGCCACAGACTGCTCAACTGGGGGGATTTCCACGTATCCCTTAGCCACACCACTGTCGAGGGTAGTGAGGACGGAGGAGTCAGTCGATCGGTTTTGAGCGTTGTAAGGCGCTGTCCACGACTTCGTGATCTCCAAATGCACTTCCGGGAAGAAGGGCACTGGGGCGGGGCGCTGAGAACCAGCACGGGCCGTCCCGAGATACCAATCGTCCAACCACGAGGGTTCGGGACACGGTGGAGGGTTCCACTCGAGCCCGACACTCGCGGCGGCCCGGGAAAGCATAGCCGTAAGCTCTGGGTCAGACTCGGGCAACGCTGTCACACCCGAAGGGGTCAGTGTAGCCGAGTCTTTATCCTCAGAGCCCATAAGCTCGTCCCCCGATGCTGCAAGCGACAACATATCCTCAGCCGGAGCCCCAAAAGTAACGCCTGGGACCCCCTGGGAGGGGCCAGCGCGCTCTCTTGGAAGCTCCACTGGCGCAGCGGGTGGGGGAGGGGCCCGAGGAGCCATTTGACCCATCGGGGAAGCCCTCACCGTCACCCTTAGATCACCACCAAAGTCATCAGCCAAAGTAGCAGCCCTCTGCTTTGCAGCAGGAGGGCCGCTAGATTGGGGGATATGCAATGGCGCCCCACCTCTTTCGAGGTATTGAAGCCTGGATCGTAACACTGCGATGGTCATGTTCCCACAGTGGGAACATGAGTCAATCACGAACACTGCCTCAGCGTGCTGAACGCCCAAACACGTGAGACAACGAACGTGACCGTCAACTGGGGAAAGAAATCGCCCGCATCCAGAAACACACGGTTTGAATGACATCTTGAAAAAGACGCAGGGTCAAACCTTGTTGCTCTTTTAGAAGGAAATCTGCTCTTTTACGCGCTGAAGCACTCAGGGAGATGACCGCGGCACCACACAGTACAATAGTGCAAGCCTGTGTTTGCACTCAAAACGGAAACGCCCAGCGAACCAACTCTTTGATGTCTGTCTGAAGCAGTCACTCGCTGACGCGCCGTCACACCCGCACTGGAAGAAGCAGTCCTCTCCAAACAATAAACATGCACTGTTCGGCTCCGAAGTAGAAAGCAATGATCATGCATTCCATTTCCTTATTTATACCCGCGCTGCGGGGCGGAGCGTGGAATGCGTGAATCGCATGCCAATCTTCATTGGCTCATTTCTAAACACTCGAAGTAGATTGGTCTCTGAAATCAGATCCCAATTCGTCGGTCAGTTCCGACGTACGTCGAACGTGACCGACTGAAAGGGAACTTGCAGTCCCTCCAATAAGAGTACACTGTATCTGGATGTCAGGTTGTCCATTTGTGACCTAAAGATTAAGTGACAAGCACTTATATTAACAGCATATTATCTCAAAGAATTACTACAGGTAGATCATATATGCTTCCAGAGAGTCATATAATACGCTATAATGTTCAAAAGATAAGGTTTTCTTAGTTATGTCATGTTTTAGTATCTTTTTCTTCCTGTAATTTTACCAAGGGCATTTTAAGTTTAATATAATATGAATACATTTAAAATATTCTTTACTTACCAAGGAAAATGATCGATAGATACACAGTTGTCACATCACTTCATATACAGAGGTACCTAATCTATCAGTCAGTGTCATTGAGTTATTGAGTTATCATTAGTTATGATAAGCACACCCTCCTTGTCTCTGAGTAGATTTAAGCTGGCTTGACTATTTTATTTGTGTCACCACAGCTTAAGTATTGTCATCATATCCCAACAGTGAAAAGATACTTTTAGATCTCTTTGTTTTTGTGATTGGTGCACTGTTCACCAGGGGTGTGTTTCCCAAAATAAGTTTTTGTTACTGTCAAAGTTCAATGATTTGGTGTTTTCCCAAAGCCATAATTCCTATATATTTGCTGACAGCATTGCAAAGTTGTGGTTGCCCATACGGAAATGTAATATATGCACATATATGTCCCTATATCCGAGTAGTGATGTCATATATGTTTCATATAAGGTAATGCATTATTAGCACATATATACAGTGAGGAAAATAAGTATTTGAACACCCTGCTAGAGTGGATTTAAAAGGTGTAATTATTCCAAGTTGTGAAAAAGTTTTTAAATTATCAGCTTATGCTGATGATATCGTCCTATTTATTAAAGAACAAAGTGATGTGTAAAGATGACAAAGATTTTAAGTGATTTTATGGCTGTTTCCTCTGCTAAAGTAAATTGGAAAATAAGTGAGGCTGTTTTAATTGGAAAGTGGCCGCAAGGACAACCTAGTCTCCATGAGGGGTTAAAATGGAGTAGAAATGGGTTTAAATATTTAGGTGTTTATTTGGGAGATGATATAATGGTAAAAAAGAATTTTGAGGGGATAGAAGGAAAAATTGTGGGGAGGTTGAATAAATGGAAATTTCTTCTTTCTAAAATGTCTTACAGAGTACGGGTGTTAATTATTAATAATTTGGCAGCCTCTACTATTTGGCATTGGTTGGCACGTATAGATCCCCCAGTACTCCTTTTGAGAAAAATTCAATCTATTTTAGTGAATTTTTTGGGGGATAATTTACATTGGGTTCCTCAATGTGTTTTATATTTGCCTAAAAATGAAGGAGGGCAGGGTTTGGTTCATTTACAGAGTAGAGCAGCAGCTTTTAGGTTAAAATTTGTACAAAGGTTTCTTGTTAGTCCGGTAAAGGAAAATTGGAGTTTGGTTGCTTCTATTATTTGTAAAAACTTTGAAGGTTTGGCTCTGGATAAGCCCTTGTTTTGGATGAACCCTAAGAAGTTGTTTTTATCTAAATTACCAATGTTTTATTGTAATTTATTCAAAGTATGGTCACTGTTCAAAATTTCAAGAAGTGAGAAAACGTATTCTTTGTACTGGACTCTTCAAGAACTGTTGATTTGTGGATCACGCTTGGATGTGTCTAGTGATGGTTCTTTTCCTGCTTTGATGGACTTACTGATTAAATCTCAAATCACTACACTCGGACGTCTAACTCGTGTAGCTGGACATGATTTATCTGACACTAAAGCAATAGAAGAAAAGTTGAAGATGAGGTCAACACGGGTAGTAACTCGGATGTTGTCTAAATGGAAAGAAATCATTCCCAAAGAAGAGTTAAAACTTGTAAAAGACTTTGAAGAAGGGTGGATTCAACCAAAGGAAGACGATCTCTTTCCGAACTTGTTGTTAATACCTGATTTAGAAATGTGTAATGATTTTTTTTAAAAGTGTAATAATTTAAAGTTGTTGGGAAAAGAAAAAGCATCTGGTAAAGCAATGTATGAATGTTGTGTTAAAGTTTTCAATAAGAAAAGTCTAGATGGGAAAATAGACACACCATGGCGTAATGTCTTACAATTAAGTGTGAATATTAGACCTAAATGGGGGGCCCTTTATAAGTCACCATTATTGAAAAAAACAGTGGACTTGCAATGGAAAATTTTGCATGGGACTATAGCTGTAAATGCATTTGTTTCTGTGATAAATCCTGAAGTTAATCATGAATGTCCATTTAGTCCAGAAAGAGAAACTGTGTTTCATACTTTCATGCATTGTAAGAGATTAAGACACCTGTTTATTTTTTTACAAGATCTATTTAAACAGTTTGATGAAGTGTTTTCTATCGATATTTTTATTTGTGGTTTTAAGTATTCGAAAAAACGTTATTTTGAATGTCAATTGTTAAAATTTTTCTTGGGTCAAGCAAAAATGGCAATCTATGGAAAAACAAAATTGAAAAAAATACTGATACAGATGCTATTTTGCTTTTTTTTAGATTGGTGAAGTCAAGAAGTCTAATTGATTTCCGCTATTATAATGCAACAAATAATTTAATGGCATTTGAGCAAAGATGGTGTATAAAAGATGTTCTTTGTAAAGTTATTGACGTTGCTGTGATTTTTAATAGTTTATGGTGAGTTGAACTCAGTTGTAGTATATGTTCTCTTGTAGTATATGTTCTCTTGTGCAAAATGAATTGTAATAAAATGCAATTTAAAATCTCTCTCTCTCTCTCTCTCTCTCTCTCTCTCTCTCTCTCTCTCTCTCTCTCTCTCTCTCTCTCTCTCTCTCTGTGTGTGTGTGTGTGTGTGTGTGTGTGTGTGTGTGTGTGTGTGTGTGTGTGTGTGTGTGTGTGTGTGTGTGTGTGTGTGTGTGTGTGTGTGTGTGTGTGTGTGTGTGTGTGTGTGTGTGTGTGAGATGCTTTCCAGTCGGTGTTGGTGTTATGGCGCGTTCCAGTGATCACATACTTCCTGCCTGCTGATCTGCGCAGTAGTCCGTCTGACAGCTGGTGTGTGCTTCCCTGGGCGCTTCGGCAAAGACTGCGAAGTTTCCTCTCATAAAAGAGCTTGCACGTGATGCGTCCTTTTCAGGATGTCTCGTCTGTGCACTTCTGGGTGCGGTGGATTTCTTGCGTCTTCTGATGGGCACAAGCGCTGCGTGACGTGTTTGGGCTTTCAGCACGCTCAGGCAGCGCTCGTGGATGATTCTGCACTGCGGGAACATGGTCATCTCGGTGTTACGATTGAGACTCCGTGAGCTTCGCGCTGATGCCGGAGCAAGAGCCACACTCTGCCACACCCCAATCTGCGGTCTCCAAGCGAGGCTGCACTTTGGCTGGTGGCCAGGGTGATCTGAGGGTGATGGTGTGGAATGATGCGCCGATGCTCATGCCTCGGCCCACACCCCCCTCTCAAGCACCTGACCCGCCCCGTGTTCCGGCGTCTACATTTGGGGCTGGCTCATGCTGTCCCGACTGTGGCGTTTGGCGCGGCGGAGGACGAGGAAATGTCCATCACCGCATAACAAGGTGGGCTGGAGTCATCCAAGGATGATGATTCGGCTGTGCTGCCGCCTTCGGGCGTTGTAGCATTGCCCGAGTCGGACCCGGAATTGACAGCCATGCTATCTTGGGCCGCCGCAGCGCTTGGGTTGGAGTGGAACCCTCCGCCCCGACGGTTGGATGATTGGTTTTTGGGGGAGCGTCCGGACACCCGTTCGGCCACTCCTCCAATACCTTTCTTCCCCGAGGTACATGAAGAGATCGCGCGGTCCTGGAAGAACCCGTTGTCTTCCCGCGACTGTTTGGCAAGCTCTTCTGCCTTCTCCACCCTTGATGGAGCCGTGGCTAAAGGGTACACTGGGGTCCCCCCGGTCAAACGCTCTGTTGCGATGCAACTGTGTCCGCAGAGTGCTTCGACCTGGCGCGGTGATCCTAAGCACCCCTCCAAGGCCTGTAGGTTTTAGTCGTCCCTGGTGGCGAGGACCTATAGAGCTGCGGGGCAGGCCGCCGCTTCGCTGCATGCCATGGCAACTCTTCAGGCCTACCAGGCCAAGTTGCTGTGCGACATGCACAAGGGTGGAGCTGATCCAGGACTCAGCAATGAGTTGCGTGCCGCCACCGACCTCGCTCTCCGGGCGACGTGCGCTCCCTGGGTCAGGTGATGTCCACAAATGTGGTCCAGGAGCGACACCTATGGCTCACCCTGGCCGATTTGCGGGACGCAGAGCGAACACGTTTCCTCGACGCCCCCATATCCCAGGGTGGGCTATTCGGCGGGGAGGTCGAGAACTTCGCCCTTCAGTTCTCGGCCGCTCAGAAGAAGACTGAGGCGATAAAACACATACTGCCCCGGCGGTCCGCTGCTGCCTCCACCCAGCCGCCCGCGCAGTTGCCGGTTCCCTCAACCTCTGCGCCACCCAGGCAGCAGCCTCCACCCGGGCCGTGCAGAGGTAGCCGCAGGAAGGCGTCCCAGTCCGCTCCAGCCCCGCAGCCCGCGAAGAAACGCCAGGCTAAGCGGCGCTCCTGATGCGGACAGCTCAGGGATGGGCAGTTCTTTCCGGGAGACGGCAGCAGGGCCACGTGGAGATTCACGCTCCCGCCGTATGTCTCAACTCGCCCGCCACCTCGTTTTATGGAGTCGGAAGCACCTGAGGTCCCTTCGTGCTGTCCATATTCCGGGAGCCCTGAACCGTGCAGCCGACGAGCTCTCACGGCTTCAGCCACTCCTGGGAGAATGGAGACTCCATCCCCAGACGGTCCAGCTGATTTGGGAACAGTTCGGGGACGCGCAGGTAGATCTGTTTGCCTCCCACGACTCTTCCCACTGCAGCCTGTTCTATTCCCTGACCGAGGGCACCCTCGGCACGGATGCACTGGCGCACAGCTGGCCGCGGGGCCTACGCAAATATGCGTACCCCCAGTGAGCCTACTCGCACAGTTCCTGTGCAAGCTCAGGGAGGACAAGGAGCAGGTCCTTCTGGCCGCTCCTTCCCCCGGTGGAGGGCCGGGGGAGAATCTTTTGTTCAGCTGCTGGCCCCCGGGTCAGCAGCACCCTAATGTGGTTAAAGAAAGAACTGACAATCCCATCCCTGAGCACCCACAGACCGGTGATGACGGTGCGCGCCACCCTCGGGTCCCGCCACTCGCATCCCTCTCTGTCGCCAGCCTCCCCTCAGAGCAGACCCCAGTGGAACGTACGTCCTTCCCTGGACTCCGCTGGGTCGCGCGGACCATCAGGCTCAGCTACGCGATTCAGTTCGCGCAGGCTCCTCCATGTTTCAGGGGAGTCCGCTATACCGAGATCGGGGCCAACGCCCCCGTCATGCGTGCGGAGATTGCCACCCTGCTGGCGAAGGGTGCGATCGAGCCTGTCCCTCCAGCCGCAATGAAGTCGGGGTTCTACAGCCCCTACTTCATTGTACCCAAGAAAACCGGTGGGTTACGGCCAATCCTGGACCTTCGCATCTTGAACTGAACCCTACACAGGCTTCCGTTCAAGATGTTGACTGCAAAACGCCTTTTCGAATGCGTTCGTCCAGACGATTGGTTTGCAGCGATCGACCTGAAGGACGCCTACTTCCATGTCTCCATCCTTCCTCGACACAGACCGTTCCTACGGTTTGCTTTCGAGGGGCGGCATATCAGTACGCGGTCCTCCCATTCGGGCTATCTCTGTCCCCTCGCGTCTTTACGAAGATTGCCGAGGCAGCCCTTGCGCCCCTTCGGCAGCACGGGGTTCGCATCCTGAATTACCTCGACGACTGGCTCATACTGGGCCACTCTCGGGAGCAGGTTTGCGGACACAGAGATCGGGTGCTCCATCACCAAGCCCATCTGGGCCTTCGGGTCAACTGGGAGAAGAGCAAACTCTGCCCAGCGCAGAGGATCTCTTTTCTCGGTATGGACATCGACCCGGTCGCCATGTGCGCGCAGCTTTCGAGCGAGCGCACGCAGTGTCTGCTGACTTGCCTCCGTCAAATCGAGAGCAAGATTGCGGTTCCACTGAAACTATTTCAGAGGCTCCTGGGGCATATGGCATCTGCAGCCGTGGTTACGCCGCTCGGATTGCTACATTTGAGACCGCTTCAGCACTGGCTTCGCGATCGAGTCCCGAGGTGGGCATGGCAGTCTGGCACGCTCCGGGTACAAGTTGCTGAGGGGTCAACATGTGCTTGTCAGGACAGACAACACGGCCGTAGTAGCGTACATCAACCACCAGGGCGGTCTACGCTCCCGCCGTATGTCTCAACTCGCCCGCCACCTCGTTTTATGGAGTCGGAAGCACCTGAGGTCCCTTCGTGCTGTCCATATTCCGGGAGCCCTGAACCGTGCAGCCGACGAGGTCTCACGGCTTCAGCCACTCCTGGGAGAATGGAGACTCCATCCCCAGACGGTCCAGCTGATTTGGGAACAGTTCGGGGACGCGCAGGTAGATCTGTTTGCCTCCCACGACTCTTCCCACTGCAGCCTGTTCTATTCCCTGACCGAGGGCACCCTCGGCACGGATGCACTGGCGCACAGCTGGCCGCGGGGCCTACGCAAATATGCGTACCCCCAGTGAGCCTACTCGCACAGTTCCTGTGCAAGCTCAGGGAGGACAAGGAGCAGGTCCTTCTGGTCGCCCCGTACTGGCACAGCCGGACCTGGTTCCCCGAACTCATACTCCTTGCGACAGCCCCTCCCTGGCCTATTCCTCTGAGACCCGATCTTTGGAATCTCCACGTGTGGCTCCTGGATGGGACGCGGCAGGTTTGAGCGGCCTTCCACCCCCGGTGGTCGCCACCATCACTTCCGCTAGGGCAGAGTCCACGCGGCATGCCTATGCGTTGAAGTGGAACCTCTTCGTCACCTGGTGCTCTTCCCGCCAAGAAGACCCCTGGAAATGCCCGATCGGGTCCGTGCTATCATTCCTCCAAGAGGGGTTGGAGCGAAGGCTGTCTCCCTCCAACCTTAAAGTTTGTGTGGCCGCAATATCTGCCTACCACAATCTCTTGGGGGACAAAAAGGTAAGTCAGCATGACCTGATCATCAGGTTCCTGAGGGGGGCGAGGAGACTGAATCCTCCTCGCTCTCCTCTCGTACCCTCTTGGGACCTCACAGTAGTTCTAAGTGCTCTGCAGAGGCCTCCCTTTGAGCCTTTGCGGTCAGTTGATATTAAGTTTCTGTCAATGAAGACGGCTCTGCTGACCGCATTGGCCTCCATTAAGAGGGTCGGGGACCTGCAGGCATTTTCGGTTGACGAAGCGTACCTGGAGTTCGGGCCGGCTAACTCTCACGTGATCCTGAGACCCGGCCTGGATATGTGCCCAAGGTTCCCACCACTCCGTTCAAGGACCAGGTGGTGAACCTGCAAGCGCTGCCTTTGGAGGAGGCAGACCCAGCCTTGGCATTGCTCTGTCCAGTACGCGCCCTCCGCGCTTACGTAGACAGCACGCAGTGTTTCAGGACCTCAGACCAGCTCTTTGTCTGTTATGGTGGAGAGCGGAAGGGAAGAGCTCTCTCAAAGCAAAGGCTGTCTCACTGGATAGTGGACACCATTGTTTTGGCTTACCAGCAGCAAGGTCTACCATGTCCCCTTGGGGTTAGGGCACACTCCACTCGGAGTGTGGCCTCCTCTTGGGCTTTAGCGCATGGCGCCTCGCTAACAAACATCTGCAGAGCTGCAGGCTGGGCGACACCAAACACATTCGCCAGATTTTACAATATCCGAGTGGAGCCAGTGTCCGACTATGTACTCGCTCCCCCGAGGGCCCGGTATTTGGGCCAGGCTCAGGTGGCTTCGCTTGCTCACCATTCCACTCCACGGACTGGATACGTGCAATATTTTCCCTCAGGTGAGCTTCCCAGAGAGCCCTGAGTTCCTCCAGCACTGCTTACACCGATACCTGTGTGTCTGCCCTCTCATGAGCCCAGACCATCGTGTCCGGCCAGGTGCCCCGTGTGCATGGTTCCTCTCCGGCGACCCCCACACGAGTTCCCTGAGGAGGGAACGGAGACGTACGTTCCATTGCCACATAAGCTGTGCTACCTGGAACGCGGGAGTTCAGTCTTGGCTCCTCAAGCAGGTAACATAATGCGATATTGCCACGTACTTCCTTATATACTCACGCGATTATTCATTATTCATACTCAATGAGATTATTTTGAAGGACCATATTGACAATAATGGTCTCCTGCTGTTGTGAGAACATACCTCTCCTTCCACCAGCATGTGGCAGTCTTTCAGTTCTATCAAATAAAACCTCTTGTTAGAATTGTAAAGATAGGCCTAATGAATTGAAATGTCACCAATTATGTACAATACATAAAATACTATTATATAAGTATATCACTGCAAGAAAAGGACTAATTTTTAGAGATATGTTACAGTAATTTACTGAGACATTCCACAACTGTACATACTGTACTGTAAGTTTGAGGGACCAAAAATGATAGTACACATACCTGTTCTCTTCTCTGAATGTCCTGACAATGGAGGCCACAGAGATCCTGCTTATATTTGATTGAACATGCAGTCCTGCTTCCCTCATACTCATTCCATGAACCAGAACATGGTGTATGATTGTTGCTCTAATTTCATTGGAAATGATGGCTCTTGTTCTTCCTCCTCCTCCTCTGTCTCTTCCTCCTCCTTTGTCTCTTCCTCCTCCTCCTCCTCCTCCTCCTCCTCCATCTCTTCCTCCTTCTCCTCTTCCTCTTCCGTCTCCTCTTCCTCTGTCTCTTCCTCCTCCTCCTCCTCTTCCGTCTCCTCCTCCTCCATCTCTTCCTCTTCCTCCTCCTCCTCTTCCTCCTCCGTCTCCTCCTCCTCTGTCTCTTCCTCTTCCTCCTCTTCCTCTGTCTCTTCCTCCTCCTCTTCCATCTCCTCCTCCACCATCTCTTCCTCTTCCTCCTCCTCCATCTCCTCCTCCTCTGTCTCTTCATCCTCCTCCTCTTCCTCTTCCTCTTCCACTTCCACTTCCACTTCCACTTCCACTTCCACTTCCACTTGCTCCTTCTCTCCTGCCCTCCATTGTGAAAATCACACATGCCATTTGGATTTGACATGGCTTTATTAGGTGCAACACATTACTGATTTGAAACAGGTGTGTTCAATTTTGAGTGCTTGTGTGTTACAGATGACAACAGTGTGTTGCTCGTGTTTCACTTTTGGGGGCTGTGTTGTGCCATTCTGAGTTAAGTGCACCACAATGCTACATGTGCTTTGTGAATGACACTGTGTTTACAGTTTTGCACAAAGAGTGATTCCAATTTGCTTGTTGTGTTTAACCACATGATAAGTGTTTAAAGTTCTGCAAACTGTGTGATTCAATCAATATAGTGGTTTGTACACTTGCAACTTTGGTTTTGAAAATGGATTTTAGTGTTTTAGCAATTGTGAAATACTGTAACTAACATGAACTAACCATGAACAATAAATCTGTGCAGTTCATGATTAGTTAATGTTAACTAATGTAGTTAACTAATGTTAACTAATGAAACGTTATTATAAAGTGTTACCACAATGGCAATATAATTTGGTATTGTTTTCTCTTTTATTCTGGCTTGCTGAACCTAGGGTGACCACCTGGTTATTACTCTGTTGCAGGACAGTATATGTGTTTTTGTGGGACAATGCTGAACATGTGTGAGGGAGATAAATGTACTTCATACTATGTAAATATTGATTTACAATAGTTGGAAAGCCTATTTGCCATCACAATGGATGATAACGTTTTAAAACGCCAATAAGCTTTATGACCGATTGTGACTGAATGCCCAGGTTTGAGTGATACAATGTAATTTACTCTACATGACACATTCAACGGGTCACTGGTTGTCCTCCCTTGCACCACTTTTGGTAGGTAACCACTGCATACTGGGAACACCCCACAAGGTTTGGCATTTTGGAAATGCTCTGGCCCAGTCAATTAAATAAAAGCTACCTTTAGCTCTTTCTCCTATCCATGTTACATTGATTTGTTTAGCTTTTTTCTTTTATCAAGGAATCAAGGTATCAAGGAGCTTTATTGCCAAGTACATTTGTACACATACACGGAATTTGTTTTGGTGTTGTGCGAGTCACACCGAGTCGCCATTCTGCGGCGCCTCTTGAGTTGGAAAGGAAAAATACAGCGTAACATTAGAGGTAAGGAGGGGTGAGGATGAGAGAAAAAAAAACAACCCCCAGACTATGCTCCTTTCTGGAGCACAGTGTGGGAACAGTAAAAAAACATCTCAGCAACATGAGCGCATACACATTACAACATGAAACACGACTTGCAACAGGGGAGAGGATTGGGGGGTTAAGGTGTCCCAGCACAGCCAGGCGGCCATCCGGTCCTGCAGCCATTCTAGGCGCTGGTCACAGACCCGCTTGTCAGACTGGGGGTACAAAGCGGCGAAGGTGAGAGATGGGTGTGTGCATAGCAAGAGCGTCTTCCTGCAGTGCTCTTCCGGGGGAGTTGTTGTCCCAACAGCGGCCTTGGCCAAGGCCAGTGCTGGTTGAGGGAGCCGAAAGCAGATAAGATTGGAATTGTTTGGTCTGGGAGCGAGTAGCCACAATTTATGACTACTCTCTTAGTTCGTTCTGGTCTCTGAAACGATCCTTTTGCAAAGCCGTGAGCTTCTCCATGATGATATCCATATTGCGTTTCATCTCCATGATGTTATCCATATTGCGGTTAATAGTCCCAGTTTGAGAGATGACCGCTCTGCCCACTGCTTCAATCATGGCGGGCAGCCTTGTGGAGCTTTGAGCAGCTGTCACCGCTTCCTGAATTCCTCGATATACCAGGGCAATGCCTGATCCAATCAGCAGAAACCCTGTTATCATGATTCCGAATAGGTAGATGTCTTCGATGTCCTCTAGAGAAAGAGCCGCTAGACACACAACATGCCACTTCTCCCACGCGTCCATCGTGTAGCCAGCAGCAAACGTTCCGGCAGGGCAGTCAGGTTCCCCCGAACCCAAGCTTCTCGTCGAGAAGATGGTGTCAATTGCGTTGAGAGACCAGTTGATCAAATCCATCATTTTTAGTTCGGAGAGTTTTAAGCATCTTTTTAACGTTGAGAATTTCTTTGTGTTCTGTGTAAACATATTTGCACAGCGGAACTCTTTTTTTGTTTGCCATTGCTTCATTGTGGAGTTTAAAATAAATAAATAAATAAAAAACGATTGAAAAGACAAAAAGGTGTAATGGTAAATCAATTATCATAACCTGTAAAATCTTTTTAGCCTTTATTAAAATGAACACACTAACTTTCATTTACCTAATATATACTGGATACTTTTATTTTTTTATCAATGCCTCATCTCTATTACATAATCCAAGCTTATTGCAACAATGACAAATTATCATCTATTTAGATGCTGTTTATGTGATAACATTTGTATGTGAATTACAAAATTTGTTTCCTGTTGAGACTTACCATAAATGCTAATTGTTCTTAGACTTTTCACATGTGCCAGTGCATACAAGAGTAAAATAAAACAAAAAAGTAATTATTTTTTAAAAAATATTAGTAGAGTAGACATCTTTTATGAACATGAATAAATAAATGAAATCAGTTTGTGTTTACTTTATTTCTAAAAAGATTAAAGATCCGTTGTCTTATTTTCTTGGCTTGTAAACCATATATTATAGGATTCAAGACTGGAGGAATAACATTGAACATTAAAGAGGATATTTTCCTAATTTCAGCAAATACAGAGAAACGATGGAGAAAAATCGCACCGACTCCAGTGGCCAACATGATTATATAAACAGTCAAGTGAGTGCTGCAGGTTTTTATGGCTTTGCTGTTGGTTGCTTTGTTTTTGCTTTTGAAGCAGATCATTGCTATTTTGAAGTATGTTAATGCCACACTACCTGATGAGGAGGCAAATAAAACCACCGTAAAAGTTAATCCATATACATTATTAATAACTGTATTTTCACAGGACAGTTTAAATATCGAAGCGTTGTCACAAAAGTGGTTTTGAATCACAGATCTGCAGTGAGACAGACGGACACTGAGGCTAATCAGAATTCCTACCAGCACTACTGCAGAACCCCAGGCTCCTGCTGACAGTTTAACCACCATTTTATTGCTCATTATAGTTTGATATCGCAATGGATTGCATATGGCCACATATCTGTCAAAAGCCATAATTATTATCACAGTGTGAGATACTGTACCATTCAAATGCATAACATAAGCTTGAATAACACACTCCACATATGTGATGTAGTGCTCAGAGGGGTCTGTTAAAAAATTCTTCAACAAATATGGCAGAAGAGCGGTTGTCCCCAATACATCGTTAAGTGTCAAGTTGCAGAAAAGAACATACATAGGCTGGTGTAAACCTTTTTCTGCTGTGATCTGAATCATCATCCCGATGTTAGATACCATTATAAATATGTAAATCATCAAAAGAAGGATAAATGTAGGATAGCTTGACTCAGGTGTAACTTGCAGTCCCTCCATCTTTAGCACACTGTATTTGAATGTCAGGTTGTCCATCTGTGATCTAAACAAAACATATAGATAACATATATAATAAGATATAGAGCTATATCTAACAGATAAAATGTATAATACAAAATATAACACCTTACAAGAGCATAATCTGCTTGTCTTTGAATTATGATTAGTTGGCTTGGTCATTTTAAATGTGTGTCAAGTTTTGTGTTGCCATCCCAAGAGGTCAAACAATCTGCTGTGATTGGTGTATTGCTGGTCCAATTATTTTTGCAAAGTACTGCATCATTCTGCTCCCAAACATGCTATATAATATTAATAAGTCACTTAAAACTCATATCCATGTTACATTGATTTATTTATTTTTTCTTTTAAGCTTTTTTTTTTAAATAATTCAGCACAATATTAAGAATTCCTTTGTGTCCTGTGTAAATGTTTGCACAGCAGGGGTCCGTTTCAATAAGGAGGTTCAACCAACACTGAGTTTAAACTTGAATTCTGAGTTGGCTTACCCTGAGATGGGAAACTCTGAGTTTTGGGTTTCAGAACAGCTGAATTGATTTAGTTCAATTAACTCTGAGTAGACAGACTCTGAGTTAAGTGCGTAATGAAAAACCATGATCAATGGAGCTCCGAAATTTTGAGTCACCATGGCAACCGCACCCAACGAAAATACATTTGCATACTTCCAGGTCAATATGTAAGTTTAATTCTTACTTAGTTTAATTAAGTTTAATTAATGTGGCAGCAACTAAAAATGAAAAATAAAAACAAACAAATAAATATAATAAAAACGAGATGAAAATGTTAGGGAGGGACGATTAGGGAAGATATCCAGTCAGTACTGGGGCACGTTCAAAGCTCAATGTTTTGCTACGGTTTCCGGTTTAACGTCATGTTTCCTGGAAACGGTGTGCAATTGGTTTAAGATGCGTTCTCTCTCGTTTGGTAGGTGTGTCAAATATGTCAGCCCAATCAGCAGCAACATGTATATAAACCGTGCAGTTCGCACAATGGGTCCAAGTTAAGTTGTTTACAAATGTATCTGCTGCACCTCGGTATACGCAACATTATACAAGTTTTAAAGTAAAAATATAGCATATCAACATGATGATGTAGTTTTAGCTTCATTGCAAGGCAAGTTTATTTATATACCAAATTTCATACACAATGGTAATTAAGTGCTTTACATAAAAATGAGAAAGAAAATACAAGGTATCAAAAAATTAAGAACTAGAAATAAAATTATTTAAATTAGAATTGATTCCAAGGAGATAAAAAAAGTTAATTAAATGGGATGGGGATGTTCTCTTTTATTCTGGACGGCAAGGGCAGTGATTGCATGTCTTTTGCAGTATTAAACACGTATTTATATTGATTCGCACCGAAAATTCTTCAAAAAGAACACAAAGAATGGCCTTCTCAGCTGCCATAGTTGCAACTCTTGCGTCCTCAGAACAGGGTGCTCAATGCAGCACCATTTCCGTTTAACCCTCAGAGCCCGACGGCATCGCCCACGACGTCACACGGCACCTCCGATAAAAATCTATATTATTTCATGAAACTTTTATCGATTTTCTTACCGTTTTTTCCAGCAGAAAGCTAACGAGCTAGCCATCACGGGGGTGTCTTTGGTGTCTTTGTAGCCTTTACAGAAGGTTTTCTATCCAGCCTGGAACATGTGCATCTTTTTGGAGTTGTTCAGCAATAAATCAAAACGCTTACATCCAAGATATATCCACTTGATGTCCATAATTTATACATTTTCCGTCATTTTTGCCGCTAGCGCGATGCTAGCTGCCATTTTGGATGAGGGTTTGACCAATGACAGGCTGATCCGTCATTCACGTTGGTGTGCGTCATTACGCATGAACCACAGCTCTGTTATTGTGGAGAGATACATACGCACGGCTAGTATTGAGGAGAGAGAGAGAGAGACGTGCTGCAGTTTTGAGTAGTTTTGTGGACAAAGTTTGAGGAAAAAGTTTGAGGAGAAAGTTTGAGGAGAAGTTCCTGATAGGAACTGTTTTGAGGCTTGGCACCAGTAAATATCCAAAATCCAAAGAGGCCAAAAGCGCCTGGACTTTTTTTGGAAAAATGTAAATAGTTTTGGTTCTGTATAAGTTATCATGTTTATTCCTGAGTTCCAGGACTCCAAAGACTTGAACAAACAGTTTTCCAGAGGAAATATGCTTAGCTTTTATTTATTTGTGTGTGTTTTCAATAAATATTTGAGGGATTCAATTTCCGTTTTATGTTTTCATTTGTCTTTATGGTCCCATAACTTATTTTACATTCAGGTGACATCAATGCAACACAAATATACTGACAGTGCAACTTGTCTTGAAAAAAAAGAGGTGTGTCAATTGTCTGTGCACAACAGGGTTGATGTTTTACAAGCTTTTTTAGTAAATAACACCAGGCGGAAAATTTATTGTAAAAATACCCTTAGGTCTCTGAGGGTTAAAAAAAACAACGGGGCTGAACGCAGCCCTGATGTCCTGTAGATGTGCACATTTGAATTGTAACATGCTGATCTAACCGCGGGAAAATGCGGCGCTGTTGTTTGTTCTACAGGCTCATGCGACAGAGCCTCAGAGCGGTTCACAAACAATGAATAGCACACATTTATGCCAAGTAATTTTAGATGGTTGTGACAATGCATATTGTATCTCCCTCATCTGAACTTGAAAGAGCAGCTGCAATAGTAAGGTGCAGACATTTAAAAAAAAAAATTAAATGTGTTTTTCGAGTTAAAGTCTGTTTATAATTAAAAGTCACACATTATATAAGTTTTTGGTTACACAATAAACTGTACTTAATTTCATTCCCATTTAATTCATACCCCCTCTGTTCCGGGTGGGAAAAACTCATGCAGGGAGAGTCACACTGCTGTTCCGCAAGACCCACTCAGCAGACTATTGGATAACGCTGAGAAGTGTGCCCGGAGGGCAACTGCGGAAGCCACATCATGCAGCTCAACCTCGGCTCAGAACTAACCTCGTGCACAAAGAGCGCAGGGCGGAGGTGGCCTGCCATTGGCACTGCTACCCCACCGATGAGGGTAGTGAGAGGGTGGAAAACTTTATGCAGATTATGGCCCTACGCAGATTATGGCACTACGCCTTAGCCACCCGGGAAAGCATGGCTGTCAAGTATGAATCTGATTCAGCATGAGCGCCCACTATTATAGTGGGAATCTCAGCATCACCATTTCCAACACATAACAGCCCTCTCTTCGATGCAGCAATTGACATCTGTCCTCTGTTAGAGCCCCAAATGAAACGCTAGATCCTTTTTTCTTTTTAAGGACCAGAAATCCCATCTGTAAGCTACCAGCAGGCATGTGAGATAGTGGGCGTGGCCGTGAGACGGCACACGGCGCGCTGAACACCTAAGCCCTTATGAAAAAGGCAAGATGAACAACGCGGTGACACAGTCTCAACATGCTTGCGATGCGATAGAGGAGTGGGGAGATGTACTCACGGAGATGTACACGGAGATGTACTCGGCGGGGAAGCCTCACAGTAAACCTCAGGTCACCCAGGCTTATCAGCCAAAGTAGCCCCTTTTCTGGTGCACCAGAAAAGAAACTAGATTGGGGTATAAGCGAAGGGACTCAACCCGATTTGAGGTTTCATAGTCTTGACCATGCATCTGCGGCGCCGAGCGTCGTGCGCTGGGTTGCCATGGCAAACGCTGTTGGCAGCTAGATGGCACACGGCGCGCTGAACACTCAAACTCTCACGCGGAAGGCGAAATGAACAGCGCGTCGACGTGATCCCGTTCCCCTGAGAGAACACGGATCACCCACGAACGCAGTCTCAACATGTTTATGCGAGAGGGGTCGTGGACGTCAGGACAGGAAACAACCGCATCCAGAAACGCACGGGTGGAATGATGTCTTGAAAAAGACGCAGTGTCACACCCGTGTTGCTCTTTTGTGAGGAAACGCTCTTTCAACAGTGCTGAAGCACCCAGGGGAAGACCGCGGCAGCACACAGTAGATAAGTGCAGTCCTGTGTCTGCACTCACTGAGACAAACGCCCTCACCAAACCGACAGTTGCTGTGAGAACAGCAGTTTGTTATGCTGATGCAGTGGTGAGCATGCGATCGCGCTGATTGTGCCTTCTCGCCAACCCAAAGCGTCCCTCTCGTTCTCTGGAGTATCTCTCTTGTAGGTAGGCTATCTTTTAGAAAAGCAGTCTTGCTTCATCAACGCCGTTCGGCTCCGAAGTGAATGACAATAGTGCGCTGCTCTCGCTTCCTGTTTATACCCACAGTGTGGGGCGGAGCGTGAGATGCAAATCTCGCACGCCAATGGCCCATTGGCCTGTTCTCTATATCTCGAAGCTGATAGGGGTTACCTGAAGTGATCCCAATTCGTCTGTGACGTCCGACGTACGTCGAACGTGACCGACTGAAAGGGAACCAAGGCCGCTCATCCATCCAAACCTTGCCGCACCACCTTGGCCATTGCTGGACGTGCTTACACCTCCGCTGGCCAGGCAGCATCTGCTTTACACTCCATGGCAATTCTCCAAGTGTATCAAGCAAAGCTGCTAAAGGACTTGGATAAGGCTGGACACGACTCTGCCACCTTCAGAGAGCTGCACAGCACCACGGATCTGGCTCTGCACACCACGAAGACAACGGCACACTTGGTAGTGTTGGAGCGCCACTTGTGGCTGAACTTGACCGAGATCAAGGACGCGGATAAGGCCGTTTCCATCGACTCACCAGTCTCCTCCACCGGTCTCTTCGGACCCACTGTCGATGCTTCTCCGAGCGCTTCACGGCAGCACAAAAGTTGTCCCAGGCCATGTAACACTTTTTGCCAAAGTGCTCCACTTCCTCTGCCCCGAGCCGCCCCAAACCAGTGCCAGCTCAGCAATAGATGCCGAGGGACAAGTCGCCAGCCACCAATCTAGCGCCGAGCTCCGATAACAGATGTATCATGTACATAAATTAATCTCTGCAAAACGGATATGAATCCGATCTCCAATTCCCGCACTATATGCA
Source organism: Romanogobio albipinnatus (assembly GCA_023566225.1). Classification (NCBI taxonomy): domain Eukaryota; kingdom Metazoa; phylum Chordata; class Actinopteri; order Cypriniformes; family Gobionidae; genus Romanogobio; species Romanogobio albipinnatus. The sequence goes on along the minus strand of CM042255.1, from coordinate 18,024,360 downwards.
GATTTAATGGAGTTAACGTCACAGAAAAGAAAAAAAGATATGAGCTGCATTTTACGCTCTCACATGTTTATTTTTTTGGCTTTTAGTATATTGTGTATTTTAGTATATTTTGTATTTGGTCTTCTGTGCCCAGACTTGAGTTTTGTTTGATGTTTGATACATTCAAGAAGCATGTTTTCTTTGAGCAGCCAAAATTTTAAGGTTCAGTTCATATAACTCAATGACAAAATTATATACATGAGGATGCAGTGCATCGTCAATGCATTGTGATGCGTTGTGATATCGAACCGAACCGAATCGATGGCATGATAATCGTAATCAAACTGAACCGTGAGATCAGTGTAGTAAAGAAAAAACAAATTTGGACATTCTACTAAATGTATGCAGTTTTTGTTCCACACACACACACAAAAAAGAAAGTGGTTTGGAACAACATGTTCCAAATATTAATTTAAGATTTTGACCTATATGACACAAAGATATAAACCAGATCTGATGACAGTGCATGTGTGTCTCTCAGCGGATGCTGTTGTTGTGGTCATACGCATATTAAATAAGCAGTTAATTAGAGAAGCACTGGGATATTTGCAATAAACCCTTTGTGAATCACTCACACCACAAATGACCAGACTGTAATTGAATTACTGCAGTGGAGGGGCCAGTGCAGTTGAACTACTATTATTCTCACAGTCATCAGACATAATTTTCTGTGTTTTTCACAATTTCATGCTTTAAGACAATGCAATGTGCTTATTTTTATAATACTTTATTCAAGGTATACAACTTTAAATTCTTTATATAAAAATGCAATTATTTAATGCTGAAGCCAATGTTTCATAATGAAAAATCAAACAAAGGCCTATATTCAAGTGTTGCATAATTTATTTGGAAACTGATTGAGCTGTTTTGGACATGAAAGAATAATAAACTGCCCCATTATGAATTAGAGTCATGAGGGATTTGGAACGTCTCGGGACTTCATTATCAACTCGCTTCATTAGCAGATGTGTCTGATAAACATTTATTAGCTTGTCAATTAGCTCCCAAAGGATTAATTATTATTTGACATTTGAATGTGTCCCTTAAAAGCAAACTATTTTAAAACTCATTAATGGAAATGCAACAGTTACATTGTCCCTCTGTGGATATAATACCACATGTGTCTAATTAAGTGTCATAATCATCATCTGTTTCAACAATATACTTTGGAATGTGGACAATAACAATTGGTTTGGTGATGTAACTTTAGTCCTGAAGGTGTTCCAATTACTTTGTGTCAACAAACATTGTTTACAACATGACCCTTAGATAGGCAAACATATTTATGTCTTTGAGGAAATCAGCTGTCAGACCACATCACCTTAATTACATTTTTATTAATATGAAATTAACCTTTCAAAACTTGGAGTTCCAGATTAAAGTTTACAATTCATGTCAAAGTCTTGGCTGTTGATGACTGAATGATTTGTACTCTGTATCTGAATCAGCCAAAGTCTGTTTACCTATGGAGGTACGAGGAACATCTTTAAATATGCAGTAGGCCTAATAATACATGTAATTCACACTCAAGATAACTAATTTTTAATTTAGTAGAAAAATCATAACAAGGAGAGGTGTGAATACCAAAAAGGATTTAATCACTGCAAGGGCATTTACAAAATTGTATACCGGGGTCTCCAATAAAGCATTACACGTCAAAATATTGTGGACATTCCAGTAACACTTTACAATGTGTGTGCACTAATATGCATTAATTCGTTAATGTATGACTCATGAAGAACTAAACCATTTATGTTTATGATTTGATTTGATTTGATTTGATATTAATGATTACTGCATCAGCAACTAATAAACATTCAATATTTTTTTTGTTTCAGTTTAATCCTGGGGATAAGCTTCTAGTGTTCCTTCCAATCCCTGGTTCCAGCCTTCAGGAACGTTACAGTGGACCCTATGTCATAGAAAAGAAAGTTAGTGACAGGGATTACGTTGTTGTTGCTCCTGATCATGCCCGTCGAGGCAGACTCTGCCATATTAATATGATCAAACCTTATTATGACCGTAAGCAGTTGGATAAATCCAGAGCCGGTGAAGTAAAGATGGTCCTGACTTTGTCCAATGCTGTGCATTCTTCTGGGTGTTGCCTCTGTCCAGTACTTTACAGGTGCATGATTCACGTTGCTACAGTTCAAGGCCGGTTGAAAAATTCTGCGATGCTTGCAAATCTCGACAGTTTACAGCGCTCAGATATTGTTAATCTAATTAACTGTCATCTCTCCTTATTTTCAGATGTGCCTTCCCAAACTCATGTGGTGCAACACAACATTGACGTTGAGAATAATGTGCCTATTAAACACTCGTATCGTGTGAACCCTGCGAGGCGTATTTAGACGACATTGTCATTCATTGCATGTCATGCATCATGGGACAAGCAGGTCACTCAATTAAAACAGGTTTTTCAGAGGCTGATCGAGGCAAACTTAACAATTAATCTTGCCAAATGTGATTTTGCTCAAGCGACAGTCGTTTACCTGGGCAAAATTGTGGGTGGTGGCGTGGTAAAACGCTAAAATTGAGGCTCTTGCATCATTCCCAGTTCCTTCTTCTCATCGTGAACTTCAGCATTTTTTGGGGATGGCGGGGTATTACCGCAGTTTTTGTAAAAACTTTTCAGCTTTGGCTGCCCCACTCACCGATTTAATCAGTCCAAAAAGACATTTAGCTGGTCACCAGAGTGCCAGAATGCATTTGATCTTGATGCAGGCAACCGTTCTTGCTACTCCAGTTTATGAGCATTCATTTAAGCTAGCTATTGATGCTAGTGATACAGGGACGGTGCGGTCCTTTTGCAGGATGGGCCTGAAAGGGTTGAGCACCCTGTTTGTTATTTCTCCAAAAAGTTTCAAAAACATCAAAAATCGTATTCTATGATAGAAAAAGAGGCCCTCGCTCTTATTTTGGCCCTAAACAACTTTGAGATCTATATTGGCTCTTCCACACATCCGATCACAGTTTATACTGACCATAACCCTCTCGTCTTTATCCAACACATGCGAAACTCCAACCAGCGTTTGATGAGATGGGCCTTGTTTGCTCAAGCTTTTAATCTGGACATTAAACATATTGCTGGTAAACATAATGTTCTCGCTGATGCGTTGTCACGTGCTGTTTAGTGGTGTTTGGTGGCCCTCCTTTTGTTTTGACCCACCAATCACCATTCAGGGGTGGGGGTGTTACGCACGCCGCATGTACGTCCCAGCCCGAGTGCATTATTTGTATTATTTAATGACTTTCTTTTTCCCCAGCTCCGGATTGGCGGATCATGCAGTCTCTCTCTGCCAGCCGCTGACGCCACAAGCCATTCACGCCACATTGTCTTTAATTCTTTAGTTATGCTTTTGGTTTAGATTGGGGAGACTCATTTTCTTAGTTTGATTATTTTCTTCACAGTTACTGGGCTCCCCATCTCTCTCTTTTTTATTTATTTTGTGAGTAAATTCTGTTAAATAAATTATTTTTATGAAGTACTCCTGCCGTTGTCCATCCTTTATGTTATGGGTCCCTCTTATCCTAGACAGTACAACGGGGACCGTAACATAATATGCAACACAATGATTCATTTAAATGTTAGTACATATAAGCCGCGTTTCCACCACAGGAACTCTCCCCAGGAACTTGGGATTTTTGGGTGGTACTCTGTGTTTCGACCGCAGGACTGGGGTCTAAATGAAGTTACGGGTAAATATTTATCTCTCAAAACGGCCCTGCTTGCGAGGTAGTACTTTTTCAAAGTTCAGGAACTTTCGGGGTTGGGACTTTGGCGCTGAACATGCTGATTGGTTGAGTTCACGCAGAATTTATTATTGGTCGACTCGATGCAGCATTTTTTTTCAACCACTATTTTTAAAAGTCTGTTGTGGACGCGGTGCGTGCAGTAAGAGTTGATTGCTATTCGAATCAACAATGGAGTTTAAAAAATATGACCGATGGGTAGAGGACTAGGTTCAGGCTTTATTAATTTTATTTACAAAGGACGAAATCCATTGGGAACTGTAAAGTCGATGCGCGGAGTCCTACGTCACTGGACTAATCTTTACAGTACTTTGAACCGCAGACAGCAGCAGGTCTGAAAGAGAAATTGTTCTTGGGAAAAAAGTGTGGACAAATTGTTCCAGGTAATTTTGGTGGAAACGAGGCTAAAGTTAAATACATCTAATACAAAGTGGGATCATTAAGGGATCTGAATGACTCAAACAATATCATTAAAGTGAATTGACTCAAAAATAAATGTACCGGATTGTGTTATATTACAGGTAGAACATTTATTTTGTTCAAGTAAATAAAGTTAAACTCAACAGTAAAAAATACATTATATATATATATATATATATATATATATATATATATATATATATATATATATATATATATATATATATATATATATATATCAAAGTTTTATATTGACCTTTTGTCATCCTAGAATATTTATTTCACAGTGTCCCTTGATCACAGTTGCCTTGGCAAGAGTTGATGCTTTCTGGTGCTACACAACCATCCTCAAGTGTTGCATCATATTGTTGATAATGTGCCAGTAGTTACTTTACACTGCAGGGAAATCAAGTCTCAGTAATTCTCAACTTTTTTTTAATACCAATTCCCTGAATATGTTTTCTTTGAATGTTCAAATAATAATTTGTTTTACTAAAGAAAATTAGATCAAAGTGTGGAGCTCTAAAGAGTTGTTAAATATTACTTGTTATATTTATGCACTGATCCAATAAAATTATATTCCATCTACTGCCTTTACCTCTAGCTTGTACAAGTTGTTAAAAAAGTCTCATAGTGTGTGGTCCTGGTAAACCCTGCATTGTGGGAAGAAAATTACCACTCAAAGATAGTAATAAGATTAATTTTTGACCTTGTCTCCATGAGGAAAATAGCTTATAAATCATACTAAAATATTTACAGTAATGGTCAGAATTATTGGCACCTTTGGTAAATATGAACACATGAAATAAATGTTTTCCCCAAAAAACGTTGGCCACAATTATTGGCACCCCTATAATTTTTTTCTGTGAAATATCTCTGAAGTATATTCCCATTCAAATGTAAAAAAATAAATAAAAAATTAGCACACCAGGGTGATTAGGATCATGAAATTGTCTAGCTATGACTTATTTTACAGGAGTATAAATATGAGGAAAAACAAAGGCCAAATTTTCTTAATCATCCATCACAATGAGTAAAACCAAAGAATACAGCTCTGAGTAACTGTAAGAAAATAGCTAAATCATTGAAAATCCCCAATTTCCACTAACACGGCAATTATTAAGAAGTACCAATCAACTAAAGATGCTACAGGAAGAGGACATGTGTCTATATCGTCTTAATGCACGTCGAGGAGGAGAGTTTGAGACGGGGTTCTATGGTCAGATGAAACAAAAAAAAAGAGCTTTTTCGTGCACACAGGGATAAAATGTATCCAGTAGTAAATATACTGCTTGTTAAAGGTCCCGTTCTTCGTGATCCCATTGTTCAAACTTTAGTTAGTGTGTAATGTTGCTGTTAGAGCATAAATAATACCTGTAAAATTATAAAGCTCAAAGTTCAATGCCAAGCGAGATATTTTATTTAACAGAAGTTCCCTTTCAAAGCCTACAGCGAACGGCTGGCTTGGACTACATCCTGGTACTTCCTTCATTAATGACGTCAGTAGAACAGTAGAACAGACTAACCTCCGCCCACAAGAAACGCGAAAAAAGGGGGCGTGGTCTTGTTGCTGTCCCACGTGGAGAAGAGGACGGTCGCGTGGAGAAAAGGAAGTGGTGCGTTTGAGTGTGTTTGTCGCCATGTCGTCGAGACGCTGTTATTTTCATCCCGGAGTCAAATCACCTTTGTTTGGCTTTCCCAGGGACGCTGTAGAGATCATTGAGCGCATAGCCGCATACATCTCCCGTTAAGAGGCGTGACCTTTCCGTACAACTTGCGCTAAGCTGCTGTCGAATCACAACACAGGAACCATGCCATGTGCGCTAAGCTGCTGTCGAATCACAACACATGAACCGCTGGCACAATCAGAACTCGTTACGTATTTCTGAAGGAGGGACTTCATAGAACAAGGAAGTCATCAGCCGTTTTTAGGAGAGTGAAAACAGCGGTGTACAGATAAGTAAATTTTGTGAAAAATACTGTGTTTTTTTACACGCGAAACATGAACACATGTTCTATTGCACACTGTTAACACAATCAAAGCTTCAAAAACACACGAAGAACGGGACCTTTAATGTTGTGGGCCTATTTTTCTGCCGGAGGCCCTGGACTTCTTGTATAGATGCATGGTATCATGGATTCTTTCAAATACCAACAGATTAAAAAAAATCAAAACCTGACCGCTTCTGCTAAAAATCTTATTATGGGCCGTGGTTGGATCTTCCACTAGGACAATGATCCAAAACAAACATTAAAATCAACACAAAAATTAGTCACTGAGCACAAAATGAAGGTTCTGCCATGGCCGTCCCAGTCCCCTGACCTGAACCCTAAAGAAAATTAGTGGGGTGAACTGAAGAGAAGAAGCACCAACATGGAGCTGGGAATTTGAAGCATGAGCCAACTCAATAAATATAATGACACACAATAGAAGATTTGAAAAGACAAAACTTTTTTTATATTATGTTGTGGTGAGGTAGGCGAGCGAGAGATGTGGGAGGAGCGACTCCTCTCATGAGGGAGCCTGGAGACATATAAGGACGAGCGACACCAGTGAAGGATAAGAGAGGACCAGGCCTGGAGTTTACGCCGTGTTTTATTTATGTTTTGTTGTGTGTGTGCGGCTGACGTGGGGCTTGAGGGGCTGCCGCTTTTACTTTCTTTTTGTGTTCATTTATTGATTAAAGTCTTTAAATGTTCGCCGGTTCCCGCCTCCTTCTTCCCATATCAACAAACTCTGTTAGGCTACATACACTCACCTAAAGGATTATTAGGAACACCATACTAATACTGTGTTTGACCCCTTTCGCCTTCAGAACTGCCTTAATTCTACGTGGCATTGATTCAACAAGGTGCTGAAAGCATTCTTTAGAAATGTTGGCCCATATTGATAGGATAGCATCTTGCAGTTGATGGAGATTTGTGGGATGCACATCCAGGGCACGAAGCTCCCGTTCCACCACATCCCAAAGATGCTCTATTGGGTTGAGATCTGGTGACTGTGGGGGCCATTTTAGTACAGTGAACTCATTGTCATGTTCAAGAAACCAATTTGAAATGATTTGAGCTATGAGACATGGTGCATTATCCTGCTGGAATTAGCCATCAGAGGATGGGTACATGGTGGTCATAAAGGGATGGACATGGTCAGAAACAATGCTCAGGTGGGCCGTGGCATTTAAACAATGCCCAATTGGCACTAAGGGGCCTTAAGTGTGCCAAGAAAACATCCCCCACACCATTACACCACCACCACCAGCCTGCACAGTGGTAACAAGGCATGATGGATCCATGTTCTCATTCTGTTTACACCAAATTCTGACTCTACCATCTGAATGTCTCAACAGAAATTGAGACTCATCAGACCAGGCAACATTTTTCCAGTCTTCAACTGTCCAATTTTGGTGAGCTCGTGCAAATTGTAGCCTCTTTTTCCTATTTGTAGTAGAGATGAGTGGTACCCGGTGGGGTCTTCTGCTGTTGTAGCCCATCCACCTCAAGGTTGTGCATGTTGTGGCTTCACAAATGCTTTGCTGCATACCTCGGTTGTAACAAGTGGTTATTTCAGTCAAAGTTGCTCTTCTATCAGCTTGAATCAGTCGGCCCATTCTCCTCTGACCTCTAGCATCAACAAGGTGATGCCCACAGGACTGCAGCATACTGGATGTTTTTCCCTTTACACACACTTCTCTTTGTAAACCCTAGAACTGGTTGTGTGTGAAAATCCCAGTAACTGAGCAGATTGTGAAATACTCAGACCGGCCCGTCTGGCACCAACAACCATGCCACGCTCAAAATTGCTTAAATCACCTTTCTTTCCCATTCTGACATTCAGTTTGGAGTTCAGGAGATTGTCTTGACCAGGACCACACCCCTAAATGCATTGAAGCAACTGCCATGTTATTGGTTGATTAGATAATAGCATTAATGAGAAATTGAACAGGTGTTCCTAATAATCCTTTAGATGAGTGAATGTCAACATAAACACATTGCTAGACAGGTAGTAAACACAATTAATAATCGGCTGAAATGTTGCAAGGATAGGTAACAGATCTATGTGTTTAAACAGCACAAGCACAGGTGCTGACTGTTGTTGACATTCAACAACGGTGTACGTTGACCTTGTGCGTAGTCATGTCATCCAAAGTTAAATAATCATTTAGGATTTTTAGAAATCTTGGCCAACTCAAAAGTATGAACATGTACAGCACTTAATACTTAGTTGGGGTTCCTTTTGCCTGAATTACTGCAGCAATGTGGCGTGGTATGGAGTCGATCAGTCTGTGGCACTGCTCAGGTGTAATGAGAGACCAGGTTGCTCTGATAGTGGCCTTCAGCTCTTCTGCATTGTTGGGTCTGGCATATCGCATCTTCCTCTTCACAATACCCCATAGATTTTCTATGGGGTTAAGGTCAGGCGACCTTAACCCCATTAATTGGTCCTTAAACCATTGGTCCTGGTTTAAGGACCAATTAAGAACATGGTCCTTAAACCAGGTACTGGTTGCTTTGGCACTGTGTGCAGGTGCCAAGTCCTGTTGGAAAATGAAATCTGCATCTCCATAAAGTTGGTCAGCAGCAGGAAGCATGAAGTGCTTTAAAACTTCCTGGTATACGGCTGCGTTGACCTTGGACCTCAGAAAACACAGTGGACCAACACCAGCAGATGACATGGCTCCCCAAACCATCACTGACTGTGGAAACTTTACACTGGACCTCAAGCAACGTGGATTGTGTGCCTCTCCTCTCTTCCTCCAGACTCTGGGACCCTGATTTCCAAAGGAAATGCTAAATTTACTTTCATCAGAGAACATAACTTTGGACAACTCAGCAGCAGTCCAGTCCTTTTTGTCTTTAGCCCAGGCGAGACGCTTCTGACGCTGTCTGTTGTTCAAGAGTGGCTTGACACAAGGAATGCGACAGCTGAAACCCATGTCTAGCATACATCTGTGCGTAGTGGTTCTTGCCAGCCTCTTTTGCAATGACCTTTTGTGTCTTGCCCTCCTTGTGCAAGGTGTCAATTGTCGTCTTTTGGACAACTGTCAAGTCAGCAGTCTTCCCCATGATTGTGTAACCTACAGAACTAGACTGAGAGACCATTTAACCCTTGTATGGTTTTCGGGTCTGTTGGTCCCGTTTTCATTTTTTATCAAAAGAAAAATTATACGATTAATTATTTTTTCAAACCTTGGCTCATTTTCTGTGAGGAATATATATCAGAACACATTTTCAATGACCACACACTGTACACCCCCCCTACACATTTATATTACACACAGGATGTTCGGGTCCACTGGACCCGGGGTTAATAAAAGTGTGGAAATTGTAGGTCCTGTGTACCTTTACTCTGTCCTCCTCCTGTCAGGGCCTGCTGTTAGTGTGTGTATGTTCATGTATATGGATTATGAGGACACAAATGTGTATAATGACATGGGTATTACAACGTAAACATAGTTTATGACAACATCTGTGTCCTCATACTAAAACATACTAAATGGTGTTTTTTGAATTTAAAAAAATGGCAAAAGTTTTCTGTGATTGGTAGGTTTAGGGGTAGAGTTAGTGTAGGGGGATAGTTTATACCTTTTGTACATTAGAAAAACCATTATGCCTATGGAGAGTAACCATACACCACATATCCGAGTGTGAGTGTGTGTGTGTGTGTGTGTGTGTGCGCGTGTGCGAGAGAGATTGTGTGTAAGTGTGAGAGAGTGCAAGAATGAGTTTTGTTTCAACCCCTGCCGTTGTCACGGTGATATAAGCAGAAATAGATGAGGATCCAATAGCGAGTGTGAATAAGTCTTTATTACTGACAAAGACTCATTGAGTGACAAACAGCGTGAACACAAGAGTCTCAGATGAACATCCGATGTAGGTAGAGAGCAGAGGAAGACAGACTTGGTGCAGCGAGGCGTGACACAGGGACGCAATGGGCAAGACCAGGTGCTGGGAACTCAAGGAACGGAATCCACACCAGAACATCAGGGAAGACGACAACACAGGAACACACCGGGACAGACTGCAACGATCGACAAACACAGACAGCAGGTGAGACCATTATATAGGCAGGTGAATGAGGTGCAGCTGACAGTGCTGATGATCGCTGATCAGTGACCACGCCTCCAACACAACCAAACACACATCTAGAGAGAAATGAGCCAGTGAATCCATGAATCATGACAGCCGTTCCCACACAAGGTTGCAATTCTTAAATGTGATCTAACAAAGGTAAAGAGAAAATATTAACAATATATGCTGTTTATATTGCTTGTAATTGGGATGAAGTAAACATCTGTTGAGTATTTTAACATAAAATTTTTGATTGTGTTGAATTAAAAACCCAAAAAAGCAGCGGGTCCACCAGACCCACGAACACTGGGTGAATAACAAAAATTATGAACACCACACAAGGGTTAAAGGCCTTTGCAGGTGTTTTGAGTTAATTAGCTGATTAGAGTGTGGCACCAGCTGTCTTCAATATTGAACCTTTTCACAATATTCTAATTTTCTGAGATACTGAATTTGGGATTTTCCTTAGTTGTCAGATATAATCATCAAAATTAAAATAAATAAACATTTGAAATATATCAGTCTGTGTGTAATGAATGACTATAATATACAAGTTTCACTTTTTGAATGGAATTAGTGAAATAAATCAACTTTTTGATGATATTCTAATTATATCACCAGCACCGGTGTGTGTGTGTGTGTGTGTGTGTGTGTGTGTGTGTGTGTGTGTGTGTGTGTGTGTGTGTGTGTGTGTGTGTGTGTGTGTGTGTGTGTGTGTGTGTGTGTGTGTGTGTGTGTGTGTGTGTGTGTGTGTGTGTGTAATAATAATACTGATTCACGAGTTCAGGAGCTAAGCTTGTATGTATAACTTCAGGTGCAGGATTGCTTTTTATTCACATAACATTAAAACGCAAGACACAATTGTGTTTTGTTCAACAAACACACAGGTTTAATATACCACGACTTGCCACCTGGTGCATCTCAAACAGCTCCCTAGCTAGGTCGTGAGTTAGTGACCCTGCCTCGCTACACATTGGGACACTGATGACTCTTTTTCCGGGGACATGATAACGTCCTCATTGTACAACATCACTAATAGTAATTATGAACAACAGCAGAACGGATAGCTGTATTATATTATTTTTTAATGTTATAAAGTACATTATGAGAAATAATTTGCTTCTTACATATACATACAACATTTCAGCCGTAAATAAATGATAAATGTTAGCTTATGTTCATTACCTGTCTAGTGATGTATGTCTATGACATATGATTAAATAATGGTTTGTATTAAAACAAATTCTGTGTCATTTGGTGAGTTGGCTCACGTGATTTAAAGGGATAGTTCACCCAAAAACGAAAATGTTATGTTTTTCTGCTTACTCCCAGGGCATCCAAGATGTACGTGTCTTTGTTTCTTCAGTAGAACACAAATGAAGATTTTTAACTCCAATCGTTGCCGTCTGTCAGTCGTATAATGCATGTGAATGGGGTCTAATTCTACTAGAGTAAAAAAAACATGCACAGACAACTTCAAATTAAACCCTGCAGCTCATAACGACACATTGATGTCTTCTCTTGATGTGTTTCTGCGAGAAACCGAATGGTATTTATGCTATTATTTCACCTCATATCAGACGAATGTCATCAGCTCTCCAGACCGCCATAACCTCCATTGATTTCAATGAGAATCCTTTGGCATCATACACAGACAAGTTGGGCATGTTAACATTATCGTCATGATGAAATTATATATTGGGTTATGATTTTGCCATTATGACATGTTGGAGTGTGATTCTCAATTTAATCAGCCAGCATAATTTTATTTACATTTATTTTCACGTTTGAACATGTAACCCAACCCCATCCCATCCCTAAACCTACCCATTTATGTATTATACATGGGCGTCGGAACCATTGTATGTGGGTGGGACAAGACCCACCCACTTTTTACGATCAATGATATTGGACCCACTCACTTTTATCGTCTCTAACATTCAGCACGTCTGTTTACCCCTAATCGATAAACACTTATTATTAAACACATGTTAGACGCATTATTTCCACTTTTCTAATATTTTCTTCATTTTTATTTTAAAAAAATGCCTTTCCGATCTGATATGTGATGGGAAAAGAGAGAAGATTGAGTTCGGCGAAATGCGGACTCGAACTGAGGTCGGTTTGTGTCAAAACTAGATGCCGTGCATCTTACCCCTACACTACTGCCACCCTCAATTGCATGGCAATCTCCGTCATTTTGTTTTTCCAAACTATACATTTAGCAAGCAAAGCAGTATATTTGTACTTTATGAGGACCCACCCACATTTTTTTTGCTTCCGACGCCCATGGTATTATATGATATAAAATACAGGATATAACAGGCAGATCCGACTGCATGCACAATTTATTCCAAAAGTACAAATATTCCAAGGGTTCCGAGGCCAAACGATTGATTTGTGTGAAGAAAGTCCCCAAAAGCGATCAGCGTCTCCATCTGCCGAAGATCATGCACACATTGAAATTTCAAAAATTGCCGCCCGAAGAAACGTTACATCAGATTTCATAGTGAAATTGCATTGGCTCTCGTATGTCTCGTGATTGCGTCATTGCGTCAGCTTTGATTGTAAAATTGTCATTGGCTCTCGTGTGTCTTGTGACCGCTTGCGTCATGCTAAAGAGTTGGTGTATCATTTGAATAAGATATGAATGAGTGAGTTGCATTCACTGTGCGGCTGGATCATCATTTCAGCTAAATTAAAACATTAAGGTCAAATCTGTTCTTTACATGAAGATATCGTATGACTTCAGAAGACTTGGAATCCAACATGAGTTAATACTTTTATACTGTTTTTTGTCAGTTTTTGCAATAAATACCTGTTACTGTACTTTTATTTGCCTGTTATGTGTTGTATATTGTTGAGAAGTGAGTAGGTTTAGGGTAGGCGTGGGGTTAGTTGCTCTAAAATATAAAAGTAGCCTATAAATATTCATCAAATTATGTCTTCTTTTACAAATACAAAGAGTTAAATGCGCCTTGATCTGATGCATTGGGCAAACAACTGAAATCAATGGAGTACCTGTACGTCGATATAGTGATGGTCTTTCATTGTGACGTGGAAGGCGTTTGACCACGCTTCAGATTTTGACCCCTTATGAGTGAGAATGGGTTGCTGCCACCACAATTTAAATATGTGTATCTATTTGTTCACTTCCCTGGTTAATTTCTGTCCCTGCATGTTTTTTTTTGGTAACCTAATACTGTGCTAATATAAAAAGAGAGAAAGCAGAGATATTCAAAAAACATAAATACAATGAAGAACTGTATAATAAAGTGAATCGTTATAATATATATTTTTTTTAATTGTGACGAACATGGTGAAATAAAATGTAAGGCCTATAGTTATAGATAGCTAGAAAAATGCATGGCAATACCTTAAATTAAAAAAAAGTAGGCTGCATTCTAATAGATGCCTATATAAGTATTACATGTCGGTCTGTTCCTGTTGTGTTTCATTTCATGTATCACGTGTTCTACATGTACAATTATGAAATTATAAACTCACCAAAAACAAAAGATAGTCTTAAACTACCTGCAAAATGCAACATTTAAAATGCTATTACAAATACTAATAATAATAAGACTGGGTTTAGATTTTTAAAATTTACTGTGAAGGAATACCAATGTTTTGTATAATAATAATAATAATAATAATAATAATAATAATAATAATAATAGCATGAATATTTAAATCTGTTGCATTTACTGTAAGGGAACACTAATAGGCCTAGTTTTTATGTTTTAAAAGCTATTACAATAAATGTATATACATTTCTTATAACAAATAGCTCAAGATTTTATTACATTTTGAGAAAATTATTACATTATGAACATTTTATTACAATAATAATGCAATACTTATTTTTTCTTAAAAAAAAAAATACATTATGTGCAGTTATTACATTATGAGTTGCTACAAACCTTTCATATTTTTATATATTAAGTGGGCAATAAAAATCCAGAATTTCCACCAATTTCAGAATAAAATCTAGGCCTAAATATGATCTAAAATCGAGCAGATAGATTTTTTTCGTGTCTTTTCTTGTAAACTGTACTTTGTCTCCATCTGCTGGTTATGTTAGGAAATGTGGTAGTGTGGAATATACAGGATGAGTCCCACATGTCGTCGGTTAACTAGGCTATCGTCAGTGATCAATCAATGATTCAGTGCTCGTTTTATAGGTTTTTCTTGCTTTCAAATGTAACACATCAATCACTGACAATAAATTACAAAACGAAATTCTGTTTCTTGTTTCTTTCTTTCTTTTTTCTGTCTTTCTTTCTACAACTCCACATGTCCATATACTAGCTGAGATTTCACAATCCTGAAAGTCCGCCCAGCTCAGCCACTTCTTAAGTTGTACTTACCTTCCTTAAGTGAAAGTGGGTAGACTTTCTCCAACTCTTCAATCTCAGCAAGCTGTAAGTACACTTTAATTTGTTCATAGACTCAAGTTGCTAAAACAGCTTGGGCATGCTATGCTAATGAGAATGTGTAATTTTTAAATAAATCTAGGAGAGTAAAGGAAAACTCATGGTTAAACGAATCGAAATGTGGACATAGAAATGTTGAGGATGTAAATGAAATATATATATTTCTATAGATATTTGTTTTACACTTAAAGCTTATTCTTAAAAAAAAAAGTATAATTTATTCTCAGTTCATATATCCTTATCCTGAGTATACTCCATAATTTGTAATATGTAATAGAATTGAATGGAACATGTATGGATGATATTGGGCACACTCACTCTCCTCAGTACTTCTATTTTGATGCTGAATTGAAAGTGCTGAATCAAAACCAGCACAAAACGCTAACTGTGAAGTCTTGCACAATAATGATATAATATGAGGTCCTGTTCTCCAAGTTCCTGAGAAAAAACTGGGGACTAAACGTCTGCTTTAGTGTGAGCAGCTAAGCCCCTAAAACACATGTCATCCATAAAAAAAACCCCCCATAAACTACAAGTTAGCTTAAGAACTCAAGCATTTCCTGTTCACTTTAAATAGCTTGTAATTGATTGTAATTTTCAGCAGGTTGCAACTTTCCACATTTTTTTATTAAAAAGAGAGATAAAAAAGCTGTAAAGAAATCCATATTGTTTTGCTGAGGAAAGGCAAGATACCTTTAATGGTTATGATTTTATTTCTCCAGAGTGTGATAACTTCTTGTGATAACACAAAATGACAGCTATCGAGACAGCGAGACCTCGCAGATCAATGAGTCTCTTTAACAATATCAAGGTAAGATTCATAACATAAATAGAACTAATTATAATAATGATTATATAATTATATTTCCCATATGAAACAAACAAACAAACAAAACATATATCTTCCTTACTTAAATCAGCCAGAATTATCTTATGTGTTTCATGTAAGTCCAATACATGTCCTAGACAAATTCAGACTGTTTATGGCCACTTTCATACTAAAAAGCACACATAAAACTTGTAGGGGATTTTTTGGTCATATATGAATACTGTATAAAATCTTATATCATGAGTTTTGCTTCAACAGTATGCAATGGTGTATGGTATTAGTAGTTCTTATACTGGATTATATGCTAGTCAAATTAAAGTCATAAAGGATTTATTTA
This sequence comes from Romanogobio albipinnatus, assembly GCA_023566225.1. NCBI lineage: Eukaryota > Metazoa > Chordata > Actinopteri > Cypriniformes > Gobionidae > Romanogobio > Romanogobio albipinnatus. Next base: position 18,008,477 of record CM042255.1, on the reverse strand, counting down.
AAAAAATGGTCATTTGTTTATATGTATTTCATACAGATTTCATATTTTTTTTAAATAGGGAAATGGTGTGCTTGCCCTTCAAGCTTCATGTTTCCACATAATTCCTCATATTACAGCAGTAATCTCTATATATCTATCTCTACATATAATTATCATAAATGATTTCACTCAATATTACAATATCTCTACATATACTAACCATATATGATTTCAGTCAATGACTTGCACAAATTTGCGATGGAAACACTTTTATTTCAACTCAAAGTGAAACTCACTCAAATTATACTCCACATGAGTAATTTACAATTCCAACTTGATAGCAAACTTAACTTTTCTCAGGACAAAACAAAACACAAAAAACAACAACAAACACACTGTATGAACACACTGTAATGGTCATCAATCATCAAAGATAATTAAAGGGATAGTTCACCCCAAAATGAAAATTACCCCATGATTTACTCCCCCTCAAGTCAGCCTAGCTGTATATGACTTTCTTCTCTCAGACGAATACAAATGGAGTTATATAAAAAAAATATTCTGGCTCTTCCAAGCTTTATAATGGGAGTGATCAGGGTTCAAGATTTTGATAACCATAAAAGTAATCCATCCCCAGGGGGTAATAAAGGCTTTCTGAAGAGAAGCCATGCGTTTTTGCGAGAAAAAAAAAATCCATATTTATGACTTTGTAGACAAAAATAACTAGCTTCCAGCAGACGACCGTATGCGTTGACTTATGGCAAGAGTGACCTCAGACCCGACGCATGATATATTGACAAACGCTGCTACGTAGAGGATAGAGCAAAACAAAACTCTGGTCACAAATTAGAAGTCTAAAAAGAGAACTTTAAAGAGGATTCGATAAAAGAGAAGAAGAGTTTGATTTTGTTGCCCAGCCCTATTTGTTTGAACCACGAGAGACGTCTAGCTTACGCTACTCCTACATCATACATCGCATCACTCTTTTGGCGCAAGTCGTCTGCCGGGAGCTAGCTATTTTAGTCTATAAAGTTATAAATATGGATATCTATATTAACAATATAGGATATTAACTGTTTATTAGTACTTATATTACACGGTAATTATAGTACACATATTAATGCCTTAAGGTCTGCATGACCTTATTCTACATCCCTTCTAGCCTGGTTAAAACCAGACCATTCTCAGTAGTAACTGGGTTATGGTCTGGCAAAGCTTCATAGACAAATCATTTCCAAAGGGGCGTCACCAATGTGCGTCGCTCAAATACCTCTAGGCGCAATTGGATAGACCTAAAACCAATCAGAGCGATGAGGGAAATGACGTATGCAGAGCGACGGAGAAACATCGTATGCTGCGTTCCACTCCAGTTTTAGGCACGCACTTGCAAACTTCCCTAAGCACTTCCCCTCGGGGGAATTCCCGCCGCCATTTAGTTAATAGTCCGCCTACTCTGCTAATGGACAAGCAGCTTTCTTGACAGTATCACACAATACAATAAAACAATAAAACGAAATATATGATCAAACACCACTCTACCTCTTTTAATTTTCCTAAAAAACATATTATAGCCACACAAATGTAGTGCAGGCAATGCATATTATCTTCAATGCATGTTTATAACAAAACGAAATATAAAAAACCCAGCCTCTTTTCGTATACATTTAAAAAAAAAAAAAACACACACATTAATGTGTGCATAATATAGGCTATGATTATCACTGTAATAAATGAAATATTACATAAAACACAACCCTGTCTCTTTTTGTTAAATGTCAGTTTATGTGTGATCAATAGCAATTATAAAAGTATAAGTAAAAGGTATAAGAAGCTATACAATAAATAAAGCAATTCAGTCAAACAAAGTCAGCGCTAGGAGACTACAACAGTAAAGTTTAATAGCTTAAAAATATAAAGTTATGAAACTTCACTTTGCCCTCAGACAAAACGATCTGTCAGGGAACAAATTATAGATTAATGAGAGCAAAGATCAGCCAAAGAAAACGGCAGATCAAATTTTCAAAAAGGTGCTCTCTTTATAAATAAACCACAGATTTGAGCTTTAAACAACTACATTCATGAAAAGGACTTAAAACTATATTTTGTGAAACATTAACACTACCAGAGGGCTCTTGCTAAGACCCATTCTTTTAGCCACCAAAGGGCCAAACTGGTATCAGACTTTAAGTTTAAATCAGTTTAAATCGCTTAAAACAGACGCGATAGCTGATTCGAACGAGTGATGCTCCACGGTGGCAAATCTGCTTCAACGTCGCTGCGCTGTCGTCATCGTGTAAAGCCCGCCCCAGCGTTTCTGATTGGTGCCTCGATTTCTAGGCATTAGAAATGGGCTTGAATGGGCTCTTTGCCAGACTACTTGCAGAGCAAATCTAAATTTGCCGGAAGTTGTCTGGGTTTTCCCAGGCTACATCCCTTCCTTAATCCTACCCAATACCTAAGCTTAACAACCTTGCTAAATAATAAGCAGTAATTAGTAATTAGGGTTTATTGAGGCAAAGTCATAGTTAATAGTTAGTTAATAGTGAGAATTGGACCCTAAAGTGTGACCATATTTCCTCTTGTACTAAACCCGTATTGAATCGTGACTTCAAAACCGAGGCAATCCCTCATGTATTATTCAATATTTTGTAATATATTTATTCTCTATACTTTCAATATACTGTCAAATCATTTAATATATATATATATATATATATATATATATATATATATATATATATATATATATATATATATATATATATATATATATATATATATATATATATATATATCCTTTAAAGGTACACAATTAAACCATTGTTATCCTCTACTTAGAGAAGGGGTAGGCAAGTTCGGTCCTAGTGAGTCACTACATTTACATTTATGCATTTGGCAGACGCTTTTATCCAAAGCGACTTACAGTGCCCTTATTACAGGGCACTGTCCCCCTGGAGCAATATGGAGTAAAGCACCTTGCTCAAGGATACACTGGTGGTGACCGCTGGGATTGAACCAGCAACCTTCTGCGTATCAGTTCCATGGTTTAACCCACTGGACCACCATCTCACAGTCACTGTCCTGCAGAGTTTGGCTCCAACCCTGAAAGACATCTATAGAAGCTCTTATTGAGAATTAACAGGTTTAGTTGTTGATGTTTTATTGAAAACCATTATGGTGAACAGTGTTTCCTTTAGTTGGGCAGTTTGACTTTTGTTACAGTGTTAACAAAAGGACATAATCTGTTCAAATTAAAAGAAACCATAAACAAAAATGTCATGAAGAAAAAATTGACTAAACTCAACACTGACTAAAACTATTAATAAATATTATTCACCAGCAATACTTTCTTGCCACAGATCAGACATTCTGAAAATGCTGAAATGCATGCTGGGAGCTAAACTCTGCAGGACATCAGCTCTCTAGGGCCGAACTTGCCTACCCCTGACTTAGAGTTACAAAAATGTACCCTTAAGGGAACCTATAACTGTAGTTTGTTTATTGAGGATGCAGGACAACCAGCTAATAAAGCATTACAGTGTCGCTGTTCAGTGACGGCCATTTGTACCTTAAGAGGTACAATTTTGTACTCTTATTTTTGAGAGTGAGGGTGTACCCATTTTATATATTTTACTTGCTAACTAATATACTAAAGTAAAATCTAACTGATTTGCAGGGGTTGTATTTAACACCTTCAAGCATATTTGTTTTACAGTGTAAGACATATATGATTAAAACACATTTATATTGTGAAATTTGTACATGTGGTTTATGTAGCATATGTGAAGTTATTAAACGTAATTTCGGGAGGAGTATGCCCATCTAATCTTCCAATTAATACCAAGGTATAAAACCAGAAGCTTACCTCTTCACATTTTTAGTTCCTGCAGCATCCCTCCTCCTCCCCTGCTCCTCCTTTTGTACAATTTTGCCTGTTATAGGGGGGCAATCGGAGCTCGGGTAGAATATTCAATTCAATTCAATTCAATTCAAATGTATTTGTATAGCGCTTTTCACAATACACATTGTTTCAAAGCAGCTTTACAGAAAGTGCATTTCATAGATGAACAGTAAAAATGTTAGAAAGACAATGTTAAAGAATAATGTTCAAAAAAGTTAATCAATCGTGTATTAATTTAGGCCATAACAACGCTGGCGTTGAGTCGTCTCTTCACTGGCATGGAGTCGTCTCATCACAGGTTTTGGGGCATCCGAAGTCTCCATGAGAGGCTGGATACAAACTAGAGCTGACGAACTATTTACCTAGTGTCCAGTGTCCCGAGATAACAACAGAAAAGCAGATGGGAAATAATTAGCGTAGCTGCTGTTCAGAATATTATATTAATGCTTTTGTTCCGATTTAACTGTAGTATAAAGGGTAATTATAATGTGAATGCTTGGCTAAAGAAATGCGTCTTTAATCTAGTTTTAAACTGGGACAGCGAGTCTGAACCTCGAACAATATCAGGCAGACTATTCCAGAGTTTAGGAGCCAAATGTGAAAAAGCCCTCCCTCCTTTAGTGGACTTAGATATCCTAGGAATGACCAGAAGCCTAGAGTTTAGTGACCTTAAAGAGCGCGATGGATTGTAGAGTGATAGAAGATCCGTTAGATACACTGGAGCTAAACCATTTAGGGCTTTATAGGTCAGTAGCAATACTTTGTAATTGATACAGAACTTAATAGGTAACCAGTGTAGAGATGATAAAATTGCTGTTATATGATCATATTTTCTTGACCTAGTAAGAACTCTAGCAGCTGCGTTTTGGACTAACTGTAGTTTGTTTATTGAGGATGCAGGACAACCAGCTAATAAAGCATTACAGTAATCTAATCTCGAGGTCATGAATGCATGAACTAACTTTTCTGCATCAGGAATAGATAGCATTTTACGTAGCTTAGCAATGTTTCTAAGGTGGAAAAATGCCGTTCTTGTAACATATGAAATATGATTTTCGAATGTCAGGTTGCAGTCTAATATAACACCCAGGTCTTTTACTGTAGTGGATAAAGTGACAGGACATCCTTCCAAGGTAAAATTGTATTGTGAGAGCTTTTGTGGGCAGTTTTTTGGACCAATAAGTAATACCTCCGTTTTATCTGAATTTAATAGCAGAAAATTACACGTCATCCAGTATTTAATATCTTCAACACACGCTGTCAGTTTAGATAATTTAGCGTTTTCATCCGGTCGTGATGATATAATTGAGTGTCATCAGCATAACAGTGGAAATTAATTCCATGTTTTCTTATAATATTACCAAGTGGCAGCATATATATTGAGAATATATATTGAGAGCTGATGGACTCAAGATGGTGCCGAGGATGGCTGCTGCGTTGCGAGCTCCGTTACAACATTGTAGTTGTTTGTTTGTTCTGTTTATAGTTTTTGTGTTTTTTGTCTTGGATGTTGTCTGCCTTACTACGTACAACAGACAGACACTTTTGGACATTCGTTCGGCAATCGCACACTGAAAACCGGACTTTAAATTCATCAACGACGACCCGCTGCTTACAAACACGGCAGCGGAGCTCTTTGTCTGCGCAGTCCGACCGCGCAAACGCCGCCGGAGAAGAGGATGTAGAGCCGGCGTGCTCATCAGAGTAAGACGCCGCGCAAACCGACCCCCGCTTCCCAGTATTTTACTGGCTAATGTTCAGTCTCTGGACAATAAACTCTGCGAGCTGAGAGCACGGATCTCTTTCCAATGAGAGACGAGGGACTGCTGCATTATCTGCCTTACAGAAACTTGGATGTCTGCTGAGATTCCAGATTCGGCCATCGAAACCACGGGGTTCTCCGTGCACCGAATGGACAGAGAAAAAGATCTCTCAGGGAAAAGCAAAGGCGGGGGTGTATGTTTTATGATCAACGGATCCTGGTGTGATCAGAGGAAAGTACATTCTATCAAGTCTTTCTGTTCTCCTGATCTGGAGTTCTCATGGTTCTGTGCCGACCATTCTGGCTACCGAGGGAATTCACAGCGGTCATCATCACAGCTGTGTATATTCCCCCACAAGCCGACACAGACCGGGCACTAAAGGAACTGTATAGGACAGTGAGTGAGCAGGAAACCGCACATCCTGAGGCTGCGTTTATTGTGACCGGGGACTTTAACAAAGCCAACTTCAAACGCATTGCACCTAAATACCACCAACATGTTAGCTTCAACACGCGAGGGAACCGTGTCTTAGACCACTGTTACTCTCCCTTCCGGGATGGTTATAAGTCCCTCCCGCGCCCACCATTTGGCAAATCGGATCACGCTTCCATTCTCCTTTTGCCCGCATATAGGCAGAGACTGAAACAGGAAGCACCCGCCCTCAGAACCATCCAGTGCTGGTCGGACCAATCGGACTCTATGCTACAGGACTGTTTTGATCACGCGGACTGGGAGATGTTCCGGTCGGCCTCTGATGACGACATCGAGGTCTACGCTGATAGCGTAATGTGTTTCATCAGGAAGTGCGTAGAAGACGTTGTTCCGACCAGAACAATTCGGCTGTACCCAAACCAGAAGCCGTGGCTAAATGGGGATGTTCACGCGGCACTCAATGCGCGGACCTACACTTTTAACTCCGGTAATGCGGAGGAGCATAAACAAGCAAGTTATGCCCTCCGGAAAACCATCAGAGCAGCAAAACGCCAGTACAGGGACAAGATTGAAGGACAGTTCAACACCACCGACTCCAGAAGCATGTGGCGGGGAATTAACACCATCACGGACTATAAAGGGAACACAAACTCCACCGTGAACACCGCTGCCTCTCTCCCGGACGAGCTCAACACCTTCTATGCTCGCTTTGAGGGAACTAACACCGCCCTCGCAGAGAGAGAGCTTGTGGCTGAAGATGCAGAGGTTAGTTCACTCTCCGTATCTGTAGCGGATGTTACCCGATCCTTCCGGCGGGTGAACATCCGTAAAGCCGCGGGTCCAGACGGCATTCCGGGCCGCGTCATCAGAGCGTGCGTGAACCAACTGGCTGGAGTTTTCACGGACATTTTTAACCTGTCCCTCTCCCTGTCTGTGGTCCCCACATGCTTCAAAACGTCCACCATTGTGCCTGTACCTAAGCAGTCAAAAACCACCTGCTTAAACGACTGGCGTCCTGTTGCTCTGACCCCCATCATCAGCAAATGCTTTGAGAGAATAATCAGAAACCACATCTGCTCTGTTCTCCCCCCCCTCACTGGACCCACTGCAGTTTGCATACCGCACAAACCGCTCCACTGATGATGCCATTTCATCCACAATTCACACTGCTCTCTCCCACCTGGAAAAGAGGAACACGTATGTGAGAATGCTGTTTGTAGACTACAGCTCAGCATTCAACACCATTGTGCCCTCCATACTTGACGTGAAACTCCGGGCTCTAGGCTTAAACAGCTTGCTATGCAGCTGGATCCTGGACTTCCTGTCAAACAGACGCCAGGTGGTCAGAATGGGCAGTAACATCTCCTCATCACTGACTCTCAACACTGGAGCCCCTCAGGGCTGTGTTCTCAGCCCACTCCTGTACTCCTTGCACACACATGACTGTGTGGCAATCCACAGCTCCAACACCATCATCAAGTTTGCTGACGATACGACGGTGGTAGGTCTCATCACTGACAATGATGAAACGGCCTACAGAGAGGAGGTGCACACTCTGACACGGTGGTGTCAGGAGCACAACCTCTCCCTCAACGTCAGCAAGACCAAGGAGCTGGTGGTCAACTTCAGGAGGAATGAGAGAGAACACCGCCCCATCACCATCAATGGAGCACCGGTGGAGAGAGTCAGCAGCTTCAAGTTCCTCGGTGTCCACATCACAGAGGAACTCTCATGGTCCGTCCACACTGAGGCCGTTGTGAAGAAGGCTCATCAGCGCCTTTTCTTCCTGCGACGGCTGAGGAGGTTTGGAATGAACCGCCACATCCTCACACGCTTCTACAGCAGCACCATAGAGAGCCTGCTGACTGGCTGCATCACCACCTGGTATGGCAACAGTACCGCCCGCAGCCGCAAAGCCCTGCAAAGGGTAGTGCGCACGGCCAGCTGCATCATCGGAGGTGAGCTTCCCTCCCTCCAAGACATTTACGCCAGGCGGTGTGTGAAGAGAGCTCAGAGGATCATCAGAGACTCTAGCCACCCGAACCATGGGCTGCTCTCACTGCTGACATCAGGCAGACGGTACCGCAGCATCAGAACACGCACCAGCCGACTCCAGAACAGCTTCTTCCCACAAGCAATTAGACTCCTTAACTCTTGATCCATCAGGATCATAACACACACTGACAGAATATCTCAGCACAACCCACTGTAGATACACACACACTATATACACATTTACTTATCATTTATCATATAGCACCTATTGTACATAATGGATCTCTACTGTGAATAATAATAATGTATACTGTACATTGTATATTATTATTATTATAGCTTAATGTATACTGTTAATGTATGTTTAGTGTATATTGTTTAAAGTATATGTATATTGTAAGTATGTGTATATTGTTTAAAGCTGTGAGAACTACACTCACATTGTGTAAATTATTTATTGTTTATTGTAGAGTTTACTGTGCTGTGAGTAATTGTGGGCGCATCAGATGTGTAATCTGATGCTGCTTTAAATGTTGTATATGTCATGTCATAACTGCTATGTTGCTCGGAACTGCACCTAAGAATTTCACCTGCTGTTGCACTTGTGCATATGGCTGTGTGACAATAAAGTGATTTGATTTGATTTGATTTGATTTGATTTGATTTGAATAGCAGAGGGCCTAATACGGATCCTTGCGGCACCCCATAGTCTACTGACATCATCTTGGATTTTTCCCCATTTAGACAGACAAAATGGTAGCGGTCTGATAAGTACGATCTAAACCAGTTTAATGCCTGTCCCTGAACACCAGTATAATTTTGAAGTCGATCTATGAGTATTTTATGATCTATAGTATCGAACGCAGCACTAAGATCGAGTAGAACTAATATTGAGATACAGCCTTGATCAGAAGCTAGAAGTAAATCATTTGTGATTTTATAGAGTGCAGTTTCTGTGCTATGATGCGGCCTGAATCCTGATTGAAATTTTTCATAGATATAATTTTCTTGCAAGAAAGAGCACAATTGAGCGGACACGACTTTTTCTAGTATTTTAGACATAAATGGAAGATTTGAAATTGGTCTGTAATTTGCTAGGTTATTATGATCTAATTGTGGCTTCTTAATGAGAGGTTTTATGACTGCCAGCTTGAATATTCTTGGAACATGACCTAAAGATAAAGACGAGTTAATAATATTGAGAAGAGGCTCTTCCACTACAGGTAACAACTCTTTGAGTAGTTTAGTGGGTATTGGATCTAATAAACATGTTGTTGGTTTAGATGCAATGATAAGTTTATTTAGCTCTTCCTGTCCTATAGTTGTAAAGCGGTGTAGTAGTTCTTGAGGGGCGATAGTTGCGGTTGAATCATAAGACATCATTAAAGATTGTACATTTACAATTTTGTTTCTGATGCTTTCTATTTTCTCAGTGAAGAAATTCATAAAATCATTACTACTAAACTGTAACGGAATATTTTGCTCAGGCGATGCTTGTTTATTTGTTAGTCTAGCCACAGTGTTAAATACAAACCTTGGGTTATTTTGATTATTTTCTATTAGTTTGCGGAGATGCTCAGCCCTGGCTGCTTTTAGGGCCTTTTTATAACGTGACATACTATCTTTCCACGCGATTCTAAAGACCTCTAAATTAGTTTGTTTCCATTTACGCTCTAAGTTACGAGTTTCTCTCTTGATAACATGTGTAGCACTGTTGTACCATGGTGCTTTAGTTTTCTCTCTAACCTTTTTTAATCTAATTGGTGCAACAATTTTTAATGTGCTAGATAAAATGGTGCTCATACTGCTAGTCATTTCCTCTAGTTCATCTGTTTGTTTGGGTTCACTGAGCAGCTGAGACAGATCAGGTAAGCTATTTGAGAATCTATCTATAGTGGTTGGAATGATTGTTCTGCCTGGTCGATAACGTGGCGCAACATGACAGATTTCAGCAGTACGCAGTATGCAAGTTACCATGTAATGGTCAGTGACATCATCACTTTGCGGTATAATATCTATATCGGTTGGGTTGGTTCCATGTGATATAATTAAATCTAGTGTGTGATTAAGACGATGAGTGGGACCAGTGACGTTTTGCTTGATCCCAAAGGAGTTTAATATATCTGTAAACGCAGCCCCTAATGCATCATTTGTGTTATATCCTCTCCGAGCCCCTCTATAGTAGACAGCAAGCCAAATCTGTTTACCACTTTCACTAAGATTATATGGGCACACAAACTCATGAAATGATCTTTACAGTATTCTGTTGTATAAGAATCACAGACGTTTTAACAAAACTTTTCCATATGGGTTATTATATAAGTATAATAATAATTATATACAAATATGACTTCTCAAATTGTCCAGTGACACAAATTGCCCCACCTTAGGAAAAGCTAACATTAACCAGACAAAAACAATTTAATATGGGAAAAAGGCTTAGCCTATTTCCACTGACACTGTTTGATAACTTTTAGCCCTATTTAACATTTGACATTTTATTATTTTGATACACATTAGTGTAATTTCAGGGAAAGTTGGCAGGCAAAAAGTCCATTGTCTAATGTCTATAGTCAATAGTTTGGTGATGTATGAAGCACAGCTCACACAGGATTCACTGTCAAGCCAACGCAATCTTCACAACAATATTTTACGAGGTGGCTAATTTGTACAAATTTGTACAAATTTGTACGACCTCATTCGTACATTTTCGTATTATTTGACGCAGTGATGGGTAGGTTTTGGGGCGGGTTTAGTTTGGTCCTTCCTGATGATGCTTTTTTTTTAAATCTTACAAATTCGAGTGAGGTCATACAAATTCGTACAAATTAGCCACCTCGTAAAATATGTAATTGTGAGTTTATATCGCAATTCTGAATTTTTTCTCAGAGTTGTGAGATATAAACTCGCAATTGCGAGTTATAACGTCCAATTCTGAGGAAAAAAAGACAGACTTTTTTATTGTAATAACTCACAATTGCGAGTTTATATCACGCAATTCTGAGAAAAAAGTTGAGATGTAAACTCACAGTTGCAAGAAAAAAGTTATAATTGTGTGATAAAAAGATGCAATTAGGTCTATCTTTTTATTTTTTATTCAGTGGTGGAAACAAAGCTTAGCTTTCTGTTGGTCAGTGTGGCTAATTAGTTAGGCTACTTTAGTTAATACATTTTTATGGAAAGTAATGCCCTATGTTACTTTTGCATTACTTTTTCTCATCTGAGCTGGGTTTGCTCAGATGAGAAATGTTTTTGTTTGAAACAAAAATAAAAATTTTGGCAAATGTAAAGACGCTTTCCTACCAAAAGTGAAATGAATAAGGTTCAGGCTGAAGGAACTGCAAATGTTACGCCTGTACGAGTGCACAGCTTAAACAAATCTTTCAGATGTGCTGCCATTCTGGATCGCATAAGAATATGATGGAAGAGAAGAAAGTTCAAGTTCAGCAATTTAAAAAATGAAACACAAGTGTGATATTATCACAGTAATAAAGGTCCAAAGATGAAGATGAGTCAAAAGGTTCCAATATGAATGTATTTAATAAAGAAATAAACTACACACAAACAATATCCACAATGAACTGAGGAAACACAAGATCTTAAGTATACAATGATAACGACGAACAGCTGTGATGATTAAATGAATATCCACGATAACAAACAAGTGGCAGAAATGAGAGATAATGAACAAAGTTTGCTTTTCGCTGTTTTTATTAGGAATACCGAAACTTGTTTGTGCAAGTAAGATGAGTAAATTCCTGCTCACATTCAGTCTAGAACTACAACAACAATCATGTTTACACAGCTCACACAATGCTTCTGCACTTACTCAAGATTTCTCTCAAAATGTGGACAAGAGAGGTGTCTGTCAATAAATGGAAAACAAAGTATCTTGTGTTACTTATTTGAAAAAGTAACTCCGCTATTTTGTTTGTACATTTAAAAGTAATTTGTTACTTTACTATTTACTTGAAAAATAGTTATCTGATATTATGTAATTCACACTTGTAATGGGTTACCTCCAACACTGCTGACAATATACATTTAACTTGACGCTGGGCCTCTACCTCACTGTTGGCCTCTACCTCACTGTTTCATGATTTGCCAGTCTACAGGTTCAGTAGTTTATGGAAGTGTTTTAAAAACAATGTAAACACTGTAAGAATTTCAGCAGTATATGTTAGATACCTAGTCAACACGTGAGTTCATGCGATGATGACATCACACCATTCTCATACGGTGATACTCACAGTGTGAGTAATATGTGAGCTCATTGTGAATTCAAAATGTTGAGCAGGTTGAGAGGAAGTGGTTCGAATATCGGTCACCGGGGGGACATTCTACTTCCTATTTCTCAACAATATCTCAGTGATATCACAGTGGTCTAACGTGGTGAGCTTACAGTATGAGTGCACACCCAGCTAAAAGATTTTTGTTATAAGAACGTTCTTCAAACATAAACAAAACTGTCTTCAGCCACAGGCTTAGATTAAATTAACTTGATTAAAGGATTAGTTCACTTCAAAATGAAAATTTACTGATATTTTACTCACCCCAATCTCATCCAAGATGTTCATGATTTTCTTTCTTCAATCGAAAAGAAATGACTTTTTTTGAGGAAAACATTCCAGGATTTTTCTCCACATCATAGATTTCAATGGCAACCAAAACGTTAAAGATTCAAATCAATGCAGTTTCAAAACGCTTCGAAGGGCTTCAGAAGCTCTGCACGATCCCAGACGAGGAATAAGGTCTTATCTAGCGAAACGATCTGTCATTTTCAAAAAATAAAATAAAATGTATATACTTTTAAACCTAAATTGCTCATCTTGTGCTGCTCTGTGAGCGCCAGTGATTACGTAAATCACGTCGGAAAGGTCACACTAGACGTAGGCAGAAGTACCGCCCCCGTGTTTACAAAGCGCACATACGAAGACTAATACAAACGTCCTTTAGCAAAAAAAAGTGTTTTTGGTAAAGGCCGTTTGTATTATTCCTCGTTCTCCAGGGGTGGTACTTCCACCTACGTCTAGCATGACCTTTCCGACATGATTACACAATCCATGGCGAGCCGCAGAGCAGCGCAAATTGAGCAATTTAGATTAAAAAGTATATAATTATTATTATTTTATTTATTTTTTTAATGACGGATTGTTTCGCTAGATAAGGCCATATTCCTCGGCTGGAATCATGTAGAGCCTCTGAAGCCCTTCAAAGCGCTTTGAAACTGCATTGATTTGGACCTTCAACATTTTGGTTGCCATTGAAGTCTATGTGGAGAAAAATCCTGGAATGTTTCCCTCAAAAAACTTAAGAGTAAAATATCAAGAAATGTTCATTTTGAAGTGAACTAATAATTTAAAAGATCTAAGCAGAAGAGGATTAACTCCACAAACAGCATTACTAGCTTCAATTATTACTAACCAGATTTACTTTATTTCTGTCATACATCTACAGAAGTTCTTACTGAGAATTAACAGAAGTTTAGATGTTGATGTTTTATTGTTTTGTTTGTCGTGATTAGTGTTTGCTTAAGTTGGGCTCTTGACCCTTGACTTTTTTAACATTACATTTTCTCTGGCTGCTGTACACTCTAAAAAAAAGGTTCTATATGGCACCAAAAATGGTTCTTCGTCGTAATCATAGAGGAACCACTTTTGGTGCTATATAGCACCATATCTTAACATGTTATGTATATGGTAGCGGTGCTATATAGCACCTTAGTTAGCGGTGCTATATAGCACCTTAGTCAAAGAACCAGTGAAGAACCTCTGAAGAACCGCTGAAGAACCACTGAAGCACCAAAATTGGTGCTATATAGCACTAAAAAAGGTTCCCCTATGATTACGAGCCAAGAACCATTTTTGGTGCCATATAGAACCTTTTTTTTTAGAGTGTAACTGTGTTTGTAAGACATATTTGTTATGGTAAAGAAAGCCAAAAGAGAATGTATCCAGGTTATATTTGTTATGATAACAGCATAATCATCGACTTCATTCAGTATGCAGTCTTTTGAGTAAAGTTTCCTGACTTTATTAGTCTCCATAGATTGGGCCTGGACAATATTAATTTCCTTATATTCACTGCACATCCTTATATTGTTCTTTTGTTCTTATGTTTATCCCATTACTAAATGCTCTGAAATAGCTGTAGCCTACAACAATTAAATATCTTATGAACTTGAACATACTCAACTTGAATTTAAAATGAGACAGCCTGATTTGACTTGAATACTTAAAACCAATAAAAATATTAAAACAAAATATATTTACAATAAATAACAACACTAACAAAGCTAAAACCTCAATTGATTATTTGCCCACTGACTGAAATGTGCTGTTTTGGGTTTGTTTTCATGCATATTTACAGAATGTTTACTAAAGGAATATACATTTTTATAACTTTTTTGTGTGTTTCAGTTTTTTGTACTGTGTCATGGGATGCTACAGCTTGCTCAGCTCCTGGTGTCTGGTTATCTGAAGGGCTCCATAACCACTATTGAGAGACGATATGGATTTTCCAGTCAGATGTCTGGACTACTTGCAGCCTTCAATGAGGCAAGAATAAAATGCTAACTTTGAATGGTGCTAACACAATATCATGACTGGCCTGAAGGCAAATCACTTCTTTTCAAGTTGTTTTGGCACCTGTTAGCACCTGGTTAGCAATTATTTCATTATTAAAACTACAAGTTCAGGCACAAAGTCTTAATATGAAATGCTTCTGAATCACCAAAGGCGGCTATTATAACAATGCAATGTAATGTAAGTTTTGTTGTTGTTAACAAAGGTGGGAAACACGATTCTCATTGTGTTTGTGAGTTTCTTTGGGAGTCGCGTACATCGGCCGAAATGTATTGGAATCGGAGCAATAATCGCTAGCTTGGGGGTGTTCCTTATAGCAATACCTCACTTCATTAGTGGAAAGTACAATTACACAGGCATCGACAGCAGTGAGTGAGCATTTTCTTAGCCAAATTAGCCCATTTTTGGTTGTACTTAACCACTGATTGTATTTACCTGTATGCATTTGTTGCAGACAACATCTCCGGTCTTTGCCAAACAGAGAACATTTCAACTGAGAAAGAATCTAATCAGATATGCAATCTAAACCAGAATGGCACTGGAGTGTATCCAATATTTCTACTTGGCCAGTTACTGCTGGGCATTGGCGGTGTCCCCATACAACCTTTTGGAATTTCCTACATAGATGATTACGCAGAAAAGAGGAGTTCACCCTTCTACCTAGGTTTGATTAAATATTGATTTTTTCAATCATCAATTCCCAAAATACAGTGGCTGATTCAAGAAATAATCAAACTTTATCTTATTTTACAGGCATACTTTTCGCAGTTACCGTAATTGGGCCGGCATTTGGCTACATGATGTCATCTGTCGTGCTTCGTTTCTTTGTTGACATTGACAAGATGTCTTCATGTGAGTCTACACCTTCCTAAATGTTGTCACATTTACACACTTTACTGTGCTTAAATGGCATGAGATGCCATTATAAATAATTACTTTAGCAACTGTACTAAACATGTTTAAACAAGTGCCTTTTGACAAGCTATACTGATTTTAAAAAGAAAGTTTGACCTCAAGATTCAACATGTTTAGCAATGTTGCTTGGTGTATCATACACAGATGGGAGCTTTTAGTAGGTTTGGCTTTGTGCCTCTCGTGTGTGGGAGATCTATGATGAATGAGCTGTTATTTATACTTTTTCAGATAAAATTCATTTTAAAAATGATGACCCCAGATGGGTTGGAGCTTGGTGGTTGGGATTCTTAATAGCAGCCACCCTTCTTCTCCTGACTTCTTTGCCATACCTGTTTTTCCCTAGGAAGATGTCCAGAGAGGTGATGTATATAACAAATAAAAAATATAAAAAGTATATAAAAAATAGCATTTTTTTAATTTTGACTAATCAGTGCTGATGAGTTTGATGTAAAGCAGTTGAATGTGAGTGTTTCTGCTGTCAATTAAGATTCTGGCATTCTGGTTTAAAAAAAAACTATAAACAAGGAAAGAAACTTGAGTCCAAGAGGAGCTTGTCTCAGCCTGTTCTTGCCCCTCTTGCTCAACATGCTAACCTCGCATAAAATACAAAGTGTGTGTTCATGAATGTTCTTGCACAAAATGTTCATTTTCTGAATGCTGTAAATGAGCATATTATAATATCAGATGCAAAACCTCAAAATTAAAAACAGAAGTATAAAAACAGGCTTCATATAATCCTAAATAGATTAAGATGGTTTGTTGGTGTAATATGTGCCTAACTACTTCATACACCAGAGATTGTTGCACAATAATCTTGATCATATAATGTGGTACTTCAAAAACAAATTTAGATTTCAATCTCCTCAGGAAACCGAGGAGGCTCCTGTGGAGCCATCAACAGAGAAAATGGTGGAGGACAAGAAGCCCGGAATTGACACGAGGGAAGAGGTTTCTCTCACTGAGTTCCTAAAAAGTGTGTTTGCCATTTTACCTATCAGTGATTTTATGAATCACAAAATAAAGTACAAGACATGTTTCCAAGTTTAGATGGCAAAGATCAACCTGGAGGAATGAACTAAAAATAAATTGTGTCTGCTGATAACGTTGTTTATTTGCATGCTGTCTGCATTGTTTTAACAGCCAGGTTAGAGATAATACAACAAACCCACACACAAAATCTCTTCTCATTCAGCATCTGGTCAAACTGGATTTTGGGTGGTTAGTGAGTAAGATGCAGGTTTATGCCCTACTTTAGAACTTTATTACTCTGCTTGTTAAGTCACACTAAATTAGGATCATAATGAGATATAATCAACATAATCAGGGCCAAATTTAAAAATATCCTCTCTTGCATTTGTAGTGCCGCTCATGATAAGTGAAGCAAAGAAAGATGCTATGCACTTTGATCTACTTATTCAGAACCAGATGTCTGATTAGAAGCTAAATAATGACTTTGAGCAGATTTACTAACAGTATGTGCCAGCGCAAACCCTCTTTTGGCATAAAAAAAAACTACTGTCAGGATTTACTAAAGACATGCAGTTAAAATGCGTCTGTTTTCTTTCATTTAATTAATTTAATTTAATTGTTCTTTAATTCCAAAAAAAGTGCAGATGATCTGCACGTGATCTACTGACGACGCCCATAACATTCCACACCTATCAGTGCTTTTTTGGAATTGCGCTATCATGCTAATTTGCCCTGTTTAGTAAATCTGGCCCTTAATTGTCTCAACTACAAATTAAATATTCAAATGTTGTTACTTTGACAGTTGCATTTCATGAACATTCATTATGAATGGGTGAGCTGCACACAGCAGGAAAAAATCCATGTTTTGTTGTTAAAAGTTGTTCATCAAATCAAACTCTACAGTATTTTGGAACTTGTGTATTATGTCTGAAAAAACTTTTCATGGTAATACTGCAATTTTAAGGCCACTTTACTAAACAAGGCAAATTAGTGTGAGTGCGCAATTCCAAAAAAAGCGTGATCTACCGACAAGGCGCAAATTAAACAGAGGAAGCCGGATCATTTCCATAATGACCAACGCTATCTACCAGGACCAATGCAAATGATGTCTAGTTTAAGACATGCTTTTTTTGTCTGTAAATAATGGCGCAAATACCAGTAAATTGAAACGCGCAAACCTTAGTAAATCAGCCGCATGATTCATTTAAATACTCATATATTTTGCGTCTGAAAGGGAAACTCCAAGAAGATGAAGACAGACAAATTAGATCCAAAATATTCCAAGTTTAATATAAATCACATCACAAACTAAAAGTCCAAACAAACTGAAATTAAATGTGACTGAATGTGACAATATGCAATAAGGTCTCACTTGATGTCCAATGTAAAATATGGCTTCTGAAACAAAACCAACTCGGAACCTCTTACTTATCAAAATATTAAAGATCCTTGGATGCTGTTTTCATGAATCCCTGCTGTTTCATTAATCTACCAAAATATAATGATCTTGGCTGAATCTGAAATCGCCCCCTAAAGGGGAAATCACTATTCCCTATGTTAGTCCACTAATACAGTTAACTTGAAGGAGTGAATGAAAAAGAGTGATTGAATTCGGACAGCCGTTGAGTGTACATCGAATGTACACTCATTATTGCAGTGCAATGTGGGATAGAATGAGTGTACTCGATTACATCCACTATGGTTTTGAACAATGCCCTATTTGAGGGTATAGGAGGCAATTTTAGATTCAGTCCTTGTTTTTGTGCTATAATGTAGAAATCTTCTTCAGATTCTTTTAAATAGTTTGATGTCTCCTTTCTTTCCTAAGGCTTCCCCAAAATCGTCATGAGGACTCTGCGGAACCCAATTTATTTGTTGGTAGTGTTGGCTCAGGTGAATCTTGCTGCCATGGTTGCAGGACTGGCCACTTTTATGGGCAAATTCATAGAGAAGCAGTTTGCACAAACTGCCTCCTTTTCCAATATGATGATGGGTAAGTTATTGAAAGAAACTAAGCATGTCATTTTTAAGATGTTCATGCAAGAAGAAATTATTTTGCTCTGCCAAAACCATGTCATTCAATATGTGCTGTGTGTTGGAGGCCAGTGAAAGCATATCATATGGTTCAAAGGTACAAATTACTCATTCAAAAATTGTACTGCTACTAATCCACACACAATACAATATGTCACTATAACAAAATATGATTCAAGAGCAAAGTTGTGAGAAATAAGCATGACAAAACTGAAGCTTTTTGTCTGAGGGTAAAATCTTTCACTATTTATTGTTCTGTGGGATTAATAATGGAATGTATTGGATCTTATGATGCAGGGTTTTTCAACCTGCACCATACCCACCCAAACTCTCCGTCAATCATAAAGCATTAAATAGAAAATAACATTAACAAATATTACTACCTTATGTGCATGCCACATAATAAATATATTTTTGTTATATTTTAAAAGAAAATATTTTCTACATAAAATGTTTTATACATCTTTTTTTTCACAGGTGCCATAAATATTCCTTCAGCCATGTTAGGCATAATGACTGGAGGGGTTATACTACGCAAGTTGGGACTGACTGTAAGATCCTCAGCGGCGATGTGTACAGTAGCCGTTTTCGTTAGCATCATGTTTGCAATTCCACTTCTCTTCATTGGCTGCCCCACAAAAAAGATTTCTGGAATCAATGTGTGAGTTGTGTTTGGTCCTTACATGCTTTAAATGTTATGCATTTTCAGTGCTATCTTGCCTCATAAAATGCCAAAAATGACCCTGACCATACACTCTGTATGAAACAGAAACAAGCCACCAACATTCATTTTATTGCTCTGTACTCCTACTGTACTGTATATTTTCCAATGGTCTGTTTCTGTTTGTTTTTTTCCTCCTAAGGAAACGCAGTAAAGATTTATGGGACGAAGTTGATACTTTAGTCAAATGTGATAGAACCCTAGCTAATAATTAAATAGAAAACTATTGAGCAATACAGTTTTCCTCTGAAAGGGAATGACAGCAAAAACTAATATCTACATTTTATTTTGTTTTGTATATAGATATGAACAAATAGATACGGTTGTAGATTAGTGGTTGCCAGGTCTAAGTGGTTAAGCTCTGTGATTCCAGGTTAAACAGCATGACTTTAGCATATTGTTCTGCATAAACTCTCTGACAGCTGTTTCTCATTACAAAGTTCTGCACTCTGCAGGCTGAAATCTGCACGTCACATTGTCATACATTCCTTAATAGAATTGTTTTATTCATGTTCAAATATTAGTGTATCCTGACGTAAGGCACCCTGTTAAATCCATTAACCTTTTGCTTTATTTTTTTTCCTTTTTTCCCCCAGATATGATTTGCAGTGCAACAATGCATGTTCCTGTTCTGAAGAAGCCTTCAACCCTGTGTGTGGCTCAAACGGAGTGGAGTTTCGCTCTCCCTGTCATGCGGGATGTAATGGAGTAGAAAACAATACAGAGAAAGTTTTGGTAAGCGGTTTTAACTTCCATTACTAGAACTGCGTGGTATTATTTTAATGAGACAAAAAGGGGGGCTGATAGTAGCTCTAAAAAAGAACAGTACATGGCTTGAACTAATTTAAGTAGTTTATGTGAATGATGAAAAAAGTAAGGAATTCCTGAACCCAGTGGAGGTTTAACATGATCCCCAAAAATAACATTCTGTCATCATTTACATTTGCAACACACTTAACCGCAGATATTACTTAATTGACATCAACCAAAAGGACTGTAGCATCAGTAATCCAGTATATACCAAAAAAAAAGAAACACACACACTGCACTTTAAACATTAAGACAAGCCAAACCAACCAGTAGCTCAGTGTACCAAGACCATTACTTGTTTTAAGTGCATACCGACAACGCTGTTGGAAGTGAAAGTAGAGCACGCTGGCAGATGTGATGAGGACGCAGATACATTACTATAAACAACACAGTGGGGAAATAACTGTCTCAGCAAGCTCTGTAAATGTAGAGTAACTGCCTCTGTCCACTGGGAGTATAGATTCACAATAAAAAAAAAAACATGTTAGCAGCCAGAAAAAAGGGGGAAAAAACGGGTCAGTGTTTATGTTGGAATATGTCTCCAATGTCATAATAGTATGGTAATTTGACTAATTAGGTGTTTTGCTTTTGAAAAGCACGTAAGAATCCTTTAACAATTCTAGCTCTTTTTCTCACAAATATCATGTTTGGATCAAATTGTTGGACATTTTCCATCTGTAACATGTTTACTCAAGAGTGTGTGGCTGTATACATATGATATGTGTTTTGGATTGATATTTTGTTTTTGCTTACATTTAAAAGTTTCATGGCCTATTTTTTTCCACAAGAAAATGAAATAGCCCAAACACTTCCTGCATGCTTTCTACTTTTAATTGCTCTCAAAATAAACAATGTTTACTCTTGATGAGTACGATCGTTAACTCCCGGGCATGGACATTAGACAAATGTCTTATGGCAAACCTCCTTTGATAGTGTTGCTGGATTTATAGGTTGAGAGCTGTTTAAAGTCTCTGTTACTCATTTATAATGCAACAGAAAAATAGCAGCTTTTTTATTACTTTATGACTTTACTATCTAACTTTGGAACAGGTTCATCCAAACAAACCTTTTTATTTTATTTTTAATTCCCTGCAAATGAACAAGTTCACACTTACATCAAATTAAATAGAGTAAAGATTATGCGTATTTGGTGTGCTGTCCGGGGGAGAGCTCCGGGCTCGGAGTATATCTGAAATTTGGTAATAAAACATCACTATGAGAAGAACAGAAATGGTTACAATAGCGCTATATCAATGGCATCAGTAACCTAATAAAACTACAAAATTTCACTTTTCAGTACATGACCTTGAATCTCCTTACATCTCCCACAGAACTACACAGGTTGTGGATGTGTGGAAAACGGTTCTCCAGGCTTTGCGTCACCAGGACCATGTGGGAATGGTTGTAATAATCGCCTAATTCCCTTCATGATCCTGTCCTCCATCACATGCTTTGTGGTTTCACTTTCACACACTACATCTTTTATGATGATCCTCAGGTATTTCCCTTTATTTTCAGTGCAATGCATGTAAATATGATCTGTATTGAAAGTTAACATCTAACGTCACCTTAAAATATTTGCTTATTTGAAAAAGTGGAGAATCTTTATGATTATAAAAAAAGGGTTGAAAATAGGATTAGCCTATATGGCATTATGAATATCTGACAAAGACATAGTGAGGGAAAATATCTAAAAATCCAAAACATTTTTGTTGACATCATAGGCGTTGTTACAGAAAATAAAAGGGCAATTACTTAAAATTATTTAAAAACTCTGAATCAGTTTGACTTTCTAATTTTCTGAATGTTTTGTAAATAGTGTTGACATGCCAACATTTTTATTAACATATCATTAGTTACAAATTCATGTTTTCCTAAGTATAAAATGTTTTTTTATATACTCTTCATGCATTATAGTCTAAAGACAGGTTGTTTTAGGTGTAGTGAGTGATAATGTCATGTTATTTAAATTTAGAAAATCAAATGAAAAATACATGTATGTGCAGAACATGAATGGAATTAAGGTTGCTACTGTGAAAACGAATGGCAGCTAACATTGTGGCACCTGTTTTGTCTGAAAGGAAGAGTGACAAGGTGAACTCGCTTAACAGGTTGCAGCTTGTTGTAGTGCAATAATTGTATAGTTGCTACCTACAGCATACTAAAAAGAATATTTTATAAAGCTAGTAATACTTTTATTGAATTTATATTAGAGAGCAATGAACTTCATTAACTGCAATGTATGAACATTCTTTCCTTTAGTGCAAGAATTATGCATGAAATCAAAATTGCAATTCACATTAATTAATTTTCCGTTAAAAAAACCCTGTAAGAATAGTGTCAGTTTCCAAAATACAGAATTTTTTTAATTAAAATGATGTT
Source organism: Romanogobio albipinnatus (assembly GCA_023566225.1). Taxonomy (NCBI): domain Eukaryota; kingdom Metazoa; phylum Chordata; class Actinopteri; order Cypriniformes; family Gobionidae; genus Romanogobio; species Romanogobio albipinnatus. The sequence goes on along the minus strand of CM042255.1, from coordinate 17,985,992 downwards.
GCGAGCACTAAATCAAAACCCTGTTTGACCTTTTAATATCTTCAATGACTAATTTTTTCATTGACGTTGTCTTTTAAATCCAGATATGTTCCTCCTCTGTCATGCTTCTATGCCCTTCAGCTATAATATGTCATAGTAGCATTCTGGCATAGTAAAAGACCTGCCTGTGCAGGCCCTGTCAACTTCACAAAAAACTGCCATCAGCGTAATAACAGACCACAGGCTCTTAAACAGCCCTTCATTTCGGAAAAAGCCACAAGGGATATGTTAAAGAAGATTTTAAAGAGCTCATACATTCATGAACTGGAAGTGACATGTCATATCATGTAAACGTTATGTATAAACTGATGAATTACACTTTATTTCAGTATAGCCCACTTCAGACATTCTACTAACTATAAGTAACTTCGCAACTACATGTCAACTAACTTTTACAGCCAATAGGAATGATTACTGTCTCTTTGCAAAAAGGCCATTCCTTGTTCAGGAATCCGTCAGCCGGCACCCTGTTTTATTTTTTTTATCGCAGTCTATTTGAAGGATTCCATAACCACCCAGATGTTTTTTTTTTTTCTTTTTTAAATCCTCTCTAGTCCCCTCAGATCCCATCTTGGAGACCAGAGAAGGACTCGGTGATGATTAGTCTTACAATGCTAAATCACAATCCGTATAGGGTGGGGTTGTAATTCTTAGTAGAATAAATAGATGCACTTGGAAAGTTACTTATTGTCAGTATAATGTCAGTTGGCGGACCATCAAAATAAAGTGTTGGCAGATATTAAGCAGGCAGTCTACTAATACTCTAACGACTGCTAGTTGACATGTACTGTAGTTGCAAAGTTAGTAGAATGTCTAGAGTGGGCTATTAAAAATGAAAGTGTTACCAACTGCTGCTTTGACTAATATGGTTTGTTGGCTTTTGTTCAGGACTGTGACTCCAGAAGATAAGTCTTTTGCCTTGGGAATTCAGTTCATGCTCTTTAGAGTACTCGGTAAGAAAAAAAAGTCAATCATGCTGAACAGACATGTCACATTTTTTGTCACTGCCTAATATGAGACACTGAGTTCAAGTGAACAAAAGAAACTAGTAATCAGAGCCTTGGTGCAGCAGTTCACACGCCATGATGCTTATGAAGTTAAAACAGGTTTATGAAGTTAAAACAGGTCTTGCACACACCACCTTCTATGATAAAGTAAATAAAAAGTGATGGTGTTTCGACATTTTTTTATATGCATATTCAGACCTGCCCTGTTTAGCTTAGTGTTATCTGTCTTTGTTTATATAACAAGTTTTCCTAGTATTGTGAAAGTTGCAGTGATTCTTAAAAAAAGTATCTCAGCAACCATCATAACACATATCATATCATTAGCAGGAAGAGGTGTATTAAGACATCAATATTTGAGCTTTCAAGTTATGGGTCTCATGGTCTTTTATGTGTTTTATGTAACTTGTGAATGTGTGTATGGTTAAGATTGTCGCAGTGCTTAAATTTTGAGGTACTGTTATATTAAGTGCAAGCACATTACATTTTATTTCCTGACAGCATTCCTCCCAGCACCAGTGCTGTATGGCCGCGCAATTGATACTGCATGCATTATGTGGGGAAAGAAATGCAATGAGAAAACATCATGTCTGTACTACGATTTAGACCTTTTCAGACACAGGTAAAAATTACACTTACATTGCTATGAAAATTAGTGTGCCTTATATTGTATATGTTAGTATGGCTTTAATATTAAAGGTCCCGTTCTTCGTGATCCCACTGTTCAAACTTTAGTTAGTGTGTAATGTTGCTGTTAGAGCATAAATAATACCTGTAAAATTATAAAGCTCAAAGTTCAATGCCAAGCGAGATATTTTATATAACAGAAGTTCCCTTTCAAAGCCTACAGCGAACGGCTGGCTTGGACTACATCCTGGTACTTCCTTCATAAATGACGTCGATAGAACAGTAGAACAGACTAACCTCCGCCCACAAGAATACGTGCAAAAAGGGGGCGTGGTCTTGTTGCTGTCCCACGTGGAGAAGAGGACCTGTCGCGTGGAGAAAAGGAAGTGTTGTGTTTGAGTGTGTTTGTCGCCATGTCGTCGAGAAGCTATTATTTTCATCCCGGAGTCAAATCACCTTTGTTTGGCTTTCCCAGGGACGCTGTAGAGATCATTGAGCGCATACATCTCCCGTTAAGAGGCGTGACCTTTCCACGTGCGCTAAGCTGCTGTCGAATCACAACACAGGAACCGTGACGTGTTCGCTAAACTGCGGTCAAATCCCAACACGGGAACCGCTGGCACAATCAGAACTCGTTACGTATTTCTGAAGGAGGGACTTCATAGAACAAGGAAGTCATCAGCCGTTTTTAGGACAGTGAAAACAGCGGTATACAGATAAGTAAATTGTGTTAAAAATACTGTTTTTTTTTACACACGAAACATGAACACATGTTATATTGCACACTGTAAACACAATCAAAGCTTCAAAAAACACGAAGAACGGTACCTTTAAACAAATGATAAATAATATTTATTGTTATCTGCCTACCCAGTTTCAATGTGCCTCAAACCCCTCTAAAACCGTTAAACTAGACCAGCCTTACCAGGTTGATCTATGTTTTTCCAGCAAGGTAAACTTACATATGTTAAATACTTTTTGGTTTACAGATTCCTTGGACTCCAGATATTCTTTATATGCGGTGGCTTGGTCTGTTTCTTCCTGTCTTTTATGGTGCTTCAGAGGATAAAATCAACTCCGAAACAGATTGAGAAAATGAACAACAAAAGCAAAAATGAAAGTTCCCAAGAAATGAAAGATGCCAAACAGATGATTAGTAAATCACATGGACATTGCAACACAAATGGTCCTTAGAGGGTTAAGACAGAAGTGAATAGAATGATGGGAAAGTCTGTGGGATGATTTGTCAAGCTTAAGAAATGTGGAGTCACTCAACTTATCACATATGCAACTACTCTAACAGGCCAAGTTTCTGACACAGGACGAAACCAAACTGTGAGCACACTAATTTCTACAGATAGTAGTCGATGGTCAGACAACATAATGCAAGGAAACAAAGTCCACTTTAAAATACATGTTATTGTTTCTGCAATATCTCTGCCAGTAAGCCTGATATATTTCCCTTGCTTTTTGAGTTTATATATTTTGTTTGTAAGCACTCAGTTGTACTTTACACATTTTATATGCTAACAATGTGAAAATCTGAGTAGGGTTATTTTAACTCATTACTTAGTGTAGACAAAGAGCCAAGTATGTATACGAAGAATGTATGTATTTCTGCTGTGTGGTGTATAACAATACTTTTGTTTTTGTTACAATTTATGTAAAATGTGCTATATCTGTTTAAATGTTTAAGGCTAAGATAGATGTATTCATATTAGTGGATCTGAAGCTTTTTATATGATTTGTGTATGATACATTTATGGATAAACATTCACGCGATCATGTGGGATTTACCTTCACATAAATATACTGTATGTGTGTTTAATCAAGATTTTATATCATTTTTTATACGTGTTGTACTATGGAAATACATATTTCATGGGCTGAAATGAAAATACACATTTCATATTTCCTAAATGGCTTGTGTAATGTGTTCTGATTGAACTAAAATACTGTTATCTGTACATATACTTACAGGACAAATAATCACATGTAAAATTATCCAGTTATTACAGTTGTTACCAACATTTTCAGTCATGGTGACTGTGACTAATCTGCATAATTATAGTGGAGGGGCTTTGATTTTAAATACCAAGTCATTCAATTCTAGATGGCAGAGGCTGATGGGTCCCTAGTGCATGGCACAAGCTGATTGGTTTCTGTCACATCAGCAGCCAGAAATACAATATTTATCAAAATGGGTTTATTTGAAATGGGTTTTTCTTTTGCCGGATTTTCTTTTCTTCATTACATGCCACATACACTGATCAGACACAACATTGATTTATGTTTCTGCCAGTTTCAACACTTTGTCATGTTTCTCAAACCATTCCTGAACAATTTTTGCATAGCATTATCCTGCCTAAGGAGGAACACCAGGGGACACCAATGAAGGGGTGTATGTGGTCTGCAACATTTTTTTAGGTATGGTGGGACATGTCAAAGTAACATCCACATAAATGCCAGGACCCAGCATCTGACTTCCTCCCATAGTGCATTATGCTATGGAGACAGATTAGGCTCATTAATAATTCATGCAAAAAACAAGATGAACACGTTAGCCAATTTCACCAGCATGAAACCAAATTCACGTGCACAAAAAACAATTCACATGCGCAAAATAAAATTATACATTCATAAAATACAACTGCAAAACACAATTTGTACATTTACAATGGTGCACAAAAACTTTAGAATGTTTAAAATGTACAAGTTCATCCTGTAATGTGAATGTGCAAATCGTCATTCACGTGTGAATTGCCTTGGATTTGTCGGTGTGTGTTTTTGAGATTCCCTTTCAAGGGAACTCGCGCTGCGTCGAAACGCCGTGAGAACGCTTCTGCGTGATTGCATTTTGAAGCACTTGTGGAATCAGTCCAATGGACAGACAACATTATGAAGTAGGGATGGGCGTATCGATATGAAGTATCGATATATCGATACTGATGTGAGCATCGAAAAGTATCGATACTCAAATAAAAATATCGATACTAAGGCGTTTTTTTAAACCAGTAATTTTGTTTATTTAAAGAGATGATTTAATTCATACAATACGAATAACCTGTGTTACCGAATAGTTGTGTAGTATAGGACTATTTTCCTGCTCATCTGAACCATGATCTGAACGCACGCAAAAGCTGCAAGACCGAACCAATCAATCACAGAGAGAGTGTTTGCTCACTGCGGACACTGTATTCAAACAGAGCTGCATTTCCCAAAACTATCATAAGAAACCATTGATGCTTTTGGAAACGCAGCTCTGAACAATACTCATCAGAAGACAAAAAACATATGTCAAGTCAAGTCAACTTTATTTATATAGCGCTTTTAACAATGTAGATTGTTCCAAAGCAGCTTTACAGTGTTAAACAGGAAAATAATGCAGCATAATTTTATTAAGCTGTATAGTCATTTGATGTCATCAGTTTAAATTTCCATACGGTGACAGTGTGGGCTTTAGATCAATAATTAGATCAGTAATATATGGTTCATTATTATATGGTTCATTTAGTTTATTAATTCGATTTATTTCGATGTTTAGTTGAAAAATTTTAGTGTCCCCAACTTAGCACGCCAAGCCAGAGGCAACAGTGGCAAGGAAACCAAAACCCCATTAGGTGACCTAATGGAGAAAAATAAACCTTGGGAGAAACCAGGCTCAGTCGGGGTGCCAGTTCTCCTCTGGCCAATTAACAAACAGCGTATTATTATTATTATTCTGCCAGCTTTACAGGTCAGAGGTCATAATAGATCGGAATATTCGAAGGACCGGAGGCAACACGCTGGAGACGGGTTTATTGTGGATGACATATCGATTTAAGTATTATTTAATGGTAATATTTGAACAAACGGAGTCAACACGCTGAAGACTTGTGGAATATGTCAGAGTTATTTCACAGTAAACAAATAGAAACTGTAGCCTACATAGAGCAATTAGGCTACTCTTTAAATGTAATGTTAAAAACTGATATTGATCATGTTCTATTCTGTAACTAATGTTAATATAAATCTTGTCATAATAAAAAGGTTGCATTTTATGAGTGCAACTTCCTGTCCCTTATGAAAATTAAAAACAAAATGTACTACAGTGACCATAGTTCAACTAGTATTTGTAGATTTCCATGGTTACCACTACAAGTAAATTTATATTAACCATGTGTTACAAACAAACCTTTCAAATATAATGTTAAATGGGTATCTTTACCCATATTACTCTTAGTAATTTTAATAATTTAATAAATGTAATAATATAAAAGTTCAGTTTAGAAGTATCGTATTGGTATCGATATCAGTGATACTGGCCTTATAAGTATCATATCGAAAACAAAATAAGTGGTATCGCCCATCCCTATTATGAAGCTGCAGACTCGGAGCCTGCTGCAGCTACAGTCCCGCACCCAGAGTCCCGCATTCTCAGACCCCTCGTTTTTCGAGACAGCGCCTCCTGCTTTTCGGAACATCGTATAACACCCGCACACAGAGTCCTCAGACTCTGGATGCAATATTATGGTCTCGCTTCTTTTAAAGTTTTCCAAATAAATTCACACAAAATAATGACAAAATAACATATTTGCGTTCCCTGCTCAGTGCATATGTCCAAAAAAACACACTGTGTTCTCTAACAAATTACCCAGTAGTTATTTTTTGAGTGTGGGTGGTAGCCTAATTGAAAGAAAATTACTGATGGAAGAGATACAATTACAGATTGAACTATCTTATTATTAATATTAATATTGTGTGATATTATATTGCCTCAATGTTTTTTAAATTCAAATTCCAATGTTTCTTTCAGTTCAACCTATGCTAATGGTCTAATTAACATACCATGCTAACATTCCAAAACCTGTTTTTTGATATTTTGAATGCAATGCAAAGCTAAACTCAAATAAGAATAGACAAAACACCAATAGAAAGAATTTTGTTAGTGACTTTACTTTTCATCTTCAATTGCATAAGGTAAAATAATAACTTTACTTTCTGGTAGGTGACTGTTTTTCATTCGTTCGACAATCGCTCTGTCAAATTCCTCGACTTCACTAAAATAATTGTCATTGTCAAAAATATTGTGTAATAATAAATTATATATTTTTTGCAAATGCAAATTACAAGCATACCAAGGGTGATAAGTAAGGCCATGGAGGAACACCTCCTCAGCCTCCTGCCAGGACAATGCCTGCATCTCACATAGGCCATGAATGATGGCCTGTCCATATAAATGAATACATTAATTAATTAACATATAAAACATTGCATATATGGCAATAATGGAAACAATCCAATTGACAAACATGTTTGGGCCCACCTCAGGAAAAAGAAAACTACAAATTAACTCTGCTTCATCTGTGAAGTTCAGTTGAGTTTTAGACTTATCCAGCAGAGCTTTGAGGTGCAGAATGGCTAGCTGCTGCTCATTGTCCATGTAGACTGGCACACGTGGCTTTGGGGGGAACCACTTTGGTTTCCCATTGAGAACATCCTGTGGGGCAAACAAAAAGTGTTATTATATATACATTATTTCATATTATATACATTTATATTCATATAATAATAATAATAATAATAATATATATATATATATTCATTCAAATATTTATATATTCAGATATTGTTATTTCACCATTTGCAGGATCCTTCATATCAACAACTTCATATCACAGTTTAATTAACATGGATTCATTTTAATATGTAAATTTTATAAGTACTAATTTAAGTAGGCTACATAAATTATATAAAGTTAAATAATTACTCCATCTGACATTAATTAATTCCATTTATAGTTTTAAGATAAAAAGTAATAATAAAAAAAAGGTCAAACTGTAAATCTGATTAAATAATTAATGATGACATTCTTTGATATTAACACACTCAATGTATTTAATTGGTCTACCTTAATTTTAATCAGATTTTATAATGGATTGTCTACAAAAAGTAAAAGGTTAAAGGCTAGCTAAGATATTAAAAATATTTTCGGTAAAAAACTCTCTTTACAAATATTAAATGAGCTATTCATGTTGGTGTATCGATGAGCTATAAAGTGGTTTGATTAAAAATAAATTTGTTAAATAAAATTGATGATACTCACGTTTCGGCCTAAGTCCTTCACATTGCAAAGATGTTTACCCGATCCAATTTGATAGGAGGCGCTGTCTCGAAAAAACGAGGGGTCGGAGAATGCAGGACTCTGGGTGCGGGACTGTAGCTGCAGCAGAACGTCATAGGTGGGTGACGTCATAGACCGGAAACTATAAAGCACCCGTGGACACAAACAGAAACGAGCTTCTTTGCCTTCAGAAGCGTTCTGTGTGAATCTTGACTGTAAAAACTAGTGTTTTTGCTTGTCTTTAGAAAAAGTTAGGCAGGCGTTTTCCACCTTTGTTCTTGTAAAAAGAAAAACACTTGGGGTTACTTCACTGTAACCCTGTTCCCTGATAAAGCGGAACGAGATGCTGCATAAGCTTATGCAAATGGGGATGTCTTTGACATAACCAGCTATGAAAATGGTGTGAAAACACGTCAATGAAATTGACCCGGAGGTATTTATAGCCTCGGCTGGTGACGTCACCGGGCGCACCTGCTGCACGAGGCTATAAATAGATGAGCTTCAGCTGGAGCAAACCAGATCTTTTGTTTGAAGACCAGTCCTGAAGCATCATCAGCACGGCCAAGCAATGCAGCATCTCGTTCCGCTTTATCAGGGAACAGGGTTACAGTGAAGTAACCCCAAGTGTTCCCTTTCAAAAGCTACACTCAATGCTGCATAAGCTTATGCAAATGGGAACGAGAATACCCACGCCGCCGTGCCTGATGGTGCCTGGACCCCTTACGGTTGTGAAGGTGTGCACAAGAACGCAAAGAGCCTCAGGCATTAGCCTGCGATGTCGACTCAAGGACATGAGAGCCCGGTGTAGCATGAGCATCCAAGCTATAAAACCTTATGAATGTGTGCGGAGAGGACCAACCCGCCGCATCACAAACACTTTGTAAAGGGGCACCCCTTGCTAACGCAGTAGAAGAGGCGACTCCCCTGGTGGAGTGAGCCCTTAACCCTATAGGCGAAGCTTGACCACGCGCCTCATAGGCAAGAGCAATAGCATCCCTGACCCAATGTGACATTGTCTGTTTGGTGGCGGCAAAACCTCTGTTACGGCCCCCATGACAAACAAACAACTGCTCCGATTTACGCCACTGGCTAGTGCGGTGGACGTAAGCCTGAAGAGCACGGACCGGACATAGTCTATGAAGTCTCTCCTGATCCGGCGTTATGAACGGCGGAGGGCAGAAGGTTTCAAGAGTGACAGGATGTACAGTCGAAAAAGGGACCTTAGGCAGGTAGTCAGGGTGGGGATGCAGAATCACTTTCACCAAGCCTGGGGCAAAGTCTAAGCAGGATGGCGAAATTGACAGAGCCTGCATGTCCCCAATCCTTTTCAAGGAAGTTATAGCCATAAGAAAAACCATCTTTAGAGTCAGAAGTTTGTCAGACGCTGATTCTAACGGTTCAAAGGGGGTCTCAACCAGACCCTCCAGGACTAAAGCTAAGTCCCATGAAGGGATCTTGGTTCTAACAGGTGGCCTCAACCGCCTAGCCCCACGAATGAAGCGAACGAGAAGAGGATGTCTCCCGAGCGGCACCCCATCCACCAAGGCGTGGCAAGCCGAAAGAGCGGCCACATAAACCCTGAGAGTGGAGGGGCAGGTGCCTGACGACAACTTTTCTTGCAGAAAATCCAGAACTGAAGCAACTTGGCAGTTGACTGAATCCACATTATGTGTCGTACACCACCTTTCAAAGACACCCCATTTATTAGCATAAACTTTCCGAGTGGAGGAAGCCCTAGCACTTAGAATGGTCTCAATAACTGCAGGCGAAAGCCCCGTGTCCCTCAGTTGGCGCCCTTCAGGGGCCAAACATGAAGGTTCCACAGGTCGGGCCTGGGATGGAATATCGTGCCCTCTGCCTGAGACAGAAGGTCCCTCCTCGCCGGAATCGCCCACGGCGAGCCGTTGAGGAGAGACACTATCTCCGAGAACCACACTCTGTTCGGCCAACGCGGCGCTATCAATAAGAGGCAAGACCCTTGCTGGCGAACCCTGGCTAGAACTTCTGGAAGCAGAGCGACTGGAGGGAAGGCATACAGGCGCATTCTGGGCCATGTATGAGCCATCGCATCCAGACCCAGCGGGGCTGGGTGACCGAGAGAGAAGTAAAGGGGACATTGCGCTGTCTGACAAGAGGCGAAGAGGTCCACTTCCGCTCTGTAAAACCTGGTCCAAATCTGTTTGACTACTTCTGGGTGGAGTTTCCATTCCCCCGCATGTAATCTCTGTCTGGACAGTAAATCTGCTCCCACATTCAGCTGCCCCGGAATGTACACTGCTCTGAGTGACAGGAGCTTGTCCTGGGTCCAGAGAAAAATCTGTCTCGCTATCTTGTTTAGATCGCGTGAGCGCAGACCTCCCTGGTGATTTATGTATGAGACTGCCGCTGTGTTGTCCACCCGCACTAGGACATGACAGCCCCTCAAATGGGGAAGAAAGTACTTCAGGGCCAGAAATACAGCCATCAGCTCGAGGCAGTTGATGTGCCAGGCGCGCTGATGACCCTCCCATTCCCCTTGAGCTGGACGACCACTCAAGACCGCACCCCAGCCCGTCAGGGAAGCGTCCGTCGTTAGCAGTTCGCGACGACAGGGAACGCCTAGCGTGGGACCCAAGGTAAGAAACCGGGGTCTGAGCCACATAGTTAGTGTGCGAAGCCCGCGGCGCGTCACCTTTATTAGCCTCTGGGGGTTGGCCCTTGGATGAAACCCCCTGGCCCTGAGCCACAACTGGAACGGTCTCATGTGCAACAGCCCCAAAGGAATCACCGTGGAAGCCGAAGCCATGAAACCTAACAATCTTTGGCACCGTCGAATAGTGAGATTTTGACCTAACCTGACTTTCCTCAGGGTATGCAGAATGGTTTCGACTCGAGCGTGAGACATATGTGCCCGCATCGTGTTCGAATCCCAAACTACCCCCAAATAAGTCGTTCTCTGGACAGGAGAAAGAACGCTTTTCTTGGCGTTGAGTCTCAGCCCGAGAGAAACCAGATGAGCTAGCACAATATCTCTGTGCCGAAGCGCCATCTCTCGCGATTGAGCTAGAATCAGCCAATCGTCGATATAATTCAAAATGCGAATGCCCTGGAGTCGCAATGGAGCCAGTGCTGCATCCATGCACTTTGTGTATGTGCGGGGTGATAAGGCTAGGCCGAATGGAAGAACCCGAAATTGGTAAGCTTCGCCCCCGAAAGCGAACCTCAGGAACTTCCTGTGTTGTGGCAGTATTTCTATGTGAAAATATGCGTCCTTCAGATCGATCGTGACAAACCAATCGCGATGTTGAACTTGCGACACGACCATCTTTATGGTTAACATCTTGAACTTGAGTGCTTTGACTAAACGGTTTAAGCCTCGAAGATCCAGGATTGGACGCAACCCCCCATCCTTCTTGGGAACCAGGAAATATCTGCTGTAATAGCCCGACTCTCTCTCTGGAAGAGGAACATATTCTATGGCCCCTTTGTTCAAAAGAATCTGCAGCTCTTGTGACAGTACCTGCGCTGACTCCGGTCTCACGGAAGTGGAGACCACGCCGTTGAAACACGGAGGGCGCCGAATAAACTGGATTCTGTATCCATTCTGTACTGTGCTTAACACCCATGCAGAAATACCTGGCAGAAGTTTCCACGCTGCCAGGTTCTCTGATAGTGGTATTAATTTTAATATTTCCTGTTGAGGGGATATTAAACGTCCCGTGTCCTGGATGGAAACAGGATTTAGACACGGGAAATTTAACATTTCGCTGGAAACCGCTGCCCCCCGAATCGCCAGAGGCGGCGGAAGAGGAGAGGTTTCGTGAGGGTAGCGAGACGGAGCGAACAGATGTTTTATGGCGCGCCCCGTCTCGCGGGGGGCTACCCCCACTAAACTGGGCGCAAGACCATCAGGAAGATTTTTTCTTTTGCGTTATAATGGTCCTGAGGTCTGCCCTGGGAGGCTGCTTAGGGCGGCGAGACGGTCCCCAGTCCTTACGAGGGGGAGCGCGACTCACTACACTTTGCTTTTTAACCTCCCTTGAAGGACCTGGGGAAGGTTGGGTGGATGGTAGCCCCTCCCCTTGAGTGCGGCGAGGAAGGAACTGTGTAAACGCTTCCTCGTGTTTTTTGGCTTCCCTGAATTTAGTGACGACAGAGTCAACTGCGCCACCAAATAAGCCCGTGGGGGAGATCGGAGAATCTAGCAGGAACACTCTCTCCTTATCCTTTATTCCTGACAAATTCAACCACAGATGCCTCTCCGTGCTCACCAATGCAGACATAGAACGGCCGATAGCGCGGGCCGTTTGCTTGGTAGCACGGAGAGACAAATCTGTAGCCCGGCGAAGCTCAGCGAAAGCTTCGCCGTCGATCGACCCCCCCGCACTCAGATCCTTCAATAGGTCAGCCTGGTACGCCTGTAACACCGCCATGGTGTGCAGCGCTGCACCAGCCTGACCTGCAGCTTGATAAGCTTTCCCCACGAGCGTTGATGTCGTTCTACAAGGCTTCGTGGGGAGGACCGGTTTCTTAAGCGAAGATGCCGACCCAGGCGAGAGATAGCCCGCGAGCGTCTCTTCCACCTGCGGCATCTCCGTATACCCGCGTGCCTTCGCACCCACGATAGTCGAAAAAGTCGACGTCGAGGGCACAAACACACGCGAGGTATATGGTTTACTCCATGACCTAGATAGTTCGTCATGGAGGTCCTCAAAGAAGGGGAGAGACTGATGTTGCGTTCTCTCCCCCCCGCCGGACAGAAACCGATCCTCAAGCTTACTGCGTTTGGGGATCTCTTGTTCACGGGGCCAGTCAATCTGCAACCTGGCCACCGCACGAGTAACCACTTCCAATAATTCCTCGACAGATTTACTACTGTGTGAGGAACGCTCGGAAAGTGGCTGCTCGAAGTCCTCAGACCCAAGAGATAATGCATCCTCATCCCGCGCGCGAGCCGAAGAGGCACCGGAGTGCGCTTCGGGATCGCGCGGAGAGGGATGTGGATCTGGCAAATGAGCAGTCGAAAGGGACGGACCCGTCTCCTGCTCATCAGTCAAATCCATTCTAGAGCCCCACGGTTGTAATGCGGGTGCGGACTGAAAGAAGCCAAGCCGAGCGCGCAGCATCTTAACTGTGAACAGCTCACAATGCTGGCACTCGCCTGACTCCAATGCAGCCAACGCGTGCTCTTCCCCCAAACACACAAAGCAGTAATCGTGTGTGTCCACGTCCGCTATCGGGCGAGAGCATGGAGGCACACAACGCTTCTGCTGACTCATTCTCTTTAACTGATAGTGTATTTCCTTTTCACTTGATCAAACAGAGATGAAAGAGAGAAATTCTGCACACTAACAGCTGAAAACTAACTCCTGACACAGATCTCGAGTTGAGTTTTAAAGAGAAAGAGTTTTTAAGAAGAGAGTTTTTTTTTTTTTTTTTTTTTTCAGAAACTTTGCAAACACACCAAACATAGAGTTGCTCTGAAAACAAAAAGACCTGGTTTGCTCCAGCTGAAGCTCATCTATTTATAGCCTCGTGCAGCAGGTGCGCCCGGTGACGTCACCAGCCGAGGCTATAAATACCTCCGGGTCAATTTCATTGACGTGTTTTCACACCATTTTCATAGCTGGTTATGTCAAAGACATCCCCATTTGCATAAGCTTATGCAGCATTGAGTGTAGCTTTTGAAAGGGAACATAAAAGTAAAACGAAAGTGACAGCAATTCACTGGATGTGTTCATCCCTGCCCTCATTTCTTTACGAGTGGGGATGCATATTCTATGTGTGTTGACTGTTTGCTTAAGCCGCCGGGCTTAAATCATATTTATTTGTGGCTTGAGAATTTTTTTATATATGAAAAATATATACATATTTCTAAAAATCCATGGTTATGGTAATAGCACACGCTGAGTGCTTCGTGCCCTTTCTAATTCCAAAATGTGGAAGCAGAGTGAAGTTCTCTTAAGGCAAAGTGGTTTTGAAAAGACAGTTATTGTCATAAAGAGGGCTTTGTCAAAGTAAAACTCCTGACGGCATCAATGTCAGGTATTTGAGGGAAACCCTCCGTAGGAAGGCGGTGTTCACCTCACTATACGGTGCCCGTCTCCCTTCGGTGCCCTCAAGGGGACCGTTCTGCCAACCTCGCCACCTCGTGTGTTTCGGGGCGCAGTGGTTTCTGGCGAACACGTATCTCAGGGTCCACCCGGAAATGTAGTGGTCCTGGGATGCACGCCCCCTCCGAGGAGGGTCCTAGAGCAGTCAAGCCAGCTGTTCCCTGCCGGTTTGCCGCTTCAGGGCACTGTGCTTGCTGTTCTTGGTTCTGACGCCATTAACGTCAAGTTTCTGAGGGAAACTCTGTGGGAAGGCAGTGTTCACCTCATTATACGGTGCCTATCTCCCTTCGGTGCCCTCAAGGGGACCGTTCTGCCAACCGCGCCACCTTGTGTGTTTCGGGGCACAGTGGTCTCTGGCGAGCCCATATCTCAGGGTCCACCCCGAAACGTAGTGGCCCTGGGATGCACGCCCCCTCTGAGGAGGGTCCTAGAGCAGTCAAGCCAGCTGTTCCCTGCCGGTCTGCCGCTTCAGGGCACTGTGCTTGCTGTTCGCAGTATGTCAGAGGTCAGTCTTGAGGGACTGGTACCAATAGAGATTTGTTGGTGAAAACAAGAAAATCTGATATTTATATCTTGGTCAGTCCTGCAGATGCAGGCTCTGGTTTGGCACAAGAAGTAGAGACTCTTCTGCAAAAGGAGGCTAAAAAAAAGGGACCTCTTCCCTGCAGGGAGTCAGTTATCTTTCTATAACGCAGGAGGTCTCTGAGGCTCGCTTTTGGGGGAGAAGCGCACCAATATCGGGTACTTCCATTCGGTCTAGTTTTGGGGGTTGTAGTAGTGCTGCGGGGCCTACAGGGCACCCACATACTCATTTATATCAACGATTGATTGATCTTTTGCTCAGGGAGCAGAGTAGAAAGCAGTTCAACATTGAAATGTTGTGCTTGCCCATATGGAAAAGTTGGGGTTGAGGCTGAACGCAAAGATGAGTGTGCTTTCTCCAGTACAGAGAAACATGATATGGGAGTTGGTAGCGATGTGGGCTCATTTGTCACTTGTACGCATTGCAACGATTCTCTCAGCAAAGCTAGGCCGGCCACTCTCTGTCAAACAATTTCAGAATCTGTTAGGTTTCATGGCAGCTGCGTCCAACGAGGATACCTTTTTGGCCTGCTGAGCATGAGACCGTGACAGTGGTGGCTCATAACCAGGGGTTTTCCCTGAGGGGATACCTGCTCCGCATGATTGAAGTCACACGGCAATGCCTTAGTTATGTGGAAAGCGGCAGAGCTATGTGCAGGTTGATCGGTTCATATCTGTGTTTACTGAAACTAAGAAGTTAGAGATCAGTTGAAGCGATAGTTTATTAACTGCTGTGTGAAAATAAACATGTATTTTAAGTATTGATGGATTCTTATGTTTACTTCATAAAGAATTATGTATATGCATACCATACACATGTAGGCTTTTAGAATCATAAACTCCATAGAAAGCATAACAATGGTTTTAATGATGAGAGGTGGTGTATATAAATAGACGATTATGAAAAATATAACGTTTTTGGATATTTTTCACTTGGTCTTGTACTATTATTTAATATAGAAAGAGTAGTCACAGCATTGTGTTTGTACCTGCATGTCATGCACCACACATTCAACTGATGTTGATCATTTATGGAAGTGCATATATTGGAGACCATGTACATTTCATATGCTTTGTTTTAATTTTAAGCTGCATATACACTCACCTAAAGGATTATTAGGAACACCTGTTCAATTTATCATTAATGCAATTATCTAATCAACCAATCACATGGCAGTTGCTTCAATGCATTTAGGGGTGTGGTCCTGGTCAAGACAATCTCCTGAACTCCAAGCTGAATGTCAAAATGGGAAAGAAAGGTGATTTAAGCAATTTTGAGCGTGGCATGGTTGTTGGTGCCAGATGGGCCGGTCTGAGTATTTCACAATCTGCTCAGTTACTGGGATTTTCACGCACAACCATTTCTAGGGTTTACAAAGAATGGTGTGAAAAGGGAAAAACATCCAGTTTTCCAGCAGTCCTGTGGGCGAAAATGCTTTGTTGATGCTAGAGGTCAGAGGAGAATGGGCCGACTGTTTCAAGCTGATAGAAGAGCAACTTTGACTGAAATAACCACTCGTTACAACCGAGGTATGCAAATTTTTTAATTAACTGTGCTCTTTACTAAAAGGACAAAAAAGACATATATTGACCTTTGAAAATCTCCAACAGTTTGGAATAACTTGAGGGTGACTAAATGATGAACTGACAATCTCAAGTATGAAAAAGCACAACATGTAGTACAGATAAATATATACATCTTCTATAGTTGTGAGATTGGCTGACTAACATTTTGAAGCTGAGTTACAAGTTACAAGCATGGCTGGTCAGTGATGTTGGTAGTGTTCCAGTCAGTGTTTTCTTCTAAAGTAAATAGATGTTTATGACCAAATGATACATTTAAGTGCAATACACTCAGCAGGCACACAACGTCATAAGACGTTGATATTTGGTTACATTTTGGTTGTGACGTCAGGTGACAAATTCAACGTCACCTCAACGTCTAATGCCAACTTTAATTTGACGTCCAATACCAACGTCAGCTGATGTTGATATTTAGTTGTTTTTAGGTTGTGTTGTAAAGTAACCAAAATCCAACATTGAGTCAATGGGCCCTATTTTAACGATCTGAAACGCAAGTGTCAAAGCGCAAAGCGCAAGTAACTTTGTGGGCGGGTCTCGGCGCTGTTGCTATTTTCCCAGCAGGATAAATGGCTCTTGCGCCCGGCGCAAATCTAAAATGGGTTGGTCTGAAGTAGGTTCATTATTCATAGGTGTGGTTTGGGCGTAACGTGAATAAACCAATCAGAGCGTCATCCAACATTCCCTTTAAAAGCAGGTGCGCAAGTTCCATTATGGATTGTCATCTCATGTGTTAATATTTTTTTAGTGTACCAATTTATGATTTGCAAAAATAACTGTTGCATCTGTGTAGATTACATGAGCAAAGTGTATGCGCGTTGTGCAGCTATGGTCAAGCATGCGCCCTTAAAATAGCATAATGAACAACGCGCCACTGACTTTAGACTAGGTTTTTTCTGGTCAGTGGCGCAATTGTTTAATGGAACAGCAAAATAGCACCAGGGATTATTTGCGCCGGAACACGCCTCCTTTTTTGCGCTGAACCGCCCAGGGAGCGCAAGTTCATTCACTAGTTTAGCGACGTGCTTCTGTGGAGGGAAAAGCGCGCTTTGCGGGGGTGCAAAATAGGAATGACACATGCGTCGGTGTACAAAGTCAATTGGAAAACGGGAAACGGAATGGCGCCGAGGATGGCTGCTACGTTGCGAGCTCCGCTGGAACATTGTAGTTTTTTGTTTGTTCTGTTTATAGTTCTTATGTTTTTCGTCTTGGATGTTGTCTGCCTTACTAAGTACGACAGACAGACACTTTTGGACATTGGTTCGGCAATCGCACACCGAAAACCGGACTTTAAATTCTTCAGTGACGACACGCTGCTTACAAACACAGCAGCGGAACCCTTTGTCTGGACGGCCCGACCACGCAAACGCCGGAGAAGAGGGAAGAGAGCCGGCGTACTTATCAGAGTTAGACGCCGCGCAAACCGACCCCCGCTTCCCAGTATTTTACTGGCTAATGTTCAGTCTCTGGACAATAAACTCTGCGAGCTGAGAGCGCGGATCTCTTTCCAGCGAGACACGAGGGACTGCTGCATTATCTGCCTTACAGAAACCTGGATGTCCGCTGAGATTCCAGATTCGGCCATCGAAACCACGGGGTTCTCCGTGCACCGAATGGACAGAGAAAAAGATCTCTCAGGGAAAAGCAAAGGCGGGGGTGTATGTTTTATGATCAACCGATCCTGGTGTGATCAGAGGAACGTACATTCTATCAAGTCTTTCTGTTCTCCTGATCTGGAATTTCTCATGGTTCTGTGCCGACCATTCTGGCTACCGAGGGAATTCACCGCGGTCATCATCACAGCTGTGTATATTCCCCCACAAGCCGACACAGACCGGGCACTAAAGGAACTGTATAGGACAGTGAGTGAGCAGGAAACCGCGCATCCTGACGCTGCGTTTATTGTGACCGGAGACTTTAACAAAGCCAACTTCAAGCGCATCGCACCCGAATACCACCAACATGTTAGCTTCAACACGCGAGGGAACCGTGTTTTAGACCACTGTTACTCCCCCTTCAAGGATGGATACAAATCACTCCCACGCCCACCATTCGGCAAATCAGATCACGCGTCAATCCTCCTTTTGCCCGCTTATAGGCAAAGACTCAAACAGGAAGCACCCGCCCTCAGAACCATCCAGTGCTGGTCGGACCAATCAGATTCTATGCTACAGGACTGTTTTGATCACGCGGACTGGGAGATGTTCCGGTCGGCCTCTGATGACGACATCGAGGTCTACGCTGACAGCGTAACGTGTTTCATCAGGAAGTGCGTAGATGACGTTGTTCCGACCAAAACAATTCGGCTGTACCCTAACCAGAAGCCGTGGCTAAACGGGGATGTTCGCGCGGCACTCAATGCGCGAACCTTCACCTTTAACTCCGGTAATGCGGAGGAGCATAAACAAGCAAGTTATGCCCTCCGGAAAACCATCAGAGCAGCAAAACGGCAGTACAGGGACAAGATTGAAGGACAGTTCAACACCACCGACTCCAGAAGCATGTGGAGGGGAATTAACACCATCACGGACTATAAAGGGAACACAAACTCCACCGTGAACACCGCTGCCTCTCTCCCGGACGAGCTCAACACCTTCTATGCTCGCTTTGAGGGAACTAACACCGCCCTCGCGGAGAGAGAGCTCGCGGCTGAAGATACAGAGGTTGGTGCACTCTCCGTATCTTTAGCGGATGTAACCCGATCCTTCCGGCGGGTGAATGTCCGTAAAGCAGCGGGTCCAGACGGCATTCCCGGCCGTGTGATCAGAGCGTGCGCAAACCAACTGGCTGGAGTTTTCACGGACATTTTTAACCTGTCCCTCTCCCTATCTGTGGTCCCCACATGCTTCAAAACGTCCACCATTGTGCCTGTACCTAAGCAGTCAAAAACCACCTGCTTAAACGACTGGCGTCCTGTTGCTCTGACCCCCATCATCAGCAAATGCTTTGAAAGAATAGTCAGAAACCACATCTGCTCTGTTCTCCCCCCCTCACTGGACCCACTGCAGTTTGCATACCGCACAAACCGCTCCACTGACGATGCCATTTCATCAACAATACACACTGCTCTCTCCCACCTGGAAAAGAGGAACACGTATGTGAGAATGCTGTTTGTGGACTACAGCTCAGCATTCAACACCATTGTGCCCTCCATACTTGACATTAAACTCCGGGCTCTAGGCTTAAACAGCCTGTTATGCAGCTGGATCCTGGACTTCCTGTCAAACAGACGCCAGGTGGTCAGAATGGGCAGTAACATCTCCTCATCACTGACTCTCAACACTGGAGCCCCTCAGGGTTGTGTTCTCAGCCCACTCCTGTACTCCCTGTACACACATGACTGTGTGGCTACCCACAGCTCCAACACCATCATCAAGTTTGCTGACGATACGACGGTGGTAGGTCTTATCACCGACAATGATGAAACGGCCTACAGAGAGGAGGTGCACACTCTGACACGGTGGTGTCAGGAGCACAACCTCTCCCTCAACGTCAGCAAGACCAAGGAGCTGGTGGTCGACTTCAGGAGGAATGAGAGAGAACACCGCCCCATCACCATCGATGGAGCACCGGTGGAGAGAGTCAGCAGCTTCAAGTTCCTCGGTGTCCACATCACAGAGGAACTCTCATGGTCCGTCCACTCCGAGGCCGTTGTGAAGAAGGCTCATCAGCGCCTTTTCTTCCTGCGACGGCTGAGGAGGTTTGGAATGAACCGCCACATCCTCACACGCTTCTACAGCAGCACCATCGAGAGCCTGCTGACTGGCTGCATCACCACCTGGTACGGCAACAGTACCGCCCGCAGCCGCAAAGCCCTGCAAAGGGTAGTGCGCACGGCCAGCTGCATCATCGGAGGTGAGCTTCCCTCCCTCCAGGACATTTACGCCAGGCGGTGTGTGAAGAGAGCTCAGAGGATCTTCAGAGACTCTAGCCACCCGAACCATGGGCTGCTCTCACTGCTGCCATCAGGCAGACGGTACCGCAGCATTAGAACACGCACCAGCCGACTTCAGAACAGCTTCTTCCCACAAGCAATCAGACTACTTAACTCCTGATCCATCAGGATCATAACACACACTGGACAGAATATCACTCCGCACAACCCACTGTAGATACACACACACATTGCATACACATTTATGTATCATTTATTATTTATCATTTATCATATAGCACCTATTGTACATAATTGGATCTCTACTGTGAATAATAATGTATACTGTACATTGTATATTATTATTATTATTATTATAGCTTAATGTATACTGTTTAATGTATGTTTAGTGTATATTGTTTAAAGTATATGTATATTGTAAGTATGTGTATATTGGCTAAAGCTGTGAGAACTACACTCACATTGTGTAAATTATTTATTGTTTATTGTAGAGTATACTGTGCTGTGAGTAATTGTGGGCGCATCAGATGTGTAATCTGTTGTTGCTTAAATGTTGTACATGTCATGTCGTGACTGCTATGTTGCTCGGAACTGCACCAAGAATTTCACCTGCTGTTGCACTTGTGTATATAGCTGTGTGACAATAAAGTGAATTGAATTGAATTGAATTGCGCTGGGTGCAAGATAGGGCCCAATGTCTCAAACCAACATCATATTGACGTCAGATTCTAACATCATTAGACGTTGATCCTTTGTTGGTTTTAGGTTGTGGTATTAGCTAACCAAAATCTAACGTTGAACCAACGTCTCAAGCCAACATCATATTGACGTCAGATTCTAACATCATTAGACGTTGATCCTTTGTTGGTTTTAGGTTGTGGTATTAACTAACCAAAATCTAACGTTGAGCCAACGTCTCAAGCCAACATCTTATTGACGTCAGATTCGAACATCATTAGACGTTTATATTTTATTAGTTTTAGGTGTTGAAACTCTAACATGAAACAAGAAACTCTAACATCATTAGACGCTGATATTTTGTTTGTTTTAACACATTTGTCTCATATCAGGTGGTAGACCTCCCGAGACTACTAGTGTCGAGGAACGGGCGTGTTATGGATACGTGGTGTTGTCAGACGCGGCACGCAGTAGGCGGATGTTTGTATTGGTGCATTTCTACAGTGAGCTGAAGAGTGCACATTTGGTAAATAAATATAAAACAACATTTATTCATCACACAACTATTTACAACACAACCAAGGAGGCTTTGCTTGAGTTGTTTCTCCGGATTTTGTTTTTAAGGAAAAAAAAAAAAAAACATTTCTGTTTAGTATTGTCACCTTTTCCGTTTTACATGGAACTCACGCATCCGTTGTTTTTTTATTTTTATTTTTTATATAAGGACTAATTTTTTATATAAGGATTTTTTTCTACTTGCCCTGCCAAAATTTTCACTGGCCCCACTACAAAAAAAGTAATAAATAAAAGAAAAGAAAATAAGCCCAGTATTGTTTTTGTTGTTTTTGATCCATGTAACCTTAATAAATAAGGTTATGACTCCAAAAACTACTAGCCTAACTAATGTATATTTTAAATATTGTAATCAGTAATCAGTAATATTACAATCAGTTATAAAATAAGAACAAATAATCAAATTACGAGCAACAGCACAAATCAATACAGCAGAACAAACATACAAATGATGTAGGCTAATATAGGTCTAAACTAGATTTTCAGGTACATGTAAAAAAATGTAAAATATTACTGCATACTCTGCATTAAATTATATATCACTGTATATAAATATAGATTAACCCTTATTAAAAGATATTCCGTCAAGAGTTGTGAGTGATTTTTTTCCCTGTCTTTTGTTATCTCTACGATATTTTCCAGTTTCCATGTTATACGGTAGGGGGCGCTATTACACATCTCCTGAACGAGTACAGCATCTCTTGATTAAAACAGGCGAAGAAGAGAAGAAGCAGCAACGACAACGATTACAGACTGGTGATATCATTGAATTCATAGTGTGAAATATCCTAAACCATTGCTTTTGGTTCCATCTAATAATTCCTCAGTCAGTTGTATGTTCTTCTCTTTTTTGTGTACATATTCACAACAGACCTAAGTAAATGTTTAGAGATTTTTAGGTTTTAGATTTTGAAATTAGAAGATAAAAACCTGGCAATCTGGGTGAGCCCATGACCTTCCATCTAGCACCAGAGTAGAACCAGTGTGACATCTGCATTAGATATGACGAACCTGACAAAAACTAAGACAACCGGTTCATAATGTGTTACGTATTATTAATTATTTGGACATTTAAATCTATGTTGGAGGTTGATGTCAATCTGGTGTTGAGTTTAGAACCCAATGTCAGTGTGGCGAGCAGCGAGGTCGAGGGACCGTGAGGGCGGGACGAGGGAGGATGAGTGCCAGCTGCGCGCCGCAGCGATCTCTGCTCTCGTGGAGGAGTGAGGGAGTATAAAGGAGGAGCAACGACAGTGAGGGATGAGAGAGGACCAGGCCTAGGTTTTGTGTTATTTTAGTTATGTTATGTGTACGCTGCAGTCGTCCGTGAGGGGCTGCAGCTTTTATTTTCATTTTATGTTCATTTGTGTTTGTATGTAGGCGGCAGTCGGCCGCGAGGGGCTGCCGCCGCCATTTTATTTTGTGTTTATTTTTGATTAAACATTTTGAATGTTCGCCGGTTCCCGCCTCCTTCTTCCCACACGAGCTAACTTTACTACAGTCAGATTGACGTCAACCTCCAACGTTGGACGGACGTTGCAATTTGGTTGAAAATGAAAATCTTGTTGACGTCAGAACCCAACATCAGATTGATGTCAGAACCCAACGTCAGATTGACGTTAACATCCAACATTGGACGGACGTTGTAATTTGGTTGAAAATGAAATTCAGGTTGACGTCAGAACTCAACATCAGACTGATGTCAACATCCAACATTGGACGGACGTTGCAATTTGGTTGAAAATGAAATTCAGATTGACGTGAGAACCCAACATCAGACTGATGTCAACATCCAACATTGGACGGACGTTGCAATTTTGTTGAAAATGAAAATCGGGTTGACGTCAGAACCCAACATCAGATTGACGTGAGAACCCAACGTCAGACTGATGTCAACATCCAACATTGGACGTACGTTGCATTTTGGTTGAAATTGAAAATCAGGTTGACGTCAGAACCCAACGTCAGATTGACGGTGAGACCCCAATGTCAGACTGATGTCAACATCCAACGTTGGACGGATGTTGCATTTTGGTTGAAAATGAAAATCGGGTTGACGTCAGAACCCAACGTCAGATTGACGTTAGAACCCAACATCAGACTGATGTCAACATCCAACATTGGACGTACGTTGCATTTTGGTTGAAAATGAAAATCGAGTTGACGTCAGAACCCAACATCAGACTGATGTCAACATCCAACGTTGGACGTACGTTGCATTTTGGTTGAAAATGAAAATCGGGTTGACGTCAGAACCCAACGTCAGACTGATGTCAACATCCAACGTTGGATGTACGTTGCATTTTGGTTGAAAATGAAAATCGGGTTGACCTCAGAACCCAACATCAGATTGACGTGAGAACCCAACATCAGACTGATGTCAACATCCAACGTTGGACGGACGTTGCATTTTGGTTGAAAATGAAAATCGGGTTGACGTCAGAACCCAACATCAGACTGATGTCAACATCCAACGTTGGGCGGACGTTGCATTTTGGTTGAAAATAAAAATCGGGTTGACGTCAGAACCCAACATCAGATTGACGTTAGAACCCAACATCAGACTGATGTCAACATCCAACATTGGACGTATGTTGCATTTTGGTAGAAAATGAAAATCGGGTTGATGTCAGAACCCAACATCAGATTGACGTGAGAACCTAACATCAGACTGATGTCAACATCCAATGTTGGACGGACGTTTCAATTTGGTTGAAAATGAAAATCGGGTTGACGTCAGAACCCAACATCAGATTGACGTGAGAACCCAACGTCAGACTGATGTCAACATCCAACATTGGACGTACGTTGCATTTTGGTTGAAAATGAAAATCAGGTTGACGTCAGAACCCAACATCAGATTGATGTGAGAACCCAACGTCAGACTGATGTCAACATCCAACATTGGACGTACGTTGCATTTTGGTTGAAAATGAAAATCGGGTTGACGTCAGAACCCAAAGTCAGATTGACGTGAGAACCCAACGTCAGACTGATGTCAACATCCAACATTGGACGTACGTTGCATTTTGGTTGAAATTGAAAATCAGGTTGACGTCAGAACCCAACGTCAGATTGACGGTGAGACCCCAATGTCAGACTGATGTCAACATCCAACGTTGAAAAGACGTTGCAATTTGGTTGAAAATGAAAATAGGGTTGACGTGAGAACTCAACATCAGATTGACGTGAGAACCCAACGTTGAAAAGACGTTGCAATTTGGTTGAAAATGAAAATCAGGTTGATGTCAGAACCCAACGTCAGACTGACGTGAGAACCCAACATCAGACTGATGTGAACATCCAACATTGGACAGACGTTGCAAGTTGGTTGAAAATTTAAATCGGGTTGACGTCAGAACCCAACGTCAGATTGACGTGAGAACCCAACATCAGACTGATGTCAACATCCAACATTGGACAGACGTTGCAAGTTGGTTGAAAATTTAAATCGGGTTGACGTCAGAACCCAACGTCAGATTGACGTGAGAACCCAACATCAGACTGATGTCAACATCCAACATTGGACGGACGTTGCAAGTTGGTTGAAAATTTTAATCGGGTTGACGTCAGAACCCAACGTCAGATTGACGTCAACATCCATTGTTGGACGGACGTTGCAATTTGGTTGAAAATGAAAATCAGGTTGATGTCAGAACCCAACGTCAGACTGATGTCAACATCCAACGTTGGAAGGACGTTGCAATTTGGTTGAAAATGAAAATTGGGTTGACGTGAGAACCCAACGTCAGACTGATGTCAACATCCAATATTAGATTAGATTAGATTCAAGTTTATTGTCATTACACATGTACAAGTACAATGCAATGAAATTAGTTTGGAGCAAGCCTCCTAGCCACAGCTATTTAAAGTGCCGCCACACACTCTCTAGGAAAAAAAGAAATACAGATTGCAAAGCATACATGCAAAACATAACATAACATACATAACACAGTACACGTGGTCACGTGATGGAATTTTTTGTTGGGACTGAAGGTAGGAATTTTTTGTTGGGACTGAAGGGAGATAGGAAGGAGGAAAGGGAGAGGCAGACGGTTGGACGGGGGCAGGGATAGGGGTGAGGTATGTATGATGCGAGTAAGAGTCTGAAGAGTCCTGTGTTGTGTGAGCTTGTGTTGTGTGAATGTTAGCCATAACATAAGATGTTTTCAAGTTCAGTTCTGTGACTTGTCCTTGAAGCGAGATATGGCAGTGCACAGGGAATGATAGCAAGATAGCAGGACCCAGCTGTCAAGCTGACCTCCCAACCGAGAGAGATACAGGGTAGCCGATGAGGTGAGGGAAGGAGGGGGTCAATATCTTAATCCATTTATCTGATCTTCTGTAATTTTCCGGACTATAATCAATCAATCCGTTCTGATCCTCAGCGTCAGTGGCGAGCATCCGGTTCGTGAATTGACTTCGACATTTCATCCAATTTCATGATCAGACCAGACATACTGCGTAGCAGTTCACTAGCCTGACCCCCGATGGAACCCACTCTTCCCTGCGTCTCCACAGTCCAGGCTGAGATGTTACAGTACAGTTCCTCGAGCTGTGTCACTCTTTGATCTAATACCTTCAGTCGGTCACACACATCCCCGAAGCACTCTTGAATTTCCACAGACAGCGGCTGGGTGAATTTACTGGCAGCTGTCTTACCAATCTTCCGATAGGTCAGGGCAATCCCAAGGCCAAAAAATAGGAACCCCGCTATCAAAATGCCAATTATGAATAAATCCTCCACATCCTCCACGGACAGGACTTCCAGGCACACGACTTGCCAGTTGTTCCAGGCGTCCCGAGTGTAGCCCGCAGCGAAGGTCCCGTCCAGGCAGGTGGGTAGTGAGAAAATCTTGTCAATCGCGCTGAGAGACCAGTTAATTAATTCCATTTCAGTATTTTCAGGAGTCAAGCAAGCAGGGGGTCAGAAAAAAAGTCAGCGCTAAAGCAGAGCAGGGAGCAGATAGAAGGCACGTCTGCTCTGTATGAGATCAGGAAGTGGAAGACATTGGACGTACGTTGCATTTTGGTTGAAAATGAAAATCGGGTTGACGTCAGAACCCAACATCAGATTGGCGTGAGAACCCAACATCAGACTGATGTCAACATCCAACGTTGGACAGACGTTGCAATTTGGTTGAAAATGAAAATCGGGTTGACGTCAGAACCCAACGTCAATCTGATGTTGTGTTCTGACGTCAACCCAATTTTCATTTTCAACCAAAATGCAACGTCTGTCCGACGTTGGGGTCCAACGTCAAACTGACGTCATATTGACGGGTGAAAGATAACAAATGAAATGTGTTCAATCTAGTCATCACAAGACCTTTCTCTGTCAGAACACATCAGATTTTGGTTTGATATTTAAAACAGTCAGCATGTAGTACAAGAGGTGCAGACAGAGGAAGAGCAGGAAGCAGGAGATGAAGTGATGGTAAAATAATTGAATATAGTGCATGATGTTAATTGCATCTCTATGATCAGTATGTCTTTGTCTGATCAGCATAAAAACTGCTTTTTTTTTGCCAGGCAAAGTAAAAATAATGCTTCGCAACATTGTCCCATGTCATTAAAAACCTTGAGATGACAATACAGCACAGAACATGAAAGTACATCTGTAGTGAATAGATAAGACATATACAAAGTATAAAATAGAATAAAGAAACATGAATTTAGATGTTTGTGACTGCTATCCAGATGTCACTCCAAGGGTGTGTAATCCTGAAAAATACAGGGGAACAATAAGTGTGTAATAATAATTTAACACTGTATACTGTTGCACAAATGGCTAAATATCTTCATCACTAAACAATGAGTGCTTATACAAATATTTTTTCACTATGTAAAAAAACGATCTCGATGAGGCCAGTGCTAAGTGGGAGCTATTGGCCACCCAGATGATTGCTTGCATTCATTTGCGTGATTGTAACAGAGAGAGCTGTCTGATGGGCTCTGTATCTGCAGCTAAAATACAACAAAACAAGCATAATCTCCTCTTCATATGGGACATCTGATTACCACAGCAGTTGCTTACATCTGTTAATATTTAATAAACTATAACTTCAACTGATCTCTAACATCTTTGTTTCGATTGGAGGAGAGCGCTGCCAGGAAAGTCTCAAAAACACACACCCACAAATCACACGTGAATGACGATTTGCACATTCACATTACAGGATGAACTTGTAAATTTTAAACATTCTAAAAGTTTTTGTGCACAGTTGTAAATCTACGAATTGTGTTTTGCATTTGTGAAATGTATTTTATAAATGTATAATTTTATTTTGCGCACATTAATTGTTTTTGTGCATGTGAATTTGGTTTCATGCATGTGAAATTGGCTACACGTGTAAATATTGTTTTTTGCGTGAGTTATTAACGAGACTATTTCTTCCCCAGGTAAACGACACAGACACACACACAAGGCTATCCACCCACTCTAAGGGTATGTTTAAATGACAACGTTAAGTTTTTTGTCAGATTATCATTCTAAAGGCCCGTTCACACCATAACTATCAAGATAACGATAAAGATCTAGGGCCCAATTTTAACAATCTGAGCGCATGAGACATGGGTGTGTTTTGATCATAATGTGCAATAAACCAACCAGAGTCTCATCAGAGTGTTGTGCACCCACCTATAGGCGCATATTAGCTACTAACGCTCCCTTTAAATATATAACACAAATAATTCTGCACCAGTTGGTCAATTTTGTTGGTCAATGGCACAGTCGTTTTCAGTTGCATCAAAATAGCAACGCGCCAACAAATTGCTATTTAAACAACGTGGTGCTGGACGTGAAAATGATAACTGCGTCAGGCTGAAAGTTGAAACTAGCTTTCGTCACACCTGCCGTCGCATTGCACCGGGTTTATGATAGGGCCCATAGTTCTAAAAATCGTTCTCTAAAGAGTTCACACCACAGCTATAACTATAATGGCACAGAGAAACGTTATCGTTGAAATCACTTTCAGAATGATTTTATCCAGCTGATGAACGAAAAAAAACATTGACAACCAATCAGAATCCATCCTGCTGTAACAAGCTCGAACATTTAAAGTGGCAGACAATATCGCACTCTGAATAAAAAGAACGATATCGTCAGCTGGTGTGGACGCTAATATAGCTATCTTTATAGTTATCGTTCTCGGTGTGAACGGGCCTTAAGGATGTTAATTTTGATAATACTGTATTATTACTTAGACTTCAGGGTAAATTTCATATTTACAAAAAAAAAAAGAGAGAAAAAAAGCCTTTAGACTAAAAAAGTAATAGCCTATGCATGTGCATAACATCACCTTTTTCACAGATTCACGTATTTGTAGTTTACAGGGAGATGATAAGGATGTATATGAAGTGACCTTGAAGCTGCCTATCCCACCTCTTGAGGTAAAATCAGTGCAGTACAAATATAAGGGAGCCTTTAGGGTAACACTTTATTTTGATGGTCCCTTTTGAACATTCTGTTGACTATAAGTAATTTTACATCTACATGTCAACTAACTCTCATTAGAGTATTAGTAGACTGTCTGATTAACCCTTAAATGCATGAGTGTTTCACCAATCATTCTTACATATTCGGGTCTTTAGCAACCCGGATCTATATAACACGGATGGATCTCTACCTGTCGCGATAATAAAACACTCCTGAAATTAGTGAAACAATTATAGAAGAATAAAATAAAATGTATGTACACTGAATATTTTGCTGATACTCTTCATTAAAAAGGGAGGTTTAAAGGTCCCGTTCTTCGTGTCTTTTTGAAGCTTTGATTGTGTTTACAGTGTGCAATATAACATGTGTTCATGTTTCGCTTGTAAAAAAACACAGTATTTTTAACACAATTTACTTATCTGTATACCGCTGTTTTCACTGTCCTAAAAACGGGCTGATGTTCCGTGTTCTATGAAGTCCCTCCTTCAGAAATGCGTAACGAATTCTGATCGTGCCAGCGCTTCCCGTGTTGTGATTTGACAGCAGCTTAGCGAACGTAGCCCGGTTCCTGTGTTGTGATTCGACAGCAGCTTAGCGCACGTGGAAAGGTCACGCCTCTTAACGGGAGATATATATGCGCTTAATGATCTCTACAGCATCCCTGGGAAAGCCAAACAAAGGTGATTTGACTCTGGGATGAAAATAACAGCGTCTCGACGACATGGCGACAAACACACTGAAACGCAACACTTCCTTTTCTCCACGCGACCGTCCTCTTCTCCACGTGGGACAGCAACAAGACCACGCCCCCTTTTTTCGTGTAGTCTTGTGGGCGGAGGTTAGTCTGTTCTACTGTTCTATCGACGTCATATATGAAGGAAGTACCAGGATGTAGTCCAAGCCAGCCGTTCGCTGTAGGCTTTGAAAGGGAACTTCTGTTAAATAAAATATCTTGCTTGGCATTGAACTTTGAGCTTTATAATTTTACAGGTATTATTTATGCTCTAACAGCAACATTACACACTAACTAAAGTTTGAACAATGGGATCACGAAGAACGGGACCTTTAATATAAATAAACAATGATTGTTTTGTTATAATGCAATTTCCAGAAGTTTCCAGAAACAATGTAAAAGCTTGTCAGATCTTCTTTTATTCTCAACCTTGACCACTTTATCAAGTACTTTGATTTAAAGGCTTATTGCCAGATACTATTTTAATCTGACCACATAAAACTTCTGACCAATGACAAATGCCATGTATGCTTTTGCTCTTTGTTGTGCTATATGTTCTTTTAATCACAGGATCCCTGCTGTTTACATCCTGCCTCAAAAAGAGGGACAAGCATTTGCTCTCATCTTCAGTGACTGTTCTTGAGGTGTAAAGTATTCAATGGACGTTTTGCATATCAAGGATCGATGCAACACCATTTGATGGAACCTTCTCATGCAGGACTGAAATGAGAACAAAGTCTGAAGACTGACCAGCTGCTATTGCAACAAGTCTGGACAAGAAGTCTGAAGATGACATTTACACACAACAGAAAGCATGTCTTTGTGGACTGTGCCACCTTTGGACTCCATGAGTCTGGCCAACTGTGCCGTGCTGTGAGTAATTGTGGGCGCATCAGATGTGTAATCTGATGCTGCTTTAAATGTTGTACATGTCATGTCATGACTGCTTTCACGAGTTCACACTTACATATAATTTATGGAGAGTAGTTTAAATGCGTATTTGGCGTGCTGTCCGGGGGGAGGGCTTCGAGCTCGGAATTTTGGCCCGAACCCAAAGTACCCCCCCCCCCCCAAGAAGAGCCGAGCTTGGCGGGCTGGCATTCGTGAAGGGGCTTGACTGCTTGACCGGTAGGCCCTTGAGGGCTGTTGCGGCACATCATGCCGGGGGATTGCCTGCAATAGAAAAAATGTAAAAAGAGAAACATGGGAGAGACAACAATATTAAAACATTAAACATTTCCTTGCTGCGTGGAAACTTTCCACTCTTTCGTACTGCGTGGAACTTTCCACTCTTTCGTACTGCGTGGAAACTTTCCACTCTTTCGTACTGCATGGAAACTTTCCACTCTTTCGTACTGCGTGGAAACTTTCCACTCTTTCATACTGCGTGGAACTTCCACTCTTTCATACTGCGTGGAAACTTTCCACTCTTTCATACTGCGTGGAAACTTTCCACTCTTTCCTACTGCGTGGAACTTCCACTCTTTCGTACTGCATGGAAACTTTCCACTCTTTCGTACTGCGTGGAAACTTTCCACTCTTTCGTACTGCATGGAAACTTTCCACTCTTTCATACTGCGTGGAAACTTTCCACTCTTTCATACTGCGTGGAAACTTTCCACTCTTTCGTACTGCGTGGAAACTTCCACTCTTTCGTACTGCGTGGAACTTCCACTCTTTCGTACTGCGTGGAAACTTCCACTCTTTCGTACTGCGTGGAACTTCCACTCTTTCGTACTGCGTGGAAACTTTCCACTCTTTCATACTGCGTGGAACTTCCACTCTTTCATACTGCGTGGAAACTTTCCACTCTTTCATACTGCGTGGAACTTCCACTCTTTCATACTGTGTGGAAACTTTCCACTCTTTCATACTGCGTGGAAACTTTCCATTCTTTCGTACGACGTGAAAAACGTTCCACTCTTTCAAGCTATAGGGAACTTCCCGCTGTACTGCGTCCATGGAAACTTTCCATTTTTTACTGGATCCTGAGAACACAAAAGAGAGAGAACAGCAACAAAACAAAATATGAGTGTTTGGTCAGGAGATTCTCAGTGTGTACTAGTCAATAAGGGTTTGATGGGCTATTTTGATGTGGAACCGATTGGTCCTGATATAGCTTTGGAAGGCATCGGATGACCATCTCCCGAGAGCTTGGATCTGCTGTTGGGAGAGGCCTTTTTGAGCTGCTGAGGTTGCTGCCCCGATACGGAAGGAGTGGCTTGAAAAGTTCTTTGCTGGGACCCCTGATAGTTGGAGAACGGATTTGAGGTGTTTCTGGAACCAAAACCGTGTCACAGGTTTGTTGGATTCGTCTAAAAAGAGGGGTTCCAGGGAAGATTTAGCCTGAGATTTCCTCCATTTAAGATAAGCCAGGACTGACTGGTATGGCTGGATTGGTGATGGGAGATTGAAAATATAGATGAAATGACCTTTTTTGGTTTGGTCGGTCTTGCTTTGCTTAATCAAATATGAGATTGTTTCTTCGTCTAGAACTGATAAGTCTGCGATAGTGGGGTGGATTTTCGGGTCGAATTTGGAAGTGATGGTTAGTTCTGAGAAATCTAAGAAAACCGAAAAAAGCTAGGATAAACATAGCATCGAGTGTTCGGGCGGTGTTGGGGGGCTGGTAGCCTGTGCGGAGAGCATGGATGCATTTGGTGAGGATGTCTAGTGTTATAGGTTGTCTGGTATCAGTACGGGTGGGCTGGGATTTTTTAATCCCTTTGATCAGGAGGGATGTTTGTGAATTGTTTATCTCATTGGAAGGAGCGCCGTAAATTAGTTTATGGAAAAATTGAATACCGCTTAGGTAACCTTTGATGGACCCTATATGAAGACTCTTAATGGTATTAAGGTAGGAAATGAACGAGGTGATGGAAAGGAGAGAAAAATCGGGGAACTGTATGTTATAGGAAATGTGGAATGCTCTAAAGTTTCTCCAAGCGGTCATGTAGGATTGAAGTGTCCTTGGAGAAACTGCTTGGAGGATGGTGTTGCAGGATGCGTTGAGGAGATGTTTTAAAGGGTGGTTTACGGGAATATCAGTTCCGAATAGAGAGGTACTGGCGTTGGGAATTGGTCCGCCTCTGGAGCCAACGTCCTGAATTTCTGAAACATAAAACGAGACAGGGAATCAGCAATTTGATTTTCCGCTCCAGGGACGTGTTTAGCGATTAAGATAAATTGGTCGCAAGCTGAAATCCATATAAGACGCCTTAGAAGTGGCATCATAGCGAGAGCGTGGGAACGACCTTTATTTATGCACTGTACCGTTGTGTCGTTGTCGCAATGCACTAAAATGCTGCTAGTGGCCCATTCTTTCCCCCATAGAAATGCTGCTACTACTAGGGGGTAAAGTTATGTCTTGGAGCTGCGGTGGCCATGAAGAAGCGAACCAACGACCCCGGTAAAATCCCCCGAAACCAATTGAGGGGGCAGCGTCTGTGAACAACTGAATATCGGTGGGGGACGAAACGAGGTTGCTATAGAAAAAGGAAAGGCCGTTCCATTGGTTCAGAAATGTTATCCATAGCCTTAGTTCACCGCGACATGGTTGGTTTATGGATATTAGGTCTTCTAGTGAGTGGACGGAGGACGCGAGCGAGAGAAGATGCGATATGAATGGGCGGCCCTCTGGAATGATGCGCATTGCGAAGTTAAGATGGCCTAGTAGAGATAGAAGTTCGCGTTTTGAACAATTGTGTTTCTCGAGGAGAGTAGAAGAGACGAGAATTATCCTGTCAATTTTCTCTTTGGGTAGAGATGCCTGGAATTTGATTGAATCTAAATTAATTCCGAGGAACTCGATGGAAGTGGCAGGCCCCATAGTTTTCTCTTGTGCTATGGGAATTCCGAGCTCAGAAAAAACTTTTTGGACTGTAAGGATATGCGCGGCTGGGATGGCATCGGGAGGCGAGATTATTAAAAAATCGTCTAGTAGGTGAATGAGGTAAGGAATGGCATAGTTGTTTGACAGAATCCAGCAAACAGCTTCTGATAGCATGTCGAATATTTTTGGACTGCTCTTGCATCCGAAAGTTAAGCGCACTGCGAAATAGTATTTCTCGAGCCAGCGAACCCCGAATAAGTGCCATGCCTCGGGGTGGATGGGCATTACTTTGAAGGCTGAAGTTATATCTAGTTTTGCAAGCCAAGCGCCCCTCCCTGCGATTTTAGTCATGTCTATTGCCTGGTCTATGTCGTGATATTTTAGTGAGAATTCGTCGAGAGGGATTAAGCTGTTTATGCTTGGGAACGGAGAATTGTGCGGGGCTGATAGATCTATTATTAAACGTTTTTTACCCGAGAATTCCCTTGTAGCCACTCCAATGGGGCTGATGCGAAAATTTTTAAACGGGGGATGGTCGAACGGGCCGATCATAAAGCCTGACTCAACTTCTTTTTTGATAAGGTTTCCTACGACTTCGGGTTCGATGAGGGCAGATTGGAGATTATTACAGATTGTGATTTGGGAAAGTGGGCTTTCTACTCCGGGGTTAAAGCCGTTCTTTAACCCTGACAGCAGATAATTAGTAAATTCGGTATCTGGGTGACGAGCTAGTTCAAATTCCATGCGCAAAATATTTACAGGAGTCGATAAGTAGTTTCTGGATTTTTTATTAACAGCTTTATGCACTGCACATACAATGCGTGCATGTGCACCACAGAATTTGCATACGTGCATGTACCGGCAGTGCTGTCTGGCACATTTGCCATTGTTAAAATGGTTGCAGGGCTGCCTGCTTTCCTCGAAGGAGGAGGTTGCTGCACGAGGCACGTAACTGGTGGACTTGTAGTTTTTTGTTTCCGGGCAGGGTAGAGAGGAAGGTCTGATCTGCGGGCATGATGTCGTAACGTGCATTACTGACCTGCAGACTGTGCAGGAAATGTTTTTACATCCTAAAAACACCCTGCTATGAAGATCCGAATCAAGAGCGCCCCAGTAGGTGCATTGATTCCATTGCGCGATTCGCACGGCACTTTTGGCTGAGAAAAGTTTGTGATATGTATAGAAGTGCCCTCCCCCATAGGACAGCGCGAGCTCAGCTATGATAGCCAGGTAGTCGTTTAGTTCGCGCCGTCTGTGGGGAAAAGCTGAACAAATTATTTCGGTGAAACGGGCAAAAGCAATTGAAAATTCTGCAAAAGAAAGCATTCGGGATGACTGTGAATTTGTGTTTTTCAGTGTGACGGAGAAATCCCCGCACTCTATTTGGCGAACTGGTTCGGGAGAGAAGAGATGAAAGGTCTATGTCTGCACCTGCTAGGATCTGTGCGCGGATGTTTTGCGACACTGGTGGTGGCTCCATGGTGAGGGCGTTGGACGGCACGGGCATCTGAGCTGCTGAAAACAGAGAATATGGAGTTTTAGTTGGCATTAGAGAGATTGTAGGATTGCAAGCCGGGGCTGCAAATGTCGGCGGCGGCCTCACGCTTGTATTGCCATCTGTGGCTTGGCATGGAACGTGAGCTGGAGGACAGAAAGAAAAGGGGTGAAATGAAGTGTGGGCTTGTGCTGCAAGCGGAGGTAGGCTTGCGCTTCTTTGCCCTGCTGGAGCTGTAGACCACTGGACCTGGGCGGGGTTATAGCCTGTAGGAAAAAGCGGCTGAACTGGTTGGACCTGTTGTGCTAGTGGAGGTAGCATTGCGCTAGCGTCTGCAGCCGGAGACATCGGTCCCTGAAAGGAATAAATGTTAGAACCTGGTGGAGCATAGAACTGGGAAACTGTGGGGAGGCCGGTGGGCCCAGCTGCAAAAGGTGCTGCAACGGCAGAAGGCATGGAGAAAGGCCGATCTGCGTCGGGAGGTGTGGAATCTGGGGCGCGGCCCAGACTCGCTGAAGGCCTGTTGGAGCGGCTCAAATGGCGGTGCCGGTCAGATCTTGTGCGAGGAGACGGCGGTGTTACCGGGAGAGGCGAACTTTGAGCTCTGCTGGGTTGGCTCTGCCTACGGGCCTTCTTCGAAGCTGGTGTCGATCCTGGAGAAAGGTTAGTGGGATGCAGAGTAACATAGAGCTCATACAGCTCCGCTTTATTTAGTTTGCGTGAAGCTGGTATGTTTGAGTTCCCCAGAGCTTGCCTCAAACTAGCTACCATCCATTTCCCGATAGGAGGAATTGTTGGGACGGTCGAGTGGTAGGAAGAGGCTGGGGAGGAATCTGAAAATCTTGCCGGAAGTGGTGAAGGCTGGCCTCGACGTAGTGGCGAGTGTAGGCCCGTTCGAGCGGGCGTGCGACCACGCCCGGAAGCCTGGGGCTTGAGTTCGATGACCGGCGTCGGGCTGATGGTATTGGTGCCGGCGGAATGCGGCGGTGGATCCCTGGGGATGTCGCTTCCATCATAGGAATGAGGGCTTGGACGTTGTGACATGATGCTAGGATGCTGGCAAACAGTCAATGAACAGAGGTAAGACTGCTGCGTGTATATATACCTCTTATTGATGATTAGCTGATTGCTCTCCACCTGTGTCAATTATCTGAACGTGCTCCTCTCGAACTTTGTTTATAAAACATCATATGTTGCTCGGAACTGCACCTAAGAATTTCACCAACTGTTGCACTTGTGTATATGGTTGTGTGACAATAAAGTGATTTGATTTGATTTTGAAAGAGGGGAATTGTTGGATTGAAAATAATCAAAGATATTTGAAATTGAACAAAGACATTTGCTTTACTGTTTCAAAGAAAAGAAGCCCCAGCCAAAAGAAGAGCCAGAGAGCAGGCCCCAAGGAGAGCGAGATTAACAGTTGGAATATTTCTTCATCCCTTCCTTGACCATGTGACTGAAACCCAAATGTGAGACATTCAAACTGACGAATTAGATAATTACAACTTCCCCCACTGTAAAGGTGTGAAACAAAATCTGATTGGCCTACAGACCTATCAACATCTCTTTGTCTTTAGGAATTCCGAATGGCCCTTGTGGTAAGAAAGAAGGGGGTTGAAAGAGTAAAGCAAACGTCTGTTTAATTTCAAATATATTTGATTATTTTCGATCCTACACTGTAAACCCTTGAAATAAATTACAGTCAGTCCTATGTTTGTCGAAAGTCATGCCACTTTTTGTGATTTTGATTTAACTTCCAGAAAACTTGTAATGATTGTTTGTAGAATTGTTTCAGGTGGAAACAGATTCAGTCAGGGTCCTTTACAAAAGGAGTCTAAAACTAGACTGCACACTAAAGGACTGTGTAAAAATAAAAATAAAAATAAAAATTGGAGATCAAACAGTTGGAAAAACAGATCTCAGTATGTGAACTTATTTAACCAAGTAACACTTTAGTATTAACTATGAATACTATAAATATTTATTAATGTAACTTTCTTTTGCTCTCTTTCTTCCTCCCTAGCCACATAACCAATAAAACAGTTTGAGACATATCTGTGGTGTGTCAATGGGCTTTTAAGTAAAATATTGTTGTGATTGCATCTCTGACAGCTGCACCAGCTGGGTGGTCAAGTGTGATGGGGTCAATTTAATTGGGGAGAAGCTGGTTTTGTGGTGGTACTCGCTCCTTTCTGATAGTGGCTATATTGTGCAGAATGGCACATGCAGCCACTATCTGTGAAAACCGCTCTGGTGACACTAGGCACCGAAGGCAGTTGAAACGCGCCTTTAGGATGCCAAAGGTCATCTCGATCTTGACCCTGGCATCCAGACTAACTGTAGGCTATTGTATAATACATTTAAGTGCTCTAAGTGAAATCTGCTTTTTGAAAGAAAAAAATAACAATGTGAACGGTTAAATTGTTCATATGATGATCAAAATATCTTACCGGCAATTTTATAAAAGCCCTCTTTTATGGACATGGACAATAAATGTCCAAGGAACACAATGAAGCTATTTATGTACCCCTGCAGTGTGTTATGTACATACCATTTGTGGTACAGAAAGGGCATGGCTTCGACCAGTCACATTTGTTATGTGTGGCTCAAGAGGTTTGCAAAGATAAGAGATTCCTTCCGCTATGTATCTTTCATATAAATAAGTGTCAGGAAAGTGCTTTCTCTAAGAAGTGCTCTTCTAACAATTTGCACAGAGATGTCCACATTCAGGATTTGGAAGAAAATGTGAAGCCATTGCAACAGACGCTGGGAATTAGTTGCATCATCTATATTTTTCTTTTCTCACAGCTGATTAGTCAAACTTAAGTCTGAGATCTCGAATCCTAACCCTAACTCTAGCCCCGGAGCAGGTTAGCTGTGCAGCGTAAGATACCATGGTGACGAACACAGATTAAAACCAAGCTACTTTCATAGTACCTCAAACTCAGGGTTGGCATAGATGTATATTACTGCTATAAGGACGTTACTTTTACACACTCACCTCTGGCTACCCTTATGGAAAAAAAAACATTTATCCAAGTGTACTATTAGTATATCTTTTGATCGAAACACACTTAAAAGTATAATGAATTATTCTAAGTATACTTGGCTTGTAGTTGTGTTTACACTTTTGATTGAGTAGCCTATTTCACATGGCTAATTTTGCATACTGTCTTAACTCAAATTGTTTAATTTTGATTTTAATATTGAAAAGAAAATAGATATGCTTCTAATTCTGAGTATCTGAATTTGTGAAGGCTAGTCGCACAAAGGACTTGTTTTCAAATCTACTTCACTCTTCCTCCGCCACTGACTGAATTTTCCGTCTATCCATGTTTTCACTGATATATGGTAAAAAGATTAAAGAATCTCCGGATTAAAACACAGCTAAAACCTGAAACACTTGCGGCGCAAGTTTAGTTTCAGCCCAACGCAGTTATCATTTTCACATCCAGTTCCACGTTGTTTAAATAGCAAATGATGGGCGTGCTGGTCTGAAAACGAGGTGTGTTCAGGCACGTTTCTATTTTGAGGCAACTGAAAACAACTGCGCCATTGATCAACAAAAACCTGGTCTAAAGTCAATGGTGCAGTATTTTTTGTGTTACTTAAAGGGCAAGTTAGTAATGTGCGCCAATAGGCGGGTGCACAACGTGTATAAACTCTGCTTATTACACACACAGGGATGCAAACCAGCACACAAACATTTTTAAATATTAAAAATAAAAGGATTCCTCTCTGGAGAAGTGTTTAGTCTTTCCTCTCACAAATGCCACCATGTAAATAACAAATCCACCACGGTGCAAGCGCAACTGGCATTTAAAGGGAATGGGAGATGAGACTCTGATTGGTTTATTGCATGTTATGCCCAAAACATACCCATGACTCATTAAGAAACTAGGTACAACGCGACCATGCATCTAGCACACCAGTGTTAATTTCGTTGACGAATAATTTTCGTCAACAACCTTTTTTCACTGACGAAAATGAGACAATAACTAAATAAAAACTAGTGTTGGATGACTAAAACTATGACGAAAACTTACTGTCATTTTCGTTAACAAATAAAAATGGGACGACAATGTTAGGGAGGGTCAATTAGGGAAGAGATCCAGTCAGAACTGATGTCCCGTGTAACAGATGGAGAGCGGAAGGGAAGAGCTCTCTCAAAGCAAAGTCTGTCTCACTGGTTAGTGGACACCATTGTTTTGGCTTACCAGCAGCAAGGTCGACCATGTCCCCTTGGGGATAGGGGACATTTGAGTTGAACGTGCTGATCTAACCGCTGGAGAATACGGCGCTGTTGCGCTATACAGGCTCATCCCCAATACAGCGCTCCAGAGCGGCTCACAATCAATGAATAGCGCACATTTATTGCCAATGCCATGGGCATGCGGAATTTGCATGCATAACTCCGCCCCACCGTATGGGTATATAAGGAAGTACGCTGGCAACATTGCATTATGTTATCTGCTGCGGAGCCAAGACTGAACTCCCGGCCGTTCCAGTAGTACAGCGGATGTGGCAAAGGGACATTACGTCTCCGTTCCCTTCGTGCTAACTGTCTTCCAGTGCCCTGCGTAAGTGTGAGTACCCTGTCGTAAGACTAGTACGAAAGAAGGACTCCACTTATCACAGGAATACCAAGGTACACTGTGAAGCATATTACAGTGGAGATATGCCAAAATGCCTACTCGTAGGGAGGACTTAGAGAGTACACATATGATCCGCTAAGGGCTGCATACGGGAAACTCTGGGATACCAGCCGAAGGTGGATTTTTAACCCCAGGGGTGGCAGGGACTTGCCAAGGGAAGACACCTGCTCACTGAGGAGGCTTACGGTGGAAATACACGTGTGGGGGTCGCCGGAGGGGAACCGTGCACACGGGGCACCTGGCCGGACATGAGGGTCTGGGCTCGAGAGGGCAGACTTACTGGTGTCGGCGTCGACAGTGCTGGAGGAACTCAGGGCTTTCGGGAAGCTCACCTGAGGAAAATATAGCACGTATTCAGTCCGTGGAGTGGAATGGCGAGCAAGCGAAGACACCTGAGCCTAGTCCATTACCAGCCACTAGTAGAGGCGAGTACATAGTTGGACACTGGCTCCACTCGGAGATTGTAGAATCTGGCGAATGTGTTAGGTGTCGCCCAGCCTGCAGCTCTGCAGATGTCTGTTAGCGAGGCGCCATGCGCTAGAGCCCAAGAGGAGGCCACACTCCGGGTGGAGTGGGCCCTAACCCCAAGGGGACATGGTCGACCTTGCTGCTGGTAAGCCAAAACAATGGTGTCCACTAACCAGTGAGACAGACTTTGCTTTGAGAGAGCTCTTCCCTTCCGCTCTCCACCATAACAGACAAAGAGCTGGTCCGAGGTCCTGAACACTGCATCCTGTCTACGTAAGTCCGGAGGGCGCATACTGGACAGAGCAATGCCAAGGCTGGGTCTGCCTCCTCCAAGGGCTGCGCTTGCGGGTTCACCACCTGGTCCCTGACGGGGTGGTGGGAACCTTGGGCACATATCCAGGCCAGGGTCTCAGGATCACGTGAGAGTAGGCAGGAACCTGATGACCAGGTCGTGTTAACTTACCTTTCTGTTCCCCAAGAGGTCGTGGTGGGCAGATATTGCCGCCACATATACTTTAAGGGTGGAAGGAGAACAGCCTTCGTTCCAACCCTACTTGGAGAAACGAGAGCACAGACCCGATCGGGCATATCCAGGGGTCTTCTTGGCGAGAAGACACCAGGTGATGAAGAGGTTCCACTTCAATGCATAGACGAAAGCTCTGCCCTAGCGGAAGTGCTGGTAGCCACCACCAGAGGTGGTAGGGTACTCAAACCTGCCGCGTCCCATCCAGGAGCCACACGTGGAGTTTCCAAGATCAGGACGTGGGTACCAAGGGTGCCCCGTCTCTGAGGAGATACTCAGAGGAAGGCCAGGGAGGAGCTGTCGCAAGGAGTAAGAGTTCAGGGAACCAGGTCCGGCCGTGCCCGTGACCAGAAGGACCTGCTCCTTGTCCTTCCTGACCTTGCACAATAACTGCGCGAGAAGGCTCACTGGGGGGGGCGCAAAACGCATAGGCCCCGTGGTCAGCTGTGCGCCAGTTCATCCGTGCTGAGCGTGCCCTCGGTCAGGGAATAAAACAGGCAGCAGAGGGAAGAGCCGTGGGAGGCAACAGATCTACCTGTGCGTCGCCGAACTGTTCCCAATCAGCTGGACCGACTGGGGATGGAGTCTCCAATCTCCAGGAAGTGACTGAGACTGAGCTTGTGGGCAGCACAGTTCAGTTCTCCCGGGACATGGACAGCACGAAGGACCTCAGATGCTTCTGACTCCATAGGACGAGATGGCGGGCGAGTTGAGACATACGGCGGGAGCATAGATCAGCCTGGAGGTTGATGTACGCTAATGACCGTGTAGTCTGACCGGACTAGTACATGTTGACCTTGGAGGAGAGCAGGCTGAGGTGACTGAGTCGGCGGCTGTGTGCAGCAGCTGGCTGCCGGGGCAGTACGTGTTACAGCCCCAGTGTACCCTTGGCCGCGGCCCCATCGAGGGCAGAGGAGGTGGAGGAGGCCACAGAACGGTAACGGGAAGCACGGGGACTTCCAGGACTGCGTGATCTCCTCATGCATCTCGGGAGCGAAAGGCATTGGGGGCGGGGCCCAACAGCTGTCAGGTGCCGCCCCCAAAAACCAATTGCGTGTGATCGTCGGGGTTCTTAATACCACGGCACCACCCTTAGGTCACCCTGGCCACCAGCCAAAGTACCACCTCTCTCGGAGACAGTAGATTGGGGTGTGGCAGAGGGGACTCTCTCTCCTCACGGAGATCACTGAGTCTCGACCGCGAAATCGCGATGGTCACGTTCCCGCAGTGGGAACATGACACATCCACAAACACTGCCCGAATGTGCTGAAGCCCAAACACATCGAGCAGTGAATGTGCCCATAGACAGCAACGGAGATCGATCGCACCCGGAAGTGCACGGGCGAACCGTCTTGAAAAAGACGTGCCACGCGCAAGCTCTTTTTGTAAGAGGAAAGCTTTGCAGAGTGCTGAAGCGCCCAGGGAAAACACACACAGCTGTTGCAGATCACTGCACAGATCAGCAGGCAGGCAATGTGAGATCGCTGGAACGCGCCGTCACACCAACACCCTGGAGAACCGCTTGTCTCGAAGACTTAAGAGAAGACTTCAGAATTCAGGCTTGTAGGAGTGAAGAGATGCTCTTGGCTCCAAAGCAAAAACATAATGCAATGTTGCCAGCGTACTTCCTTATATACCCACACAGTGGGGCGGAGTTACGCATGCAAATTCCGCATGCCCATGGCATTGGGCGTTGTTAGACTCCTCAAAGGTAATTGGCTTCTAAGCGAAAC
The DNA here is from genome assembly GCA_023566225.1 of Romanogobio albipinnatus. Taxonomy (NCBI): domain Eukaryota; kingdom Metazoa; phylum Chordata; class Actinopteri; order Cypriniformes; family Gobionidae; genus Romanogobio; species Romanogobio albipinnatus. The sequence goes on along the minus strand of CM042255.1, from coordinate 17,943,941 downwards.
CCCCATTCATTCCCATTTAATTCATAGTCATGAGGAAAGACCAGTATTTGACACATATTCAATAAAGAATCAGGGTTATAATAGTAAACTAAAACCATTAAAAAAATATATTACTTGAAATTAAATAAATGTTAACTGAAATAAAAAAAATAAAAAAAAATATTTGAAGCTTTAGCTAACTGAAACGGAAATACAAAGTTATAAAAACTATAATAGATGTTTTTAAAAAACAAACAAAAAAGTGAATTGAGCTCTCTTTCGTGTATTTTTAATGTCAAAAACAAAATGATTAATTAAATGGAGCTCAAATGCTTAATGTATTACAATATAACTAAACTCATTAGATTTTAGGAGACTAAATCTACAATAGATTTAGTCGACTAAAATCTTATGATATTTAGTTGACTAAAACTAGACAAAAACTAAAAACCATTCAGGTGACTAAAATATGACTAAAACTAAATGGCATTTTAGTCAAAAGACTATGACTAAAACTAAATAAAAATTTGCTGTCAAAATTAACACTGAGGCGCACCGACTGTTTTTCCCCCGTTAAACTAGCAAAAGTGGATTCTGACATGCACTTCAGACTGTTAAAATAGGGCCCTTAAAGTTTACTATAGTTATACTTACAGTGGACTTAAACATATATACTAAAATTGGGCAAATTTTGTCAAATTTAATACCCAAGCGGTATTGAAACAGTACACTTACAAGTATACTACTAGTACATTGATATTAGTATACTTACTACATAAAGTATACTTAAAAATATACTTGAACATTACATAAGTACAGTATACTTAATACTTGAATACTTTAACTTTTTTGTAAGGGTGATAGAATACTAAGCAATGTGTACTGTGAAAAGTCCAATACAAATTAACTTAAAATTAAGTGTAGCGAATTAGCCTGAGGGGAAATATTAATAATTATTCATTCCTCATTATGATTATTCATTATGATTAATTATTAATATTTGAATCAGTTAAATAGATTAACTTGATGTAGCTACATTAACATTACAATCAATCAATCAGTTCCTCCTATGAACGTTCAGTATTGATTATTAATTAATTCTAAGAAAAATATATTTTTCATGGCTACAGAAAAATAATTATTTCTTTGAATTTACGTAAGCACTTAGAGCGCATAACAAGATCAATCATTTAAGGGACAATTTGTTTGCAGGCAGGGAATCAGGACCAAACATATATTGTGCACAAACTTTATCAACTAAATCACATACGAGACTAAACTGACAGAAGACATACATACACAAAACATATACAAGGTTAAAGTGGATGGAGGGTAAAGGGTCAGGTGGATGAAGCTATGCAGAGAGTCTAAACCTTGTGAAGAACCATCTTTGATAAAACTGTAACAGTTTTACTAACTACACAGCGATTTCTGTTTTGTACTTTACTTGCATTTAGCCTGAGCTGTAGAAGACCGTCCGAGGTGAAATCGTAGGAGAAAGTCTTGATGGTTCTGCCCGAGGGTTTTGCAGTTGCGATCGATGGTTCACGACGGTGAACTTGCATGGTTGCTTTGACTCAATCGAGGTTGAGAAAGTTGCACAAGCTGTGAGTTGGGCCTGCTGGTAATTTGCCGATTGGTTGCCAATGAAGGAACTATTGTAATACTAATATGTTGCACAAGGATCGACATATCATATACACAATCATTCAGATCTTTAAAATCAACTTCGTAAACACCAAATATGCCATACACATGATTTTCGTTAACCATAGTATGCAATTCTGAAACATAAATCCAACAGAGATTGAATTGACACATAGACCAAACCCTATAAAAACAAATCATGAGATGGATATATGTTCATATATTTCTCAAGTAGTTATATATAGGCTATATGAGTTTAAGATGGTTTATTTGTCCTTTTTGAAAAGACTGTGAGAGTCTCGGCTCTCTGCACATTCTTTCAAGTCTTATCTTATCTTAAAACTTATCAGTTCCTATGTGCCCTGTAACCAGAGACCTCTTCTTTGCTCTTATGGGCCTTTTGGGGGAATGGGTCCATAGATCCTCAGAGTGAATTCTAAGGATTACTTGTTAAATTGGACAAATAATTGTGTTTGATCTGACTCAGTCGCTACAAATTATTAGAGTAAATGTGCAACCCATATTGCTGGACTAGTTTAATCAAACATCTTGTCCAATATTTACAAAGCTGTGAGGTTGAAATTTTCCCCTTAAAAGGCATACTTTTTCCTCTATGGAAGAAGTGATAATTCCTTATTCAGCTTGTGCTGCACTTCATTGCAGCAAAGTTACATAACTGTACCCTCCTCTTGGCTCACTGGAATGAGGGCAAGGGAAGCAAAGACACAAGGAAATAAAGGAATAAATGGTCCTCTTTCACAGCTGAAAACCAGTATTCACCCAGATAAAAAGAAATGTTCCCATAACTTTCACTAACAGTCTTTAAAAGTTACAGTATGTAAATGTTAGGACAAATCTTTCTTAAAATAATGTTTATGGAACTTTCTTATAACATTATTAATAGTTAATATACATTCTCATAATGTTGAGTGAAAATGTTGCTGAATGTTTTTATAATGTTTATATTTATGCATTTGGCAGACACTTTTATCCAAAGCGACTTACATTGCATTCAAGGTACACATTTTACTTTTTTGTCATTTCTTGCTTTCCCTGGGAATCGAACCCATGACCTTGGCGTTGCTAGTGCCATGCTCTACTGTTTGAGCTACAGGAAAGCTATCATAAAATGTTGTTATCATAAAATGTTCTGAATACAACATTCATTGAACTTCCTAATTTGTACTTGATGAAATACAAATATTATTTGTACATTTTTATTCATGGAACATATTGTTTGGAATATTTTAGCTGGACATTTATCTAACATTTTTAAAATGTTACTACTTATCATTAAAGAGAAGAGAACATGAAGTCACAAGACACATGCATAAGCAAGAAACAATGCAAATTTTATATAAAATATACAGGCAATCAGGTACTGACTTAGTGTAATGCATTAAATTAAATTAAATTAAGCAATCAGGATATTTTACTTCCGCTTCTGTAACATAATTTAGTTCAGAATCATATGAAATTATCTCATTGTCTTTCTGTTACACACAACATTGCACATGCGCTCCATTCCTCACCATTTTTTAACCAAACATCCAGAGTCTGCAGACAACCGTTATACTCTAAAAGCATCACAAGCTCTGCATGAAACAGTTAATACAGTATACAGAATGTCTCGGGTTACTTGACTGTAACCCTGCTCCCTGAAAAAGCGAGAACGAGATACTGCGCTGAGTGCTATGGGAAAAACATTGGTGGGATGAGCTGTGAATATGTTTGCAACACATCAATGAAATTGACCTAGAGTTTTATAGCCTCTGTTAGTGACATCATCAGAATGCGCCTGTAACGTTTGAGCAGGGATGAGACTGAGTTGGAATCTAAATGCATTAATAACATTTATTGAAGACAAAAACAGGGAAAATCCCAAAAAAAACAAAAGAAAATCCACAACGAAGAGACAGGAGCACAACGACAGGAACACATATACAGGAGCAACGACCGACAAACAACAACTGAAGCACTGGGGTGTATATACACAAAGGGAAACAAGGTTAACAAGATAACAAGAGGGAGTGGCTAAATGGGAAACACCTGGGGAAACTAATCAACATGAAAAACTACATACAACTACAAAACATGACACAAGACAGGAAATAACAAAATACCTCACAAGACAGGGAAACATAGGCTGGGATCATGACAAAGCCAGCATCAGAGGCTATAATTAGATGTGCCACAGGTGTATCGTCAGGTGTATTTGTCTGAAGAGCAGTCCTGGGATATCCTCAGTGCTGCAATGAAGCGCAGCATCTTGTTCCGGCTTTTTCAGGGAACAGGGTTGTGGTCAAGTCACCCGAGATGTTCCCTTTCAAAAACTACATTTAATGCTGTGCTGAGCACCATGGGGAATGAGAATACTCACGCCGCCTCACTGGAGGTGTCTGGACCACCCACGGTTGTGTAGTGTTTGCTCACAAGAACGCAAAAGGTCTCAGACATGAGCTTGTGAAGTCGACTTAAGGACATGAGAGCCCAGAGTGTCATGAAAATCCAAGCTATAAAATCGCATGAATGTGTGCGGAGAGGACCAGCCTGCCGCATCACAAACATGCTGCAGGGGGGAATCCCCCGCCAAGGCTCAGGAATAAGCAACTCCCCTGGTGGAGTGAGCCCTGATCCCTACTGGTGAATCTTGATCACGTGCCTCATAGGCAAGGGCAATAGCATCCCTCACCCAATGTGAAATTGTCTGTTTTGTTGGTGGCCGCCCCCTGTTATGGCCCTCATGACAAACGAATAGTTGTTCTGACTTACGCCACTGGCTAACTGCAGTGGACGTAGGTCTGAAGAGCATGGACCGGACTGATGTCTCTGCTGATCCGGCGTTGTAAACGGCAGAGGACAGAGTGACCGGATTTACAGTTGAGAAAGGCACCATAGGTAGGTAGTCAGGATGAGGACGTAAAATCGAAACAGACAGAGCCTGCAAATCTCAGATTCTTTTTAAAGAAATGATAGCCATAAGAAAAAAACATTTTTAGAGTCTGAAACTTGTCAGCCACTGACTATAGAGGTTCAAAGGGGGTCCCACCAAGGACTATAGCTAAGTCCGATGAAGGGATCTTGGTTCTAATGGGAGGCCTCAATCGTCTGACCCCATGGATGAATCGAGCAAGCAAGCAGAGGATGCTTCCCAAGTGGTCCGTCAATCAAGGCGTGGCAAGCTAATAAAGCGACCACGAACGCTGAAAGTGGCAGGACCCATCACTAGTCGTAATATGATCTTTCTTGCTTGCAGGAGATGACACAGGCCTGAAGGCTGGTGCAGAGATAATCTAGACAGATAACACAGGGAAAAAACAGGATGGTCGCAGATAGAAGACGGCTCAGGTACACAGGTATGTAATCGCAGGTGAGTATCAGAGGGTGTCTGTAGTGTCATCATTTGACAAGACCAGATGGATGCTGCATTCCAGTTTGTTTTTATTATGACCTTTACTGGCTAACTTCCCTCCATCTTGTTCACTCGGAATGTGCGTCATTGCTTACGTTGCATGAAAGCCCACTACGGAACCTTTGCAATGGACTGAACTGGAACGACCTAAGCCCTTGACCACTTGGAATCCACTATTGAGTTGATTCATTATTCTTTTTTCCCTAATGAAATTGTTTAATGCAGCATTCCATATGCATATACAGGGAGTGCAGAATTATTAGGCAAGTTGTATTTTTGAGGATTAATTTTACAACATTAATAATTAAACAACAACCATGTTGTCAATGAACACAAAAAACTCATTAATATCAAAGCTGAATATTTTTGGAAGTGGTTTTTAGTTTTAGCTATTTTAGGGAGATATCTGTGTGTGCAGGTGACTATTACTGTGTATAATTATTAGGCAACTTAACAAAAAACAAATTTATACCCATTTCATTTATTTATTTTTACCAGTGAAACCAATATAACATCTCAACATTCACAAATATACATTTCTGACATTCAAAAACAAATCAGTGACCAATATAGCCACCTTTCTTTGCAAGGACACTCAAAAGCCTGCCATCCATGGATTCTGTCAGTGTTTTGATCTGTTCACCATCAACATTGCGTGCAGCAGCAACCACAGCCTCCCAGACACTGTTCAGAGAGGTGTACTGTTTTCCCTCCTTGTAAATCGCACATTTGATGATGGACCACAGGTTCTCAATGGGGTTCAGATCAGGTGAACAAGGAGGCCATATCATTAGATTTTCTTCTTTTATACCCTTTCTTGCCAGCCACGCTGTGGAGTACTTGGACGCGTGTGATGGAGCATTGTCCTGCATGAAAATCATGTTTTTCTTGAAGGATGCAGACTTCTTCCTGTACCACTGCTTGAAGAAGGTGTCTTCCAGAAACTGGCAGTAGGACTGGGAGTTGAGCTTGACTCCATCCTCAACCCGAAAAGGCCCCACAAGCTCATCTTTGATGATACCAGCCCAAACCAGTACTCCACCTCCACCTTGCTGGCGTCTGAGTCGGACTGGAGCTCTCTGCCCTTTACCAATCCAGCCACGGGCCCATCCATCTGGCCCATCAAGACTCACTCTCATTTCATCAGTCCATAAAACCTTAGAAAAATCAGTCTTGAGATATTTCTTGGCCCAGTCTTGACGTTTCAGCTTGTGTGTCTTGTTCAGTGGTGGTCGACGTTCTGCCTTTCTTACCTTGGCCATGTCTCTGAATATTGCACACCTTGTGCTTTTGGACACTCCAGTGATGTTGCAGCTCTGAAATATGGCCAAACTGGTGGCAAGTGGCATCTTGGCAGCTGCACGCTTGACTTTTCTCAGTTCACGGGCAGTTATTTTGCGCCTTGGTTTTTCCACACGCTTCTTGCGACCCTGTTGACTATTTTGAATGAAATGCAGTTTCTGCCCTTCACCCAAATCCCTAGTGTCCTGGTCTATGATAGCCATACAAATTCCACAGGACCTTAGCAGTAGTAGGTGAAAGAAAAACCACAATGATCCATCCAAATCCAGTCATAACTATGTTTGGAAACCTTAAGACTGATGTAAACTACACACATCCATTTCATACTTATTCAGATAAATAAGTATTCTCAGTGACAGCTATTTGTAATGCAACATCTTACACAGAATCAGCTGTTAATGAACAAACAAATGACGTTTCAATCTTTTTCCATCATGTTTGGTGTCTATTTGTTTAGAATATTGCCAAAGATATTCTGATGGTGGTTTGGAAAGTGAAATTTGCATTGGTAAACTTTAAAGACACTTTAAAGACTTCTAACTGTGTACAGTATGCAAATGAGTTCCACAGAGGAAAGGAGGGTGAGCCTCACGGTGGGCCCCCTCCGATGCCAGCAGCCAATCGCAACACTGGAATGGAGAAGTGCCAAATTGCAATCTCCTCCTATTCGGAAAAGGATAAAGGTACCCTTTCAACTGACACACCTTGTTCTGAGTCTCCCCCCGAGGATGAGGCTGTGACAGAGTAACCAAGTTCTGAGTTTCTCCTTGAGAGAGAAAACAGTTCACCAAGTTCTGAGTCTGTCCGGCGAGGATGAGACTGTGACAGAGCAACCAAGTTCTGAGTCTGACCTGGCGAGGATGAGACTGTGACAGAGCAACCAAGTTGCCGCGGGTATCTAAATCGTACAAAATTACTAGAACTTTAAATAAATTATTATAGACCTTTAATTAGAAACAGGGGGAGTGACTTTATTGAATTAGACACTTTGCTCACAGCTAATTGGTCCAATTTTGGTTTTAGATCTCTTACCCAGAACATAACCTGCCTGGAGCAGGTTATCTGTGGAGCCATACCTTGCACCTAAACCGGCTTCATGGTATAGGTACGTTGGAATGGTTTGGGGGTGGTTAGGTGAAACTGTAGGTAGTGGGGGCCCCTTTTGGAAATCTTCTTAGGGCCCCCAAAATGCTAGGGCCGGCCCTGGACTGAATGCCACCCGAGATAGTCATGCAGTGTGAAAAGCAGTGATCCGACAAGTTTGAAAATCGTGTAGTCTGAACTGGACATTAGTGAGACTACAGACAAATCTAGCGACGCTTTGGACTGCTTGTTAACATGTAGTCAGTAATACTCTTTTCATTGTCTGACAGAAAATATATTGGGCTATACACTCACCTAAAGGATTATTAGGAACACCATACTAATACTGTGTTTGACCCCCTTTCGCCTTCAGAACTGCCTTAATTCTACAAGGTGCTGAAAGCATTCTTTAGAAATGTTGGCCCATATTGATAGGATAGCATCTTGCAGTTGATGGAGATTTGCGGGATGCACATCCAGGGCACGAAGCTCCCGTTCCACCACATCCCAAAGATGCTCTATTGGGTTGAGATCTGGTGACTGTGGGGGCCATTTTAGTACAGTGAACTCATTATCATGTTCAAGAAACCAATTTGAAATGATTCGAGCGTTGTGACATGGTGTATTATCCTGCTGGAAGTAGCCATCAGAGGATGGGTACATGGTGGTCATAAAGGGATGGATATGGTCAGAAACAATGCTCAGGGTAGGCAGTGGCATTTAAACGATGCCCAATTGGCACTAAGGGGCCTAAAATGTGCCAAGAAAACATCCCCCACACCATTACACCACCACCAGCAGCCTGCACAGTGGTAACAAGGCATGATGGATCCATGTTCTCATTCTGTTTACGCCAAATTCTGACTCTACCATCTGAATGTCTCAACAGAAATCGAGACTCATCAGACCAGGCAACATTTTTCCAGTCTTCAACTGTCCAATTTTGGTGAGTGCGTGCAAATTGTAGCCTCTTTTTCCTATTTGTAGTGGAGATGAGTGGTACCCGGTGGGGTCTTCTGCTGTTGTAGCCCATCCGCTTCAAGGTTGTGCGTGTTGTGGCTTCACAAATGCTTGAATCAGTCGGCCCATTCTCCTCTGATCTCTGGCATCAACAAGGCATTTTCGCCCACAGGACTGCCGCATACTGGATGTTTTTCCCTTTTCACACCATTCTTTGTACACCCTACAAATGGTTGTGCGTGAAAATCCCAGTAACTGAGCAGATTGTGAAATACTCAGACCGGCCCGTCTGGCACCAACAACCATGCCACGGTCAAAATTGCTTAAATCACCTTTCTTTCCCAATCTGACATTCAGTTTGGAGTTCAGGAGATTGTCTTGACCAGGACCACACCCCTAAATGCATTGAAGCAACTGCCATGTGATTGGTTGAATAGATAATTGCATTAATGAGAAATTTCTAATAATCCTTTAGGTGCATGGATTAGGCTTTAGTTACTTTCCATTGAAAATAGTTGGCAACATTGTTGGTCAGGATGTTAAAACAAAGGCGGTCAAGCCAAGTCCCCTTTATTTATATAGTGCTTCATACAGTACAGATTGTTTCAAAGCAGCTTTACAGTGATAACAGGAAAATGAATTAGTGATGCAAACAGTCTCATTGTTCAGCTAAAGTGAGTTCAGTGTAGATTCAGTTCTGTTATAAAGGTCATCAATTATTAGTTAATTTCATCTATAAAGCAGTTGTGCAGAAAACAGTCATATAATCATCCAGCTCCATTCAGTTCTCATCCAATCTGGATAAAACATTTTGTATCCAGATGGTGGTTACGACACCTACCAAACTGGGGCATACTAACCAGCAGGCTTGCCAGTTCTTCAAAACAAAACTTAGTACATCAGCTCCCTTTCACCCAGAAAACAGGTAATACAGCAAAAGGGAACTGCAGACAGATTAAAGAGAAGAGTGAAAATACACTGCTGAAGTCCATTGTTTACTCAAAAAGAAAGGGAAAGTTCACATTTTCCCCTAAGAATCTCATGCATACTGTTTTACCTCTGGTGGCTTACATAAGATTGCTCTTATGCCAAATACTTAAAAGTAACTTAGCTCTGATCACTTCCTTAATGTTAAAGTGTTTAAGGTGTTACATTTCTTCTATCCCAGGTTAATATATATTAGTAAACCATTCACAGGTTGATTTCCCCAAAAATATTTAATAATAAAAAAAAAACCCTTGAAAAAAAAAAACTTTAAAAAAAATCTGAATCATCGTATTGTTCCTACCAGCATTGTCTTTTTGGTGAAGCTGGCTGACCATTTTTCTTTTAAAACAAGTAATTTAGATAAGCTGTCTTGTTGGCTTGGTTGAGTTTTATTTTTGGAGCACAACTTATCCAGACAGTTTCCTTCTTTCATCCTGTTGTGAAAGAGTTCACGAGGAGTTGCTTGTGTTTCCTGTTAAGGGAATAAAAACACTGAATGTTTCCCCAGTGACACTTCAGGGGTCTAAAAAAAACATTTTCGTGTCAAGTGTTTCATGTCAAATTGTGACTCTTGCCATGTATTATGTTCCTTAACTTGAAAATATTAGAATTATATATATGGATAGCCTACATCTTTACATATTTCTAACACAGTGATTGTGTAAACAAATAATGTTTATGCAATGCAATACAATTTTCATGGTATGAAAAAACTAATTAAACAAATGTTACAAAAGTAATGAAAGTACATGATAGGCTATACAACTTTGGTGGTTAAATAATCATCAGTACCAATTATTTGTATTTATTTATTTTAATTTCATTTATTGATTTTGTCTGGATTTTATATGATCACCTACCTTATGGCGCCATCCATTGGTTGTAAAGGGCATTACCGATTTAGTAATTAATACAGAAGTAATTAAAGTAATTTAATACAGGCTGAACAGCAAGCCCTGGCCCATTCATTGTTTCGGAACCACTGTTATAAAGTCAGTTAAAATGCATTGACAGGTTTCTTCTCAGAAACCATTTGGATTCATCTTAGTACATGTGTTCCAATGTCAATTCTCCAGAGGATCTACCATCGGGTGTGATTTGTGTTCTGATGCACAGGCTGCATATGTTCAAAATCATGCATGAATGGACACTGTGCAATAGCCTTTGAGACCAAATATGCATTTATAAGATCAAGGAAAAGACAGAATAATGTAGCAATAGGTAGAAAGGGAAAAGGACCATAAGTGTGTTCCAAACTAGATACAAGTTTGTAGTAGCTTTGCTTGTAAATTACAAGTTAGGGCAGTTCATTTTGAATGTTTCTTTATCACTGAAATTAAAATTGTTCCCACCATTCCACAAGCCTGTAAAAGATTGTCCAGAGTGTTCTGGGGAAAGATATTTTCATTTTCAGAACAAACAAAGCCATGCAGGCAACTTTATCCAAGAAGATTATCCAAGTTCTGCTCCAAAGCAGGAAAGAATGTAAGAGATTGTATATCCATTTCTAATAATAAGACAGCTGTGGCCTACCTCCTTTACAACATTGTAATTTTCCCCCAGGAACATTAAATGATATTAATGATCAATGTTTGAAATGCCCCATGCATTATGGTTAGTTACACTAACATTAGTGAATGCATGAACTAATATTAACAATAGTGTCATGGAATGCCGTGTAGTAAAATCCAAAGGATGCGTGACACAGAAGGAACAATAAACAATATATTTAATAAACAGAGCACAAGAATACATATGCAAGGTAATGTTAACACAAGGCAATGATATGAAGGAATAGAAGGCTTAAATACACAGGAGGATGATGATAAGAACAGGGAACAGGTGAGAACTAATAGAGGGTATGCACATGACATCGTCAGCCGGAGTTTCTGCGGTTCCGCCCACTGAGTGGCAAAAAGACTGAGCGGCAGCATTGGTTTTCAGGGTGAATGCCGCAAAAAAAAAAAAAAAAAAAAAAAAAAAAACACTCACAAAACACATCTAAAACGGAAAAGAGCTTTGAGATTGACGGTACAAATAGATTTGACAAGAAATCTGAGGTTGACTGCTGAAAGCTACAGAAAAGAGAAGCAAATGGATCGCTGCAATTCCCAGAAACAACTGGAATCCAGACAGCGAAACGTGGATTTGCAGTTATCATTATGTCAATATGTTGAATTTTAGGGTAAAAATTATACCCTATATATCGTATTGTTATATATTGTATTTACAACTCATCAATTAAATATTCACCATCTTATATTCTGCATAATTGGATGTTTATTAACAAAGACAAAAACTATAGGGCTGGACGATATGAAACTATACATAACATTGATCTGTGATCACCCGGATTTAGACCTATATTGTATTTATATAAAGCATTCACAGGCAAATTTGCTTTATGCATTACCCCAGTGTCGAATTCAGGCTCATATAATGTGATGATAGATGGTTCCTGGCTGCATGTCATTATACATGGATCACTGGATCTTTGGTAAGTTGTTAAATAGGGGGTGAAATGCTGTTTCATGCATACTGAGCTTTTTACACAGTTAAAGACTTGGATTCCCATCCTAAACATGGACAAAAAGTTGGACGTTTGATGGAGTATTTCTGTGCCAAAAATACTCCTTCCAGTTTCTCATAAGTTTCAGAAAGTTTTTTTCGAGTATGGGTATATGTGACGTCAGATGGGGCGGAATGTCCTTGTACGGGACGTACGCGCTCTTCTCCCGCACGACTAGAGTGAGAGAGCAAGCCGGCTGCTGCAGTCACAGGACTTGACGGAATCAACAATGTCACCAAATCAAGACAACCCTGCACAGCTTCCCAAAGAACCCAGCTTTAATGGGACAGTGGGGGGAGTTTGTTTTTCCAGAGCAGGAGCGGTGCAAGTGTTTGTTTGTTCCCTGAATTTCGGCAATGATGGTTTATAAACAAGGTACAGTTCAACTCCGGATTTGTAGCTCGTCTAATGCTGAAAGATGGAGCAATCCCAGCGATTAAGGTTCACGGTCGTGTGTTGGTAGCAGGCGGTGAGCAAAACTGCTTCAGATGTCTATGTGTTGTTAGCTATCGATTCCATTGTTTTTCTATGTAAACATGCATACCGTATTTCCTCAAATAAAAGCCTGTAGTCAATTAAACGCCGGGCCTCTGATAGTGGCCGGGGGCGTGGCCAGCACGAACAAATAAAGGCCGGTCTCAAATTAATTCTGGGGAAAAGTTATTTTCTTTCATTTCATGTTCATTTAATAGCGTCTGCCAAATATATATGTGCATTCATGTTCAGCGTAATGTACAGTAGGGTTATGCCGAAGGAGCGAAACCATCGTGACCATCGCCCCCCGCTGTAAGTCTTGCGAGTGCGACGCACAATCTTGGTCTCTTCTATACTTAACCTAAACACTTTGCAGGGATTGCTCTGTAAATTAAATTGAGAATATAACTGATGCATATCTGCTATTTTAAATACTGTAGTCTATGAGAGATGTGACGTGTGTTAGTCTGTGAAAATACATCAGTCAGACAGGCTACATAAATATTGATCTTGACAATCTCTTAGCCTCTTGTCTTTTTTTACACATCTTACTCTGCATTTAACTTAATTTATTTTGAAGCCTATGCTGTTTTCTTGTACAAAATAAAATAGTTTATGTTATTGAAATATTGTAAAGTGGTCATTTGAACTACTCGAACGAACATTTAAAAAACAATATGCAAAATCAAAATTGAATAGCTCCATAACGGATTGAGAAAAGTGCACGCATTAGTTGGGTTAGAAAAATAACGAAATTATAGTTTTTATTAAAGTAGAAAATAATATTTATGTAAAGAGATATATATTAAAATAAAAAGTGCTTAAAGGAACACAACTCTTCTTAAGTGGAAGGAAGCTTTTTTCCCTCACGTGGAATATAGAAAGCACATTAGTTGGGTTAGTAAAATAACAAAATTATAGTGTTTATATCGGGTCTATAAAACACGAAAGAACAACAAATATATCACAAAAAAAACCTCTTTAAAATTAATTTCGTTTTTTTATAAATTGTATCTTAAATTTTAATCTATGTTTTATCAACCAAATTGCCCGGATTTAATAAATAATAAGCAAATATCTCCTCAGCTATCCTGGTGAACTTCTACCGCTGCGTAATAGAAAGCATCCTGACCAACTGTGTCGCAGTATGGTATGGGAGCTGCTCTGTTGCGGAGCGCAAGGCACTGCAGCGGGTGGTGAAAACTGCCCAGTGCATCACAGGGACTCCACTACCTGCCATCGAGCACATCCAGAGGAAACGCTGTCTGCATCGAGCTCGCAGCATCCTCAAGGACTCCTCTCACCCAGCCCACAGACTGTTTTCTCTCCTGCCCTCCGGCAGGCGTTTCAGGATCCTCCGGACCAGGACCAGCAGACTTAAGAACAGTTTTTTCCCCAGAGCTGTCTCTTTACTGAACTCAAACCCCCGTTGATCCACTTCCCTCATAAACTGCTAACTCTCCTACCTCACATCTGCCTTCACTTTGTTATTTGCACTACCGACTGTATATTACAGTAACATCTGTTTACTTATGCATTTTGCACCACCATATCTTAACTGGATTATGCTCATTTGCACTGCCGACTGTATTTATAGTACCAAATGTTTACATTTTCATTTTGCACCGTACTTCTAACTGTAATATGCAACCACTTTCCACTGCACTTTAACACTTTTTTTCGGATAGCTCTGTCCATAATTTATTGCACTACCTTAATCCACTGCTATATTCCTCATCTTGCCTAACATATTATTGTATACCTCTATCTGTAAAATTCTGTTTAAAGTAATAGCCATCTGTATATTATATTCATAGTACATATTCACCTGTAAATTCTGTTTATAGTAATAGCCATCTGTATATTTATTCACTGTACATATTCACCTGTAAATTCAGTTCTGTTTATAGTAATAACCATCTCTCTATTTATACATATTTATATATATTCAGTACATTTCCATGTCCTGCACTTACGCAACCACTGTATATCCTGCACTTGCTGCTATTGCATTTCTGGTTAGACCTAAACTGCATTTCGTTGCCTTGTACTTGTACTTGTGTAATGACAATAAAGTTGAATCTAATCTAATCTAAATAGCCTATAACAGACAATGACATGGAGGCGGAGGCGGCCGCCCAGCGTGATCAACGCACACACCGCAACAGTCACAATATGACCTCATGTATGTTTTAAAAACACAATTTAACTTATAAATAATACTTTTTAATGGGCCACTTAATTTATTACAAATAAATTATTAAATTCTAAAAATGAATAAAATGAACAAAAACTTGCATTGCATTTGCAATCCTTTGAAACCACCCCACTTCCCGCGCCCCAATGATATCTGTCCTCTGGGACGCTATCGCTTTTCATTCAAAACGGTTTATTTAAAACAATTATTTTTTCAAATAGATGGAATTCGAAATACAGGCCTGCCCCTAATAAAAGCCTGCTTCAAATAAAAGCCGGTGACCTTCTGCAGTTCAGGTAAATAAAGGCCTCTGCTTTTTTTTTGAGGAAATACGGTAGCTCAACGCAATAGCTGCGCGCACTCGTCATTCTTTAGCTCCGCCCGAACGATACGCCCCCAGCCGCTCTGCTTTTTCCGGAAAGACTCGGTACAGCTTATCTTTCTTTTATAAATATAATAAAACTAAAAGACTTTTCAGAGATATGAAAGATGCAATACTACTCTATAGGTACTCAAGATTGACATGAGATTGACTGAAAATGAGTGTTTTGTACTGTGGCAAGATGTGAAGGGGGAGGAATGCGTCACGTTGGGTTGAGAAGACACTTCCGCAAAGGATACACCTGTGTATCGTGACTCTTCAGGAAGCCTCCTCGGTGCAATTAGAAAATTTAGATGTCCTACAAGATGGCTGAGCTCGATAGGTTTCCAGGTCATAGGATGGAGCGAGGAAATGAGAAGGGATACTTAGAAGCACCCAATGCACTTTTTTAATGGGTTTTTGGGTAAATGGCTGAAATAAGGTCTGTGGTGAACAAGCTCAAGACACTCATGTTTTATTCTACAACATTAAATACATCAGTATTACCCCACTCATGATTTGTGGTTACTTGTCTTGAAAGGCGGTTGCTTACAAGTGGCTAAATGGGATTACAGAAACTGTTGAGCAGATTAAACGGCAACAGTAAATTCAGTGTTTTTACAGCGTCATTATGCTCATAACTGTGCTCTTATAAACTATTCTAACTCAAACTTTCTAGGAAAATGTTTTTAGATTAAAAACTGAAAGAGTTGTCAGAAGCTTAGTGATGGTGACGTTGAAGACGTGGGACCGTGGTCTAGTTTGTTTATTTAGAGCTTGCGATAATCCAAAACCCTATGGGAAAATCCTATTGTGTTTTTGTTGAGGGAATCAGTGGGATGCTAATTGCCGATTGGCCTACAAAGTGACGTCATACCTGCACCACTCTATACGCATGCACATGACGTCACAGTTTTCAGAAATGAGCATTTTTGTAGTTTGCATAGAGACTATAATGGTATTGTTTTCAAAAACAAACTTTGAATACCATTTTTAAAAATGTGCATATTCAGGCCCTCAAAACGCTGTTGTGTAAATGGCCCCATAATGTATTAGTAAATATTGAAATAAACATTAACTACGTTTAATCAATGCGTCACAAGTATTTTTTATTGTATGCTCATGTTAACAAATGAAGCCTTATTGTAAACTGTTACTAAAAGTATCTATTAAACTTTTAAGTCTTCAAAATAAAGCAGACTTGCAAGGTAGAAACCTTGAGCAAAACAAAAAAAAAAATCTTGCTCATTTTGCAGTTGTGTTGCACTAATGAAACTCCCCTATTCTTTGACGGCTGCAATTCAGCAAGTTCCTCTTCCAGTCTTTCCCATTCAAGTTACAGTTCAACATTGAGCGTGAAGCCAGAAGAACATAGATTATCTGTATTAAAGGTTGTCATGCCAACAGTGGCCACATTGGAAATACAGGGAGTGAGAGTCAGCTGCTGCACTAAAGTTTATTGGCCTTGCCTACAGGGGTTTGAATGCTCACCATGAGAAAAAAAAAAAACAACCTTTATCCATCTTATACACTTCAGTTGTTCAAGCATTTGAATAAATGAAAATTCAAAGGACAAGAAGATACTGATTGAAAGTTTTTTTTACTTTTTTTTTATTTTAGCCAACATACTACACACATTAAGAATATTCTTGCTGGTAGTAAACATACATATGGGAACGTCAACTTAACTTAATTTGAGGTTAAGTTAAACATTGCTGAGGGACTGCTAATTAAAGTCATAAGGCAAATGTATCAAACACTCAAAATGTTATAAAGAAGATGACTACCATTACTACATGCTTTTTAGATGCATTTCATAATAATTTCATAACCAATATAGCAGCTGTTAATACCCGAGGGATTTTTAGGAATTGCTAACATGTGAAAAGTTTCAAGTAGTGTCAAGATTTATGAGCATTAAGTTATGCGTCAAAACTAATTTGGATTGCATGGCTAATATCCAGAACATCTGAGTCTATCCATAAAATGTCCTTAATGAAAAGCACAAGTGCACCATATCATCATAAGTATAGCTTGACTGTGAATGTGTACACATACTAATGTTTGAGTTTGTATTACATAAGCATGCTGGAAATGTCAATGGCCTCTGATGGTTTTGCTCCAGATGGCCATGTAAGTGAAGATATGCAAAATATTTATTTTTTGTTAATAGACTTGGGCTAAAAGGAGCTCATATAAAGTCGCTGGTCTCTCATTTGTTTGCATTTGTGAATGCATGTGTGTGTCTGTCTGTCTCATACCCGTGTCAGGTCACTTGGGTTCAGCACTTTCCCAATGAAGAGAAGTGCCCCTGATGGCTCATCCCTGACTAAAAAGAGGAAAGGCCGGTCCACACGGTACGTTAGAGCCAGCGATTGGCCTTTGGCAGTGCGGGTGGTGCTGGCATACTCTGCACCCTCTGGAGCCGTTTCCATGACTACCTTATGATGGACGCCATTTAACTTGACAGGCTGACTGGTGATTTTGATTAGGTCTGTCTCTGCCAACCATTCAGACAGACCTGAAAAAGGAAAATGATTGGTAACTATTTACAGTAACAATTTAAGAAAACAAACTGATTTAGCTAGCAAAAAACTGTGGAATGGTGGTTGTCGTCTCACCCAGGTCAGAGAGGGAAAGCAACAGGTCTGTCCTGTAGCTGAGTGTGATAACCGGAAGTGTAAGCAGCACCTGCACTGCGTGGAGAGTATTGGAGAGGTCCTGGACAAATTCAGCTGTAAGGGCTTCCTCTATTAGAGTCAGATTCTGAGTCACCTCATCGGGCAAGAAGAAATACATGCTCACTCCGCCCTCCATAGGAACCTGGGCTATCTGTATGAGACAGATGAGAAAATACCAAATTATAGATAGATATTAATAAAAAAAATTAAAATAAATAATAAAAAAATTAAAATAAATAATAAAAAAATTATATATATATATATATATACACACACACACACAGGTCCTTCTCAAAAAAATTGCATATTGTGATAAAGTTAATTATTTTCCATAATGTAATGATAAAAATTTAACTTTCATATATTTTAGATTGAAATATTTCAGGTCTTTTATTGTTTTAATACTGATGATTTTGGCATACAGATCATGAAAACCCAAAATTCCTATCTCAATAAATTAGCATATCATGAAAAGGTTCTCTAAACGAGCTATTAACCTAATCATCTGAATCAACTAATTACACCTGCAAAAGATTCCTGAGGCTTTTAAAAACTCCCAGCCTGGTTCATTACTCAAAACCGCAATCATGGGTAAGACTGCCGACCTGACTGCTGTCCAGAAGGCCATCATTGACACCCTCAAGCAAGAGGGGAAGACACAGAAAGACATTTCTGAACGAATAGGCTGTTCCCAGAGTGCTGTATCAAGGCACCTCAGTGGGAAGTCTGTGGGAAGGAAAAAGTGTGGCAAAAAACGCTGCACAACGAGAAGAGGTGACCGGACCCTGAGGAAGATTGTGGAGATGGACCGATTCCAGACCTTGGGGGACCTGCGGAAGCAGTGGACTGAGTCTGGAGTAGAAACATCCAGAGCCACCGTGCACAGGCGTGTGAAGGAAATGGACTACAGGTGCCGCATTCCCCAGGTCAAGCCACTTTTGACCAAGAAACAGCGGCAGAAGCGCCTAACCTGGGCTGCTCAAGGACACCTCGACACTTAGTCAGGTGGAGCCGGGGATCGAACCACCAACCTTCCGGTTTGTAGCCAACCTACATGAACCACTGAGCCACTGCCAGTGATGGTCTGTGGTGCCATGTCAGCTGCTGGTGTTGGTCCACTGTGTTTTATCAAGGGCAGGGTCAATGCAGCTAGCTATCAGATTTTGGAGCACTTCATGCTTCCATCTGCTGAAAAGCTTTATGGAGATGAAGATTTCATTTTTCAGCAGGACCTGGCACCTGCTCAGTGCCAAAACCACTGGTAAATGGTTTGCTGACCATGGTATTACTGTGCTCAATTGGCCTGCCAACTCTCCTGACCTGAACCCCATAGAGAATCTGTGGGATATTGTGAAGAGAAAGTTGAGAGCCGCAGACCCAACACTCTGGATGAGCTTAAGGCCGCTATCGAAGCATCCTGGGCCTCCATAACACCTCAGCAGTGCCACAGGCTGATTGCCTTCATGCCACGCCGCATTGAAGCAGTCATTTCTGCAAAAAGATTCCCGACCAAGTATTGAGTGCATAACTGAACATAATTATTTGAAGGTTGACTTTTTTTGTATTAAAAACACTTTTCTTTTATTGGTCGGATGAAATATGCTAATTTTTTGAGATAGGAATTTTGGGTTTTCATGAGCTGTATGCCAAAATCATCAGTATTAAAACAATAAAAGACCTGAAATATTTCAGTTGGTGTGCAATGAATCTAAAATATATGAAAGTTTAATTTGTATCATTACATTATTGAAAATAATGAACTTTATCACAATATGCAAATTTTTTGAGAAGGACCTAGAGAGATAGAGATATATATATATATATATATATATATATCTCTCTATCTCAAGATCCTATATATACTACATCATTACTAATGTTTAGGTCCATTGACTTTCCTTAGGCTTACAAAAGTATCAGCAAATTTAAAAACAACTCATTAAGAGTGGTTACTGCTGTTTATAAATGACAATGGCCACACCTCCAATTATAGCCAATATAGAAATCAAAATTCAAAAAAAATGACTGTATATTTCTACATTTGCATTGGTAACGGAAAACATTTGCATGATGCTGCGTCGACACCACTGGGTGTAATTCCATGATTCATTTTTTTTTAATACCATGATAATGTAGACTGGGTAAACCCAGCCTGATCTGCCGGCGATTTGATGTCGCCCTGCAACTCACGCCCGTTTCACACATACTCCGTTTGCAGTGCGTATGCGGTGTGTATTTTTTTCCGTACCCATGTTAACAAATTACAGCTTTCACACTGCATGCGGATGCTGTCCGTCAGTCCGTTCCAGGCGCTGCGTCTGCAGCAGTGCGCCGATCATTTCCATACCGAGTCTATTTTTTGCTGTGCTGCACTGCTGAATTAAGGTGACAGCACATTGTTCGCATTAAAATAAACATGTACTGACGCGAAAACCTAGTAATTTTACCACAGATGCATATAATTTAAAATATACTCTGTTTCAAAGTAAAGGCATGGCTTTGTTTTTCTCAGGTAAAGCAAGGAAACGACAACTTACCTGGCATTTAGGTAAAAAAAAGTGAAATAATGGATAGCACTCATACGTTCTTGGAGGTGGAAAAACAAAAGGTCTTTATGACCTGCTTTTAAAAGGGCTTAAAAACAAAAGTCGACTGTTTTTGTATAGCCTATTGTAAGTTTCTAATTTAAAATGTTTATAGGCTACAACCTATGTTTAAACGTTTTGCCACTTGTGTGAGCTAAATCTAAAGTAGGCCTACTATATAAAGTAATTAATTGAATAAAACGTTGTTTAAGTGTACTACGTTAAAATGTGACTTCTAGGAAAGCCATGTTCAGTAACAACTTTTGGATTTGAAATATAAAAAAATAAAAAACAAGAATAAATGCTGTGTTTGTGGTATACAACCGCATACGCACCGCAGACGGAGTATGTGTGAAACGGGCGTCAGTCTGGAAACCTGTACATTCATTTCTACTGCTTCTGTTACACTTTCGCGGGAACCAATCACAGACTGGCTTATCCACCTGGCATGCTATTGGCGGCTTTAACACGATGACGGAGAGAAGCGATGGGCCGTTGCCCGTTAATCACGCCTCTTGTGGTCTGATTGGTTGAAGGACTATCCAATTGCATACAGAGTCATTAAATTTATGCTCATTTATCACACCTCGTGCAGTAGAAAATACATAGCAGACTCCCCAGACCAATGTTCAATCATAAATTGAGCTTGATCTGGTGATAGCCAGACAAATGATAATGATTACTTGTGACAAACTTACTGAGTGCACCTTTAAAGTAAGCATGAAGCCTGCATCTTCTATAGAACTCCATTAATGTCATGGAGCGATGACAAAGGAGATGATTCAGGCCCCCCTCCAGCAGATCTACCACCATGACATACACCATTTTGCCAAAATTATTGGGATACCCCTCCAAATCATTGAACTCAGTGTTTCCAATCACTTCCATTGCCACAGGTGTATAAAATCAAGCACCTAGACATTCAACAAACATTTGTGAAAGAACGGGTTGCTCTCAGGAGCTCAGTGAATTCAAGTATGGTACTAGGGCTGCGCAATATATCGAAATATACATATCGCAATAGCACGCAATATATGAATGATTTTAATAGGCTACTTCAACATTGTGAAAATTTTATGTTTTAGGTTGACGCATATAGCAGAGAATAGACTGGGCACACGACTGTTACTTATGTGACTTGCTTGACGTCAAAAAGAGTTCTTAAACACAATAACTTGTGAAAAACAACTCCTTGCAGTCTCGTGCTGTCTGACACACACACACCGAAACGTGCGCATAAGCCGTTATTTTTTTTCCGTGTCGTGTTACACACTCATACTGTCAAATACACACACAGTTATGTCAAAATGGCTGTCTTGATGAGTATTCATGTAAATACAGTCGTTATGCTTTAAGTGAAAGATATCAGTTGGGGAAAGAAATAGATTTTACAGTTAAAGCAATATCGTATCGAATATCGCATTTTTCTTCAATATCGCACAGCCCTATATGGTACCGTGATAAACTAAACTAAACTAAGCTTAAACACCTCTGATAGCCACCACGTTCAAGGATCAACAGAAATGTCTTTGACTGGCCACACTGGTCACCGCTGCAAAAACATGCTGCAAATAGAAACATTTGACATTCTCCAGAGCGCAAACACAAAAACACACTGGAGCATTTGCCATATTTTGAGATGAGAGTTAAATGACCTCATGTCTTGAAGTACATAACATTACAATAATGATGAAAGTACACAATTTACAGAGTGCAGACTTGCACCACCTGACTGCAGCATATTCATTTTTGGCATTGATAGTGCTAGCAGAGAAAAATGCATAAAGTCTGAGGATGTAAACAGCTCCAGGTAGAACATCACCGTTGCCACAGCGTTTATGACATAGCGTAAACGCAGCATAAGCTCTTTTTTTTTTTTTTGGTTGAGGAGGAACTGTAAAAGGTGGCTGCTGTTTGTGCTTGGTGACTGTGTGTCTACAACTCTGCATAGCCTTACAGAATGTACCGATGACGCGTGACGTCGGTGCTAACAGGGTGTGCAGAGGTATGGAAATACATATGTTGACAGGCAGGTAGGATCATTGTATCATTGCAATCGGAGTTTGCTATACATGCTGCTAGCTGCTAATATGCTTAGTAATTCACTCTAAGCATTAAAACATGACTGTTAACATGACACATGAAACCGTGAGTATGGTTTCTTTATAAGGAATTAGGCAGAGCACCCAATATGCATAGTGATACAGCATAAGAAAGACCTTTCACTTATCTTAGATGTTGAATTTCAGAAGATTTCTGAAAGCACACTGCAACTGCTACAGCAAATGCTGACCAGTATTTGAAGGTTGAGCAGCAAGCCCATTGGCTACTGATATAGCAGGAACCAATCAGCTGTGCCCTATAGAGAATGATGTGATTGCAAGCAGATTGAGTTAAGGACCTATCAGCCTACGCCATCTAGTTTTTCATGACAGAATTTTGTAAATATATATAATCAAAGTTACTATGATTTGTGCTCTGTTGTTGTGAGGAACAGACCAAATTTAAATGTGTTATCCATCAAAAATATTGACTTCAACTCTAGCAGTACAATCATTTTTACTTTCCCACATGTTCAAAAGTGGCATGTTCAGTACACAATACAATTGTGTGACATTTGTGTGCAGTTTTATTGAATGTATGGAAACCTTTTTGTATAGGTTTTGCTACTTAATATGTTTGAGGAAACCGTGATATATCACCTTTGAAAAGTTTGGGGTAAAACTTTTTTTTGGAGAGGACACATTCAATTGATAAAAAGCGACAGTAAACACGTTTATAATGTTACAAAATAGTTCTATTTCAAATAAATAAAGTTTCTCACAAAAATATTGAGCAGCAAAAAATGCTTTGATAATAAAATCCATTATTAATAATAGAGCACCAAGTATAATTGATACTAAATTATATTTTGTTATTTTGCGTTTGTGTTCAATAAAATAACTGCTGTGCTTAGATCTTGCCCTTTTTTCATCACTGCTGCAACCACCACTAGTACACGTATAAAACAACAGGTATTGGTACCGTGCAGCCAAGGTCAGGGTCAATCCCCATCTTCACTGGGTAATTCTCCTGCTCCATCATGGGAATTAGAGTTGCCGCTTCTCCATCTCTTTGGAAGTTCTCCATCTTATTAGTGTTGCTGAACCTAGTTATCCATTTACCTGCAAAAAGAGTCAATACAAAGCACTCATATCACTGCTGGGGGAAAGACATAAATCTCCAAAACAGTTTGTCAAGATTATATTTCAATAACATTTTAAATGTCACAGCAATGTCACAATAAAACAATAGCTAATAAAAAATGTCACAATAAAAAAAGTGTATTTTTTCAGGTTGGCCAAGCTAATATGCATTGCACATTTTCATGCTCCCATTCATTTGCCATCAGGCAGACGGTACAGCAGCATCAGAACACGCACCAGCCGACTCCAGAACAGCTTCTTCCCACAAGCAATCAGACTACTTAACTCCTGATCCATCAGGATCATAACACACACTGGACAGAATATCACTCAGCACAACCCACTGTAGATACACACACATTATATACACATTTATTTATCATTTATTATTTATCATATAGCACCTATTGTACATTGGATCTCTACTGTGAATAATAATGTATACTGTACATTGCATATTATTATTACTATAGCTTAATGTATACTGTTTAATGTATGTTTAGTGTATATTGTTTAAAGTATATGTATATTGTAAGTATGTGTATGTTGGTTAAAGCAAATTATTTATTGTTTATTGTAGTGTATACTGTGCTGTGAGTAATTGTGGGCGCATCAGATGTGTAATCTGATGCTGCTTTAAATGTTGTACATGTCATGTCGTGACTACTATGTTGCTCGGAACTGAACCAAGAATTTCACCTGCTGTTGCACTTGTGTACATGGCTGTGTGACAATAAAGTGATTTGATTTTTTGATTTGATTTTGCTATGAGTGGTCCATCTCCACACCCCTCTACTGTCTATATCAAAGAGCAAGAGAAAGAATCAGAGCTAATTTACCCTTAAAGAAGGCTGCTCCCACAGGCAGCACAGCTGTGTTACGAGAAAGAGGGGAAGGAACAACTTGTTCCACTTTTCCGCCAGTCTGCTGTTTAAACCAATCATTAACAGTCTTGAGGTCCCGCGCTCCACCCGCAAGAGTTTGAGGCCGGACCCCATATTGCTTCTCTACACTGTTGAGGTATTCCAGCCTGAGACGAAGTTCTGAAACACAAAGGGATGAATGAAAACATGTACAGCTCTTCTCTCTCTCTTACACGACTTTAGGGGCACATAAAAAAATTATATTACAAGAGTAAAGTTTTATTTGTTCTTTTTTTTTTGAGTCCATAATAAATAAATACTTTATTCTCGTATTGCTAAAACTTTGATTGTGTAATTTTGACTTGAATCTCACAATGGTTAGACTTTTTATAATTCTTTCTTTATTCTCAAAATATTACGTTTAATTTCATATTTCTATGGCTTTGATCTAATAAGCTATATTCTCAAAACATTACGACTTTAATCTCACAATTCTACGTCTTAATTTTCTAAATATTATGACTTTAATCTTGAATCGTTAAGATTTTGTCCTCATATTGCTTTATTCTTGCAATTTTAACTTTTGTTCTCAAAATATTATAACTTTATTCTCGTAATCTTAGATTTTTTTTTGTTTATATGGCACTAAAATGCTGTCGTACTTTTCAACACACGCACAAAAACACCCATTAACAAATAAAAAACACCCACTTCTAGCCAAAAGGATCCTTTCCGATGACTTGAAGCCCTTGGCAGATGCCCTGAGTGAAGAGAGAAGGTCTCTCAGCGTGTCATGGAGCTGACTGTCTTGCAGGGTGTGATAGCGGAGGGCCCTGTAAATCTGTTTCTCTGCCCGTTCGGATGCCCCTATGACAGATGACACCAAATTTAACATTGTTGATCTCAAGCCTTAAAAATTGGGTGATTGGCCCTGCAGTAAAAAAAAAAAGCATGGCCATCCATAGTGGAGCAGAGCCTCACCCATTGAAAGCTGTGTGAATGCTGCTGAGATACTCATGGGGGACAGGAAGACGCTGGCCTTGGGGTCGCGTGCTGCCAGCTGACGGAACAGGTTGTAGCCAAAATCAGAGGTTGCGGCAGCCAGCTTGGTGCGTGGCGTGGTAAAAAGGTCAACCACCTCTTCCTCACCTTCAGTATCCGCTGTATCTGTCTGTAGCAGGAGTGGACAGTTGCAGACAGTGGAATAGCAAAAGAAGAAAAAGTATCTGAGTACTTACCAACTGAGCCTGTGAGAAGGAGAAAAGACTCCATAAACCAAACAGCAGGACTACCTTCCTCATCCTGATAAATACAAAGATAGAAGGAATCAGTGATGGCTATTCCATGTTTTGTGACAGATGGAAAACTTCTCTTTTTGGTAATGCTAGTACACGAACACAAGAAAAAACTATTAGAGAGTTGCTTATAATCTGAAAAAAAAAAAAAAAAAAAATTAACATTGACCCATGACACCAAAGTGTGTAGCAATACATAAAAAAAACAGGATTTGATAAACTGATTTTGTATTAAACAGACTGACATAATAATAATAAATATTATCTGAAACTAAATACCATAGATCCATTCAAAATGAATCTTACTTTATTCATAAAATGTTTGGTCTAAATTATTATTTGTTTGTATAAATGATCTCCAAACATTTGCAATAAAAACTAAAAATATAATAAAAATATAAGTTAACCCCAGCTTTTGCATAACACTTTTAACTTCAGGCACGTGTTCAAGAATTGTTCCTGCAACAGATTCCAACAAAGGCCTAAAACTTTCCCATGTTACTTCAGCACATCTGGTTGCCATTAAACTTTCTTGCTGAGTTCTTGTTCATCAATGGAAAAAAAAATCCTAACACTAATATTTTCACATTCATCTAAATGGCTCCCTCACTGCATCTGCCACGCAGTTAAAGAGCTGAGCATTACTCCATATCCACTGGATAAGTCTGAGAGCTTCACATTCCAGACCTACAATCTGAAAAAAGACACATTTGTGAAACTTTGCATGCAGTGAATAAATAAATAATAATAACTAGGAGGGGGGGGGGGGAGAAAAAATATGGAAATTAAAAGCTATAGCAGTTTTTGTTTACACTCTTCGGATTCCCAGTTATCCCCAAAAGCAGATGTTTTATTTATTTACTTATACAATATGCTGAATTAACAAACAACCAGATCAGTAACGTTACTTATTAAAGAAGAGAAGAACTCTGCCGCTACAAAAACATTAATACATTTTACAATTTATATGAAATAACTGTCTGTTTCTACGATTACAGCACCTATGTTGATTTTTAAAAGGGTCTGACCTGTTTACTACTTCACTGTCGTCTCGTGCAGATTCTCAGCTCACAGCTGTCTTCGCCAACTGTGCTCGAGCAGATGCATCAGCAGTGTTTTAGTGAAGAATCCCGCCCTTTGCTGACGCTAGAAGGTGGTCTAGGTTCTGAGGAGATATTGGTGAGGATTGACTCGAATCCTTTCCGTTCACTGAACGATTTGTTCGGATTCGTACGTTGACCGCTCGTGACAACGAATACAATTCAGTATTCGTGCATGAACAAGAACGTTTTCTTCTTTTAAAAAAATCTTTAAAAATAGAACTACTTTTCTTCTTGCGGATTAAGCTATTACTACATCAGGTCATAGGCTAATAATGAACTTTTAGTTAATGAAAAAAATCTCTCGTTTGGTTTATTTTTAGCGTTTTGTTACAGCTGTTTAAAGAAATAATTGCCTACTGAGAATGAGAAACATACTTCGATTACTATTCGACCAAATACAACATATAGTTTAATTTTAGAATACTGCCTAAAATTATTTTGACAATGTAGTTTGATTTAGCTTCATAATATGTGACCCTGGACCACAAAACCATAGCATTTTTTTGAAATTATGATTTATACATAATCTGAAAGCTGCAAAAATAAGCTTTCCATTCATGATGGTTTGTTGCCATCAAATAGATACAACTATTTGAAAATCTGGAATCTGAGGGTGCAAAAAAATCTAAATATTGAGAAAAATGCCTTTAAAGTTGTCCAAATGAAGTCCTTAGCTATGCATATTACTAATAATAGCTACATTTTTATATAGCCTATATTTACGTTAGGAAATGTACAAAATATATTCATTAGACATGATCTTTACTTAATATCCTAATGATTTTTGGCATAAAATAAAAATCAATAATTTTGACCCATACAATGTATTGTTGGCTATTGCCACAAATATACCCGTGCGACTTATGACAGGTTTTGTGGTCCAGGGTCACATATGTGCAATTATTTATCTGCATGTGTTGTTATATAATTAGAAAGAGAGAAAAAAAACTATTGGGCTATATCAGGTTTGAATGGTCATGTGATGCATTTATTACACAGGTCCCTAGAATATTTGATTATGATTGGTCTATTGTGGCATGGTTAACTATTTCTAAATAATGGCCATTCGCCAGCGTTAACACCCTATAAAATCATTTCAACTCAAATAAATTTTTCATGTCCATATATTTATTTGGCAAGTAGCCATGCAATAACTGAGAAAATGTAGTCAATCGATCATTATTGCAAAATTAACCCATGTTGGGCTCCTGAACACCGTCTTTTGCAGTAGTGGCCGACTGACTATACATTATCCCTTACATAAACCTTAGTCAGGGTAGATGCCATTATAAAACTCAATATGGCATCCATCAATCATAGGGCAGGCCATGAACAGCAACACCCTGCATTTCACATTACTGTGTGCAAAAGATGTACTGTTATATGGACAGATCCATCGTCTCCTTTTAGTTCCCATCCTCCATCTCCTGATGTCCAAGGAACTGCTGAGGAACTGTGTCCTTCCACATATTTAGCATGTAACTTAGCATATTTTCCCTATGTGGACCGTCATTTAGTGTCCTGTCACTCAGGGGCACTTTGCTTGGCTTCATGCTGCTTTCAGTTTCAGTTTTGGGGTCATCGCTTTGTTCCGTTGATGCTCCAGGGTTAGGGTTGGTAACAATACCCAGGAAGAGAGGCGTGTAAGAGGCATCATCCACCAGTGCGAAGATGAACGGCATGTTAACTGCAAAAGTAGGAACGGTGCGTACTAGAGTGACAGCGGTCACGGCTGACGCTTCGGCCCCCTCCTCGCTCAGCTCCATGCTTGAGGCATGTTGTACACCTGAAACCACTAATGCACCTGGTGCCATTCTGGATAAATCAGGCCCAGTAAACAGCATACCCAGACCTAAATGAAAGAGATGAGTGCAGGTGACAGTTCTGTTTTACTGAATTATTAACTCACTTCACAACAACATTGATCGACTTCAAGGACATCGCCTTATAAGGGCAGATTTTACCACATGATGGAAATCACAGCCAAAGTCAAATCGAGAACTAGATTTAGCTCCATTTTTATCTTACCCATGCTTGTAAGTGCTTGTTGCAGATCCTGCTTGTACTCAAGTTTGAATTTGGGTAGTTTCACATGCATGGACTTCTCACTTTGAAACTTTTTATACAGGTCCGATATGTTGAGCTTGGCAGCCACGTCTGACAGATTTCCATGCACTGGCATTGGCATTACCACCAGAAGACTCATGTTTCCTTGAAAAGGAAACCTTGCAACCTAAAGGCAATATGAATATCAAACCAAATCAAAATTCTCTATTTACAGGCATTTGGCTAAATTTAAAACAAAAAAATGACTAATTCCAATAATTAAACAAAATTACAAAACAGCTAGATTACCTGTGTGCCATCTTCTCTATCTACAAACATGCTGAGTGGATATTTGGATCCCATCATCATGTCCACTTTTACAGAGGTTTTTTTGTCAATGTAAAAGATATCTTTCACAGTGAACTTGGAATCAAAGCGGGATTGCCACTCTCCTAAGAGAAAGGACATCTTTATTTGCTTTTTTTTAAACATGATGTTGAATTCCTCATACATTTCCACTTACTTACTTTCTTTTTTAATTATGGGGTCAATTATTAATAAAAGTATCTTATAAAATCTTTAAAAATCTCAATTAAACATCTGTCAAGTTGTAAGACATTGTTTCATATGGCTTTTAAAAACTTTTAAAAAGTAAACATTTAATGACTGTAAAATGTCATATGGTGTAAAATGTCATATGGTGTAACCATCAAGGTAAAAGGTAATAACGTCTCAGGGTTCCTGAGTTCCTAAGATGGGAACAAGACGCTACATCATTGCGCGGATGGAACACCTCTAGCGTGAGCCGGAGTCTGAAGCACGTTTGCAATCGTTCCAGTCCTATTGGCCGATGGAGGTCAGATGACGAAGCATAGCACAAGACCATAAAAGCGCACCTACATCATGGAATCCCCAGATTCTAATTGTGTGAATAAGCCACGAAGGCATACTTGAAAAATGGCAACATGACGCAACGCCTCGTTCCCATCTCAGGGAATCGGGTTACATGCGTACTTTTCCCTTTCGGGAAAGTAGGTTGCGCTCCCCAAAGCAGAAAAAAAGAGTTGATGAGTTTCATGCCACTGGCCTGAGCGGTGGACATAAATAAATAATAAGGGCATGGACTGGACATAATCTATTCAACCTCTCCTGCTCTGATGAGTCAAATGGTGGAGGGGAGAAGACTTGAAGAACAATAAGATGAAATAGTGATGAAAGAAATTTTAAAATGTAGTCCGGCCTAGGGTGCAATATCACCTTGACCAGCCCTGGGGCAAAATCAAGACAGGAAAAGGCAACTGACAGGGCCTGTAAATGCCCTAAGAGAAATTGTAGCTAGCAGAGCCATCTTAAGAGTCAGAAGCTTCTCTGAGACTGACTCCAAAGGTTCAAAGGGAGCATCTGACAACCCTTATTAAACAATAGAGAGATTATATCTATCTGGCACCGCACAGGAAGGACATGCTTCCCCACAGAACCCCATCAATGTTAATGTGGCAAGTCGAAATAGCGGCCACACACACCTTAGCAGGGTAGCAGGAGTGAGTCCTGCTGAGAGACACTCTTGAAGAAACTCCAGTACTTCACCAACTGAGCAGTCAACTGGGTTCAGGTGACGCTCTTTTCATCACACCCTGATGAAAAGAGATGCCATTTAAGAGCATAAAGTCTCACAGTATAGGGAGCCCTAGCCCTAGGAATGGTATCAACAACCTTAGAGAGACCAGAATCTATGAGCTGGCTCAGGGGCCAGACTCGCAGCTTCCAAATCCCAAAAAGATTGTCCCCCAAACCTGAGAAAGAAGATCCCTCCTGGTCTGAATCTCCTAAGGAGAGACACTAACAGAACGGGGCCACTAGTAGAAGGCGTACCCAGTCCTGATGGACCCTCGCCAGAACTCTCAGGAGCAGAGCGATCCTGGGCCTCAGCCCCTGCCGTGACAAGATGTCTGCTTCCATGTTCAAATGCCCTGGAATATAGACTGCCCCAAGTGAGAGCAGTCTGTTATTGGTCCGGAGCAGGAACTGCTGCACCAATCTGAACAGGACCAACACATGGTAGTCCCTCAGATATGGGAGAAATACTTTCTATTGCTAGAAATATAGCCCTCATCTTCCAAGCAATTAAAAGCCATATGAGATTACAGCTCTCCTAGAGACCATGAGCTGGACGGCCATCTGCTCCCCTGCAAAAGAGGTGTCCACTGTAATAATACTGCAACGGCAACCTTCCCCAAGTGTTGCGAATAATGGTCACATTATTGTCACAAGAGTGAAATCCCTGCTCTTGAGCCACCCTCGGGAAGAAATTCAGACGGGAGTGAAGCTAAAACTGAATCTCCCCATAGTGCACGTATGTACACAGTGGGATATATCATTCACAGATCGCTCCTGAACTGTGTCACACACATTGTTGGTGTCATCCCTAGTAAGATATAGCAAAGGAATGGTGTCACACATCTTACATTTATTTTTTTATTCTATTAATAGGTCTCTTTTTGGATCGGAAGAATTTGTCAAGCAAGCTTCCAGATCCAAAATGGAACACAGAGTTGTGAGAAAGAGCTAGAGAAAGGGGAACACCCGAACCACAGGGCGCTGATGTCTGACTCTCATACGTGACGTAGATGACCTTTTATGGTCTTGACAATGCACTACGCTTTCTCACTTGACCTAATTTCACACTTGCTTCAGATCGTCTCGGTTACGTATGTAACCCTCGTTCCCTGAGGAGGGAACGGAGACGTAACGTTAGTGACTAACGAATGGGGGTTTCACTTAGAAGCCAATCATCTTCGAGAATTCAAAAACGCCCAATGGCAGTGCCAATGCCATGGGCATGCGGAATTTGCATACGTAACTCCGCCCCATTGTGTGGGCATTTAAGGAAGTACGTGGGCAATATCGCATTATGTTTACCTGCTGAGGAGCCAAGACTGAACTCTCGGCCTTTCCAGCGGTACAGCGGATGTGGCAAAGGGACGTTACGTCTCCGTTTCCTCCTCAGGGAACGAGGGTTACATACGTAACCGAGACGTTCCCTTTCGTTCAGTCACTACGACGTAACGTTAGTGACTAACGAATGGGGGTCCCAATATAATCACGCCACTCGGCTGTCTTCCAGTGCCCTGCGTAAGTGCGAGCGCCCTGTTGTAAGGCTAGTACGGACGAAGGACTCCCACTTATCACAGGAATACCAAGGTACACTGGGAGCATATTCCAGGTGGAGATATGCAAAGACGCCTACCCGTAGGGAGGACTTAGATAGTACACATATGACCCGCTGCGGACACGAGGGTCTGGGCTCATAGAGGGCAGACTTACTGGTGTCGGTGTCAACAATGCTGCAGGAGCTCAGGGCTTCCGGAAGTTTACCTGAGGAGAATATTGCACGTATCCAGTCCGTGGAGTGGAATGGCGAGCAAGTGAAGACACCTGAGCCTAGTCCATAACCGGCCACTAGTAGGGGCGAGTACTTAGTCGGAACAGGCTCCACTCGGAGATTGTAGAATCTGCGAATGTATTCGGTGTCGCCCAGCCTGCAGCTCTGCAGATGTCTGTTAGCAAGACGTCATGTGCTAAACCCAAGAGGAGGCACACTCCGAGTTGAGTGAGCCGTGACCCCAAGGGGGCATGGACGGCCTGCTGCTGGTAAGCCAAAACAATGATGCCCACTATCCAGTGAGACAGCCTTTGCTTTGAGAGAGCCCTTCCCTTCCGCTCTCCACCATAACAGACAAGAGCTGGTCTGAGGTCCTGAACACTGTGTCCTGTCTACGTAAGCCCGGAGGGCGCGTACTGACAGAGCAGTGCCAAGGCTGGGTCTGTCTCCTACAGGGGCAGCGCTTGCGGGTTCACCACCTGGTCCCTGACGGGGTGGTGGGAACCTTGGGCACATATCCAGGCCGGGGTCTCAGGATCACGTGAGAGTAGGCTGGCCCGAACTCCAGGCACGCTTCGTCAACTGAAAATGCCTACAGGTCCCCTACCCTCTTGATGGAGGCCAATGCGAAGTCTTCATTGACAAGAACTTAAGCTCGACTGACCGCAAAGGCTCAAGGGGAGACCTCTGCAGAGCAACTAAGACTACTGAGAGGTCCCCAAGAGGGTACGAGGGGAGAGCAAGGAAGATTCAGTCTCCTCGCTCCCCTCAGGAACCTGATGACCAGGTCGTGCTGACTTACCTCTCTGTTCCCCAAGAGGTCGTGGTGGGCAGATATTGTGGCCACATATACTTTAAGGGTGGAAGGAGACAGCCTTCGTTCCATCCCCTACTTGGAGAAACGAGAGCACAGACCCAATCGGGCATCTCCAGGGGTCTTCTTGGCGAGAAGACACCAGGTGACGAAGAGGTTCCACTTCAACGCATAGGCGAAAGTACTCAAACCTGCCGCGTCCCATCCAGGAGCCACACGTGGAGGTTCCAAAGACCGGGACGTGGGTGCCATAGGGTGCCCCGCTCTGAGGAGATACTGAGAGGAAAGGCCAGGAAGGGGCTGTCGCAAGGAGTAAGAGTTCAGGGAACCAGGTCCGGCCGTGGCAATACGGGGCGACCAGAAGGACCTGCTCCTTGTCCTCCCTGACTTTGCACAATAGCTGCGCGAGAAGGCTCACTGGAGGGACGCATTTTTGTGTAGGCCCCGCGGTCAGCTGTGCGCCAGTGCATCTGTGCCAAGCGTGCCCTCGGTCAGGGAATAAAACAGGCAGCAGAGGGAAGAGTCGTGGGAGGCAACAGATCTACCTGTGCGTCGCCGAACTGTTCCCAAATCAGCTGGACCGACCGGGGATGGAGTCACCAATCTCCAGGAAGTGGCTAAGACCGTGAGCTTGTGGGCTGCACGGTTCAGTTCTCCCGGGACATGGACAGCATGAAGGGACCTCAGATGCTTCTGACTCCATAGGATGAGATGGTGGGCGAGTTGAGACATATGGCGGGAGCATAGATCAGCCTGGTGGTAGATGTACGCTACTGACCGTGTAGTCTGACCAGACTAGTACATGTTGACCCTTCAGCAGCGCTAGGAAGCGGTGCAGGGCGAACTGTACTGCCAGCAACTCGAGGCAATTGACATGCAGGGGTCCTGTCCAGGATTGCACATGGCACCCCAGCCTGTGAAGGAGGCATCTGTTGACACAACAATATGCCTGGAAACTTGTCCTAAGGGCCACCGGCCCGTAGAAATGAGGTTCGGCCACGGGGTGAGGGTCTGCAGGCAGGCCCGAGTCACTGGGGACTCGATCGCGAAGCCAAAGCTGAAGCGGTCTCATCTGAAGCAATCCGAGCGGCGTTACCCTGGAGCCTCTGAAAAAACTTCAGTGGGACCGCACTCTTGCTCTCGAATTAACGAAGGCAAGTCAGCAGTGACTGTGAAGGGACTGTGAAGAAGCCTGTGAAGGGATCGGTTCAGGACGGGCAGGTCCAGGATTGGCCGTAACCCACCGTTTTCCTAGGGTACAATGAAGTAAGGGCTGAGGAAGCCGGACTTCATTTCGGCTGGAGGGACAGGCTCGATCGCACCCTTCGCCAGTAGGGTGGCAACCTCCACATGCATGACTGGGGCCTTTTATTCGGCCCCACCATGGAGCGCGGACGGCCCAAAATTTTCATAAAATGTTATGAAACTACTATAAGGTAACTTTTAAAGAATTTAATTCTTTTAAAGAGGCCCTTTCTTCATTATGATATCAGGACAGATATTTTACATTCTCCAAAAAAATCATTTTAATTTTAATTCTGAAATTAAAAACATGCTCATCGTTGAAAATGTGTATTCAAGTCACTGTATTTATATTTAATATATTTCTAATAATAAATCAATACATCCAGCCAGTAATGAGCATTATGTTATTGACCCTTCTGTTAATCTTATTTAAATTATGACAGCTTAAATGCAGACCAACCTTTAAAATGAATGGCGTTAATCAACATTAGAGCAACATTAGGCGGAAGACCGGACATAAAGTTGGTTATGTGACCTTTGGTGGCTTCTTCCACCCAACGATTTACTTCTTCAATGGAGGTCAGGTGTGCAGGTTCGGATTTGTACAGGTTCAAAGCTCTGTCCACAAAGTCCTGGTTCACCCTGAAACCTTCTCAAAGACAAAGGCAACTACAAAATCTTCAAAAAGCACAAGTAACCTCAACAAAACTAAACCTCAAGCTCAAAATAATCTTTCAGTGATGTCAGGTTAAGCCTGATCAAACCAAATGCCATCAGTTTTTCACCTGGTATGAGGTAGAGACGAGATGCCATCTTGACAGCCTTGGCAGTTAGTTGTTCTTTGATACAACTCAAGGTTTCATGAAAGTTTGGCAGCTCTTTTGCCTGAAGGATTTCCAACAACTTCTCTTCTGTCTTGTTCCTTGCACCTAATGATTTCAAAGGAATATAGACACATACATAAAAACAACATCACATGTACAGTACAGTATAAACTCACCTGTTTGCAATGATCTCTTGTGTTTGTGTATGCTCACCTAAAGCAAGCTCAGCAAGTGCAAGAGAAACACTCAGAGGTGATATGATTATATTTGGTTGCTCAGACCCAGGTTGTAGTTTTTCTAAAAGTGCCAATCCTAGTTTAGCCACTGCTCCCCCAACGGCTCGCTGAGCCTCCAGGCTTAAGACATCATTGCAGTTCCCTTTGCCATCATCTGTTTCATTAGAAGCCTGGATTGAAGAGAGGGCCAGAAAATATTGTAAAAGACTGTGTGCTTTTCAGTGTCATTTTTGAAATAAACAATGTGGATGAGCAAGATATGGCGAGAAATTTTATATCTCAGAGTTTCTTACCACCAGTCCAGACCTAAAGAAACAGAGCAATATAAGCACAAAAAGACAGTGCTTCATGTTCTTACTTTTGGCCTGGAAAACACAAAACAGATCAAATAATATTATCTTCAGATGTTTTTACACCACAATAATTAGCAACATCATTGTATGTGATTTCAGCTATACACAAGTATCCAGGGACAGCCAAATGTGCACAAAGGTAAAGATCTCACCCCTATAAATAATGTAACATTAAACTTTTGTAATAACAAAATGTATGTAAAAGACTTGAAAAGGATTTAAACAACTAAATGACAACTGTATGCCATGACTGTCTATTGTGAAGTAGTAGTATTATGCATATTTAGTAAATTCTTGTATATTTACGCATTAATTGTTATTTATGTTTTCGGCAAGAACTGCAACATGAATAAATGTGGATGCAAATTATATTGCTCATTGTTGCTATTTTTGAATTTGCATGCCAAGTGTTAGTGCTTGTTTGAAAATCCATTAAAGGTTTCTCAGAAACAAAAACACACATGGCATGTCACAGTGAGTGAGTTAACTGAACTTACTAATGGAAATCCTGGTATTTACTGCAGTGTACTAAATGTTTAATAATATAATGTGTTTTCAAAAATATTTGCACATCATAAAAATCATACGATTACACATGCTACAGCTTAAAATGTTAATTTAAAACTTTTTGTTGACACTTTTATGTAAATTATGATTTAAAAATTAAGTAATAGAGATAGTTTAGCAAAATGTACTATGCAAAAACAGATTTCCGCATATCCCAGCTATTGAGTATCCCAGCCTAGAAATGTTCTACCATGCATGCCTGTGTTTCAGATGATTTATGAGTAAGCCGCATATTACTAGATGCAAAATCTAGGCAACTGACACCGTGTTTTAAAAAATCTATATAAACTTACCAAAATTTGGACAGGAAAGTGGTGATAAATACAGGGAGAGTGAATGATGTAGATCCAGAACAGATGACTGGAGTAGAATGCTCTTAGACACTGTGCTGCTGGTTAATGTTTCATCATCCACTGACTTCTGTCACCATTTAGTTTTAAATGTAAATATTAATATATGTGATCCTGGGTCAAGGAGCCCAGCAAATCACCACCAAAATAGATATTATTCAGTTTATGATAGAAACCCAAAACTGTAATATCACACGAAAAAGAAAGTACAAACAATAATTCAGTTGTTTGTTAAATGAGGTTGCATCCAAGGACATAAACAATGTTAAAATTAATTCTATTTTCAATTATATGAAAATGAAATGACCAAACAAAAGGTATTGCACTGAATTACTTGTGAACAATGAACAAACAAACAACAATTATTTAATTATTATTATTACATTTATATAAATTGATTATCTCTAGCTAAATGTTATAGTCTTTTGTGTGATTATACATATCTAATACTTTGAAGAGACAAACCATTTATTGCAAAGTTTCTAGATGTTATTAAATTCTATCACAATTGCACTACTAGAATTTGTAATGTTTGCAAGTAGTTTCAAAAGCCTCAAATGGACTTTATTTGTCCAGTGTAC
This sequence comes from Romanogobio albipinnatus, assembly GCA_023566225.1. Classification (NCBI taxonomy): domain Eukaryota; kingdom Metazoa; phylum Chordata; class Actinopteri; order Cypriniformes; family Gobionidae; genus Romanogobio; species Romanogobio albipinnatus. The sequence continues at coordinate 17,906,860 of CM042255.1, read as the reverse complement.
CCTGCACTGTTCCAACTGTCCACCTACACAAAACCTTGAATTCTTACTCCCGCCCCTTAGACTCAATGCCCACCATCCTAATCTAAAACAAGGCCTCAACCTGCAAAAAGTCATTAATGGTTATTAAATAATTCTTAACTTTTAGTGGTTATATCAATAACGGCAATTTATAAAATCTTGAAATTATCGCAAATATATTACTGTACTATTTTAAATATATAATACCATACAAGATAAATGAGAGAATCTTAATGATCTGTAATTGATGCTTATATGAACAATGTTCATCAACAGGTCACTTTCAGAACCCACCATACAACAGTAATGTAACTGGTGCAAACTCCCAATAGCTGCATGTGTGATTTTAGCTATGCTGAAAGAGTTAAACATGGTCACTGAAAATGTTATGCACTACTTAAGAGTCTAGAGGGCGCCAAAGCGAAACAAATAGATATCTGAAGATGGGAACCCAGACAGACTGACCCTGTCTGCATATGTCTGCAATTTATTTTGATTTTGTATTTTATTTACAACTTCATAAAACCATTGTTTACTATGTACACACATTAGATATTGTGGCTGGGCTAAGAATACCATGTGGAGAGAGAAACGTCTCAGGATGGCAACTTTTTTATTTAGTGCCCTGAATAAGATATATCACATAGCAGATGTTTATGTGACCCTGGAGCACAAAACCATCATAAGTCGCATGGATATATTTGTGGCAATAGCCAACAATACATTGTATGGGTCAAAATGATCTGTTTTTCTTTTATGCCAAAAATCATTAGGATATTAAGTAAAGATCATGTTCCATGACAATATTTTGTAAGTTTCCTACCATAAATATATCAAAAATGTATTATTAGTAGTAATATGCATTGCTAAGGACTTCATTTGGACAACTCTAAAGGCGATTTTCTCAATATTTAGATTTTTTTGCACCCTCAGATTCCAGATTTTCAATCAGATTGCCAAATATTGCCCTATCCTAACAAACCATACATCAATAGAAATCTTATTTATTCAGCTTTCAAAAGATGTATAAATCTTGATTTGAAAAAAAAAAAGACCCTTATGACTGGTTTTGTGGTCCAGGGTCACATTCAGTCCACAAGACAAAATAATAGCTGAATTTACACAAATTACCCAGTTCAAAAATGTACATATGCTTGATTCTTAATACTGTGACTGCATACCGGTTTACCAACAGTACCAACTGTTTTTTTGTTTTTTTTATAGTTATTCACGAGTCCCATGTTTGTCCTGAACAGTTAAACTGCCCACTGTTCTTCAGAAAAATCCTTCAGGTCCTGCATATTCTTTAGTTTCCCAGCATCTTCTGCATATTTTAACTCTTTCCAGCAGTAACTGAATGATTTTGAGATCCATCTTTCCCCCTGAGGGACATATTACAAAAGGTGAAAACATTCACATGGTCAAACAGGCAACACATATTTATTACAGGATAATCAAGGTACATTTTTTGTTCTGGGAAACATGTCTTAGGGCAGTACTAAAAAAATAGGATATTTAAAGAAAATAGTAACAATTTCCATCAATCATCCAAAAGTTTACAACCTCTAATGTTTTGCCTTTAACACCAGTGAATGATTGCAATGCAAAGTAATTTTTTTTAAATTATTAACATTTTCTTGCAGATTCTGCTAGGGTAAACTGTAGTGTACATCTATTTAATGTTGCCTTTCAAATTACTTCTGGTGCTATAAACAAGTAGTTTCTTTCTCAAGACACATTAGAGAAAGTATAAAAAAAAATCCTTAAACTGCATTTTCTTAAATCATTCTGAACTTGCAAAAATTGCATTTGAATTCAATCAATAACTTATGGATCATGATTTAAAATAAGATCTGATCTAATATTGCAAGATTAATACAATTAAAGAACCAGGCCTGCTGTAAATTCTTTAAAACCTTCAAACTCTAGATTCCTTACAGGGAATTAACGTTCTCAAAACTTTAGCTAATGTTGTGGCAAGGTTCTCTCCAAGTTCTGAACAAACAAGTTTCTTACAGTAACGTAAAGGGGGGAAGAAAAAAAAACAATTTTAAAAAGTGATCTGCTCTTCTCAAAATGTTCTCAAAATGTCATCATTCTTGGAACATTTTTACCTGAAACATTTAGTTGTATGTTCATCTAACGTTTTTAATTGTTTCTAATGTTTAGAGAACATTAAAAAGTAACATTCCAATTACGTTTGTATAATTATAAGATGGAATGTTCCCTTAACGTTTGCATAACAAACAAAAAAAAAGTTTTTTTTTTATATTTAAAAAAACTGGATGTTCTGATTGTTCAGAGAAATAACGTATTGATAACTTAATGGGAACATTAAGTTCATTCTTAGAACACAATTTTTGTTAGCTGGATCTTTTTACTTTAAAAATGACGCTTATTGGTTACATATTTCAGTTTTAATTGTAAGTCCAATTTAATTCCAATACTTTAAATTCCAGTTTAAGCTCCAATTCTACATTCTGAATTAATTAATTTGACTCAAATTAGAACTGAATAGGAGTATAAAAACCATTCTAAACTATACAAATTCCAGTTATAGACCAGGTGAACAATTCTGACTATAATGACAATTGTTCCACCAAGCTGTGCAACACTATCCCAAAAAAGACTTGGATTTGGTTTAGTGTTCCTTTGCCATTCTGGTGTACTTTGTATTGTCTTTGTTTTGTCTGTTAAATATTTCACAATTCCATGCAGTAAATCTATAAAACATGAAGATGTCCTTGCATGCATTTGTGACTATTGGGGAATAAATCAAAGCTGTCCAAAGTCGAGTTTGATCCACCACTTTAACTTTCTTTTATTACACAATTTGGCTGTATCATAAATAAACAATCCCTTTATGAGTGTTCTGATTGGTCTTGTTATTGAAGTTTCATTTAATTTTGTTGTTTTTACAGCCTGGCAACAGCAAAAAGTTCACCTGAAAAACAAAACTCGGGTTCATCGCGATTTCCCACAAGTCACTGACTTAAAGGAAACCTCATCCTCTCCCTCTCACAGAGAACTATTGTCAGTCTCTCAGCAGGTCTCTTAGTCTGACTCCCCGCTGGTTCTGTGTAGAATTTCAGCTAAGGCAGCAGTGTACCTTCTGTTTATTTCTCTGTCATTCAACTCTACTCAGACAAGAGCACATCTTTGTCTTCGGCTTGCTCTCCCCCATCCAATATCACCTTCCTAGTTAATTTAGGCGGTGGTCCCTTGCTTTGAAAGACCTTTGTGAGAACTATCAATCATGAATTTCGGGATTTGTGAACAGTAAAGGAGATGTCAAGGAGATAGAAGAAGCGCTTAAACGTCTATTAATCTATTAGAGACTGAGATCTGTTGAGAAGACAGAAAATAGCTATATTTGACTTGACATTTCTGTTAATGTTCTAAATAAAAGTTATTATAACCAAGAAAACATCAGCCCGATATGCAACTTTTCTGTATAGCGGCAGCATAAATCCGGTCTATCGAATTCTGTCAGTGTTTGCAATGTTATTACCACTTTTAAGGTCCCGAAAGGTAGAAAAGACAATAACAGCAAAAACAACATTTCTTGTGTTGTGGTGCTCACACAGGGACTGACCCCCAGTCTATGTGGGGTCAGAAAGCTCTCGTATTTCATAAAAAATATCTTAATTTGTGTTCCGAAGATGAATGAAGGTCTTTCGAGTTTGGAGCGACATGAGGGTGAGTAATAAATGGGGGGGGGGGGGGGGGGGTGAACTATATCTCTTAAACGTTCACGAATAGAAGTCGAGCCTGAGGAGGTAACCTAGCAACATAGGCTATTCGTTGCTGGACGAAAGATAAAAAGCTACCATCATTTATAACTTTACATGCATTTACATAGGCTACTGCAAGTCATTTTTTTTAAAAGTTTGGTTTAAAATATAAGCTATTTTAAGTTGACCCTCATGAAAGCCCCCATTATAAATATTTGTCTAAGCCACATCTCTGTGGTAGGGGTGGTGGCCTCGCAGTGGTCTATCGTGACACAATGAAAATGATCATGACTGATTTCCATAATGCTAAATTTTTTGAATACATGGCCTTTAAAGTCCTTGCTCATACAACTCTGCTGGTCATATTAATATATCGTCCTCCTAAGTCTGTCAGATATCTTCTCTGAACTCAATGAACTACTCACTCTGGCCTTTGCTGTATCCTCCCATGTTTTGCTGCTTGGTGATTTCAATACCCATTATGACACTGTCTGCTCTAATACCACAGACCTTACATTTACTTTGGACAATTTCAGTCTCGTACAACATGTTGATTTTCCTACTCACTGCCGTGGTCATATGCTTGATCTTGTCTGCACTTCAGGAATTAATAATGTCTCTGTCTCTGGATCTCAAACTGGTATTTCTGATCATAAACTGATAACAGTTACATTTGACTTTCCTCTTCCTAAACCTCAAAAAAGTCTCAAAACTACTGTTAATTATCGCAATGTTAAATCTTTTGATCATCTGTCATTCTCAGACTCTTTTAATGCATTGTCTCTGTCTTCTCTGATTTCTCTTGTCCTTCTGCTGTTCTCTCTACTTACAACTCTGCTATCTCTGAAGCCTTAGACAATCACGCCCCTATAATAACTAAACTGGTACCTACATCTCACGCGTCACCTTGGTATACACCTGAGCTCCGACTACTCAAACAAACTGTCAGACGCCTTGAGCACCGATATAGAAAGAGTGGCCTGGAGGTGCATTGCCAAGATTTCTGTGCTCACCAGCTGAATTACAAATTAGCTCTCAATACCACACAAACAGAATATTACGCTACCATAATTAACACTGCTAAAAGTCGACCTAAGACATTATTTTCAACTGTTAAACTTCTCAACCCATCATCGCATCTCATTACTGGCTCACTTGACCTCTGCAACTCCTTCCTCCACTTCTTTTTAAATAATATCAAATCTATATTAAACATTTTCAACTAACTCATCTGAAGTCTCCTCTAACTGCTCCCCACCTCAGCCCATAAAATAAAACCCTCTCTAGCTTCTCTCCCACCAATCCATCGGCTGTTAATGACCTAACTGTTCATCCTAGCTCATCCACCTGTCATTTAGATCCAGCAACTACCTCACTTCTCAAAAACTGCCTATCTGTAATCTCTTCTCCTATTGCTCATCTGATAAACTGTTCTTTTTCTTCTGGATCTGTCCCGCTATCATTAAAAACAGCTGCGGTCACTCCTATTTTAAAGAAACCTGGGCAGAACTCTTCAGATATGAGTAACTTCAGACCTATCTATAATCTTCCTTTCTTTGCAAAGCTAAGTAGGTAAAGTAGTTACCTCTCAGCTTCAAGCTTATCTCTCTGCTAACAATATTCCTTATCACTTTCAATCAGGCTTTCAGTCAGGCCACAGCACTGAAACAGTTGGTAAAAATTACTAATGACTTACTAATGTCTGCTGATTCTGGTTGTCTTACTGTTCTCATCATGCTTGACTTAACTGCTGCATATGACATTGTATCTTATCATATACTTACCTCTCGGCTAGCAGCTATCGGCATCACGGGTAGTGCTTTATCTTGGTTCATATCATCTCACCGATAGACAATTTTTTATTACCATTCATGACTTAAAATCTTCTCCGTGTTCTCTCTCTCAGGGTGTTCCTCAAGGCTCTGTTCTTGGACCACTTCTGTTCAATATGTATCTGCTACCATTAGGTCACATTATCCATAGTCATGGTCTCAGCGATCATTGTTATGCTGATGACTTACAAATTTACATTTCAGCCCGCTCTGTCGCCACTCTCCCCCTGGACTCATTGAATATGTTACGAACTGCTCTGAGACAGAAGGGTTGAGAATCCAAATGCAGCTTTATTACAGGGCAATCCAGAGGCGTAATCCAAAGTACAGGCATGGGTCATACACAGACAGGCAGTCCAAACAAACAAACAAACAAACAAAAACAAAACAGGCAGGGACCAGAGGCAAGAGAGTAATCCAGGGAACAGGGCAAGATATCCAAAACCAACAGACAAGAAAAACAGGAGAATGCTCGGAATTGCAGCATAACACTAAACAAGACTTCGCCCAGTGTGAATGCATGACCATGGTATAAATAGACAGATACTAACAGGATGGTGAGACACAGGTGAATGCAATCAGTGAATGAGGGACAGGTGAATGTGATTAGTGATGATGCAGTGAGTTATGGGAAATTTAGTTTGAGAGTGATAATAGTCTATTGTGTGGAGTGCCCTCTGGTGGCTCTCAAGGGCACTCCAGCTGGTGATTGTTACATAGCCCCCCCTTTAAGGAGCGGATTCCAGACGCTCCTAACACTGTTACGGAGGGAGGAGGAGCGGAGGCGGACCCGGGGGCGGGATGGAGGGCCAGGCCCGTGGAGCGGGTAACGACCTGAAGACTGTGGCAAGCTGGGAGGCCACGGCGGATCAGGCTGTGCAGGCGACCATGTCGGATCAGGCTGTGCAGGCGACCATGGCGGATCAGGCTGTGCAGGCGACCAGGGCGGATCAGGCTGTGCAGGCGGCCAGGGCGGATCAGGCTGTGCAGGCGGAGACGACCCTTCAGGCGGCCAGGGAGGAGACGACACTTCAGGCGGCCAGGGAGGAGACCATGGCACAGGAACCGACACCGGCTCAGAAACAGGACCAGACACCGGCTCAGGAACACGAACAGACACCGGCTCAGGAACAGGAACAGACACTGTGTCAGGAACAGGAGCAGACACCGGCTCAGGAACAGGAACAGACACCGGCTCAGGAACACGAACAGACACCGTGTCAGGAACAGGAGCAGACACCGGCTCCGCGAAGACCATCTTGTCCTGGGACACTGGTTCGGCGAAGACCATCTTGTCCTGGGACACTGGTTCGGCGAAGACCATCTTGTCCTGGGACACTGGCTCGGCGGCGGCCATCTTGTACGGAGACACTGGCTCGGCGGCGGCCATCTTGTACGGAGACACTGGCTCGGCGGCGGCCATCTTGTACGGAGACACTGGCTCGGCGGCGGCCATCTTGTACGGAGACACTGGCTCGGCGGCGGCCATCTTGTCCTGGGACACTGGCTCGGCGGCGGCCATCTTGTACGGAGACACTGGCTCGGCGGCGGCCATCTTGTACGGAGACACTGGCTCGGCGGCGGCCATCTTGTCCTGGGACACTGGCTCGGCGGCGGCCATCTTGTACGGAGACACTGGCTCGGTGGCGGCCATCTTGTACGGAGACACTGGCTCGGCGGCGGCCATCTTGTACGGAGACACTGGCTCGGCGGCGGCCATCTTGTACGGAGACACTGGCTCGGCGGCGGCCATCTTGTACGGAGACACTGGCTCGGCGGAAGCCATCTTGTCAAGAGACACAGGCGTGGAGTCGGCCATCTTGTCCGAGGACACAGACACGGGAAGAGGAAGAGGAACAGATTCAGGCTCGGCGGGACGAGACTCTTGACGGGCAGACGTGACGTGAAGCTCAGTCTCTGGATCAGCAGACGTGACGTGAAGCTCTGTCTCTGGATCAGCAGACGTGACGTGACGCTCTGTCTCTGGATCAGCAGACGTGACGTGAAGCTCTGTCTCGGCAGACGTGACGTGAAGCTCTGTCTCTGGATCGGCAGAAGTGACGTGAAGCTCTGTCTCTGGATCGGCAGAAGTGACGTGAAGCTCAGTCTCTGGATCGGCAGAAGTGACGTGAAGCTCAGTCTCTGGATCGACAGAAGTGACGTGAAGCTCTGTCTCTGGATCGGCAGAAGTGGCGTGAAGCTCAGTCTCTGGATCGGCAGAAGTGACGTGAAGCTCTGTCTCTGGATCGGCAGAAGTGACGTGAAGCTCTGTCTCTGGATCGGCAGAAGTGACGTGAAGCTCTGTCTCTGGATCGGCAGAAGTGACGTGAAGCTCTGTCTCTGGATCGGCAGAAGTGACGTGAAGCTCTGTCTCTGGATCGGCAGAAGTGACGTGAAGCTCTGTCTCTGGATCGGCAGAAGTGACGTGAAGCTCTGTCTCTGGATCGGCAGAAGTGACGTTAAGCTCTGTCTCTGGATCGGCAGAAGTGGCGTGAAGCTCTGTCTCTGGATCGGCAGAAGTGACGTGAAGCTCAGTCTCTGGATCGGCAGAAGTGACGTGAAGCTCTGTCTCTGGATCGGCAGAAGTGGCGTGAAGCTCAGTCTCTGGATCGGCAGAAGTGACGTGAAGCTCAGTCTCTGGATCGGCAGAAGTGACGTGAAGCTCTGTCTCTGGATCGGCAGAAGTGACGTGAAGCTCTGTCTCTGGATCGGCAGAAGTGACGTTAAGCTCTGTCTCTGGATCGGCAGAAGTGGCGTGAAGCTCTGTCTCTGGATCGGCAGAAGTGGCGTGAAGCTCTGTCTCTGGATCGGCAGAAGTGACGTGAAGCTCTGTCTCTGGATCGGCAGAAGTGACGTGAAGCTCTGTCTCTGGATCGGCAGAAGTGACGTGAAGCTCTGTCTCTGGATCGGCAGAAGTGACGTGAAGCTCAGTCTCAGGGACGGCGACCATGACAGGACGAGACTCTGGAACGGCGGCCATGTCGTCCGAAGACACATGCATAGCAGATGCAGTGGGTATGTCACTATCCTCCTCCATTATACCCACTGTAAAAGCAGAACCGCTCAGTTGCAATGCAATGTCAATGTACTTTTTTAGAGAGCAATTAGGATCGTGCAAAGGCATGATAGAACTGAGTGGCTCAGATAGTCCTCCTCTGAAAAATATCATGAGGCACACCTCGTCCATTGAAGTCAAATGGGCCAGCTCAATGAAGTCCTCTACATAGTCCTCGATGGGGCGATCTCCCTGACGGAGACGCATTAACTGTGCTGCTGGATTCATAGCGGCGAAGTCTTCTGTTACGAACTGCTCTGAGACAGAAGGGTTGAGAATCCAAATGCAGCTTTATTACAGGGCAATCCAGAGGCGTAATCCAAAGTACAGGCAGGGGTCATACACAGACAGGCAGTCCAAACAAAGAAACAAACAAACAAAAACAAAACAGGCAGGGACCAGAGGCAAGAGAGTAATCCAGGGAACAGGGCAAGATATCCAAAACCAACAGACAAGAAAAACAAGAGAATGCTCGGAATTGCAGCGTAACACTAAACAAGACTTCGCCCAGTGTGAATGCATGACCATGGTATAAATAGACAGATACTAACAGGATGGTGAGACACAGGTGAATGCAATCAGTGAATGAGGGACAGGTGAATGTGATTAGTGATAAGTGATGATGAGTCCGGGCAGTGAGTTATGGGAAATGTAGTTTGAGAGTGATAATAGTCTATTGTGTGGAGTGCCCTCTGGTGGCTCTCAAGGGCACTCCAGCTGGTGATTGTTACAGAATACCTGTATTGCCGACATTAAAATCTGGTTACATAGAAACTTCCTTAAATTTAATAACAATGAGGTTACTGATTTCGGTCCTCCATCCCTTTTTAAAAAGTTTGAATTGAGTCTACTTATCGATGGGGCCTCATTAATTCCATCTTGCACTGTTCAAAATCTGGGTGTAACATTTGACTCGTCACTTACATTTCAAGCTCATTTAAGTTCTATTACCAAGACTGAATTCTACCACTTCTGTAACATTGCCGACTGCGACCTGCTCTCAGCACTAAAGATACTGAAACTCTAATCAATGCTTTAATAACCTCACGTCTTGACTACTGTAATTCACTGCTTATTGGGCTTCCTGCTAAAACAATCACTAGACTTCAATATGTACAAAAGTCTGCTGCCAGAGTCATCCATCAAGTCAAGAAATCTGACCACATTACCCCTTTGCTCTATAATCTACATTGGCTACCTGTTTCTGTCCGCATCCAGTATAAAATTATATTGTTAACTTTTAAATGTCTGCATGGACTTGCTCCCCTTTATTTATCTGAACTTCTGCACTGTTATTCTCCTCCTCGTTTTCTCTGGTCATCTGACTCAAGACTACTACGGTACCTCGTTTCCATCTTTCTACTATGGGTGGTAGATCATTCAGTGCTGTGGCCCCGAAACTCTGGAATCCCCCCCCCCCCCCCCCCCCCCTCTATCTCTGTGTGACACTGCTACTATATCCTCTTTCAAATCTCAACTAAAACATATCGTTTCTTACAGTATTTCCCTCCTCCTTTTTTCCCCCTGTATATTTGTATGTCTATGTTCTACATTGTTCTTCCTTAATACTATGTATATGTATGTATTTTTCTTGTACAGCGACCTTGAGCTTGGGAAAAGCGCTATATAAATAAAACGTATTATTATTATTATTATTATTATTATTATTATTATTATTATTATTGTTGTTATTATTATTATTATTATTATTATTATTATTATTATTATTAAATACACTCGACTGACAAGTAGCCTAAGGTATGCTAACGAAACTTTGGTGGTGAAATTCATAGGTTAATATTTAAAAATTGAGAACGGCAAGGACCTCGCACGCGCTTAATTATGCGCTCCAGTGTGTGCTGTGTGTGTGTGTGTGTGTGTGTGAGAGAGAGAGAAAGACAGAGAGAAAGAGAGAGAGCGCGCGAGCGCTAGCCCATGCACTGTCCACAGATCACTACACAGAAGTTTCTTTGTAAAGTTATCCTAAGCCGATAATGATGGCTTCACATATACTGAAACTTATATGGAGGATGAAAAATGGACTGATTCTCTTTTGCACCCCATTTCTTCTACTTCCTTTGCCACTTATCATTGGAACAAAGGTGAGTCTAATTTTATGATGCATGTAAAATGTTTTAAATAAGCAATAATGTGCTTAACTAAAAAGCTGAAGATGTGTCATGTTGTTCCCAATGGCCAGTGTGATTTGATTAGACAGTCAAGTGTGTCTACATTTCAAAGAGAGACGAGGAAGTCTCAGAGTTGGGCTTTCAGTATCTTTCAGTCGGATTTCTCTGTGCCTTGGCTAGCAAGGGTACGAGACCATGCGTGACACTGGGGGCGACACATTCCTTCACACACAATGCCCTATATTTGTCTTAACCCTTTACTGTCAAGAAGGTTTTTTTCAAGCTACCAAATAATTATAAGTAAATTGATAAGTTAAATAGCCTAATAATTAATTATACATTCTAAAATCGTATAGAAACAAAATGATAGACCAACCTTATTCAGCTACTTAAATAAAAAAAAAAGGTTTTATTTTTATTTTTTTTTATTTTTACAAAATCAATTAAAACAACAACAAAATAATAAGTGGCTGGATAAGTTCTTATTCACAGCAGCAACATGCAGGTGCAGGTCATATATACATCACATCATAGTCTCATTCAGTAGCAATGTTTCATCATTGGATAATTTGTAATAGGCCTATGTTCTTTATGGCATTATTTTGACACATCTGATTGTTATCAGATTTTTTTTGCTGTGTTGTGATTTAGAGTGTTTCTGAGTGACTGACTAACGAAAGGAACTTTGCACCTCAGGCCCTTCTTAAGTCAAAGCATATAGGCTAGCATTCAAGTACGTCTAGAATTGGATAAAACTAAACTTGCCAACAGTTACACATTACAAGTTTGTAACTAAGATGACAAATTCAACAGTGTTTGGATAAGCTCCTTATTCCAATTTTTTTTATACTATTATTGATCCCCAAATATAATAATCCCATTTTGAGGGAAACCATTTAAATATGAATAAACAGCTAGATACAGTAGTGAACAAAAGTGATGCCCTTCCTATAGGAACATTGACATGATCACCCTTTATTCCAATATTATTACAAAATTGTTAATGATTTTGTAAACATATTGTGTAGTTGTGCTTGGAGTCAATTGTTTTATTTGTGATAACGCAATGAAACATGCCACATTGTGCAGACATATTTTTTGGCCAGGCTGTAATAAAATATAAAAACAACAATTATGAACACATGCAAAATAGTCTCAGGTTACTTGGCTGTAACCCTGTTCCCTGAAAAAGTGGGAATGAGATGCTGGTCTGGGTTTTAAGCGCTATGGAAACACTGTGTGCAATTTGGGCAAAGAGGTGGGACGTGGCTGGAGCTGAGGTGATGTGATGACTAACATACAAAAGGCATTCCACCTGTCACTCTAAATGGTCACGCCCTTAATTATGCAGAACTTTAAGGGTTTATATAATGTAAACAAATGAGTTCACCTCCCTCAAAGTTGTCATGAAGGGCAAAATTAGCCGTATTGACCAAAACCACAATTTGTACCAGGCTGTAAACATGTTTTTTTTTTTTTGCTGTAAAGTTGGGCATTTTAACATGGAGCTCAATGAGATTCTGCTCTCTTTTAGAGCCTGTTCCTAGCGGCCAGTCGATGAATTACAGTTTAATTCACTTCAGTATTGGCTTCAAGAGAAACTGGGGGAGGTTGCCGCTTGGTGCAAACACGTCAATGAAATTGGCCTTGAACTTGAATCTCTGAAGGTGAAATCACTGGAATGTGAGTTCATCAGAGGCTACAAATAGATGTGTAACAGGTGAGCCTTTCAGGTATTACTTTGTCTGAAGGGACGTTCAGGCATATCATCAGTGCTACAATGAAATGCAGCATTTCGTTCCCGCTTTTTCGAGGAACAGTCAAGTAACCCGAAACGTTCCTTTTCAAAAGTTACTTTCAATGCTGCGCTGAGTTTAAGCGTTATGGGAACGAGAATACCCACGCCGCTGCACTGGAGGTGACTGGACCCCTCATGGTTGTGTAGTGTGTGCTCACAAAGACGCAAAAGGTCTCAGACATGAGCTTAAAATGTCGACTCAAGGATGTGAGAGCCCGGAGTAGCAAGAACATCCAAAATGTAAAATCTTATATATGTATGCGGAGAGGACAAGCCTGCTGCATCACATACCTGTTGCAAGAGGGCGCCCCTTGCCAAAGCTTGGGAGGAAGCAACCCCCCTGATGGAGTGAGCCCTAATTGCTAGAGGCGAAGCTTGATCACGCGCCTTGTAGGCTAGAGCAATGGCATCCTTCACCCGGTGTGACATTGTTTGTTTTGTTGGCGGCTGCCCCTGTGTTTCGCCCCCCATAGCAAACGAAAGGTTGCTCTAACTTACGCCACTGGCTAGTGCAGTGAACATAGATCTGAAGAGCACAGATTGGACAAAGTCTGTGAAGTTTCTCCTGCTCCTGCATTGTGAATGGAGGAGGACAGAAGGCTTCAAGAATGACTGGGTGTACGGTCGAGAATGGAACCTTAGGCAGGTAGTCAGAATGAGAATGCAAATTAGCTCTCACTATTCCCGGGGCAAAGTCTAAGCAGGATGGCGAGATAGACAGAGCCTGCAGATGCAAATTCTTTTAGAGAGGTAATTGCCATTAGAAAAAAAATAGGGTCAGAAGCTTGTCAGGTGCTGACTCTAGAGGTTCAAAGGTGGTTTCAACCAACCCCTTGAGGACTATAGCTAAGTCCCACAATGGGAACTTGGCTCTAATATGAGGCCTCAATCGCCTGGCCCCACGGATGAAGCCAGCAATCAACGGATGCTTCCCGGCTGGGGAATAGCATTTTCTATTTTAATATATTTTAAAATGCAAAGCTGAATTTTTAGCAGCCATTACTCCTCTTCAGTGTTATTAAATAAAACATACTCACTACAAACTTTTGAATGATTTATATATTCATACTCTTGGCTGTGTTCTGTTTTTCGTCTGCAGGAGGCTGGATGTGCCTATGTAGTTGCACTGATGGCAGTGTACTGGTGTACAGAGGTGCTGCCACTGGCTATCACTGCTCTTCTGCCTGCTGTGCTCTTTCCACTCTTCGGAATTATGGAGTCCAAAGATGTAGGTTTCAGGTCCTAAAAGTCATCATATTAGCATAACTGACTTTATCTTCATTAAACATTTAACTTTATTTTTAACTACACCCCTCATTCTTACTCATTCTGTTTCTTCAACATACTTTTATAATCTTTTATTAGAAATTAAGATCTTCATACAGATGTCTTTTTTTTTTTTTGGATGGTTTACGCTGTTGGTCTACATTACGTTTTTTGTTTTTGTTTTTGCAGTGTTTCATTATGTATGTGACTCCAACTTTGCATCCCAAGTATCTAATATCTGTATGATAGGTGTGTATGCAGTACCTAAAGGACACCAACATGCTGTTTCTGGGTGGACTGATGGTGGCTGTAGCTGTCGAGCACTGGAACCTACACAAGAGAATCGCACTCCGGGTGTTGCTCATCGTGGGCGTACGACCAGCTCTGTAAGAAATTAAAAACTTCTGGGAATATTCTCATTGAAAACATTATCAGTAATAGCCTTCCTCTTCTGCCTTTATGTAGGCTGATGCTGGGTTTCATGGGTGTAACAGCTTTCCTCTCCATGTGGATCAGTAACACGGCCACAACAGCCATGATGGTGCCCATCGTTCAAGCTGTGCTCGAGCAGCTCAACAACACAGCAGATCAAGAGCATACCTCCATTCCAGAGAATGAAGAGAAAAATACTGAGAAACAAACTGAAACCCAGGGTGAGAAATAGTCTGGACTAATGTTAAGTGAATGTCAAGTTGTGGTGAGATAAGGCGGTCTGCTTTCTTATTTGGTCCAGAGCAATGCAGTTTTTCAGCATGCTCCTCTAATGTATGGTTTGCTGAGGACCACTAGAATCGTTGGTTGTGGTGAGATGATACACCCCCTTTTACCGGGTGCCCTCCCTCCAGCATAGCTGGGGGTGCTAGGCAGAATGAGGCCACGAGGATGAGTAGGCTTCCATCAGTCCCCTCTCCAGCATATACAGAAAGAGTGGTTATGGTGAGACTATGCAATCACTTCACTCTTCTGTTGCCTTCCCTCCAGTATGACGGGTGGTGTTAACAATGAACTGCGAAGGAGTGGTTGCAGTGAGGTGATGCGACCCCTTGACTCTTCGGCCGTCCTTCCTCCAGCACAGCTGGTAAATTGCTTAGGGTCCATCGCTTTACTGGAGGAGTGGTCGCAGTGTGATGATTTGACCCCTTCACTCTTCGGCTGCCTTTCTGCCCTAAACTTCTGAGAGACAATCGTTTCACAGAGGGGGTGGTTACAGTGAGATGATGTGACCCCACACTTTTTGGTTGACCTTTCTCTAGAATAACTGGAGAAGAAAAATTTAAGCAGGATTATGATTATGGGTTGATCCCCATCCCCAGGCTATTCGAAGGTCTTATGGGCTTTGGGTTGTCCTGTAGCTGTGGCTCAGACTGGTCTAATGCAGGAGTCCCCATTTCATTAACGGTTAAGCTTGGAGGCTTTTTCCTAATGCCTATAATACTGAGCTTTCTAGGGAACATGGTTGTAGTGTCACAGGATGGTTCCTAACTGGTTGCTGATGCATTTAGGTTACTCTGGGTCGAGGTCCATTGAGTCCTGACAAGATTTTGCCTGGTGACCTTCATAGCACACAGACAGGCATTGGGCAGCATGGAGTAGTGGGTATTAACATCCCCATAGCAGCAACTGATGCAACGTCGCATTCCCTCAATAGGTTTATGGCCAATAAGTTTGGTGTTAATTCACAAGTGCATCAGACATCGGGTTCCGTGGGACGCATCCCCATAGCATCAGCAAATGAACCAGCGTCTCTTTTCCTTCTCAGGGAACCAAGGTTTTATACTTAATCCCAATTTTTTTTAAAATTATTATTATTTTAGTACTTCCAAAGTTATCATTTAAAAATATTTAACATTGTTACATTTCTCAGCCTAATGGCATATTCATGTTTTATACATGCGCAATGTAAAGGCTTCAAGATTTATAAAATGTACCAAATCTTCTGTTTTATTGTGTTCAGTTGCTCTGAATGGCCACAGCTTCTCAATTGAATCCGACACAGAAGATCATTCTCGAGACGCAGAAGAAAGACTAAAGATGTGTAAAGGCTTGACACTATGTGTGTGCTATGCAGCCAGCATTGGTGGGACAGCCACGCTCACAGGCACTGGACCAAACCTTGTTCTTATGGGACAGATGAGCCAGTAGGTACCTCACATTAGAGTTTTTTTCCCCAAGGCACGAGAGAAACGTACCATATAACATTCTTACCTTTTGCTTATTTTTTAATTAGCATATTAAATCAATTTGTTTGACCTACAGACTTTTCCCAGACAACCCTGACATCATAAATTTTGCATCATGGTTTGGATTTGCCTTCCCCAACATGATCATCATGCTCACACTGGCCTGGCTGTGGCTACAGATTGTGTTCCTGGGTTTAAAGTGAGAGTCCTTTCCTAATGAAACAAACTCAGCTGCATCATATACAGTATGCTTATGCTATCATATAATATACAGTAGGTTATTCTAACATTTCATGTGTAAATGAAGCTTCAAAAAGACATGGGGCTGTGGGACGGTGAAGACAGAGAAGGAGATTGCTGCCTATAATGTAATCAAAGAGGAGCACCGGAGTCTTGGTCCCATGACCTTTGGGGAGCTGAGTGTCCTTGCCCTCTTCGTCCTCCTGGTGGTGCTTTGGTTCACTCGTGATCCAGGCTTTGTGGATGGCTGGGCAACAAACCTTTTCAATGCTGAAAAAGAGTAAGGATAAAAACACTATATCATTGATGAGACACAGAAACCATGTTAGTGGTGTTTGCTAAGGCAAGTGTCACTATATTGATCATCCTTAGTATTTTGTGCTACGAATATGATACATAAAACCATGCAGTTTGTTGAGGAAAGGTGTTTCAGTACATTTTAAGCATTGCATTGCATGCATGTGTGTGTGTGTGTGTGTGTGTGTGTGTGTGTGTGTGTGTGTGTGTGTGTGTGTGTGTGTGTGTGTGTGTGTGTGTGTGTGTGTGTGTGTGTGTGTGTGTGTGTGTGTGTGTGTGTGTGTGTGTGTGTGTGTTAACTTGTAGTGTTAAATACCAACATACTGAAGTTTTGTACCTTTATAATATACTGACAACCACCATAAAACATGGTAAAGAGATGGTAATGAGAAAGCCAGATGAAGAATCAAAACTCATCACAACTTTGCAAACTAACAACTTTAATGTAACTTTCTTTTTTCATCTTTTTTAATCAAAGCAAATGTGCAAAGGACATTTTGTCCTGAAATGTCCTCTGATACCTTTTGAGGGTAAACAAACTATTTTAGTTTAGTTTTGGTTTAAGGATCCTTCAAACTACAAAAAACATGACAAAATATAGATATGTTGCAAAAACAATAATATCCAGAATGACCTCAAAATGCCTCTAAAATTCAACAAAGTAATGAACATTTCAGCTGTCAGTTTGAACCATTGCTTAACACACACACACGTGTTCTCCTGTTATCAGCTGTGGTGTGTTCCTTTATTTGTAGGCCAAATGTCCAGAAAAAATGTGAATGGAGTTTCCCCACATTGCAAACAACATTTGTGTACATTTCCTGATGACGGTCACATGCTAAGATTATAAGAATTTTTTTCTGTGAAAACACTGAGATTCTCTCTGGGTGAAAGGTCTGAACCCAACGAGAACAGAACGTGGTAGCACTTTATTTTATAGTGTCCTTGTTACACGTTACATAGTTTCTATAGTAATTCCTATAAATTATGCATAATTGCTTGCAACTAACCCTAAACCAAACCTAATCCTAATCTGAACTCTATAGTAAGTACAGTACATGTAGCTTACTCAGTACTTAAATGTACTGCACTGTAACAAGGACACCTTCAAATAAAGTGTAACCTTACTATGAGGTAAAAACAAATCATTATGTTGTGTTGTGACCTTTAACCTCTCGTTCAACCTCATTACTCACCTCTGTGCAGGTTTGTGACAGATGCCACAGTGGCGGTGTTTGTAGCTGCCCTGCTTTTTGTTTTTCCCTCTAAACCTCCACGTTTGTGCTTCTGGAGAGCACATAGCCCTGACACAGGTCAGTTTAACACCTGCTTAGCTGATGTCTTGTTTGACTATTAAGCTACACTGTAAAATCCAACAGTTGTTCTAACTAAGACTTTTTAGTTTAACTGTACTTAATGTCTTAACTTAATTGTAAAAATCTAGTAATCTGTACTATTCACATACTATGCCTATACTATACTATGTTTATTCAGAAAACCCAAGTTAAGATTAATTGATTGGTTTAAGTGCCATTTTGTTAAGCAAAAAAAAAAAATCATCTTTCTCTAGTTGCATTCACTCATTTCCCAAAGTCATCTTGAATGTTGAATTGTCAATACAACTAAATATTTTGAGAGGACATCACATAAAGTAAGCTGACTTCATACATTTATTTTGATTTATTATAGTGATTATTGTTGCCTTTTTGGGCAATTGGAATTACTCTCTTCCTATTGATGCAGTGATGTAACAAGAAATCACAGTTATGTGGTTTCAAAGGAAGGGAGGTGATAAAAAAAGGTGCTTTTGAAAGGTGACCTAGCTAAATCATTAACTATCTATTTTTCATGTCAGATAATAATCTTTTATTGCTAACACTTATGTCATTAGCACCTTGTTAAACTTTTAATTGGGTTGATATAATCCCTATATATTTGTGACAATATCTTGAGGTTGACCATGCTTGAGTCACACACAAACTTCAACATTCATCATGCAAAACACAACAATTTTAACACCAATGGTAGCTATACTAAGTACATCTAAAGTTACTTATTAAGTACTCTCTACAGTTATTTTTTAGTTACTAGAACTCTTGTTTTTTCCCATATTTCTGAATGCCTTGTTGTTATTGCTGCATAATCATCTATCATCTCTGTATTTTAATGACATTAGGTAGAGTGCTTAGGTAGAGTGTTGTTGGTTTTTAAATATTTTTTAGCATAAAAATATCAATGAAGTTCATAAATAAATAACATGAATAAATATGACTGGGGTCTATGTCAGTGCCCCAGGAAGAAAGTGGCCCGACTCCAGCTCTGCTGACATGGAATGTGACACAAAACAAGATGCCATGGAGCATTATCCTGCTGCTGGGGGGAGGCTTTGCCCTGGCTAAAGGCAGTGAGGTAAAACAAATGCTTTTCAAAATGTGTATTTGTGTATTTGAGAGTAAAATATATTTTTATAGCTCTTATTGCTTTACCACAGAGTAAGTTTTATGACAATATATAACAATGTTCTTCCAAATTTAGTATGTTGTATTTATAGTGTTGTAATTAATATATTTGGTAACATTTTATTTTAGGGTTCAATTCTCGCTATTAACTGGTTGCTTATTAGCATGTATATTACTAGGATTCTGGCTGTGTATTAGTTATAAAGCACATATTAATGCCTTATTCTACATGACCATATTCTACATCCCTTAATCCTACACTGTAAAAAAAAAAAAAACGTAAAAAAAACTGTAATCTTCTGGCAGCAGGGGTGCCAGAAAAATGTCTATTTAAAAACAGAAAAATACTGTCAGGAAAAAAAAACATAGATAAACTGTAAAAAAAAACGGTACACTCTAAAAAAAAAAGGTTCTATATGGCACCAAAAATTGTTCTTGGCTTGTAATCATAGGGGAACCTTTTTTTAGTGCTATATAGCACCAATATATATATGTGTTTGCCAGAACTTTACTGTAAAAAATACTGTAGCAACATTTGAGGTTTTACGGGATAGCACTTAGTTTACTGTCTATTTTACAGTTCATAACCGTATAATTTAATTAAAGGTATATTGTAATAATTACGTGTACACTGTAAAAATTTACAGGAAAAAATTTATTTCATTAACTGAACATTTTTTAAATTACCAACCTAACGAGATAATATCTGTTATGTACCTTTGATATATACTGACAACCACCAAATAAAGTGGTGATGAGAATCACATGATGAATCAAAGCTTTAATCACCAATCATAGTGGAGATGAGTCAAAGCTCATCACAAGCAGCTTTTAGGAGGACAATAGTAATATATGGACGGGGTCATTCACACAAACTTTTTTTTTTTTTTCACTTCCAAAAACTGTAAATTTAACAGTATTTTACTGTAAAATTAAATTAAATGTAAGGTAAGATCTCTTACAGTTTTTCACCTTAGCATTTTTACAGTCTTTTACCATTAAAATCACGTACATTTTTTACAGTGTACCCAAAATTTAACTAAACTTAAATACTACAAAAACTACCTTACTAACTATTGATAAGCAGTAAATTAGGAGTTTATTGAGGCAAAATTGGTAGTTAATATTGAATGTGTTCCACATACTAAAGTGTTACCATATATTTAAATAATAATCTGTATTGTTCTATATATATACATATGTATATGTTAGGGTTTGCCACCTTCAGTGTGGCAAAATAAGGGACACCCATTCATGACACCCACTCGCCCCAAAAAAAAAAAACAATTGCATAACGGACAGACATAAAGAATACGTCATGAAATGATTATTTCAACATTTACAATTTGACAGCTCAATAATAAACCATATAAGAAAACATGAGATCAAGTATGTGAACTTGCAACAGAACACATTTTATATAATTTTACATTTGATTTTATTTATTTCAAAATAACTCTTTAGTAGCCTATTTGGTGCACTTTAAAGGGATAGTTCACCCAAAATGAAAATTCTGTCATCATTTACTCGCCCTCATGATGTTCCAAACCTGTACGAGTTCTGCTGAACACAAAAGAAGATATTTTGAAGAAAGTTCAAAGTTCAGCCTGTACGCAGGCTACTTTGAGGGCACCATTGACTTCCACAGTAATCTTCCTATGTGTTCAACATAACAAAGAAATGTATACATGTTTGGAACAACTTGAGGGTGAGCAAATGATGACAGAATTTTTATTTTTGGGTGAACTGTCCCTTTAAGCAGTCATTCTGAACCAGTAATCACTTTTTTGAATTTAAAAAAAATATATATTTTATTTTATTAATTTACTTAAATTATGACTATATTATCATGTAATTATTTGTCCCATTTTTATCTAAATATTTTTTTAAATGTCAAACTTTATATGACAGGATTATGTATTATGTATGATGAATATAGCCTAGATGAATTATAAATTAATGATAACATTTATTAGGCTATAATCTATTCATTAACCTGTCTAAAAAATAATAATTCTGTCTGCCAAGCTCTGATAATGTATGGAATATTATATTAATATATTATCCATTTAAAAAAACTATAGGCCTACCTTTAGAAGCACGGATGTGTCAGACAGTCTGAGACACTGAAATGCTTCTCATAAAGTGTGCAGTTGGCCTGAAGTTCATCGTGAGTTACTGGACAGACCCACTGATACCTTTTTGATATTCAGCTCTATATCTGGAGATCCTCTTGCGTTCAAACGGTGGACGCGACGCGAGCTCGACATGTTTTTAAAACACCTCGCAAGTTTGCAGGCACACTGGCACAGCGCATGTTCTCGAGACTCCGGCAACTAAAACACAATCACGCACAAATGAGCTCCTGTACTACTTATTGTGAAATTGATTTCTTTATATTTGCTATCAGTATTCTCCACACTGCAAAATCCGTATGTGTTTATTGAACTATGTGTGGACCTGTGTAAAAATACGGGACAAATCGCGTCCCGTATTGGTTTGATACGGGACACGTCATTTTGCTTGTAAATACGGGACGATTCCGTATTTTACGGGACGGGTGGCAACCCTAGTATATGTACACTTACCTAAAGGATTATTAGGAACACCATACTAATACTGTGTTTGACACTCTTTCGCCTTCAGAACTGCCTTAATTCTACATGGCATTGATTCAACAAGGTGCTGAAAGCATTCTTTAGAAATGTTGGCCCATATTGATAGGATAGCATCTTGCAGTTGATGGAGATTTGTGGGATGCACATCCAGGGCACGAAGCTCCCGTTCCACCACATCCCAAAGATGCTCTATTGGGTTGAGATCTGGTGACTGTGAGGGCCATTTTAGTACAGTGAACTCATTGTCATGTTCAAGGAACCAATTTGAAATGATTCGAGCTTTGTGACGGTGCATTATCCTGCTGGAAGTAGCCATCAGAGGATGGGTACATGGTGGTCATAAAGGGATGGACATGGTCAGAAACAATGCTCAGGTAGGCCGTGGCATTTAAATGATGCCCAATTGGCACTAAGGGGCCTAAAGTGTGCCAAGAAAACATCCCCCACACCATTACACCACCACCACCAGCCTGCACAGTGGTAACAAGGCATGATGGATCCATGTTCTCATTCTGTTTACGCCAAATTCTGACTCTACCATCTGAATGTCTCAACATAAATCTAGTCTCATCAGACCAGGCAACATTTGTCCATTTTGGTGAGCTTGTGCAAATTGTAGCCTCTTTTTCCTATTTGTAGTGGAGATGAGTGGTACCCGGTGGGGTCTTCTGCTGTTGTAGCCCATCCGCCTCAAGGTTGTGTGTGTTGTGGCTTCACAAATGCTTTGCTGCATACCTCGGTTGTAACGAGTGGTTATTTCAGTCAAAGTTGCTCTTCTATCAGCTTGAATCAGTCGGCCCATTCTCCTCTAACCTCTGGCATCAACAAGGCATTTTCGCCCACAGGACTGCCGCATACTGGATGTTCTTCCCTTTTCACACCATTCTTTGTAAACCCTAGAAATGGTTGTGTGTGAAAATCCCAGTAACTGAGCAGATTGTGAAATACTCAGACTGGCCCGTCTGGCACCAACAACCATGCCACACTCAAGATTGCTTAAATCACCTTTCTTCCCCATTCTGACATTCAGTTTGTGTGAATATAATATAATTTGTTGTCACATGTAAAAAAATAAATAAATAAATATGATAATCATGGTCTCACTGTATATTAAGTGTCTTCAACTACTATGTACTAACATTTTAAATTAATAATTTGAGATAATACATTTATTGTGAACATACATGTTTGCACATTGTACTTATATTTTATAAATACCTAAATATAATTACAGCTGTAATTCATTTCTGTAATTCCATCTATAATTACACTGTTGACCTGTCCCTTACCCCTTAACCCACCCATACCACCAAACCTGTCCCTAACCCATATCCCACCTAACTAGCAGCAAAAGTGTTATGCAATAGAACATGAAAAAATGTTTTGGATGCAACAAGTACATAGTAGTTAAAGACACCTAATATATAAAATGTAACAAGAGATTTATATAATGGTTTTGTTCTGTGCAATTCTCAAAAAAAATTGTCAAAGAGACTGACATGAGTTTAACATTTTCCAAATGTAATTTGCAGTCATTTAAAGGGATAGTTCACCTAAAATTTTAAATGATCCCATATAACCCTAACCCTCAAGCCATCCTAGGAGTATATGACATTCTTCTTTCAGATGAATACAATCAGAGTTATATTCAAAAATGTCCTGTCTAATCCAAGCATTATAATGGCAGCCCAAAATTTGAAGCCAAAAATAGTGCATCCATCCATTATTAAATTATACGAAAGACAGTCTGCCGGAAGATAGATATTTTACTTTATAACGAGTTACATATGGATATTTTTCTTACACAAGCCCATCGATTCGCTTCAGAAGGCTTTTATTAACCCCCCGGAGCCGTGTGGATTACTTTTATAATGGATGGATGCACTTCAAATTTTGTGCTGCAATTCACTGCTTAAAGATTGGAAGAGCCAGGACATTTTGTAATGTAACTCTCTGAATGTCATATACACCTGGGATGACTTGGGGGTGAGTAAATCATGGGGTAATGAAAATTTTTGGGTGAACTATCCCTTTAAGCAACAGTGTTGTGAAATATAGGTTATGGATTTTATTTCAATTAGTAACATCTCTGATTTCAGGCAGAATCATTTTATTGTGATGTTGTTCCTTACTGTGGTTGAGTATTACTTATATTGTGTTAAAGATTTTGGTCACTTTTGTGTTTAAACAGAGAACTGCTAGAAAGCCAAAAAATAATGCTTTAATGAGAGGTCATGAGAAAGACTAAAGATAACAGGCATTAAACACCATATAAAAGGTCCGCTTCAATCATCATGTGTTCTGTTTTTGTTTACTTTTATTTACGTAAATGCTCAGGTCTCAGGGCTGTCAAAATGGCTTGGAGATCAGTTGTCGCCTCTTCAGAGTATTCCTCCCTGGGCGATTGCCATTGTTGTGTGTCTGATGATAGCTACCTTCACTGAATGCACCAGCAATGTTGCCACGGCAACACTATTTCTGCCTATACTCGCATCTATGGTACGTACACTTCTAATATTCACTATGATTTACATTCTTAGGGCCAGATTTACTAACAGCTTGCACCAGTGCAAACCCTTTTTTGGCATTACAAAACTACTGTCGAGATTTACTAACGACACGCAGCTAAAAATTATTTTGGCTGCTTACTTTGTTGCATATGCACTTGTTGAAGTTTCCCTTACAGACGCAACATTTATGGGACGAGAGTTTATTAAAATTCATGCAAGGTGATTTACTAAGGGTTGTGCTAGTCAATTTACTGGTATTTGCACCATAATTTTTTTGGAATCGCGCTCTCACGCTAATTTGTAGTTGCAGTCAGTAAAATGGAAAGAAAGTCTGCAGGCATTTATGGAAAAGTACCTTTGACCACAACATTGTGTTATTTAATAAAGTTTGGCAGTTTGCATGACTTTTTCAACAATTAAGTACTGACATTCAGTTTAGTCCAAAAAGTCTGAGACCATTGGTCAATTTTGTTTTAAGAGGGTTTTTATTTATTTATTATATAATCAGAATAACAATCTGAGTGAGTTTGCATGCAGTAAGATTTTAAGTAATTAATTATTACTTTTAATACTTTTATTCGGCAAGGACACATTAATTTGATTTAAATGTTACTGTAAAAACTTTTACATTGTTACAAAAAATTCTATTTCAAATAAATGTTGTTCTTTTTACTGAAGTAATGGCTTCTTAAAATTCAGCTTTGACATTACAGGACAAAATTACATTTTCAAAAATAATAAAGTACAAAAGTATATCAAATATTTACTATAATATTTACTAATATTTACTTAATATTGATCTAATAAATGCAGCCTTGGTGAGCATGAGAAAAAAAAATCTTACAGACCCCACCTTTTGAATGGCAGTTTGTGTGCGTGGGTGTGTGTGTGCTTGTTTATATGATTTATGAAAACACAAATTTGTATTTGACACTGGTATTACAGTGTAAGTGTGTGTATTAATTAATGACAATTTAATTGTATTTATTTAGCTGGTACAGTCCATTTTTTAGATTTGAATCACTGATTTAAATATTCTTATGTCATGTTGATTTTGCAATAGTGAGATACAACTAACTTTTGTCAAACTCACATGTTGCCTTCAGGTTGTATTTTACAAGGAATGAAAGATTTATTTGTTTATGTCATTTATATTATACCACACACAATGAACAAGTTGCGTAATTGTGAAAAGGTTTTTTTTTTTGGTACATATTTATTTGTAAGCACAGCTTCTTCCTCCATAAATTTCTCACGGGCTTGTACCTTTCTTGTCTCTTGCTGTGCAGTTGGCACATCCTGCCCTCTTCTCATGAATTAGTCTATGCAAGAGAGCCTGTGAATGGAGGGATTTGTAAGCTGAAGTGGCTCATATAGAACCATGGAGATGTGTCATTGTTGTCTGGTTGAAAAAAGAAAGAGAAAGGAAGAATGAGAAAGAACGGGCATTGGAGGAAGAGGGCTTTCAACTTCCCTCGCTAATTCACTCGCTGCTGAAGGCAGATATGCAGACGCTCCTCTGTGTGTGCCAGCATTGTTCATTTTGCTCTGTTACCTGTAACATGTTACCTGTAACACAACCCAGCTTTGAGGATAGAGCCAGATCACTGTAGATAGTGAGTGTTCCCTGAAGAGATTCCTTGTGTGTTTGAGCAAACTTGGCAATAAAGAAATTATTTGATTTGATTTAAAAGTGTGCTGTTACATTCAGGCAGGAAAAGAGTGGCGACATGGAACTTTATGCCGCTTTTTTAATAAGCAATATAATTCAGCAGAGATAACAAAGACTCAAACTAGATATACTGTAGGTGACAATCTAATCAGTAACTACAAAGGCAACCAACAACAGACGCTAAACATTAATGATGGGCTTTTTCTAAACACGATTTGTGAAGTTTTGAAAACTTTGTGGATAATTTGTTTCGAAACAGTGATTTGGAGTGCGTAACAAAATGTCAAAGTGACGGGATTTCAGTAAACAAGGCTTTGTTGTGTTTTTTTTTTTATAAAAAGCAAGAGTTTTAGTTGGTCTTAAGCTCTCCATAGAGCAAGCCCTACAATTTATTGAAATAACACGTTATAAAGACACTTAAAATGTAATGGTATTGGATGATTTCTTTGGTCCCTTCAGAATATTTTTGAGTTCAGTAGATTACACTTTTAACAAGTTATTTGCATTTGGTTTGTGAAAGGTGGTTTTCGTTGCATTTACACCATTCTGACCAGCAGGTGTGTCACCAGTGTGTGGCGTTTAAACTGTGAATCATGCTATATAAATTATTTAAACATATTCTGAAGGGACCAAAGACCTACATTTTGGGGGAGAAATTATCCTGTGATATTTGTAACATTGAAAAAATTACATCTTAAATTAAATTCCATGTATAGTATTCCTCAATAAAAGAAGCTGATCTAACTTATTGTTTTGTTTTTTCAGTCCCAGTCTATAGGTATCAACCCTCTGTATGTTATGATCCCCTGCACCCTCAGTGCATCTTTTGCCTTCATGCTCCCAGTGGCCACCCCTCCAAACGCCATAGTCTTCTCATACGGATACCTGAAAGTGTCCGACATGGTGAGTGTTAGCCATTACTAATATTCTTTAAAAATATGAACCATCATACTACTGGGAATGATTAAATCCAAAATGTACAGTGATATCTGATGGAAATGGAATGTACTATTATGCCCGGTTGCACAGACAAAAGCTTAAGCTTAAAGGGATAGTTCACCCAAAAATGAAAATTAGCCCATGATTTACTCACCCTCAAGTCATCCGTCAGTATTATTAAAAATGTTCTGTCTAATCCAAGCATTATAATAGCAGTAATAGTTGCTCTGTTTTTGAAGTCCATAAAAAATGCACCTGTCCGATGCGTTTGTGTAAGAAAAATATTCATATTTAAAAATGCATTTCATTTTTTTCTATGGCTCTGCATCAGCCATCCCCGCGCCATCACTTCCGGCGAATAAGGTCAAAATACATGCAAAATACCGGCACGATCATAGATATATATACATAGATTTACAGATCTATGTACAGATTTTTTTACCTTATTCGCCGAAAGTTATGGTGCTGGGAATACTAGATGACAGTCGTCTGATAAGAGGTAAAAGAATAACATAAATACTGTTCGGTTTCTCGCAGAAAAATATCCATATTTAACATCCATACAAAATGTCTGACGACATTGCACACCAGTTAAGCTAGATATTTTACTTTATAAAGTTTTAAATATGGATATTTTTCCTACAGAAATGCGCCACTTCGCTTCAGAAACCAAATTTGAATATTGTGACACTGACATGCCAACTCCAAATTTACTTTGTAAAATGTAAATTCTGAACTAATTCATTTGTGCATGGCTGTACTAACAAGAAAAATAAATAAATAAACAAACAAACATATAAAGCTACAGGCAAGACAACAGAAAACTGACGGATGTCTAAACTTTATCTAAACCTGTGCAATTGATGCCTAACAGCTCATATAACTGGATTTTAGGCTTTTGACAAATGTTTGTTAAATATACTGCGGTAAATTAATGCTTGACATGAGACTCTGCGCATTTCATCTTTATATTCTAGCCCAAACAAACTTATACATAAACAAACACCCTTTGCAATGCACACGGCATATTGAGAAAATATCAGTTTCAAGACAAGTTTTATGATTATTTCAATACATTTTAATACATTGTAATACATACTTTAAACCATTAAATTCAGGAACATTGAATAAACATCTTCATCGAAAGACTGGGTGATTTATGAAGTAGGCATGTCTTGTCTATTTGGGGGAGTAGCATGAATTTTGACGAGAAAATGACACCTCTGGCCATTGCGTTGGGTCGTTTGTCCAGTCACAGATGGACAATATGGACAATCCGACTCAATACGGCTCAATTTTTCTATGTATCTTGCTCTGTCGAGCGGCAGAAGTGATTCTACGTAAGCTATACTGGGTTAACGCAATGCATTTCCAGTGTGGGGGGACCGACCAAGTCTATGTCTTAAAATATGTTAGTGCCATTATTTTGCCTCAAGATTCACACCAGTAATGTTTTTAAGGCCATTTTATAAAAGCTACTTAAATGTCCTAATTTAACTAAGGCCTAGGCCTATTCCTGGCTTAATATAAGCCAGTCTGTGAAACCAGGCCTCAACATAATAAAGGTACTGAATTATTTACTTTCAAAAAGTCAGTTATCCAAATATTCACTTTTTATCCGCAGGCCAGGACAGGGATTGTCATGAATATCATCGGCATCCTCTCCATTACCTTAGCCATTAACAGCTGGGGCAAAGCTATCTTCAGTTTAGACACCTTTCCCAGCTGGGCAAACACTACAGCTGTGTGAGAGACTGAATCCCACCATCAGTCTGCTGTCAAACTGCACCATTCAGCACTATTCTCACCATGTTTCCAACTGAGGAGGCCAGGCAGGGTCAGAGCCAGTGGCTGGTTTCACTGGAGATGATAGTGTGTCACCATTTGTATTATAGTTGTGCAGTTCAGTTGTTGATTTTAATGTAAATTTGTATAACTTCATAAAAAAGTATATAAGCAAAAAAGTTCAAAAGCAGCTTTAAAGGAATGTGAAAGCCAAAAGGCTAAAATCATATAAATACCATGTGGATTTTTAAACACACACACACACACACACACACACACACACACACACACACACACACACACACACACACACACACACACACACACACACACACACACACACACACACACACACACACGCACACACACACGCACGCACGCACGCACACACACACACACACACACACCTCTGAACAGTGGACAACTGTCTACACACTTGCAGGGCAGTTTTGACAGAATAGTGTAATTATGTACAGTTCAAGATTAATTAAAACTCACTATTGCAATGTACATTTAATAATGTAAATTAAAATATTGTATTTTGTTCATATTTCCTACTAATAAATTTAAATACACTGTTTGTTTCTTTTACCTGCATATACCCAATGTTTTAAATCAATAGTCTCCACTTGTATGATTGTTTTTGGTCAAATTTACATTATGTTAAGGACATTAAAACACATCTATGTAAATAAAACTTGATTGGGGAAGACAGGGTGAGAGGTAAGAGTTTAAAAACAATGTGGCTTTACAGATAATTTGTATAATGTTTAGCTATATGAGTTAGTTTAGCATAGAAGATTATGTTTCATCCAAATTGTCTGGACTATATGAGGAAACAGTAGAAATCGAAACATTTGCTGTCATATTTCTGTGAATATTGAAAGAAGCTTGTTA
This sequence comes from Romanogobio albipinnatus, assembly GCA_023566225.1. Lineage (NCBI taxonomy): Eukaryota > Metazoa > Chordata > Actinopteri > Cypriniformes > Gobionidae > Romanogobio > Romanogobio albipinnatus. The sequence goes on along the minus strand of CM042255.1, from coordinate 17,877,431 downwards.
CCTGTGTCTGTTATTTTATTTTATTGAAAAAATGTCATTCACATAAATAAAAATATTTTATATACAAAATGAAATCAGTACTGTAAAAAAAATTCAGGTCTCCAATTGAAAATTTTCTAGTGACCGAACACATCTAAATTTTTCAGTTGGCCAAATTGAATTTCTGTGAATTGACAAAATTTTTTAGATATGATCAGTCACTAGAACATTTTCAATTGGAGACCTGATTTTATTTATTTTTTTACAGTGTAAAGTCCTTGGAGGGATATTGATGAGTGACATTGAAGTATTAAAATTGGAAAAACCATAGCCATTTAAGAAATGTGCTGAAATAAGATTTAGTGACATTGTTAAAATAAAAAAAAAATAAAAGTAGACGATACAAGTTTTTAGTTCAATCCATCCTGATAGTTACGGTGGTAAGCATAGATAAGTATTCATAGTTTCCTCATTCAACCACTCCAGACACGTCGACGCGCCGCCATTTTAGAACGGTCAACACACGTCAACACTTCAGATGCTGCTGTCACATGCATTAAAAAAAACAATTCAGAGGAAATGGGATAACATTTCACAGGTGAGAATGTGTTGATTTGTGTTTTTATAGCCCATATGTTTCAACTCAATATTAGGCCTACAGGTTTTTAACTACGGTTAGTTTTTAATGTCGTGTTAGTTAACGCGTTCTTCATGTTGTGTTTTAGTTTAGCAATTATAATGTTTGGATCTATACACAAAAACACTTAACATTTGTTAGTTAATAACAGGCTTCATGGTTCTTGAATTTCAGACACAGAATTCAAGGACTTTAACGTATGTGAAAACAAACATCTGTCTTTTAAAGTGCTTAAATTAAACTAAATTTAAGAGTAGTTAAAGAAGAGAAACAGGCATTTCTGCTGTTCCATAAGTGTGCCCTACTGTCAGAGAGTGAAATTGCATTTTCATTCAGCGAGTCTGCTGCCATTGTTGTTCAGACTAATGCTAAATATGGACCATGACAAGCCCTATTTTTACACAGCTTACATGCAGTTTTGTAAACGTTAACTTGGATCGATAAGATATGTGCATTCAAATAATGTAGAATAATAAGGTATCTAGAATATATATATTTTCTTATTTTAAATAAATGTATAATTATTTCTATCTAATTTATAATTTTCCCTGTTCTTAAAAATGGTTTAAATTCAGTTTTGTGATGTTTATACTTTTATAAAGCTCTTTATTAATAAAGCGATTGCAAAACAGGGTGATTTTTTAATTGAAGCTTTCTAATGATACCTAGTTTATAACGATTACTTAAAACATGGTTTGAATAAATAGGCTATATTGATGTTTATTAAACACATTACTAATTTATTAATATTTTTATAATTTATTAATTTTGGTGGCTGATGGTTTATGATTTCTTTCCAATTAACTTGTTTATAATGTATAACAGTTCACTGCTTTTTAGTATAAGCTGAGCAATGTGTCTATGGTTCTCTGATGATCAACAGCGTTATTAATGATGTTAAGGTAATGTTAAGACCATTAACCAATATTTTTAGCATATGCAGAATTTTTACGACCGGCTTTGACCGTTCGAAAATGGCGGACGGCTAACGTATAAACAGTCGCTAATGAGGAATCTTCGTTTATACTTCTATGGTGAACATATGACGCCTCACATTTTGCACGACGGAAAGTGGATAATGTCGTGAAGCGCTTTTACGACACAAACACTGGTTTTCTGGCAAACATGGCGTCTCCGTAGATCTTCCCAAACAAAACCGGAATAGTTTGGTTTAGCAATCTCTACACATTCGTTTAAATACAGAACATTTCAAGATATTTCAACACCGTTTTCTCTCCCGTCGTCTGTCATGGCTGGCGTTATGGAAACAGGTTTGTAAATTGTTAATGCTGCCTATGAACGTGTTATTTCACTAATATTCGCCCGCACGACTGCAAACGCGTTATGACAAATTTGATTTGATTGTGTGTAGTTATACAACTTATTGTTGTAAGCTTACTCTGTAAGATTACTCTGTATATTATGTGCCATTTTTACATTATGTGAAGTAGGGTTTTGTACCGAAATATGTTGCATTTCGTTCAAGCTTTTTTTTTTTTCCAATAAAAAAAAATGTTGATAACCTTTTAAATTCATACTTTCTCAGATGAACAAGCAAGAAACCGTTTCCAGCTGGAGTTGGAGTTTGTTCAATGCCTAGCGAACCCAAACTATCTGAACTGTATGAAAAAACATTTACATTATTACAAGCTTATTTGAAATACTTTGCAACAGTGATATATATATATATAATTAGATGTGTCTTATAAGTGCTTTTTTGTGTGTGTGTGGATTTATGCTGCCTTCACGTGCTCTCGGAATTATAATAAATACGAGTTTCCTAGGTAAAAATTGCACATGAACACCCTCACATTTTGAAACTTGAATGCAATGAGCTCGTTATCACGACTTCAGAAGTCGGAATTACCAAATTTCCGATAGCACGTGAAGGCAGCATAAAATATGTCCTAAAATATTCTGTTTTTCATCCTTCAGTTCTGGCTCAAAGAGGTTACCTGAGAGAGAAGCCTTTTGTCAATTACTTAAAGTATCTACTTTACTGGAAAGAACCAGAATATGCTAAATTCCTGAAGTAAGTCTTATGCTGTTATTATTATTTTTTTTTACTAATTTAATCTTAATTACATTTCATTTTACATACATACACATGTAATGGTGTTTACACTGTACAAATGATGTACACACACATACAGTATTGCGGTACATTTTGATTATTTATTAGATAATTTTTTGATGTAACCACTAAAGTAATGAGTCTCTTTCTTCTCCATTATGTAAGCATGGTTGCAAAACAAGTTCTTGCAGAAAGAAATCCCACCCTTGGACATAAATCCCTTAAAAGGATAGTTCACCCAAAAATGAAAATTAGCCCATGATTGACTCACCCTCAAGTCATCCTAGGTGTATATGACATTCTTCTTTCAGACGATGACAATCAGTTATATAAAAAAATATCCTGGCTAATCCAAGCTTTATAATGGCAGTGAATGGCTGTTTCTGTTTTGAAGTCCATAAAAGTGCATTAATCCGTCATATAAGTAATCCACACGGCTCCGGAGGGTTAATAATGGCCTTCTGAAGCAAAGCGATGTGTTTGTGTAAGAAAACAAAAGAATATTCATATTTAAAACTTTACAAACTGTAATCTCTAACTTCCGCTAACTGTTGCACGCGTTCACGAGAGACTGGCACATGACGATGAGTCAAGTCCCTTGCAAAGTCTGCATGTAGGTGCTGGGCGTGCTTAGTAAATTATCCTTGTAGTGAAAATGGCAGGTTTCTGGAAACCATTCTAGAGATAGAGCAAGGAGATATTCGCGAGAGATAGGGTTGTGTCGGTGATGGCTGACCGACATCACGATGGTGCGCCACCATCGTGATGCCACGCCCCCCGTTGCGAGTCTGTTGTGAGTGCGACACACACTGATCCTCTTCTATAGTTAAACTAAAATCTTAGCAGGGATTGCTCTGTAAATTAAATTGAGAATTTAACTAAGGCATATATGCTATTTTATATACCGTAGTCTATGCCAGATATAGCCTACATTTTTTAATAATTTGAGGCTGAAACATCCATTTCATAAGCGTGTTTATTTTAGCACTTCCGTTAGGGAAACAACACACTACAGTCTATGAAACATTTAAACGATGTTCGTACGATTATCAGTAAATAATGGTAACCTAAAGAATATTAGAAAATTAAATATTAGTTAAAGAAATATTTGATTCATACTAGGCTATTTCCCCGCAAAGATGCGTCATATAGCCTACCGCTCTGCGCTTTGAGATGAATGTGGGACACGAGCTGGATAGACACCTTCTTTTCGCATATCTTCGTGTTCATGTTTTCTCCTGATGTTGCAAAGCAACACTTGTTGTAAAAGGTCTGAAGAGCGAATTTTATCTTCCACAGGGTAAAAACATTTAGGCAATGTTTGATTATTCACTGCCAGAGAAAACAAAACTAAAATAACGTGTGTGTGTGTGTGTGTGTGTGTGTGTGTGTGTGTGTGTGTGTGTGTGTGTGTGTGTGTGTGTGTGTGTGTGTGTGAAATGCGCTATTCAAACAAACTTGACGTGCCTTACCAAGTTTAATAACAAGAACAAACTGTGTTGAATAAAATTTGAAGTAAAAAGTTATTCATCCTACAGTGTTTTTTATACTTTACCACAGTAATAGTAACTTAAAGGATTAGTTCACCTCAAAATGAAAATTTCCAGATAATTTACTCACCCCAATGCCATCCAAGATGTTCATGTCTTTCTTTCTTCAGTCGAAAAGAAATGAAGTATTTTGAAGAAAACGTTCCAGGGTTTTTCATCATATAATGCTTTTCAATTGCAACCAAAATGCTGAAGGTCCAAATCAAGGCAGTTTCAAAGTGCTTTGATGGACTCCAGAGGCTCTGTGTGATCCCAGATGAGGAATAGGGTCTTATCTTGCGAAACGATCAGTCATTTTAATTTTAATAAAAAAAAAAAAAATGAATATACTTTTTAAACTAAATTGTTCTTCTTGTGCAGCTTCTACGAGGTGACCGCCCCCGTGTTTACAAAACGCTTGGGTGAAGACTAATACAAACGTCCTTTAGCAAAAAAAAGGTAAAACAACGATATATCCCTAATTTTGTAGTTGAAAATTGAGTGTTTTTGCTAAAGGACATTTGTATTAGCCTTCACACGAGCACTTTGTAAACACGGGGGCGGTACTTACATTTACATTTACATTTATGCATTTTTGGCAGACGCTTTTATCCAAAGCGACTTACATTGCATTCAAGATACACATTTGACAACTTCTGCCTACGTCTAGCGTGACTGTTCCGACGTGATTATGTCATTCTTAGCACCTCGTAGACCTGCACAAGATGAACAATTTAGGTTAAAAGGCCTATTAATTTAAAAAAAAAATTTTTAAATGACCGATTGTTTCGCTAGATAAGACCCTAGGGCTGTAACAATTTGACCAAAAATAAAAACCTCGATTAATTACGATTAATGAACTATTATAATTTTTTTGCTTTCCGTTTTTTGCCCTCATAAGGTTTTTGAGTAAGTTCCTGATAAGGATTTTACTGTAAATATTTTCTACTATTAAAGGTGGATTTTTTTTTTCTAATGAGAGTGCATTTCTTTGTGATTTTTAAAATACTTGAAGGAAACGGTTCACTTTCAGCAGTTATTGTCTAGGGGGCAGATTTCTGCTTGTTGTACATCAGATACAGATAAATGAACACAGTAGGCCTACATTACATTTATTTGAATGCATTAATGAGAGAGTGATTATGTGTGTGAATTACTCATACCATCTCATTATGAAGCTGTGGTTTGTACTTACTTCAAAGGTATTCAAATATATGCATATAACGGTTGAGTTTCTAAGCTACTTTAGGGACTTTACTTTAGTCACAGGACGGTTGACACTGCGTTTCTGCGCTGCTCTCTGGGCGTGATCTTTACGTGATGTGCAAGCTTCTGTCACAATATATCAGGCATTAGTTTGACATCTGATGGTCTAAAATCCCTTTATTATGCATACTGGCAGGCCTTAAAACACATACAATTGACAAAGCTTTGTGAGGACGCAGGTGAAAGAGGTCTGCCTTCAGGGTGTGCGCGCGTTGTCAGAGACGCGACATGGCTCGGCTCTCTGTGTCACAGAAAAAAGCTGAGCACTGAACAGAGAAGTTTTCCATATTGTTGTTTTTGAATAGTGCACAATCGCTTTAAATGTTCAAGCCTTTAAACGCATTTACTTGACAAACTTTGAGGACGAAAGTGAAAGCGATCTGGCTTCGGGGCTTGCGCGCGCCGTCTGTGTGTGTGTGTGTGTATGGCAGCGTGTAGGCTATAAGAACGCCAATTAACTTACCTGTATAAACTGTGTAAAACATGCAGTTACTATAGTGATTCTGGGCATCTATAAACAAAGATAATTGCTCCTGCATCTCTCTGTGTGACTGCAAACTGCACTTGATGTGACTGACAGGGTGGAGTCACATGACTAAAACCGAAATAACCAACATGGGGAAAATACGTTGGTTAGAGGTTCTGAATTTCGGTTTCGATTATTTTTCGATTAATCGTACAGCCCTATAAGACCCTATTCCTCATTTTGGATCATCCAAAACCCTGGAACGTTTTCTCCAAAATACTTAATTTCTTTTCAACTGAAGAAAGAAAGACATGAACATCTTTGATGAGACGGGGGTGAGTAAATTATCAGGAAATTTTCATTTTGAGGTGAATTAATCCTTTAATTATAAGCAAACGAAAGGAAGAAACGTTTCTAATCCCCTGCGAAAATGGGTTTTGGGAAAAGAAACGAGATGTCCATGTCCATTGGGATAAAATGGACTAGGCCTATTGTTAAAATTAGCAGAAAACCGGGTGACCAGATCGCAAAACAGAATAAAAAAGTGCTAATTTATTTCCTTTGTAGGCTAAACAAAGCTTTGTGCTTCCCTTCTGTGATAATATTCACGTGAAACAGCATTCACATACAAAACACTGGGTTAGTAAAATAACGAAATTATATATTTAAAGTAGAAAATAGTATGTATGTAAATTACCTAGCAACCCCCCCAAAACGACGATATCATCGACCATCGAATTTTTTTTTACTGTAAACATAGTCAACTGCCAGGGGACCTCGCGCAACCCTAGCGAGAGAACACTGGATAGAGTTTGAGCTCGCACACGTAAAATCTGATGGAGAGCAGAGCCATTTGAAAGCACATGTCCAGTAAGTTTTGTGCTAGAGTGAAAGAAATCCGCCTGCAAGTGGAGAGATTTGTTACATGGATGCACTCTCGCGTTACAATAATGCACTCTCGACCTTTAACAACACAGAAACGGCCTCAAATGAACTATAAAATGTGTCTGAAAGCTGCAATCTTTTATTTTTATTGGTTAAAATGAATGGAGAATATCTTGTTTTTTTAAATATATATCTGATTGTATTCGTCTGAAAGAAGAATGTCATGTACACCTAGGATGACTTGAGGTTGAGTAAATCATGGGCTAATTTTAATTTTTGTGTTAACTATCCCTTTAATATGTATTAGATAAATGGCAAGCAGAATGGGTAGAATGTCAAAATAAAGCAAATTATTTGAAAAATTCTGTGGTTGGGAAAAGATGCATCTACCATTTTAAAACAAGACACGACCAAGTTGTTTATACAGTGTCGGATAGGTCATACTAGACTGACTCGTGCATTTATTGAAGGGTGAAGAAGCACCAAAATGTCAATACTGTAATATACCTACTTGTCTATAAAACATAGCCTATACTTTTGGACTGCCCAATCTTTAATGTTATGAGACAAACTTTTAAGGACTTATTTATGGTTACAGAAAAAAAAAACCTTTACAATGTTTAACTCGAGTACATTTAAATTATCTTTTATAGAATTGTACTCATTTTGTATGTGTACTTATTTTTGTTTATATTTGTCTATGTTTATTTTTATAAAAGGTTTGTTTTCATTATATTGTATTTATGATCTTGTTAACTATGTTGTTAACTGTTTAATATGTATCTGCCATGTAACAGCCGGTGATGCTGATATGGCAATAAACCCAAATACTACTACTATTCTCCATTACGTAGGAGTGCAGATTGTGTAGGAACAGATGAAAAGTACCAAAACACATTACTTTCAACTTTTACAAAAAAATGTTATACAGGGGTATGTAACCCGTAATTTTAAGAGATATGTTGTATTGCATACACGTATAGCTGTAGGTATCACAAACTATTCCAATTATTCCAGAAAATAAAAATATTCAAAATGTGTTTTTGAAATTGTATGTTATATAGGCTGGAAGAGATCCGATAAGACATTATAAAGGCTCAGTCAAATGGGGTTAAAGTAAGCAAATAATGAAACGTTACTTTCTGTAAAAGTAAGTAATTTTTTTATTGAGTAATACAATATTTTAATGTATTACTTTTAAAAGTAACTTTTCACAACTGACCTCATCTAGTTCTCCAATGTTTCTCAATAAATTAATTTTCCTCTCATGGTGATAATGTCATGTCATATTAGACTCGTAGTCTAAATCTAAATTTTTTCCCCCTTAGATATCCTCATTGTCTGCACATGTTAGAGCTGTTGCAGTATGAGCACTTCCGAAAGGAGCTGGTGAATGCGCAGTGTGCCAAGTTCATAGACGAACAGCAGATCCTGCACTGGCAACATTACTCACGGAAGCGCACGCGCTTACAGCAAGCACTCGCGGAGCAGCAGCAGCAACAGCAGCCACAGGCTCCATCCCACGGCAACACCACCTCAAAATGAGGCAGTCTACATGCTCTTGCTGCCAGTTACTCTTTCACTGGAGCATTTTTGTAAAGTAATTTTCAAACGGGTTTTGTTTCAAATTTTGAATAGGATTTGGACAGTGCTATCTGTTGGTGCCTAATGTTGTGTCTGTTTATGAACGACTGGAGAGAAAGGTTAAAGAGCCTCAGAATAAGGTAAGGGGAGAGTGAAATAGATTGCTGTTGAGCAGTAATTCATGTCTTACAGATGCCAGCTTCACCTCCACCTGTTACATGCTTTATCTTATGAATATTTGTATTATGGTTATGTATGCATTTTGGAGAAAAACAGAAACCCAAATCCAAAATAAAAAATGTTTTAAAGCCAATAATTCCATTGCATTTTAATTTTATTTAACATGAACTAAAACTGAACAATACTTCTACAGCATTTATTCATCTTAGTTCATGTTAATCTCAACATTTACTAATTAAAAAATTGATGAATGACACTTTTTTTCAACTAATGTTAAGAAAGATTAATTAATACTTAATACTTTAACCGTTAACAAATGAAACCTTTATTGTAAAGTATTATGCTTCAAACTTTAATGTTTTATTTGTTAAAGGGATAGTTCACCCCAAAATTACCCCATGATTTACTTACCCTCAAATCATCCTAGGTGTATATGACATGCTTCTTTCAGATGAATACAATCAGTTATATAAAAAAAAATCCTGGCTCTTCCAAGCTGTATAATGGCAGCCCAAAATTTGAAGCCCAAAAAGTGCATCCATTATAAAAGTAATCCACATGGCTCCAGGGGGTTAGTATAGGCCTTCTGAAGCGAATCGATGGGTTCACTCTGACTCACTCTGGCGCTGACTTGGAACCTGCGATCTATAGAGCCGCGATATCAAAACCCTGCACACACTCCCGCAGTATCTGTTAGTACAGTTTCCTGCAGAATAACTCATCTCAGTGTGAAATAAACAGCTGTGGAAATGTAGAAATTAAAGCTAAAGCTCTAATCTCCTCCTGAAAATCCCGAAAAAGTTCAGAGAACCTGTCAATCAGAGAATGTCACGTCCCCGTTTTTATAAAATCAAATAACTAACTAAACCCAAACTTATTTTAAAGAACAAACACTTGAACTTACATCAGCGTGATAAAAACGACCTAAAATGACAAACCTTCTTTGGAAAAAAATGTATTTGAAGTGTAATTGGATTGTTTAGTTTGTCTCGCTTCTAATAGGAATAGTGGAGGGGGCAGGGTTTATGAGCTATACTGGGACCAACCACCTGGGGGCGATCAAGACACTTTGGCTTCACTTTTCAGGACGTGTGCGGCACGCTTGGTTTAGGGCTACTGTAGAAACTTGGTGGCGCAAAATTATGACTTCACTGTAAGGGTACCCGTGGTGTATGTAGATAGAAATGGCTCATTCTAAAGTAATAAAAACATAACGGTTCATTATGTAAGGTCGTTATACACCACTGAAAACATAGTTATGTATATTATATTGCATTTCGGTCAATAGATCCTCATAAATATTACACACTGCACCTTCAAGTGTTCCTTAAAAAAATGGTGTTCCACACTTTAGTTTCGGGTCCATTTATCTCTTTGAGCTAAAAGTTAACTACGACTTGCCTCAATAAACTCCTAATTACTGCTTATTCATAGTTAGTAAGGTAGTTAAGGGATAGTTCACCAAAAAATGTAAATGCTGTCAACACAAGCTGTTCCAAACCTGTATGAATTTATTTCTTCAGGTGTACGCAAAGGAATATATTTTGAAGAATGTGTATAACTGAACAGTTGATGCCCCCCCTTGACTTCCATTGTATGGAAAAGCATACTATAGAAGTAGATGGTGACCATTACATATTTGTTTACTAACATTCTTCAAAATATGTTCTTTTGTGTTCAACATTTACGTCGACTCGAACATGTTCGATTATGTCGAAGGACCACAAGCCCCTCATTCTTGAGTGTAACCAACACAACAGGCCTTTTACAAACTTGAAAGAGGGGGAAGTAAGCCCTCCAGTGGCTGCTGAATGACAGTTCGTCTTTATACTCTTTTGGAACAATACATTTAATTATAATCTGACCCAATTTTGGTCTCTGCTGTAAGTGTTCAGCCTGGTTTCTTGACATCAGCTCTGTAAAGTATATCTGATTTGACCACGTTGTTCACTTTTTCATTTTAAACAATATATATTGGCATATTCTTGAGCAGTTTGAGCTACAGTAGGGGAAGATCCATGGGCCGGACAAAATTGTAGTGATTATTACTCAATTCACCGATGACGTAGGCCTAGTGATTTTAGATCATGTAATGGCAAAAATTAATTCGTCGACATCACTAATAAGAGACAAACCATGATCCAATCGTCTTTATAAAGATTTATTTCCTTGCAAGGAAGAGCCACGGTCAGTGCAGCCGCTCGGGCTGCCTTGAGTGTGAACTGGAGACACAAATCAAAGCACAAACTCTTATACCCCCAATGTTTAAACACACCTTCTCAGTATTTTTCCATTTTCCACACAGGGTAAAGGCAAGAAACACAATACACAAATGGTCCCTCTTTGTCTTAAAGCTAATTTAAATTATCCGACACCTTTGGTTCAGGAAGGCCTTCAATTTCAGGTGTCCTGCCGCTACCCCCCTGGGTTTCCACAGACACTGGGTCTTTTGAACTAAGAGAGGTGATTTGCATGGCTAAAGCAGATTTTGACTTCTGTGTGAACTCAAACATAAATATTAAATTTTTCCACAACAATTCCCCCTTTTATCATTCTTTGATAACTCACAAGAAAAAAATTTAAGAAGTGTAGATACGAATATAATAAAAATAGAGGTGGTAATAATAAAACAATAATAATAATAAATAAAAAAAGTAGTAATAAAACAGGCAAATTTAAGTCACTCTTACACTCTTCCTCTCTGATCTTTTGTATAAATGATCACGCTCTTAAATTTGTAATTGAAGAAAATAAAAAATAAAAAATCCCCTAATATGTTTTAGGCGTCTCCTCGCTAGTCATCTCATCAAACAGCAACCTGTCCAGTCTTTCTGTGGAAATGATATGCTCTGTCGCCACAAACCCAAAAACATGCATCACTCTCAATGGTGGAATCAACATGTCTGTGTGGTCCGTTGCGTTCTCTTGCAGGCAGATGTTGGATGTTTTGTTGGAATCTTCCCTTGCTTGATGTCCGTTGCAGCTCTAAGCCCCACCTACTGGATTCTGTGGGCTGGCAATAGGGTTTAACTTGAAAACTGGTAGGCTCGCATGCACCCACGCCGCCCTCTCCGATACCTTGACGGCAGTGTGTCGTCAGAAGTATGACGAAAGGCCCTAGCCACATTTCCGCCTTCCAGCTCTTCGTACTCAGGTCCCTTTTTACCACGTAATCTCCTGGCTCGATTTTGTGCAAGCAGATTTCTCCTGCACACAGATATCAGACAACAGAGAAACATTTCTTTGCAATAATTCACAATTCTAATGATGCAAGCTATTGTTTACCCCCTTCCATTCCCATGAATGGTGGTCTTCCAAAAAAAAAAATGTCTCAAACGGGCTCAGATTTAATCAAGGCCTTTTCTCGTTTTCATGTATTTCAATATGCATCAAAATGCGACATTTTCAGCAAATGTTGTAACCCCCTTATAAACTTCATTCATTTGAGTACCATTACCATTACCATTCCCCCTTTGGCTGCAGGCTCGCCCATGCAGCCATTTATCATAATCATTGAAAATATTGTTGGGGTAAACAAGGCTTGCCATCACTTCTTGTCTAAATGCCATTTTGCACATTCACACATCATTCACAAGTTTCCAGCCACAATGTCTCCACAGGTGCTTCTCCGCTGCTGTGGCGAACGCTTACATACTCTGTAAGGAAGTCAAAGCATTTGTGTTAGTTTCAGATAATAAAATACATTCTGGTTCCTTTGACTGCTGTGCTGCCGCGGCCTTCGCAGCCGCATCTGCTCTCACGGTTTCCTGTTGAAATAAACTCTTTGTTGTTAGTTACGCTGCGCATTTAAGTCTTAACTTGAAAGTTTCCCATAAACATACTGAAAATATCCAATAAAATGAAAGACAAATCCGTATTTCATCTCTGTAAGCCAGGCTAAGTCAGTAATCACTGTCACTGCTCTCCCATCATGTTAGGGGTGTGTGATAACTTTCTGCTATCAACCGTTTGACGACACACACATCCCTAGGCCAGACCCACAGTCACTCCTCAGAGACTAAACGCTTTAGAAAACATATATGAAAAAACAAACAATCAGTGGTTCTCTTGATTAATCAAAATCATAACAGACCTTTTTTTTTTTTTTGCATTCACTCAAACTAAACAATAAAAATAAGTAAGATAGATAATAATCCATCTTAGGACTTTAAATATCTACATAAAACATCCTTCAGTTTACATGATTTTGTGCTTTGCCCACAGTTCAGATGACACCTCTGCCCATGCCGGGTGTATTTTCAAATCACAAATGTCTGCCATGCACTGATTCTCTTTTGTGCGTCTGTCAATGTGGTCACTGTCCTTTCTACCTCAACTACATGCTTACATTCAGATCTAAATGCCCACAGTTTCTCACTGTGCATCACATACTTATCAACCTTCCTTCAGTCAATCATTTCAACAATTCTTCACAAACCACCCTACTTACTATTTCCAACAGACCCATTGTCATTCATCATAGCCCACATCATATTTAAACAATTATCGAACATAAATCTAAATTTGTTAATGTTAAATACACTTCATCAAAATGAGTTATCAATTCGTATTACGTTCAATCAGCTCGTTTGCTCATCTTTATCTCATGACATCATACTTAATCATTCTCAATTCTTTATCAAAATCTTTTCAGTTCCTGTTATCAGTAAACCATTAAAAATGAATTAATGAATTAATTAGGATTTCCTTTAAAGTACCCTTTTCTCCATGCCCTGTCCATTAAAACTCCTCTTACATCATGTCATTTGGCAGTGATTCTTATCATCAACCTTGCCACATCAATTTCCTTAACGCTGGTTAAAACCAATCTGAATTTTAAAAAAAAACATTCATATTTCAATATCCATTTTAGCCTAATTTTACTTTGGATGTTCAAAATCCCTGTCAGAAATCCTGTTTTGTTTTTTTTTGTGTTTTTTTTTTTTTAAATTGCGGTTTCCTGTATGCAAAATATCATGCCTATTTAATAAATGCGAAATACAGTATAAAACAACACTTCCTTTTAGAAGTTATCTTTTTGGTTCGCCCTCCGGCCTTTCATAAATATGAGGGAGTCTCTAGATAATTTGGATAGCGACTTCAGTTAAATTGTCATATATATATATATTTTTTTTTCTTAATTAATCCAGAGATTAATTCAAATCGTCTTCATCCATGACAAAATTGGTCATAATTACCAGTGACAGACAGAGCTGGATGTCCAATCCACTTAAAGCTCGTCCCATGTTCTGAGCATCTTTTCATCAGATTCACTCAGAATGATCAACTTCCTCTAAAGTTTTGTTTGTTTTGTTTAACTTAACCCATCTGTGATGATAAAGACACACATTCCAGAGGTTAATGGCACACTACACTCCATCAGGACACATAAATATGAACTGCTCGTTCTCAAAATGTGCTTCTACATGGTTTCTTAACCAGTTTCAAATTATGTCTGTACATTAGTAATTTATTTTTAGAAAAGTCAGCTGGTTTGTTTTGTTCTGATATCATTGTTTTTGTGTTGTCTCAGCTTTAACAGAGCGATAACAGATAGAGTACAATCCCTGCTTCCAGCCTCCCTCTCTCTCTCTCACCCAGATAATCTTTTCAACAGTCTTCTAAGACGTTAACTATAATGTTAAATTCATTAACCCTTAACTATAAATGTTAAATTCATTAACTCTTCATTCATTAACTGTTGGAAAGCAAAGTGCAAGACTGCCCAGCAGAGGGCGCTAACAGACTGTATTATTGTACAACTGACTGATTTATTCACGTTCTCAGACGGAAGTTGTTTTAGTTTGTAGTGGAGCGGCAGGCAGAAAGAAACAGCTCGTTGTTCATACAGTTAAATCTTGTTTTGGTGGATTTGTGCGTGTAGAAAACTGTAAGTATCATTATATTTATACATTCCATGTTTATGTATCGTGAGGAGTAGCAACTTTATCGTGCATTCAGGACATTTACTGTTCGCCATTGGATGACTGAATGACGCAGCATTTTCTGTTTACCGCCGGGTTGCGATGCATACAGTTAATATTAACATTTGTGTTGTGTATTGTTTAGTAATCGTTGTTTACTCTAGAAGGAGGACTATTTACTGTTTAAGTGAGGATGTGTGGTACAGTTTGATGCTCAGTCAGATTGTTTGTATCTAGTTTTTCCTTAAGAGCATATTATTGCCTATTGAACATTTCTATTAAGATAATCTAATAACTATTTGCTGTATTTTGTTACTGAATAATCTTTGTTGTGACTGTACTAAGAAATCTATTATTTATTATTATTTCCTTATGTAGAACCACATTTCTATCCACCTGTAACTTGAAAGAAGCAAGCTGGAATAAAAGAATACAAATGGAGAACAAAGACTCGTGCATTCTAACAGATGCCCCACAGTGATCATAACTTTAAACTAGCAACTTAATCCTTCATTACAAATTGGTCCTTCGAGCCGGAGTTGTGATTACTGTGGATGAAGATGGCTCGTGCTCCATTAGACAGAGACTTCAGACCAGATGATGTTCGTCCCCGCCGCCAAAGGAATCCTCCTGGCTGGCTAAAGGAATATGAGGTTGAATTTCCACGTCCAGTAGTATTTGACCAACCCAGTCAACATTATTTGGGAATGAAAGATAGTGGAAGATATTATGAGAGATCCGCCGAGATGACGCCTCTCCCCAAGGGCACCATTCCCCACAACTGGAGCAGAGAAGACATGGAAAGAATGCCCTCAACTTCATATGTTCCCCTCTATGAGAGCACTCCAACACAATCCCAGAATACCCCGCGCATGCTAGAAGTTCTTCAGCAGTTGCAGGAGGATAACAGGAGGTTACACCAGACTGTGTTGGATATGCAACGTCGAATGGACATGAGTAATGCTTTGTCACTTCATCATTCTCTGCAATTAGAACCAGAACATTCTCCCAGTGTCAGAATGAAGCAAACTGTAGCTGTACCTCAGTATGTCAATCAATCAGCTATTGAAGAAGAGGAGGAAGACTGGCCACCACCACCTCCCCCTGTGACATCAGATAAGGGACCAAAACAGCCCAATCCTGAACACAGAGTCATAGATGTCCTGGAAGAGCTAAAGGAACGCCTTTCCAAACTAGAATTGAAGCGATCATCTACTCCATCCACACCAAACTATCAACAGCCAGTTGATGACACAGGGCAGTCAGAGTCATGGTCAAATCCTAGTAATACTGCTACCCCTCCATTGCCACCTCAGAGAGATTACAGCTTCACTGATGCACTACCACGTAGCCAGGAGAGATCGTATAGAGGCCCCAAGCCTTCAATCCCAGACTTCACGTGTGATGACCCCAGAGAATTTGCAAGACTGCGAATATCTTTGGAGAATATTCTCCCTCCTGATGCAACTGAGAGGTTCAAATACCAAATTCTGCTGGACCACCTTAAATTTGAAGAAGCTCTGTTAATCGCTGACTCTTACAGTAATTCTCTGTACCCTTACTCAGACACCATGGCCTCTCTCATTCAGCAATATGGCCAGCCTCACCAACTGGCTTTAAGGAGAATCGCAGAGTTGATGGATGGGCCCACTATCAGGCCAGGAGATTCAATGGGATTCCGTAAATTTGCACTGAGAGTTAGGGCGCTGGTTGGAATGCTAGAACAGCTAAAACAAGAAGGACTCATTGAACTTCAGTGTGGATCACATGTGGCCAGATTAAGCAGTAAGTTGCCCCAGGAGCTCAGAGCTAACTTTAGGCGATACCTTCATCCACTAAAGAGAGGAGTTCCCTCTCTTTTAGACTTTGCAGAGTGGTTGGAGTATGAGTTACAGATCCAAGAAGGTGGAGATACACTTGATCAGATAGAGGCAGCTAAAAGGCAAAGAGACCACAGGAAAGATGGTAAAGGAAGAAACAGACCAATGACCGTGCTCTTGGGTTCTACTCAAGCTACATCAGAAGCATCTTCTGAAGCGAAGCCCCCTTTGCAGTTGCCTGAGAAGTCCAGATTGTACTGCCCTTACTGCTGTAATAATCTGCACAATCTTGATGACTGTTCTAACTTCTCTCATCTTACTAAGCAGCAGCAGAAACAGTGGGTGATAAGCAACAACCGCTGTTGGAGATGTGGTCGCAGCCACCAAGCAGCACAGTGTCATCTGAGGGTCAGCTGTAGCATCTGCAAAGGCAAACATCTGAGAGCTCTTCATGATGTAAACACCAGAACAGGAGAACAGACAAAAGGGGAGAAATCAAGTGGTGAAACACTTTGTGGACTTGTGAATTCCTCCACTGACATTCTTTATCTGGACAGAAAGGCTGGATGCAACCAAGTCCTTCTCAAAGTCAGCAAAGTTCTCCTGCGTAACGGCAGTCATACCCTCGAAACGTACGCTATCCTAGATGATGGATCAGAGCGAACCATTCTTCTCCAGGAGGCAGCAGTGGAGTTGAGACTCCAGGGTCCTTCAGAGCGCCTCACACTAAGAACAGTGCGACAAGACCTACGAGTGATACAAGGTTCATCTGTGTCCTTCACTATCTCACCAGCCAGCCAACCTGAGAGGGTCTATAAGATCGGGGGAGCTTTCACTGCATCTCAATTGGGTCTAGCGGAGCATACATATCCGGTTGAGCGATTGCAGCGCAAATACAGATACCTGAGAAAATTGCCCTTGCCAGAGATCAAAGGTGCCCAACCTCTCCTTCTCATTGGATCAGACTTTCCACACTTGATAACTCCAATCCAACCAGTAAGATTAGGACCACCTGGAGGGCCCGTGGCGGTAAAGACCAGACTTGGCTGGACACTTCAAGGCCCTGCTAAGTGCTTACCACTGCGAAATGGAACACAGACATGCTTGTTTACTGCAACACTATCTCCATCAGCTGAACTGCACCATAATGTGGAAAAGCTTTGGCAGCTCGACATCTTGCCATACAAGAATGAGAAGTTGGTGACCAGATCTAGACAGGATCAGACTGCAATAGAACTTTTGCAGACGAAGACAGTTCGAGTGAACATAAGTGGAGTACAGCGATATGCCACACCTTTACTAAGGGTGAAGTCCATGCCCACTTTGTCTGTTTTACCAACTTCAGTCCTTGCTAACCTAAGGGGTACAGAAAAGCGCCTCATTCGGGATCCAGACCGTGCCACAGCATACATCTCAGAAATTCAGAAACTTGAACAGGCAGGATATGCCACAAAAGTGAGTCAGGAAATGTTGGAGTCATCTAGAGAGTCATGGTTCATCCCACATCACATGGTGACTCATAATGAGAAGAACAGAATTGTGTTCAACTGCTCCTTCACACATCAGGGAAATAATTTGAACGAACTGCTCCTGCCTGGTCCCAATTTGAGCGCTTCACTGCTAGGTGTCTTGCTGCGATTTAGAGAACATTCCACAGCCGTCAGCAGTGACATTAAAGGTATGTTTCATCAGGTGAGGCTACTCCCTGAGGACAGACCACTCCTACGGTTCCTGTGGCGTGATATGCAGAGAGACAACTCTCCTAGTGTGTATGAATGGCAAGTCTTGCCATTTGGGACAACTTGCTCCCCATGCTGTGCAACATATGCACTGCAGCGGCACATCACTGATCACAGTCAAGAAGGAGATGAGGTGCGTAATGCTGTCGAAAGACACTTTTATGTGGACAATTGGCTCCAGAGCTTCTCTTCCTCTGAAGCAGCTAAAGCATCAGTCAACAAGTTGAGGGAGCTACTGGCTAGTGGAGGCTTCGAATTAAGGCAATGGGCAAGTAACGTCCCAGATGTCATAAGGCACCTTCCCCCAGAAATACTATCTCAAGATAGTGACCAGTGGCTCAACCAGAGTCAAATGGATCCGCAAGAACCTGCTCTGGGACTACGCTGGAGGTGTGGATCTGACACATTGACATACAAGTCCCATCTGCAGGAAGCAAGCCCTACAACAATGAGGAATATTTACAGGGTGCTGGCCAGCCAGTATGACCCACTTGGGTTCATCACTCCCTTCACAACTAGGGCCAAGATTCTTGTTCAACTGCTGTGGAATAATAAGAGAGAATGGGATGACCCCCTGCTCCCTGGTGATATTCTTGAAGCTTGGAAAGTATGGGAGAGCGAACTTCAACATCTTGAAAAGCTCAGTTTGCCTCGTTGTTATGTAAGCTTCAAATTAGACCACCCCAGTTGCACCCAAGAAGTACACATCTTCTGTGATGCTTCAGAGCGGGCCTATGGGTGTGTTGGATATTTACGGACGGAGCATCCACATGGTCAAGTTGAAGTGTCATTCATGACTGCCCGATCGCGAGTGGCTCCCAAGAAACAGCTATCGGTGCCCAGGTTGGAGCTGTGTGCCGCTCTCACTGGTGCTCAACTTGCCCAAGTGTTGCAGAGGGAATTAACATTGAACATCACTCAAGTTATTCTGTGGACAGACTCAACTACTGTTCTTAACTGGCTCCAGTCTGATACCTGCCGCTTCAAGGTATTCGTAGGGACACGGGTTGCTGAAATTCAGGAGCTGACTAATAACGAAGACTGGCGTTATGTTGACTCTTTGAACAACCCAGCTGATGACATCACAAGAGGGAAGACCCTACTGGAACTGGCAGGTGAAAATAGATGGACGAAAGGACCTTCCTTTTTGTGGCTCTCACCTAAAGACTGGCCAAAGACCCCAACTATCCCCAGAAAGGATGATTCAGAAGAAATGCGAAAACCTCTTTCTTGCCTTAATATTGTCACAGACACCTGCCCCTCCCCTCCTGAACCCAAAGAGTTCCAGTGTTTTACAGACTTAGTGAAGGCCACTGCAGAATACCTACACAAAGCAACCTCATCTGATTCACAAGGGCCCACAGCTGAAACTTATCAGAAAGCAGAATTAGAGATCTTAAAAGCTGCACAAAAAGAGAGTTTCCCTGAAGAGATTCAGTGTCTTACTGCTTGTAAACCAGTACCATCATCGAGTCGCCTAGCACTGCTGTCACCTGAACTCGATAAAGAAGTGTACATCATTCGTGTCGGTGGAAGATTACGTAGATGTAACCAGCTAGAACCAGAAATAATTCATCCAATTGTTCTGGACCCAAAGCACTCAGTTACTAGGATGCTCATTCGGCATGTTGACAATAACTTAAAACACCCTGGTTCTGAACGACTTTTTGGGGAATTACGGCGCAAGTACTGGATACTTCGGGGCCGCGAAGCTGTTCGGAAAGAGCAGCGTGCCTGTCTGGAATGTCAGAGATGGAGAGCCCACCCAGTTATTCCTCAGATGGCAGATCTACCTCCTGCCCGCCTCCGCCTGCAGCGCCCTGCATTCTTCTCTACTGGAGTGGACTGCTTTGGCCCCTTCTTAGTCAAAATAGGTCGCCGCAACGAAAAGAGATGGGGGATCCTATTTAAATGTTTAACTACAAGAGCAGTGCACATTGATGTCTTGACTAGCCTAGATACAGACTCCTTTCTAATGGCCCTGAGGAGGTTCGTTTCTCGCAGGGGCAAACCTGCTGAATTACTGTCCGACCAAGGGACTAATTTTAAAGGAGGTGAGCGAGAACTCAATGACACTTTCAAAGCCATGCACCCTTCATTGCAAGCTCAACTGGCTGAGCACCAGATCAAGTTTCTCTTCAACCCCCCTAATGCACCGCACTTTGGAGGTACCTGGGAAAGGGAAATCCGTTCTATAAAGACAGCCTTAAATGCCACGCTCAATGCCCAGACCGTGACTGAGGAAATGCTTAACACCATTTTCATCGAAATCGAAGGAATTCTAAATTCCAAGCCCCTAGGTTATGTTTCCTCCGATGTGGCTGACCCAGACCCAGTTACCCCGAATCTCCTTTTGATGGGGCGGCTAGATCCATCATTGCCACAAACCATATACCATGATTCCAATCTACTCAGTCGGCGGCGCTGGAGGGCCTGTCAAGTCCTTGCTGATAGATTCTGGGCACAATTCCTAAAAAACTACCTACCAGCATTGCAAATACGGGAGAAATGGCAGAACGACACAGATCCCCTCAAACCAAGCACAGTGGTGCTCATAGTAGACCCTCAGTTGCCCAGAGCATTATGGCCAATCGGACAGGTAACCAAAGTGTTTACAGGAGCAGATGGGCGGATACGTACAGCAGAAGTTAAGGTGAACGATCGAACCTATATCAGACCTGTTAGCCGTCTGATCCGCCTTCCCGCTGTTTCAGATGATCAGGACAAAGGGTTGCCCCAATAACCGCAAATTTGTGGAGCAAATTTGGGGGCGGCTGTTGGAAAGCAAAGTGCAAGACTGCCCAGCAGAGGGCGCTAACAGACTGTATTATTGTACAACTGACTGATTTATTCACGTTCTCAGACGGAAGTTGTTTTAGTTTGTAGTGGAGCGGCAGGCAGAAAGAAACAGCTCGTTGTTCATACAGTTAAATCTTGTTTTGGTGGATTTGTGCGTGTAGAAAACTGTAAGTATCATTATATTTATACATTCCATGTTTATGTATCGTGAGGAGTAGCAACTTTATCGTGCATTCAGGACATTTACTGTTCGCCATTGGATGACTGAATGACGCAGCATTTTCTGTTTACCGCCGGGTTGCGATGCATACAGTTAATATTAACATTTGTGTTGTGTATTGTTTAGTAATCGTTGTTTACTCTAGAAGGAGGACTATTTACTGTTTAAGTGAGGATGTGTGGTACAGTTTGATGCTCAGTCAGATTGTTTGTATCTAGTTTTTCCTTAAGAGCATATTATTGCCTATTGAACATTTCTATTAAGATAATCTAATAACTATTTGCTGTATTTTGTTACTGAATAATCTTTGTTGTGACTGTACTAAGAAATCTATTATTTATTATTATTTCCTTATGTAGAACCACATTTCTATCCACCTGTAACTTGAAAGAAGCAAGCTGGAATAAAAGAATACAAATGGAGAACAAAGACTCGTGCATTCTAACAGATGCCCCACAGTGATCATAACTTTAAACTAGCAACTTAATCCTTCATTACATTAACCCTTCACAAAGTTTTAGAAATTTCATAGTGTAACTTATTGTTTCAAGTTATCTTTAGTTTAGATACCTTTGTTATTCAGATCTTCTCTTTAAGCTTCAAAAGCCGTCCTCATCTTAAAGCCATCACCATGTCTCTGAATTATGCCTGCTGAAGTAAACTTATAATAACATTAGTTCCTGATCACACAGTTTTCCTGATACAAATTAATACATTTTGTTCTGTTCTCCGCAAGGTTAAGGATGATCAGCATGGTCTCAACTGGCTCTTGAATGCCAATCTCGTCATTGCTCTTTTCTTCAGGGTGTTTCCTGGCTCTCAATTTATGCGGTATTTGGTGAGCGGTATAGAGGGGCCATTATTAGGGCAGGGGCTGCTGTGTCCAGTCTTGACCTTGGCCCCTACGAAACACAGCTTCCCCCCCCAACAGAGATGCTGCTGGCCTCACAGACATCTGCCTCACCTCTCATACACACCTCACATAAAACCCCCTCCTACATTTTTTTTTGTTTTTTTGTTTTTTTGTTTTTTTTGTCTGGGGAGGGAGTCCCAAATAACTTATCGTGATTTCCCTGGCTTGGGTTGCCCCCTGTCAGGCCGTAGGAAGTCTTACCCGTCTTTAGGAAATCACCTCGTGCTTATTTGGTCATCGCGTCTTTGACCCTCAACAGGATCAGATATTTTCTGGAGCCTTTTGGAAAGTGCATTCAAGAGTCATCAGAGCCATCTGGTCTGCTTTCAAATTAGCAAAAACATGGAGACAGGTTAATTATAACAGAACTTAATCACTAAAATCCATCATACTTCTTCAAAGCTGCCCCATAGCAGTGCTTAGATTATTCTCAGTGAATTTAGCCAAAACACCTGTCCATTCAATTTAATGTTCTGCTACATCTGTGACCAAGGCCATCAGTTCTGTACATGGTGAGGGCTAAGAGCAGACAGAAGTTACTGGTCCTATCAAATATTAGTCAAACATTTCAGTTCATTAAAAGTCTGTATTTTTAAAACATGTCTTATTGCCCTCTTGATGGCACCTTTTCCTATCTTAACAAATAACTGTCTATTATGTTCACATGATACCCTGTGCCTTTACTCATCAATATCTTCTATCATCTGTGGCACAGGGTCAGATATCAGCTTTGAGCTGGTCTGGGATCAGAGAGAGACTCTGAGGCCTTCAGGGCTGGTACACTGCACTTTCATAAACTTCTCACTCTTCACACTAGCTCAGTGTAAGATCTGGCTTTGTTTTCAAATAAATGAGACATTTTCCTTTTAACTCTATCCTTAGACAGAAATCACATTTTCAAATGATCATGACTTTATATTTGCCTCTTGCCCCCAAAATGAATTCAGAAACTTTAATTTCCACTCAGATTGAGTCTCTGTTACTCAAGTTAGGCCACGTGGTGGCCGGATTGAGATTACAAATTGTTTATTTCAGATCAGCACAGGCTTATCTTTTGAAACCAAAACATCAATTTCTAGGGTTTTCAACATTTTAACACCTATAGTTATTTCAACAACCCAATATTCAGTCAAATCATCATTATCAGAGTTTTGCAAAGGTGAGAAGAGCAAGAACATATTTATTATATCTTTTTCATTTAAAACTCGATTAATCAGGATTTATATATCTTATATATCTTTTACAATATAGTTTATCATCTTTAACTTTAACTTTAATTTTAACCTCATATTAAAATTATCTCAAATCCTTCGAAAATAATCACTAAAGTCTTTATCAAGCTTATTATTTTCTCATTTGCTTAGTGTAAATCTCTGTTTTATTATTTTTTTACTGAGTTTCGTTTACAGAATTTAGTCTGGTGACCTGATTTGCCACACTTTTTACACCTTATGGGTGTTTAGACACAGTTACGTGCGAAATCAATGGCCCAGCTGAGCACAATTAAACGCTCTCATCTTTAGCTTATGGAGCAGCGTTCAGTAACCTGTGTGCTCCAACAGTAGCAGTCTGTCTGAGAACAGAGCTCGCTCGGGGTCCAATAAAACAGACAATGGCTTGCAATTTATAGTGCTTTATCAAAGTTTATCTGCTTTTTCATCAACATTATTTTTAGTTACTCAAATTGTATATCTCCCTTCGGTTATGGCACCTCCCCCATTTTATAAATTAATGAATACGCACAAACATCTACAAATTTGAATTTTCTTGTTCTCTCTTTGTTTGTAGCCAGTCAACTTCCAATTACAATAAAAACATTTCTGCCCATTATCTTCATCAGTCCAGCAAATTTCTTTGAAGTCAGGGTTTCAGAGCGGAGCTGCTTACAGCATTTGCTCTTGTTCATCTTAAAATCTTTATACCGACTAATCAAATTACTGATCATATCACTCAAATTGTTAGCTAAAATTAAATCAAAGTTCATACTCACCAGCGATCTTTAAACAGCTGTGGCATTTTAATTTCTCCGTTTCGTTTCTCCACAGTCAATGCCTCTCACACCCAGCATTTCGGTGTCTGCTCACATTTCTCACACGCGTGTTCTCACAACAGCCCATCGATTTATCCATTTCCTTCAACGGACTCTTTCACAGTCCCAGTCCGGTCACTCAGCGGTGACACTCAAATCAAATCATCATTTAATGAACTTCGTATATGTTGCATGCATTTCTGGCCATATAATTTTCTCATTTGATAAAATACCGGTGTCTCATATTCAGCTAGCTTGCTTTGGATTTCCCCATATTGGCAGTCTGATTCTGTGGCTTTTCGCGCGCGCGCGCTATTAATCTGTTGGACGTCTCCTGGACAGATCTGATCTTCTCACCCAAGATCAGCCGGGCGGACACTCGCAATAGTGCCCTATTCGGGACTGCACACAACTCAGTCCCTCGGACTGCACACAACTCAGTCCCTCGGACTGCACACAACTCAGTCCCCGGGCGGACCGCACACAACTCAGTCCCCCAATTCGCCCACGTGGTTTCAGTTTCTATCCCATAAACAAATCAACCACGTTGCATTCGTCACAGAGTCAGACTCCCCCTATGGTTTATCCCTATCAATTCAATTTAACCAAATTCTATAAAATAAAATAAAATTCCCCCTGAATTTTTTCAAGAGTTTGTCTCCTACCAGAAGCGCCCCGTTGCCATCGGATTCGATTTCTCTGATTCCAGTGGCTGGACCCTCCAGACACCCCAGAGAGGTCAGCCCTTTTCCCTCAATCGTTCGGGGTAAGGCTGTGACTCTAATGTCCAGGATGATCAGTCACCGACCTGCTCTCAGGGTCCAGAAGGCACATCCAAGGAATCCCACTATTCTGACACCAACTGTAATGGCAAAAATTAATTCGTCGACATCACTAATAAGAGACAAACCATGATCCAATCGTCTTTATAAAGATTTATTTCCTTGCAAGGAAGAGCCACGGTCAGTGCAGCCGCTCGGGCTGCCTTGAGTGTGAACTGGAGACACAAATCAAAGCACAAACTCTTATACCCCCAATGTTTAAACACACCTTCTCAGTATTTTTCCATTTTCCACACAGGGTAAAGGCAAGAAACACAATACACAAATGGTCCCTCTTTGTCTTAAAGCTAATTTAAATTATCCGACACCTTTGGTTCAGGAAGGCCTTCAATTTCAGGTGTCCTGCCGCTACCCCCCTGGGTTTCCACAGACACTGGGTCTTTTGAACTAAGAGAGGTGATTTGCATGGCTAAAGCAGATTTTGACTTCTGTGTGAACTCAAACATAAATATTAAATTTTTCCACAACAATCACATGTCACTTAAGGTGTGGCTATGAGTGTATCAGATGACCCCTCCCCCCTTTTGATAGTGGGCACCAGCTAAGAATACTATTTTAACCTCTTAACAAGCGCCCCATTTTTGAGAATTCTTTGAAAACGATATACCCAAATGAAAATGTCTGCAGCTCTTAAACCCTATGGTCTACAGGGAGTGCAGAATTATTAGGCAAGTTGTATTTTTGAGGATTAATTTTACAACATTAATAATTAAACAACAACCATGTTGTCAATGAACACAAAAAACTCATTAATATCAAAGCTGAATATTTTTGGAAGTGGTTTTTAGTTTTAGCTATTTTAGGGGGATATCTGTGTGTGCAGGTGACTATTACTGTGCATAATTATTAGGCAACTTAACAAAAAACTAATTTATACCCATTTCAATTATTTATTTTTACCAGTGAAACCAATATAACATCTCAACATTCACAAATATACATTTCTGACATTCAAAAACCAAACAAAAACAAATCAGTGACCAATATAGCCACCTTTATTTGCAAGGACACTCAAAAGCCTGCCATCCATGGATTCTGTCAGTGTTTTGATCTGTTCACCATCAACATTGCGTGCAGCAGCAACCACAGCCTCCCAGACACTGTTCAGAGAGGTGTACTGTTTTCCCTCCTTGTAAATCGCACATTTGATGATGGACCACAGGTTCTCAATGGGGTTCAGATCAGGTGAACAAGGAGGCCATATCATTAGATTTTCTTCTTTTATACCCTTTCTTGCCAGCCACGCTGTGGAGTACTTGGACGCGTGTGATGGAGCATTGTCCTGCATGAAAATCATGTTTTTCTTGAAGGATGCAGACTTCTTCCTGTACCACTGCTTGAAGAAGGTGTCTTCCAGAAACTGGCAGTAGGACTGGGAGTTGAGCTTGACTCCATCCTCAACCCGAAAAGGCCCCACAAGCTCATCTTTGATGATACCAGCCCAAACCAGTACTCCACCTCCACCTTGCTGGCGTCTGAGTCGGACTGGAGCTCTCTGCCCTTTACCAATCCAGCCACGGGCCCATCCATCTGGCCCATCAAGACTCACTCTCATTTCATCAGTCCATAAAACCTTAGAAAAATCAGTCTTGAGATATTTCTTGGCCCAGTCTTGACGTTTCAGCTTGTGTGTCTTGTTCAGTGGTGGTCGACTTTCTGCCTTTCTTACCTTGGCCATGTCTCTGAGTATTGCACACCTTGTGCTTTTGGGCACTCCAGTGATGTTGCAGCTCTGAAATATGGCCAAACTGGTGGCAAGTGGCATCTTGGCAGCTGCACGCTTGACTTTTCTCAGTTCACGGGCAGTTATTTTGCGCCTTGGTTTTTCCACACGCTTCTTGCGACCCTGTTGACTATTTTGAATGAAACGCTTGATTGTTCGATGATCACGCTTCAGAAGCTTGGCTATTTTAAGACTGCTGCATCCCTCTGCAATATATCTCACTATTTTTGACTTTTCTGAGCCTGTCAAGTCCTTCTTTTGACCCATTTTGCCAAAGGAAAGGAAGTTGCCTAATAATTATGCACACCTGATATAGGATGTTGATGTCATTAGACCACACCCCTTCTCATTACAGAGATGCACATCACCTAATATGCTTAATTGGTAGTAGGCCTTCCAGCCTATACAGCTTGGAGTAAGACAACATGCATAACGAGGATGATGTGGTCAAAATACTCATTTGCCTAATAATTCTGCACTCCCTGTATATTCATAAACCTGGTCTTATTTTAAACTAGACACTTGAAATATTGCTACCCAAGAGTCATAATAACTCAAAGTAATATGGGAACAGAGTAATATACATGTAAATATACATGTAAGTGACTCACGTTTTTTTTTTTTTTTTTCACTTAGGGAAAAAAATATTATAATTTAATGTTAAGAGCCTGAAAATAACTTAAATATAAAACTGAATGTCTAATCATGTCATGATTCAAATATGAGGATGATTCTCTCAGTAATGTAGCTTCTGTGAGCTTTTATGTCAAGAAAAGTCTAGGCGTCATTTCAAAAAGGCCATTTATTTCAGAACATTTGCTATTGTAAAGAGTAGTTTTTCATTCAAATAAATCTGCAATAAACTACTAATTATAATGGATAAACAGTTACTGAAAAACTAAAGCAACTATTTTACAGAGATTACAAAGTGTAAAAAACTCATTTAGCTGATGGGAAGCGTCAGTAAGAGTCTGCGCGCTCCACTGCAGTTGCGCCATGGAGAGCGCGCAGCCAGCGCACAAACAGTATTCACCAAAGCCTACTTACGTAAACTGCGCAAGATAATGCCTTTTGATTGGTTACTAAGTCCATCAATCAAACCTTTGTTGGAAAGGCATTGGCTGGGCACCGAGTGCCTTTATCCAACGAAAACCATGGGCGCAATGATTGACAGCTCACCAAGCCTGTAAAGCGCTTCCTCTATGATGCATCCCAGGAGAGCCTCTGATTGAAGGAGAGAGACGAGGGAGGGTTTATAATACGTGGGAGAGGCTATTCTAGCAGGGGGAGTTTGCCAGAAAAGGATTAGAATCGATATTTCATTGAAAATGGACATGATTGATTACGCTAACTCAAAACTCCCTTGCAAACAACGGAGGATTTTTAGTTTTTTCCCTATTTTTTCGTTGTTTTGGATTAAAAAGTGGGATGCATTTTGAAGAGTGGACTCTTACACAGAGATGTATGCGGGTGTTTATTGGATTCGTCCGATCTGATCCGAACGACAGGAGATGAAAGATGAGTATCGCTAATATTATGCTAATGTTTACATGGCCGGTCCTTTAGCGTTTCATTTAACCCTTTCCTCTCTGGTGTATTTATTGCAAAAACAAGTTCAGAACATGAATCTTGAGTGTTTTAGCTTTCAAATGATGCATAGTTTGTGATAGTTGATTGAATATTTTGTATAAAACAAAAGTAAATAAAAGTACACACACGCCCACTTCCGTCAACCCCCCCGCCCACGATCCGGTGCGGGTTAAGAAGTTAACAATATAAGAACACTCCCAAAAGAGCTGTTCAGTAATTCAGAATTCATGTAAATTAGAGGGATTGGGTCAGCTGATTTATCTGAAGGATTTGCGAGTCTGGACAACTAGTAGAGTCTTTGATCATCAACACAATGAAGACACAGTGTAATAAAATCAATTAAATTTATTAACAATAGATATGCAAGAGTAAATACTTCAACGATTAATAATTATAGAAATGAATATGCACTTCTAAATGATAGTAAACTAATAACCAAAAAGAAAAGTACTGAATGAAACAAAACCAATAAATGATGTGAACACAGAATGGATAAATGCAATGCTGTTGAACAGAATGTAGCTGTTGAGAATTGTATGGGAATGCTTCTTATGGAAACCATCTAATGGTTCTGGCAAATGGTGATAAATAAATGCTTATTTATCATTAAACAAATAATAAACCTATTATTTGTAACAAGCTGACCTCAGGTAACTGTTATCTAAGCGGGTTAGGAAAACATTTGCTGCTTGTATAAACTAATGCCAAGGTCTCTAGAAAGAGGTTTGGTAAGTTTATATTTACGTTCCACACAGTCCAGCAGTAGAGACATCTTCCACTGGTTATGCAGGTAGTGTGCAGTGGGAAGAGCGCAGAGTTGCAATCCAGTAGTCGTTACCATGCTGGGCTGGAGGATGCGGAACTTTGGTTGCGCAAAGAGGGTCCTTAAAAGTGGATCAGGCAGCTGGGTCAGTCGAATCTTCATAGGGTCCGTTGCAGGCTGGCTGCGTCACTGAGGAGCCGTGTGGGACAGGCAATGTCTACTGATGTGGACTGGGCTGTGCTGCTGGAGGAGTCGAAGGGGTCAGATAAGATCTCTCAATGAGAGAGCCCTTCTTGCAGCAAGAGTGCAGCCGAAAGCAATATAAAAGTTTTTGCTCGCAAAAGCTTAACCTCAACCGTCTTGTAGTCTCTTTCCTCGTCAGGTCAGAAATTCAGGACGTGGTGTGTCTGTTAGTGTCTCCTTCCCCGTCGGGTTTGAAATGCAAAATAAGGGTGTGTCTACCCGGGGGACATATTTACCCCTTTCTGATGAGGAGATTGAAATCCTGCACCTTTCCGATCCTAGAGTGTGATTGGGCCACTGATGTCCGAAGTAGCCCCCGATGTTGCCTACCCTGTGGAACTCATTTGCATAGCATAAAGTGGCATGTCAAAACAATGTCTTTAATGTTTTACCCATGCATTATTTCTTTACCAAACCTCTTTTAAAATATAAAATTCATCATATGGAACAGATAGAGACCAAACATGATAAGAAACGGTTAAGTCATCGTCCACGCATTCGTTTATCTGTTAATGGATCTGTCCCGTGGACTGTTGTGTTTACAGTCAATAACCATTAACATAAACCTTGCTTTGTATGAAGATGAAGTGGATGTGTTGCAGTTTATATAAATTTAAGGCCTCCAAACATGTATGAATGGATTTATAGATATGTGTTCTCTCTTTTACTGCTACATCCAGGAAGTCCTGAAGGAATTTTTATGGCAGCTCTTGCCTAAAACTTAGGAATGAGTTTGGTGGGTAAAGTAACTTTTAGACCATGAGAAGTCCTCTCCTTGATGGTGGTGGGTGCAGAAGATCCCCCTTCCTGCCCTGTAAGAGGTGTCTGGCACTAGTCTTGACATCTTATCTGATGTTGCTGAACATTTATTTATGTTCATTCACCACGGGTCCAATCACAGTGTGGCACATCTTCCACACCGGTAGTTAGGGAGTGGCCTTGCCATAAGCTGGTCTCTGGAATGCCATTCTAACTGATGTTCACCACAAAATTATTGGCACCCTTAACTTAATATTTGGTTGCACACCCTTTGGAAAAAAATCGCTTCCTATAACATAACCATCAATAAGCCTTACACCTCTCACCCGGAATTTCTCTGATCTCTGATTTCTGACACTGGGCCCTACATTGCAACCCAAAATCTTTTGTTAATCCTTAGATTTCATGATGCTTTGCACACAGTCAATGCACCCAGTGCCAGAGGCAGCGAAACAACCCCAAAACATATTTTAACCTTTGTTAGTAGGTACTGTGTTATTTTCTTTGCAGGCTTCATTCCATTTTCGGTAAACAGTAGAATGATGTGCTTTACCAAAAAGCTCTAACTTGGTCTCATCTGTCCACAAGACGTTTTCCCAGAAGGATTTTGGCTTACTCACGTCCTCCTGGGTCTCCTTCCATAGCGTTTAATTTCATTCAATTGTCGACATATAGTTTGCGCTGAGACTGATGCACCCTGGACAGCCTGAATTTCTTTGGAACTTGTTTGGGGCTTCTTATCCACCATACAGACTATCCTGCGTTGCAACCTTTCATCAATTTGTCTCTTCCGTCCACATCGAGGGAGATTAACTACAGTGCCATGGGTTGCGAACTTCTTGATCATGTTGCGCACTGTGGACAAAGGAACATCTAGATCTCTGGAGATTAGGGGTGTCCATGGTTAACCGATTAACCGATTAACCGTTAAAAATTGCGTAACCGAGTGAAACATTTTGCTCGGTTAAGTGGCGTCAATGGCGTGCTTTGAATTTAGTTGTAATATATTTTTGCACCACTAGAGACCGCCAGAACGCTCCCAGACATGTGTAATATCCACAAGAAGAAGTCATGAGTTTTCTAACATGAAGCGGGCAAAGAAAAGTACAGCGTGGGAGCACTTTAAATTTGAGAGTGACGGGGCAAAATGCAAGTATTGCAATGCAGTGCAAAAATGAACTACCCTTTTTTGTGTGTGTCTGTATCTCGGGGTTGCGGCGCGCACACCAGAGTTTCAGTTAGAAAAAAAGGGTGCCGGTCAAAGTGACCGGCAGAGATTTCGTTTTCCAGACATTTTGATGATAGGCTATGCCGGTCAACTATCGCCTCAATAAGTAAAGTTGAAGAAAACTGGAGGCAGGCTATGTAACTTAAAAAATTACATAATCAGGCCGCCGAATGCAACATGTTTATTAGCCTAACTTTCAAATAGACGGAAAAAACATTTTCTACTAGGCTATGGTTCGTTTCTTCATTCGGATCTATTTGCGATGCGATCCATTCCATTCTAAACAAACAAAGCAGTTTATGCTTCGTCCTTGTTTCATTATTAATTTAGATAATAATTCATAAATGCACGCATAATTATCAGTGAACTTTATAAATGTTGCAAATGTTTTACATGCATGCACAAACAAATGCCTTTCAACTTATGTGTGCAAAATTCAGCTTGAAATGTCTTTTAACAATTTAAAACGAAAAGAAATAGGCTACTCTCTGATTATGTAGGCTAATCGATGATGTGCATTTCTCTCTATAGGCGCGTTCACTACGGAGATGGCGGTCGTCAACTTAATAAACTAAAAATAATAACCCCCCCGATCACACAATGTCGTGGAATGTATACGCCAAAACTCATTTTGGCGTGCATATGATACGCACTTTATGGCGTATATGACACGCTCTCTTGGGTAGGTTTAGGGTAGTGGGGTGGGGTGTTCGTATACCGTATTTCCTCAAATAAAAGCCGGGGCCTTTATTTACCTGAGTTGCAGAAGGTCACCGGCTCTTATTTGAAGCAGGCTTTTATTAGGGGCAGGCCTGTATTTCGAATTCCATCTATTTGAAAAAATAAATGTTTTAAATAAACCGTTTTAAATGAAAAGCGATAGCGCTCCAGAGGACAGATATCATCAGGGGCGCGGGAAGTGGGGTGGTTTCAAAGGATTGCAAATGCAATGCAAATTTTTGTTCATTTTTAGAATTACTAATTTATTTGTAATAAACATTTTAAGTGGCCCATTAAAAAGTATTATTTATAAGTTGAATTTTGTTTTTAAAACATACATGAGGTCAAATTGTGACTGTTGTGGTGTGTGCGGTAATATTTCCTCCAGAGTGAGATCAAGCGTCTTTCTGGAGATCCGCTCATTTCTGAAGCTCTTTCCGCTCAGCACCACCGCTCAACCCAGAACTCCCTTTGTGACATGCTGGACAAAATATAGGCCTATCTGAAATAAATAGTAAGGGCTGTCCCTAACTAAAGTTTTTTTCTTTTCTAGTAGCCTAGTTGTTCATTTAAGCCGTTGATCGCGCTGCGCATCCACCTCATGTCATTGTCTGTTATAGCTAATGGCTTGTTATTTATTAAATCCGGGCAATTTGGTTGATAAAACATAGATTAAAATTAAGATACAATTTATACAAAACGAAATTCATTTTAAAGAAAGTTTTTTTGTGATATATTTGTTGTTCTTTCGTGTTTTATAGACTCAACCCAACTAATGTGCTTTCTATATTCCACGTGAGGGAAAAAAGCTTCCTTCCACTTAAGAAGAGTTGTGTTCCTTTAAGCACTTTTTATTTTAATATATATCTCTTTACATAAATATTATTTTCTACTTTATTTATTATTTTATTTTTTTCTAACCCAACTAATGCGCGCACTTTTCTCAATCCGTTATGGAGCTATTTCATTTTGATTTTGCATATTGTTTTTTAAATGTTCGTTCGAGTAGTTCAAATGACCTCTTTACAATATTTCAATAACATAATTTATTTTGAAGCCTATGCTGTTTTCTTGT
Organism: Romanogobio albipinnatus; assembly: GCA_023566225.1. Taxonomy (NCBI): domain Eukaryota; kingdom Metazoa; phylum Chordata; class Actinopteri; order Cypriniformes; family Gobionidae; genus Romanogobio; species Romanogobio albipinnatus. The sequence goes on along the minus strand of CM042255.1, from coordinate 17,844,444 downwards.
ACAAAATAAAATATTTTAAGTTAAATGCAGAGTATAAGATGTGTAAAAAGACGAGAGACTTAGAGATTGTCAAGATCATTTGTGTAGCTTTCACAGACTAACACACGTCACATCTCTCATAGACTACAGTATTTAAAATAGCAGATATGCATCAGTTATATTCTCTGTTTAATTTACAGAGCAATCCCTGCGAAGTGTTTAGGTTAAGTATACAGGAGAGCAGGATTAGTGTGCGTCGCACTCGCAAGACTTACAGCGGGGGGTGATGGCCACGATGGTTTCGCTCCTTCGGCATAACCCTACTGTACGTTACACTGAACTTAAATGCACATGAAATGAAAGGAAATATTTTTTCCCCAGCCTTAATTTGAGACCGGCCTTTATATGTTCGTGCTGGCCACGCCCCCGGCCACTATCAGAGGCCCGGCGTTTAATTGAATACAGGCTTTTATTTGAGGAAATACGTAATACGCCATAAAGTGCGTATCATATACATTCCACGACATTGCACACTCGTACTATTTATACGCATTTTTCGTGAGATCCGGCTAGGTTAACCGAGTATTAACCGCTAAGGGCCTCGGTTAACGGTTAATGAAAAACTTGAAAACGTGCAGCCCTACTGGAGATGGACTTGTAACCGTGAGATTGTTGATATTTTTCCACAATTTTGGTTCTCAAGTCCTCAGACAATTCTCTTCTCCTCTTTCTGTTCTCCATGCTTAGTGTGGCACACACAGAAACACTTAACCACTGTTACTTGCCCCAGGTGAGTTTAAAGGAGCATCGCATGCTTGAAACAAACTTATTTATCCACAATTTTGAAAGGGTGCCAATCATTTTGTCTGGCCCATTTTTGGAGTTTTGTGTGAAATTATGTGAAATTTGCTTTTTTTCATCTATTTTTTTGTGTTGTTCCAATACACACAAAGGAAATAAACATGTGTATAGCAAAACGTGTAATTTCAATCCTTTTCTGTGAGAAAAACTTTTTTCAGGGGTGCCAAGAGATCTGGCATAACATTATGATTGTGAAGTGAATAAAATGTATTATCACTTCATCACAGCACCTGTTGGTGTGGTCTGGTCAGAATACACAGTGCATCGCACCGCCGAAAGCTCCAACAGTGAGCATCAGAACTAGACACAGAGCAATAGAAGACGGTGGCCTGGTCTGATGAATCACATTTTCTTTTACATCACGTGGATGGTCGGGTGCGTTTGTGTTGCTTTCCTGGGGAACACATGCCACCAGGATGCAGGCAAGCTGGCAGAGGCAGTGTGATGCTTTGGGAAATATTCTACTGGGAAACCTTGGGTCCTGCCATCCACGTGGATGTTACTTTGACATGTACCACTAAGCATTGTTGCAGACCATGTACAGCAAAAGGAGACCAACACAATATTAGGTCATAATGTTATGCCTATTTCTAACTGATTTAACACATTAAAAAAACAAAACATTTATGTTCATATAAATTAATGCATATAGGTTGGTACAGGCTAAATAATGTTTAAATTATGTTAAATAGTATGATAAACGTGAATAAGACCAGTTAATTTAGTTCTAGTTAATTTAATTTTAATTTAGATTACCATTTCAGGTTACCATCCCCTCCTTTATTTTCAGTGAATAAATGAGTGCTTGATCTGTAGATACAAAAGTGTCCTTGATAAAAGTCCTATAGTAAAATTTATGTTATCTGCACTGCAACGTTTTCATAATGCAAATGTAACGACCAGCTCACACGACTATCGGAATCACCTGCTCCGAGTGCAGAGGGAGCTTCTAGTGTTTAGTGGGTGTTATTTTTAGGCTCTTCAGGGGGGATTTGGTGTCCCTTTAATGAATCTTGACCTGCACATTCAGTGACTGCTGTTTTAAGTACTAACCTTTTGTGTTACAACAGGAAGAAGCTTCTGTCAGACAGTGTAGCAGACCTTTAAGGTATATATAATTTATTTTGTATGTTTTGTATCCTAATGTATTTGTTTTATGGTTAAATAAGTAAAGGTTAATGCTTTGTGATTACAGGGGACTTGTTTCAGTAATGGAAACAAACAGTATTAACACAGAACCTCAAATAAGTGAATACCCAAAACAAGAGAGAAGTGATGATGCTGAGTCGACTTTGAGTTCACGGATTGTTACGGAATTTCAAAGAAAACTCAGAAGTTTTTTGCCTGTAAATTATCAAGAAGAAATTATAGAGCTGCTAAAACTGGCTGGACCAGTGGTGAGTGATTATTATATTGACTTACTCAGTTTGATCTAAATCAATTAGATTAATTATTCTGTATTTTATTTACACTGCACATTATAAGAAGAACTTTGTTGAGCCAAACAGAAAAAAAACATATATACAGTGCCTCCGGAAAGTATTCACAGCACTTCACATTATCCACATTTTGTTATGTTACAGCCTTATTCCAAAATGGATTAAATTCATTATTTTACTAAAAATTCAAACAATACCCCATAATGACAAAGTGAAAGAAGTTTGCTTGAAATCTTTGCAAATGTATTAAAAAATTAATAATAATCACATGTACATAAGTATTCACAGCCTTTGCCATGACACATCAAATTGAGCTCAGGGGCATCCTGTTTTCACTGATCATCCTTGAGATGTTTCTATAACTTGATTGGAGTCCACCTGGGGTAAATTCAGTTGATTGGACATGATTTGGAAAGGCACACACCTGTCTATATGAGGTCCCACAGTTAACAGTGCATGTCAGAGCACAAACCAAGCTATGTAGTCCAAGGAATTGTCTGTAGACCTCCGAGACAGGATTGTATTGAGACACAGATCTGGGGAAGGGTACAGAAACATTTCTGCATCATTGAAGGTCCCAATGTTTGGAATCACCAGGACTCTTCCTAGAGCTGGCCGCCCGGCCAAACTGAGCTATCAGGGGAGAAGGACCTTAGTCAGTGAGGTGACCAAGAACCCGATAGTCACTCTGACAGAGCTCCAGCATTTCTCTGTGGAGAGAGGAGAACCTTCCAGAAGAACAACCATCTCTGCAGCACTCCACCAATCAGGCCTGTATGGTAGAGTGGCCAGACGGAAGCCACCAGGTGTGCTGTCGTGACGGAAGCCACAAAGTCACGACAGCACACCTGGAGTTTGCCAAAAGTTACCCGAAGAAACAAAATTCTCTGGTCTGATGAAAGAAAGATTGAACTATTTGGCCTGAATGGCAAACGTCATGTCTGGAGGAAACCAGGCACTGCTCATCACCTGGCCTATACCATCCCTACAGTGAAGCATGGTGGTGGCAGCATCATGCTGTGGGGATGTTTTTTAGCGGCAGGAGCTGGGAGACTAGTCAGGATTGAGGGAAAGATGAATGCAGCAATGTACAGAGACATCCTTGATGAAAACCTGATCCAGCACTTTGGACCTCAGACTGGGGTGAAGGTTCATCTTCCAACAAGACAACGACCCTAAGCACACAACCAAGATAACAAAGGAGTGGCTACGGGAACTCTGTGAATGTTCTTGAGTGGCCCAGCCAGAGCCTAGACTTGAACCTGATTGAACATCTGGAGAGATCTAAAAATAGCTGTGCACCGACGCTCCTCATTCAGGTGTTTGAGAGGTCCTGCAAAGAAGAAGAATGGGAGAAACGGCCCAAAAATAGGTGTGCCAAGCTTGTAGCATCATACTCGAAAGGTGCTTTAACATAGTATTGAGCAAAGGCTGTGAATACTTATGTACATATGATTTTATTTTTAATGAATTTGGAAATGTGGAAAAATTCAAGCACTGTGAATACTTTCTGGATGCACTACATATATTTATTTATTTATTTATTTATTTATGTATGCGTGTCAAATTCTGTCAATAATTACCCTCATGTCGTTCCAAGACTTTCGTTCCAAATGATGAAATTTTCTTTTTTATGTTACTTTCTTTTTGATGAAATCTGAAACCTTTCTGTCCCTCTGTTGACAGCTACGCAACTACCTCTTTGATGCTTCAAAAAGTTTGTAAAAGTAAAAAACTAAAAAGAGATCGTAAAACTAATTCATATGAATTAAGAGGTTAATCCAAATTTTCTGAAGAGACACGATCGCTTTATATTATGAACAGATTTAATTTGAACTATTCTCAAATACATTTATCAACTCGCACATCAGTTGTAAACGGAAGCTCAAGCAAGTTCGCTCGATTTCTGAGAACCACTGAGGTTCATTTTCGTGTTACGCAGTCCGTTTAAACTTCTGTAAGAACCAATGAGGTTCATTTTCATGTTACGTAGCACATTTGAGCTTCCATAAGAACCAATGAGGTTCATTCTCATGTTACACAGCACGTTTGAGCTTCTGTTACCCCTTTTCCACCAGCATGAACCGGGTGCTAGTTCAGAGCTAATGCTAGTGCCGGTTCGGTGTTGGTTCGACTGACGAGCCTTCTAAGAACCGGTTTGCCTTTCCACGGGCTAGAGAGCCACCACAGAGTCAGGTCTTATGTCACTGTATACGTCTCAACTTTCTCAGCAACGCTAGTGAGGCAGCGGGAAACACAAACACACCAGGCTTGTTTGAGATGCATCTGCGCAGACCGATCAGCGAACGTTGCGTTACTATTGATGCACATGGCTTTGTGATCCTACATCAGCATCAAAACACTGCGAATCCAACGCATTTGTGCAGCTCGCCGGAATTTGTATAGACGGAGATTACAATCGAGCAGCTACTTGATGTACGCTACTGTGGCCGTGTTGTCTGACCGGACTAGTACACGTTGACCCTTGAGCAATGCCTGGAAGCGGTGCAGAGCGAAGACTACTGCCAGCAACTCGAGGCAATTTACATGCATGAGACGCTGGGGTCCTGTCCTACATGCCTGGAAACTTGTTCTAAGGGCACTTCGGCCCATAGAAAGGAGAGGTTCCACGGGGTGAATGCAGGCCCGAGTCACTGGTACCCGGAGCGTGCCTGGTTGCCATGCCCATCTCAGGACTCGATCGCGAATGGTCTCATATGAAGCAGTCCGAGCGGCATGACCATCGCTGCAGATGCCATATGCCCCAGAAGCCTCTGAAATAATTTTAGTGGAACCGCACTCTTGCCCTCAAATTGTCTGAGGCAAGTCAGCAGCAACTGCACACGCTCGCTTGTAAGCTGCGCTCACGTGGCGACCGAGTAGATTTCCATATCAAGAAAAGAGATCCTCTGCATGGGGAAGAGTTTGCTCTTTTCCCAGTTGATCTGAAGGCCCAAACGGGTGAGGTGCTGGAGCACCAGGTCCCTGTTTTCGCAAACCTGCTCTCGAGAGTGAGCTTGTATCAGCCAGTCATAGAGATAGTTCAGGATGCGAACCCCGTGTTGCCTGAGTAGCACAAGGGCTGCCTCAACGACTTTCGTGAAGACACGAGGAGACAGGGCTAACCCAAAAGGGAGAACTGTGTACTGGTATGCCTGTCCCTCGAAAGCAAACCATAGAAACAGTCTGTATCAAGGAAGAATGGAGACATGAAAGTACGCATCCTTCAGGACGATCGCTGCAAACCAATCCAATGGACGAACACATTCGAAAATGCGTTTGGCTGTCAACATCTTGAATGGAAGCCTGTGAAGGGTCAATTCATATGGATTACTAAACCTCTCAATTCATATGGATTACTTGTACAATCTCTATACACTTTTTGAAGTTTCAAAGTGGTAGTTGCATTGACTGTCAATGGAGAGTACAGAAATCAGATTTTTTTTATCATAAAGATTTTAATTTGTGTTCCAAAGATGAACGAAAATCTTACAGGTTTGGAATGACATGAGGGTGAATAATTAATTTATATAATTTTAATCAGTCAATCTATGTGTATGTAATGAATTTTAACTGACACTTGGCAAAAATATAGCTGTTATTATTTACTGTTGAATGTTTTCTCTCTTAATGCAGTTTATATCTCAGCTGATGATCTTTCTGATCAGCTCCGTCAGCACTGTGTTCTGTGGACACTTGGGGAAAACTGAACTGGCCGGTGTGGCTCTGGCTATTGCTGTGAGTGAGTTCACAAAATTATTTCATGATTGTGGTGTTCATTAAAACACCCATCGCCTTTATCAATAAGTTATTTTTGCTCACAGGTTATTAATGTGTTCGGCATCTCCATCGGCTCTGGATTGGCGTCTGCATGCGATACACTCATCTCTCAGGTATGATAGTGAATGTTCAGTAATGTGAGTATCAGTTGTGCTCAGGTGTCATTTGAATTGAATTATGTCCTGCAGACATTTGGGGGTAATAATCTGAAGCGGGTGGGTGTGATACTGCAGAGAGGGATTCTCATCCTCCTGTTGGCCTGTTTCCCCTGCTGGGCGCTGCTCATCAACACAGAGCCAATCCTGCTGGCTATCCGACAGAGTCCCAGTGTGGCCAGGTCTGACACATTCAACACACATTAAATAATGGTCCTGTTTAGCAAAACTTACCTGAATCTGAGTCTGTTGTCAACATTATTGTGAATGATGTAGGCCTTGGTATTGTGAAATAGCATGAAATCATATAATTTGGGCATGTGTCTGTAGTTTCTTTAACTGTGTGTAGCCTAATTGTTTCTCTCTCTCAACAGTCTGTCACAACTCTATGTAAAAATATTCATGCCTGCTTTGCCTGTGAGTGATACCTTTTTGCACACCTGTGAGGAAATACTGTATAACTATATTATATAACTTTATATATACACCATGGTGATATACTTTATATATATATATATCACTGTTTCTTGAGATAAGGGACAAAACATGTTTTAAAATGTTAAAAAATAAAACTAACACTTCATTATTCAAAATTGGTATTTATGTCTCAGATAATAACCATGTAAGATAACATGTTTTTTTTTTCTAAATATGTTTTATAAAAAACTTTATTTATTCAGTCCATAACTTATTTTGTGTACTCCGTCAGACACACTAAAAATCATGCTAATTTAATTTAATCTATCCCAAAACAATGTAAAATCTTCAGTTATGTAATACTTGTGTTCAGTAAAGGATCTAAATCATAAAATACATTCTCTGTTTATTTTTTTGGTTGTTTTCACACTATTATGAACAACAAGTTTCTAAATTCCTTAATTCTCCTCCCTCCTTTTAATATTAAACAAATATCAACAATGTTCTTAGGTAATTAAGACATATCATCGTGTAGCTCCATTAATGTTTTAACATTTTTACACAATAAATTGAAAAAAAAAAATAAGACATTTCTTTCAAAATTAACAATAACCTTCACCTGGTGTAAAATACTGACAGTGTTGACAAAAGTTGAGCTGAGGTCAAATATACAGTATATGTAAATAGAATCATGAAAAAGCATTAGAAGAATTGCCCATATGCAAAATAAACATATTAAATCACATTATACAGACTTACAGACTTATATATGCTGTATATATATGATTATATATATATGATTATTTATATATATATATATATATATATATATATATATATATATATATATATATGTATGTATGTATGTGGCGAGCAGCAAGGCTGAGGGACCGTGAGAGTGGGACGAGGCCACGGTCATTATGTTTGATAAGCGCCAGCTGCGTGCCGCATCAGCCTCGTGTCTCACAGAGGAGTGACGGGAGTGTAAAGGAGGAACGATGACAGTGAAGGACGAGAGAGGACCAGGCCTGGTCCTCTCTCCTCTTGCACTGGCGTCGCTCCTCCTTTTATAGCCCCGTCACTCCGCCGTGAGACGAGCCCGAGAATGTATTCAACCGTGGCTCGACTTGTCGAGACTGTTTTCCAAGATGGCTCTTGTCTGTATACGCGTAATGTACTGTCTTTATAAAGTATCTTCTTATTAAGCTGTTTGTACACTTACAAAGTTCTCAATGCTTCGGTTTGCATGTAGGGACCCTTATTATGCTACCGTGTTAGTGTGAGGTTATTTTGAGCCTTGTTAGTGGTATTAACTAGCGATTTAATTTTACTTATTATATGCCCTATATACTAGTGTTATAAGCTAAGTTTTTAGAGATAAAACTCTTTACATTCGAATGAAATGTAATTACATTTTCATGAAAACGCATCCCAGAGCATGATCTACTCGGTAACCATGTGTTAATTACCCCTAGGTTCATTTTTCACCAGAGTTGTCCTTAAACATTCGCCACCGGCCCACTCTCACCTCTCAAGGTCCCTCGCCTCGCTGCTTGCCACAATATATATATATATATATATATATATATATATATATATATATATATATATATATATATATATATATATATATATATATATATATATATATATATATATATATATATATATATATATATATATATATATATATATATATATACTCACCTAAAGGATTATTAGGAACACCATACTAATACTGTGTTTGACCCCCTTTCGCTTTCAGAACTGCCTTAATTCTACGTGGCATTGATTCAACAAGGTGCTGAAAGCATTCTTTAGAAATGTTGGCCCATATTGATAGGATAGCATCTTGCAGTTGATGGAGATTTGTGGGATGCACACTCAGGGCACGAAGCTCCCGTTCCACCACATCCCAAAGATGCTCTATTGGGTTGAGATCTGGTGACTGTGGGGGCCATTTTAGTACAGTGAACTCATTGTCATGTTCAAGAAACCAATTTGATATGATTCGAGCTTTGTGACATGGTACATTATCCTGCTGGAAGTATCAATCAGAGGATGGGTACATGGTGGTCATAAAGGGATGGACATGGTCAGAAACAATGTTCAGGTAGGCCGTGGGATTTAAACGATGCCCAATTGGCACTAAGGGGCCTAAAGTGTGCCAAGAAAACATCCCCCACACCATTACACCACCACCACCAGCCTGCACAGTGGTAACAAGGCATGATGGATCCATGTTCTCATTCTGTTTACGCCAAATTCTGACTCTACCATCTGAATGTCTCAACAGAAATCGAGACTCATCAGACCAGGCAACAATTTTCCAGTCTTCATTGTCCAATTTTGGTGAGCTCGTGCAAATTGTAGCCTCTTTTTCCTATTTGTAGTGGAGATGAGTGGTACCCGGTGGGGTCTTCTGCTGTTGTAGCCCATCCGCCTTAAGGTTGTGCGTGTTGTGGCTTCACAAATGCTTTGCTGCATACCTCGGTTGTAACGAGTGGTTATTTCAGTCAAAGTTGCTCTTCTATCAGCTTGAATCAGTCGGCCCATTCTCCTCTGACCTCTAGCATCAACAAGGCATTTTCGCCCCCACAGGACTGCCGCATACTGGATGTTTTTCCCTTTTCACACCATTCTTTGTAAACCATAGAAATGGTTGTGCGTGAAAATCCCAGTAACTGAGCAGATTGTGAAATACTCAGACCGGCCCGTCTGGCACCAACAACCATGCCATGCTCAAAATTGCTTAAATCACCTTTCTTTCCCATTCTGACATTCAGTTTGGAGTTCAGGAGATTGTCTTGACCAGGACCACACCCCTAAATGCATTGAAGCAACTGCCATGTGATTGGTTGATTAGATAATTGCATTAATGAGAAATTGAACAGGTGTTCCTAATAATCCTTTAGGTGAGTGTATATATATATATATATATATATATATATATATATATATATATATATATATATATATATTAGGGGTGGCACGGTACATGGAAAAAAAACGAACCGTTCGGTTCGCTTAACTCGGTTCGGAGTGTGTGTGTCGCACGGTTCGCGCATGCGCAATGTATCCTCGTGCCCGTATGTTACCTCAGACAGTGGGTGTCCTTTTCGCGTGAAATAAGAGGTGTGTGTGGACATACAGTAAAGTAAAAGTGAAGTGCTGCAGGTCACGTCACATGTAGAAATGAAAGTGGGAGAGATAAGGAAGGCTGCCCGGAGTTGGAGGATGCGCTAGCATCGTATAGCAGGGCAGATGCAGTGCGAGAGCGGGTGCGGGTGCCGCGCCGCGCGTGCCTGTTGCACAGACACACACTGAAAGTGTTTGTCTCGCGCAGCTGAACCGCGGCTCGTGGATTGCAAATACAGGCAAATATAGTCCATTCTGTCACATTTTCCGATGTTCTCCTCCGACCCCTGTCTGTCTCATGCTTTGATCTATGATGGGCAACATCTGCTGCAAATGCGACGTGTTCCCCTCTGTCTCATACACACATTCATATGTTGTATATAAGTAGTTCACATGATAAATGTAACATTTAAATGTTAAGATATGCTTCTAGTTCTAATAATTTAAACATGCCTTTGAAGTTTGGGCAAAAACTTCTGGCAGTGTTGTGTTTTCGTGTATTTTTTTTTTCTTTTCACAGCGCTGGATGGCATATGGTGATTGTGAAACACGGAACACTTCATGGTGCAATGTGTTAATCAGGTCAGCTGAATTAAAGCCACAGTGCATTGTTCTGATCAAAATTGATATGATTAACATGAAAAATGTTACGCCAATGTGTCGGACTCGGTAGACAGCCAGTTAGGAAACAACTTGATATAACAATTTTTAATACTGTATCCTAATTGTGGATGATTAAGCTATATATCATATGCTGAAGTAAATTTCTGGAGTGTTAACGATTAAAAAAAACAACATTCAAGAACCGTACAGAACCGAAAACCGTGACCCTAAAACTGTGATACGAACCGAACCGTGGGTTTTGTGAACCGTGCCACCCCTAATATATATATATATATATATATATATATATATATATATATATATATATAAAATTCCACCAATATATTAAGCTGCTATTAAACTGTTTTCTGCATTGATAATTACAAGAAATGTTTCTTGAGAACCAAATCAGTATTAGAATGATTTCTGAAGGATCATGTGACACTGAAGAATGTAATGGTGCTGGAAATGCAGCTTTGCCATCACAGGAATAAATTACATTTTAGAATATATTACCATAGAAAGTAGTTTTTTTAAATAGTAATAATATTTATATATATATATATATATATATATATATATAAATAAAACATCTTTAAAAACATTTAAAATGTTTTTAAAGGGACAGTTCATCAAAAAGATAGGATAAGATAAAGAAAGAAAAGAACATCATATATTCAAAGCTAATGCTGAATTAAACCTATGCGGTTTTCAGTGAATAACTTAAATTTCACTCTGTTCCTCACACAAAGAAAACAAACGCATAAAATAAATCTGATTTGGAATGACATGAGAGTGAGTATTATTATTATTATTATTATTTCCATTTTCCTGCCATTTTCCAACAACCTTTTTCTTATTTCCTTTTTTATCTTCAGGCTGCCTTCATGTATCAGCTGCAGGGATTGTATCTTCAAAATCAGGTAACCTCCATTTTGTTGAAGTTCTTAAATTTATGCATTTACAGCTTATCAGGGCTGGACTGGGGCTAAAATTTGGCCCTGGCAAACCCAGCGCATCCGGCCCATGAGTTCCCCCGTGAATGTTTTTGCTGGGGTTAGGACCTTATATTGGAGTAAATAAATAAAACTAAGACAGGGACAAATAATGCTGAATATTATCGAATTCACTGCATATTCAAATGCACAATTCACAGCACCGATATCTATCTTTCATGAAGTTCCATTTGGAATAACATTTAGTCAAATTTCATTAGATCTATTAAAAAGTTCATTTAAAGAGAAAAAAGCTTTGTCCTTAATTCGTGGGATCCATGCATTAAAGCTGTTTTGTTGAATTATCCTTTAATTACCCTAAAGACATTTTATTTATAGTTTAACTGTAGTTTCATTTAACTGTAAGAGCATGGTAGTCACAGGTAAAACCATGCTCCTCATCACCATGGGTATATGGTTTCTAAAATAAATAAATAACAATAAACTATTGAATTTGTAATAAAAAAATATTGTAAACACATGTAGAAAATACAAAAACAGCCTCTATAAAAGTGATTTATATTCCGCAATATTTAATGTAAGTAATAATAGCAACATTTTTAATATATACATTTCTTCCAAAACACCATATTTCTTCACAGTTAGTAGCTGCAAGCTGTTGTGGTTGTGCTAGAGTGACAAGTTTGTAGCTAGTTGCGTGTATTGCCGTTTTCCAAGTTACCTCGTCATGTATTTACATGCTCGCGGCTGTTTTCAGCTGATTCACCGCAGCGGCAGAACATGTTCCCATATCACATGACTGTATAAAACAAAATTCAGAGTCACTTCATAGAGCAGCAGAAACACAACACGCGTTTGATAGCGCTGTGCGGATATTCGTCTTTTGCAGTTTCATGCGCTCAAAAAATAAAAATAGAAAAAACAGCGCCTAAAAGGGACACAGTCTATGAATATGGAGGGAGTATGTCTAGCTTTGGCCTGTCAATTCAGAAGACACACCAATGGGCTGCTGTCCCCGCATGATGGGCCAATCAGTGGCAAAAAAATAAAGAAATAACCTTGTATCGGCCCCAAAGTGCATCGGCCCACCGGGAAAATGCCCGGTATGCCAGATTACCAGTCCAGCCCTGCAGCTTATATTGCATTTAGATTGCACATTTAATGATTTTATGCTTTCCTTGGGAATCATACTCCTTGGTGTTGTTAGCGTCATGCTCTGCTGTTTGAGTATATATTGCTGTGATGCTTAGGGTCTGTTTTTGTTTGTATGTTTGTTTAGGGTATTATTTGGCCTCAGGTCATCACAGGAGCAGCAGGGAACATCCTCAACGCTTTAATAAACTACATCTTCCTTCATATGCTTGATCTTGGTGTGGCGTAAGAAGAAGTCAAGATTTAGTTTATCTCATATTTAGAGACCATATTTTATTGTTTTCTTCATTCACCTCACATTTGTATGTTACCCTGATGTGTTCACAGAGGATCTGCTGCTGCGAATGCAATTTCTCAGTATTCCTTGGCTGTGCTTCTCTATGTGTACATCCAATGTTTGGGCCTGCATAAAGCCACCTGGGAGGGTGAGTCTCTGCTGTTCAGTTCTGCAGAGGTCTGTTTACTCATTCTGCATCCTAAAAAAAGCCTGACAGTGCACCTGTTTGAATTTAATAGTTTTATTGAGCAATCTACATGACTAGTTCACTCATATTCAATTGGTGTCATGTCGTACGACATGAGTAATACAGTTAAATTGGCTTAAATTCAGGTATTTAATGTTTTGATTAGTCTGTTTTTTTTATTTTTTTATTTATTGTATTTGTCCCATGTATCCTGCTGATATTTGTCTGCCTCACTGTCACAGTGGCCCTCATTTATCAAAAGTGCGTACACCAAATTTTCCAGCGTACACCTGCCGTCCACCCAAAACCATGGTGACTTTGAGATTTATCAATATGGACGTTGGCGTACGGCACGCTCAAATCCTATGCCAGCTCAGGAGGTGGTGTATATGTACGCACGTTTTGAGTTAGTGTGGAAATGCGCAGAAAAACAATTCCTAACACCACAAAACACACTGACAAACTCAAAGATATGATATATTATGACCCACTTTAAAAAACAACAAAAAAACAACAACAACAACATAGTAATTATAAACTTCAGTGTTTATTTTTGTGCAACATGGACTTCAATGTTTAATTTGTGTGACTTTACCAAGGCATTTGATTTGTAGGCATATGTATTCCTCCAGTTGCGAGCCTGGGCGCTTTACCTGACTTTTCAGGGTTAGGCCCAGCAGGTGCGCACGGACTGGGACTGAAAAGAATTCAGACTGACAAAATAATAAAAAATGACATTCTTCTTCTTTTAAATAATAATACAAATAATAATAATAACGACATTATTCTTCTAAATTACAATAAGCGTCATTGATAATAAAAATCATAATAATAAGAAGAATATTACAAATTGTCATGCAATTATTAATGTGAATGAATGGTACTCCACATCACATCATCATCACTATTGTACACCCCAATGTGAAGTGATACGAAACTAAATGCTAATTGTTTAAAAACACGTGCTGTAAAATAATGCCTTGTGATCTGACTCTGGCTCCTCTTCAGTGCTGAGACACGCCTCTTTGTGGCGATCTTTTTATCGGACCACTTTTTTTCACCTACAATAAACAAGAAAACTCATGCTTAACTTGATCACTATTGGTCTATATTAAGCAATAAAACATTCTTACCTCTGCTGGAGTGCTTCTCTACCCCCACACTATTAACAGTAGGCTACTCGTAATTTGGGTCCATATTTTGTTTTTGTGGGCGCCTTTAATCCCACTCTTTAAACTCCCAAATAAAACTATTTAGTATTTTTCCACTTCCCTGGTGATGGTCTTGATCTCCACGTCGGAGAAGTTTCGCTTCTTTGCCGTCTTCCGTGTCCATGGGGTAAAATGAGGGCGTGGGGGGTGCGGAGACTTGAATATATAGGGGCGTGTTATTCAAATGACGCTCATTTTCAGCCACGGCATTTATCAAGGGCAGGTGTTGCGTACACCTGGATTTCAAAGGTAAGCACAGCTTCATAAATCAGGTGGTGAGAGGAGTGTATCGTCGCTGTCCGATGAAACTCACGTATGTCCAAAACGCTTACTTTTCAGGAAGTGAAAAAAACACTGTATTTCAAAAGCAGTTGAATGTAGCGTTGTCATACTTGGTACAGCATCTTTACATGTAACCATATTCTTGACAGTGTAATAATATAATCCACATTTGACCAAAATTGAGTTTAAATGGACATACGTGCATATTTTACAGTAACGGTGGTCGATACGCGTTCTTACGATCATTAATTAGAATGGCAAAGTCGCGTTTCAGCAGAGGAATACGTGAGGAATACATGCTGGATATTCTCAGCCTCTGGCAAGCGGTGATCGCAGTATGAGTGAGGCATGTTCTAGTGACAATCATGACAGTAGCATTACAGGCTATAATTTGATCAGTTTGACTGAGAAAAAAAAGGCTGAATCTTATCAAAGAGACCGAGTTTATTTACATACTAGCAAGCAAACTAATCTGTGAAGAACTAGATTAGAACTAAACTGTGGAGAGCTTCAATGTCGTACTTTCGGCTATCCAGTGCTGAGCTTCGATGAAACAATTTCACGAGACCGGCGAGACCAGCGAGATGCTTCCACAGGGCGGGAGATACGCGGCGTGATTGACAGCTTTGACACCAAATGGATATACGTGAAAATCAGATGACATGTTTTCACAACTTTTCATTGGCCATTTAGATATGTGACGCATACTGTATACGGAAATGAACCTGGACATTCAATCCGTCGAAAAATCTAAAAATCGGCAAAATGGACATACGTGGTTTTCATCGGACAGCGACGGTATGCATAATCTTACGCCAACATATACGCCTGTTTCTACGCAAGATTGATAAATGAGGGCCAGCGTGTTTTGGGTTTTGTTTCATGTTCTTAGTTTATCATGTTCAATGTCATGCTCACTGTCTTGTTTCTTCATTTGCCACGTTCTTTGTCCTGCTCTCTCTCTGTTCTCTATGTTTTCCTGGTTTGTCATGTGATTCCCTTGCCCTCATGTGATCCTGCCATGTGTTCTTGTGTCATGTCATTTGTTCATTGGTTAATCAGTGTTCACAGGTGTCCCTTGTCTTGTCATCAGTCCTTGTGTATTTAAGCCCTCATGTTTGTCATGGTCCTTATCTAGTATTGATGTTGTAACCTGCTGTCTGTGAGTTTTATGTTTAGCCATGCCAAGTCAAGTATTTGTTTCTTGTATTGCCACGCCACGTCAAGTCAATTCAAGTCAATTCAAGTCAAGTCAAGTCAAGTCAAGTCAAGTCAAGTCTTTGTTTTATGTTTTGGATTTTGAGTTGATTAAACTGCACTTGGGTTCAGCAAACTTGCCTACAGTGGACTCTGTTATATTCGCACACACCATTAGGCTGGTCTCGTGACTGTCTGCAGGAATGGGGTGCCTTCATTTGCTTGGCTCTTCCCAGCATGCTCATGCTTTGTGTGGAGTGGTGGACATTAGAGATTGGTGAATTCCTGGCAGGTTTGCAAACTATCAATATATTTATTTAATTGATTTTCTTTCATGTCATAACAATATTGGACATATATGATGAATATTGGTGTATTTTATGCCCCCCCCCCCCCCCCCATACTTTTATTGCAGGACTCATCAGTGAGGTTGAGCTGGGCGCTCAGTCTGTCGTCTATGAACTGTCCAGCATTATGTGTATGGTACTAACAGTATTACATGGTCTGATTTTGCATAGTATCATGTAGGGGTTTGACTAGACACTTATCTCACGAGATGAGACACAAGATTGGGTTCACGAGAACGAGATGAGATTTTTACATAGTATTTTTAAGAAATTCTCAATGATGAAATGCATGACTAGAGAAATTGTTTGCAGGTGCATTTGAAATGTTTCAACGTTTAACTCATCATAATGAATGTCATTTCTGTTCTACTTTCTGAGTATGAATTATCATATGCAGTAAAAGACAACAATACTCAAGCACTTTAAAAGGTTTTGCACAAACTCAACTGAGTGGCTTCTTTCCTGAATTGTCTCTTCAGACCTTAGAACTGGACACATTTTATGAGTTTCTACAACTTTTGACCTCCTAACTGAACTCCTTCCCACAAATTGATAATAGATCAAGTGCAAACAATAAGTGCAGCCATATTCAAAGTACTCAATATTCAAAGTGCAAATAGAGACCGCATTTTTCTTCAAGCATGATACAGAGCTAAGAGATGGTTAACTACACAGATAGCTTTCATATTGAGAAAGATGCTCAGGGAGCCGCTTTCAAACAGCGGTAACGTATTGAAATCGCGTTTGAATGTGTGTTTGCGTTTACTTTCACTTTCGCGACCGTGCGTACTCTGTGAAAAGGGAGCGTGCCGGTGGGGCTGAACGCACATTTTAAAATAGACATTTGTCTGACGCTTCTGTTGCGCAATGAATCCTCCGCCATGGTCCTGGCGGTCTTCGATTTCGTCACACCCCTAGTAGCATGTGTTCCTGAATCATCCTCTTTTACCCTGGAAACAAAATCTATCCCTATCTTTATTCATAAACTACTTCTAAAATCAGAAGGGAAAAAAATGTGTTGATAAAAATAATGTTAAAATGGTTTTGGATATCTCTTGCAAAAATTAATTTGTTTCCCAGTTGAGAGACCAGAGTTCAACAGTTGACCCCCCTCAGGGGCCAAACCCTCAATTTCCATATCTCCGGTCAGGAGTGATAAATTGTGCTTCAGACAGAAGATCTGAACCATGGCATCTGACCCCAACAAAACTGGATGCGTGAGGAAGAGACAGAGTGGATAATGCGTCATTTTTACTGATGCAAACAAATAAACTACTGCCTGGCCGAACCTCCTCCAAATTTACTCCACCATTTCTGGGTGGTGTCTCCATTCCCTGCCTCAACATTGAAATTGCTCTCACAGAGAGCAGCCTGCCCTGGACTCAGAAGACGATCTGGTGCGCCAGATCTGCAAAGACGGCATGACCGCAGATCCCCTAGTGGTTTATGTATGAGACTATCAATGTGTTGTCTGATTGGACAAGAACATGGTAGCCGCATCTCAGTGCTAGATATACAACCATCATCTCCAGACAATTGATGTGCCATGAAAGAAGATAACCTCTCCTTTTAACCCTGAGTTGAGCGGTTGTCTTGGACTCCACTCCAGCCCGTGAGGGAAGTATCTGTCATTCATTTTTTGTGATGACAGGATGCCCCCAGCACAGGACCTTGGGCCAAGAACCAAGGCTTCTTCCACATCACTAGGGTACAAAGGCACGTACCTGCACCTTGTTCTTGGGAAAACCCTTTAGTCTTGAGCCACTACTGCAATGGTCTCATGTGAAGAAGGCCCAAAGTAATCACGTTGGATGCAACTGTCACAGTCTCTGAAACTATTTTACAGTGATGGCTTGGTGTAGCCTGATTTTGCATATAGCTGAAAGAATCAACCCGATATGAGCAGGAGACTGGTGTGTCAGCATCGTAGCCGAGTCCTATGTCAGAAAGCACACTCTTCTCGGAGTTTAGTCTCAAGCCCAAGCACCTGATGTGAGCAAGGATGACATCTTGATGCCAAACCGCCATCTCATCGGACTAGGCTAGAATCAACCAGTTGTCAAAGTGTATGCCCAAGTACACGAATGCCCTGGCATCACAACGGCATCTATGCACTTTGTGAAATTGCAAGTCTACAAGGCTAGGCCGAACGGAAGAACCCTATATTGGTAAGACTGTGCAAGGATCTCGCTGGAAACTGCTTCTCCCTAAAATACTAGAGGTGGTGGGGTTGGCAGACCGATCTCCAGAGGGCACCTGGATGTGGGCACACTTAAACTTGATGTGAGCACACTTAAACTTCTCCTCTTGTGCTTGGCTGGGGCTGCTCGGGAGCAATCCAGAGTACCTGGACTCCTTTATACCTTTGGAACGCCGCCTGTTTCTTTGCCTGTGAAACCTCTCAACAACAGTGTGTACTGTTTCACAGCAGAGGCCTGGAGGGTGAGCGGAAGGACCTTTCTCTTTTCTTTATTTCAGAGAGAGTCAATCATGTCTCCATGAGTCCATAAGTGCCTCTCCACAGCCACTCTAGCTGCCATAGAATGGCAAATTGAGTGAGCCGTCTATTTGCTGGTGTGGAGAGCTAAATCTGTGGCCCAGTGCAGCTCTGGCAGTAAAGGTAAACAGCAAAAGTCTGCAGTAAAGCCATTGTTTGCAGATACCGGCCTGATCTGGTGCCACATAGGCTTTACCCACCAAAACCAATGTGGTTCTAAATGGTTTTGTGTGTTGCGTCAAAGCTTTTAGGGACTAAGGGGAGAGATAACTTACAAGTGTCTCTTCAACCCTAGGCATCGCCCATACCTGTGTTCATTCAGTTAGAAATTTTAATAATTTGATAAAGGGGGGCCGAAGACATTGACAGAAAAAGGCTTATTCCAGGATCTTAACACTTTGTTCAGAAAGGTTCCGACGTGGAGGCTGTGACTTACTAAGCAGGAAGCGCTCATCTAGCTTGCTATTGTGATGCACTTCCTGCTTTTCAGCAGGCCAATCAATGTTTAACTTGGCCACCGCTCGAGTCACAACCTCCATGAGCTCTTCATAAGCCAGGGAGAGTGTCACCTCCCATAATGTAGTATAGGCAGGGAAACACAGATCTTAAACTGCTGCTTATTCACAATTAATTCAATAATAGGGACAAATAACACAAAATAAGACGTGAAATTTACACAGAGGACGACTTAAGACTGAAGACACAGAAGCTTACAATGTTTGGTCCGGGTGTCCTTTATAGCTTATGGGCTGTGCCGTCATCTATCACTGGACTATGATTGGCCAATGATATTGGAGTGATTACACACGTGCTTCAGACACAGGTCACGCAAAAGCATTTCCAAAGCATCAACATTCTAACGCAGCATTGAGTCCCCTTGAAAGGGAACATGTAATTTTCAAATTGCAATAATAGTACACACTCTAGTAAAAAAAAATGTCCACATATTTTAAAGAGCACCTATCATGGCATTTAAAATGTTCCAAATATTGTTTTAGAAGTCCCCAACAACAGTTTTGCATGCATGCAATGACAAAAAAAACTTTAGTTTTCTTATAATATGCATTTATTTTTACCTGTTTTGACAGCGATTCTCAAATGATTCCTTTAGTGATTCACTTTTCAAAACCCCGCCTTTACGTGACGCTAATCTGCGGTGATTGGTCCGATGACCCAGTCAGTTGTGATTGGTATAGTCTGTGCAGATATTTTCGGAAACGGAACGCCCATCAAAGTCTTATAGTGACAGTAATTTGTTAATATGTGTCAGGAGTTATGAATATGAAAACCGCGTCTGTACCGTTTGATTGTAATATGAGCCTCAGCTGATCTCATTCATAAAAAAACTCCTCTATTCTCCTCACGAAGACTCGCGACAAATCAACTTCCCTCAGGGCTTTTAGTTCAAAAGTGTGCAGATGAGGAGACGTATTGATAGATTCTCATATGTCTGTGTCAAATTTCTAAACAGAGGAGTATTTTTTATTCAATACTTCCTCAAAATGCGCAGATAAAGCCTAATCATGAGCGATTGAGTCTCTTATGTGTTGTTTTCAATTCATACTGGCAGGCAGCCGGAGGGTGCTCTGTGCACATGTAGTCCATATATGGCACAGACAGACGAAGAAGAACCATGTGCCATAATAGAAGTCCATAATAAAAGCTTCCTGAGATCGCGAAACATACATTTGACGACTAATAAACACTCAATCGCGACGATGTATGGTTTGTCTTCAAGCCACTTAGTCTTCAAATGCTCATCCTTGGGCAGATGAAAAAAGTTTGCTTTTGAGTGGCACTTCAGAACAGCGTCTCGTCTCCATGATGTTTTCTAGTTTTCACTGGCGTCTTGGAGCGCAATAAGTGGGCGTATCGTATTCAAATAACTTGACAAGTTGACGTCATCTAGTCAGAGAAAAAGCTTCGGTCTTCTAACGATTCTTAAAAATGACTCAGAGTCGACTCTTACTTTTGAAAGAAAATAACTATATATACGGTGCACTGTCATATTTCAAACTATGCAGGATGTTTTTGTTCACTTAGATCTATGTTACACACTACATGAAAGGTAAATTTCAAAATTCCATGATAGGTGCTCTTTAACTTAAAGCTACACTGTGTAACTTTTTTTGTTTATTCTTAGCTAAAAACACTTAGTTCTTTCAAAAATATATGTCCTCATTAATGTATATTTACTTCTTTCAAGTAATAAAGTATTCTCGTAAGTTTATAATATGCCATTGAAAATACATACGGGTAAGGGGTTCGAATGGGGGTCGCCATGTTTCCCCTCCATCTTGGAAGTACATTAGCCAAAGAGGGACATACCCGTAAATTCAAGCTTCGCCTTTCGCGTTTTAACACTCAATGGCACCGTGTCGAATGTGAAGAGGGGGATTGCAGTATTGAACTGGAAGCCATGTTAATCTTGGACTAAATCGGCCACCGTAGGAGTTAAAACGAAATCGGAATTGGGAGGAACAGAAACTAATATTTACTGGATGGTCATATACCTTTTCACCGCTAGATGGGGGAAAATATCACGCAGTGTAAACTTTAAACTTAAGTTCAATTGCTGCCTTACATTTTTAAGTAGGATCAACTTGGTTGTCATTTAAATGTAAATTATATTAAACTAACTTAAAAAAAAAAAAAAAAAAGTTGTGTTTAACTTAAAGTTAAAGTAATGTAAAATCATAGGTTGCCATGACTTACTGATCTTTTTTTTTAACAGTGTAGTATTACTTCTTTTTTATTATTGTATTTAAAAATCTTACTGACATTTAAACATTTGAACTGTGGTGTATTAGGATTAATCTGGGTAAATTGAGCGAATATTTATTTATTGACATAGAGATGACTGTCAAAAAAGTAGCCAAATTTATTATTGGAATCCATTGGGTAGTATTGGGTAGTATTTGAACACAAGTCATTGTTTTCTCTGTCATTCAGATTCCTCTGGGATTTGCAGTGGCAGCCAATGTGAGGGTGGGAAATGCTCTTGGAGCTGGAAACACAGAACAAGCCAGGCTGTCTGCAAAAGTATCTTTAGTTTGTGGATGTATGTTGTCTTTTCAACAGCTTTAACTGATACTGAACACATCAATTTTTTTGGAAACCTGTTAATATAAGATATCAGGATGTTAAATAAAGTATTGTCAAAATGAAACATAAAATGATGATCACTATAATTATTGTTACTCATATGATGTTTTGCAGTCATTTTCTTTCAATATCTGTTTCTTTTCTCTGCTGCAGTACTTGTTTCCTGTGTGATTGCAATGATAATTGGAGGTACTAACAACATTATTGGATACATCTTTAGCAAAGATGAGTAAGTTGATGATGAACACTGCATAGTAGCTAGTCCAGATGGTAATTGTATTATCTCACAAGGCTTTTTCTTTTTTTTTATTATTATTATAAAAAGCATCAACAACATGTACAGTTTATGTATATTATGTCAGCAGTTTTTCATCAAATGGGGATCAAATTATGGAGAAGAGCATTATAACTGGTTTCATTAACTCTCTATTTTGCAGGGAAATTGTCCTCAGAGTTTCACAGGTCATGATCATGTATGGCTTTGTTTATCTATTCGATGCCACTTCTGTAAGTATATTGATTTTAAACCTCTTGCTTAGTTACAGAGTTGGAAAAAAGAAACACAAAGCTTCTTTTTGTAACACTCACAGTTATTAATTTGAATTGACCTGCTATTTGTATCTCACACATTGTGAATTTATTTTGATATTTTCCTTTTGATAATCACCCAAATGTGTGTTTGGTATAGACTATTACAGGTGGCATTGTCAGAGGTGCAGGAAAGCAGCTGCTTGGTGCTATTTGTAACATTGTGGGATATTGTTTTGTGGGATTCCCAATTGGAGTGTCTCTGATGTTTGCCTTCAACATGGGCATAATTGGTAAGAAAGTGGCTGGCTATATTAAAGCTATTTTATAATGATGAAATATTGAATAAAGTAAGCTGGGAAGACTATATGCTTCCCCGATGATTTTCTTTCTTATAGAACACAATTTTATTTTTATTTTTTTTAATGTGAATGCAGCTTCTTTCCATCCTATAGATGTCAAATTTCCTCTTCCACTACATACATGCACCTCAGTCCCTCACAGCGACCTAGTGCCTGTATTAATTCAGCCCCTCGCCACACAGGCCGAGGCCTGGCAGGCCATCCCCGGAGTGTCAGCCTGGGTTCTAAATATAATAAAACAAGGTTATGTACTCCAATTCGCTCAAAGACCCCCGTTATTCAACGATGTGGACGAAACCTCTGTGGAAAGCAAGGATGCACGTCTTGCACTCGGAGGTGAACATCATGCTGGCAAAAGGAGCTATAGAAATAGTTCCCCCAGCGATGAGCGAGTCAGGCTTTTACAGCAGGTACTTCCTCGTTCCCAAAAAAGATGCCGGTCTAAGACCCATCCTTGATCTCAGACATCTGAACAGGGTCCTAATAAAGCGCCCGTTCAGAATGATCACTCTGAAGCAGATCTTCCCGCAAATACGCTTGGGGGACTGGTTCTTTTCCCTGGATCTGATCCCACCCCCACCCCCCACATCAAAGGCAGTTCTTGAGATTCGCCTTCGAGG
This sequence comes from Romanogobio albipinnatus, assembly GCA_023566225.1. Lineage (NCBI taxonomy): Eukaryota > Metazoa > Chordata > Actinopteri > Cypriniformes > Gobionidae > Romanogobio > Romanogobio albipinnatus. Next base: position 17,821,351 of record CM042255.1, on the reverse strand, counting down.
GAGTGGCTTATCAATATACGGTACTGCCATTCGGCCTGTCCCTGGCCACCCGCACTTTCACGAAGTGCATGGATGTGGCTCTCTTAGACGCATTCTAAACTACCTCGACGACTTACCTCAGATATTGTCATTTCTTCAAAACTTAATGGATAGAGGACGTTTCCACTCTACTCTTGAAGTCTATGTTGCGGCTATAGCAGCTTCACACGCTCCTATAGCAGGGCAGTCTATAGGAAGAAACAATCTTGTTTGCTTCCTAAAGGGCTCCAGGAGGCTAAACCCTCCTCGTCCCCTCACGGTCCCTACTTGGGACTTGTCTGTGGTTCTTAGGGGCCTTAAAAGTCCTCAATTTGAACCTATCCTCTGACCCCTGACATCAAAAAACGCTTTGCTGCTAGCATTGGCATCGAATAAAAGCGCGTGGGAGACTTACAGGCGCTCTCTGTGAGCCCCTTGTGTCTTGTTTTGGCCTAACGACTCTAAGGTCGTCCTGAAACCTAGACATGGATATGTTCCAAAAATCCTATCTACCCCTTTTAGGGCGCAGATGGTAGTTCTCTCTGCCCTTCCTCCTTTTTAGGATGAACAAGAGCTGAACCTTCTCTGTCCTGTCAAAGCCCTGAGGACGTACATTGATCGCTCTGCCTCTTTTCGACTGGCAGAGCAGCTTTTTGTTTGCTTTGGTGGCCGCACGAAAGGTCTTCCGGTCACAAAGACTATTTAGATGGATAGTAGACGCCATAGCTCTTGCATACTCCTCCTTGGGCCTTCAATGTCCCTTGGGAGTCAGAGCACACTCCACGACAGGCATGGCCTCCTCATGGCCGTGGTCATCTGGCGTTTCCATTGATGACATATGTGCAGTGGCCGGCTCACCGTCCACATTTGTTCAATTTTATAATCTAGAGGTCCCTGCGCTTCAATCGCAGGTCCTTTCTGCATAAACTACTGCACTTATGTGTCTTGTTATATCTCTGTCTGCCTCATATATTCATAAACTAGGCCCCTAGAGGTCTTAGTAATGGGGTTTTGATGTATGACTATTACTTTGTGTCTTGGAGCCCTTGATTAAGTGCTTCCCACTGTATGTAGTCGTCATCTCACATAGCACAGCGTGATTGTATTGTCTCCATAGCGTCTTGTCTTATTTATATTAATAAGACGAACAACGCAGTACTCGTGTAGTATCGCAAGGGAATGGTTTGGTTACTAACGTAACTTCGTTTCCCTTAGATACAGAATGAGTACTGCATAAGTTGCTGTGCTATGCGTGAAGACGCCTCTTGCGTCGCTTCATTCGAAACCAATCGATTTGCCATGGTGAAACGTCATTGGTTCAATTTCTTTAACTTTTTGAACCAATTACGTGCAGTATTCACTGCGTGATTGTATAAAGGCTTCAGAATCTGAGAAAAATTTGTTTTCCCCGTAGCGTCTTGTCTTATTTATATTAATAAGACGAACGACGCAGTACTCGTCCCGTATCTAAGGGAACCTAGGTTACGTTAGTAAACGAGTACAATTTCTGTATGCTCTGATGCTGGTTGTAATAATGCTCAACACTGAACACTATTGTACTGTATACGTTCTGAAAGTGAGCCAATAAACTCAAGTTCCACACTAAACATCATCAATCTCCTCATGTCTTTTCTCTCTGTTGTTAGGTCTGTGGATTGGGTTTTTTGGGTGTGTCTTCCTACAGTCTTTGTTCTTCATCATCCTCATTTACAAACTGGACTGGGAAAAAGCGACTCAAGAGGTGAGCCATTTTTCCTCATCCACACACACACACTGTTAGAATTAACTTTTAGGTAAATTATCTGTAGCCTCAATATGCTCAGTCATCAGTGAGGTACATTCCAATAATCCAACCCCTGTGATGTGTAGCAGCTGCAGCGCGAGATATCTCGGGAGAATGCTCAAGGAGACACAGACACAGTGCAGTACTATAACATTTTCAAATTTATTAAGGAAATATATATATATATATATATATATATATATATATATATATATATATATATATATATATATATAATAGGTGTAAGTAAAACAATATTCCAATATAAAATCAAGTAAGACATGTATGTGCGCAAATATGTGTGTATGTGTATCTTTAACGTCTGGGGGCTTGTGAGTGTGCCCAAGGACTACTTAATGTGTTGTCTTAGTTTGCGCACGTACCACGGTAGAAAAGTCAGTGTTACACATGGAAAGTTAAAAAGTGAAGCCCAAGAAATAAGAAAATATTAACAATGGCCACTTTAAATCATTTATGATTTAGTGCTTAACCTTCAGGACAAAAAGCTAAGGCTGTTTTTAAAGGGATAGTACCTTTCAAATAATAGCAAGCAAATACACATTGGGTATCTGGGAGCCAGGTTGAATGAATAAACTGTTATTGCACTCCTTCGTACATGGGAAGGCTTCTGGCCACTTTGTGAATCTGTCAACAATCACAAACAAACACACAGACTGTAACTCAGCAAAAATGTCCTTGGTCGGGAATGACACAGCTCCAGAAATAACAGGAACCAGGCAGAATCTCAAGGAAGCAGAAGTTTCACACTGGGAGGTGTTGCTGCTGAAGCAGCAGAGTAAGCTGCCAGGTTAGGAGAGTCAAGAAGCAGGGCAGGAACCAACACAAGACAAGAGAAACAAGATGGAAGTCAAATAAAGAAACTAAATAAATAACTGGAACTTGCAAAAAGGAATAAGAGATCAGTTAACAACCAAATCAAAAACAATAAACCAAAAATAAAGGTTGGGTGGAACTAGAGCAAAAATAAAGACTGGAACTAGAGCAAAAATAAAGACTGGAACTTGACTAGAATAAAAACCAGGAACAAAGAAAAAACATTAAAAAATTAAAATGAAATAAATACAAAGCTAGATCTGACAGAAAACGAAATGTAGCACTGACTGGCAACACACAGACACAGATGTTTTTGTCACATTAGGGGGACCCCCGTTTTTGGCCAAATTGTGGGGTCCACCATTTCCAGTGGTTCTACAGCCTTATAAAAAATCATGCAAGATAACCAAAAATTCCTGATAAGAAATATCACTTCAATATAGCAAAATTCAAACAAAATTTCTTCCACATGTGTTTTTGGGTCACTTGTGGGTCTAGATTTAACATTTAGGACTTGTGGGGTCCACCTTCACAGATACACACATATTTATAGTCTTTATATCTTAGCAGGGACCAAAGTCACTATCTGGACACAACTACTTCCATTATTTGCCCTTGGTTACCATAGAAACTTTTTTAGATTATAATTTATATCCTCTAAATGAATCTGCACACATGCCTGTATTATTTTAGGCATTACAATGGCATTCAAAATAAAAAAGTTGCCAATCCAGAGACTTTTCTAAATCAGTGAGCCCTCAGATTTTGGTCACAGCCTGAACTAGTTTGCAGAACTAGAACTTAGCCTGCATTGTATTGGTCATTCAAATGTGTGTGATAATCACACTAGTTATTTTAATATAATTTTAATGCATAGGAGTTAATTCAATGCTCTGAGCTTTATCTGTGCAGTTTGACTGAAGGAAATCTTGTTTGTCCCATGGTTATTTTTCCTAAATTTCTAATGAAGTTTTGTGTTCCTAGCCAGTCATGTTGCCTAAAGATAATTTAAAATGAGGACTCACTATTCATCTGATGAACAAAGACTTTAAGATCCTGTGGAACTATAGCACTAATACAGGGAGTAATATTTTACACAAAACACTGGATTAAAAAAAACAACTTTACATCATGAATTGTCCTCAATGAATATATATTTGGTACACAATGGATGGGCAGTTCCACACAAAAAGAGGTCCGACAACATTTTACATTGACCAAAAGCTTTATTTTTGTACTTATTTGAAGTGCAACAGCAATAAATATGCTATCAGCAACTGAATGCATTACAATGCAAGAGTCAACAGTTTCAAAGACATTTGACTGGATCTACCCTTTTATCTTCTATAGTGCAAGACAACAAGAACTTTAAAGGGTTAGGTCACCAAAAAATGAACATTCGGCCATCATTCACTCCCTCAAGACACTCTAAACCATAAGAAACGTGTTCATCTTTGCAACACAACTGAAGATCTTTGAATGAAACAGATTTATATCTTTCCATTTAAAAACTGTTCATCAACATTCATAAAGAAATGTATCCATGTGACTCCAGAGGTTTAATCCCCATTTTATGGAGCGATGTAAATGTTTTGTGTGCCAAAACGATCTGACTTCACCTCCACAGATCAACACAACATGCATGCGTCGGGGCTTACTCATGAACACAAATCTATATGAGGTAAAGATATATTGACAAAGACTTTCTTGGCACATACAAAGCATTCACATCACTTCATAAAATTGGGATTAAACCACATGGATTACATCTACATTATAAATGTTCTGAAGCTTGAAACTTTCTGATGAACCGATAGCAATGCCTTTCCTTAGTTTTGTTGAGGTCACAATGGAGGGACAGAAATCTCTCAGGTTTCACTCAAAACATCTTCATTTGTGTTCCAAAGATGAACACTTCTCACGGGTTTGGAACGTCATAAAGGAGACTAAATGATGACAATTTGCGTTAATGGGTGGAACTAACCCTTTAAGAGGATAATACAATCGTTTCTTTTAACTTTTGTTAACACACTTAGAACGCATGTCCCGGTATGAATGCTAGGGGGTATCCGATACGTTGAGATACCTGTATTTCACTCAACTTTTCTTCTTAAGGCAGAAATACGATTTTTGACGAAGTATTTTACCGCCTTCCAGTCTTGATTTCCTAAAGCTTGAGCTTCTGCATCCACGCAGCGCTGACAGTCCATTTTGCCAGGAACTCAGCTCCTCACAATGAATCTCCTCAGGTGCCTTTCTACTGCAGCACATTCATCTGTCGTCCAGCTTCTTTTGACAGCACTTTCTTTACCTAAGTATGCATGAAAACAACATGTTATAAGTTTAGGTTTATGTCTTAATCTTAGGAATTTTAAATCTTAATCTGAATTGAAAGACAATTGGATTGATCGCACAGGTCAGTGACTTAATTCAGTGACTAAAAGTACTCTTGACGTTTTCTGAATAAAACTTGACTAGTAATAATAATAATAATAAATATAGCTGCAAGCAGCAATACCGGGGCCAAGCGCAAAGAAGAAGACAAGACATGCCAAAATGGCTGGCAATGTCAGATCAACTGCAGCAATGAGCAATTAAAGACCTATTAAGGTGATTTTAGGAAAAATAGCCTTAAAATGATAAATACAGTCAATAATAATGATTTAATGATTTATCACTTTCAACCAATAGGTGGCACAGTTTAGAAATTGATGTGGTGTGGTCAGAATGACACTTGCAAAGATTGGTGTCAATATATCAAGGCAGGGTGTCAATATAGTGTCAATATGTCATTGCAGAGATCTTGCCTCAAGAGGCCCACAGTATGGACCACATGGCGGTGCTGTACCTTAAAGGCATGGTGCTGATGGCACATACCAAGTTTCGTAATGATACAACAATTAATTTGTAAAGTGTAGCATTTTATATCATAATACTGCATTGTAGTCATTGGGAATTTCATGTTTTGTTCTATTATAGCGCCACCAAGTGGCACAATCCTACCATTTTTTTTATGTGTCCTCGGAGTGAGCCCATACATGTGTGTGTCAAAAAATATCTTGTTTCGTTTTGGAGTTATAGACCTTTATATGAAAAAACACATGAAAACTGACTGACACCTGACTTTGATTGGATTTTACACCCCCTTACTATCAATATTTTAACATTTGGGCAATAGAATTCAACTAACGACTTATGTTTCCGAACTTCTGATGCTGGTTTCGTCTCAATCGGACTAGCGGTTTCGAAGATATCAGCTAATGTTTTTAAAGCTCTAAATTACAACGCTGCACAAACCATAGACCGAAACCTAGCAAGTCTGGTATTGTTGGACTTGGCGAGGATTCAGGAGACAGAAGTTTCGTAACAATACGTTCATGTGTTCATAAAATACAGCATTTTAGCACATAATTCAAAATGGCCGACAGCCAAACTGGCCGATATGGTAACATTAAATATCAGACGACTCGGCATGCCGTCCCGAATCTAACGAAGACTACTTTTATGATTTTAGGACAAACGGTTCAAAAATTATAAGCAAAAATAGCAATTTTTTGTATCTCCGGACCAGTAGGTGGTGCTGCGCCGAAACGCTGCATGTTGCCTCAAGTCATGCTTGTGATGAAATGTACCAAGATTGGTTTGAATATGATAATTGCAGAGATATGCCTTAAGTGTGTTCTTGCAACTGCTACTTAAAATTTGTTTGCGCGTTTATCAAAAACGAATTAACGAATCAACTTGATTTGCAAGCTTTTTTGTCAGCATGGTCTGAAGATGATCTGGTTCAATTTTTGTGCAAATCGGATTAACCATCTAGGACGAGTTCACAAAAGTAGGTTTTTCGGAAAATACAAAATGGCATGAAAAATTTAATGACAGAAAATTATTTCATATGGTGCAGTCGAATCGGCTTCAGCCAAGGAATCATAAAAAGTTAGTCCCATGAAAATAAGTCAATCTCACCCAAAGTTATAAGTGTTTGGGAAAAAAATTCTCCACTAGGTGGCGCTGTTTTGAAACTTCTCAGGCTACTTCAGGGCATCGTGCTGATGACCCATACCAAGTTTCGTATCAATCCGTTCATGCAATCATAAAATACAGCATTTTAGAACATAATTCAAAATGGCCGACAGTCAAAATCGCCGATATGGTAAAATTGGATATCAGACGACTCGACATGCCGTCCTGAATCTAATTAGACCACTTTTATGATTTTTGACCAAAGAGTTCAGAAGTTATAAGCAAAAATAGCTGTTTTTTGTATCTCCGGACCAGTAGGTGGTGCTGCGCCGAAACGCTGCATGTTGCCTCAAGTCGTGCTTGTGATGAAATGTACCAAGTTTGGTTTGAATACGATAAAGCATTGTGGAGATATTGCCTTAAGGGTGTTTTTGCAACCGCTACATAAAATTTATTTGCATGTTCATCAAAAACGAATTAACGAATCAACTTGATTTGCAAGATTTTTTGTCAGCATGGTCTGAAGATGATTTGGTTTGATTTTTGTGCAAATCGGATGAACCATCTAGGACGAGTTCGCAAAAGTAGGTTTTTCGGAAAATTCAAAATGGCGGGAAAATTATTATGGCGAAAAATTGTCATAGGGTGCAGTCGAATCGGCTTGAGCAAAGGATTCAGAGGAAAAAAGAATTTTGTTTCTAGCCCTTATGGTTAAAAAGTTATTAGCATAAACATGAGTCAAATTTTGGACTGATGGTGGCGCTAGAGCGATTGAGTTAGAGACTCCAAATTTGCTATGGTGACTTTTCAGACTGTCCTCTATCTGTGTGCCAAATTTCACAACTTTTTACCATACGGTTCTATGGGCTGCCATAGACTTCGTGGCGGAAGAATAATAATAATAATAGGAACGGGAACGGTTTCAATAGGTGCCTACGCACCTTCGGTGCTTGGCCCCTAATAATAATAATGATGAAGAAGTGCAATCTAGTAAAAGGTGTGGTAGCACTTTATTTTGACAGTTCCCTTTAGACATTCTGTTAACTTAGTAACGTTGCACCTAACTCATTACAGCATTAGTAGACGTCTACTTTAAGTATTTTGTACAATTTGCCAAATGTACTTTGTTTTACAGACATTTAGATTTTAAAACAAGCCAAGGATAGTTGATGGCATGCTGGTATGTATGGAGGGAGCTCTGCAGCTGATAGAAAGGCTTTGGAGAGAGTCATAAGGACTGCGCAGCACATCACAAACCAACAGTCACCTGCCATAGACTTACAAAACTTATTTGAAGCTTTAGCTTAACCTGATATACTAACTAAAACAGAAATGCAACATTATAAAAACTATATAGGTTTAAAAAAGTGAATTGAGCTCTTTCATGTATTTTTGCGCCTCATCTGTCAAAAATTCATGGTCAGTTTTGATGTGTATTCAGTAACAGTCAGTTATGTAATGCTTAAATGCTCAATTAATGCACTACAACTGAACTAAACTCATTAGATTTTAGTCGACTAAAACTAGACTACAACTAAAAATAAATTGGGTGACTAAAATATGACAAACTAAAGGGCATTGTAATCAAAAGACTACGACTAAAATTAAATCAAAATGTGCTGTTGAAATCAAAATGAACTCTGTTCTAAGCTCACCTCTCTTTTTCGTCGACTTCCTCTGGTATTGGGTATGCACTGTGGACGAAGGTTCTTGCATAGATGTCACACTGTCCTCAACTTCAGTCTCCAGTGCTTCTGGAATAAAGTCATCTAAGTGCAAAGAAAACAAAAGTTTATTAAAGAAAGAGACAAATCAAAATATAAATGAACTGTAATTACTCTAATTATCTAATTACTGATCTAAAGCCCACACTGTCACTGTATGATAATTGAAATGAACTGATGACATCACCGTTTTCTCCAGAATGGCTAGACGGCTGAATAAAATTATGCTGCATTAATTTCCTGTTTAACACTGTAAAGCTGCTTTGAAACAATCTGCATTGTTAAAAGCGCTATATAAATAAGGTTGACTTGACATGTAAGCAACACTGACTGGATTAGGATCGATCATGCATTGCTTCTTATGTCACCATGACATAGATGTTATGATCAACAGCACAAGTTTAATAAATATCCAGTATATGGCACGAGTCTTGCAGATGATATGTATTGTGAAATAAACAAGTTTCACATAATTTCCATAATTCTACAATACAGTGGTAGAGTGAGCCGGTTTAAATCAGACTAACATTCACACTGATAGCTCCATTTAAATGTGTACCCTTGGCAAATACTTTCTCCCCAAAGCAACTTACAGTACACATTACAGTGGCAATAGCCCTGGAGCAATGGGATGAAGCATCTTGCTAAAGGACACAATGGCTGTGGAGATTGACTCTCTTTGGATAACTATACCTGTGGTGTAGCTTACTGTGCCACACAATCAACTGGAAACAGTCAAACATTCCCCACACGCAACAGGCAGCATGTCTAAACATGACAACTATACTTACAACTAAACTATCTATACAACTAAACTAAAAGGTTATATTAAAGCAACAACCAAATGTGTGGAATCCCATAAAGATTGCAATAACGTCTACACTTAACTGTCTAATTAAAATGAGAGATCTTTCTTAACCGTTTTTTAAATCATCCAAACATACCTTCCTCTTGTGAACACCCATCCAACAGTTTCTGAAACAGCAAGTGATAGAATATGAGTTATAAAACTGAAACTGCAATCAATCTGACAAGAGTATACAAAAGTACTACATAAATAGCTGAAAGTGTCTAGTTAGTCACACTATAACAATAAAACCGGCCCTCTTCATCAGTATGTTGAGCTCAAATACTTCTGTTCTATTCCTTATCAAACACTATCTACTATTCTAAACAAGAACGATTTATAGATGAACAATGCTGTGCTTTTTAACTTTCCTTAATAATAAAAAAAGACTTAATACCAGTCACATCAAGCTGAATTTCATCCAGATTCTTCCCTTTGTATTCTCCTAGTCCTCCCTGTTCCAGCGCTAGAAGGACTTTGCTTATTTTAGCTAGCTGGAGGGTGCCCTCTGGAAGGCGGTAGTGCTTTCTGTGGACCTCGATGTTATGCCCAAGGAAATCGGCCAATTGGTCAATTTCTGTAGTCTTAAGATTCAGAACAGTCGACAACGTTGCAATGTGTTTCCTTAGTTTTGTTGATGTTAGCGCTTCGGGATGTTTGATGTCATCACATTCATTCACAAACTGCCTAATGCAATCGGACCCCCTCAAGTAATGGACAGAGTGCGGCAATGCAAACAAGTACCCATTTTCCCTCAGTACTCCACATTCTTCTCGCTGTTCAGTGAGAGAATCGAGCGATTCCTTCATGACCTGGGTAAGGAGAACAGGGTGTAAGTGGCCACTAGGGGCCGCTAGAAGTAATTCATTCACAGTCAGGTCATTCATGTGACTGGGTTTGAGTCTGTGAGCCCTGGAACCTGTATAGCAAATCAACAGTTCCCTTACGAGAGTACTCTCGTATTGCGTTTTGCTAAAACGCAAGGGGGAATTCCTTTTCCTCGAGATATTGAAGCAAATTTTTATCCAAAAATACCTTTTAAACGCAGTGCAGCTGCACAACTCTCAGCAGGAAGCAGCTGCGTGCTGATTGGCTGTGCCGCTGCAACTGCAGCAACCTATAGCGAGACCGTGGGGCAGGACGGACCAATCAGGTCCTTCCAAATTCCCGCCACAAGGGGCAACAGAATTTGCATAGCCAAGGGTATATAAGACCCACTCTCGCAAGGTTAGTCAGATTAATTCTTCTTCAGCGACTTGCAATCGTTGAGCTCCGGATCGAAGCCTGCCGTCGACACGCACCCAGCGGAACACGCGGCCTGAGGACGTCGGATTCTCCGCCTTCAGCCTGCCTTCCAGCTGCGCCATCCGGCACATATCCTTTATTACCTTTTTCTGTGTTTTCATTCAAAAAGAGCCGAGACGTTGTTTCAAATGTCTCGTTCCTGCGCCTCGTGCAGAGGCTTCATCGCGGACGAGGATCGGCACATCATCTGCGTGTCATGTCTCGGACGAGACCACACGCAGACTGCACTCAACCAGGGCGGCTGCCCTGAGTGCGACGAACTGGCGCTGCAGACCCTTCGGGCTCGGCTCGCCAGCTTCGACTCGGATCCCGTCCCGTGCTCCCAGCCTCTAGAGCCACGGAAGAAGAAACGTCGCGACCAGAGGCCACCGGAGCGCTCTGACGAGCACACGCCGGGCATGTCCCCGCGTGCCTCGCCATCGCCCGTCTTGTTCGTCGACGAGCAGCACAGCTCCCCTCGCATGGCGGCTGCTGCTGTTTCGTTCGGCGGACCGGATGACGCCGCGGGCATACAGAGTTTCACTCCTTCCTCTCTCATCTCCACCGCTCTAAGATGGCCGTGGACAGAGAATGTTATATCCCCGCTGTGGACATACAGAGCTCTCCCTTTCTCTCATTCCGTCGCGCTGAAACGCGCCGCGGACCGAGAATGTTATATCCTCGCTGCGCTGATGACGCCGCGGACATATGGAGCTCTACACGCGCTTCCCTCTCTCTCTTCCGCCGCTCTAATTGGCCGTGGACAGAGAACGTTATTCCCGCCGTGCTAATAGCGCCGCGGGCATACGGGGCTTTTCACTCGCTTCTTCTCTTACTCAGCCGCCCTGAAATGGCCGCTGAGAGAGAATGTGATACTGCCGCCACGCGGACAGAAGATGTGCACTTCTGCACACGAGTGAACTCAACATAAGCTAAGCGAACTCAGGCTGCTGGATATACCGAGAACGCGCTTACGTCACAGCCGTTCTCGCTGCAGTGCGCGCTTCTGCCAAAGGTAAACAGCCTTATATGGCAGCGCGCGCTCTCTGCACAGCGCGCGTTCGCTGACTAGAGCGCGTCATAACATGCGCTCTCCGTCTAGAGCATAACGACAAATATCACTTCTCCCAGTCCCCCTATTCAGGCGGCTGGAGTGGTTCAACACTGTAGGTAATGTGTCCACTACATAGTGTGCACTCCTGCATAAGCACTGTTAATTCAGTGCCACAAAATCACTCAATAAACCTGATATTCTCCCAGTTCCCTTAGTTCAGGTGACTGGAGATGTAACATTGCAATAACTAGCCTGTGGCCAAACATGCTCATTTGCACATTGACGCTGTTATGCGTTTACCTCTGTGAATTCTCTCGCTGGCGTGCGCCGCGAGTACTCTATGTAGTGGCTCCCATTATACAGTGCGAGCCACCACACATTATTTACAATGAATCAGAGCTTTCCTAGTGGCTAGGTAGACTCGCGCCTGCAGAGCATGCGCTATCCATTAGCCCTGCCGCTAACGTGCACGTGGACTAATCCGCGAGAATGCGTCCACTTTACAGTAACACTATCCAAACACAGTGTTACGAGTTCATCTGTAGGCAGTGTGCCAACATCAAAGTTGTACCCCTACACTCAAGCACTTCCTATGTTCCCCAGCTCCCTGCACTCAGGCGGCTGGAAACATTATTCCTACAATCAACGAGCCCGCAAACAAACGCGCTCGCCTGTACACATGCACCATTTCCCCGGCGACACAAATAAAGCGTTCGCCGCTATTCTGCGTTCTCCGGCCCCCTGCACTCAGGCGGCTGGGAACACTATTTCCCTATTTACTATTTATGAGCCCGTGAGCAACGTGCTCTTCTGTACACAAACACAATCCCCTTGGTAAGCGCCATTTCCACGGCGACCCAATAAGGCGTGCGTCACCATTCAGTGCACGCCGCCTCTCACAGTGCCACTAGCACAATGCATCCGGGCTAACAGGTCCCTGTTATTCAGTGACCCGCCCGACAAATTAATTCAACCCTTGGCTTCGATAACAAGGTTACTCGCTACAGTTCGCTCACAGACCACCGTGCTTTCGCACTGTGGTAGAGACAGCGGTGAGAAGCGACACGAGTCACGTGCTTCGAACTGAAATATCAAACTGTTAATAAAGGGAGCGGTGGAAACCGTGCACCCCTCACAGAGCGAGTCAGGCTTTACAGTCGCTACTTCCTTGTGCCAAAAAAGGACGGTGGCCTCAGGCCATTCTAGATTTCAGACATCTGAACAAAGCCCTTATGAAGCGCCCGTTCAGAATGTTGAGAATGAAACAAATCCTCGCGCACATTCGCCCGGGAGATTGGTTTTTTCACTGTGGATCTAGAAGATGCCTGTTGATCTGAAAATTCAGCTTTGTCCCCGTTATGATTGAATCACAGGACCGGATACCAGTTGCCTTGTCAAAAAAACTCTTTATTGTCATATGTATTAGACATAGGAGAGAAACTTGTTGTCTTCGTGTCAGCGGTATATGTTTCTCTGGGGTGGTGCATTAACAGTAAGCATTATATACCACTGACTAGAGGATTTGCAATTCCTTACAAGGTAAAGAAACATGTTGGTTTGTTTAAAATAGAATGTATACTTCATGCTTACATCAGTTGATATTATAAGCTACTGTTACATCATTGGAAACAGGTGCTACATATACATTAAGGTCCTTCATACAGTCCTTCATGTACACACATTCTTGTATGACCAAAATTATCTCCCTGTGTCCCTCTGCCTACCATATGACAGTAATGTCATGCAACTTCAGCACATGCAGTATATCTTCTCATGCACTTAAACTTCACAAATACATTATAAATTCAATTATGAATATAAATAATATTAAAATAACAAATTTCTGATCTACAGCTCCCTCCATTGGAACTACCGGCCGTCAGTTCCACACCATCATCGCCACCTAATGTGATAGTGATAGTGAGGAGAGAAAAAGCAAACCAAGAAACAAAAGACATACAAAGGACAGAAAAATAGAAACATGAGGAATCGGGAATAAAATAAAACAAAACAAAATGCCCCAACCCATGATATGTTCCCGCATACTATGTGTGTAACTTACGTCTATGTGTACGTATTTAAAATGGACCCCATACATCTAAGAAAGGAAAATTTAATAAATTCTTCGCCAGTTCCTGAACTCATTCGGCTGAATTCCTTCAGTTCCTGGTTAAAATAACAAACTAACATAAACGTTGATATTAAAGAATCCTATCCCTTGGGTTGTAAATCAGTAAGCGGGTGTTGATTGTTTGTGGGGTTGTGTTTTGTAAGTGGTGCAATGTGTACAAAGTATCCTATTTTACTCTGTATTTTCCATTTTCGGCTTTATCCATATAGTTAGAAATAACCAATTTGACAGGTTTAGTACCTTTCCTTCTAGTAACACATATGATGATGTGTAATACTACCATAAACACAAGAACTCCTACCATAGTTAGAACTATCCAGTCTGACCATGATAAATTTCCTGGAATTTGTGTTAATTTCCTTTCGGACATTAATTTGGCTACTCCATTTGCAACGACAACATGTCCCATTGCTTGAATTCCCTCCTCTTGAGCTGCTTTTACGCTTTCTTTGACTCTTTTAACCATTTCAAAGAGTTCATAATTTCTTTCCTCCACTAAATCATTATTCCACCACTGTGGTTCTACTTACAGCAATTGCACATGTGGAACATGAATTCTAAATGAAGAGGATAGAGAATTTCAACGCAAACCATTGTCGTTGTGAATCGAGAATAACTTGCAACCATCTCTAATCAATGTCAATGGAATTGATTCCTGAAATGGAAGCAGAAAAATCATTAACACCACTCCTTGTTACCCAGTCTTTAAAGGTAACTGATGAACATTGCTCATTTTCAGGCCATAAGCTATCGCTATCATTTTGTTCATTCACTAAACAAGGTTTAACTTGTGACCAATGATACCATCTATCTGTCCCTACACCCTTCCCTTTAAGGCAAACACTCGTATCTGTAGTTAAGAGTATCTCATATGGTCCTTCCCATCTATGCTCTAAACCTTTTCTAGCAATTCGTTTGACCATTACAAAACTGCCTAATTCGGGAATGTGTAGAATGTCAGTAGCGGTGTGTTTTTCATCCCACTGCTGCTGAGCTTCTCGCACTTTCTGGTTGTTTCCTTTGGTAGCGCTGTCCAGCATAGTGAGATAACGTTTTAACTTTTCTTGGAACAGAGTGGAATCTCCTCCTGTTCCCGCAGGGGGCGGAGCATCAGGAGGTAGAACCATTGCTCTTCCAGTCATCAGTTCAAAAGGAGTTAGTCCTGTTACTCTGTTTGGAGTTGCTCTTAAGTTCCACAAAATGGCAGGTAATAATCTGTGCCAACCTTGGCCAGTCTGCAGAATGGCTTTAGTAAGGGACGTCTTTAACGATCTGTTCATTCGTTCAACCATACCTGACGATTGAGGCCTATAGGGAATGTGAAACTTTTGTTTAATCCCAATCAATTTCATTGCTTCCTTCATCAATTTTCCAGTGAAGTGAGTTCCATTGTCAGAATCAATTTCATATGGAAGGCCCCAGCGAGGAAAAACTTCTTCCACCATTACTCGTGCTGCAGCTTCAGCAGTGCAAGTTTTTGTCGGAAATGCTTCCACCCATCTAGTAAATCGATCTATGATTACTAGAATGTATTGGTATCCTCCACTGGGTGACAATGGTCCTGTGAAATCAATTTGGAGATGTGTCCATGGCCCTGTGGGTCTGGGTGCATGTGACATTCTCACCTTCACAGGTTTTCCCACATTTGCTTTTAAGCAGATCAAACATCTCCTACAATAATCATCAATGTCTCTCATCATTCGCGGCCACCACCAAGTCTCGCTGATTTGAGCTTTCATCGCTTTTGCTCCAGCATGCACTTTTCCATGATACAGCTGCATTAGTTCTTTCCTTGTTCCAATAGGCATTACCACTTGTCCTGTTGAAATTCTCCAGATACCTTGATCATCTTCTTTTGCGCCTGCTTTTTCCCATTGTTCTTTCTCTTCTTCTGTCTCTGTGTGATATGACAGAAGATGCAGCTCAGGATTATCTTTTCTGTTTTCTTGAACCAAGGTAACAGGAGTAGGGGAAAGTAAAGCCGCTTCTCTGGCTGCCGCATCAGCTGCAGAATTTCCTTTGCTTTCCTTGGACTTGTCAGATTGATGTGCTTTTACTTTGACCACAGCTGCTTCTCGTGGTAATTGACATGCTGCAATCAAGCGACGAATTATGGAAGCATGTTGTATTATGCTCCCACTGCTGGTGATGAGTCCACGTCTTTTCCATAGGGCAAGGTAGTCATGGACCACTCCGAAAGCATAACGACTATCTGTATAAATGTTGACTCGACCTCCTTCCGATAGCTCAAGAGCTTCCGTAAGCGCTATAAGCTCAGCTACTTGTGCTGAAAATTGCCCAGAAATAGCTCCTTGCTTCACAACAGTTCCATCAGCCTCCACAACAGCCCATCCAGTATGTCGTTTTCCATCGATGTAGTAACTGGATCCGTCGACCCATAACTCATTATCTGGATTTTCAAGAGGGATTGGATTAACTGGACCAAGGCTTTCTTCTTCTACCTGTATTTCACACTCATGTGGTATTCCCTCATGTGGTTCCAGCATCATTGTTGCTGGGTTTAGTGAAGTGTCTCTGATGATTTCCACTCTCAAGTCCTTGTTCAGCAAAGTTGCTTCCCATTTTGCTCTCCTTGCATCAGTAATAGTCTTGATGTTTGTGTTGTTCAACAGCGTTACTATACTGTGTGGAGTGTGCAGTGTGATAGTTTGTGCACCAATCAGATTTTCCACAGCATTCACTGCCCACGTGGCACCATCAAGGGCTTGTATACATCGTGGTTGACCTATCATGGTGACAGGAATCTTTGTGGAAAAGTATCCAACTGGTTTGTATCGATCACCTGGTTTTTGACACAGTACTGCTGAGTAGGTCTCATCTCCCACCCTGGTCCACAAATGAAATGGCAAACGGCCATCAGGAAGTCCCAAGGCTGGGGCTGAAATCAGTTTCATCTTCATAGAAGTAAACGCTTCCTCAGCTTCTGGTGTCCATTCTAGCTGTTCCACTCCAGGCTTTCCCCCTTTATACAGATCAATGAGAGGACTAGTGATGCTGGCAAAATCAGGGATATATTGACGACAATAATTAAAAAGTCCCATCACCTTCCGCATCCCTGTAACTGTCAGAGGTTTTGGAAGTTGCTGCAATGCCTCTACACGCTCTGTTGTCATTCTTCTTCCCTCAGCAGATATTTCTTGGCCTAAATATATAACTTTCGCTTTGGCCAGCTGTGCTTTGTCGGGGTTAACTTTAAATCCACCTTTTCTTAGAGCTTGCAGAGTAATATTTAGAGCAGATACATGGCTTTTTTCGTCTGGGCTTGCAATCAACAAGTCATCAACATATTGGAGGCAAACACTTCCTGAACTCTCAATTTCAGCTTTTCGCTCAGTTAAGAATTGGTCCAGGGCTCTATGAAATACGACTGGAGAAAGATTAAGACCTTGCGGAAGTCTGTTCCAAACATATTGGTTTGCGCCGACAGTGAAGGCCAATTTCTCTTGAGATTTTTCATCAATAGGTATAGACCAGAAAGCTGACAGCACATCCAAGACAGTGAAGATTCTTGCATTCCCTGGAATATCATTCAAAATGGTAGCAGGGTTAGCCACAATAGGATGTGGTTTTGGCGTTACACTGTTAAGTCTTGTATAGTCTATGGTTAAACGCCATGAATTGTCTGATTTTTTTTTGACAGGCCAGACAGGACTGTTTGTAGTAGAAGAAGTTCGTCGAACAATTCCTTCAGCTTCCAAGTCTGCCACAATCTCAAAAACAGCTTGTCTTGCTTCTGGTCGAATGGGGTATTGTTTATGAGGGGCATGTATCGGTCCCTCAATAATAACAGGGTCAATGTTGGCTTTACCACAATCCAATTTGTGCTTAGCCCAAACATCTGGATATAAGCTACACAGAAGACCCCACACACCTTCTTTTCCCCAGTCTCTGGTAATTGGTTTTGCTATACCAACAGAACTTATATTACATGTGCGATCTTCATGTGGTATTATTCCAGCAGTTGTAGTAATTTGACGACTGTCTGTAAATATGATCATGTTTAACAATGGTAAAATGTCCATACCTATAAGGCTTCCTTGTGAATTCGGCCCCACCCAGAAAGGTGCCCATAGAACTTCATCTTCATGTATTTGCAGAGGAACTGGTATACTTTTGCGAAATATAATGATATCTCCTCCAACTCCTTCAACTTCTATGGTTTCATGTGTTGTAGGTAGGTTCAAATCAGTTATGGAGAGTGAGGCTCCTGTATCGATTAGACAGTCACATTGATGGCCCCCTATCAAAGCAGGGATAAAAAGTCGATTGTCTCTTTTGTTACTCTTACAGGGGGCCGCTAATTCCTATTGCGGACGCATAATTCCCTCAATGAGCTGACGAACTTGAGCTTCAGTCCACGTCTTTCCTCGAGAGGTTTTATCATTGTTTTTGGCATTTACCTGTTTAAAGGATGGGCCTTTACCTTCTGCTCCACCTCCTTTAGCCCAGCAGTCTTTTATGTTGTGGCCAGTCTTTCCACAATTGTGGCAGATCTTCAACATCCTATCTGCGTCGATGTTGGATTGAGCGAATGCCACTCCTCTTCGATTTGGTTTGTTTCCTTCATCCTTGTTTGATCTAATAGCCATCTCTAGACGACCAGCCCATTGCATAATTTGGTCAAACGTTTCTCCTGGATTGACTCCAAGTAATAAGGCTTGTTGGTATTTTGTGCTAAAACCATCCACAAGTGTGTCAGTAAACTGTACATCATCTCTGTCTGGTTCTTTTTTAGCACAGCGAGCCCATCTTTCATAAGCATTCCATTTACGCAAGGCATATTCATCTGGAGATTCATCATCTTTTTGCTTAATCAATGTTACTGATGTGAAAGGAATCTTACCACTGCCCAGGATCTCTTGGATTTCTTTTCGGAACACATCTAAGGCTTGCCAAAGACCAAGGGGTCGTCCCTGGCCATCAACCCACAAGTCCATCCATTGGGCTGTTGTTATTGACGCTGGCAAGCGTTCCCATCTGTCTCTTGGGATTTTAGCTTTTACAATGGTGTGTATGTCTCTTAGTGACATTTGATGTGCTTCAACCAAGGAATCTAATTCTCGCCAAAACTCTGTGTTTGGGTCTTGTCTCTTCAGAGGAGGCAAGGCTGTGAGAATGGCTTGACGTTCTCCTGGTGTGAATGGTCTTTCCTCCGTCATCATTTCAGATTGTATTTCTTCCCTTTTAATAACAGGTGAAGAGAATTCAGGACCAACCTTATCAATTGTTATCATGTCGTCCTCTCTTGTCTCATCGCCCCAATCAGAGGCAGGTGCTGGTATACCTCGCAGCATGTCTCTGTTTGGGCTGGGTTGATTTGGATCTGGTTATTACTGGAGCGGCCTGTGCAGATGCAATAAATATTTTGTCAACTGGCCCTCCATTTGACTTACAAGAACTTTTACATTGTTCAGGTAAAGTTGGATAAATTGGGTTGTATGGAGGAGGCATTACAGTCTTTGCTGAATTTACTGGTGCTTGCAAAAATTTACTTTCAGCCTCGGCTATTATATTTGTCCAATCTGGATCAAATGAATCATCAATGATTGTTGTATCTTTTTCTGAACATGTAATAGACATGATTTTATTCAACTTGTTATATGCTTCAATCTGTGGCTTCATTGCTTCAACAAGTGG
Organism: Romanogobio albipinnatus; assembly: GCA_023566225.1. Taxonomy (NCBI): domain Eukaryota; kingdom Metazoa; phylum Chordata; class Actinopteri; order Cypriniformes; family Gobionidae; genus Romanogobio; species Romanogobio albipinnatus. Next base: position 17,802,055 of record CM042255.1, on the reverse strand, counting down.
AACTGGACTTCCATCTGCACTGCAACAAATACCACCTTGTTTCACAATCCAGTGGGCTGCCAGGATCGGAAAGGCTTTCAGTTTAACAGAGTCTTTTTGGATCATGAACCATCTAAACTGTTCATCCAAAGAGGCATCAACATCCAGTCCTTTCTTCAAAAACTTGGCTTGTTTTTTGTTCTTCTTTTCTAAGTACCAAGCAGATATTTTTCTGCTATTATAAACACTCTCTGCCATTTTGCAGATGGTCTGTGTCTCTGTGCTTCTCAGCAGCAGGGCTATGTATAGCTTTGTGTGTGCGTGTAAGAGTGTGTGTCTGTGTGTGTGTGTGACTGCTGAAGGGAAGGGTCCTGCCCTGCCCTCTCTCCCCCTCTCACTCTTTCCCTAGCTGACAACTCAGAAACAAAGGAAGAAGAGAAAGAAAACAAAAGTTAAATCCTAAATATTCTTATAATTCTTAAAAGTTCACAGTTGAACTCAGATCAGTCTCCTTCCAAAATATTGAACAGCTTTACAGTCAAAATCAGAAGGCCAACGATTCTAGCCACTTTAATTCATAAGGCACCTTATACTTTTAGCGTGTTTAAACGTTTTAGGGCTTTTTCCTTTTCTGCACTACTTTTAGCGCAGACCCGCCACTTTAAACCGCTTTAATCTCACAGCTCGTTGCACTTCCCCGTACTTCTTCTAAGCACGGCTCTTTGGTGAGAAGGAATACTTTAGAGATTTTACCTGCCTAAAAATAAAATAAGAATAAAAAATAAAACAAAAACTGCAGTCTCGCCGTGTTCCAACCACCTTAGTCACAACGAACTAATTGCTAAATCGCATTACGGATTAATCTCCCAAAAATTGACTAAATGGTCTTTTGCACAAAAGATCCACTTTTACCCAGCTTCATTCAATATTTTGGAGATCCACTGATCAGAATAACTCAAACAAATCACATCAAATTAAATCACTTAAAATGTAACTATGTCTGACACACATTCATTGGCAACACAACTGGTATTTCAAAATAACACAGTTCTTTTTAGCAGTTTCAGTCACTGTCTCAACAATATATATATCATCAGGCAGACTTAGAATCTTTAATAAAAAGAAAATGTCTTACCTGATGAATTGATTGAGACAAATGTCTGAAATGCAGATCCTGTTCGTGTGACGCCAAGTGTTGATCTGAAAATTCAGCTTTGTCCCCGTTATGATTGAATCACAGGACCGGATACCAGTTGCCTTGTCAAAAAAACTCTTTATTGTCATATGTATTAGACATAGGAGAGAAACTTGTTGTCTTCGTGTCAGCGGTATATGTTTCTCTGGGGTGGTGCATTAACAGTAAGCATTATATACCACTGACTAGAGGATTTGCAATTCCTTACAAGGTAAAGAAACATGTTGGTTTGTTTAAAATAGAATGTATACTTCATGCTTACATCAGTTGATATTATAAGCTACTGTTACATCATTGGAAACAGGTGCTACATATACATTAAGGTCCTTCATACAGTCCTTCATGTACACACATTCTTGTATGACCAAAATTATCTCCCTGTGTCCCTCTGCCTACCATATGACAGTAATGTCATGCAACTTCAGCACATGCAGTATATCTTCTCATGCACTTAAACTTCACAAATACATTATAAATTCAATTATGAATATAAATAATATTAAAATAACAAATTTCTGATCTACAATGCCTATTTCCACATACAAATAGCCCCCCATCACAGGCCATTCTTGAGATTCGCCTTCGAGGGGAAAGCTTACCAATACAAGGTGCTACCTTTTTGGTCTATCCCTAGCCCCTCGCACGTTTACAAAGTGCATGGAAGCGGCGCTAACCCCGCTGAGGCTTCGGGGGGTGAGAATTCTCAACTATCTCGACGACTGGCTCATAATAGCTCAGTCAGAGATACAGTTATTAGACCACAGATCTTGGCTTCTCAACCATTTACAATGCTTGGGACTCAGAATCAATGTGGCAAAGAGCTTATTGTCTCCCACACAGAATGTTTCGTTTCTGGGAACAGTAGTGGACTCACTGCAGATGAGCGCGCGGCTGACGTCACAGCGCGCGCTCTCTGTTCGGAACCGAGCGGTTTCCCTCAGGTCCGGTGCACGCATTCCTCTCAAATATTTTCAGAGGATGTTGGGTCTCATGGCCTCGGCGGCGCCAGTGCTCAGACTGGGTCTGTTACACATGCGCCCTCTACAGCGCTGGCTGAATCGCCGCGTTCCAGCTCACGCATGGCTTTCGGGCCGATTACGAATCAGGGTAGACCACAGCTGTATGTTAGCTCTGGCTCCTTGGAAAAATCCCGCCTGGTACAGGACGGGCGTGAGTGTGGGCACTGTTACGAAGTGGAAAGTTATCTCGACAGATGCATCCAACCTAGGTTGGGGAGCCCTTCACGAGGGCAGGCCGATCTCCGGTCTCTGGTCAGACTCGGAGAAGAGCCTTCATATAAACTGTCTAGAGATGAAAGCGGTCACGATATCGCTAAGAGCTTTCCTTCCGTACATAAAATACCACCATGTCCTGATCCGAACGGACAGCAGGTCGGTGGTAGCCTATATAAATCGCCAAGGCGGTCTGAGATCTGTCGATCTGCACTCAATGGCGGAAGAAGCCCTAATATGGGCAGAGCACAATCTGAGCTCGCTGAGAGCGACTCACGTGCCAGGCATTCTGAATTTGGGTCCGGACATGCTGTCCAGGGGCAAAGTGTCCCCTGCAGAGTGGTCTCTTCACCCAAATATAATTCAGATAATTTGGGGCAAGTTTGGAGAGGCAAAAGTGGATCTTTTCGCCTCACAAGATAATGCTCAATGCCGAATATATTTCTCCAAGCAGGAGGATGCGTTGGCCCACGAATGGCCCAACCTTCCTCTTTATGCTTTTCCCCCAGTCTCAATGTTACCTCAGGTCATAGAGAGGATCAGGGAGAGCAATTGCGCTGTGCTTTTAATAGCCCCGCTTTGGAGAAACCAACCTTGGTTCTCACTGCTGAGTCAGATGCAGCTCCGTGGCCGATTCCGCTGAGGAGAGACCTCCTCATGCAGGCGTAACGGCAGATCTGGCATCCCCGTCCCGATCTATGGGCGCTTCATGTTTGGCCCATCAACGGGTACATGAGAACCTCTCTGAAAGCGTAATGAATACTATTACTGAAGCTAGAGCCCCCACGACTAGGCGGCTCTATTCAGGCAAATGGTCAGTCTTTTCAGACTGGTGTAAAGCGCGAAGTCTGACCCCACATGATTGTGCAGTGTCAGAGGTGCTTACATTTTTACAAGAGCTTCTGGACGCGGGTCGCTCCCCCTCCACGCTCAAAGTTTATGTGGCTGCTATAGCAGCATATCACATTAGAGTGAACGGACTGTCACTAGGAAAGAACGATCTCATTGTTCGCTTCCTTAAGGGGGCTAGAAGGCTTCACCCACCTCGCCCCCCTTCTGTCCCTATATGGGACCTGTCCACGGTCCTGGATGCCATGAAGAGCTCTACATTTGAGCCTCTGCATTCAGTGAGCTTAAAGCTCCTGTCACTAAAGACCGCTTTTCTGCTAGCGATCGCATCAGTTAAGCGAGTGGATGATTTGCACGCGCTCTCTGTGAGCGCCTCGTGTCTGGAATTTGGGCCAAACGACTCCAAAGTCGTCCTCAAACCAAGACATGGATACGTACCTAAAGTGCTTTCAACTCCGTTCAGAGCACAGGTCATTTCACTTTCGGCACTTTCATCACAGTCAGATGAAATAGATGCTAATTTGCTCTGTCCTGTCAGAGCGCTGAGAATATACATAGAGCGTTCCGCTGCTTTCAGGCAAACTGAACAGCTCTTTGTGTGCTTTGGCGGCCACACCCGAGGGTGCGCGGCCACAAAGTAGACCTTGTCACGTTGGATAGTGGATGCTATCTCACTGGCCTATGAGTCTAAAGATCTCAGCTGCCCCTTAGGCATTAAAGCCCATTCTACTAGAGGCATGGCCTCTTCGTGGGCTTGGTCTACTGGCATTTCTCTGAACGATATCTGTGCGGCGGCAGGCTGGGCCTCCCCGTCCACTTTTATCAGATTCTATAATTTAGATGTTCCGGCTTTACAAGCCGGGCTTTTTGCTGTGTAAACAGATTTAACCCCTTAAGGCTCGATAAGTCCGGCCTGGGTTGGATATTGTATAAGTCATAAGCATATTCCTTATATGGCTCGAATTATCTGGCCACTCATTATTCCTGACCCGACTATGTCTGGTCTATTCTTATTATTGCACGTATATCGTGTTCATTCTCATTAGGGCCCGACTCAGGTCTGGCTCACTCTGAATTATTGATATCATATTACGGGCCCACCTAGGTTGGCCTGGGTTTGGTGTCGTCGGCCTTAGAGCCATTAAGCAAGCACGGCGTTTTGCATTGGTCCCCCTTGCGTTTTAGCAAAACGCAATACGAGAGTACTCTCGTAAGGGAACGTTTCGGTTACTAATGTAACCTCGGTTCCCTAAGAAGAGGGAACGAGTATTGCGTTTTGCTTGCCGTGCTTGCTCACTTGCTCAGGAGTCGCTTCAGTCGATTAACCTGACTAACCTTGCGAGAGTGGGTCTTATATACCCTTGGCTATGCAAATTCTGTTGCCCCTTGTGGCGGGAATTTGGAAGGACCTGATTGGTCCGTCCTGCCCCACGGTCTCGCTATAGGTTGCTGCAGTTGCAGCGGCACAGCCAATCAGCACGCAGCTGCTTCCTGCTGAGAGTTGTGCAGCTGCACTGCGTTTAAAAGGTATTTTTGGATAAAAATTTGCTTCAATATCTCGAGGAAAAGGAATTCCCCCTTGCGTTTTAGCAAAACGCAATACTCGTTCCCTCTTCTTAGGGAACCGAGGTTACATTAGTAACCGAAACGTTTTCACTCATCATTTCCCATGCCAGATTTTCTCTTCTCAACCTCAGTGAAATGTAAGTTAACTCTGGTGCTGTTCACTCTGTAGCATTAAGTAGTTGTATTTCCTTTTCTCATTGTTTCTGTGTAGGTATTTTGTCTCATGTCCACACATTTTGTGTGCTGTTTTAGTTCAGAGATCATCAAGTTAGCGGCTAACTCAGGAAAGCAGCCAGTAAGTTTGCACCCTTGGTGAGCGGAGCGAGGTGTGTATTATTTGACTCCATATATAAGAGTCTAAAAGGTGTAAAATGTCTACATTGACTTTATTGAATTTGTTTTGTTGTGGATCTTGTAAGTTTAGAGTTGCATATGTGATATCTGAGTAAATTACTGTTTTCAAATAGCTTTAAAAGGGCATTTAATGTAGATTACATATGTACAAATGCATGATTATGCACTGCAAATGTGGGTGAAGATTTATCTGTAAATTTATGTAATGCCAAAGGGTTATTAACCAGCTATTTGTGTGTTTACTTATAGTTTTCACGGTGCTTATGCTGAAACCAGATGAATAAAAACAATTGCACCCGTTCGAGACTCTCTGCCATTATTAAGAAGCCAAGGGCTGCTACACAGGGACTTTCCTTCCTCTCTTCCCTATCATCTCAATCCGAACAAAATGCTTGCAAAGCTTCTGCTTGAGTGCTGTAAGGGCTAGGTTAACATCTTTGTGCGTTTCTGAGGTATCCTTTGAGAGGAACATAGACAAGGACATTCGGGATACTTCTCCTGCTCTTTGTCGGTTAAAGAGGATAACTTGCGCCAGGGTCACTTTAGTGAGTTCCTTCCAGTTCAAGGGAGAAGGCTCTTGCAGAGCATTTAATTGTTCCTGCTGTTTCTCAGATAAATAACAATGAAGTCTTTGGACATCCTTCGTGAATGGTAGAATCTGAGGAGAATTCCACTCGGTCTGGTTAAGCTGAGTTAGCGCTTGGCTTGCAATGTCAAATTTCCAACTTTCTTGGTATAGCAATGCAAATTCCTCAGCATCTTTGGCAGTCTGTTGATCTTTCATCTTCAATCCTTCAGATTTGATAAACATGGCTAAAGCATGCAAGCTATGTCCAACTTTGCGAGCAAGAGATGGGCATTGATATTTGCCAGTTACATCATTGAACCCAGCTAGGCATCTTGCAGCCGAGACAACATTACTGTACTTTTCAGGTTTTATGAGTTCTTTGATAGTCTTCACAGGTGTCAACTTTTTTGCCTCCAGTACTAGTCTGCCAAGCTCTCTCAGCTTTTGTCGAATATATTGGTGCTGGCTGATTACATACTCATTCTTTCTGAACAGTCTGTAACCATACTCAAGAATGCAGTGGTCTTCCTTAATTGCAACCTCATCTTAATTCATATCACTTAAGATCTTCCAGTACGCATCGCTAATTCCAACTGGAGCAGGTTCAGCAAATGCACACAAAGCTTGAACTCTTGTTTTACCTCGTTTAGATGTCTTACCCTGAGGCTTGAAATTGCAGACCTGAAAATGTCGCCAAACTCTTTTTCGGAACATTCCATAGCAATAAACACAGTGCATGAATTCTTGTCCATCGGTTATTTTCTTAGGCTGCTTCCATGGAATGAGTTTGCCTTTGCGGCTCTCCAAAACTTTAGTGTTGTGTTCAAAGTTCCCCTTGTTTCGGATAAAATCCAACTGTCGTCGCCTTTCTTTTGAGTTCTTTGGCAGGCTTAATGCCTTTGCGACCTCAACCACATCGCTGTGTCTACGCGACAAGTGTCTTGACATTTTCTGAACTACCTGTCCACAATACAAGCAGTGATGTTTTTTGTTATATCTTCTGGAACCATCCTCCTTCTTTAAAACTGGATTAACAAAGACAGATGGCTCTTCTTCAGGTGGCATTGAAACACTTGTCTCCTTGTTTCCATTTGTTTGCATGGTTCTCTCTCTGCTTCTTTCTTCTTGGCTATCAGGAAATCTTTGTGCCGACTCAAGACTTGTTTCAAAGTTTCTGCTCTGACTGGACTTAAATCGGCTCTGACTTGAAGACTTGTTTCTCCTCTGACTAATAGATGCCATTTTGACATTCTTGTTTTTATTTTCCAGGGATAGCTCCATGCTGCAGTCACTGTTATTGCTTTCCTCCCTGGGATTTGGAATATACTCATCTTCACTATCATAACATGTGTCATCAGATTCTACAAGACTCCTTTGAATCTTTCAAAAAAGAAAAATTAAAAAGGATTAGTTTCCCAAAAATAAAACTACATTTGCTCACATTCATCCCAGATGTGCATGACAACTGTTCAGAGCACAAATTAATATATTCTTTAAAAATATTTTTAGAAGCAGATTTCAGATGTGAAGAGACATATAATGGACGTAGATAGCAGGAAGCACATTAAGGCAGAATAGTAATCCAGATTAGTAAAACATTTATGATAATTCGTTTTTTCTGTGAAACATGAGTGATCTGAACTTGAGTCTGATTTCACTATGTAAAGAAAAGGGTTATCACTGATGCAGAAATTATAATTCATGTGTTTAGGTCAGTGACCTTTCATAACATGAATGAAAAATACACACATCGATCACTCGTTTTGACCAGCAGTTATGCACCACTGTTAGAAACGTCTTTAACATGGATTTGTTCATTACAAACAGAGTGTTTACTTTCAATTGGATCGATATGGATTACTATTAGCCAGCCTGAACAACATGCAAGGCTTGAAAATGTTGGTTGCCGTTGGCTTCCATTCCATGTCTCTTAATATCTAAAAGTTTATTTTCTTAAACTGTACTCATGTGAGCAATAAATTCTATAGGGGTGCTAGGTCAAATGTAGAGTATCTTTAATCCAAGTAAATGAAACTGGAAATGTACTGTTAATTAAGATTAGACAGAGACTAAAAACAAAAAAAACTGTGCCAAATACAGAGAAAAGTATACAAAAATTTATTTGGAGAAACAATTGACTGACATTAGGTTGATGGAGGAGATATCTAAAGTTACTAGTACCATAGTTTAACTATAAACTGTATTTAAGGCTAAAGTTTCTGGAGATCTCAGGTCAGACATAAGCAACCTGCAGCTCACGAGTCGCATGTGGCTTTGACTCCTCTCTAGTCATACGCAGGCTAGAACAACAAATATTTAAAATAAATATAGTTTGACATTATCTGCACCTATATATTCACATGACCTCAAATCTCTTATCTACTAACTTTATCTTAACACAAAGCTGTTAGGCCGAGGTCCAATATGAACAAAGTTTTCACTTATACTCCAATATACTCAAGGCAAAGTTCTCGTATTTCACTTGGGGGTAAAAAAAGAAGTTTGAAATACATGAACAGCGGTATACCGAACATCTGCCGCCGTCACACTGCAGAGAGTGCCATTTAGATTCATCTGTAAATATGTGCGCGCTTTCCTCTCAATAACACAAACAACAGAATTGAGAAGAGCATCTGATCATAGAAATGTGGATGCGTTTGCAAGAGCAATTCAATTCAAACCTCCAGTAAAATCACGCCATGTTTAAATTATAGCACTTTATACAAAAGAGCTTAAAATCAGGCAGATTATTAAACATGAAGGTGATTTAATAGATAGAAAAAATTGAAGGTGAAAAGCGAGCGTGCCGTCAAAAGTAATTTTAATAGCCCTCATACTAATATGGCTCCCTAATGCCCGCATATTATATACAAAATATACCTCTCCACCACCACTGTTATTGGTAATGCCAGTGTTTTTGCAAGTTTATTCACCGGTGTGAACATTTCCAGTGACATCCCTAGTAAAGTACTTCACATTCTTACAGAACCTTTAAAGGCTACTACCCTCAATAACTAATACCAGGCTCATTAACAAAAGCAAGTGAATGAGGGTTAGGGTAGTGCTAACCATTAAGGGATGTAATGTATGAGAAAATGAGGCTTACAGGACGGTTTCTCCTCGGCCTTTGTGAAGCCATTCCAGACACAGAAGTGGATGGCTCGTCCGTGCTGTCATCACTTGACTCATTAAGAGGAACACAAAAATCTGGTACTCTATCCATCTGCAAAAAGGGACTTATGTCATGTCATTTTTAAATGAAATCAGTATGCCTAATCTAACCAGCTCACCTTCTTACGCCATGGCCATTGTGAATCACCATAGTTGTATTCGATTTCACTTCCCATTTCAATTTTCTTCACAGCAAACAGACACAAATGTGGCCTGTCGTTTACTACGATTTTTTTCATGGTGCAGTTTGGAGATTTGTGGTTGTCATTAATTAATCTTCCAAGGGATCCGTCTTCTTTGGATGCATCAATACTGAAAGGAATAAGAAAACTACCCTTTAAATGTTGAACTACAATACCAAATTTCCCCACCCATAAAATGACTGACTGCAGGGGGACAGAAATACTTATCACTGAATGAACTACTGCTGTGCCATGTGCAATTGAGAGACTGCTGTTGTTCATTCATCAGCAACTCAAAAATGTGTGTTGCATGTCTTCATTAGAATTTCCCACATCCATACAAAACATGTATTCATGTATGCTCACCACCAGTGACGTTTCTGCCACTCGAATTCGAACAGAAATGTGCTCTGTAACTCCGTGTAGTCCCTGGCCTGGCATTCTTCTGCTGAAATGAGTTCACCCCTGTACTCCAGGACAAATGCTCCCGCTTCCACAGGCTGGGTAGCAAACACGCCTCTACCTATGAGGACATATTACAAATACATTTAACTGGAAGAAATATTCACATACAGATGGCATAACCACACCAACATGATACTAAAGCTTACTGCCTTTATAATCAGGGTATGTGCAGGTATCAGCACTTCCAATGTAATACTTAAATACCATTTTAAGACCTGCACATCACTGTGACTTCTATGCAAAAACGCAAAATCACCCTGCTCAGCAGAGGTATACGAAGAAACAATGGACATTTCTGGATTTAAATTAACTATAGCGGAGTAAAGGTCTGTAGTATATTGGAGACCAGATTTTAGCATTTAAAGTAATAAATACTACAGAAATTGATTAGTCATTGTAGTAAAGGTCAGATTCTTTTTAGGGAAGGAAGAAGACAGGGTCGGCTTACTGAGACTCATGGGTTTTATTATTATTTTAAACTTGAACTCAAAACAGCATCAGCGTGCTCTGCGCTTCAAATCACACTCGGCCTCCGTCACTTCAGCGGGTACGCTCTCTGGGCTTTCTCACAGGCTCCTCTTTCTCGTTTCCTCTCGTCCTTGCGACCGTTCACCCACGAGTCCTCAGTCTCTCTCTCCTTTGCTCTTCCTCTCCGTTGGCTTATAACCGTCTCTCCCCGCCCATCACTGGAAAAAGACACAGGTGTACGTGATTTGCACTTGACCCACTTACGGCAAACTTGTCTCCCGATTCCCTCTCCCGTTACAGACCTCGCTAAACCACACCCTACCCGTCACATACCCCCACCGCCCGACTCAGGCCGGGGAGCCGTCCTTATCAATTTGGGGACGCACCTGCCCATGACCTAAGTGGAAGCCCAGATACCTGACCTCCACACGCCCAATCGCACACTTCTTCGGGTTGGCCGTCAAGCCAGCCACTCTCAGCGCCCCCAAGACAGCCCTCACATGCTCCATATGCCGTGACCAATCATTACTATAAATGACTATGTCATCCAAGTAGGCACCCGGTCCATGAGATGTTGAAAAGTGGGGGGAGCCCCAAACAACCCGAAAGGAAGCGTGACGAATTGGTGCAACCCGAACGGCGTGGTGAAGGCTGTCTTTTCTTTGGATAAAGGTGATAAGGGGATCTGCCAGTATCCTTTCGTTAAATCCAGTGTCGAATAAAATCGAGCGGTGCCGAGCTGATCAAGCAATTCGTCAATCCTCGTCATTGGATACGCGTCGAATTTCGACACAGCATTCACCCTGCGGTAATCAACACAGAAACGCACCGAGCCGTCCGTTTTAGGTACCAAAACTATCGGGCTGGCCCAATCGCTGTGCGATTCTTCTATTACGCCCATATCAAGCATCGCCTCTAATTCCTTTTGAACCACCTTTTTTTTATGCTCCGGAAGACGATACTGCCGGCTGCGAACCACCACGCCCGGCTCGGTCTCAATATGGTGCTGAATGAGATTCGTCCGCCCGGGAAGGAGAGAGAACACGTCCGCAAAATCTGCCTGCAACTTGGCCAGGTCAGTGAGCTGCGACGGCGAAAGGTGATCTCCCCCTGGGGCCAGAGTGACAGGGTTTATGCTAGAACTCACTTCTGGCCTGAGATCTTCCTCCGCCCCAATTACCGTCATCAGCATCACTGACTCCACCTCACTCCATTTCTTAAGGAGGTTAAGGTGGTAAATTTGACGTGTCCCGCCCCTGTCCGTGCGCACTACCTCATAATTAAGATCCCCAACCCGCTGTGTAACCTCAAAGGGTCCTTGCCACTTCGCGAGTAATTTTGAGCTTGATGTGGGCAGCAATACAAGGACTTTATCTCCCGGTGCAAATTCTCGCAGTCTAGTACCTCTGTTATACAGCCGGGCCTGCCTGTCCTGAGCCTGCAACAAATTCTCCATTGACACCCGCCCCAAAGTGTGGAGTTTTGTTCTCAGATCCATGACAAACTGAATTTAGTTTCGACCATCAGAAGGACCTTCCTCCCAAGTTTCCTTTAGGACGTCTAACACCCCGCGAGGTTGACGTCCATAAAGAAGCTCGAAGGGGGAAAACCCTGTGGAGGCTTGCGGGACCTCACGTACAGTGAATAACAGAGGCTCCAACCATCTATCACAATTTTTGGCGTCTTCGTGAACGAACTTACGAATCATGGTTTTCAAAGTGCGATTAAATCGTTCCACCAGACCGTCTGTTTGTGGGTGATAGACGCTGGTGCGGATCGATTTAATGCCCAATAATTCATACAGTTCCCTTAACGTGCGTGACATAAACGCCGTGCCCTGATCCGTGAGGATCTCCTTCGGGATCCCCACGCGGGAGATTAAACTAAACAGAGCGTCCGCAACACTCTTCGCCAAAATGTTACGAGCGCCACTGCCTCCGGGTATCGTGTTGCATAGTCTATTATCACTAATGCAAAACGATGCCCCCGTGCTGATCGCTCTAATGGCCCAATGAGGTCCATTCCAATCCTTTCGAAGGGGACCTGCATTAGTGGAAGCGGGCGCAATGGCGCTTTTGGAGAGGCCGGTGGGTTAACCAGCTGACATTCATGACAAGCCGCGCACCGCCTGCGCACATTCTCGTGAATGCCCGGCCAAAAAAAACGGGCCATTAACCGATTCAGTGTTCTCCCCTGTCCCAAGTGTCCCGCCATGGGATTACAATGAGCCGCCTGGAAAAGCATTTCCCGGCTGCTTTTTGGTACTAATAACTGGGTTGTTAATACTCACAGGTATCTGGTACCATCCAGCCTGACCGGGGGCAGTCTATGGGACATCCGGGACCCGGATCATTGTCCCCACCTCCGTGCTCGGACATCGGTCGATGAAATGGTCCGGGTCCCGAAAACGCCAACAGACCCGCCCAGACCTACCCGCCACCCCGGTGGTGGTAAGTGGGCCCGGCGACGGGCGAGGAGAGAGCGGACCCGGAGCTTCGCCAGAGCCGGGCCCCGCCCCCCTGGACAGATCTCGCGCTGGCCCGGCATATTCAGCGCTGTTCCCGCCCCTCCCTCGGGGAGGAGCTCGAGGCGGGATATATATATATATCAGTGTTAATTTCGTTAACGAAGACGATGACGAAAAATATTCGTTAACGGCCACTTTTTCTGTGACTAAAACGAGACGTTGACAAGCTAAACTAATATCTGATGATAAAAACTATGACGAAACGTATGCCGTTTATTTGTTGACGAGACGAGACGAGACTAGAAAGTTATTTGAGGAATATCGGACATTAAAAATACATGATCTCTTCCTATGCCGTCAGATATGCGTGTCCGTCAAAGAAGGCGTCTCCAACAGTATCCAGCTGCAGGCACGCAGCAGCAGCTGACGTCACATGTACTGGTAGTCTAGGCTACCAAATTTGAACTAGAGTAGCAAGCTCGCTGCAACTATGGCGTCAGCGGCACCGGCATTTTTAGGAAGGAAAAGAAGAGATGATATCTGGAAGCATTTCACTTATATGTTATCTGAAGGGAAAACAGTGTGTAATGTCACAGAATCTCACGACGACGGAGAGAAGCCCTGTGGCTATAAACTGTGCGGAAAAAACACGACGAATCTTAAAAGACATCTGAAGTCACATCACCCCAGTGTTTATGCGGCCACCATCACGGTAACGTTAAGTAAGCTGACTAAAGTATTTTATCCAACTACTTTTCTTAATGTCAGATCAGTCAGTGTTCCTGTATGTGTCAACATAGCGAAAATGAATCGCTGTCAGTAGCCTGCCATGTCCATGTTCGCTAGCAAGCCATGTGCCTAGCCAAGAAACTATTTTTTTTATCTTGCAAAATATGTTTTATCCATCTGTTAACTAAGGATTAACGTTAGTTAACTAATGTTAATTAAATAAAATTAAATTAAATTAAATAAATGTATTTGTATAGAGCTTTTCACAATACATATGGTGAGACATTATAATGAACATTTTTGTCTAAAGACTATATATTAAATTGAAAATAAAATTAATGCTGGTAACGGCAGTTTGACTAAAATTAATGACTAAAACTTAACAAAAATACAATGACTTTTCGTCGACTAAAACTAGACTAAAACTATGAAAGAAAAAATGACTAAAATGTGACTAAGACTTATAAGCATTTTCGTCTGAAGACGAAGACTAAGACTAAATCAAAAATGGCTGCCAAAATTAACACATATATATATATATATATATATATATATATATATATATATATATATATATATATATATATATATATATATATATATATATATATATATATATATATATAATTTGTCTATTCTGACAGATGACTCTAGTCTTTATCTTATTTTCAGGCCTTGATCAGAGCAGGTGTTCAAGCCCCTGAGACCAAAGATGAATCGTATGCTATGGAAAATAAGGGCTGTACAGAAGGTACTTTCTGTCTGTGGTATATAATGACCTCAATGATTAACCCCCCCAAAAAAATGTTTTTCATCATGTTCTTTTCCCTTATGTTGACCAATTATTGTACAGAAGAGTCCCAGCACACTGAAGACGGCCAGACAGATACAAATACTGACCTGGAAGGACTCAGTAAAGGAGAAGGAGGGATAACAGACACTGGCACAACGGTCACAGTTGGTACAGTTTTGTCCACCAAACAGCTGGTTGTTCGTCGAGGACTAGCAGTTTCCTTAATGCTGCTTATACTAGCTGAAGGGATTGTGTTAAATGTGGTGATCAATGGACAGTAAACACAGAGATTTGTCTACTATGAAAATATTAAAACTTTGCCACTGCCCAGGCCATCTATACAAATATAATAGTATTTGATGTTGATGATTGCTCTCATCTCATTCTGTGATTTTAAAATGTTGCACCTTTAAACAACTTTAAAATGTAACGTTTAAAAATGTATCTATAAATACTTTGTAAACAAAAAACAAAACAAAAAAAAGATAAATGAAAGAGTTCCACTGCATCTATTGTCTCGTTTGACATTTCTGTTTTATTTAAAACATTTATATTTATTTTTCTATTTTTATTTATAGCATCAATGTTAACATTCAAAAGCAGTTGTAGCTTATGGATCTCATTTCACATATTGCTGGTGCAACAACAGCAACAATGTACTTTTTAATATCACCTTTCTAATATCTAATATATCTAAACTTAATAATTATCCAACTCACATATTAAGTCGTTGAGGCAGAGACTAGTCCTGTTTAAGTTAACTGGACATGAACTTCAGGTTGTATCTCATTTCTTTGAGGGCCACCTTGTTTGTTCATTTTAGAGGAGCTTGAATGAGGACATGGATAGCCTTCCAGCTGCATCCAATAATGATATATCTTATTGGAATCAATGTTACAACCATAGCCCCACCCAGTTCGGACAGAAATGTTGTTCCAGGATCAACAAAATATGTGACTCGTGCTGGCAACATGAGTCGGAATGCACACTGGCTAATACGAGATACAGGCAAAACAAGTGAAATGTTAGAATTTGAGGTTTTCACAAAAATGAGTTCATTACGCCCTTGTCTAGTGATCCCAATGCTCCAAATAGCAATTAAACATCTAAAATTATCTTTATTTGTATGTTTTCTGAGAGGTGTACCTACCTAAATCTTTCCTTTGTTTTAATAATCCATGAAAAAATGCTTCATGCTTTTGCTTTTTGGCGACTGGTGCTTGTAAAGTGAATTCTCAATGTCATGAGTCTGAACCAATGAAATGGGATTTTCAAACGCATGCAGATGTAAACAAAACGTCTCGGTTACATATGTAACCCTCGTTCCCTGAAGGAGGGAACGGAGACATACGTCGGAACTGACCGACGAATTGGGATCTGTCTTCAGAGACCAATCTACTTCGAGTGTATTAGAAACGAGCCAATTGTGGTACCGAAGGGGTGACGGAGCTCGACAGGGTTCACCATTTCTGGGGAACACAACTGGAGAAGATAACGCACAAATCCAGCCATAGGCGGGAGTGGCGTAGTAAGCCGACACAGGAACGGGTGCGTCACGTCTACCGGCCTTTGGAGGCGAGTACATGGAAAGAAACCGGCTCCACACGGAGGCTATAGAATCTAGCGAATGTGTTAGGTGTCGCCCAACCCGCAGCTCTACAGATGTCTGTCAGAGAGGCGCCTTGAGCCAGCGCCCAGGAGGAAGCTACACTCCTTGTGGAGTGCGCTCGCAACCTGAACGGGCAAGGCACGTCTTGCGATTGGTACGCTAAGATGACAGCATTGCCCTTGTGCTTGCCAGCGGACTTGCCCAGCTTGCCCTTGTGCTTGCCAGCGGACTTCGTGGGACCCTGGATGGGTTGGGCGATAGAGGAGTGTGGGCCCACGGGGGATGTACCCGGCGGGGAAGCCCCACTGTAATCCTCAGGTCACCAAGGCTTATTAGCCAAAGTAGCCTTTTTCTGGTGCACCAGAAAAGGAACTAGATCGGGGAATAAGCAAAGGGACTCAACCCTGTTTGAGGTTTCACAGTCTCGACCGTGCATCAGAGCGTGAGTGACGCGCTGGGTTGCTGTGGCAACCCCCGCTGTCAGCTGGCGCCAGATGGCACACGGCGCGCTGAAAGCTCAAGCCCTTACGAGAAAGGTGAGACGAACAACGCGCCAACGTAACCACGTTCTCCTGAGAGAACACGGATCACCCACGAACGCAATCTCACATGTTTATATGCGAGAGAGATCATGGCCGTCAAATGAGGACAGGAAACAACCGCATCCAGAAACACACAGTTTGAATGACATCTTGAAAAAGACGCAGGGTCAAACCGCGTTGCTCTTTTTAGAAGGAAATGCTCTTTTAGAAGTGCTGAAGCACTCAGGGAAATGACCGCGGCTCACAGCAGTCCGATTGCAAGCCTACGTGTGAGCACTCAAGAACGGAAAGGCCCAGCAAACCATCACAGGAACAAGTGTATGTTGTAGTGGCCACTCGCTGACTCGCGCCGTCACACCAGCACGCAGGTAAGAGAGCGATCCTCCTCGAGACTCCTTTAAACACTCTTAATCTCTTAAACTCTTAATCCGTATTTATACCCGCGGTGCGTGGCGGTGTGGGGCGGTGCGCCAATACAATTGGCTCGTTTCTAAAACACTCAAAGTAGATTGGTATCTGAAGACAGATCCCAATTCGTCGGTCAGTTCCGACGTACGTCGAACTTGACCAACTGAAAGGGAACCAGCTTGTTGCTAACCAGTCGCAATAACAAAGCTTTTAATCTAAACCTATTAATTCAATATTTTGTCGATATATGCCTGTTTTGTAATGGATATGGATGATAGTGACAGTGGATAATGCTTTAAATACAATGTGGTCAGTGAATCTTGTAGGAGCAATTGACACAGAACATTTTCTTATCAACTTATCAATGACTACATCATTGTGATAATGTGCCTCTGCCAAAAAGGCACATGATTGTAGACATTAATCTGGCAAATCTTGAACAATGGTTGGGCATGGACACAATATGAAACTGTCATGATTGTTTTAAAATTAACTTTGCTAGCTGATCCAAGAATAAAAACCTTAACACATAAAAAATAAGAACATAAAGTTCCTTAAACTTTGCCACGACACAATGGTTAAGTCTGGTGCCAGAATATTTGTATTAAAATGTAAAAGATTTATGAAGATTAGGACATCCAATGACAAATTTATTTGGGCTTAGACAATAGAATATGAATGCAAAGAGCATTCTTTAAGCAAATGATTTGTGATTAGTTTTCCCCAGTGTTCACTGTGACTCATTTATAATAATGAGAACATATTGTAAGCTTCTTTTACAATGCAAGTAAAAGACTAAATGGAGAATAAATCAGAAAAAAGGGTGTAAAAGTTTATTTTTCATTAAAAATGTCCTGCAAAAAAGAAATATGATAAGACAGCAATTTCTCTTCACCACATACTCTTTCAGGATTCAAGATCATTTGTGCATATTAATGATTACTTTTGAGCATTTTATTAAAGACTTCAGGCTGCTTTTTTGTATCATCTGCTTGATCTTGGTGTGGTGTAAGAAACTGTCTAGATTATGTTTGACTCATATTCAGGAACTTTGGTTTGTTGTTTTTTGCTGGTTTAAAGGGATAGTTCACCCAAAAAGGAAAATTCTGTCATCATTTACTCACCCTCAAGTTGTTCCAAACCTGTATGAGTTTCTTTGTTCTGCTGAACACAAAAGATGAAATTTAGAAGAATGTTTGTAACAAAGCAGATAGAGCAACCATTGACTACCATAGTATTTTTTCCCTACTATGGTAGTCAATGGTTGCTCTATCTGCTTGGTTACAAACATTCTTCTAAATATCTTCTTTAGTGTTCAGCAGAACAAAGAAACTCATACAGGTTTGAAACAACTTGAGGGTGAGTAAATGATGACAGAATTTTCCTTTTTGTGTGAACTATCCCTTTAAGGCATACAACACCCATGACCTAAGAAAAAAGAACTACAAAATGAACTACATACATTTTTTTATGGCAAACAGACAGACAGACAGATAAAATGGACAAGACAGATTTATAGATAGACAGACAGATGACAGACAACTCTTATTAGTTCAATTTCTCTATGTTTAGAGAGGATTTTCTGCAGCAAACACAATTTATAACAACAAAAGAGAATGCATCATCTTCCTGTCCCCCTCACGTGTACTTTTCCCTGCCTCTCTTGCATTTTATAATTTTCACTATTAATTAAACTGCTAAAACATAATTACATAATCAATTAGACAGCCGTCTATAGTATGTATTCATTTATTTACTTCTTGACTTAATTATTTGCATATTTTACAAAGTATTAAGTTGTCAGTGAAGTCCAGACACTAGCCCAAGAATAATATTTAACCATTTTATGTCCCCATACACAGTATGATCTCTGTTGTTATATATATATATTAGGGGTGTAACGGTACACAAAACTGACGGTTCGGTACGTACCTCGGTTTTGAAGTCCCGGTTCGGTATGGATTCGGTACAGCAGTTTTACAAAATTGCTTTTTATAAATTTTTATTCAACAGTGGTTTAATGAAAAAAATTGTGTCTGTCATTAAATGAAATAAATTATAAATAAAAGTTTCTTAAAGATAATGCTGTAAACTATATAGGGAGCCCTTACTTACATATAGCTATTAAAGATTAACAACAGAGCCCAAACTATTAGCCTAAATTCAGTTGCTATTTATTTTTAGATATAATAATCAACACTTATAAGCTTCACATAAGGCAGTTTTTGCATTAACTTCTAAATCTAATTATTTTTATTCGTTGTTGAAATATAATCATGTAGTGGCTGTAATTTTCACGACAGGTTTATTTAAACATACATTAAATAAACAAGACATCACTAACAGGCTAAGTAGTATATAATGAATATATATAGGCTAATATAATTAATATAACAGCTAATATAGTGCATGTATTCAGTAAAAGAGTTGATTTCTCTAGTGAGCTAACAGCTGTGGACACTGAATGACTTCTGAGGTAAACGTGATTCTGCATGATATTGTTTACAAGCAGTTTTATTGTCTTTCCGCGGTTGAAACACAGATGGAGCGATTACACGACATATGATACATTTCAGTAAGTTGTAATGTATCCTCAACATACTTTAAGATGTATTAATTTATATTTATTCTTTAGGAAGAGATGATCGCATTCACTCGCGCGCCGTGCGCTGCCGCTTTAAGTTGAACTGATACGCGTCTATCAGTCACATCACATTAAAGAGGGTTAAATCGTTTGAATTTCGTGATAAAATGGACTGAATACTCAAAATGTTCGTGTGGGAACTCGGATTGAAGTGTGTTCCGCGCTTACAACAAGCCGACTGTTAACTGTTAAAGATTACATTCATAACCGTTCGGTACATGCGTGCAGCATACCGAAAGCCCTGTACCGAAACGGTTCAATACGAATACGTGTACCGTTACACCCCTAATATATATATATATATATATATATATATATATATATATATACAGGTCCTAAGTTAATTATTTTCCATAATGTAATGATAAAAATTAAACTTTCATATATTTTAGATTCATTGCACACCAACTGAAATATTTCAGGTCTTTTATTGTTTTAATACTGATGATTTTGGCATACAGCTCATGAAAACCCAAAATTCCTATCTCAAAAAATTAGCATATCATGAAAAGGTTCTCTAAACGAGCTATTAACCTAATCATCTGAATCAACTAATTACACCTGCAAAAGATTCCTGAGGCTTTTAAAAACTCCCAGCCTGGTTCATTACTCAAAACCGCAATCATGGGTAAGACTGCCGACCTGACTGCTGTCCAGAAGGCCATCATTGACACCCTCAAGCAAGAGGGGAAGACACAGAAAGACATTTCTGAACGAATAGGCTGTTCCCAGAGTGCTGTATCAAGGCACCTCAGTGGGAAGTCTGTGGGAAGGAAAAAGTGTGGCAAAAACGCTGCACAACGAGAAGAGGTGACCGGACCCTGAGGAAGATTGTGGAGATGGACTGATTCCAGACCTTGGGGGACCTGCGGAAGCAGTGGACTGAGTCTGGAGTAGAAACATCCAGAGCCACCGTGCACAGGCGTGTGAAGGAAATGGGCTACAGGTGCCGCATTCCCCAGGTCAAGCCACTTTTGAACCAGAAACAGCGGCAGAAGCACCTGACCTGGGCTACAGAGAAGCAGCACTGGACTGTTGCTCAGTGGTCCAAAGTACTTTTTTCGGATGAAAGCAAATTTTGCATGTCATTCGGAAATCAAGGTGTCAGAGTCTGGAGGAAGACTGGGGAGAAGGAAATGCCAAAATGCCTGAAGTCCAGTGTCAAGTACCCACAGTCAGTGATGGTCTGGGGTGCCATGTCAGCTGCTGGTGTTGGTCCACTGTGTTTTATCAAGGGCAGGGTCAATGCAGCTAGCTATCATATTTTGGAGCACTTCATGCTTCCATCTGCTGAAAAGCTTTATGGAGATGAAGATTTCATTGTTCAGCACGACCTGGCACCTGCTCACAGTGCCAAAACCACTGGTAAATGGTTTACTGACCATGGTATTACTGTGCTCAATTGGCCTGCCAACTCTCCTGACCTGAACCCCATAGAGAATCTGTGGGATATTGTGAAGAGAAAGTTGAGAGACGCAATACCCAACACTCTGGATGAGCTTAAGGCCGCTATCGAAGCATCCTGGGCCTCCATAACACCTCAGCAGTGCCATCGGCTGATTGCCTCCATGCCACACCGCATTGAAGCAGTCATTTCTGCAAAAGGATTCCCGACCAAGTATTGAGTGCATAACTGAACATAATTATTTGAAGGTTGACTTTTTTGTATTAAAAACACTTTTCTTTTATTGGTCGGATGAAATATGCAAATTCTTTGAGACAGGAATTTTGGGTTTTCATGAGCTGTATGCCAAAATCATCAGTATTAAAACAATAAAAGACCTGAAATATTTCAGTTGGTGTGCAATGAATCTAAAATATATAAAAGTTTAATTTTTATCATTACATTATGGAAAATAATGAACTTTATCGCAATATGCAAATTTTTTGAGAAGGACCTGTATATATATATATATATATATATATATATATATATATATATATATATATATATATATATATATATATATATATATATATATATATATATATATATACTCTCACCTAAAGGATTATTAGGAACACCATACTAATACTGTGTTTGACCCCCTTTCGCCTTCAGAACTGCCTTAATTCTACGTGGCATTGATTCAACAAGATGCTGAAAGCATTCTTTAGAAATGTTAGCCCATATTGATAGGATAGCATCTTGCAGTTGATGGAGATTTGTGGGATGCACATCCAGGGCACGAAGCTCCCGTTCCACCACATCCCAAAGATGCTCTATTGGGTTGAGATCTGGTGACTGTGGGGGCCATTTTAGTACAGTGAACTCATTGTCATGTTCAAGAAACCAATTTGAAATTATTCAAGCTTTGTGACATGGTGCATTATCCTGCTGGAAGTAGCCATCAGAGGATGGGTACATGGTGGTCATAAAGGGATGGACATGGTCAGAAACAATGCTCAGGTAGGCCGTGGCATTTAAACAATGCCCAATTGGCACTAAGGGGCCTAAAGTGTGCCAAGAAAACATCCCCCACACCATTACACCACCACCACCAGCCTGCACAGTGGTAACAAGGCATGATGGATCCATGTTCAAATTCTGTTTACGCCAAATTCTGACTCTACCATTTGAATGTCTCAACAGAAATCGAGACTCATCAGACCAGGCAACATTTTTCCAGTCTTCAACTGTCCAATTTTGGTGAGCTTGTGCAAATTGTAGCCTCTTTATCCTATTTGTAGTGGAGATGAGTGGTACCCGGTGGGGTCTTCTGCTGTTGTAGCCCATCCGCCTCAAGGTTGTGCGTGTTGTGGCTTCACAAATGCTTTGCTGCATACCTCGGTTGTAACGAGTGGTTATTTCAGTCAAAGTTGCTCTTCTATCAGCTTGAATCAATCGGCCCATTCTCCTCTGACCTCTAGCATCAACAAGGCATTTTCCCCCACAGGACTGCAGCATACTGGATGTTTTTCCCTTTTTACACCATTCTTTGTAAACCCTAGAAATGGTTGTGCGTGAAAATCCCAGTAACTGAGCAGATTGTGAAATACTCAGACCGGCCCGTCTGGCACCAACAACCATGCCATGCTCAAAATTGCTTAAATCACCTTTCTTTCCCATTCTGACATTCAGTTTGGAGTTCAGGAGATTGTCTTGACCAGGACCACACCCCATAAATGCATTGAAGCAACTTCCATGTGATTGGTTCATTAGATAATTGCATTGAGAAATTGAACAGGTGTTCCTAATAATCCTTTAGGTGAGTGTATGTGTGTATATATATATATATATATTTGACCAGGCAGTAGTTCACTGATTCGATTGAGTAAAAGTGTTTTTGATGAGTCATAGAGAACATGTTATTTGATATGCTTGTATTCACTCTTAAAAGGTTCTATAGAACCTTAAATAGCTCTCTCAGACACTACATATATAGAACCTTTTAGCGGTTCCCATCATGGGATCATTTTATGGAATTAGTTTTAATAATCGTTGTTCTAATTAATTTGAATTACATTTTTATAAATTAAAAAGCTTGTAATCATCACTGTAAAAAACAATAACCTGTAAATTAATGGTAGAATACTGGCAGCAGGGTTTCCCGCTGTGTACCGTAAGCCTGCAGTTTCATTACTGTATTCTAAGTAATGTATTCTTTATTAACTTTAATATACAGATAAACTGGTATTGTAATATTAAAAAAACACAGCTCAAGAGGGTATTTCTTACAGCACACAATTTATTGACATGATTGGAATTGGAACAGGAACAGGTCAAGAACGTGCTTGGGGTGTACATTCCCCTAAAAAATGTAAGTTGATTTTGTTTAATAAAAGTCAATCAAAGTCAAAACCTGGCAAGTAACTGGAACAGGAACAGGCCAAGAACATGCTAGAGTCTTCCAACTGATGCAGGTGCAGTCTGAACGATTTAAACAATGGGTGAGGGGAGACTTTTGTAAACAAAGTGTCAAAAGAACATGACAAAAAGCAACATAATGCACATCAGTAAGGGTAGTTGAATAGTCTATTTTAGAATTTCAACCACTTTGTGTAGTTGTTTAATGTCTCTTTCTACCACAGCACTCTAGAATGCCACAATGGGCAATGAGTGCATTTAATTCAATTGATTATTATTGACCAACACAAATGATTCATGAAATTATGCCACTCATTCTCACTGCAACACACAGAACATGGAGATTTATTTGCAACACCCACTGACTGGCTGTTGTCATGTTTATTGATAGGCTGTTAGATTAATCCATAGAGTAAAAATGTCCAGAGCTTATTGTTAGACATATTTTACCATGATCTCGATATGATACTGTTTTTTGCCCAGCCCTACTTAAAGGGGTGGTAAACCACGATTTCACTTTTCTAACTTTAGCTAGTGTGTAATGTTGCTGTTTGAGCATAAACAACATCTTCAAAGTTACAACGTTCAAAGTTTAAAGCAAAGGGAGATATTTGCTTTTAAAGAAATCAATTTCTAAGGACTACAGCAAACGGCCAGTAGGGACTACTACACATTCCTCCAGGGTGTGCTGACATCACCAGTCCCAATATTTACATAAACCCCTCCTCCGAGAATATGAAATAAGGGGGGGCCATTTTGTATCGCCGCAGGGAAGCGTTGTTGTGGTATAGTTAGTAGTAGGCTGGAGTGCTGTTGACAATGCCGACGAAACGCTGTTATTTTCATCCGGATTGCAGGTCCACTTTCTTCAGCCTTCCTAGGGACGGGGCAGCGTTGCAGTGCGTTTAACATACAACGTCATATTCATGTGTGTAAGAGACATGAGGGGAACACGATCGCATTTGCATCGGATATACTGCCCATCATAAATCAAAGCACGAGACAGACAGGGGTCGGAGGAGAAGATCGGAAAATGTGACATAATGGACTATATTCATCTGTATTTGCAATACATGAGCCTTCAGCTGCACGAGACAGGCGGGCACGCGCGGCTACCGCGGCACATCTCGCGGAGGAAAGCTTCCACAATCTTCGCGAGTACGGGCTACAACCTGTAAGTGTGATTTATTTTTCGTCGATGTGTTTTCCTGTAATAGTTCGTGTTGTTAATTGTAGCCTACGTTGTAGCAAGGAAGTAAACATGACAGCGCTGTTTGGCTCTGCAAACCAGTTTGTTAAATGCTCATTCATACTTAACGTTATCCGACAAACCCCTAACGTTACAAACTGTTTAAAATCTCAACAGCGAACTTGGCATTAGTGTAAATTATTCTTTGATTAGAGCTTTTATGTATTGTTTATCTACAGGCATGCTAAACATGGTTCTGTGTTTGATTTGGCTACTAGCAATGTTTAGTGTCCGTTCTTGCGACAGATATTTGGCAAATCGTTCTAAAAATACAAAAGTAACAGTGCCATTCAGGAGCGATCACTATAGATCCGCAGTCTTTACTCTTGAGGACTGAACAGGTTCTGCTCGATCATCTTCACTAAAATTGTCTGGGTCTGATTCGGGCTTTTGGTATGGTTTCATTGACGCTATTGTACACAAAGCATAGGCTAGTAGCCTGAGGCTACCTGTAGAGGTAAGGGGCGTGACGCTTTCGAGAAATGTTCACTAGGCGGTTAGCGAATCACAACACACTGGGCCAGCTAACCAATCAGAGCCCATTGCGTATTTTTGAGGGACTGGCTTCACAGAATCCGGAAACCATCAGACCGTTTTTACAAGGAGGGACAGAGTGTAGAATAAAGGTCAAATATATGAAAAATACTGCATTTTTTTTAAAAACGAAGCATGAACACATGTTACAGTGCACCCCACAAACACAATCAAGCCTTCGAAAGAGTGTGCTTTACCACCCCTTTAAAAACCATGTTTTTGCCACAATGTTTCAATTTAGGGTGCAGTGTGATGTTCTTCTGTCATTATGAAGATCAAGTTAGCAGGCCAGAAACTTCTTTAAATATAAATATATTTTGGAAAACTACTACTTTGTTGAAGTATTTAAACAGACATGACATACACATACCTCACAAATTTTGATGAACTTGGAGAGCTGCTCTTTAAAGGGTTAGTTCACCAAAAAATGAAAATTGTCATATTTTACTCACCCTCAAGTCATTCTAAAACCATAAGAGTTTTGTTAATCTTTGAAACACAATTTAAGATATTTTAAAAAGTCTAAATTTTTGTCCACCCATTGCAAGTCTAAGCAGATCATTTTATATGACGTTTAGGATTTCATTCATATATTAATATTGGTATGGATTACTTTTACAATCACTTTGTATATTTGAAGCTTGAAAATGTTGATTATCTAGACTGTAAATGGATCAACACAAAATTATGAGAATATTAAAAATATCATAATTTTTGTTCCGAACAAGTCTTTGGGTTTGGAAGGAAATGAGGGTGAGTAAATGATAACCATTTTTATTTGTGTGAACTATCCCTTTAAGAAAGGAAGACCAAGAAGGATGACCCCTTCTCCAAAGTTCGTTTGAGTTCTGCAATGAATAACACGGGCATTAATTATTTAAATAAAATGTGAACAAGAAGTACTTTTGTTGCATAAAAATTTGAAGTAAACAGGGAGGAGACAACAGAAACATTTATTTTCTAAAAATAAAGTCAAAAGAATGAAGCACTCATAGGTCTCTGGCTTGGTACATCTACAAAAAAGCAAACATGGTTTCAAAAACAACTGATAATGACACAGAATGTTTAAACTTTGTTTACCATAAACCGTCTCTCCCTCTCTTCTGAAGATGCGAGAAGATCGCACGCATGCGCCTCCTCGCACAGCAGTCGCCGTATATTACATACAAAACATACATTTTAACAATAATCGCTTCAACAGCATCAAAATAATTCAACCTTTATTACATATTGCCGTTTCATTTCCTTAAGTGAAAGCTATTCTTTACATTCGGATTGACCGTGAAAATAAACAATGAATTAAAATGTGAATCTGTTGATAGCCCTCTATTAACAGACTTCAAAAAACGAATAAACAAGACATAAGAAACCTACTATATTAAAAGTGTCGGACACACTTTATATTAGGTGGCCTTAACTACTATGTACCAACATTTTAGGTAATCAATCATTTGATACAATGCACTTATTGTGTACATATATGTATTTACATTGTACTTACATTTAAAAAAATACCTGCATGTAATTACGTCTGTAATTAATTTCTGTAGTTACATTTGTAATTACACTGCTGACCCTTCCTTTACACCTAACCCTACACTTAAACTTACCCATACCGCCACACCTGTCCCTAACTCTACCCGTATCCCACCTCAATATCAGCAAAGGTGTTTTGCAATACAATTTGAACACAGTAAGTACATTGTACTTATTTTACATTGTACTTTACCGTTAAGACTTGAGGCGAATGAGGCAAAAACCTAGACTGGTCCTACCAGACTCTCGTACATTTCATTTGAACAGAGAGTCTGGCCCATAGACAGTAAAATAAATGGACACAGTGACCCCATAGGCTTCGACGGGGAAAAGTGAAGTCAATTAGAAGCACTCACTTCCTGATGGCTGAGCGTACTGCGCAGCCTCAGACTGAGCGTGACGTGAGCAGCCTGTCTGACAGTTGTACATCTTCTAGTAGTTGTGCAAAGTGAAATCTGAATCACGTTGTTGAAATATTTTGTCCCGTTGCTTTTGGCTCTCTATGGGCTTCTCCCCATGCTTCTCTCTTGACTTTATCGGACTTTATGCCTCCATGTTCCCCCGATTGCCTCATAGACAGCAAAAGATTGCCTGTGAGCTTCTCCTCCTGTCTATACTGTAATTTCTCTATGCGACAGAGTCGTGTGGTTATGATGCAATCGTTAGCCTATTTTTTACAAAAACGGCTTCTACGGGGCGATAGTGTAAGATACAGTCTATGAAGTTACTCCTAATCCGGCGTTGTGAACCCCATCCACCAGGGTGTGGCAAGCCGATATAGTGGCCACATAAACCCTGAGTGTGGAGGGGCAAGTGCCTGTTGACAATTTTTCTTGCAGAAAGTCCAGAACTGAAGCAACCTAGCAGTTAACTGGATCTGCATTATGAGTCGCACACCACCTTTCAAAGACTCCTCATTTATTGGCATAAACTTTCTTAGTGGAGGGAGCCCTAGCACTTAGAATAGTCTCAATAACTGCAGGCGAAAGTCCAGTGTCCCTCGGTTGGTGCCCATCAGGGGCCAAACATGAAGGTTCCAAAGGTCGGGCCTGAGATGAAACCGTACCCCCCGCCTGAGACAGAAGGTCCCTCCTCGCCGGAATCGCCCACGGCGAGCCGTTGAGGAGAGACACTATCTCCGAGAACCAAACTCTGTTCGACCAATCGAGCTAATGACCCTCCCATTCCCCTTGGGCTGGACGACCACTTATGGCCACACCCCAGCCCATCAGGGAAGTGTCCGTAGTTAGCAATTTGCGACGACAAGGTACGCCTAGAATGGGACCCAAGGCAAGAAAGCTAACACACTCTCTTTGTTGAAGCGCCATCTCTCGCGATGGTGCTAATATTAGCATCACTTATGTAATTCAAAATGTGAATGCCCTGGAATCCTAATGGAGCCAGTACTGCATCCATGCATTTTGTATACGTGCGGTTACAAAGCTAGCCGAATGGAAGACCCCAAAACTGATAAGCTTTTGCCTCCAAGAGCGAACCTCAGGAACTTCCTGTTGTGGCAGTATTTACAATATGTGAACACATGCGTCCTTCAGATCAATCGTGCCGAACCAATCGCGATGTTGAATTTGCTTTAACTGTACGGTTTAAGCCTCGAAGATCTAAGATTGGACACAACCCCCCACCCTTCTTGGGAATCAGGAAGTAACTGCTGTAATAGCCCAACACACTCTCCAGAAGAGGAACATGTTCTATGGCCTCTTTGTTGAGTATAGTTTGTAGCTCTTGTGACAGTATGAGCGCCAACTCCGGCTTCATGGAAGTGGAGACCACGCCGTTAAAACACGGAGGATGACAGATAAATTAGTTTACTAATTTTACTATGCTTAACACCCATGCAGAAACGCCTGGCAGAAGTTTCCACACTATTTCCACGCAGGCCTGATAACAAGTTTAACACTTCCTGTTGAGGGGATGTTAGATGTTCTATGTCCTGGATGATAGCAGGATTTAAATACAGAACGTCTAACATTTCACTGGAAACCGCTGCCCCCCCTCCAAATCACCAGAGGCGTCGGGGATGGAATGGTTTTGAGAGGGTAAGGGGGCAACAAATGTTTGATGTGCCCCATCCCGCAGGGGGCACCAGACTGGACGCCAGACCATTAGGACTTCTTTTTTTATTGATGATAGTCTTGAGGTCCGCCCTGGGAGGTTGCTGAGGGCGACGACCCGGTCCCCAGTCTTTACGAGGGAGAGCGTGACTCGCCATACTCTGCTTTTTCACCTCCCTAAATCTTGAAGGACCGATGAGAGGTTGTGTGGCTGACAGCCCCTCCCCTTGAGTGCATCGAGGACGAAACTGAGTGAACACTTTCTCTTGTTTCTTCCACTTCTGTAAACCTGGCCACTACCGAGTTAACTGAGTCACCAAATAAACCACTCAAATCCTTCAGGATCCTCTTTTTATTTATTTAGTTTTATATAAATAATAAATAATTTATATGTACCGTTACACCCCTAATATATATATATATATATATATATATAAGGGGTGTAACGGTACACGTATTCGTATTGAACCGTTTCGGTACAGGGCTTTCGGTACGGTGCACACGTGTACCGAACGGTTATGAATGTAATCTTTAACAGTTAACAGTCGGCTTGTTGTAAGCGCGGAAAACACTTCAATCCGAGTTCCCACACGAACATATTGAGTATTCAGTTCATTTTATCATGAAATTCAAACAATAAATGCCGTTTTAACGCATTTTAATGTGACGTGACTGATAGACAGGTAGTTTCAATTACCTCCGGGGTCATAACAACAACTACAATCAAGATGGCTGAGGCGGAGGGAGATGACCGCGATAGACGGGTAATTAAAAACGCACCCAAAGCTTGGAAAGCGGACATCTGGGCACATTTCGGATTCTAACGCCGGCTTCACACCGCACGCGTTAGCAGTGCGTTGGCAGGGCAGGAGCGGTGCGTATGGAGAGTGGGAGCACATTCGGGGCTTTGCAGAGATACCAAATGTTTGGAGGTTTCACCAGGACAACGACTTCTTCTTGGCCTTTAAAAATGGCTGACATTAATGTTTAGCACTCTTATGGAAATATGATAATATTTTTTAATTATAATTTAAATCTGATTAATTTTCCAATTGTTTGTTATAAATCAACATCTCAGGAAAATGTTAAGGGGTTTCTAATCAAAATATGACTTTCTGTTACAAAACGGCAATTGATTTAATATCAATATTCCTATGAAATGGTAGATATTATTATGAAAATGTTGCCAATTATTACTCCCATTATTACACTTATTTTTTCATTACATGTTGCACAAAGAACACATTAATATGCAAATTAATATGGGAGATGGTGGTCTAGTGGGCTAAACCACTGAACTGATATGCAGAAGGTCGCTGGTTCAATCCCAGCAGTCACCACCAGTGTGTCCTTGAGCAAGGCACTTTACTCCACGTTGCTCCAGGGGGATTGTCCCTGTAATACGGGCACTGTAAGTCGCTTTGGATAAAAGCGTCTGCCAAAATGCATAAATGTAAATGTAAATTAGATGCAGTGTATAGATACATTGTATTGAATGGGAAAATCCAAGTATGGCCATTTTCCCCACATATGGTATATCATTGTATTTCGTTATATCTTTCATAACATAGTTCAGAATCATCTTTAAACAAAGTTTGTTTAAAAAAAATCCTGAAACCTTAAAATTGATTGGTGAATTTAAAAATAAATCCCATTGTTTTTGCCTACATGCAATTTCATGTCATTTTATTTTTTTAAACAGTTCTGGTGTCAACTACAGAAGACATATCATAACATTATAAATAAAATATAATTTTTCAAAAATGTTTTTTTTTATTTTCATTTGTTTCTTATGCTCTAAACCAGGGGTCTCAAACTAATTTTACCTGGGGGCCGCTGGAGGTAGACTCTGGGTCAGGCTGGGCCGCATCAAGTATTACACATAAAAAGTGTTTCAAGTATTCAAAAAAAAAGTAGCACAACTGATCCAATCTTCTCAATCTTTATTATTAACAGTTCTTCAACATGAATGTTTCTTCTGAACATGAACTGTTCCTCTGAATTTGAACTAAATTATATAGCCTATAGAAATTAAATGTAATATGAAATAATGATTGATTTTCATTTTATTTTAAATAATAGACTAATTCACAGCAAGGCCGTAACCAGGTCAAACAGAACAGTGAACGAAATTCTAGGTCTAATTCTAGGACTATTTGTAAACAATATTTGCATTAATTTGCGTCAAATATATTATTAGTCCCGATATTCTTTGCATGAGTGAGTGAATAAATACATAGATCAGGAAAAACCTTTCGAATTCTCCTCTGGTCTGGTGGTAGAATTTTTGTCAACAGTGTCAAAGGTTCCGGGTTCTAATCCACCCTCATGTAGTTTTTCTTCATTAAAATCAAAGATGTCCATCAATGATTGTATAATAAGTCCATGGACACGTTTGCATTTTTTTTGTGATTTCACCGGAAAGAATAGAGTCTCTCTCAGCAACGGCATTAAGCGATAGATTGCTCGTCCGTGTATGAAGACTGTGCAATGTGCACGAGCCAAAAGAGAACCTAAACCTACTTTGATTTGATTGGCCATCTCAATCATTTTGACATTGACGAGCGCTGTTAGACCACATTCGTTTCAACTGTCTGATCAGCTTTGTTCGTCTGTTCCTGTCAATCACGCGGTGTAAACCAAATATACTGCACGAGGGAGGGGCGAGCCTACTCTCTCTCTCTCGCACACACACACACACACACACAAAGGAGGCTGCAAGCGCTGCTCACGCAACGATTCAGCAACAAGGTGCTTTTCAGAGCAACGCGTGGGCCGCACTAACACTAAACTTTGATGTCAAGAAGGGGGCCACAAAATATCATCCTGCGGGGCCGCGAGTTTGAGACCCCTGCTCTAAACAATGTAATGACATAAAAAATACTAAATTCAAAACGCTTTTTTTTCTGGGTCCCAGGAGGATATACCCTTTGTTGGCAATGACAGAGGTCAAACGTTTTCTGTAAGTCTCCAAAAGGTTTTTACACACTGTTGCTGGTAGTTTGGCCCATTCCTCCATGCAGATCTCCAATGAGCAATGATGTTTTGGGGCTGTCGCTGGGCAACACTCAACTCCCTCAAAAGATTTTCTATGGGGTTGAGATCTGGAGACTGACTAGGCCACTCCAGGACCTTGAAATGCTTCTTACGAAGCCACTCCTTCGTTGCCCGGGCGGTGTGTTTGGGATCATTGTCATGCTGAAAGACCCAGCCGCATTTCATCTTCAATGCCCTTGCTGATGGAAGAAGCTTTTTACTCGAAATCTCACAATACATGGCCCCATTCATTCTTTCCTTTACACCCATTCGGGATCAGTCGTCCTGGTCCCTTTGCAGAAAAA
The DNA here is from genome assembly GCA_023566225.1 of Romanogobio albipinnatus. Lineage (NCBI taxonomy): Eukaryota > Metazoa > Chordata > Actinopteri > Cypriniformes > Gobionidae > Romanogobio > Romanogobio albipinnatus. Next base: position 17,770,294 of record CM042255.1, on the reverse strand, counting down.
CAGCCCCAAAGCATAATGTTTCCAACCCCATGTTTCACAGTAGGTATGGTATTCTTTGGATGCAACTCAGCATTCTTTCTCCTCCAAATACAACAAGTTGAGTTTTTACCAAAAAGTTTTATTTTGGTTTTATCTGACAATATGACATTCTCCCAATCCTCTTCTGGATCATCCAAATGCTCTCTAGCAAACTTCAGACGGGCCCGGAAATGTACTGGCTTAAGCAGGGAGACACGTGTGGCACTGCAGGATTTGAGTCCCTGGCGGAGTAGTGTGTTACTGATGGTAGCCTTTGTTACTTTGGTCCCAGCTCTCTGCAGGTCATTCACTAGCCCCCCCCCATGTGGTTCTGGGATTTTTGCTCACCGTTCTTGGGATCATTTTGGCCCCACGGGTGAGATCTTGCGTGGAGCCCCAGATCGAGGGAGATTATCAGTGGTCTTGTATATCTTCCATTTTCTAATAATTGCTCCCACAGTTGATTTCTTCACACCAAGCTGCTTACCTATTGCAAATTCAGTCTTCCCAGCCTGGTGCAGGTCTACAATTTTATTTCTGGTTTCCTTTGACAGCTCTTTGGTCTTGGCCATGGTGGAGTTTGGAGTCTGACTGTTTGAGGTTGTGGACAGGTGTCTTTTATACTGATAACGAGTTCAAACAGGTGCCATTAATACAGGTAACGAGTGAAGGACAGAGAAGCCTCTTAAAGAAGAAGTTACAGGTCTGTGAGAGACAGAAATCTTACTTTTTTGTAGGTGACCAAATTCTTACTTTCCACCATAATTTGCAAATAAATTCTTTAAAAATCAGACAATGTGATTTTCTGGATTTTATTTTTCTTATTCTCTCTCTCATAGTTGAAGTGTACCTATGATGAAAATTAGATGTCTCTTCCACCTGGGGCATCTCTACATATCCACGTGACTTTGTACCCACGATAGTCAAAAATGTCGACATCGAGGGCACAAAAACACGTGAAGTAACTGGTTTTCTCCAGTCAAATTGTACCCTGGCCACTGCGCAAACAACCACCTCGATAAATTCCTCATCATGGATTTACTATTATGTGAACGATCGCAGGCCGGCTGCTCGAAGTCCGCAGACCTAGAGATTCATCATCATTCCCCGCACAAGCCGAAGAAATGCCAGAGCGCGCTTCTGGATCACGCAAGGAAACTTAGATTTGGTGAGCGAGCAAGCAAAAGGGACGGACCCGTATCTTGCTCGTCAGCCTAACCGATTCCGGAGCCCCGCAATGCATAAAGCATTTTAACTGTGAAGGCTTGTAATGCTCGCACTCATCTGACTCAATGCAGCAACCGAATGCTCCTCCCCAAACATACACAACAGTAATGGTGTGTATCCAGTTCTTTCATTTGGAAGAGAACATGGAGAGACATAACATTTACCCTGCTGATTCATTCAGCTGATTAGATTTCTTTCAGCTCTTTTCACTGATGTTTCTTTGTAACAGAGATGGAAAGAGAGAAATCTGCACACTGCCAGTTGAAAACTAACTCCTAACAAAGATCTCAAGTCGAGTTTTGAAAGGTAGAGAGAGATTTTCAGAGAGAGATTGTTTTGCACACCATCACAGTAGCGGTTCGGGGGGGGGGGGGGCTTATCTCATAAGTACTGGTCTCTCAACTGAGGTTGTGGAGACCATTCTACAGTCTAGAGCTCCCTCCACGAGGAAACTTTATGCGTTGAAGTGGAAACTTTTCACTGCGTAAATCACCAGTGGGACACAGTTAACTGCCCGGTGGGTGCAATGCTGGACTTCTTATAGCAAAGATTCTCTGCAGGGTTAGCCCCCTCCTCAATAAAGGTGTATTTGGCGGCCTTAGCTGCTTACCACACTCCTTTGGGTGGTGTATATATTTGGGGCGACACCCTCTTATTACCAGTTTCTTTCGTGGCACTTTGAGGTTAAGACTTGCAGTTCGCACTAGGGTGCCTTTCAGAGGCTCGGTTCGCTTACTATTACGTCTCTCAAGAGAACAGGAGACATTCAAGCTCTTTCAGTGGCTCCCTCGTGCTTGGAATTTGCGCCCGGTATGGTTAAGGCCTTCCTTCATCCAAGGCCGGGATATATTCCCAAGGTTCCTACTAATGTTGTGAGACCAGTTATTCTGCAAGCCTTTTGTCCTCCTCCCTTTCGGACGTCAGACCAGGAAAAGCTTAATCTACTCTCTGCCCTGTGAGGGCTTTAGATGCTTATGTCAACAGAGCTGCCCTGTGGAGGAAAACTGAACAGCTTTTAGTATATTTCGGGTCACCTAGAAAAGGGTGCCCGGCATCTAAGCAGAGAATGAGCAAGTGGGTGGTCGAGGCCATTTCACTTGCTTATGAGGTGGCCAGTCAGCCTTCACCTTTGGCTGTACAGGCACACTCTACTAGGAGTATGGCGGCCTCTAAGGCTTTATTGTCAGGAGTTTCTCTTCAAGAAGTGTGTGATGCGGCAGGGTGGTCCTCACCGCATACCTTTGTGACCTCACTTGACAGCACTTGACCTCAGCTCTCCACCGTAAGGGTTCTCGATTCATAGTGCGCTATGTTCACACGGACGGGCATCTGGCTCCTATGGAGACGTGGGTATAGTGTTCCCACAGCGGTGACGCAGAAAGGCCATTATTAACAGACTTTCTGGATTGTGTGTGCGTGCAACTGATTAACCACACACCCATGACATTTGCAGAATAAATCACCTTGAAGTACAGACTGGTGTGAGACATAATATTCTAACAGGACATCCTGTAGCCGTTCAATTACTCTGAACCAGAAAATATAAAAGAGTGAACAGCAGTTTGTACAATGATTGTTAGGAAACCTGTTGCAATTTGAAAGTAAAAATGTAGACATTTTAAGAAATAAATAATTTACCTGTTGAGAGTGTGTTGACAGTCTGTGTAATCGGATAGCTGAGCTCCAAAAAATCAATAATAAGGTGGCTTTGACAGTTACAGATTTTAAAAACAAAAAGGCGGGAATAAAAAATCCTACACTCCAACAAAAAAGAACCATTTCAGCATAGGGTTCTTCAAGACCATACAGTTCTAAATAGTGTAAAGAACCATTAAATAACTTTTTTTTTTTTTTGTTATTACAAAGTGTATTATTGATTGCTATCAGGATGTGAGCTACAACCAGTACAAAAAGTGTTTAACAAATTTCCTGCCCTACCTTTAAGGTGAAATATAGAATAAATTAAATTTATATGTGCACTCTATTTTTTTACACATTCAAAAAATACCTTTCAGAATGATGTACACTGACAGTTTTCTAGACTAAGCTTATTCTACTTGGAGAGGTTTGCTCGCCCCCTCATGGGCTCCGCCATGTTCATATTATTAGCCATGTCATGCAATTATAGAGTGCTTTCAGCCAGTGTTTGTTAATGCAGTTTGCAGTTTGTTAATGTAATTGTTATTCTCTGTCTCACACATCAGTAGGCTAGTTTCGTGGCTGTGTCCATTCATCCGCCTGGCCTTTCTTGTATGCTCATGCTTTGTGTTGGTCATGATGGTATGAGATTGTTGGACGTCTGGCAGATTTTTTTTTTATTCTTTATATTTTATTTAATTGAAATATTAGTGTCTTCAAGACATTTGTGACTGGTTTTATGGTATTTTATGTATTTCGCATTGAATCAACTAGCCAGTATGATATATATGGTAATACCACCAATGTTTTCTGCACATGCCCGTTTTCATGACCTTTGCCATGGAAACCGAACAATTACAATAGTTTCAATATCAAACACAAAAGGAACCATCTGGACAGTGGTTCAAGATATTAGAATGTAAACTGAATTGAAAACATTTTTCTGTTGTTCTTCATTCTGCAAATATTTTTTTTTTTTCTTGTTTTTTTATATCATTTTAATGTTTTAGGATATTTCCTTCCATTAGGAAATATTAGGTTATTTTGTTATATTATGGGTGGTAAAAAGAGACACATGGGTTGTTTGCTGACATTATAACTTAACAAACATTGTTAAAATGTTGATCTGTTGATCTGACCTGATCTGTCTCAGCTGCTCAGTGAACCCAAACAAACAGATGAACTAGAGGAAATGACTAGCAGTATGAGCAACATTTTATCTAGTACATTAGAAATTGTTGCACCAATTAGATTAAAAAAGGTTAGAGAGAAAACTAAAGCACCATGGTACAACAGTGCTACACATGTTATCAAGAGAGAAACTCGTAACTTAGAGCGTAAATGGAAACAAACTAATTTAGAGGTCTTTAGAATCGCGTGGAAAGATAGTATGTCACGTTATAAAAAGGCCCTAAAAGCAGCCAGGGCTGAGCATCTCCGCAAACTAGTAGAAAATAATCAAAATAACCCAAGGTCTTTATTTAACACCGTGGCTAGACTAACAAATAAACAAGCATCGCCTGAGCAAAATATTCCGTTACAGTTTAGTAGTAATGATTTTATGAATTTCTTCACTGAGAAAATAGAAAACATCAGAAATAAAATTGTAAATGTACAATCTTTAATGATGTCTTATGATTCAACCGCTACTATCGCCCCTCAAGAACTACTACACCGCTTTACAACTATAGGACAGGAAGAGCTAAATAAACTTATCATTGCATCTAAACCAACAACATGTTTATTAGATCCAATACCCACTAAACTACTGAAAGAGTTGTTACCTGTAGTGGAAGAGCCTCTTCTCAATATTATTAACTCGTCTTTATCTTTAGGTCATGTTCCAAGAATATTCAAGATGGCAGTCATAAAACCTCTCATTAAGAAGCCACAATTAGATCATAATAACCTAGCAAATTACAGACCAATTTCAAATCTTCCATTTATGTCTAAAATACTAGAAAAAGTTGTGTCCGCTCAATTGTGCTCTTTCTTGCAAGAAAATGATATCTATGAAAAATTTCAATCAGGATTCAGGCCGCATCATAGCACAGAAACTGCGCTCGTTAAAATCACAAATGATTTACTTCTAGCTTCTGACCAAGGCTGTATCTCAATACTAGTTCTACTCGATCTTAGTGCTGCGTTCGATACTATAGATCATAAAATACTCATAGATCGACTTCAAAATTATACTGGTGTTCAGGGACAGGCATTAAACTGGTTTAGATCTTACTTATCAGACCGCTACCATTTTGTCTGTCTAAATGGGGAATAATCCAAGATGATGTCAGTAGACTATGGGGTGCCGCAAGGATCCGTAGTAGGCCCTCTGCTATTCTCAATATATATGCTGCCCAGTGGCGGATCTAGAAAATTTTACATGGGGGGGCAAAGGGGTGGCAAGAGGTCTTGGCAGGGTGGCAGGGGTAGACGGTACATGGAAATCAATATGTGAAAACCTCTGGTTATCCTTGTATTACATTACACTGTAGGGCCATGTAGCTAATAAGTAGCCTATATAACAAATATAAAATCAGAAAGATTTAATCACATGCACACACCAGTTATGTTTAGACTACTTAATCCTATTGTATTTGTTATTTCCCCAGTTGGTTTCATTGCTGTGATATCTGAGAGGAATTGGATTTAATAGGACTGCTTAGCTAAATCAAATGTAAAAAAAAATAAATAAATAATTGCATCACAATAAGTGTATTGTGATTGTCACTAACATTTTAGTAACAACTGAATTATATTAGGTTTAGTGACAACATGTTACAGTGTTTACATGGTACAATTTCTGGTAAGCTACGTTTTTTTTGTTATTTCAATTCAATTCAATTATCGTGATTTGATTTAATATTGACTCATTTGGATAAATATTAGGCACACAAGATGTACCTAATCTCAAGAAAAAACAACTCACCTAATGCTGTAAACATAGAGAGAGCCCTATCAGCTGGCAGTGTTATTTAAGGTTAAAAATAACTCGAATTACATACAATGCGTTTTTTTATTATATTAACAACTTTATTTAATGATATAAATAAAAATATAATAAATATGTAATATGGTACATTACACATATTTAGCAAAATACTCTCTATAGCTCTTTTTTTCTAGACAACTAATGTGCTATAGTCTATTATGGTCATTAAATGGCTTTCCTGAGGAAAATGTTATGTGACATAATTGTTCTCCAGTTGTTTTATTGACCCCTTTGTTAGATTGATTGGTCGATATTTTGTATGAGGAATATACATTTAGGTAAGGCTACTGTTTCTTTCAACATTGTTCATTCGTGTTTATTTGGCCTAGCTAGAGATGATCGGTCCACGTGCAGCTAGGGATCTGTCACATAACATTTACAAGCGCCAAAACGGCATTTATTGTTTGAATTTCGTAATAAAAGTGACATAATCTGAGAGCTGAGATTTTTTTTTTATATCATAAGTAACCTGCTCTGTCTAGTCTGTCGGTCTCCGTGTCCTCTTTGCTTCGCGATTTTTCTGTGCGTGAGAAAATGTATGTGGCGTGAGAGCGTGAAAAGTGTCAATTGCATGTGTCTCACGGTGAATGCGTGAGATTTGGCAGTTATGGATACAATATTTTTATATGTTCTTGTCTTTACTAAAATCTAAATTAGGCTAATCAAAGGGAAGAGTGCTCTTACGATTCACAACCGCTGATTTTGGCTAACGTAATAGACTCGCTGTTTTTGCTGATGCTGAATCGTCTTTAGCATACAATACATTCATTACAAATGTAATTTCAAGTTAAACGTGTGTTTAAACTACACCTGGGGAAACTCACTTCACCTTCAGGGGCTCTGGGGCAGCTCAGTCTCTCCAGTCGATTTGTAGGGCGACCGCACCGCAGCAGACTCGCTGTGTGTGAGCCAGACTGAGCGAACGCCGCTGCGGCCGCTCTGCACGTTTGAATCAGGGACGTAGCTAAGTATTAGAGGTGCGGGGGGAGGGGTATTTTATGCATTTTAATTTTAATACATTTTTAAAAAAAAATTAAATGGTTTACTTTTGGTAAATGTATTGGACATACTGGCGGGTTGTTTTTACAAGTACAGTTTTTGGATTATCAAAGTTAGGGGGGCAGCTGGGGGGGCAAGGCTCTAGAGTGGGGGGGCACCTGCCCCCCCCTTGCCCCCCTGTAGATCCGCCCCTGATGCTGCCACTTGGTAATATTATAAGAAAACATGGAATTAATTTCCACTGTTATGCTGATGACACTCAATTATATATTTCATCACGACCGGATGAAAACTCTAAATTATCTAAACTGACAGCGTGTGTTGAAGATATTAAATACTGGATGATGTGTAATTTTCTGCTATTAAATTCAGATAAAACGGAGGTATTACTTATTGGTCTAAAAAACTGCCCACAATACCTCTCACAATACAATTTTACCTTGGAAGGATGTCCTGTCACTTTATCCACTACAGTAAAAGACCTGGGTGTTATATTAGACCGCAACCTGACATTCGAAAATCATATTTCATATGTTACAAGAACGGCATTTTTCCACCTTAGAAACATTGCTAAGCTACGTAACATGCTATCTATTCCTGATGCAGAAAAGTTAGTTCATGCATTCATGACCTCGAGATTAGATTACTGTAATGCTTTATTAGCTGGTTGTCCTGCATCCTCAATAAACAAACTACAGTTAGTCCAAAACGCAGCAGCTAGAGTTCAAGAAAGGTTGACTAGGTCAAGAAAATATGATCATATAACACCAATTTTATCATCTCTACACTGGTTACCTATTAAGTTCCGTATCAATTACAAAGTATTGCTACTGACCTATAAAGCCCTAAATGGTTTAGCTCCAGTGTATCTAACGGATCTTCTATCGCCCTACAATCCATCGCGCTCTTTAAGGTCACTAAACTCTAGGCTTCTGGTCATTCCTAGGATATCTAAGTCCACTAAAGGAGGGAGGGCATTTTCACATTTAGCTCCTAAACTCTGGAATAGTCTTCCTGATATTGTCCGAAGTTCAGACTCGCTGTCCCAGTTTAAAACTAGATTAAAGACGCATCTCTTTAGCCAAGCATTCACATTATAATTACCTTTTATACTACAGTTAAATCGGAACAAAAGCATTAATATAATATTCTGAACAGCAGCTACGCTAATTATTTCCCATCTGCTTTTCTGTTGTTATCTCGGGACAAATAGTTTGTCAGCTCCAGTTTGTATCCAGCCTCTCATGGAGACTTCGGATGCCCCAACACCTGTGATGAGACGACTCCACGCCAGTGAAGAGACGACTCAACGCCAGTGTTGTTATGGCCTAAATTAATACACGACTGATTAACTTTTCCGAACATTATTCTTTAACATTGTCTTTCTAACATTTTTACTGTTCATCTATGAAATGCACTTTCTGTAAAGCTGCTTTGAAACAATGTGTATTGTGAAAAGCGCTATACAAATAAATTTGAATTTAATTGAATTGAAAAATGAATAAAATATGAATTATCATCAATTGCATTTAATTACATTAAGTTAGTGGTTTAATAAACATTTTTATATTTTCTGTTTTGCCTTTTTACAATGTGCCATCACGCTATTGGAAATTTCCTACTTCCCACTTCTGAAGTTGTGATTACGTGCTTGTCACAATCAAATGCTTTGTAGTCAGAAAGAACAGTAATCACAAAGAACACCAGGTTTATTCTTCCTTACTTCTTGAGGAAATATTATTAAAGCCAAAATGTAAAGATATTTAATTTTGAATAAAATGTAGCGTTCCATTTGTTGACAACCATATAAACATTCACCAGGCTAGTGAAACTGTTATGTTCTGTTTTGTTCTATGGACAAGACAGAGCCCTCGTCTCTGGCCAAGATGGCCACCGTCATGCCAGAGCCCTGGCCAAGATGGCCCCCGCCATGCCAGAGCCCTCGTTTCTGGCCAAGATGGCACCCACCATGCCTGAGCCCTCGACTCCTGCCAAGATGGCTGCCACGCTTGCATCGCCTGTCTCCAGTCCAAAGTTGACTCCGCCTCCTGTCTCCAGTCCAGCTGCCATGGCCACCTGAACTCCCCAAGCCACCATGGTCCCCCGAACTCCCGGCACCTCCATGGTCCCCTGAGCTTCCGGAGCCGTCCTGGAGGCTTCCTAATCTGCCTGCATGCTCCCTGACCTTCCCGGTTTGTCCATTTATGGCACGAGGCCACGCCTTCTGGGGAGGGGCGTAATGTGACTGTTATGTTCTGTTTTATTCTATGTACTTCCTGTGTTCTCCCTGTCACATGTTCCTTTGTTCTAGTTTTCCCACCATTTGTCTGTCCCCATGGTAACCCTCATTAGTTAATTTCCTTCCAGCTGTGTGCTGTTAATTATCTAATTTCTACTCCTATTAAGTTCTCACTTTTCTCCTAGTCTGTGTCTGATCTCTGTTGTATGCACCAGTGTGTTCCTTTGTTTCCCCGTGGTGTAAAGCTGTGTGTACCTCCTACCCGTTCCTGTTAATAAACTCCCGTTTGACCTTCCTTCTTCAGTCGTCTTCTTCCCTGCACGCAGCCCTGACAGCTAGATAGCCAGCTGAAAATTCTGGAATTTACGCTATTTATGCTGTGTATAAAACATACAATGCACTTCAGATATTCATATATGTAAATAGTGGTACAGAGATTATGTATTTTTGTAGGTCAACCTGGAAGTTAGCATCACCCCTCCAGTTCTATTCGCACCACTCAGAGCGGGATTTGAACCGGCATTTCTGGTATGAGAGGCGGGCACGCTAACAAGTACACTAAAGACCGCTGTCGCGGTTCTGTTTTGTTTGGAATTTGTTTTCTGTCTTCACCATTTCCCTGCCTGTTTGAGTTCCTAATTTTTTACTATGGTTACAGATTTAATTTGCCATTCAGTTCAGGTGTGTATAATTAATCATCCTTGTTTGTCATTGTATTTAAGTTGCTCTGTTTCCGTTGTGTATGTCCGCAGCCCCTAGCATCAGTTGCTAGTGCGCCTCATGAGGCCAGGGGAGTGAGGTTTACTCACACAGCTCTTACTAGCTGGCCTCTATTGTTCACCGTGTCGCTGTGATTTTGCCAAGAAAGAACCATCTGACTGACATGTAAAGCAAACAATCACAGTATGTTCTGAGGGTACTCAAGAGGGTATTACTAATGTATCGTAGGATAAAACGTGAACATATCTTGAGCTTGAGTTGACCACAGACCTTATTTCAGGGTTTTTTTTTTTTTGCATTTAACCTATTCAAAAAAATCCATTGACTTTTGGATGTTGGAACTGGAAGTGCTAAAATGCAACTCCTTTCCAGGTTTTGGTTTACAAAAAGACATAATCTCTCCACCACTCTATTTGCACTACTTTAACGACAAGACAAGGCAATGTAACTTTTCACAGCAGCAATCGTTCTCCCCTCCGCCATGTTTAAAGTTTATGACACGCCTAACTCGGGAAATTGGGTATCAAAATTATCCAGAACTTCCCAATAGTTTTTGCCTCATTGTGAGGGAACAACAAAACTTCACTCAATCAGTGACCTAATCTGGCGGGAGGGAGCATACATTTGATTTATAGTAGTGGGTTTGAGGTAGGGGGAAGCTGTTCCAGTGGTAGTCCTCAAAGCCAACATTAGAACTTTAAACTTGATTCTGGCCTCTACTGGGAGCCAGTGGAGTGAGATCAGAGGGATATGACGTGGGTAGATTGAAGACTAGACAAGCTGCCACCTTCTGGATCATCTGCAGAGTCTTAGTCATGCTGGTTGGAAGGCCTACTAATAGAGCAATGTAGTTGTCCAGTCTTGAAATTACAAGTGCTTGGACAAGTAGCTGTGTTGCATATTCTGACAGGAAGGGTCTGATTTTCCTGATGTTGACTGCAAATCTGCATGACAGGGACGTTGTTGAGATGTGGGTGGAATAGTTCAGCTGGTTGTCAAACACTACCCCCTTGTTACTTGCTGTCCTGGATTGTGTTAGTGTTGTGGACCCCAGTTGCACAGTGATGTTGTGGTCAACTGATGGTTTTGCAAGGATTACAAGGAGCTCAAGGTTGAGCTGCAGATGATGCTCCTTCATCCAAGCAGAGATGTCTGAAAGGCAGGCAGGGATACGAGCTGAGACAGTGTGGTTATCAGGTTTAAATAAAAAATAGAGATGTGTATCATCTACATAGCAGTGGTAGGGAAGCCATGTAGGTGAGGTTGTGTAGATGGATAAATTAAGAGGAGTGAGCACTGAACCTTGAGGCACCCCAGTGATTAGCTGATGTGACTCAGACACCCCTCCTCTCCATGAAATCTTGAAAGATCTGCCAGTGTGGTATGCCTGAAGCCACTGAAGTACAGTACCTGTGATGCCCAAGTCAGAGAGGGTGGCCAGAAGGATCTGGTAGTTAACAGTATCAACAGCCACATAAAGGTCCAGCAGAATAAGAATAGATGACTTTGCATTCGCTCTTGCCAGCCGAAGAGTTGCTCTGACTCTGCAAGAGTCAGTAGGACAGTCTCTGTGGAGTGTCCACTTTTGAAGTCAGACTGGTTGTCATCAAATACGTTGTTCTGTGAAAGAAAAGCCAAAAGCTGATCAGACCAAAAGTGTTTTAGACAGAAAAGGCAGAATACAGACTAGTCTGTAATTTTCAACTGCTGGGTTAAGTTGACTTTTTGAGGAGTGGACTTACTCAAGCCTGCTTGAAAGTGGTGGGAAATGTTCCAGTTGATAGGAATTTGTTGATGATGAGAGTGAGAGCAGGTAGTAATGCTGGTGAGATCACATGTAGTAGGTGGGAGGGGATTGGGTCTAAGGGACAGGATGTAGGACGGCTGGCACAGAGATTTTTGGAGACCTCATTCTCTGTAAGGGGAGAGAAGGAAGAGAATAGTGGAGGTTTGGGTGGAGGTTGGCTGTGGGTGAGTGGAGTAGATAACTGGTTGCTGATAGTTGCCACCTTATCAGTGAAGTAGGTGGCAAAATCATTAGCCATCAGAGAAGAAGTGGGAGGAGGTGGATGGGGGGCAGAGAAGAGAGAATAATGTTTTGAACAGTCACTGGGTGTCTGAGGTGCTGTTGATTTTGTTTTTGTAATAGGATATCTTGGCAGCAGAAAGAGGTCAGGAGAGAATGGTACTTACTCAGGTCAGCAGGGTGTTTAGTCTTGTGCATTTCCTCTCAGCAGCTCTGAGCTTGGTTCACGGAGAGCATCTGTGACCCAGCGGCTGGAGGGTTTCTCACATGCTGCTCTGGAGGTGAGAGGACAGATATTATCAAGGCAGGATGTTAGTGTGGAGCATAGAGTGTCTGTTGCCTTATTGACTTCAAGAGAAGATAAGTCGTTACAGGGGGAGGGATGCCGAGATCACAGAGGAAAAGTGTGTAGGGGAGAGAGAGAGAGCAGAGGTTACGCCGAAAGGAGATGAGGGGGGTTAGTGGTGAACATGAAGGCAGATTGATAGAGAATTGGATTAGAAGAAGTGGTCTGAGATATGAAGTGGAGTAATAAGATTGTTGTCAGTGGTGCAGTTACGTGTTAGGATGAGGTCTTCTGTGTGTGGATGTGCTTGTACTTCTGTCTGCGATGGGCAACAGAGATGAACTGGTGGCACATGGTAAGAGTAATACAGGAGAAATGAGGGAAGTGGTAACAAAAAGCTAGGGATACTTTGAGCAGCGTGTTGTGCTTTGTTGGTGTCCTTAATCAGTGGAGTTGCACATGTAGAGTCTCAGGTCTTTATCCAAGTAGGTCTTCACACGAGGAGGGCTGAACACAAGGGCTGCTGCTTCAGTATTGTTTTAAACGCATGTACTTCCTCACTAAGTCCAACTAATTAATTAACAGCTCAAAGCATACAAAATGTAATCTGAAACTTCCACTGGATAGCTCCTAAATGAGCAACAATTAGCACATCTTACCATAGTAGTCTTTGAAATGCAGTTCTAGCTCTAGCAACAGCTAGTTCTAGCAACATACATACCATTTTCATCTCTGTGCGTGCCATAACTCTGTCTGAAGCATATAGTCTTCATAGTCGTCCTCTGTGAAATGTTCAGAGCAAACGTGATGGTGCTTGATGATGGCTACAGGTGTGTTTGGATATACATCCAGAGCAAGCAGCCATCGATTCATCAGGTCAGCGTTTTGGATTGGAATATGAAATATCATTGTGTTACCTGGTCTCCCCTGTTTATTGTCTCAGTTCTTTACAATACAGAGAACACCCATGATTGTAAACTATCTAGTAATTTCTGACTCTATTACTCCAACTCTGAGCGAACTCTCTGCTCCTCACCGCGGGGCTTCTCAGGTGCTGCGAGCAAATCAGACAGAGTTATGGCACGCACGGAGATGAGAATGGTATGTATGGACTTATCAAACTCTGGGGAATACAGTTAATAAGCCAAAGTCCCAAAAAGTTGGCGTGTTCCTTTAAGGGTGGGCATCTTACCCCAAAAGCTGTATACACTACAGAATAAATTAATATGTCAAAGGTAAAAAATAAAATTATTTGTTTCAGGTGCTTTATAATTGTTCCTGGTTTTATTTGAATATTTTCCAAAATTGGGAAAATTATATCAAATGGGTACTAATTTGTGGAATTCCCTGTTAGAGTTTCCCTGATATTTTCTCTCAACATGGGCATTGCTGGTAAGACAGATTTGTGTAAGCACAAAACAGCAGTAAATGAAATCAGCAGTGTTTTAAGCTGAATCTCTCATGACTCATTAACTACAAAGACCTTGTTAAAGGGATTTACAGCACATTAAACAAGATATGAGTGAAGTTCCACAGCTTATATTGTCTCTATTGACATTTCTGCTTGAATACTGGTATTCCTTTAATGAAACCTGACCCGAGCTCAAAGTGACTTCTGTTTATGCAATAACCTCATGGAGTACAGCAGCAGGCAGGGCTAAACTTATACCAGACACTTTTCTAAGTGTCTCCCTTTGAGATTCACCCAGACGTCTCCCTGCAATAGACCTTTAGCACAATGTTTTTCATGCAGATGTAGTCATGTACTCTACTTCCATATAAGCTGCTTTGTGGGAATCAAAGACTTTAGGGGAAAAAAACGAAAATGGACAGTACCACAGTGAGTCAGATAAACGGAGACTCAAAACAGGAGAAAACTGAGGATGCTCAGTCAACGTCAAGTACACAGGTTGTTTGTGGAGGGTGCCGAAAGAAACTTCGGAGTTTGTTACCAGTGAATTATAAAGAAGAAATTGTAGAGCTGCTGAAACTGGCTGGACCGGTGGTAAGTTTTAATAGTGTGAATTGATTTCTGAAGGTGAATTTTAGCTTTGCTTATGGCAATCATATAACCAAACACTGTGATGATTTTATTTCACTGTTGATTGACAATAGAAAAAGAAAAACTGAACACATGAATATGCATCTTTAAAAGAAACATTATTTTCTGTCAGACAGAGGATATTTGACCTATAATTATTGACACACTTTCTGAAACATCTAATAAAAAGAAGAAAAAAAATCTGGAGCTTGCACCAAAACGTAGTTGAATTACTTTTTAATATATTTAGTTTAGCAGAATAATATAAAATAATTAATTGTCAACTTCTTAGTTCTTTAGTCATTTTGTCTTAAGAATACTGGACATGACAAATAAAACATACAATATTGTAGCTTTAACACTGAAAAAAAGTGGAAATGTCTTGTGGCTTTAATTGGATCCTGAACCTTTTTTGCAGTTTATATCTCAGCTGATGATCTTTCTGATCAGCTTCGTCAGCACTGTGTTCTGTGGACACTTGGGGAAAACTGAACTGGCCAGTGTGGCTCTGGCTATTGCTGTGAGTGAGTTCACAAAATAACTTCATTATAGTGGTGTTCATTAAAACACAAATAGCTTTTATAAATAAGTAATTTTTGCTCACAGGTTATTAATGTGTCCGGCATCTCCATCGGCTCTGGATTGGCGTCTGCATGCGATACACTCATCTCTCAGGTATGATAGTGAATGTTCAGTAATGTGAGTATCAGTTGTGCTCAGGTGTCATTTGAATTGAATTATGTCCTGCAGACGTTTGGGGGTAATAATCTGAAGCGGGTGGGTGTGATACTGCAGAGAGGGATTCTCATCCTCCTGTTGGCCTGTTTCCCCTGCTGGGCGCTGCTCATCAACACAGAGGCAATCCTGCTGGCTGTCCGGCAGAGTCACAGTGTGGCCAGGTCTGACACATTCAAGATACAATAAAAAATGGTCCTGTTTAGCAAAATTTACCTGAGTCTGCTGACAAAGTCTGTTGTCAACATATTGTGATAGACGTATATGATATATTTGTGAAATAACATGATGTTATATCATTTAGACATGTGGCAGTCACATGGACTTAAAAAAGCATTATCTGTGCTCTTTAACTGTGTGATTATCCCCCCCCCCCCCCCCTCTCTCTCTCTCTCTCTCTCTCTCTTTCTCTCTCAATAGTCTGTCACAACTTTATGTAAAAATATTCATGCCTGCCCTGCCTGTGAGTGACATATTAAGCATTACATGTATTCACTGTCTGTAACTATAAATAACTATACAGTAAAAATAACTATTCCAATATATCTAAGTAATAACTTTAAAATATATATATTTGCAGGCTGCCTTTATGTATCAGCTGCAAGGAAAGTATCTTCAAAATCAGGTAAACCCAAGCAATGTGTCTCCATTGATATTTTGCCTGAGCTTATTTTACATATATATCATATACAAGGATCTATTTTTGTTTGTCTAGGGTATTATTTGGCCTCAGGTCATCACAGGAGCAGCAGGGAACATCATCAACGCTTTAATAAACTACATCTTCCTTAATCTGCTTGATCTTGGTGTGCCGTAAGAAACTGTCTAGATTCTGTTTATCACATTTTATGGGAGATCTTATGTTGTGTCCCAAGTTACATGCTATACACTTTGCACTTATACCAGGTGCGATTCTAGGATTTTTATTTTAGGGGGGCTCAGCCCCCAGTGAGGGTATGAAAAAAACGGTAACACTGTAGTTTAGGGTCCAATTCTCACTATTAAAAAGTAGCTTATTATGCATATTAGGATATTGTCTGTTTATTATTACTTATACTTATAAAGCAAATATTAATGCCTTATTCTGCATGACCATATTGTACATCCCTTAATCATACCCAGGAATGTAGGCAGGTTTATAATCACTGATATCCCAAATATGAGGTAGTTAGGGGGGTTTGGGGACATGCTCCCCCGAGAAAATTTTGATTTTTATGATCTACATATGTGGATTTTAAGATGTGAAGGCCAAAAAATTTGATAACAATAACTTGAAACCATGTCATTGGGCAGATATGACTGATATAGTTTTTCCATTTTCGTCAGTGAAGAAAGTAAACTTATGGTTAACTGATATTTATATGTTTTATGAATAACTTTCGTAGACACGCTAATTTACTGAAGGCTACCAGGAAACCTAGGCAACTAAGTTTATTAAATTAATTCACATAATGCACACATTCATTACTAATCTTACGCACAATAAAGGCTGAAAAAAGCTGTGTTTATTATTTTATTTAGTGAAGGCTACAAATGGAATTATATTAATTTGCAATATGTACACATTCATTATTAATCTTATGCCTAATCTGAAGAAAACGGCTTTGTTAATATTTCTTGTTTGTTAATTAGCGTACAATATGAATTACATTATAGGCCTATTTTCAAATAAAAATGGCAAAATTAGACAAAAGTTTATTAATTTGCCTGAATATTTTCGTTATTTGTTTAACATTCTGACTTAAGGAAGCAGCTGTCAAATATGAAATGTTTAGTTTAGCTATTTTTTACAGTCTATAGTTTAGCTACTTGCATATCTTGCACTTGACATCGAGTCGCACTGCTAAAATTTGCGCTGAAGCCTCCCTAAAAAGGGCCTAGTGATGCCCATGACTTATATGCACAATGTACTATACCATCTAGTGTATGAAGTTTATAATGCTATTTAGTCACTCAGCTTCGGAGTCTGATAGCCACAACGTAAGGAAAGCTGCGACAATTGAGTGCATGAAGTCCATTATACACTTGATCCCACCCCCAAAGTTAATTAAGGGCATCATCTGGATCAGTCTGAACACACTACTTGCACTATTTATACTACAAAATGGCATAAAGTGCATAAGTATGCAAATTGGGGCACACCTTTTTTAAAGAACCCAAGACTTTTTTTTACAAGATCAAAATTACTTTATGGTGTCATTCTTTCTTACTAACAGTGGATCTGCTGCTGCAAACACCATTTCCCAGTATTCCTTGGCTGTGTTTCTCTATGTCTACATCCGCTGGAAGGGCCTGCATAAAGCCACCTGGGATGGTGAGTATCTATCTCTGTCATCACCAGAACCCTTTGGTTTTGGATTCAGTTTATCAGTATTGGGGAAAGTTACTTTGAAATGTAATACATTACAATATTGCAGTACTCCCTTAAAAAAAGTAACTAATTGCATTACTTAGTTACTTTTATTAAGAAAAGTAATGTGCTATGTTACTTTTGCGTTTCCTTTTCTTACATGGGCTAGGCTTGTTTTTTTTATAACAAAAAAGTTATATTTTGGGGCAAATCTAAAGGCCCTTTCACACCAAAATTGAAATAATAAGGCGGAATGATATCGCAGCTCAAACCACAAACCTTTCAATTGTGCTGCTGAATTGCAGAAGAATATAATGCAGGAGAAGAAGGTTTAACTTACTTCACCAATAAAAACAAAAAAGTAATTTTTGCTCATGGTTTAACTGAATCATTGAAAGTCAGCAGCAAGTAAATTGGTCAATAAAGTGAGATTAAATGCATAAAAATAATTGTTTTATTTAACATTTAATTATTGAAGGTTTGGGTAATGTTTTAGATTACAGCCCAGAAAGTACTGTGCAAGTAAAACAAATTTGCAGCGTAACTTTCGTTAACTATAGTGTAACTATAAAGTACATACATGTAGGTGTAAGGGCACAATATGTAATTTTTGGAGAAAAAAGGGGGAATTACCAGGAAAATTAACAAATTATTTATACTATGAATTTGCGGGCTGTAAATTAACGTGGTGCTTGTAATTTCTTAATTTTCCTGGTAGTTACCCCTTTAGTCCCCAAATATTACATATTGTTCCCTTATACCTATACATACATACTTTATAATTACACTATAATTACCGAAAGTTATGCTGTAAATTCGTTTTACTTATGCAGTACTTTCCGGGCAGCAACCTAAAGCATTAGAGAGGTTTGCATAGTATTCTGATTTTGCATTTCACTTATTCATTTTGAGGAATATTACATCTTTTTTAGTTACTTTTATTGCATTACCCCCAACTCTGCAGTTTATATTCTGAGACACAAATACTTTTTTTTTTTTTGTTGCTATTTTACAATGCAATAACAACTTTTTGTTTTTTTTTATTATTTTTTTTAGCATTGTATAATTATTTAAAAGATGATTACATCACTCACATGAGCAATATGTAACAGTTTAATGTCTTGGTGCAAAGCATGCTGTTTTCTTTTTTAATATGTGACCAGAAAGTAGTTAACTAAGTGACTCTTTAAGATAGTGTGGAGGAGAGTTCACTGAAATGTTTCTGATGAGTCATGGTTCATGTTATAACATACTGCATTCTTAGATACTCAATGTTGAAACCATCATATTTTTCTTGCTGATTTCCATCTCTGTCTCACATTAGGTTGGTCTCGTGACTGTCTGCAGGAATGGGGTGCCTTCATTCGCTTGGCTTTTCCCAGCATGCTCATGCTTTGTGTGGAGTGGTGGACATATGAGATTGGTGGATTCCTGGCAGGTTTGCAAACTATGCGTTTTTATGTCCTTCAATTTGCTTTGTGGCATGAATATATTTGCGATCTTCATGTATTTTGTCACTGTAGGGCTCATCAGTGAGGCTGAGCTGGGAGCCCAGTCTGTTGTGTATGAGCTGTCCATTATTGCATATATGGTAGGTTTACAAAGGTTATTTGGTCTAACCTGTAACAAAAACAAAACTGTACACTTGTACTGGTTTGAGGATCTTCTCACACCCAGCAGCACCAGCTGTTTGCTGGTCAATGGTTCAAGATATTAGCATTACAAAAGATAAACTGAAATTGAAACCTGTTTGACAGAACTGTGGAATGTGTTGCATTTCTGTTATTCTACATTCAGTACTTACTTACTACATTCAGTATAATTTTTCATTAGCAAATAGTATTTTGTTATCCTCTGCATGGGTGGTGAAACCCAAATCACACATGTAACTGAATACATCAGCCTTTCATTTCCAAATACATGTTCTTACTCTAATAAATTGAGCAAGTACACAAAGTATTAGATCTTGATAGTAGCAATCTTGCATATTTGTATGAAGAACTTACACAGGGATGCAGCTGTGTGATACAAATTTTCCTCATAGGGAAGAGGGTTGTTTGAGGTGAAACTAAGTAACCCCAGCCTTATTCTATTCTATAATTGAGATTATTAAATCTAGTCCTAGAAATAACTAAAATGTAAAAGTTGCAAAGTTTGACCCTAAAAAACCCTACAAAAAGCATTGCTTTTGAAATAAATGGAAGTAGAAGAACCATATCAAAAGCAAAATAACTGTCAAAAGTTCTGTTTCTGGACAAACTGTATGTGATAAATTATATTTGAATCCTTTGGTTAAAGTAGACCAATTAGCTTGAACACAAGTCACTGTTTTCTTTTTGTCATTCAGTTTCCTCTGGGATTTGCAGTGGCAGCCAGTGTGAGGGTGGGAAATGCTCTTGGAGCTGGAAACGCAGAACAAGCCAAGCTGTCTGCTAAAGTGTCTTTAATATGCGGACGTATGTAGTCTATTCATTAGCAGCTTTGCTATAAGATGCCTAATATTTTCTATGAATATTTGCAGAATAATAATTATAAAAATATCACTGGTAACACTTTACATTAAGGGTCATTAGTTATCATTAGTTAACTACATTAGTTAACATGAACTTATAATGAACTTATAACAATTAACTCTGTTAATGTTAATTTCAACATTTACTAATACTTTATTAAAATCTTGTTAACATTAGTTAATGCACTTTGAACTAACATGAACAAACCATGAACAGCTATTTTTATTAAATAACGTTAACAAAGATTAACAAATACAGTAACAAACGTATTGCTCATGGTTAGTTCATGTTAGTTAATATAATGTTAACTAATGAAACCTTATTGTAAAGTGTTACCATATCACTTATGACTTTTTTATTATTATTGTAAAGTTAAGTGCTATTTGGTTTCCCTTTTTTTCTAGTACTTGTTTCTTGTGTGGTTGCAACCATTATTGGAAGTACAAAAGATGTTATCGGATACATATTTACCACAGACGAGTAAGTACCTCCAGAGATCTACTTTGCTAAAAAGCAATATAACATTTTACTTTAGGTTTTGGTATTTACAAAGATTCTCTTGTATTAATATGATTGCGAGAAACTGCAATATGAATTATGGCAGCTCTAGTAAAAAATAAAAATAAAAGAGCTAAATAAATATTAATCTCATTATAATTGCATTGTATGCATGTTAACATGGAATGTAATTAATGGCCATTGAAGCTTTTAACATCTACAATTAACATCTGATCTGTGTACTGAACTCTTGCTGTCTCACACAGGGAAATAGTGCTCAGAGTATCAGAGGTCATGGTCATGTATGGCTTCTTTCATCTATTTGATGCCATTGCGGTAAGAGTTTTTGGTTTCACTTTATTTTGATGGTCCCTTTAATACATTCTGTTGACTATAAGTAATGTTGCACCTACATAACGGCTCGGGTTACATCTGTAACCCTTGTTCCCTGAGAAGGGAACTCTCACTGCGTCGGAACGACACTTTGGGGATACTCCCTAAGCACTAGCGAATCTGAAGTCCGTATAGCAACTAAACCAATCTGATTGGCGTGCGTGATGACGTCACTGTGACGGCATACCCGGAAGTATAAAAGGGGAGCCGGCGCATTGAAACGGCAGCTATTGCTCTGAAGCATGCGCTCCAGGCGTGCCGAGGTGTGGTGACGCGACGCAGTGCTCGTTCCCTTCTCAGGGAACAAGGGTTACAGACGTAACCCGAGCCGTTCCCTTTCGAGGGAACTCTCACTGCGTCGGAACGACACTTTGGGGAACGAGTACCCACTAGCCCACACCGAGGGTAGGGCCTGCCCTAGTGTGAAGCCGGAGACGGGCACAACTAGGACTGGAGCACCCTAGCGCCAGGCGCAGTAGGGAGATGCAGGCTATAAAACCTGATAAAAGTGTGCGGGGTAGCCCACCCAGCCGCCTCGCAGATATCCTGCATGGGGACCCCAGAAAGAGGCCATGCCCCTGGTGGAATGAGCCCTCACGGCCATAGGTGAAGGCAAATTGTGCACCTGATAAGCCGCGGTTAACGCCTGGACAATCCAGTTACTGATTGTCTGAGTAGATGCAGGCAACCCTTTCTTGGGTGAACCAAAGCACACCAAAAGCTGTTGAGATCTCCTCCACTGCGCAGACTTCTCCAGATATACTCTGAGAGCCCTAACTGGGCAGAGCAGGTGAAGCCTCCCTTCTTCCGCCGTCACGTGAGGCGGAGGATGAAATGCCTGAAGAACCAAAGACCTGGCCACCCTCGATGGAACTTTGGGCACGTAGCCCTGCCTAGGTTGTAAGATGGCTTTTACTCCCCCAGGGGCAAACTCCAGGCAAGTCGGCGTTACCGCCAAGGCCTGGAGGTCCCCTACTCTCTTTAGCGATGTAATCGCCAGGAGAAAGCCACCTTCAGGGTCAGGTTCTTTGGTTCCGCCGACTCCAATGGCTCAAAGGGGGCCTCAGCCAGACCTTCGAGAACCACTGCCAGATCCCAGGTTGGGACTCTGGAACGAGCCGCAGGCCTCATCCTCCGAGCCCCACGGAGGAACTGTACAACCAACTGGTGCCTACCCAAAGGCCCATCACCCAAAGGAGTGTGGAAAGCCCCAATGGCAGCCACGTACACCTTGAGTGTGGACGGGGTTAGACCCGCAGAGAAGCGATCTTGGAGGAACTCCAGCACTGAAGCCACCGGGCAGTTAACTGGGTCCACCTCACGCTCCCTGCACCAAGTGGCAAACACATTCCACTTGAGGCTGTACAGTCTCCTTGTAGACGGAGCCCTGGAACTGAATAATGTCTCTATCACCTCTGCCGACAGGCCAGCCTCTAGGTAACTGACCCCCTCAGTGGCCAGACCCAAAGGTTCCAAACCTCCGGCCAGGGAAGAATATTGTCCCCCCCCCGCCTGAGATAGGAGATCCCTCCTCAGAGGAATCTGCCATGGAGGACCTGCCAGCAGAGCTATGATATTCGAGAACCAAACTCACGTCCGCCAACGTGGTGCTACCAGAAGTAGACTGACCCCCTGTTGACGGACCCTCTCCAGGACTCCCGGGAGCAGCGCAATCGGGGGAAATGCGTACAGACGCCGCCTCTGCCACGTCCGAACCCCAGCGGGGCTGGATGCGTGAGGGAACACCACAGTGGGCAGTGGGACGTCCCTCGAGACACCACCAAATCCACTTCCACTGGGCCGAACCTCTCGCACATGGCCTCCACCACCCTTGGGTGGAGTCGCTACTCCCCGGGCCTCAGCCCCTGCCTCGACAGGATGTCTGCTCCCTGATTTTGGACCCCCGGGACATACATTGCCCTGATGGACAACAGTTTCCCTAGGGTCCACAGGAGAATTTGATGCGCCAGTCTGCATAGAGGGCGTGACCTCAAACTCCCCTGCTCCGAGCCCCAACCAGTGAGGGAGGCGCCTGTTGAAACGGATTCCTGGCAACAGAACGCTCCCAACACTGGCCCCTGGGACAGAAACCAAGGTTTCTTCCATATGACTAGGCATCCGCGCGTTACCCTGATCATACAGAAAGGATTCCCTCTGGGGGAAAACCCCTTGGTTTTCAGCCACCACTGTAGGGGTCTCATGTGCAGCAGGCCAAAAGGTATCACCTTGGACGCTGCTGCCTTGAGCCCCAGCACTCTCTAAGAGTGCTTCACAGTGATGCTGTGG
This sequence comes from Romanogobio albipinnatus, assembly GCA_023566225.1. Taxonomy (NCBI): domain Eukaryota; kingdom Metazoa; phylum Chordata; class Actinopteri; order Cypriniformes; family Gobionidae; genus Romanogobio; species Romanogobio albipinnatus. Next base: position 17,747,333 of record CM042255.1, on the reverse strand, counting down.
CCTAGCCTTACTCCTGAGACCATCGCCAGTATGGTCTCGACTCGCGCGGGAAACAATTGTGCCCGCATCGTCGTCGAGTCCCATACGATCCCTAGAACCGTAGCCCTCCGGGATGGCGTCAACACACTCTTTGTTGTGTTGAGTCTCAGCCCCAAGCACCTTATATGGGCCAGAACGACATCTCAATGCCGAACTGCCATTCCGTACGACTGGGCCAATATGAGCCAGTCGTCGAGATAATTCAGCACATGGATGCCCTGGAGTCTCAATGGAGCCAGAGCTGCATCCATGCACCTTGTGAATGTGCGTGGGGAAATAGCTAGGCCGAAGGGAAGCACTCGATATTGGTACGCCTCGCCCCCGAAAGCGAACCTCAAGAACTTCCTGTGACATGGAAGGATCGAGATATGGAAGTATGCATACCCTTAGATCTATCGTGACGAACCAGTCCTCGAACTGGATCTGACTCACGATGATAGAACCCGTGAGCATTTTGAATTCGAACCTCCTCAGAGACCGATTCAAATACCTCAGGTCTATAACCGGACGCAACCCTCCATCCTTTTTGGGAACTATAAAGTACCGGCTGTAGAACCCGGACTCCCTCTCTGGCGGAGGAACTCGCAGATTCTCTAAGGCTTCCTTCGCCAGCAAGGATTTTACTAGTTCCCTTACCCGACCCTGCTCTTTGTCTACAGTACGCAGGACCCATGTAGAAATATTCGGAAGGCATATCCATGCGCCGAGATACTCTACTAAGGGAACCAGCTTAGTAGGCCAGTAACTCTCGAGGCTGGCTTCGGGTGTTACACGAGCCTCGTCCCCAACCCCCTGAAGCGGATGACCGGCAGGAAGTGGTTGGGAACGATTCTCTATGTGCGGACGCGTTAGCTGCCCGCCGCAAGTCCTTCCAGAGGCTGCTAGAGCAGCATGCGTTCGCGGGAAATCGATGTGGCCCGAAGCGTCATAGACGGCGGGATCACCTCGATTTCCCCGGAGCACCGCAGAGGAAGCAACCTCGGTTGCCCCTCTGCGGGGGGGACCGCTCTTGGAAGTCCGGCCGAAGCCAGGACTTCTTCCCAGCAGCCTTCCGCCCTGGAGTACGTTCCTCAGATCGCCTCCAGGAGCGGAAGACCGCTGGTGGAACTGCTGGTGAGAACGCCGCCTCTGTTGCCAGGCTCCTGGAGGAGGGGCTCTAGAGGCGACGCTCTCCTTCTGCACCTGCCGGTGCAAGGAGCTGGCAGACGGCTCAGGCTGCCCCCTAGGGGCCGCCTTCCCAGGCTCTGAGTGGCGAGGGAGGCACTGGCGGAAGGCCGCTGACTGCATCTTCGCCTCCTGGTATTTGGCGACAACGGTCTCAACCGTGTCACCAAATAGACCAGAAGGCGAAATCGGGGAGTCTAGGAGGAAGGACTTATCCTTCTCCCTCATCCCCGACAGATTCAGCCAGAGATGCTTCTCCACAATCACCATAGAAGCCATAGCCCGACCGATAGCACGGGCCATGCGGAGAGACAAATCTGCAGCCCTCCGTAGTTCCAGCACATCCTCTGAAGAGGGACCGTCACCCTCATCGAGGTCTTTCAGGAGGTCAGCCTGGTAGGCCTGCAAGACAGATAATGTGTGCAGGGAACTACCAGCCCGCCCAGCCGCCATATAAGCTTTGCCCACCAACGATGAGGTGTCCCGACAGGGTTTGGTGGGCAGCTCCGGGGTCTTAAGGGACGACGCAGAATCGGGCAAAAGATAACTCGTGAGAGCCTCTTCCACCCGAGGCATCGTCCCATAGCCCGCCTCGCGCGCCCCCAGAACATTGGAATAATCCAATACTGGAGGAACACGCGAGGAATAGGGCTTCCTACAAGACCTACACACCTCGGTGTGTAGATCCGGGAAGAATGATAAACCCCGGCAAGGTGTTTGGACCCGGCGAGAAAGAAACTGGTCGTCCAGCCTACTGGGTGGCTGAATTTCCGGCACTTCCTGTGGCCAATTGATATTAAATTTGGCCACCGCACGAGTCAAAACCTCAATTAGCTCCTCTTGGGCGAGTGGATGAAGCAATGAAACACTTCCTGCTTCTCCACCCGCTCTGATGCCAAACTCATCCGGCTCCTCAGAACCGGAGAGAATAAGCATCAGATCCTCAACCCCGGGGGAAGAAGCCGCAGTGCGGGCTTCCACACGGGGAGGAAGATCTTTAGAACTGTCAGACAAGGATTGGGAAAGTGCCGCAGCAGTCCCAGATCCTGCTGACAAGTCCTTCTGTGAACCCCATGGTCTGTGACACCGAGACGCCTCAGCGATCGCGGGTCCAGAACCATGGGGCTCACGAGGCTAGCCGGCCTCATCACTCACGGCCAGCCGAGAGTGGAGCAGTCTGAGTGTGAGCAGCTCACAATGCTGACAGGCACTCTCCCTCGAGAGCTGCCCGAGCATGCTCAACACCCAGACACTGCACACAAAGCAGGTGTGCATCTGAGCCCGAAATGAAGCGGGGACACGGATGCACACACTGCTTAAACTCTCTCACATTCTTTTCCATCATTCACACACTTTTGCAACTGTGACAAACAACAGTAAATAGACAGACAATTTCAACAGAGAGCGCTATGCTGAAGAGCAATAACTGCCGTTTCAATGCGCCGTTTCAGCTCCCCTTTTATACTTCCGGGTATGCCGTCACAGTGACATCATCACGCACGCCAATCAGATTGGTTTAGTTGCTATACGGACTTCAGATTCGCTAGTGCTTAGGGAGTATCCCCAAAGTGTCGTTCCGACGCAGTGAGAGTTCCCTCGAAAGGGAACTCGTATTAGAGGGTTAGTAGAGTATTAGTTAACTGGTAGGGATAGAATAATTTGACATGTAGTTGCAAAGTTATATATGGTCAGTAGAATGTCTTTAGGGGGACCATCACAATAAAATGTTAACGCATATTAAGCAGACAGTCTACTAATACTCCAATGAGAGTTAGTTGGCATGTAGTTGCAAAGTTATTTATAGTCAACAGAATGTTAAAAAGGGGCCATCAAAAAAAGTGTTACAGAATTATTCTTTTTAAACAATTTTCCAGTAAAAATATATGAATATCTGTAAATATACATTTACTTTAAGAAGCAAAATTGCATAGATATTAAGAATCTTGATCTATGCTTTTTTAAGCATAAATCTACAATTTGGGGAAAGTTTTTAAAATATTTTTAGTGGGGGGAAATTATCTTTTTAACAAAATAGCATTGAACAGTTTAAATAAACTGAAAATGATAAGAGAAGATCACTTCAGATATTGTGAATGTTTGACAGTGATAATAAAGTTTGTTTTTCTGTCTGCAGGGCATTACAGGTGGCATTGTCAGAGGTGCAGGAAAGCAGCTGCTTGGTGCTCTTTGTAACATTGTGGGATATTATTTTGTGGGATTGCCAATTGGAGTGTCATTGATGTTTGCTCTCAGCATGGGCATAATAGGTAGGTGACTTGCAAACATGTGGTCAAATGGGAATATTCTCAGCAGCTTTGCTGAAATAACCAAAACACTTTATTAAACTCGAGTGCCCCACTGAACACCTCCATCAATCTCCTCATGTCTCTTCTCTCTGTTGTTAGGTCTGTGGATTGGGTTTTTTGGGTGTGTTTTTCTACAGTCTATGTTCTTCATCATCCTCATTTGCAAACTGGATTGGAAAAAAGTGACTCAAGAGGTGGGCTGTTTTTTCCTTATCCATATATAATTTTGGACAGATGATCTATTCTAATCTTCTTATTTTCAGGCCTTGATCAGAGCAGGAGTTCAAGCCCCTGAGACCAAAGATGAATCGTATGCTATGGAAAATAAGGGCTGCACAGAAGGTACTTTCTGTCTGTTGTATATGATGACCTTAATGATGAACAAAAAAAATGTCTTTCATCATGGGCTTATGTTGATCGATTATTGTACAGAAGTGCCAGAAGAGTCCCAGCACACTGAAGAAGGCCAGACAGATGCAACCACAGACCTGGAAGGACTCAGTAAAGGAGAAGGAGGAATAACAGATGCTAGCACAAAAGTTACAGTTGGTGCGGTTTTGTCCACCAAACAGCTGGTTGTTCGTCGAGGACTTGCAGTTTTCTTCATGCTGCTTATACTAGCTGGAGGGATTGTGTTAAATGAGGTGCTCACTGGACTTCTCAGATGAGCATAATAAATACAGAGCTTTGTCTGCAATGCACATTTTTTCACAAATCCACCACTGCCTAAGCAAAGTTAATAATATTTGAGAGGTAGATAATTGTTTTATTTATTTTTCTATTTATGTTTTAAATTGAAAGCAGCCTTTTTGAGTTCTCTCTTGTGTTTATTGTGTTATACTGACATTGTGAACGTTTTATTGAATCTCAAAAATAAAATAAGTGACAAGATGTAATGGTTACTTGACATGTATCTTTTATTTATTGTCAGTATTGTGGTTGTTAGTATGGAAGCTTGTTTCTGCCACGGAATAAAAAGTAATACAAAATTAATTGTGACATTTTATCTCACAATTCTGACTTTATAACTCAATATTGCAACTTTATATCTCACAATTCTGACTTTATAGCAGTTGGTGAGTTATCAAGATTCTGAGAAAAAAGTCTGAACTGAGAATTGTGAGATATAAGCTTACAATTGCAAAGGACAAGGACCTGGATCATAGCATGGTCCATGTAACGGTGGAACGGTATGGCGGCCATGATGAGAGGCTCTGGGGTGGCAGCCATGACGTGAAGAACCTCTGGCGTGGCTGAGATGACGTGAATAGACTGGTATGTACAGTCTCTGACGTGACAGGCATGACGTGAACAGGCTCTGGAGTAGCAGGTACTGAGGGATTGCAGGGCCCCTCATCCGCAATTCCTACAGTAATGGCGAGTTCAGACTGCATGGTCATATCAGATTACAGTTCTTTTCACAATGCATGACTATCTGGGGCAGCATTCAGTCACTGCTGTGTTCACATTGGTAACAGGGGGTTTCACATTGCATGACTTTACAAGAGGAAGAATCAACAACTCTCAACACATGCGAGAAGTGTCAAGGAAACAAAGCAAGATCACGCGTGCGTCAAACCGGAGTTCTCACGTGGGACTGAAATTGTTATTACAAATATAGACTGCAGAAAGCTTGCGATCCAAATTGCCTGTGCATTGATTTGCAACGAAAAGGAGAAAAAGAAAAAAAGTTGGGGAGACGTAGGGATCAAGGATTGTGTTCGGCAAAGAGTTGGAAGTAAATGAATAATTTTGCAATGTGCTGTTGTTGCGACTGGTCAAGCAAATGTTTGAGCTTTATTTCTGTTTGATATAATTGTTAATATATCTATTAAAATACTGATATTCTGGTCTATATCTCCACCCAGAACTTCCCACTGCCCTGTATCTTGCTCTCTCATTGGCTGTAGGTTATTTTCAGTCAGAACACACTTCACACAGCAGGATTTTGAATCGCCGACAGGTCTAGATATTTAGCATGCCAAATATCTCACGGGTGTCAGCAACTCATCTGCGATTCTCTGAGATTGCATCTTTGATAATTCACACTGTGTGAACGAGCACCGATTTGCCTATGATTTCAGGCATTTGTCTGCGATTTCGCAAAACCTGTTGGCGAGTCACAATCGTGGCTAAAATTGGGCAGTGTGAACTCGGCATAAATGAAGAACCAATCAACAAAAGTGCAAAGTCAATATATTGGCTTAGAGTCTAGTGAGGGTTATTGTCAGGCACGAGGTAAGCTAAGTGCTCTTCTAAACCCGCTCAAAAAATGTCCTTCAGAGCCACTTCAATTCAAGTTAATTTAAGCCCACCACTTGACACAGTCAACAAAATTCCTTCACGTAATCTTCCAGGGGACATTTCCCCTGGCGCAAACACAGTAAAAAATATGCTGGATTAATTATTATCAGTCTAGTTTTAGTATTAACATTAACGTAAACAAATAAATACAGACTTGGCTTGACCATGAACAGAAGTGTAACGGACTGCTCTAAGGCTTCAATGGTTGAGGATACAAACGCAGCTTTATTGAAGGGTAATCCACAATCATAGTCAAAAACAGGCAAAAGGTCAACACAAGCAAGCAGTCCAAACAGAAAAGACAAGTAATCCAAGAAACAAGAAACAGGGAGAATGCTCAGAAATGCAGTATTGCACTTAACAAGACTTCACGGTGAATGACAAGGTGAACATGGTTTATTCAGGCAGAGGAAATGAGGTAAATGAGACACAGGTGTAAACAATGAGTGATGATGAGTCTGGGCAAAGGATTATGGGTAATGTAGTTCTTGATGGAGTGACAGTCCAGGGTGGAGTGGTAATCAGGGGTTGAATTAATCTGGTGAATTGTGACAAGAAGCATAGACATAAACAAAAACTCACCAAAAATGGTTACAGGGAACAAAGCTAGACAAGAGACAATATATATATATATATATATATATATATATATATATATATATATATATATATATATATATATATATATATATATATATATATATAGTGTATATACACATACAGAGACTAATGAGTGACAAGGAACACCTCTGAATAATCAAACAATGAACCAGCTTGAAAAATCTGCATGGGGAAATCTTTCGCCACCACACAAGAAATTCCTAATTGTGTGGATTCCTATTGAAATAACTGGATTTCGCCCACAAACAATTTGTCGGTCTGAAATGTCGTTGCCATGACGTGTTGCTATGGTGCATGTCTTGCATGACTGCTCATTCTGACACTGCCTCCTCTATATATATATACACTCACCTAAAGGATTATTAGGAACACCTGTTCAATTTCTCATTAATGCAATTATATAATCAACCATCACATAGCAGTTGCTTCAATGCATTTAGGGGTGTGGTCCTGGTCAAGACAATCTCCTGAACTCCAAACTGAATGTCAGAATGGGAAAGAAAGGTGATTTAAGCAATTTTGAGCGTGGCATGGTTGTTGGTGCCAGGCCGGCCGGTCTGAGTATTTCACAATCTGCTCAGTTACTGGGATTTTCACACACAACCATTTCTAGGGTTTACAAAGAATGTTGTGAAAAGGGAAAAACATCCAGTATGCGCCAGTCCTGTGGGCGAAAATGCCTTGTTGATGGTAAAGGTCAGAGGAGAATGGGCCGACTGATTCAAGCTGATAGAAGAGCAACTTTGACTGAAATAACCACTCGTTACAACCGAGGTATGCAGCAAAGCATTTGTGAAGCCACAACACGCACAACCTTGAGGCGGATGGGCTACAACAGCAGAAGACCCCACCGGGTACCACTCATCTCCACTACAAATAGGATAAAGAGGCTACAAATTGCACGAGCTCACCAAAATTGGACAGCTGAAGACTGGAAAAATGTTGCCTGGTCTGATGAGTCTCGATTTCTGTTGAGACATTCAGATGGTAGAGTCAGAATTTGGTGTGAACAGAATGAGAACATGGATCGATCATGCCTTGTTACCACTGTACAGGCGTGGTGTAATGGTGTGGGCGATGTTTTCTTGGCACACTTTAGGCCCCTTAGTGCCAATTGGGCATCGTTTAAATGCCATGGCCTACCTGAGCATTGTTTCTGACCATGTCCATCCCTTCATGACCACCATGTACCCATCCTCTGATGGATACTTCCAGCAGGATAATGCACCATGTCACAAAGCTCGAATCATTTCAAATTGGTTTCTTGAACATGACAATGAGTTCACTGAGTTCACAAATGGCCCCCACAGTCACCAGATCTCAACCCAATAGAGCATCTTTGGGATGTGGTGTAACGGGAGCTTCGTGCCCTGGATGTGCATCCCACAAATCTCCATCAACTGCAAGATGCTATCCTATCAATATGGGCCAACATTTCTAAAGAATGCTTTCAGCACCTTGTTGAATCAATGCCACGTATAATTAAGGCGGTTCTTTAGGTGAGTGTATATATATATATATATATATATATATATATATATATATATATATATATATATATATATACACACACACTCACCTAAAGAACCGCCTATATATATATATATTTATATTTTTGTAGTTTGAATAATAAATAATTTCTGTCCCTTTAAGACCTGACGCACGCATGGATCCCAAACACTGTTCCTGTGAGTTGGTTACGACTGTGTTTATGTTAAAACTCACCAAGATGGGCATTGAGACATTTTTGAGTGTATTTGACCATTAATAAGCTGGAAAAAGGAGCTAATTTTTGCACTTGTATGTCAGAGGCGGCTTTATTACGGTATGTGTGTGTGCGCTTCAGATACGAGCGCGAAATCTGCTGGAATTAGTAGAATTAACATTATGTGCAACCCCGGACTGTATGAGAGGAGGCGGGTGCGTGTCAACTCGCTGTCGGTCGGAGAGCGCAGCTGATATCGATACTGTATTTTTGACAACACTAGTAGGCATACACACAGGTTCGAAGACTCGTTCTCTCGCCCCTACAGTGCAATTCGGCTAGGTATACATCCGCGCTAAAATATGGTGAAAATAAGGTGAAAGTCATCATAGCTTGTGTAGTATAAACCCAGCTCTTTGAGAATAGATTAACGGCAATATTTTTTTTATCGCCTGATAAGAGTCCCACGTTAATGCCATTAATCGATCTATGTTCTATAACATGTAAAATGGAAACATGAACGGAATATTCTAAAAGCAACTCATGTAAACACCTTAATCAAAATATTGTCTTATTCAGAATAAGGTCAATAATTAGATTACTGCTGTCCATGTAAACATAGTCACTGAAATTAAATTGTACTATGATCCTTTTTTTGTTGTCTTGATTTAAACTCTTTAATGTGATGAAATATTCTAAACTGAAGCTTCTTATTAACTGAAAGAATCACGCACCAGTTGTGTGGCATTTGATGCATTACTGACTTTTGTAGGTTTAAAATGAGAACTACAGGCATTCATGCATGAATATTTGTGTTCAAAAAATGGGAGCACATATTGTTTGTTCACAGTTGAAGAGATCTTGACCACCAGATATCTGGCTGTCTGTCGAGGACTTGCAACTTTCTCCTTAAAGTAGCAGGAGGGATTACATTTTTGGTTTCCGGGTCTCCTACAAGTTGACATGCAAGTCAAAAAACACTTTTTCCTCATACTATACAATGCAGAATCGCCTCTTTTTATCACAATGTCTTAAATGGGTTGATAAAAGATTCTGTCTCTTTAAACCCCTCCAAGAGCCTATGATTGGTCAGATAGTCTGTTATGATTGGTCTACTGCGTACAGTGTGTGTCAGAAATGAAACGGCCATAAACATGCCTGAATTTCAGCTCCAAAGGCTTCCTCGCCACTTGTATACACATTGATACAACAAGTAACGATGACATCGGTTTTACCGTATCAATTTAAACCCAAAGGCCTGTTCACACCGGGATGATTTTCGCGCGCGTTTATCGCCGACGCTTAACGCCTCGTGACTAAACAAAGGGCGCCAATGTGAGTGTGCACACCGCTGAAGTGACAGTAAAACACGACTTGGTGGCGCTCAAGCACAAAACGGTATTTTCCGTCATGATAATTTTCCCACCATTTAGAATTTTCCAAAAAACCTACTTTTGCGAACTCGTCCTAGACGGTTCATCCGATTTGCACGAAAATTGAACCAGATCATCTTCAGACCATGATGACAAAAAAATCTTGCAAATCAAGTTAATCTCCGCAACGCTTTATCGTATTCAAACCAAACTTGGTACATATCATCACAAGCATGACCTGAGGCAACATGCAGCGTTTCGGCCCAGCGCCACCTACTGGTCCGGAGATACAAAAAATGGCTATTTTTACTTATAACTTCTGAACTGTGTGTCCAAAAATCATAAAAGTGGTCTTGTTAGATTCAGGACGGCATGCCGAGTCGTCTGACATCCAATACCATATCGGCCATTTTGAATTATGTGCTAAAATGCTGTATTTTATGATCGCATGAACGGATTGTTACGAAACTTGGTATGGGTCATCAGCGCGATGCCCTGAAGTAGCCTGATAAGTTTCGAAACAGCGCCACCTAGTGGAGATTTTTTTTCCCCAAACGCTTATAACTTTGGGTGGGGTTGACTTATTTTCATGGGACTAACTTTTTTAGTCTCCTGAATCCTCACCGAGTCCAACAATACCAGACTTGCTAGGTTTCGGCATATGGTTTGTGCAGCGTTGTAATTTAGTGCTTTAAAAACATTCGCTGATGTCTTCGAAACCGCTAGTCCGATCGAGACGAGACCAGCGTCAGAAGTTCGAAAACATAGGTCGATAGCTATACTACGCTAATGCCCAAATGTCAAAATATTGATAGTAAGGGGGTGTAAAATCCAATCAAAGTCAGGTGTTTTGCCTAAAATCACCTTAATAGGTCTTTAATTGCTCATTGCTGCGGTTGATCTGACACTGCCAGCCATTTTGGCACGTCTTGTCTTCTTCTTTGCGCTTGTTATTGACTGTATTTATAATTTTCCAGCTATTTTGCCTAAAATCACCTTAATAGGTCTTTAATTGCTCATTGCTGCAGTTGATCTGACATTGCCAGCCATTTTGGCATGTCTTGTCTTCTTCTTTGTGCTTGGCCCCGGTATTGCTGCTTGCAGCTATATTTATAACAATTCTTGTTATTATTATTATTTTTATGTTGTTATTATTTAATATAATTAAATATAATAATTATTTATTTTATATTGTTTTGTTCTTATTTACTTGAACAATAACAAACCGAACTCCTACATCTGAGCCCAAAGTGACTTCTGTTTATGCAATAACCTCGTGGAGTACAGCAGAAGGCAGGGCTAAACTTATACCAGACACTTTTCTAAGTGTCTCCCTTTGAGATTCACCCAGACGTCTCCCTGCAATAGACCTTTAGCACAATGTTTTTTCATGTAGATGTAGCCCTGTACATTAACTCCATATAAGCTGCTTTGAGTTAATTAAAGACTTCAGGAATAACGAAAATGGACAGTACCACAGTGAGTCAGATAAACGGAGACTCAAAACAGGAGAAAACTGAGGATGCTCAGCAACGTCAAGTACACAGGTTGTTTGTGGAGGGTGCCGAAAGAAACTTCAGAGTTTGTTACCAGTGAATTATAAAGAAGAAATTGTAGAGCAGGTGAAATTGGCTGGACCAGTGGTAAGTTTGAATAGTGTGAATTGATTTCTGAAGGTGATTTTAAACTGCTTATAGCAATCATATAACCAAATACTGTGATGATTTTATTTCACTGTTGACAATAGAAAAAGAAAAGTGGACACTGATTTTGTTTCTTTAAAATAATTGTTATTTTCTGACAGACGATGGATATTTGACCTATAATTATTCACAAACTTTCTGAGACTTCTTAGAAAGCAGAAGTTTGCACCAAAACAGTTGAATGCCTCTTAATATGTTAAATATGTCAGAATAATCTAAAATAATTAATTGTCAACTTCTTAGTCATTTTTGTCTCAAGAATATCGGAGATGACAAATAAAACATGCAATATTTTGTAGGTTTAACACTAAAAAAAGTGGAAATGTCTTGTGGCTTTTATCAGACCCTGAAAATGTATCCACTTTTTTTGTAGTTTATATCTCAGCTGATGATATTTCTGATCAGCTTCGTCAGCACTGTGTTCTGTGGACACAAACTGAACTGGCCAGTGTGGCTCTGGCTATTGCTGTGAGTGAGTTCACAAAATAACTTCATTATAGTGGTGTTCATTAAAACACAAATAGCTTTTATAAATAAGTAATTTTTGCTCACAGGTTATTAATGTGTCCGGCATCTCCATCGGCTCTGGATTGGCGTCTGCATGCGATACACTAATCTCTCAGGTATGATAGTGAATGTTCAGTAATGTGAGTGTCATTTGTGCTGAGGTGTCATTTGAATTGAATTATGTCCTGCAGACGTTTTGGGGTAATAATCTGAAGCGGGTGGGTGTGATACTGCAGAGAGGGATTCTCATCCTCCTGTTGGCCTGTTTCCCCTGCTGGGCGCTGCTCATCAACACAGAGGCAATCCTGCTGGCTGTACGGCAGAGTCCCAGTGTGGCCAGGTCTGACAACAATCACTACGTGATGCATGAGACCACAGTTCAATTCAATTCAATTTCAATTCAAATTTATTTGTATAGCGCTTTTCACAATACACATTGTTTCAAAGCAGCTTTACAGAAAGTGCATTTCATAGATGAACAGTATAAAAAATGTTAGAAACACAATGTTAAAGAACAATGTTCGAAAAAGATAATCAGTCGTGTATTAATTTAGGCCATAACAACGCTGGCGTTGAGTCGTCTCTTCACGACTTCAGTTCCTTAAATGTGCATGTATTCATTGCTTTTATCCAAAGCAATGTTTATACATATGTATAAGACCAAATCAGCTTATTAGAATGATTTCAGAATGATCATGTGACACCAAAAACTGGAGTAATGATGCTGAAAACTCAGCTTTGCCATCACAGGAATAAATTATATTTAAAACATATATTCAGTAACACTTTACAATAAAGTACCTTTATTTAACATTAGTTTATGTATTAACTGACTTTAACTAACAATGAGCAATATTGTTACATGCAGGGCTTAAAAACGGAAAAAAATATCAATCGGTTCACTCCGAGCAGAATCGATATTATAGCGTTTCGGTTTTTGCGTTCCTCAATAAAGATTACTGTTCCGAAAACGGTTTGATATGAAAAAATACCGGTTAATAACGTTATTTAATTAAGCCTATACTTTAAACAAATATGTATAAATTTTAAACAAATATGTATAAATAGACTTATTTTCACTCAATAATAATATAACACATGGTAATTAAACTTGAATATTTATTTAATAACATTTTTAAAACCAGAAATACATGCATTAATTACAAGGCATAAACAGCGGACCTGTTTTAATGGAGCGTTAGACAATCGAAAGTGGCCTCTAATGCCAAATTATTTTCAGAAGAGTGATAACATTCTTTGTACATAACTTTTTTTCAACACGACTTGTTTTAAAAAATGCATGAATAAAGAATAAATAAACTGGATAACCATTGCTCTTTTAATGCACCGTCAACTGCTAATTTCAAAGCAAACACTGCGCAACACGTTCTTGCATCACATAATCAAATTCAGTCAGCTAATAAAGCTTGCATTTAATGCAATATAACATACCATTTAATACGAAGCATCAACCGTCTATATAGAAAACATTGACCTGTCCTGTATTGGCAATCTGAAAGACTATAGGAAAAATGTTTGATAGATGCTATAGCCTACTTGGATAGGCTTAAACGGAATCCATAAACTATCCTAAATCAGTCTATTTGAGCTTAAAGTCCGTACTGCTTATTTAAACGTTCGAAAAGAATGTCCTCCAATACCTGCACATTAATTGTAGACCTCAGCGGGGAAAGAAATGTACTTGAGGCATGAAAATGCGCGCTCACACTGACTTGCGTTACCGGTAGATTCATAGATGATGGTGCGCGGGCATTTCACTCACGCTTGATCCGTCAACGTCACATGCTGTACTACTCATTTCATGATTGGTCACTGCCAAATTAAAATATTAAAGAGAACGATAAAATAACGTTATTAACCGGTTAATGGTCATTTCAAATTAACGTTTCTGTTCAGAACGATTCAAATTGATTTTGATTTCGTTTCCGTTTTTGTTCCTCTTAAAATTTCGTTCGTTTCCGGTTTTCGTTTTCGTTCCTTGAACCGGTTCAGAGCCCTGGTTACATGTTAACATTTATTCAAGATGGCAGCACTGTGTCTGTCTTGTCTGATCTGTATCAGGTAACCCAAGATGCCCAGTCTAAACAAGATACAACTCATTTATTAGTTCCTAAGAGTCGTCGGGAAATGCTTTTCCAGGCGGCTCATTCTAATCCAATGGCTGGACATTTAGGTCAGACAGCGACACTAAACCGTCTAATGGCCCGTTTCTTTTGGCCGGGCATGAATCCACCGGCCACTCCAAAAGCACCATTGTGCCCACTTCCCTTAATGCAGGTCCCCTTCGAAAGAATTGGTATGGACCTCATCGGGCCATTAGAACAGTCTGGACGTGGTCATCGCTTTGCGTTGGTCCTCGTCGATTACGCAATGCGGTACCCTGAAGCAGTTCCCCTGCGTACTATTTCCGCTAAGAGCGTCGCAGCGGCACTGTTTCAGTTTATCTCCCGGGTGGGAATCCTGAAAGAGATTCTCATCAATCAAGGCACGGCGTTTATGTCACGGACAATTCGCGAACTGTACAAATTATTGGGCATTAAGTCGATCCGCACGAGCGTCTATCACCCACAAACGGACATGTTGAAAACCATGATTCAGAAGTTCATGCGGGAAGACACCAAAAATTGGGATAAGTGGCTAGAGCCCCTCTTGTTTGCCGTACGTGAGGTCCCCCAAGCCTCCACAGGGTTTTCCCCCTTCAAGCTCCTCTATGGGCGTCAGCCCCGCAGGGTTTTGGACGTTCTTAAAGAGACTTGGGAGGGCGGACCTTCAGACAGTAAAAATTTAATTCAGTATGTCCTTGACCTGAGAACAAAACTCCACACTTTGGGGCGGCTGTCAATGGAGAATTTGTTACAGGCCCAGGACAGACAAAGTAGGCAATACAATAGGGGTGCTAGACTTCGTCAATTTGCACCGGGAGATAAAGTACTTGTATTACTCCCCACTTCTAGTTCTAAATGACTTGCAAAATGGCAAGGGCCCTTTGAGGTCACACTGCGAGTTGGGGATCTCAACTATGAGGTCCTTCGAACGGATAGGGACAGAGCACGTCAGATTTACCACCTCAACCTGCTTAAAAAGTGGTCTGAGGCAGTGTCCGTGTTGCTGGCCACGGTAGTGAGCGGGGAGGAGGATCTCGGCCCAGAGGCGCTCCCAAAGTCCAAATTCGCTGCCCTGGCCCTTGGTGGGGATCACCTCTCACACTCGCAGCTCACCAACTTGAAAAGGTTGCAGGCTGATTTTGCCGACGTGTTCTCGCACCTACCCGGACGAACGAAGCTCATCCATCACCATGTTGAGACTGAACCGGGTGCGGTCGTTCGTAGCCGCCCGTATCGCTTACCCCAACATAAAAAAAAGGTAGTTCAAAGCGAATTGGATGGCTCCCCGGCCTGAGTCGAGTGGTGGGGGTATGTGGCTCGGTGGGCGTGGTTTTGTGAGGTCTGCGGGCGGAGAGAGGGAAAGGAACCGAGCGATGAGTAAGTAGGTCAAGTGCAGATTACAAACACCTGTCTCTGATTTCAGTAATTGGCGTGGAGAGACCACATAAAGCCAGTGCAAGAGAGAGACGAGGAGAGAGAGAGAGAGTCTGGACTGGGACTGCACGCACACTGCCGCTGATGAGAGAGAAACCGAGTGTCTAATCTGAAAAGCCAAGTTAAAGTCTGTCTTGAGTTTGTGCGCCCACGTGCGCTTTTCTGTTGCTTGTGAATAAAGAAAACTGAGTAATAAAGCCACCAGTCCCAGTTACGCCGACCCCTGTCTTCTTCGTTCCTTGACCAAACGAACCTCCATCACAGTAATCCTTCACTAAAAAATCTAAGGCAGCGATATCTGATAATGTTGTTGCTTTTACTGTATTAATCCAAATCCTGGTCCCGTTGGAATTGTTTCAACTCCTTTGGATTTCTCAAATAGATTAGGCCTTGGCATTGTACAATTAAATGTTCGTAGCTTGTTGCCAAAATTAGATCAATTACAAATATGGGCCAGGACGACCAAAGCAGATGTATTGGTTATTTCTGAGACGTGGCTTCGATATTGCATTAGAGGGGTATAATGTGTTTCGAGCTGATCATAAAAGTAAAGAGGGTGGGGTTGCAATATATATATTAAATTAAACTATCATGCTACTGTTCTTAAATCAGTTTCTCTCCCTAAACAGTTTGAGTTTTTGGCTATTGACCTGGAATATGGAAAGGATTGTCGTTTATTTATAATTGGTTGCTTTAGACCACCAGCAGATACCAGTGTTGCTCTAACCTCACTGTCAGCTGCTTTAACCGACCTGCTTCCTAAAGATCTTGTATTATTGAGTGATTTGAATTGGAATTGGTTAACATTAAACTCAGAACAGTTTAAAGCTTATTGTGATTCTGTGAATTTTACTCAACTTATTGAATCACCTACGCGACTAAATCATAAGAACCTAAGTCAGTCCACTTTAATAGATATTATATTTACAAATAAACCCCATAAATACACCTATACAGGGTTTTTTCCGATGATGTCAGTGATCATTGTCCTGTTGTCGTTATAAGGGATTGTACATTTTTTTACAAGATTTATTACAAAAAGGAGCTTTAAACTGTTTGATACACAAATCAAATCAAATCAAAATCACTTTATTTGTCACTCTACATATGCACAAGTGCAACAGTAGGTGAAATTCTTAGGTGCAGTTCCGAGCAACATAGCAGTCATGACATGACATGTACAACATTTAAAGCAGCATCAGATTACACATCTGATGCGCACACAATTACTCACAGCACAGTAAACTCTACAATAAACAATAAATAATTTACACAATGTGAGTGTAGTTCTCACAGCTTTAAACAATATACACATACTTACAATATACATATACTTTAAACAATATACACTAAACATACACTAAACAATATACATTACGCTATAATAGTAATAATAATATACAATGTATAGTATAAAATATTATTCACAGATTGAAAAATTGAAATCCAAAGTGCAATAGATGCTGTATGATAAATAAATGTGTATATAATGTGTGTGTATCTACAGTGGGTTGTGCTGAGTGATATTCTGTCCAGAGTGTGTTATGATCCTGATGGATCAGGAGTTAAGTAGTCTGATTGCTTGTGGGAAGAAGCTGTTCTGGAGTCGGCTGGTGCGTGTTCTAATGCTGCGGTACCGTCTGCCTGATGGCAGCAGTGAGAGCAGCCCATGGTTCGGGTGGCTAGAGTCTCTGAAGATCCTCTGAGCTCTCTTCACACACCGCCTGGCGTAAATGTCCTGGAGGGAGGGAAGCTCACCTCCGATGATGCAGCTGGCCGTGCGCACTACCCTTTGCAGGGCCTTGCGGCTGCGGGCGGTACTGTTGCCGTACCAGGTGGTGATGCAGCCAGTCAGCAGACTCTCGATGGTGCAGGTGCAGGTGTAGAAACGTGTGAGGATGTGGCGGTTCATTCCAAACCTCCTCAGCCGTCGCAGGAAGAAAAGGCGCTGATGAGCCTTCTTCACAACGGCCTCAGAGTGGACGGACCATGAGAGTTCCTCTGTGATGTGGACACCGAGGAACTTGAAGCTGCTGACTCTCTCCACCGGTGCTCCATCGATGGTGATGGGGCGGTGTTCTCTCTCATTCCTCCTGAAGTCGACCACCAGCTCCTTGGTCTTGCTGACGTTGAGGGAGAGGTTGTGCTCCTGACACCACCACACAAGGGTTTCTGCATGAGTTATTTTCATCTGACTTGGATAGATTGTTTTTAATACCGCATGTGTCCATTGAATGCCAATATTTTCACACATTATTCTTGAAGATTGTGAATAGGCATGCACCTGTTAGGACATTCAGAGTAAAAGGCAGTGATAACCCATGGTTCTCAAACAAACTCCTTCATGAAAGAAATGTGGCTTAGGCCACAGCGAGGAAATCGGATATAGAAAGAGATTGGGTAGCATTTAGAACATTGTGAAACAAATTTACAGCTCTTACACGTAGATCAAAATCTGAATTTTATTTAAATGAAACCTCACAAAATCTAAATAATCCTATAAAATTTTGGAAAACCATCAAATCACTTTCTCTCGCCACGTTATATAATGATTTTCCTAATCAAATTTTAGTAAAAGATAGCCTTATTTCTAATAGGACGGACATGGTAAATGTTTTTAATAAGCATTTTATTTCTTCAGGTTCGATTTTTAACGAAAATCCTCTGAGTGATATAACAAAATCCATCTCCTCTTCTGAGAGAAGATAGCCCTACTTTTAGATTTTCTCCTATTTCAAGAAGTGAAGTTTTAAAGGCATTAAAAATCCTGGACATTAAAATGTCTGCTGGGCCTGATATTTTTTGAAAGTAGCTGCCGAGATCATTGCTGGCCCATTAGCTTATATTTTCAATTTATCATTCGAACAGAATGTCGGTGATAGTCAACATTTTTTAATCTAGTGTCAGTGAACAGCTAAATGAATTTTTGTCTAGAAACAGCATTTTGTTCAGATATCAGTCCAGTTTTAGAAAGAATGATAGTACGGTAACTGCCACAATGAAAGTTCCAAATTACATTACCTGTGCTCTAGATAATGGAAGATCATGTGCTGCAATGTTTATTGATTTGGCTAAAGCTTTTGACACTGTCAATCATGGTATCTTTTTGTCGCGTTTACATAGTATCTGTCTTTCTGAAGCCGCATTAGGCTAGATTAGGAACTACTTAAAGAACAGGTGTCAAAGGGTGCAAATTAAGGGGTTTCTTTTTGATTAGCTCAGTATTGAATTTGGTGTGCCACAGGGGTCCATTTTGGGTCCCCTGTTATTTACATTATATATAAACAATCTTGGTGATAATTTATCAGATGCAAGTATTCATTTATATGCTGACGACACTATAATTTACTGTTTTGCATCCTCCATTGATAGCTACATCTTAAAGCTGCAGGAAGCATTTGTAATACTTCAGCATAACCTCATCTCTTTAAAACTAGTTCTGAATAATAAGAAAACAAAATATATGGTCTTCTCTAGGAAACGTAAGTGTGAATCTTCTCTACCATCTCTTTACACTTTGCAGGGTAATTCTATAGAACTAGTCTCCTCCTATAAATATCTAGGCTTTGTGTTGGAAGAGGACTTATCATTTAAGTTACATATTAAACAATTGTTGTCTAAGTTAAGGTTACAGCTGGGGTTTTATTTTCGGAATAGTGCTTGTTTTTCACAGTCAGCCAAGAGAAAGCTGGTAGAAGCTACCTTCTTACCTGTCTTAGATTATGGAGACGTTTTTTTACAGAAATACCACTAAGACCCTTTTACATTCATTGGACTCTGTTTATCACTCTGCTTTAAGATTTATAACTCGGAAAAATCATTATACTCATCACTGTGCACTGTATGAAATGGTGGGTTGGCCTTCACTTCACTTAAGAAGGTACAAGCACTGGCTTATATTTGTGTCTAAGGCCATAGTTGGCCAGCTTCCTCTGTATATGAATAGTCTATTAACTGTCAATAGTCAAGGGCATAATCTGCGTTCAAGTAGATACATTCTTCAATCAATGAGTTTAGGCTGTATCTTAATACAATTAACATTCCAAACTGTCTGCACTTGTTCTTAATCTTGTTTTATTGTTGGAAATGTGTGTGTTGTGATTATTGTTTTATGTATTTAATTTTACTTTGTTTGTTTTTTATTTTGTTTATTGTGTGCTGCTACCTTGGCCAGGGCTCACTTATTGAGATATCTATCTCAATGTGATTTTCTTCCCTGGTTAAAGCTGTAGTCTACGATGTTGAAAATCGAGAAAGCCTGAATTTTTTAAAAACTCATCCCGCCCCTCCACACGCACACCCCTCCCCTCTGTGCTACCTGATCCCTCCCACCGGGAAACGACCTGAACAACGTCACTCAGTCAAGCAGGA
The DNA here is from genome assembly GCA_023566225.1 of Romanogobio albipinnatus. Lineage (NCBI taxonomy): Eukaryota > Metazoa > Chordata > Actinopteri > Cypriniformes > Gobionidae > Romanogobio > Romanogobio albipinnatus. The sequence goes on along the minus strand of CM042255.1, from coordinate 17,727,680 downwards.
GTAAACATCGGAACAGAGATGTACCATGTGTACCACATAAAGCCTTGAAGTAATGAACACTTACAATTATGACTGATTGACGTCATTTACTTTCACAACATTGCTTAGTCGCTTCAATCTAATGACCTCGCTAATGACACATCATATGTAAAGTTGACTTTCGACACTTGAACTTAGTTGCTTCATCAACAATTCAATGTCACCATTGTCGTAACAAAATAGCTCAGAGGCACACGTTTGAGTTCACGCCCACGCAAGATTAGCAACACATACAATGTTCTATCGGCTCGAACAGAAAACCGCTAACGTTAGGCCTATTGAAATAGTCAAGCACTTCAAGGCGATGCTAAACGGCTAACATTCCAATTCCGACCGGCAGCATGATCATGTTGTCAGACTGATAAAAAGCTATTTATGTAATACACCACACCATAAAAGTATAAATAAATGCTTACCTGCTCAACAAAAAGTCAGCTATGTCAGCGTCGGTTTTAAGTCCAAGGTTTCCCATACAAAAATGTAATATATGGCCATATATGTACTTATATTTCAAATAGCATGACATATATCTATACATATATTTGACTTATCTGAGAACACAATATATGCCTGCAACATATATGAACATTTATGTGTCCAAACATGTTAAGAAAATATTTTAGTTCATCCATATATGATACCATATATCTGCATATATTACAGTATAGTATTGGTTTCTCGCAAATATGGACAACATTAAGTATAAATATGTGACATACATATTTGTTTTCCACATATTTAATAAATGTATGTAAACATGCATTTCATACTGATGCATTTTTAAAGCTGTGGCATATGGTTATGGTACTTTGTCGATGTATTTGTCAAAAATGACAAAGAAAACACTGCATTATTGTATTAAAAATATATTTGGTATTCACACAATACAGACAAAATCTCCAACTATATGCATTTAATTACAACACTGTAAAAAAAAATCCTAATTTTACGGAAAATAACGCTAAATTGTTTACAGTATTTTCCTGTAATTTTGAATTATGTTTAAAACTATGTAAAATTACAAACAATATATGTAAATAAACAATTTGACTGTTATTTTAAGGATTATATCATTAATGACAAATTACAGTAATTCTCATTTTTATACAGGAAAATGACTGTATTATTTATACAGTATTTTTCTGTTTTCATAAATTACATACAAATTCATGTAAAATTACAAAAAATATCTGTAAATTAACAACTTGACCATTATTTAAATCATTAATGACAAATCAGTCATTCTCATTTTTTATACAGAGAAATTACTGTATTATTTATACAGTATTTTTCTGTTTTCTTAAATTACATACAAATGTATGTAAAATTACAGAACTAATCTGTAATAAAATATTTAGCTCATTATATTAAAGGTTTATGTCCATACTAACAATTTAACATTATTCTTTGTTATTTTAAAGTAAATCTTATTAGTTTCACTGTAAAAATAAAATCGTAAAAAAATGGTAAATGACTGGCAGCTACGGCTGCCAAACGAAAAACCGTAAAATATCTGAATTCAAATAAAGTGCAAAAACTTTACGTAAATTTACATTAAAAGTTTGAGAGAAAACTGTTATTTTACAGATTTCTCCTTATTTAAATTAAGATATTTTACTTTAATTTTATGTTTTTGTTTGGCAGCCGTAGCTGCCAGTCATTTGACTTTTTTAACTATTATTTTTTTTTTACAGTGTAGGTGTATTTTTACATTCAAACTGTAATTCTGGAAACAAATATAACAAACTATATATCAAACTAAATATCAAACAATAATCTGTTTTTAAAGAGTACAAATCTGCACTGCTCTCAGGGTTGAAACTTTCAAGCCTCTGCCCACACCACAAAACACCACTTGACCAATTAATTAAATATAGCAGCAAATAAATATAAATATACACATTTGCTAACTGTAGTTTAAAACAAGTTATTTCTATATTTGCAAGGTTATATGCTGTCTTTCCGTGTTCACTTGAGCGTGATTGGTCAATCTGAACGTCATCTAGAAATCTGGCCAATGACAACTGTGCACGCCTTCTACCGATCATGTTTGTAAACTTAATACACCCGTGGCGTTGGAGTGCACGGCTGCTCGCGGGTGCAGCTTCTAATCTGCAACAGGACTGCTTCGTCGGTCCATTAATGGCATTACATGGATCATTTTACATCTGTTAAAATCTTATTTTGGACGAATTTTGATTGTGGGATGTCGACTGAGAACGGAAAACATGAATATGAACAGACATTTAAGGTACCAATGGCGGACATCAGACGGCAGAAGGTAAATAAATCCCTTTATATTTTTCTACTGTCACATCAATATATAGTGCATTGAAGTTATAATTTCTGCTAATCGCGATTACTTTAAATATTATGTTTCTGCGTTTTGTTATGTTGTAATACTGTTAAGATAGGACTGGGCGCTATGACGAAGATAGTGACTATCATTAGAGATTTTACAATTATGTTAACGTTACCTTTTTATATCGGGGAATGTAAATATATCCGCGTAGCACTGTACTAACGTTACTTACAGTTATTGACATTTTGATCAAGAAAAATGTATGAATGGAGAATAAAGAGTAATGTTAAGCCGCCTCTCTCAGACAGCATGTGATCCTGAAATCAATGATCCTTTTGGTAAAATGCACACAATTATCTCAAAATCCCTGTCATGTGAGGCATTCACTTGATTTAAACAGTCAGTTATGTTTGAAGTAACGTTAGAGTTAAACAGTTCAAGTTAACGTGGGGAAACCCGGATACGTGTCATTGTGCATCCGTTCTTAAAGGGGCAGCAGATTAATAAACAGCCGTCTCAATTTGAATCAAACAACAAAAGACTAGAGAAGACCTTCTGCGTTTTTAAGAATCAAGTGATATTAATGCATAGAATATCATACAGAGAAGACAACTGTTTTATTCTGTAGTATTTCTTAATAAAATATCTATAAAATGAAATAACAATATTATGATATTGTTATTGTGAAATAAAATGTCTCATGTATGTAGAATAATATGGTCATAATGCCCATCCCTACTGGTAGTTTTAAGATCAAGTTTTATGATAGTTTTAAGATCAAGCTTGTCATAAAAAGTAAAGGAGCTTTGGAAAGAGTAATCTGAGAACACTGTTATGTTCACTCGTTCAACAGAGGGGACAGGAATCCGCCATTCTTGGACTCTGAAGAATTATAGGCAAACCAGGATTTTGGATCTACTGTGAAGTTTTTTTATGGACCTGGTGAGTACATTTTGCAAGTCCATGTCTCTGTCAGTAAGTTGATCATTAATATGAATGTTTTATCAAACAAATTAATATTCATTTGTGTGTGTGTGTGTGTGTGTGTGTGTGTGTGTGTGTGTGTGTGTGTGTGTGTGTGTGTGTGTGTGTGTGTGTGTGTGTGTGTGTGTGTGTGTGTGTGTGTGTGTGTGTATGTTGCTTCCCCCCTCATGATCCAGAAGTTTTGGGAATGGAAATCTGCCACATGATCTTCAGAGGAAGTGAGTATTCATGTCATATCCAACATTAATACTGTTACGGTAGCCTTATGTGTGTGGAAATGTGAACACAGGCAACTCAGCACCAAGACACAACTCTGGTTCAAACGTACCTTGAGTTTAAAAGCATAGCTCACTCCAAATGAAAACTCCCTCATCATTAACTCACCCTCATGTCTTATCAAACTTGTATGACTTTCCTCTGTGAAACAAAGTATTTTGAATAATGTTGGTAACCAAGCTACATTGGACCAAATTTTATGGACAATAATCACCAATAACCATCTCAAAACTGAGCGGACTCTGTGTTCATATAGCCAGAATATCTCAATGTCAAATGTTGTTTAAAGGAAAGGTACAAAAACAAAATCCTCCCTTTTTAAGGACTTTTCAGTGAATCAATGTCTTTTTCTTTCTTTCTTTTACAGATCCAGCTGATTACTGGAGATTTGGAAGAGGATTGCTCTTTATCTGCTGTGTCTGTCCCTTCTGGAGCAGAATCATGGACCTGTTGTATGTTTTGATTTATATTTCTTATTACACTATATAGCTTGGATTCTGAATTAAAAGTAAATGTTTGTCCACATATATTATCAGAGCTATATGGAGCCCTCGGGGCTCAGTTGAATATAGAGGAAAACAATATAAAACTTATTTGGAAAATACAAAGCTAACAGTAAATGGCACAATTTGTTATTTTGTTATGAGGTGAAATCATAACCTCATCATGATATTAGTAACCCTAACTTACAAGATAAATGCAATTTTTAGTTTTTCAATTCCTCCTGGGGGCTCTGAAGTAGTGTTAGACCGATATTTGCGATTTTTACGTGTATCGGCCGATACAAGGCTGCTGCGTTCGCCGATATTTTCCCCCCGGCATTATTTACAGACAGGCGTCCACAGGCAGCTCTCAGCATCTTTCGATGAGAGGTTGTGGTGGTGTTTGGCACTATGACCCCATCTCGCCTGCAAATTAAATTGGTGCAAAACTGGTTGCCATGCTTACTGATTGCAGTGTAAGTGTGGCCTTACTTGCATACTCACTTAGTCAATCAATTTTACTGACTTGCACTAGAAGAAACTGCAATAAAGATTTTTTTTTAATCTTGGTGATAAGTTTTATCCACCAGTGTTTTGTCTGCTTTATACTTAACTTTTTTCTTTAAAATCTACCTTTTCAGATGCAGTAATGTCAAAGCACTCGGCTGTTTCGACTGGCCAGATTGGAACAGCCCTGAATGGGAAGATGGCAGAACTAAGACTGGCAATATCCAGAAAAAATCTTACTTAAAAATTAGTTAAAATGAGAAATTAAAATTAAAATGTGGAAATGTATTTCCCAAGTGAGTGAGTTTTAAAAAGAAAAAGTCTAATGTTAAATGAAATAAAGTTTTTACTTGAAAAGATTGTACTACCTGATTGTATTTTCTGGAGAAAAAAAAATCAGTAAAGTTTGTACTTGAAAAGACTTGAAATTGTGTGTTCTGTTGAATGAGTACAAATATATGTACAGGCTGTATAAAAACATAGTTGTGTCACTAATATAAGTGAAAGTACATGGTATCATCATATTAGAAGCATATTTGTATCCCTAATATAAGTGAAAGTATGTACTATGGAAATAAGTACATATATGCATGTATACATATATGCGTCTTACATATATTAAACATTTATGTGCATATACGGGAAAATATATGGCACTTACATGAAAACGGCCATTTTTGCTATATTTTGAAATATATGTTTCATATATGTATATGTATTTTATATATATGAATATTGCATATATTCCCATATAGGCAGCAGACATACATGGGCACTGACATTATATATGTAATTTACATATATTGACATATATTACATTTCTGTATGGGTTCTCTGAAGCTTCCTCCAACGGGCAATGGTGGACCCTATATTGATTCGGCTTTGAGTCCGGCGTTCTTCACATTTTTTTTTATCTCTGCTCTTTCCTCAATTGACTTTCTCTTTCTTCCAACCTTGACTGTTGAGGTGAGCAGGGGCCGCTTGCTGCTGTCTGTTTGTTGGTTTTTCTCCATTGCTGAGTTGATGCTGCCTACTTGCCCGCGAAATTTCATGTCGCAGATGAGGCGGGTTGGGGTGCGATGGGTGGAGACGCGAGTGGAGCAGGGGATTGGATGAGAGCAGTTAACCAATGTAAGCTGTCCGGCCGGACAGCTTACATTGGTCAATTTCTCTGCGGGTGTACACCCAATAGAGTGAATGGATTTTTTTCATTCTTTTTTCTCTTCATATTGTTAGGATTGTACTGTAGAACCATAACCAGCATCTAAACGAGGTTATTAATAATTAACAATCTTTGAAATCGTAGACCATAGCTTTAAATAAAGGTATAATAAAAAATAAAAAATAAAATTCATATGAACTGTTGTTCATGTTTGCTCAGGTCCATTAAATGGGGGAGAGCAGGGCACAACCTAACACTTTTTCACTTTCTCAGTTTGTGTAAATCCACTTGGGGTTCAGATTATTTATTTTTTCCCACATTAATTTCACACGTCTTGTAGAATAATGTGGTTTTGTTCATAAATGCAGTGTAGCCTATACTTTTTTCTTGATTTACCCCGAAAGAATGGAAGTGAAATGTGACAAAATGTACACAAAGGCCGCCGTGCTGTCCGTACGGACCAGAACGTGCTTGCCTCTGAGTGGCTTCTTAAAGTGACTGAGTGCAAGACGAACTGCTAACAACTCCAGGCAATTGATATGCCATTGCAGTTGAGGCCCCGTCCACAGACCCGAAACTGCAAGCCCGTTGTATGTGACGCCCCAGCCGGTGGATGAGGCATCAGTGGACATAACAGCATGCCTGGACACTTATTCTAGAGGCACTCTTGCCCGTAAAAATGAAGGGTCCTACCACGGGCTGAAGGTTTGGTGGCATCTCGGCGTCACTTGGACAGATAGGGTTCCGCTGTGCTATGCCCATCTCGGGACTCGGCAGAGTAGCCAGCGTTGAAGCGGTCTCCTATGAAGCAATCCCAGCGGCGTTACTGCGGCTGCGGATGCCATATGCCCCAGGAGCCTCTGAAAAATGTTCAGTGGTACCGCTGTCCTGCGTTTGAACGAGTTCAAGCAGTTCAACACAGACTGGATGCGCTCCTTGGTGAGGCGCGCTGTCAGACCGACTGAGTCCAGCTCGGGGCAGAGTTTGCCTTGAGTTTCCCTTGACCTGAAACCCCAAATGGCTGAGGTGCCCCATGCTCTCTCATGGGAGCAATGGCCGCCTCCGTGACTTTCGTGAAGAAAGACTGCCAGTACTGCCACCCCACCGATGAGGGTAGTGAGAGAGAGGAAAACTTTATACAGATTATGGCCCTTTTGGTGTTCCATATTTTGGCACCAAATAGTCCCCCAATGCCAAAGCCTTCCAATGCACATCCAGGAAAAGGCAAGGGGCGGGCAAGGCGATTTACGTGTTGTACTACGCCTCAGCCACCCAGGAAAGCATGGCTGTCAAGTATGAATCTGATTCAGCATGAGTGCCCACTATTATAGTGGGAATCTCAGCATCACCATTTCCAACATATAACAGCCCTCTCTCCGATGCAGCAATTGACATCTGTCCTCTGCTAGAGCCTCAAATAAAATGCTAGATCCCTTTTTTTTTTTTTTTTTTTTTTTAAGGACCAGCAAACCCATCTGTAAGCTACCAGCTGGCATGTGAGATAGTGGGCGTTGCCCTGAGACAGCACACGGCGCGCTGAACACTCAAGCCCTTATGAAAAAGCATAGAGAGAGAGAGCATAGACCACCCACAAACACAGTCTCAACATGCTTGCGATGCGATAGAGGAGTGGGGGGCCCACGGAGATGTACTCCGCGGGGGAAGCCTCACTGTAAACCTCAGGTCACCCAGACTTATCAGCTAAAGTAGCCCCTTTTCTGGTGCACCAGAAAAGAAACTAGATCGGGGTATAAGCAAAGGGACTCAGCCCCGTTTGAGGTTTAGTGTAGCGGGACCATGGCCCTTCACACTTGGGGCAAATATAGAAACACTGCCGCTAGCGTCACATGACTACGCCACCCTATTTAATAGGGAAATATAGATGTTACTACTAAGAATTGGTAAAAGACACACAGGAACGTAATTAGCAAGAAGGGGCTAGAGACGTGGATACCAATAATACAAAAGTTTTTATTTAAATACAATCATTTTTAAAATATATAAAAGCTGAGAATCATCAACAGACACATGCAGGAGAGCCCATAATCCAAAGGAGGCCGAGGCTTGATGGCAGACACACGCCCAAGGCTTCAATATCACTCTCAACACCCTGTGTACGAGTAACAGCACACACACTGCAATAAAGTCAAGAAGTAATCACACAGCACTCTGTGACAAACTCTCCACCACCACGTACGGGCCTACTAGTGGTCTGCCCCAGAGCCTCAGCTCCTTTCATTCACAAACTCGGTGTATAGAGGACACGGGACACAACATCCCTCCGAAGCACGGGAATTCCAGAGAAGTGCAGCCGCCACTTAAGGCTCACACAGCGAACGATCCCCGCAGCTCAAAGTATCATGAGACACGGGACTGCAATAGAGGCATGTAACAGGAGAGCCGGAGCCACCCACGGCCGCGAACAATCCTGAAAGCGGAAGCGCTAGGAGAAGGAGGGGCAGTTCCACGGGCAATGACGCGACACCAAACCGGCAAACACACACACGCAAGAGTGACTACAGGTTCTCCCTTTTATACGGTACTACCAAGTCTGTGATTGGACTCGCACTACCCCACGCACATTAGTTTAATTATAGCGGGCCATATACGTCCCACTACAATCTGCCCCCCCACACTTGGATCGTCTCCCTCTGGACCTAGGTGCCCTGTCCCAATAACAGGACCCGGTTCCAAAGTATACATCCACTCCATCCACTGCGTCTGAGTCAGCAGCAGAACGGTCCCGCTCCTGTATCACAGCCACCAAATCCACCTCGTCCTCATCTTCAACCAGTGAGGGTGTGTCCACAACTGGGTCAGGCAAGGGGCTACCCTGGTCTACCTCCACAGTGTCCTTACCGACTCGACTCTTTATCAGTGAACGGTGCACGTTCCTGGTCTTGGAAAGGTCATCTGCAGGCGCAATCGTGTATACCACACCACCCTCTTTGGGCCACCACCGGGCTCCACAGGTCCTGGATCTTATGACGGCCCCTTACCCCATAATCACGGAGGTACACCAGCTGACCCTCCACCAGTGGCTCATCTCGGACCTGCTGATCATGGTGGGCCTTGCGCCTGTCGGCCATTACCTGCAACCGTTCCCATGCACCGGCGAAGGCTACCTGCAGCCTGGTTTGATGCTCCACGACCCAGTCATGCACACTACCCTCTTTTGGCTGGGGATCCCTACCCAACAGGAAATCCACGGGTAATCACGGCTCTTGACCGAACATCAAGAAATGTGGCGATTCTCCAGTGGCCTGATGGGGAGTGCTATTATAGCTGAACACAACCTGGGGGAGACAAGCCACCCAATCCCGTTTCCTGGAAACTGGCAGTGTGCGCAACAGATTGTGTAAAGTGCGATTCAAACGTTCACACTGACCGTTTCCAGCCGGATGATACGGGGTCGTACGAGACTTCTCCACACCATATAGGTCACACAACTGGTGGATCAGTGAGGATTCAAAATTTCGACCCTGGTCAGAATGGAGACGGCCCGGAACGCCGAACCGATAAAACCATTCCATCACCAGGACTTGGGCCACTGTCTCGGCTCTCTGATCCCTGGTTGAAACGGCCAAGGTATACTTACTTAAAAACGTCGGTCATGACCAAGACGTTTTCAATACCGGAGCATGTGGGCTCCAAAACAGTGAAATCCACCGCGAGGATGTCATTTGGCCTAGATGACAGTAGCCGCCCCATAAACCCCTGAGCTAGTGGCCGGGTGTCCTTGGCTGCCTGGCACCGATCACATTCTTGACACCAATTTGCCACATCAGCGGATAATCCCGGCCAATAGCACCTCTGTCTCACCAACTCAAGGGTGCGCTCTCTGCCCTGATGTCCATGTTGCTGATGTAACAGTCTTAGCACCTCGGACGTCAGGGCTGCGGGCAATACTAATTGCAACATCTCTTCCTTACCCTCAGGACAGTGAACCCGGCGATGAAGTATACCATCTTGCTCAACCAGACGGTCCCATTGTTTGAGCAATGTTAGGGCTGCCCTGGAAAGTCGACGCCGTTCATCAGACCGTGGGTGCGTACCTCGCCTCCAGAATGGCAACACCTCCTGAATAACAGAATCAACTGCTTGCAACGAACCCAACTCACCAACAGAGAACCCCGGAAGCGTAGACACAACACATTGGGTCACTACTTGAGCTGGATCTGGCCTGACCAATGACCGCAGTGACTCAGGGATTTCCAAGCCTAGAGCCAACCCATCCAACACACCAGGGTCCAAAGGGTCCCGCCGGGATAGTGCATCTGCGTTTCTATTACTCTTACCTGAACGATACTTAATGTCAAAATCAAAGGCCGCCAGTTGAGAGGCCCAACGCTGCTCAGTTGCACCAAGCTTTGCGGAGGCCAGGTGGCTAAGAGGGTTATTATCTGTAAATACCACACACCTATTACCCAACAAGTACTCACAGAATTTCTCGGTCATGGCCCACTTGAGCGCAACAAACTCCAGCTTCATAGAGCTATAGTTAGACATGTTGCGCTCAGTGGGCCGCAGACTACGGCTGGCGTATGCCACCGGTCTCAAATTACCTTCATATTCCTGGGAGAGGACAGCCCCCAGACCTTGGTAGCTAGCGTCCACCTCCAAGATGAAGGGCTTGGAAAAATATGCATATGCAAGGACTGGAGTGGTAGTAAGCTTCTCTTTTAACCCCTCAAAGCTCACCTGACACCCTTCACTCCAGGCGTTCTCAAAGTTCCTTGCTGTCTGCTTACCTTTTAAACCGGCAAACTCCCCGACCAGCTTATGCAGAGGGAACTTGGCAAACCCCTCTACAAACCGCCGGTAATAACTGGAGAACCCCAGAAAGGACCGCAACTCTGTTACACTAGAGGGACGGGGCCACCGGGCTACAGCCTCTATCTTACCTGGTTCAGTTGCTACTCCCCTAGAGGAAATAACATGACCCAAATGGTTCACCTCCTGCTTGAGAAAAGCACACTTCCCCAGCTTAGCCTTTAAGCCTTCTCGCTCCAGCCGGTCTAAAACTACCTCCAACCTCTCTAAATGTTGAGCAATAGAGGTGGAGAACACCACAATATCGTCCAGATATAGAAGTAACGACTGGCACTGCTGGTCTCCGAATATCCTCTCCATAAGTCGCTGGAAGCTAGAGGGGGCATTGCACAAACCAAATGGCATACGGTTCCATTCGAACAAGCCAAATGGTGTGCAAAACGCGGTCTTAGGCTTGTCCCCCTCTGTGACCTGGACCTGGTTGTACCCACTAGCTAAATCCATAGTGGAGAACCAACAGGCCCCGGTCAACGCATCCAGCGACTCCTCAATACGGGGTAAGGGAAATGCGTCTCGTCTAGTCTTGGCATTTAACTGATGATAGTCCACGCACAGACGAAGACTACCGTCCTTTTTTTTTACCAACACAATTGGAGAGGCATACGGGCTACAACTCTCCTGGATTACCTGAGACTCCAACAGCTGATTAATGTGGGATCAAACAACCTCATACTCTGAGGGAGGTACACGGCGATGTCGCTGCCGTACAGGGATGTCATCTACCAGTGGGATATCATGCGGGTTAAGACTGGTACAACCCAAATCACCGTCGTGTTCAGAAAACACTGTCTGATACTTATTAAGCAAGGTCCTAACCTTGTCCTGTTCTGACTCTGGCAATGCGAACAAATCCAATGCTGCAATCTGCTCCGGAACAGTGGAACGGGCCACTTGAATACCTTGGGAATAGGCGCTAACTGTAATAGGTCTAACCTCAGTTATACCCGTAGGTAAACTGACAACATGTACTCTAATCAGGGTACCCAGTACTCGGCGGCGGAAAAGCAGGACATCAGAAGTGCCTATATTGATCACCGGCACATAAACTGAGCCTCCAATCACTCTTACTAAGGCGGGGGAAGCTAGCAGCCCCTCAGGCAACCCCGATTCAGAGGGTTCAAACAGCACTGTACTACCTGCTAGCTGTTCTGCAAAAGTTGCCGCGACAAACTTAATAGTACCGCCGGCAACGCGACATGCCCGGGGATCCCGCACCCTTACCCTAGTCATGTCTATGGATGCCTGCTCGCTACCTTGGTGGTAGTGTTGTAAGGCTTGAAGAACTGAAAGTGGTGCACTAGAAACAGGAGGGAAATTAAACAAAGCAGGGCCATGGTGTCCAAAGAGCTCCTGGTAGCATCGCCCGAGTACATTCATCCCCAACACACCAGGGACTTGAGAGTGCAAGCCACCAGGAGGATCCCTGACCACCAGCACCCCACATCGTTTCACCATCCTACCACAGAGCTCGACATCCAACTCCATATAACCAATATACGGGATGGAAAGACCATTGGCGGCCCTCAGCTGCAACCATGAACATGACCTCAATTGCTCTTGACCCCGTGACTCAAAATACTTAACAAAACAACTTTCCGTAATGGTTGATACCATCGAACCCGTATCAATTAGACATGGGACTAACACACCCCCAATTAAAACATCCAAATGTGGACAGGGGGACATTAAATTTGGACTAGAATCAAACGTCTTACCGTCGGAGCCAGACTTTTCCCCAACCGAGCTGTGACTCTTCAGCACGGTGGGAATTAGCCGGATCAGCGCGAGAACGCAACGGCGATCGGGACGTGACGCGTTCCCCCTCGAATTCCCGTACAAAGTGTCCTGGCTTTTGACACAGCCTACAGATAACGGGCCCACACGGAAAGGCTGGGTGCGAGAATTAGGGCCCTGCAACCGGGCAAAACTCTGGGTGAGCTGATTTAACTGCTCCTGTTGTAATTTTAACATTTCTCTCAGCTCTCTCATTTCGGAGTTTTTAGGCGAGCTATCACCTCCCTGCACTTCGTACTGAAACCTGTGTGCCACAGGGACAGAAAGACTTCGACCCCTTGCCCCCCCCCGGCATTCCCTCCCGCTCCCATCGGATTGCTTCACCTCGCACTTCTAAGAGCGTGGAGTGGGGCTGGCGGCGAACTAACTGTTTCAGTTCACGGCGAAGGGAAACGTCGCACACATATTCTACAAATTGATCTCTCAATAGAATTTCCGCATTTGACATGACAGTAGGGGACTTCTGCTTGACTTTCTCTAGGAGACCCATCAGGGCCAGGGAAAATTCCAGCAAAGTTTCCCCATCCCGCTGTCTCCTAGAGAAAAAGGCCTCCTGTAGGGCAACATAAGACTGGGAGCAGCCGTACAGCTCTTGCAAAATTAAAAAAAAATTCTCGGGGTCTCTACGCTCGGCTACAGGGTGATGCCGAATCTCGTCACGTGCCTCTCCTGCTAGATGATCAAACAGAAAAAAAAACGCTTGATCAGCCACAGACAGATGTGTTCTTATACAGGCTTTCGCCTCCTCTATCCAATCATTTATGCCAATACCCGGCCTACCATCAAATATTGGACATTTTCTATCCCTTTGGATAAACACAAGCGGCTCAGTCATTGTGGCACTACCACTTACTGATTGATCAGCAGAGGGCACTGAAGATTCCCTAGAAGAGCCAGCTATTGGACTCGAAGGGGCAGCTCGGCTCTGGTCTTGATGCAATTTCTCATTATCTGCCCTAAGCTGAGCAACTAGATCCCTCAATTCCCGCATTTCCTCCTCCATTTGTATATTTTTTTTTTTTTATTTTTTTTAATAAAACTTACCAGAGCAACCTCTATAAGTAAATGGCACAGAGACGGAAAATAGCTGTTGAACCGCTCCAAATCCCCTGAAATGACGCTGCTGCTTTGTCTTCAACACTAGACTTAAACAAAAAGAAAGAAAAACAAAAAAACAAAAAAACACTTACACAATCACACAGTGTACATGTTCACACAATTACAATAAGCATCCACGTCTTCAGCCGAAAAGAGAAACTAACCCTGCCGACTGCACCAGAATGTAGGCCTTCACACCATGGCACCATGGACCATGGCCCTTCACACTTGGGGCAAATATAGAAACACTGCCGCTAGCGTCACATGACTACGCCACCCTATTTAATAGGGAAATATAGATGTTTCTACTAAGAATTGGTAAAAGACACACAGGAACGTAATTAGCAAGAAGGGGCTAGAGACGTGGATACCAATAATACAAAAGTTTTTATTTAAATACAATCATTTTTAAAATATATAAAAGCTGAGAATCATCAACAGACACATGCAGGAGAGCCCATAATCCAAAGGAGGCCGAGGCTTGATGGCAGACACACGCCCAAGGCTTCAATATCACTCTCAACACCCTGTGTACGAGTAACAGCACACACACTGCAATAAAGTCAAGAAGTAATCACACAGCACTCTGTGACAAACTCTCCACCACCACGTACGGGCCTACTAGTGGTCTGCCCCAGAGCCTCAGCTCCTTTCATTCACAAACTCGGCGTATAGAGGACACGGGACACAACATCCCTCCGAAGCACGGGAATGCCAGAGAAGAGCAGCCGCCACTTAAGGCTCACACAGCGAACGATCCCCGCAGCTCAAAGTATCATGAGATACGGGACTGCAATAGAGGCATGTAACAGGAGAGCCGGAGCCACCCAGGGCTGCGAACAATCCTGAAAGCGGAAGCACTAGGAGAAGGAGGGGCGGTCCCACGGGCAATGACGTGACACCAAACCGGCAAACACACGCAAGAGTGACTACAGGTTCTCCCTTTTATACGGTACTACCAAGTCTGTGATTGGACTCGCACTACCCCACGCACATTAGTTTAATTACAGCGGGCCATATACGTCCCACTACATTAGCATAGTCTCGACCATGCATCTGCGGCACCGTGCAACGTGCGCTGGGTTGCCGTGGTGTCACCCGGTAGCTAGACGGCACACGGAGCGCTGAACACTCAAACCCTCATGCAGAAGGTGAGACGAACAGCGCGTCGACGTGATCCCTTTCCCCTGTGAGAACACGGATCACCCACGAACGCAGTCTCAACATGTTGAGAGGGATCGTGGCCGTCAGGACAGGAAACAATCGCATCCAGAAACGCACGGGTGGAATGACATCTTGAAAAAGACATACCCGTGTTGCTCTTTTGTGAGGAAACGCTCTGAAGCACCCAGGGGAAGACCGCGGCAGCACATAGGAGATAGTGCAGTCTTGTGTCTGCACTCACTGAGACAAATGCCCTCACCAAACCGACAGTTGCTGTGAGAACAGCAGTTTGTTATGCTGATGCAGCGGTGAGCACGCGGTCAATCTGATTGTGCCTTTTCGCCAACACAAAGCGTCCCTCTCGTTCTCTGGAGTATCTCTCTTGTAGATAGGCTCTCTTTTAGAAAAGCAGTCTTGCTTCATCACCGCCGTTCGGCTCCGAAGTGAATGACAATAGTGCGCTGCTCTCACTTCCTGTTTATACCCCCCACACTGTGGGTATAAACAGGAAGCGAGAGGGATGCAGTGGCAGTCAGTGTGAGGGTGGGAAATGCTCTTGGAGCTGGAGACAAGCCAAGCTGTCTGCTAAAGTGTCTTCCGTCTGTGGATGTATGTGATTTGCTCATTAACTGAACTAAAAACTCTTCTAAAAATGATTCTAGATGCCGTTCTGGACCAGTTGGCATGATTAATGTTTCTTTTCCAAAATCCGGAATAGAATGTATGTTAGAATGTAAGTAGCTAAGAGTTGTGAACATTGGAGCAAGGCCTATGACGATGGAGCATGTAGAAAGGTCCCTAAACTAGCCACAAAGTACATTTACTCACATAGAGTATTACGAATCATATAGGCTACTGATATATTATATTCGCTGGTGAAACAGGCTTAGAAAATCATGTCCTGATTGTTTTTTTTATTGACTGCCGAGATTTCCGGGTTTGTAATAGTTTGTAATTGTGCCGAGCAGAACTCTTCTTTACTGTGCTTGGAACAGTTCTGCATGATGGTGAAAAAGTGCCTTTAGTGACCGTGCTGAGAAATCGGTTTGTATTCACAAATACGGATTGTATTCTCATCAACCCATGCTCAAGTGGAAATATACAGTAACTGATCGGTTCCTCACAGTGTCCCGAACCGTTCTGTCCAATGGTGGAAAAGCGCTAAACTGATGCCTACTTGTTTCTGAGAATATATTGAAATATAAAATATTGATTTTAAAAAATACAAAATAATGACTAAAGTGTTAACACTAAGATTTACCTACTGTATTTGTTTAGGTTTCTCTATTGTTTGTTTTTTTTCTTCTCCTAGTTCTTGCATCCTGTGTAGTCACAATCTTTATTGGAAGTACCAGTGATATTATTGGATACGTCTTTACCACAAACGCGTAAGTATAGTAGAAGACCTACTGTTCAGATGTTATTATGCATTAAACATCCTAACATTTTATATGTATGACAATTCCTTGCTTAGAGGTAAATTGTATATCTTGTAACGGAGTCCAGCTAGTAAGGGCTGTGCAAGAAACCTAGCTCCCTGGCCTCAAAAGGCGTGTTAGCAACTGATTCTGTGGCTGTGGTCTTTAGCATCCTTGTTAGCACCTACCTCTCATACTAGAATAGCTGGTTCGAATCCCACTTGGAGCGGTGTGAGTAGAACTGGAGGGGTTGGAATGCTAAGGGCTGCGGTCTTTAGCATCCTTGTTTAGCACGCCCGCTTCTCTTGCTGGAATAGCGATGGGAGTGAGGTTTGGGGAGGGACCTCAAGAGGTGCGTTAGCGCCTGCCGCTAGGGGCTGCGGTCTTTATATAAATAACATTTCCTCTCAAACTACAGACTTCACTATTCATCTATCATACATCACTGTGATATCCTGCAGACCAATATTCTCTTAAACACTTGTTTACTAATATCTGAAAATTATAGCATTTACCATGTAATCCTCTTCTCTTCAAATACGTCGCTGGTGTCAGCTTCTCCAAGGAGATTTGTTTATCCCCGTTGTCAACGAAGTGCATAGCAACAGTGAAAATGTATCTTGACTCCCTCTAGTGGTTATTTTGGGAAAAACAGGTGGGGAGCATTTTACCCCAGGGGGGGGCGTTTTTTCCCCACTCTACCCCTACTTTCTGTCTGTTGTATATGATGACCTTAATGATGAACAAAAAACATGTTTCTTTTATTACTTTTCCCTTACATCCCTGATTATTGTACCGAAGTGCCAGAACAGATACAAACACAGACCTGGAAGGATTCAGTAAAGGAGAAGGAGGAATAACAGATGCTAGCACAAAAGTTACAGTGGTTGCGGTATTGACCACCAAACAACTGGTTGTTCGTCGAGGACTTGCGATTTTCGGACCCACTTTATATTAGGTGGCCTTAACTACTATGTACTAACATTTTAATTAATAATTTGATACAATGCACTTATTGTGTACATACATGTTTTTCCATTGTACTTACATAAAAAAAAATAATAGCTGCATGTAATTACATCTGTAATTCATTTCTGTTGTTACATTTGTAATTACACAGTTGACACTTCCCTTACACCTAACCCTACCCTTAAACTTACCAATACCACCACACCTGTCCCTAACCCTACCTGTATCCCACCTCAATATCAGCAAAGGTGTTTTGCAATACAATTTGAAAACAGTAAGTACATTGTACTTATTTTTTGATGTAAGTAAATGGTAGTTAAGGCCACCTAATATAAAGTGGGGCCAGAACAATTAATATTTCTTCATTCCAAAATATTCACATTAGTTTATTATAGTGTGTTGCTGCTACATTTAGTACTTGGAAAGCTAAACTTCAGAAATCCTTGTACATTTTCATTATACTTCTTAAACAAGTTACTAGGCAAACAACTAGCTTTAATTACCGCAGTGTCTATTTGCACTTAATGTAAATAATAAGAGAGACACACAAAATGTGCAAGGATGGGGTGCCTCCAGGGCAGGTTTGAAAACCACTGCTCTAGTGTGTGCCTGCAATTTTCTGCTAATGTTTTAACGGCCATCGACGATAAAAGTGCCAGTTGCATGGTGTACTGATTTGCCCTGTTCCCTAATGTGGTTTACTGAAACCTTGATGCACGCAGCTCAGTGCTCTTCTTTTATAAACCAAGGAGTATGTAAATCATTTGTGAGACGTCTAGAATAGCTGATGTTTTTTGTATGTTTAAACATGCAATATAATGCATAAGGTTTGTTGAAGGATCCTTCAAAGAAACAAGTGAGACTCTCTGTCTTCCACCTCTTGCTGATGGTAGCTGATGTTAAAATTGAAATTAAATGAAAGATACTTATAAAACAGCATAATATTGTAAGTAATATTAAAAGATGACTGTTTATTGTTTTGTAATTTGACATGCAATGAATAATTCCTACTTTGTCCTCCTTTTTAAACGAACATTTGGGCCCCACTTTATATTATGTGGCCTTAACTACTATGTACTTACATTAAAATAAGAACAATGTACTTACTGTGTTCAAATTGTATTGCAAACACCTTTGCTGATATTGAGGGGATACAGGTAAAGTTAAGGACAGGTGTGGTGGTATGGGTAAGTTTAAGGGTAGGGTTAGGTGTAAGGGAAGTGTTAACAGTGTAATTACAAATGTAATTACAGAAATTAATTACAGAAGTTATTTTAATGTAAAAACATGTATGTACACAATAAGTGTAATGTATCAAATGATTAATTAAAGATAGTACATAGTATGTTAGTACATAGTAGTTAAGGCCACCTAATATAAAGTGGATCCAATATTTGTTAAGTCACCGGTTCTTTTCAAGGGCCAAATATTCCAAAATTACAGTAAGGCTAAGACAGCATTTGAGAAATGGAGTCAGAGAGGGTTTCACCCCATTCATCCAGAAAGATCAGTAAGGCTAATTGACAGTGATTAGTCATCACAGGCCAGAGCTGTATACAGTCAAGTTCCACACCTGTGTACATTATGGCAAAGACAGGGAAATGCAAAGTGTGTAAATATGTTCACACACACACACAATAACCTAAGCACTTAGTATATTTTAACTCAAACCTATGCGGTTGGTTTTGAGATCGTGTTAAATGCTGCTACACTTTAGAGGTCTAAATCTCTCCCTTTCAGATTGCATTCAGAATATGTCTGTTACCACACAAAATACACTGTTCAAACATTAATGATTCAGTATGGTTCAATATGTTTAATTCGGTACCAGTTTGATATCACTTTAGCAAATGTTTGTGTTGGTTATAGTTAAAGTTACAAATCATATATAGGCTACTAAAAAAATTCTAATGACACGCAATACTGAAATGGTTTTCTATACCACTCATACATAGCTATGTTCTCTTATAAGATGCTTTTATAAAACAACTTATTGCACTTGAGCATTTTGGGTTCAGGGTGTTAAATGTATAAATAAAATAATCCAAAAAAGGGCAGTGTCACTACAGAGTTTTTGTCCATGTATTTTATGGAAGTAAAATAATGCCAAATATTTTTGAAACAAAAAAACTTGTTGAATTGCACTACTTGAAAAAATATGCATTGAATTAACCATGTTTGCATTTTAATGCATTGTATTTTTAGGGCTTGCATTTGTATGGGCTGAAATTCAACATGGTTGTATATTTAAGATGTGAATACTTAAATTCAAAACATTTCTCACATATGATTGATTAAAAATTAAATAATCCATAATCACCTCTCAGATTTCACTTCCAAAATATCAATTCTGTTTAAAAACTAGCTATAATATTCAACAGGCAATTTTCGGTCCACAACTTCTGTGTTAACAAATTCTGTGGCTCAAATTCAACAGAAAATTCAACAGTTCACATCCGGGAACTGCAGGGATAGCAGTAGATTACCGAGCATAATCTCCATCTGCTGTTAGTCGATCTCACCAGCAGGTGGTGTAAGCGGCTGTTGACAAAGACCATAGCAACGTAGAGAGAGTCATTCATTCATTAAATAGATTTAAAGAACTGGAGCAATACATATTTGTGATGATTATCAGGGCCAGTATATATGGAAATGCTGATAAAGACATTCTTCATTGTCTTCATTGTTACTTTTGTGCATGTAAGCAGCTTTCTCTACCGTGAATGAGATTATAATATTATTCCCCGATGCCGACGTACAGATCAAACGTTACATCTGAGGTAGACATTTCTCTCGGTTGTTTGGTTTCCTTGAAGCATAGCATTTTTTCAATAAAATATCCAAAAACCACTAGGCCAGTGTTATATATTTTGTTAAATTGAGTACTTACAATATCCCAAATGTTTCCAACTATTTGTAAATCGTGAGAAAAATGCTATTTTAACCAAGGAACCCGGGACGTGTGGAGTCACCTGTCGATGGCGTCATATCTGCGTTACTCTCGGTAAATTGTGCAGAAATGCTTTACTCTCACTGCAGTGTGAAACAAGTGTCATAGCAGCCGCCGAGAGAACGCATAGATTATCGTCATAACATAATTTTCAACACACTCAGATGTATCTAATATGATAAATAGAGCTGTGTTACCTCATACTCTGTGACTGTGTCATACTCTGTGACACTGACTGTGTCATAATAAAAGTCCCACTGCTCGTGAGGCGTGTGCTGTGTTCATCTTATTAACAATCGCTCCAGCGGTCTTTCTCAGCTCCACAACACTCGGTCCTGCTCTGCTTCA
The DNA here is from genome assembly GCA_023566225.1 of Romanogobio albipinnatus. Taxonomy (NCBI): domain Eukaryota; kingdom Metazoa; phylum Chordata; class Actinopteri; order Cypriniformes; family Gobionidae; genus Romanogobio; species Romanogobio albipinnatus. The sequence continues at coordinate 17,707,354 of CM042255.1, read as the reverse complement.
TACTACAAGTCAAGTCAACCTTATTTATATAGCGCTTTTAACAATGCAGATTGTTTCAAAGCAGCTTTACAGTGTTAAACAGGAAAATAATGCAACATAATTTTATTCAGCCGTATAGCCATTCTGGAGAAAACGGTTATGTCATCAGTTCATTTAAATTATCATACAGTGACAGTGTGGGCTTTAGATCAGTAATTAGATCAGTAATTTAGTTTATATGGTTAATTTAGGTTAATAATTAGATTTATTTGGATATTTAGTTGAAAAATTTAGAACAATTTAGTGTCCCCAACTGAGCAAGCCAAGCCAGAGGCAACAGTGGCAAGGAAACGTCTCGGTTACGTATGTAACCCTCTGTAGTGTAGGCTTGTGTAGGTGTGGGAAGGAAGAAGATCAAATCAAATCAAATCAAATCACTTTATTGTCACTCTACCATATGCACAAGTGCAACAGTAGGTGAAATTTTTAGGTGCAGTCCGAGCAAACATAGTAGTCATGACATGACATGTACAACATTTAAGCAACAACAGATTACATATCTGATGCGCACACAATTACTCACAGCACAGTATACACTACAATAAACAATAAATAATATACACAATGTGAGTGTAGTTCTCACAGCTTTAAACAATATACACATACTTACAATATACATATACTTTAAACAATATACACTAAACATACACTAAACAATATACATTACGCTATAATAATAATAATAATATACAATGTATAGTATACAATATTATTCACAAATTGAAATCCAAAGTGCAATAGATGCTGTATGATAAATAAATGTGTATATAATGTGTGTATATCTACAGTGGGTTGTGCTGAGTGATATTCTGTCCAGTGTGTGTTATGATACTGATGGATCAGGAGTTAAGTAGTCTAATTGCTTGTGGGAAGAAGCTGTTCTGGAGTCGGCTGGTGCGTGTTCTGATGCTGCGGTACCACCTGCCTGATGGCAGCAGTGAGAGCAGCCCATGGTTCGGGTGGCTAGAGTCTCTGATGATCCTCTGAGGTCTCTTCACACACCGCCTGGCGTAAATGTCCTGGAGGGAGGGAAGCTCACCTCCGATGATGCAGCTGGCCGTGCGCACTACCCTTTGCATCACCCTCTGTGATGTGGACACCGAGGAACTTGAAGCTGCTGACTCTCTCCACCGGTGCTCCATCGATGGTGATGGGGCGGTGTTCTCTCTCATTCCTCCTGAAGTCGACCACCAGCTCCTTGGTCTTGCTGACGTTGAGGGAGAGGTTGTGCTCCTGACACCACCGTGTCAGAGTGTGCACCTCCTCTCTGTAGGCCGTTTCATCATTGTCAGTGATGAGACCTACCACCGTCGTATCATCAGCAAACTTGATGATGGTATTGGAGCTGTGGGTTGCCACACAGTCATGTGTGTACAAGGAGTACAGGAGTGGGCTGAGAACACAGCCCTGAGGGGCTCCAGTGTTGAGAGTCAGTGATGAGGAGATGTTACTGCCCATTCTGACCACCTGGCGTCTGTTTGACAGGAAGTCCAGGATCCAGCTGCATAACAAGCTGTTTAAGCCTAGAGCCCGGAGTTTCCCGTCAAGTATGGAGGGCACAATGGTGTTGAATGCTGAGCTGTAGTCTACAAACAGCATTCTCACATATGTGTTCCTCTTTTCCAGGTGGGAGAGAGCAGTGTGAATTGTAGATGAAATGGCATCATCAGTGGAGCGTTTTTTGCGGTATGCAAACTGCAGTGGGTCCAGTGAGGGGGGGAGAACAGAGCAGATGTGGTTTCTGATTAGTCTCTCAAAGCATTTGCTGATGATGGGGGTCAGAGCAACAGGACGCCAGTCGTTTAAGCAGGTGGTTTTTGATTGCTTCGGTACAGGAACAATGGTGGACGTTTTGAAGCATGTGGGGACCACGGACAGGGAAAGGGGCAGGTTAAAGATGTCCGTGAAAACTCCAGCCAGTTGGTGCGCGCACGCTCTGATGACGTGGCCCGGAATGCCATCTGGACCCGCGGCTTTACGGACGTTCACCCGCCGGAAGGATCGGGTTACATCCGCTACAGATACGGAGAGTGAACTAACCTCTGTGTCTTCAGCCACGAGCTCTCTCTCCGCGAGGGCGGTGTTAGTTCCCTCAAAGCGAGCATAGAAGGTGTTGAGCTCGTCCGGGAGAGAGGCAGCGGTGTTCACGGTGGAGTTTGTGTTCCCTTTATAGTCCGTGATGGTGTTAATTCCCCGCCACATGCTTCTGGAGTCGGTGGTGTTGAACTGTCCTTCAATCTTGTCCCTGTACTGCCGTTTTGCTGCTCTGATGGTTTTCCGGAGGGCATAACTTGCTTGTTTATGCTCCTCCGCATTACCGGAGTTAAAAGTGAAGGTCTGCGCATTGAGTGCCGCGCGAACATCCCCATTTAGCCATGGCTTCTGGTTTGGGTACAGCCGAATTGTTTTGGTCGGAACAACGTCTAATCACCCAGTAGAGCATTACAATAATCTAGCCTTGAGGTCATGAACGCATGAACTAACTGTTCAGCATTTTGCATTGAGAGCATGTGCTGTAATTTAGATATATTTTTAAGATGGTAGAATGCAGTTTTACAGATGCTAGAAACGTGGCTTTCAAACAAAAGATTGGTATCAAAGAGCACACCCAGGTTCCTCACTGACGACGAAGACTTGACGGAGCAGCCATCAAGTGTTAGACAGTATTCTAGGTTACTACTTGTGGAGCTTTTTTGTCCAATAATTAAAAATTCATTTTTTTCTGAATTGAGTTGCAGGAAATTACCGGTCATCCAATGTTTTATTTCAGCTATGCATTTCGTTAATCTTGTGAATTGGTAAGTTTCTTCAGGGCGTGAAGAAATATAGAGCTGAGTATCGTCAGCATAACAATGAAAACTAACGCCATGCTTCCTAATAATATCTCCCAGTGGTAGCATGTACAGGGTGAAGAGTAGCGGTCCTAGCACTGAGCCTTGTGGTACTCCATACTGAACTTGCGTTCGGTGTGACATCTCTTCATTTACTGCTACAAACTGATAACGGTCGCATAGGTATGATTTAAACCATGACAAAGCAATTCCACTAATACCTACATAATTTTCGAGTCTATTCAAAAGAATGTTGTGGTCGATGGTATCAAATGCAGCGCTAAGATCGAGTAACACTAATAGAGAGATACAGCCACGATCGGATGATAAGAGTAAATCATTTGTAACTCTGATGAGAGCAGTCTCAGTGCTATGATACGGTCTAAATCCTGACTGGAAATCCTCACAGATACCAATTCTTTCTAAAAAGGAACATAATTGTGAAGACACTGCCTTTTCAAGTATTTTTGACAGAAATGGTAGATTTGAGATTGGTCTATAATTGGCTAATTCTGTAGGATCAAGTTGCGTTTTTTTAATAAGTGGTTTAATAATAGCCAACTTAAAAGTTTTCGGTACATATCCTAATGACAAAGATTAATTAATGATATTAAGAGGATCTATGACCTATGGTAGCATCTCTTTTAATAGCCTAGTCGGTACAGGGTCAAGCATACATGTTGTTGATTTTGATGATTTAACGAGTTTAGCCAATTCTTCTTCTCCTATAGCAGTGAATGATTGTAATTTTTCCTCAGTGACACTACAATGCTCTGTCTGATGTGATACTGTAGTAGACGGCTGCATGGTTAAAATTTTCTTCCTAATATTATCAATCTTACATGTGAAGAAGTTCATAAAGTCATTACTGCTGTGCTGTTTACAATCATCAGAAGTTGAAGCTTTATTTTTGGTTAATTTAGCCACTGTATCGAATAAATACCTCGGGTTGTGTTTGTTTTCTTCCAAAAGAGTTGAGAAATAAGCAGATCTAGCAGTTTTTACAGCCTTTCTGTATGTGATCATGTGCTCTTTCCACGAATTACGAAATACCTCTAGTTTTGTTTTCTTCCAGCTGCACTCCATTTTTCTGGCTGCTGTTTTAAGGGCCGGGTGTGCTCGTTTTTACCACGGCGTTGGACTATTTTCTTTAATCTTCTTTAAGCGCAGAGGAGCAACTGTGTCTAAAGTACTGGAAAAAAGAGAGGCAATAGTTTCTATTGCAACATCGAGTTCTTCTAAGCTATCTGGGATGCTTATTGAAAATGTGGGAACCGCTGAACTCGCTGGACCACTAGATGTTCCAGGTTCAGCAACAGGTGGCGTTCCTGGACCACTAAGGTGGACATCGCCCGACCCAGGGAGCATGCAGTGACTTTCGTCACCCGGAGAGCAAGGTCCGTCGCCGCACACAGTTCCTGCATAACGCCCTGGTCGGAACTACCCTCGTGCAATTCCTTTAGCGCCTTGGCCTGGTGGACCTGCAGGAGCGCCATGGCATGCAGAGATGATGCGGTTTCCCCACAGGCGGTGTAAGCCTTGCCCGTTAGTGCGGACGAGAACTTACACGCCCGGGAGGGGAGACGCGGGGCACCCCCGTGACTTTGCTGCACCATCATTGAGGGTAGTGAGGACGGAGGAGTCAGTCGATCGGTTTCGAGCGTTGTAAGGTGCTGTCCACGATTTCGTGATCTCCTGATGCATTTCCGGGAAGAAGGGCACTGGGGCGGGGCGCTGAGAACCAGCACGGGCCGTCCCGAGATACCAATCATCCAACCGCAAGGGTTCGGGACACGGTGGAGGGTTCTACTCGAGCCCCGGCGGCCCGGGAAAGCATAGCCATGAGCTCTGGGTTGGACTCGGGCAACGCTGTCACACCCGAAGGGGGCAGCGCAGCCGACTCTTCATCCTCAGAGCCCATTAGGTCGTCCCCCGATGCTGCAACCGACATCATATCCTCAGCCAGAGCCCCGAAAGTAACGACTGGAACCCCTCGAGAGGGGCCAGCGCGTTCTACCGGAAACTCCACCGGCGCAGCGGAGGGGGGAGGGGCCAGAGGAGCCGTTTGACCCGTCGGGGAAATCCCTCACAGTAACCCTCAGGTCGGCACCAAAGTTATCAGCCAAAGTAGCAGCCCTCTGCTTTGCAGCGGGAGGGCCACTAGATCGGGGGATACGCAATGGCACTCCACCCCTTTCGAGGTATTGGAGTCTGGACCGTAAAACTGCGATGGTCATGTTCCCGCAGTGGGAACATGAGTCATTCACGAAGGCTGCCTCAGCGTGCTGAACGCCCAAACACGTGAGACAACGAACGTGACCGTCAACTGGGGACAGAAATCGACCGCATCCAGAAACACAAGGTTTGAATGACATCTTGAAAAAGACGCAGGGTCAAACCGTGTTGCTCTTTTAGAAAGGAAAACTGCTCTTTTTATGTGCTGAAACACTCAGGGAGATGACCGCGGCACCACACAGTACAAAGGTGCAAGCCTGTGTGTGCACTCAAAAACAGAAATGCCCAGAGAACCAACTCTTGAAGTGGCCACCCGTTGAGACGCGCCGTCACACCCGCACTGGAAGCAGTAGTCCTTCCTCTACACTCTTCGTAGAAACAGGAAACATTCACTCACCTAATGGATTATTATGAACACCATACTAATACTGTGTTTGACCCCCTTTCACCTTCAGAACTGCCTTAATTCTACGTGACATTGATTCAACAAAGTGCTGAAAGCATTCTTTAGAAATGTTGGCCCATATTGATAGGATAGTATCTTGCAGTTGATGGAGATTTGTGGGCTGCACATCCAGGGCACGAAGCTCCCGTTCCACCACATCCCAAAGATGCTCTATTGGGTTGAGATCTGGTGACTGTGGGGGCCATTTTAGTACAGTGAACTCATTGTCATGTTCAAGAAACCAATTTGAAATGATTCGAGCTTTGTGACATGGTGCATTATCCTGCTGGAAGTAGCCATCAGAGGATGGGTACATGGTGGTCATAAAGGGATGGACATGGTCAGAAACAATGCTCAGGTAGGCCGTGGCATTTAAACGATGCCCAATTGGCACTAAGGGGCCTAAAGTGTGCCAAGAAAACATCCCCCACACCATTACACCACCACCACCAGCCTGCACAGTGGTAACAAGGCATGATGGATCCATGTTCTCATTCTGTTTACGCCAAATTCTGACTCTACCATCTGAATGTCTCAACAGAAATCGAGACTCATCAGACCAGGCAACATTTTTCCAGTCTTCAACTGTCCAATTTTGGTGAGCTCGGGCAAATTGTAGCCTCTTTTTTTCTATTTCTAGTGGAGATGAGTGGTACCCGGTGGGGTCTTCTGCTGTTGTAGCCCATCCGCCTCAAGGTTGTGCATGTTGTGGCTTCACAAATGCTTTGCTGCATACCTCGGTTGTAACGAGGGGTTATTTCAGTCAAAGTTGCTCTTCTATCAGCTTGAATCAGTCGGCCCATTCTCTTCTGACCTCTAGCATCAACAAGGCATTTTCGCCCACAGGACTGCCGCATACTGGATGTTCTTCCCTTTTCACACCCTTCTTTGTAAACCCTAGAAACAGTTGTGTGTGAAAATCCCAGTAACTGAGCATATTGTGAAATACTCAGACCGGCCCGTCTGGCACCAACAACCATGCCACGCTCAAAATTGCTTAAATCACCTTTCTTTCCCATTCTGACATTCAGTTTGGAGTTCAGGAGATTGTCTTGACCAGGACCACACCCCTAAATGCATTGAAGCAACTGCCATGTGATTGGTTGATTAGATAATTGCATTAATGAGAAATTGAACAGGTGTTCCTAATAATCCTTTAGGTGAGTGTATATGGAAAATCTGATAAAGACACAAAAGCAGTGTTTACATTTAAGTCTTCACGGTTTGTAAAGCGGAATAAAATGGACCGAAAATTGCCTGTCGAATATTATAGGTTGTATTTTTAAACAGAATTAATATTTTGGAAATGAAATCTGAGAGGTGAATATGCAAGCATGGTTAATGCAATATATATATATATTTTCAAGTAGTGCAATTCAACAAGCTTTTTTGTTTCAAACATATTTGGCATTATTTTACTTCCATAGGTATTTCACTGTTATTTTCTTTCTACAGAGAAAAATGTCACACCCTTCCAGCATCACCTTAGAATGCAGTGTCCAGTATACGAACCTAGTGTAAATAGGACCCACCTTCTATTAACACTCAGTGTAAATAGGACCCACCTTCTCTTAACACTCAGTGTAAATAGCACCCACCTTCTATTAACCCTTTGGGCCAGATTTACTAAACAGGGCAAATTAAAGTGAGAACGCAATAAATGTAAAAAAAAAAAAAAAAAAACGCAGATGGGAGTGGAATGTTCTGTGTGTGATCTACTGACGATGTCAAATTGAAGAACATAGAAGCAGCCGCATCATTTACATAATGTCCAACACAATCTACCAAGAGCAGCGCAAATTACTTCTGGCTTAAGACATACTTTTTCGGGGCTGTAAATAATGGAGCAAATACCACTAAATTGACAAGCGTAAAATTTTGTAAATCACCTCGCATGATTCATTTTAAATATTCTCCTCCCATAAATTTTGCATCTGAAAGGGAAACTCCTACAAATGCATATGCAACAAGGTTAGCTGCAAAAATAACCGTGTCTATCTCACCGTGTTTGTGCTGTCTCAAGCTGTTAGTAAATCTGGCCCTTGGTGTAAATAGCACCAACCTTCTATTAACACTTAGGGCCAGATTTACTAAACAGGGCAAATTAGCATGAGCACAATTCCAAAAAAGTGCAGATGGGAGTAGAAAGTTCTGCCTTAAAGAACACAGACGAAGCCGGATCATTTCCATAATGACCGACGCATCTACCTGTCATGGAATATCCAATGAAGATGAAGAAGGTAATAAAAAATTATAGTAATGTTGATTAAACAATCAGAATAATCTTGGAGAGAATATCGCTCATCCATGTCTCTGTGGACCTTGCTCTGTGCACTGGTGCACAGTCATGTTGGAACAGGAAGGAGCCATCCCCAAACTGTTCCCACAAAGTTGGAAGTATGAAATTTTCCTGAGTTCCTTTCACTGGAACTAAGGGGCCACGCCCACACAAAGTTTGGAGGTCTGTAGCTATTGACTTCTGCATGCGCTGACCCCACTCTGTGATTTTACGTGACCTACCACTTTGTGTCTGAGTTGCTGTTGTTCCCAGTTGCTTCCACTTTGTTATAATACCACTAACACTTGACCGTAGGATACTTAGTAGAAGTGAAGAAATTTCACGAATTAACTTATTGCACAGGTGGCAAACGGTACCATGCACGCTTGAATTCACTGAGCTTCTGCGAGTGACCCATTCTTTCACAAATGTTTGTAGAATCAGTCTGCATGCCTAGGTGCTTGATTTTATACACCTGTGGCCATGGAAGTGATTGGAACACCTCAATTCAGGCCATGTCCACACTAATACGTTTTCTTTTTTTAAAACGTATATTTTTCTCTCCGTTTTGGCCTTCTGTCCACACTGAGACAGCGTTTTATGTCAGCGAAAACGTAGATTTTTGAAAACGCTCTCTAAAGCGGAAAATTTCCGTGTTGTAGTGTGGACTGTGAAAACGGAGGTATTTGAAAACAATGACCCATGTTTAGTCATGTGATGCATATTGTACCAATAGGTATTCATGTTTATACCGCTATTGTGCCTGTTAAGTGCTATGTATAAAATATGTTGCTTCACACACTCTTCCTATCTGTCCTGTGGCAAAACATGGCAGCAGTTGCATTTTAGACCAAACATATAATGGTGAGTGAGTGAGATCTGGATGCATCAGTGAAAGGTGAGATATTTTGCTTAATAAAATTATCCTTCCAGAAAAATTGTGTGATAACTTGATAATGTCTTGTTCTGTCTGTCATCTTGGTGAGCTTTTATAAGGTTTAACGCATGCACAGTAAGGTGAATTTAGCGTATTCTGACGTTTCAGTGTGTATAAGAAACTTTTGGAAAATGCTTGATAACGCTAGTGTGGACGGAGAGCATTTTAAAATGAAAACTCCGTTTTCAAATGTACCTGGATTAATGTAGACGTAGCCTCAGTGACTTGGACTATGTTGCTCGGAACTGCACCTAAGAATTTCACCTACTGTTGCACTTGTGCATATGTAGAGTGACAAATAAAGTGATTTGATTTGATTTTGATTTGGAGGGGTGTCCCAATACTATTGGCAATATAGTGTATAGCGCAACAAGTGCTGAGTCCACCTAATCCATTAACAGCTCAAAGCATGCAAAGTGAAAACTGAAACTTCCACTGGATAGCTCCTAAAGTAGCAACAAAATTACCCCTCTTTTAATATTTAACATGTTGTGCTATAACAACTAAATTAACAGATTTTTTATTTTTTATTTCTTCTAATAACACATTGGTTGATGCACAATCATCCTGCACATGCTAAACGTATATCTAAATATGTTAGAATTATTAAATTAATACAAGTAAATCCACATTCTTAAGGGGGGCATCTTACCTCAAAAGCTGTATCTGTGCTTGTGTTTGATTGGATGATGTTAAACTCAGGGTACTACAGAAATAAATAGTATATCAAAGGTGTAAAAAATAAAAGTATTTGTTTCAGATGCTTTATAATTGTTCCTGGTTTTATTTTTTATTTTTTCCAAAATTGTGAATATTACACCATATGGGTACTAATTTGTGGAATTCTCTGTTAGAGTTTCCCTGATATTTTCTCCCAACATGGGCATTGATGTTAAGACAGATTTGTGTAAGCACAAAACAGCAGTAAATTAAATCAGCAGTGTTTTAAGCTGAATCTCTCATGACTCATTAACTACAAAGACCTTGTTAAAAGGATTTACAGCACATTTAAAAAGATATGAGTGAAGTTCCACAGCTTATATTGTCTCTATTGACATTTCTGCTTGAATACTGGTGTCCCTTTAATGAAACCTGACCCGAGCCCAAAGTGACTTCTGTTTATGCAATAACCTCATGGAGTACAGCAGCAGGCAGGGCTAAACTTATCCCAGACACTTTTCTAAGTGTCTCCCTTTGAGATTCACCCAGATGTCTCCCTGCAATGGACCTTTAGCACAATGTATTTCATGCAGATATAGTCATGTACTCTACTTCCATATAAGCTGCTTTGTGGGAATCAAAGACTTTAGGGGAAAAAAACGAAAATGGACAGTACCACAGTGAGTCAGATAAACGGAGACTCAAAACAGGAGAAAACTGATGATGCTCAGTCAACGTCAAGTACACAGGTTTTTTGTGGAGGGTGTCGAAAGAAACTTCGGAGTATGTTACCAGTGAATTATAAAGAAGAAATTGTAGAGCTGCTGAAACTGGCTGGACCAGTGGTAAGTTTTAATAGTGTGAATTGATTTCTGAAGGTGAATTTAAACTGCTTATAGCAATCATATAACCAAATACTGTGATTAATATATTTCACTATTGATTGACAATAGAAAAAGAAAAATGAACACCTTTGATTTTGTAGAGGACATGAACACATAAATATGCATCTTTAAAATAAACATTATTTTCTGACAGACGGAGGATATTTGACCTATATGATTATGATTATCGGAGACTTCTGAGAAAAAGAAGAAACAAATCTGGAGGTTACACCTAAACATAGTTGAATGACTTAATATATTTAGTTTAGCAAAATAATCTAAATAATTTAATTGTCAACTTCTTAGTTCTTTAGTCTCAAGTTAGTCTCTTGTTAGTCACATGACAAATAAAACATACAATATTTTGTAGCAATATTGTGGAAATGTAAATGTATCCACTTTTTTGCAGTTTATATCTCAGCTGATGATCTTTCTGATCAGCTTCGTCAGCACTGTGTTCTGTGGACACTTGGGGAAAACTGAACTGGCCGGTGTGGCTCTGGCTATTGCTGTGAGTGAGTTCACAAAATAAGGTCTCGGTTACGTATGGTAACCCTCGTTCCCTGAAGGAGGGAACGGAGACGTACGTCGGACGTCACCAACGAATTGGGATCAGTTCAGGGAGCCCCTATCAGCTTTGAGATATAGAGAACAGGCCAATGGGCCATTGGCGTGCGAGATTTGCATCTCGCGCTCCGCCCCGTGCCGCCGATATAAACAGGAAGCGAGAGCGAATGCACGCTGTTTTTCACTGAGGAGCCGAACTTAGTGACTCAGCCATGCAGTGATGGTACAGCAACTGTGGCGACGGGACGTACGTCTCCGTTCCCTCCTTCAGGGAACGAGGGTTACCATATGTAACCGAGACGTTCCCTTTCAGTCGGTCACGTTCGACGTACGTTGGACGTCACCAAAGAATTGGGATCCCTTTGGAAAACGCCACAGTTACTACCACTTCCAGCGCCCAGCGATGAACCCCTCAGACTCCGTCTGTTAGAGGGCGGGGAAAATCATGCAGGGAGAGTCAAAAAAGCTGCTGTTCCGCAAGACCCATTCAGCTGACTTTATTGGATAACGCTGGGAAAGCGTGCCTGTGCAGGCCGCTGCGGAAGCCACATCATGCCCAGAAGGAGTTACCATGTGGAGATTACAGCACAACATACGGAAGTCCCAAGGGTGGCCCCGGCCAAATTAAGGCAGGGAACAACACCTTCCTGAGACGGCAGAGCCGACTCTGCCGAGGGAAAGACACAGGCTCGCCGTAGGGAGCCGTACCGTGGAAGAATACACACATGGGACCGCCGTGGGGGTCACAACATATGGAACCCAGCCTAACACCCGTTCCACCAATGCATACGAGTGTTAGACCTGGCGTCGGACGCTCCGCCACATCTGACTGCCGCAGGTAACGGAGTACTTAACAGGGTTCGCCGTTCTGGGGAACTCAACTGGAGCGGTTAGCGCACGCATCCGGTCCCTAAGGAGGGGAATGGCGCAGCAAGCAAACACAAGAACGGGCACTCCGGTGTTACTGATTATGGGAAGTGAGCACACAGGAAGATACCGGCTCTACACGAAGGCTATAAAATCTAGCGAACGTGTTAGGAGTCGCCCAGCCCGCAGCTCTGCAAATATCTGTCAGCGAGACACCCCTGGTGGAGTGAGCTCTTAACCCGAGCGGGCAGGGCACGTCTTGGAATTCATACGCCAAGACAATGGCATCCACTATCCAGTGGGCCATCCTCTGCTTGGAGACAGCCTTTCCCTTCTGCTGTCCTCTGTAACAGACAAAGAGCTGCTCTGAGGTCCTGAAGCTTTGTGTTCTGTCCACGTAAGTCCGGAGAGCACGGATGGGACAGAGAAAAGCTAGGGCTGGGTCTGCCTCCTCCGAAGGCAGCGCTTGCAGGTTCACCACTTGGTCCCGGAAGGGAGTAATGGGAACCTTGGGCACATATCCAGGCCGGGGTCTCATGATCACATGAGAGTTACCAGGCCAGAATTCCAGGCACAATTCGTCGACCGAAAATGCCTGCAGGTCCCCTACTCTCTTGATGGAGGCCAATGCAGTCAGGAGAAATGTCTTCAACGACAGAACTTTTAACTCTGCTGACTGCAAAGGCTCAAAGGGCGCTGTCTGCAGTGCGGTTAGCACCAGAGACAAGTCCCAAGAGGGTATAGAGGGAGAGCGAGGCGGATTTAGTCTCCTCGCCCCCCTCAGGAACCTGATGATCAGATTGTGCTTACCTAAGGACTTTCCATCTACTAGATCATGATTAGCGGCGATAGCGGCAACATTGACTTTGAGGGTGGAGGGAGACAGCCTTCGCTCCAACCCATCTTGTAGGAAGGAAAGCACGGAACTGATCGAACACCTTCGGGGGTCTTCTAGGCGAGAAGAGCACCAATCGACAAACAGGTTACACTTCAATGCATAGAGGCGCCTCGTAGAGGGGGCTCTGGCGGAAGTGATGGTGTCAACTACCACTTGCGGTAGGTCACCTAGAACCTCCATGTCCCGTCCAGGGACCAAACATGGAGTTTCCAGAGGTGTCAGGGTGTCAGGAGGTCCTTCCTCAGAGGAATGGGCCCAGGAGGTGCTGTCGCAAGGAGCACTAGTTCCAGGAACCAAGTCCGGTTGGGCCAATATGGAGCGACCAACAGGACTTGCTCCTCGTCCTCCCTGACCTTGCACAGTGTCTGTGCGAGATGGCTCACTGGGGAGGAAACACATTCGCGTAGGCCCCCGGGGCCGGCTGTGTGCCAGGGCATCCGAGCCGAGGGTCCCCTCAGTCAGGGAATAGAGCCACTGGCAATGGGTCATGTCCGGGGTGGCAAACAGTGCGGACCCGAAGCAACTCCATATCAGCTGGACCACCTGGGGATGGAGTCTCCACTCTGCCGGGAGCACTGGCTGTCGTGAGAGCTTGTCGGCTGCACTATTGAGTAGGCCCGGAATGTGAATGGCACAAAGCAACCTCAGATGCTTCTGACTCCATAAGAGGAGATGGTGGGCGAGTTGTGACATGCGACGGGAGCATAGACCACCCTGTTTGTGGATGTATGCAACGGCCGCAGTGTTGTCCGTACGGACCAGAACGTGCTTGCCTCTGAGCGGCACTTTGAAGTGGCTGAGTGCAAGACGAACTGCTAACAACTCGAGGCAATTGATATGCCATTGCAGTTGAGGCCCCGTCCACAGACCCGAAACTGCAAGCCCGTTGTATGTGGCACCCCAGCCGGTGGATGAGGCATCCGTGGAGACAACAGCATGCCTGGACACTTGTTCTAGGGGAATTCCCGCCCGTAGAAAAGAAGGGTCCGACCACGGGCTGAAGGTTTGGCGGCACCTCGGAATCACTTGGATGCGGAGGGTCCGCTGTGCCATGCCCATCTCGGGACTCGGTCGTGTAGCCAGCGTTTAAGCGGTTTCATATGAAGCAATCCGAGCAGCGTTACTGCGGCTGCGGATACCATATTCCCCAGGAGCCTCTGAAAGTGTTTCAGTGGTGCCGCTGTCCTGCCTTTGAACGAATTCAAGCAGTTCAACACTGACTGGACGCGCTCCTCTGTGAGGCGCGCTGTCATGGCGACCAAGTCTATCTCCATACCGAGAAAAGAGATCCTCTGTGTGGGACAGAGTTTGCTCTTCTCCCAGTTGACCCGAAGCCCCAACTGGCTGAGGTGACTGAGCACCATGTCCCTATGTTCACACAACTGTTCCCGCGACTGGGCAAGGATCAGCCAGTCGTCGAGATAGTTCAGAATGCGAACACCACGCTCTCTCATGGGAGCAATGGCCGCCTCCTCGACCTTCGCAAAGACACGGGGCGACAGGGACAGGCCGAAGGGTAAGACACTGTACTGATATGCCCATCCCCTGAACGCGAAGCGCAGAAATGGCCTGTGTCGAGGGAGAATCGAGACATGAAAGTACGTGTCCTTCAGGTCGATCGCTGCAAACCAATCTTGGGGATGGATGCACCTGAAGATGCGTTTCTGCGTTAGCATTCTGAACGGCAGCCTGTGAAGGGACCGGTTCAAGAACCGCAGATCCAAGATCGGCCGTAACCCGCCACCTTTCTTGGGTACAATGAAGTACGAGCTGTAGAACCCGGACCTCATATCGGCTGGAGGGGCCGGCTCTACCGCATCCTTCACCAGTAGGACTGCAATTTCCGCCCGGTGCACGGGGGCGCCCTCCTTCACTACTGTCGTGAAGTGAACGCCCCTGAACTTGGGGGGGACGCCGGGCGAACTGAATTGCATAGCCGAGTCTGATGGTACGGAGGAGCCACCGAGACGGGCTGGGAAGCGCTAGCCAGGCTCCCAGAGACCATGCAGGGGGGATCAATGGCACCACAGACGTACCCGCATCGGGGCAGCGAAGCGGCATGCAGGGATCCGACTCGGACGGCATGGGGGCGGTCCAGAGTGGGGTCTGAGTGTGCTGTGCAACACTACCTGCTTCCGCTGAGGGGGTATGCGAGTGTGGGAGAGCCACTTGTGTGCGTTCCCACAGCCGGCACCCCCTGCTGGCGATTTGGAGAGGCACCAAGAGGCTGACAAGGCATGGGAGCGTTGTACACCGCCAAGCGCGCTCTCAGAATGAAGGAGGGGCTGAGCGTGGCATGGCTTTGTGGCATCTGAGGCATAGAATCGTGCAATGTTGTCCACGCGTCGCTGAGAAGAGGGGAATGAGAGTGGCGAGGCTTTGTAGCGTCACACACTGCCATTCTCGCCCTCTTGTGGGGAGGGGAATGAGAGCGGCGAGGCTTTGTAGCGTCACATGCTGTCACTCCTGAACTCCCGAGACCCAGAGGTATTGGAACTGCTCTTGTTTTTTTTTTTTGTTTTTTTTTTGGGGTACCACTGGCTGTTTTTAACACCAGTGGTGGAACAGAATTACTAATGGTTTTCCACCCGGCCCTCCTCCGGCGGAAGAACAGTTCCTGACCAAATCCGGGTCAATGGTGTTTCTGGACCAGGGTGGACATCGTCTAGCCAAGGGCCAGAGCTGTACACTAAGCAGGGCGGAGGTGGCCTGCCAGTGGCACTGCCACCCCAACGATGAGGGTAGTGAGAGAGAGGAAAACGTTATACAGATTATGGCCCTATTGGTGTTCCATATTTTGGCACCAATAGTTCCACAATGCCAAAGCCTTCTAATGCACATCCGGGAAAAGGCAAGGGGCAGGCAAGGCGATTTATGCGTTGCACTATGCCTCAGCCACCCGGGAAAGCATGGCTGTCAAGTATGAATCTGATTCAGCACGAGCGCCGACTATTATAGTGGGAATCTCAGCATCATCTTCATTTTCAACACATAGCAGCCCTCTCTCCGATGCAGCGATTGACATCTGTCCTCTGCTAGAGCCCAAAATGAAACGCTAGGTCCCCTTCTTTTAAGGACCAGCAATCCGATCTGTAAGCTACCAGCAGACATGTGAGATAGTGAGATAGTGAGCGTGGCCGTGAGACGGCACACGGCGCGCTGAACACTCAAGCCCTTATGAAAAAGGCAAGATGAACAACGCGCAATGCGATAGAGGAGTGGGGGGCCCACGGAGGTGTACACGGCAGGGAAGCCTCACTGTAATCCTCAGGTCACCCAGGCTTATCAGCCAAAGTAGCCCCTTTTTTGGTGCACCAGAAAAGAGACTAGATCGGGGTATAAGCAAAGGGACTCAACCCCATTTGAGGTATCATAGTCTCGACCACGCATCGGAGGCGCTGAGTGACGCGCTGAACACTCAAACCCTCACGCGGATGGCGAGATGAACAGCGCGTCGACGTGATCCCGTTCCCCTGAGAGAACATGGATCACCCACAAACACAGTCTCAACATGTTTATGCGAGAGGGATCGTGGCCGTCAGGACAGGAAACAACCGCATCCAGAAACGCACGAGTGGAATGACGTCTTGAAAAAGACGCAGTGTCACACCCGTGTTGCTCTTTTGTGAGGAAACGCTCTTTCAACAGTGCTGAAGCACCCAGGGGAAGACCGCGGCAGCACACAGGAGGTAAGTGCAATCCTTTGTCTGCACTCACTGAAACAAACGCCTGTGAGAACAGCTGTTTGTTATGCTGATGCAGCGGTTAGCACGCGATCGTGCTGATTGTGCCTTTTCACCAACACAAAGCGTCCTTCTCGTTCTCTGGAGCATCTCTCTTGTAGATAGGCTCTCTTTTAGAAAAGCAGTCTTGCTTCATCAATGCCGTTCGGCTCCAAAGTGAATGACAGCGTGCATTCGCTCTCGCTTCCTGTTTATACCCGCGGCGCGGGGCGGAGCGCGAGTTGCAAATCTCGCACGCCAATGGCCCATTGGCCTGTTCTCTATATCTCGAAGCTGATAGGGGCTCCCTGAAGTGATCCAAATTCATCGGTGACTGACTGAAAGGGCACTTCATTATAGTGGTGTTCATTAAAACACACATTGCCTTT
Organism: Romanogobio albipinnatus; assembly: GCA_023566225.1. Lineage (NCBI taxonomy): Eukaryota > Metazoa > Chordata > Actinopteri > Cypriniformes > Gobionidae > Romanogobio > Romanogobio albipinnatus. Next base: position 17,690,602 of record CM042255.1, on the reverse strand, counting down.
ATAAAAAAGTCATTTTTGCTCACAGGTTATTAATGTGTTCGGCATCTCCATCGGCTCTGGATTGGCGTCTGCATGCGATACACTCATCTCTCAGGTATAAAAGTGAATGTTCAGTAATGTGAGTATCAATTGTGCTGAGGTGTTATTTGAATTGAATTATGTCCTGCAGACGTTTGGGGGTAATAATCTGAAGCGGGTGGGTGTGATACTGCAGAGAGGGATTCTCATCCTCCTGTTGGCCTGTTTCCCCTGCTGGGCGCTGCTCATCAACACAGAGGGAATCCTGCTGGCTGTCCGGCAGAGTCCCAGTGTGGCCAGGTCTGACACATTCAACACGCATTAAATAATGGTCCTGTTTAGTCTGTGCTCTTTAACTGTGTGTGATTTTTTTTCTCTCTCAACAGTCTGTCACAACATTATGTCAAAATATTCATGCCTGCACTGCCTGTAAGTGACATATTAAGCATTTCATGTATTCAGTGTCTCTAACTATAAGTAACTACACCGTAAAAATAACTATTCCACTATATCTAGGTAATACCTTCTTCTTCTTTTTTTTCAGGCTACCTTTATGTATCAGCTGCAGGGAAAGTATCTTCAAAATCAGGTAAACCCAAGCAATGTGTCTCCATTGATATTTTGCCTGAGCTTATTTTACATATATATCATATACAAGGATCTATTTTTGTTTGTCTAGGGTATTATTTGGCCTCAGGTCATCACAGGAGCAGCAGGGAACATCATCAACGCTTTAATAAACTACATCTTCCTTAATCTGCTTGATCTTGGTGTAGCGTAAGAAGCTGTCTAGATTCTGTTTATCGCATTTTATGGGAGATCTTATGTTGTGATCCAAATGACATGCTATACACTTTGCACTTATACTACGCACAATGTACTCTACCATCTAGTGTATGAATTTTATAATGCTATTTTGTCACCCAGCTTCGGAGTCTGTTAGCCGCAACATAAAGAAATATATTTTTTTTTTTTCCAGTTAATTAAGTGCATCATCTGGATTAGTCTGAACACACTTGCCCTATTTATACAACAAAATTACATAAAGAGCATAAGTATGCAAATTGGGACATAAAGAACCCAAAGCTTACAAGGTCAAAATGACTTCATGGTGTCATTCTTTCTTACTAACAGTGGATCTGCTGCTGCAAACACCATTTCCCAGTATTCCTTGGCTGTGTTTCTCTATGTCTACATCCGCTGGAAGGGTCTGCATAAAGCCACCTGGGATGGTGAGTATCTATCTCCGCCATCACCAGAACCCTTTGGTTTTGGATAGTTTATCAGTGTTGGGGAAAGTTACTTTAAAAAGTAATGCTTTACAATATTGCGTTACTCCCTTAAAAAAGTAACTAACTTTTTACCTTTTCTCACCTGGGCTGGGCTTCTTTTTTAAATAACAAAAATTTTGGGGCAAATATAAAGACCCTTTCACACCAAAAATTAAATAATAAGGCTCATAAGGCAAATAAGGCAAATCACTCCTGTACAGCAGATGACACAGCTCAAATAAACCTTTCAGCAGTGCTGCCATTCCAGGTGGCAGAAGAATATAATGCAGGAGAAGAAAGTTTAACTTACTTCACCAATAATAATTAAAAAAAATCTAAAGTCATTTTTGCTTGGTTTAGCTGAATCATCAAAGGTCAGCAGCAAGTAAATTGGTCTATAAAGTGTATAAAATGCACTATTAAATGCATACGAATATTTGTTTTATTTAACATTTAATTATTGGAAGTTTGCATATATCTCATACTAGTATGAACTACTATTGCATACTGTTTGCATTTCACTGATTTTATTCATTTTGAGGAATATTAAATCTTTCTTTGTGCAAGTGGGATGAGTGAATGCATTTCGCCCGTATATTTCTGGGTCCAGTCGCATGGGCCTTGTGCATGCTGAGAAACCGTTCATGGATGAGTTATGTTCCCACTACGGGAACATGTCCATCGCAATGTTGCAATCGAGACTCCGTGACCTCCTTTTAGGAGGTACCAATCTATCTCCTCTAGCACATTGCAACATGTGGTGTTGCCGGATGAGGTCACTGGTTCGTCCCATGGGGGGCCCAGCGTCTCATTAATGAATTAAATATGTATTAAATTACAATGAAGTTTTTAGTGTAATCTTAAATGTGGTTTAAGTGAACTTTGCAACTAAAAGAGATATTTGTGCTCTTTTTTTCTGCTCAGTAAAGCATATTCCACAAATAATGCAGTCTACTGTACCTTTACTAGCGATATAACACCAAATATAGAACATTTATTCACAAGACCAAAGCGCTAATCCACAAGAAACGTCTTGGGAGACCAGCGAATAGGAATCTCGCTAGTGAGAGCCAGTCTTCTTCAAGTGTAACTAAACAAGCCAATGCACATTGGCATGCAATAATTGCACCAGCTGCTCATGCCATGCAGTGCGGGTAAAGAATGAGCTGCAGGTGATGCATCAAATTAATTTTTTGTTTTTAGCGGGCGGCTGTGGCATCTCCGTTCCCTGCTTCAGGGAATGAGGGTTACAAACGTAAACCGAGACGTTCCCATTCAGGCAGTCACTCTGGACATCACGTCGGGAGACCGACGAATAGGAATATCTACCAAAGCGCCATGGCCTCTGCCCCCTTCCAGTGCCCCGTGTGAGCTTCCTGAGCTCTCTTACCTGATGAGACAGGGCTCACACAGAGAAGTCCATCACTGCTGTTCTGCATAACCCAATCAGTGACTATTGGATAACACTGTGAAATGTGACTTTTAGTAGGAAGGAACACTGCAAGCCCACAAGCAAGGGGAGCTCCCGTCCTACTGAAGGGGGGCTCTCTCAAGGGAAAGACAGGGGCTTCTGTCTAGGAGCGTCCGTGGAAAAATATTTGGGATCCCCGCAGGGTCACTCATACATACCCAGCCTAATACCGGTTCTCAAAGATTCAGCGGCAATAGGTCCGATGCGAGATGCTCTGCCATGTCCGGCACCAAGGGTGGTGGAGGACTTGTTTGCTTCTGGACAATATATGCGTCACGGTTCAGAGCGCAGCAAGCAGGCATGGGCCTCTCAATGCTTCTACCCGTTTGAGGTAAGAACACAGGAGTATACCGGCTCTACACGAAAGCTATAAAATCTAGAAATTGTGTTAGGTGTTGCCCAGCTCGCAGCTCTACAGCTATCTGACAGCGAGGCACCATGTGCCAGCTTCTAGTCGAGTGTGCTCGCACCCTAAGCAGACAGGGCACACCTTATGCTTGGTAAGCCAAGGTGATGGCATCCACTATCCAGTGGGCCATCCTCTGCTTGGAAACAGCCTTTCCCTTCTGCTGGCCTGCATGACAGACAAAGAGCTGATCTGAGGTCCTGAAGCTTTGACTTCTATCCACGTACAGTCACAGTGCGTTGATGGGACAGAGCAAAGCCAGGGCTGGGTTTGCCTCCTCCCTGAAGGGAGTGGTAGGAACCTTGGGCACATAGCCAGGCCACGGTCTTAGTACCACATGGGTGTCACCCGGCCCGGACTCTAGGCACATTTCGTCGACCGAAAATGCCTGCAGGTCCCCTACCCTCTTGATAGAGACCAGTGCAGCCAGCAGCAAAGTCTTCATAGACAGAATCTTTAGTTCCACCGACTGCAGAGGCACAGATAGGGCATTCTGAAGTGCTCGGAGCACTAGAGCAAGATCCCAAGAGGGTATGGAGGGAGGTCAAGGAGGATTTAACCGTCTCGCCCCCCTAAGGAACCTGACGACCAGGTCGTGCTTCCCAACCAACTTACCTTCCACAGGGTCATGATAAAGGGTCATGATAAGCGGATATCACGGCAGAAAAAAAATATTAAGGGTGGAGGGAGACAGCGTTCGCTCCAACCCCTGCTGCAGGAAGGAAAGCACAGACGTGATCGAACATCTCCGGGGGTCTTCTCAGCACGAAGTACACCAGTCAACGAGGAAGAATCGAGACATGAAAGTCCTTCAGGTCGATCGCTGCAAACCAGTCTCGGGGACAGATCCCAGCGGGGACAGAAAATGCATTTCTGCGTGAGCATCTTGAACAATGGTTTGTAAAGGCTCCGATTCAAAACTCGCAGGTCCAAGACTGGCTGTAACCCACCGGTTTTCTTGGGTACAATGAAGGAAGGTTATTACATCTTTGTATTCCACCCATCTTCCTGATCATTCCCCATAAATCACTTATGGCAATTTTTTCCCCCTATAGTACCACACAATTCTCTCCAATGTTTCCTTTTAGCATCTTTTATCACTTTCCTTACTTTAGCCTGTGCTCTCTTATATTTAATAAAATCATTGAATATAAATGATTTCCTTGCTTTTCTTAATGCACGGTTTCTATCCCTTATTGCTTTATTACATTTATCAGTAACACTTTATAATAACTACACGCTATGAAGCATTAGTTAAGCATTAGTAAATAGTTAATTCATCATTTAAAAAGCATTAATATACATTAATAAGCAGTTTATAAATACAGCAATAAATGCTTTATTCATTTATAAGAATATCCATAATGTGTTTAATAATTGTATTTTCATACTTTATAAATTATCAATTTATAATTTCTAAATTTAGTATTACATTATTTACAAACCATTTATACATCTTATTATTTAGACATATAGTAATAGTTACTCAGTGTATTACTAAATGCTTTATTAACATGTATTCCTACTGTAATTCATGATTAATTTAGGTAGTTGTAAAACATTTAGTAGTTGTCAGTTAACTATATCTGTGAGCTCATCTAAAGTGAGGACAATGTATGCCTCGTAAAGCTTTTACAAAGGAGATTAAAAGGCTCAATTCTCTTCTGAACAGAAAAAGGAAACAATGAAAGAGAAATATAGCACAACACAGAGGAATATAGCACATAGAAATATTTATTTCAAAATTAAAAAATGGAGTAACTTAATATCAAAATAAAATTAAACCTTTTCAATATCATAGAAAATAATATTCCTGTAGACCGCCAGAAACCATAACTGCAGTCAAATGAAACTAAGCCTCTGCAATCTGATATAAAAATACATTTCTGTAAAGTGTAAACATTGCTGAATAAAAATGTACCAGTGGATTACACTGGATTACAGGAGTGCCAAAATACAACAAATACAATTTAGATAAAACAATAATAATATAATAAAATATTTTGCAGTGTCAAAACAGTACTAACTTTAAAACATTAGAGAACAGCAGTTCAGAAGAGAACTGAGCCTTTAAATCTCCTTTGTAAAAGCTTTAAAAGGCATAAATAATCCTCACTTTAGATGAGCTCACAAAAATAGTTAACTAACAACTAGTAAATGTTTTATAACTACCTGAATTAATCATGAATTACAGTAGGAATACATGTTAATAAAGCATTTATTAACACTGCGTAACTATAACTATGTCTAAATAATATGTATAAAGGTATATTTAAATAGTTTATTAATCCTTTACTTACATGTTCTAAATGATCTTATGAACCACTGACAACTCCTAAATAACTTGTTTGTAAATAATGTAATACTTAATTTAGAAATGATAAATTGATCATTTATAAAGTATGAAAATACAATTATTAAACACATTATAGATATGCTTATAAATCAAGAATAAAGCATTTATAGCTATATTTATAAACTGCTTAGTAATGTCTATTAATGCTTTATAAATTATGAATTAACTATTTACTAATGCGTAACTAATGCTTCAAAGCGTGTAGTTATTATAAAGTTATAAAGAAATGACTGCTTTCTTCTTACACTTTCCTGTATTTTTCCCAATAATCTCTTCTGTAGTATTAATAACAACTCCACATATTTTATCATTAAGTTTCTCAATATCTTTATTATCTTTATAATTTAAAGCAAACAATTTTTTTCACTTTTTGTCCTTAAAAATACCAATCTGCTGTTTTGAATTTCCACCTGGGTATAATTTCTCTATTTGCTAAATCTACTTCAATCCCTAATTTACATATTATAGGGAAATTATCACTTCCCATTGGAGTATTATTTAATACTCGAATCATTTCAAATTAGTTTCTTGAACATGACAATGAATTCACTGTACTAAAATGGCCCCCACAGTCACCAGATCTCAACCCAATAGAGCATCTTTGGGATGTGGTGGAACGGGAGCTTCGTGCCCTGGGTGTGCATCCCACAAATCTCCATCAACTGCAAGATGCTATCCTATCAATATGGGCCAACATTTCTAAAGAATGCTTTCAGCACCTTGTTGAATCAATGCCACATAGAATTAAGGCAATTCTGAAGGCGAACAGATTCTTAGAATTTGTATTATTATTATTATTATTATTATTATTATTATTATTATTATTATTATTATTATTATTATTATTATTATTATTATTATTATTATTATTATTATTATGTGTTACTATGTTCTTGTTGTGTTTGTATTGTATATGTGCACTGGAAGCTTCAGCACCAAGAAAAATTCCTTGTGTGTGCAAGCACACTTGGCAATAAAGCTCTTTCTGATTCTGATTCTGATTCTGATTCTGAAAGGGGGTCAAACACAGCATTAGTATGGTGTTCCTAATAATCCTTTAGGTGAGTGTATATATATTATCATTATTATGTATTATTATATATTAGTGTGAGTTCTAATATTAAAGTGTTGTAATACCATGGCACTTGCTTTGTCTTTATTTGCACAAAGTTTAATTTCATGAATTGGGCGGGGGTGGGGGGGGCACTATATGTTTGTTTCAGTTATTATGTGTCAGCAATTATTGACAGTAAATCTGGATAAAGGATAAAATAGCTCAAATTGTAACCTTTCATTAAAGCCCAAAATTATGACTGTACATTAAAGAATTCAATAATAGCAGCATTTTATGTGTCAATTGTTACAAAGGGTCATTTGGAGTCTCCAAGGTTTTCTGGGAAGCGCCTAGACATAAACTTAGATAAACATGTGTAAAATAGTAATTTTCTAAGGTATTATCAAATTTGAAATTGGACTTGGTAAGGCTTCATGCTATGATACCATTGTGTTTTCCAGCTATAGTCATCTGCAGGCATCTGTTTACAAAAAACAAATGTTGGTAGAATTTTATTTTTTCCTTTTTCAATGTGTTCAAAGTCCTATTACTCAATATCAGTCAGACTACGGTGATCCTGAGTGTTTGGGAACAAACCTCAGAGTGCCACCTTTCAAAAGAGACCAAAACAATGCATATACTCAAAATTATTCAAGAACAGCATGCAATTTACTTTGGGTATGCCTTACTCAAATTTTACAGGAACGCTAAGGGGATAATTTAATAAATCCTGTTTATTCCATGAATTACACAACTTTTCTTTATTTGAATTTGTTTTAGCATTGAATAATTATTTAAAAGATGATTACATCACTCACATGAGCAATATGTAACAGTTTTATGTCTTGGTGCAAAGCATGCTGTTTTCTTTTTTAATATGTGACCAGAAAGTAGTTAGTTAGTTAGTTAGTAATACTATGTGACTTTTTAAAATAGAGGAGAGTTCACTGAAATGTTTCTGATGAGTCATGGTTCATGTTATACTGCATTCATAGATACTGAAATGTCATATTTTTCTTGCTGATTTCCATCTCTGTCTCACATTAGGTTGGTCTCGTGATTGTCTACAGGAATGGGGTGCCTTCATTCGCTTGGCTTTTCCCAGCATGCTCATGCTTTGTGTGGAGTGGTGGACATATGAGATTGGTGGATTCCTGGCAGGTTTGCAAACCATGTGTTCCCTTTCAGTCGGTCACGTTCGACGTATGTCGGACATACCGACGAATTGGGATCACTTCAAGGATCCCCTATCAGCTTCGAGATATAGAGAACAGGCCAATGGCCCATTGGCGTGCGAGATTTGCATCTCGCGCTCCGCCCTGCGCCGCGGGTATAAACAGGAAGCGAGAGCGAATGCATGCTGTCATTCACTTCGGAGCCGAACGGCGAAGCAAGTGAAGCAAGACTGCTTTTCTAAAAGAGAGCCTATCTACAGAGAGAGATCCCTTCGCTTATACCCCGATCTAGTCTCTTTTCTGGTGCACCAGAAAAGGGGCTACTTTGGCTGATAAGCCTGGGTGACCTGAGGATTACAGTGAGGCTTCCCTGCTGCATACACCTCCGTGGGCCCCCCACTCCTCTATCGCATCGCAAGCATGTTGAGACTGTGTTTGTGGGTGGTCTATGCTCTCTCATGAGAGCATAGCCACGTCGGCGCGTTGTTCATCTTGCCTTTTTATAAGGGCTTAAGTGTTCAGCGCACCCGTGTGCCGTCTCACGGCCATGCTCACTATCTCACATGTCTGCTGGTAGCTTACAGATGGGATTGATGGTCCTTAAAAGGGGACCTAGCGTTTCATTTGGGGCTCTAGCAGAGGACAGATGTCAATCGCTGCATCGGAGAAAGGGCTGTTATGTGTTGAAAATGAAGATGATGCTGAGATTCCCACCATAAAAGTGGGCACTCGTGCTGACTCAGATTCATACTTGACAGCCATGCTTTCCCGGGTGGCTGAGGCATAGTGTAACGCGTAAATCACCTTGCCTGCCCCTTGCCTTTTCTCGGATGTGCATTGGAAGGCTTTGGCATTGTGGAACTATTGGTGCCAAAATATGGAACACCAATAGGGCCATAATCTGTATAAAGTTTTCCTCTCTCTCACTACCCTCGTCGGTGGGGTGGCAGTGCCACTGGCAGGCCACCTCCGCCCTTCTTAGTGCACGAGTGTAGTTCTGAGCCGAGGTTGAGCTGCGCACAGCGCTGGCCCTTGGCTAGGCGATGTCCACCCTGGTCCAGAAACACCATTGACCCGGAATTGGTCAGGAACTGTTCTTCCCCGGAGGAGGGCCGGGTGGAAAACCATTAGTAATTCTGTTCCGTCACTGGTGTTAAAAACAGCCAGTGGTACCCAAATTAAATGAAAAAAAATGAAAAAAAGAGCAGTTCCAATACCTTTGGGTTTCAGGAGTTCAGGAATGGCAGTGTGTGACGCTACAAAGCCTCGCCGCTCTCATTCCCCTCCCCACAAGAGGGCGAGAATGGCAGTGGGTGATGCTACAAAGCCTCGCCACTCTCATTCCCCTCTTCTCAGCGGTGCGTGGACAACAGTGCATGACGCTATGCCTCGCCACTCTTGTTCCCTGCTGTGGAAGGAGGTGAGGCAGACCGTGTGCAACACCACAAAGCCTTTGCACGCTCAGCCCCTCCTTCATTTGGAGAGCGCGCACAGCGGATCCCTCCGTGTCCAAGTGACTCCGAGGTGCCGCCAAACCTTCAGCCCGTGGTCGGACCCTTCGTCTCTACGGGTGGGAGTTCCCCTAGAACAAGTGTCTAGGCACTCCGTTGTCTCCACGGATGCCTCATCCACGGGCTGGAGTGCCACGTACAACGGGCTTGCAGTTTCGGGTCTGTGGACGGGGCCTCAACTGCAATGGCATATCAATTGCCTCGAGTTGTTAGCAGTTCGTCTTGCACTCTGCCGCTTCAAAGTTCCGCTCAGAGGCAAGCATGTTCTGGTCCATACGGACAACACTGCGGCCGTAGCGTACATCAACAAACAGGGTGGTCTACGCTCCCATCGCATGTCACAATTCGCCCGCCAGAGTCAGAAGTCAGAATCATCTGAGGTCGCTTCGTGCCATTCACATTCCGGGCCTGCTCAATCGTGCAGCCAACGAGCTCTCACGACAGCCAGTGCTCCCGGGAGAGTGGCGACTCCATCCCCAGGCGGTCCAGCTGATCTGGAGTCGTTTCGGGGCCGCACAGGTAGACCTGTTTGCCTCCCCAGAGACGACCCACTGCCAGTGGTTCTAATCCTTGACCGAGGGTACCCTCGGGTTGGATGCCCTGGCACACAGCTGGCCCTGGGGCCCCGGGTTTCCCCCAGTGAGCCTTCTTGCACAAACACTGTGCAAGGTCAGGGAGGACGAGGCTCAAGTCCTGTTGGTCGCTCCGTATTGGCCCAACCGGACTTGGTTCCCGGAACTAGTGCTCCTCGCGACAGCACATCCTTGGCCCATTGCTCTGAGGACGGACCTCCTAACTCAGAGACGGGGCAGCCTATGGCACCCGCGTCCGGACCTCTGGAAACTCCATGTCTGGCCCCTGGACGGGATGCGGAGGTTCTAGGTGACCTACCGCAAGCGGTAGTTGACACCATCGCTTCCGCTAGAGCCCCCTCTACGAGGCGCCTCTATGCGTTGAAGTAGAACCTGTTCATCGATTGGTGCTCTTCTCGCCGAGAAGACCCCCGAAGATGTTCGATCGGGTCTGTGTTTTCCTTTCTACAAGATGGGTTGGAGCGAAGGCTGTCTCCCTCCACCCTCAAAGTCTATGCTGCCGCTATCGCCACTAATCATGAGCTAGTAGATGGAAAATCTCTAGGTAAGCACGATCTGATCGTCAGGTTTCTGAGGGGGGCGAGGAGACTAAATCTGCCTCGCCCTCCCTCTGTACCCTCTTGGGACTTGTCTCTGGTGCAAACCGCACTGCAGAGAGCGCCCTTTGAGCCTTTGCAGTCAGCAGAGTTGAAAATCTTGTTGTTAAAGACAATACTCCTGACTGCGTTGGCCTCCATCAAGAGGTTAGGGGACCTGCAGGCATTTTCGGTCGACGAATCGTGCCTGGAATTCGGGCCCGGTAACTCTCATGTGATCATGAGACCCCGGCCTGGATATGTGCCCAAGGTTCCCACTACTCCCTTCCGGGACCAAGTGGTGAGCCTGCAAGCGCTGCCTTCGGAGGAGGCAGACCCAGCCCTAGCTTTTCTCTGTCCCGTCCGTGCTCTCCGGACTTACGTGGACAGAACGCAAAGCTTCAGGACCTCAGAGCAGCTTTTTGTCTGTTACGGAGGACAGCAGAAGGGAAAGGCTGTCTCCAAGCAGAGGATGGCCCACTGGATAGTGGATGCCATCGTCTTGGCGTATGAATCCCAAGACATGCCTTGTCCGCTCGATTTAAGAGCCCACTCCACTAGGGATGTTGCTTCTTCCTGGGCGCTGGCTCGTGGCGCCTCGCTGACAGATATTTGTAGAGCTGCGGGCTGTGCGACACCTGTTCGCTAGATTTTATAGCCTCCGTGTAGAGCCGGTATCTTCCTGTGTGCTCACTTCCCATAGTCAGTAACACCAAAGTGCCCGTTCTAGTGTCGGCTTGCTGCGCCATTCCCTCCCTCATGGTACGGATACGTGCACTTATCTGCTCCAGTCGAGTTCCCCAGAACGGCGAACCCTGTTGAGTCCTCCGCAACCCATGGCAGTCGGACGTTGTGGAGTGTTCGACGCCAGGTCTAACACTCGTATGCATTGGTGGAACTTGTGTTAGGCTGGGTTCCATATGTTGTGACCTACATGGCGGTCCCATGTGTGTATTCTTCCACAGTACGGCTCCCTACGGAGAGCCTGTGTCTTTCCCTCGGCAGAATCTGCTCTGCCGTCTCAGGAAGGTGTTGTCCCCCGCCTCTAAGTGGCTGGGGCCACTCCTGGGACTTCCGTATGCTGCCCACGGCCAGCCCATACGTGTATTCTCCACATGGTAACTCCCTCCGGGCATGATGTGGCTTCCGCAGCGGCCTCCACGGGCACGCTTTCCCAGCGTTATCCAATAGAGTCAGCTGAATGGGTCTTGCAAAACAGCAGCTTTTTGACTCAGATCGGGGTCGGATCGGGGTCTGAGGGGCTTATCGCTGGGCGCTGGAAGTGGTAGTAACTATGGCGTTTTCCAAAGGGATCCCAATTCGTCGATACGTCCGACGTATATCGAACGTGACCGACTGAAAGGGAACGTCTCGGTTACGTATGGTAACCCTCGTTCCCTGAAGGAGGGAACGGAGACGTACGTCCCGTCACCACAGTTGCTGTACCATCACTGCAGGGCCGAGCCACTCAGTTCGGCTCCTCAGTGAAAAACAGTGTGCATTCGCTCTCGCTTCCTGTTTATACCCGCAGCGCGTGGCGGAGCACGAGATGCAAATCTCGCACGCCAATGGGCCATTGGCCTGTTCTCTATATCTTGAAGCTGATAGGGGCTCCCTGAAGTGATCCCAATTTGTCGGTACGTCCGACGTACGTCTCCGTTCCCTCCTTCAGGGAACGAGGGTTACCATATGTAACCAAGACATTTTTATGTCATTAAATTTGCTTTGTGGCATGAATATATTTGCGATCTTCATGTATTTTGTCACTGTAGGGCTCATCAGTGAGGCTGAGCTGGGAGCCCAGTCTGTTGTGTATGAGCTGGCCTGTATTGCATATATGGTAGGTTTACAAAGGTTATTCGGTCTAACATGTAACAAACACGAAACTCTACACCTGTACTGGTTTGAGGATCTTCTCACACCCAGCAGCACCAGCTGTTTGCTGGTCAATGGGTCAAGATATTAGCATTACGAAAGATAAACTGAAATAGAAACCTGTTGACAAAACTGTTGAACTAAGATGTGTTGCATTTCTGTTATTCTACATTCACTCACAGTATCATTTTGCAAATAATATTTTGTTATCCTTTGCATAGGTGGTGAAAACCAAATCACACATGTAACTAAATACATCAGCCTTTAATTTCCTCAACAACTCACTGTAATAAATTGAGCAAGTACGCAAACTATTAGATCTTGATAGTAGAAATCCTGCATATTTGTATGAAGAACTTACACAGGAATGCAGCTGTGTGATGCAAATTTTTCCTCATAGGGAAGAGGGTTGTTTGAGGTGAAACTAAATAACCACAGCCTTAATCTATTCTATAATTGTGATTATTAAATCTAGACCTAGAAATAACTAAAATGTAAAATTTGCTAAGTTTTCATAGCAAGAAAAAAAAAACGCCAACAAATTGCATTGCTTTTTAAATAAAGGGAAGCAGAACCATATTAAAAGCACGAACATGTGTGATAAATCACATTTGATTATATCCTTTGGTAAAAGTAGACCAATTAGCTTGAACACAAGTCACTATTTTCTTTTTGTCATTCAGTTTCCTCTGGGATTTGCAGTGGCAGCCAATGTGAGGGTGGGAAATGCTCTTGGAGCTGGAAACGCAGAACAAGCCAAGCTGTCTGCTAAAGTGTCTTTAATATGCGGACGTATGTAGTCTATTTATCAGCAGCTTTGCTATAAGATAAAAATATCACTTATGACTGTGTTATTATTATTGTAAAGTTAAGTGCTATTTGGTTTCCCTGGTGTGTGTGTGTTTTTTTTTTCTAGTACTTGTTTCTTGTGTGGTTGCAATCATTATTGGAAGTACCAACAATGTTATCGGATACATATTTACCACAGAAGAGTAAGAGATCTACTTTACTAAAAAACAATATGACATTGTAGATTGGATATTTGGTATTTGGAAGGATTAATTTGAATGGGTGAAACTGCAATATGCATTCTGGCAGCTCTAGTAAAAAATAAAAAATAAAAGAGCTACATAAATATTAATCGCATTATAATTGCATTGAGTGCATGTAAACATGTAGTGTCATTGATGGCCATTGAAGCTTTAAAACAATTAACATCTGATCTGTGTACTGAACTCTTGCTGTCTCACACAGGGAAATAGTGCTCAGAGTATCAGAGGTCATGGTCATGTATGGCTTCTTTCATCTATTTGATGCCATTGCGGTAAGAGTTTTTGGTTTCACTTTATTTTGATTGTCCCTTTAAAGGGGTGGTAAAACACATTCTTTCGAAGGCTTGATTGTGTTTGTGGGGTGTACTGTAACATGTGTTCATGCTTTGTTTTAAAAAATTGCATTATTTTTCATATATTTTACCTTTATTCTACACTGCTCTGTCCCTCCTTGTAAAAACGTTCTGATGGTTTCCGGGTTGTACGAAGCCAGTCCCTCAAAAATACGCAATGGGCTCAGATTGGTTAGCTGGCCCAGTGTGTTGTGATTCGCTAACCGCCTAGTGCACGTTTGTCGGAAACGTCACACCCCTTACCTTTACCGGTAGCCTGTGCTTTGGGTAGTACAATGGCATCAATAAAACCATACCAATTTGAGCCCGAATCAGACCCAGACAATTTTAGTGAAGATGATCGAGCAGAACTTGTTCAGTCCTCAAGAGTAAAGACTGCGGATCTATAGTGACCGCTACTGAATGGCACCGTTACTTTTGTATTTTTAGAACGATTTGCCAAATATCTGTCGCAAGAACGAACACTAAACATTGGCTTTACTATAGTATCCAAATCAAACACAGAACCATGTTTTGCATGCCTGTAGATAAACAATACATAAAAGCTCTAATCAAAGAATAATTTACACTAATGCCAAGTTCGCTGTTGAGATTTTAAAAAGTTTGTAACGTTAGGTGTTTGTCGGATAACGTTAAGTATGAATGAGCATTTAACAAACTGGTTTGCAGAGCCAAATGAGCGTTGTCATCTGTTTACTTCCTTGCTACAACGTACAATTAACAATATGAACTATTACAGGAAAACACATCGACGAAAAAATAAATCATACTTACAGGTTGTGGCCCATAAACAGCTTCTGTTTTTAAATCCATCTTTCAGGACAAGCCGTTGTAAGAATCCTGCATTGAACTCGTGAAGATTGTGGAAGCTTTCCTCCGTGAAATGTGCAGCGGGAGCCGCGCGCGCCCATCTCACACTGGCAGTGTTTGTCTCACGCAGCTGAACCGCGGCTTGTGTATTGCAAATACAGATGAATATTGTCCATTATGTCACATTTTCCGGTCTTCTCCTCCGACCCCTGTCTGTCTCGTGCTTTGATTTATGATGGGCAGCATATATCTGCTGCAAATGCGACCGCAAATGTGACCTGCAAATGCGACCGTCCCTAGGAAGGCTGAACAAAGTGGACCTGCAATCCGGATGAAAATAACAGCTTTTCGTCAGCATTGGCAACAACACTCCAGCCTACTAACTAGCCTACCACAACAACGCTTCCCTGCGGCGATACAAAATGGCCTCACCCCCCCCCCCCTTATTTCATATTCTCGGAGGAGGGGTTTATGTAAATAGTGGGGCTGGTGATGTCAGCAACCCTGGAGGAATGTGTAGTAGTCCCTAGCGGCCGTTTGCTGTAGTCCTTAAAAATTGATTTCTTTAAAAGCATAATATCTCTAATATCTCCCTTTGCTTTAAACTTTGAACATTGTAACTTTGCAGATGTTGTTTATGCTCAAACATCAACATTACACACTAGCTAAAGTTAGAAAAGTGAAATCGTGGTTTACCACCCCTTTAATACATTCTGTTGACTATAAGTAATGTTGCACCACATGTCTACTAACTCGTATTAGAGGGTTAGTAGAGTATTAGTTGACTGGTAGGGTTAGGGATATAATAATTTGACATGTAGTTGCAAAGTTACTTATAGTCAGTAGAATGTCTTTTGGAGGACCATCAAAATAAAGTTTTAGCGGATATTAAGCAGACAGTCTACTAATACTCTAATGAGAGGTGCAAAGTTACTAATAATTAACAGAATGTTGGGATCATCAAAATAAAGTGTTACAGATGTATTATTTTTAATTAAAAACTGCATTAGAAAAAAAGATCTACATTGACAATTTTCCAAGAGAAATATCTGAACATCTGTAAATATTCATTTACTTTAAGAAGCTAAATTGTATAGATATTAAGAATCTAGAGAATGTATATGGAATTAAGTTTATTAGCCCAATTGTATATTGTTGTACAAACATTTTGGGAAGTTTTTTTTTTTATATTTTAGTGGGGGGAAAAAAAAAAAAAAAAAAAAAAATATATATATATATATATATATATATATATATATATATATATATATATATATATATATATATATATTCTCTTTTTAACAAATAGCCTTAAACAGGTTAAATAAACTGAAAATGATAAGAGAATGTTTGTGAATGTTTGACAATAATAGTAAAGTTTGTTTTTCTGTCTGTAGGCAATTACAGGTGGCATTGTCAGAGGTGCAGGAAAGCAGCTGCTTGGTGCTCTTTGTAACATTGTGGGATATTATTTTGTGGGATTCCCAATTGGAGTGTCATTGATGTTTGCTCTCAGCATGGGCATAATCGGTAGGCGAACACATGTGGTCAAATGGGAATATTCTCAGCAGCTTTGCTGAAATAACCAAAACACTTTATTAAACTCAAGTGCCCCACTGAACACCTCCATCAATCTCCTCACGTCTCTTCTCTCTGTTGTTAGGTCTGTGGATTGGTTTTTTTGGGTGTGTTTTCCTACAGTCTTTGTTCTTCATCATCCTCATTTGCAAACTGGATTGGAAAAAAGTGACTCAAGAGGTGGGCTGTTTTTTCCTTATCCATATATAATTTTGGACAGATGATCTATTCTAATCTTCTTATTTTCAGGCCTTGATCAGAGCAGGAGTTCAAGCCCCTGAGACCAAAGATGAATCGTATGCTATGGAAAATAAGGGCTGCACAGAAGGTACTTTCTGTCTGTTGTATATGATGACCTTAATGATGAACAAAAAAAAATGTCTTTCATCATGGGCTTATGTTGATCGATTATTGTACAGAAGTGCCAGAAGAGTCCCAGCACACTGAAGAAGGCCAGACAGATGCAACCACAGACCTGGAAGGACTCAGTAAAGGAGAAGGAGGAATAACAGATGCTAGCACAAAAGTTACAGTTGGTGCGGTTTTGTCCACCAAGCAGCTGGTTTTTCATCGAGGACTTGCAGTTTTCTTCATGTTGTTTATACTAGCTGGAGGGATTGTGTTAAATGAGGTGCTCACTGGACTTCTCAGATGATCATAATAAATACAGAGCTTTGTCTGCAATGCACAAATCCACCACTGCCTAAGCAAAGGTAATAATATTTGAGAGGTAGATGATTGTTTTATTTATTTTTAAATTAAAAGCCGCCTTTTTGAGCTCTCCGATATTTGTTGTGTTAATTGTATTATACTGGCATTGTGTACATGTGTATTTTATTTATTGTAAATATTGTCGTTGTTAGTATGAAAGCTTGTTTATTTATTTTTTATCCCATTGGTAATGTAAGCTTGTAACGGAGTCAACTAAAGGTGAGCTTGGCGAACCCAAGTGCATTTTATTTACATTAATGTGAACGAGATACAAAAGTAAACACAGACTTGGCTTGACTTAACTAAGCTTGACCATGCATAGAAACATAGACATGAACATAAACTCACCAACATGGTAACATGAGGGACTTTGTATTAATCTATGGCCCTGTCCCAAATGGCACAATTCATGTGCAGGGTGAACGAGACCGCAGGGTGTCCCATTTGTCATTTTAGGTCTCAGAAGTGTGCTCGCGAGCGCCCCCTTTGAGGTTGATATGTGCCCTCGATGCGCACGTCTGCCGAGCCCGCACTGGTGCGGGTTATGCAGCAGACTTCTTCCCGGCAGTTAAAGCGGCATTACGTTGCGAAAGTGCGGACTCAGAGGAAGACTGTGAGGGTTTAGGGTGCTATTTGGGACAGGGCCTATGTATTCATCGAGAGACTAATGACTAGCAAGTAACACCTGTGAATAATCAAACAATGACCCAATAAGAACATAACTCATGAAACCAGGGAAGCACATGATTGGCATGATTATTCATGGATATATGGGCAAGGGAATAATCATGACAGGCGGATCATTTTTTTCGCACAAAAACTATTCTTGTCGCTTCATAAAATGATTGTAGAACCACTGTAGTTTACGTCTTTAGTACCTTTTATGGGTCTCAAGAGAGGAAATGTCATTGCTGTCAATGGAGGGCTTTCTGAGCCATCGGATTTCAACAAAAATATCTTAATTTGTGTTCCGAAGATGAACAAAGGTCTTATGGGTGTCGAAGGACATGAGGAAGTAATTAATGACAGAATTTTCATTTTTGGGTGAACTAACCCTTTAATGGTTAGACTATTTACACACAAACACTAATGGATTAAGATACATCTGAAAGCAATGAACCAATGAGGAAACAGAACGGATGAAACAAGAACATTGAGAACCTGACACATGAAACAAAACGTCTTGAGTTATCCCTTGTTCACTGAGAAGGGAACTTGATGCTGTGTCAATGATGCTTTGGGAACACCTCTGCATGATTGCGTCTGAATCACTTGACGGTGGGATGGTACGCATAAAAAAAAAGGAAAAGCATAAAAGCACATGTTAAATTAGCTGAAGCAAGTCGATCACAGGGATGCAGGAAGTATGGCAGGGTGACCCAGCATCTCGTTCCCTTCTCAGGAAACAAGGGCAACAGTCGTAACCTGAGAAGATCCCTTTCAAGGGAACTCACACTGCACCAATGATGCTTTGGGAACAAGAATACACTTTGGGAACGAGAACACCTTAACCGCCATGCTTACAAGTGCCTGTCTGTGTGATTACTGCAAAACTAAGACATGAGCACCTGTGAACCCAAGGCAGAGCCAGGTTATAGATTGTGATTGTGAGCAGAGAGGACCAGCCCACTGCATCACAAACATCTTGAAGGGACACACCTGAAAGTAATGCCTTAGAGGCCAAGTAGAGTGAGCTCTGACAGCCAAGGGTGAAGGCTGGCCAGAGACCTCATAAGCAAGAGAAATAGCCTCGACTATTCACTTGCTTTCTGTTTGCTTGGACGCTGGAAGCCCTTTCTTAGGTGATCCAAAGCAGACAAACAGCTGATTTGTTTTTCTCCACATGGCAGCTCTGTGGACATAAGCATCCAGTGCTGTCACTGGACATACAAGGTTCAGCGTCTCTTAGTCCTGATCTCTAAAGGGAGGATGGCAAAAGGCTTGCAAGACTATAGGCTGTGGCATAATGGTCAGCACTTTAGGGACATAGCTCGGTTTTGGATATAAGAATGCCTTTACCATCCCCAGTATGAACTCAAGGGACATAGGGGACACCGGCAGGGACTGGATGTCTCCAACTCTTTTAAGAGACATGATTATTAGAAGAAATAGTGTCTTAAGGGTCAGAAACTTTTCTGGAACAGTCTCAATGGGCTCGAAGGGAGCCACAGATAATCCCTCTAACACGATGGCCATGTAGTGACTGAGCAAAATCAGACACATAATTGCCTGTTACATTTAACAAATATGTTTTAAATACTTTGTGCTTAGTAACAGACCTTCCCCCAACACAACAGAGAAGGATCCTCGGTTACCCTGGAAACAAAACTGATAAGACGTTTTACGACCCCAAAGGAATGTGGCCACATGGAAAGTCCACAGGGGAAAGCCACAAAGTCTGTAAAACACATGCTTTTGCCTCAAGTTATAGACAAACCGTCTATAAATAAACAAGCACCCTAGGACCTTGTATGTACACACATAACTGTCTTGTAAAGGGTCCATTGCATTGTATGTCACTTATGAATGTCTTATGAACAACTTACTATTTCAGGTAACCTCATATATGTCGTGTCTCCTATCAAATTAATGCTCGCTTCACGACTCACACTTTCATGTATGTCATGTTCTCGTAGGAGGCAATATGTGTTTGTTGCATTAATTAGAGTATAAATGGGCACAGACCCTTTTGATTTCATGTTTAAAACAAAGAGCCATAAAAGCTCCAAAGGAACTTCCCGCTTGGAAATCCCAACAATCGCATTGGTCAAGTCTACTTCAGGAGGTGGTGACCTCCTGCAGACTTCTTTAAGAGCGATACACTTTTCCCTCTCTCTTCTCCTGCTTCACGGACACGACACACTGGTCCCTCCTGATCGGAATCTCAAGAGGAGACTGCTGCCTCAGATGCACTGGCCTGTCCTGCTTTACGTTTTACCCACTAAAGCTGAGGATGTTCTTAAAGGGCATATTGCAGGTTATTTCTTTTTTTCAAAATGAATATATAACCTTGTATGAAAATACCATATGAAAAAGTAATGCAGGATTTAAAATGTTTTAAAAAGACATGAGCACAAATTGAGTATATAAAGTGGCCGTTTCTTTGGCTGTTTGTAAAAAATGTTGTTTTTTTTCAACATCGCGTCATATTACGTCAAGAGAGAGAGTCGTTTGCCGGGCTCTTTTCCGTTGTTTTTACGTGAATCAGTTATAACATTGATGAATACAAAGTATGTACATTAACACAAATGCATACAGTCTCACACTTTTCAAAAAAGTTTGGAATTGTGTGCTGGTAATGTAAATATTTTATTCATGCCATGTTTGTACATTCAAGTTCACTAAAATACATACTCATAACGTCATATACATCCTCACACTATCGGTGAATCGACACAAAATAAACCCATAACACAGAATAAATGAATAAAGGATAACATGAAACACATACAATTACACTATAGTGTCTGTGGTTCAGCCGTCAGGGGGAGATGTGACGGTCACGGATCTAAGAAAACGTGAACTCTGCACCGCAAGTCTTGTTTTTTTTTTTACATTTGCTAACTACCAAATCAGTCGTGATGAGAAACCGCTAACGTTATATCACGTAAAGTTAATTGTGGACAAATATTAACGAGTGTGACTTATGCCTGATGGTCAAAGCTTATTAGTTTCTTTAATACTCCTAGATGACCAAAACCAGCTTTGCTATTGCCTGACACATGATAATAATCTGTACAATATTGTGATCTAAGCACTTTGTTCATATTGTTAGCTAACATGTATATATCATTAGCTAACACTGGTCTCTCACAGAGACCCCTGCTGTTCTCCACTGTTTCTCCTCACACAACAACTCAATTTGTCTCCTCTAATCGTTGATCTGTCTAATCCTGGCATGTCCCTAATTGTCTGTCATAATTGTATGGCTATGGTCTGCCATATGAATATTAATAAACATTTATAATTTCCTCAGTGTCCGAACTGTCATTGCGATCCATTGTTTTCCTATCATTGAAATTCACCGAACTCCCTCCCGTTACGTCACTTCCGGTTTGGGCATTTTCTGATGCGGAAGTAAACTTTTCTCACAAAAATGACTCCAAAAGCCTTAGTAGCGTATTTATAAGTATATTTAAAGAAAATCGAGTTCCTACATTATTTTTCTATACATTGACTGGGGTCTCTAACCTGCAATATGCCCTTTAATGGTTTAGTGGACAGCTTCGGGGCCTTCGGGGATGAGCCTGAACACACTCCTCGAGAGTTGACAGAGCATGCTTCACTCCCAGACAAACAACACATTAATCATGTGTATCCACACCCGTGATGAAATGAGGTTAAGGAGGCGCACATGAATTAAATGTTTGTTTTCCCGCTGAATGCGCTTTTATGCTTTCCTGATCATGACGTCATCCACACATGATGTACTGTCTCCCCATTGGACTGATTCAACACACATCCTTCAGACGCAATCACGCAGATGCGTCCCCAAAGCATCATTGCCGCTGCACAAGTTCTCTCGAAAGGGAACCAAATATAACATTCACTGTGAATAATTGATTTGTAACAACGAACTGTACCGTGCACTTCGTTTGCATATTAAATAAAGAATAAATTACCTTTTAGAAATAAAGAAATCTTTATATGTGTATCTATGTATGCATGTATCCATCTATCTCTTTGACAGTGTATTTGTATGGTTTAGAAGCTGTATTTTTGCACTCTCATTAATAACCTTTTTTAATTAAAAAAAATGCATAGTGGAGCTTTAAATGCTTGCCTAAAAGAACTTTGTAAATAATGTTTTCAATTGTATATCACTTTGTAAAATCTGTTCACTAAGAAATGAAATAATATATACTGCACAATAAGTAATAATATTTTCAGTAGTCTTATTCAGCTGTATTTTGGCCTAGACAGCTGGGCTGGAGAGTGTCCCAGAAAATTTGTCCATTTTGTTCAGAGTTGACGAGTTTGTAGAGATGTAATATATATATAAAAAAATTCTCTCTCTTTTAAAGGTCCTTTTCTTCGTGATCCCATTTTTCAAACTTTAGTTAGTGTGTAATGTTGCTGTTAGAGCATAAATGATACCTGTAAAATTATAAAGCTCAAAGTTCAATGCCAAGCGAGATATTTTATTTAATAGAAGTCCCCTTTCAAAGCCTACAGCGAACAGCAGATTAGGACTACATCCCTCTACTTCCTTCTTTAATAACATCACTATAATACTGAGTGCATGCATCTCTGGTACCGGGCAACGTGTGCTAAGCTGCTGTCGAATCACAACACAGGACCCGGGCAACGTGTGCTAAGATGCTGTCGAATCACAACACAGGACCCAGGCAACGTGTGTGCTAAGCTGCTGTCGAATCACAACACAGGAACCGGGCAACGTGCGCTAAGATGCTGTCGAATCACAACACAGGAACCGGGCAACGTGTGTGCTAAGCTGCTGTCGAATCACAACACAGGACCCAGGCAACGTGTGTGCTAAGCTGCTGTCGAATCACAACACAGGAACCGGGCAACGTGCGCTAAGATGCTGTCGAATCACAACACAGGAACCGGGCAAAGTGCGCTAAGCTGCTGTCGAATCACAACACAGGAACCGCTTGCACAATCAGACCTCGTTACGTATTTCTGAAAGAGGGACTTCATAGAACAAGGAAGTCATCAGCCTGTTTTTAGGACAGTGAAAACAGCGGTATACAGATAAGTAAATAGGGTGAAAAATGTTGTGTTTTTTTTACACGCGAAACATGAACACATATTATATTGCACACTGTAAACACAATCAAAGCTTAAAAAAAACCAGGAAAAACGGGACCTTTAAAAAACACTGACAAATATCATTTTGACAGTACTGGCTGAGTCGCTTTTGTTCTGCTTGTAGAGATTGGATGGGTTGACTCAGTCACTGTCCCAATTATTATTTTTTTTTTTTTTAATTGGGGCCTAGGTAAGATGGAGCGAGTTAGAGTGAGCTTGCAGTGGTGTTAAGGAAGGTGCTGGTGGTGGAAAAATTATTTAAATCCATTGTTAGGTTGCTCTGACGTGGAATAAAAGTTTCTGGAAGAGGACAAACTACATGCACAGTCATTCCAGCTATCAGGATCAGGACGGTGGTCAACAGTGTAAGTCCCCGTCTAAGCACAAGCTGATTTGTAGAGAGCAAGACTTTAGGTTGGGCTTCTCCAGATTCACTCTCCATCACAGGTTTACCCTGCTCCTGGGTACTAACTTGTACATAGCCGGCCGCTTCAGAGATATTACTTCTTAGCTGGGCCTAAAGAAGCAAAAAAATAATAATAATATAAATAGAGGTTATCACCACAGGGATTTGAGAATAGTTTCATATTTCAGGACAGACATCATCAATGAAGCAATTACTTTGTTTCCAGTTATGTCATCCCAAGGTTCAGGTATACTTGCTGAAGCTCCGACATCAGGCGTTTGCTCCACCACGTTTTCCTGCCCTTCAGAAACTAGCGTATCGATGACTGACTGTCCTATTGACGGTGCCTTACGCACACACACTACTTTTGCATGTTTGCCTGCACGTTTCTGGGCCTAAGGAAGATATTAGTCAACATTATCAAACGCTTTCAACAGCCTTCCACAATGGCAGCTTGGGTTGGCCATGTGAGTTTGATTTGTCATGTCCCACCTGCTCTGTTGCTTTCTTCCAGTCGAGCTTGAAGATGAGAGTGGTGAAGAAACAGGTTTGAATAATGACACAAATCAAGAGGCCAAGCCACAGACCTGAATGAGAGGGAAATGAAAATGGAATGTGTTTTGGACTTAGAACAGGTAACAGAAAAACAAACACAATTTGAACTTTATTACATGGCTGGGTGGAGAAGAATACATGCTAGAGATCTGAATCTACAGGGTTAGTTCACACAAAAATAAAAACAAATCTGTCATCAATTACTTACTTACCTAATAATTAAAAATATATTTTGTGAAATTTGTGTTTCAAAGATTAACAAAAGTCTTTGGAACTTTTTGGGATTTGGAACAACATGAGAGAGTAATTTATGATAGAATTTTTATTTTTGAGTGAATTATCTTTTTTTAAAAATCACATGTTTAGATGTGCTTCATTTATGTATTTAAATTAGGGTTGCACTTTTTTTTTACAGTATGTGCACTTATGTGTACTTACAGTGTACTTACCTAAGAAAGTACTAGGTTAAGGTTAGGTTTAGGGGGTTCAGGTTTAGTACCTATTTATTAGTTATTGTAATTACTATAATAAATACATAGGGTAACACTTACTATAATAAATACAGTATGAGGAACACATTCACTATTAACTACGACCTTTGCCTCAATAAACTCCTAATTTAAGGTGATACATTAGTTTTTAAAGGGGTCATGAATTGAGAAATCAACTTTCCCTTGAGTTTTTGATATATAAAAGGTCAAGGTAATATAAGAACTGAAAACTTCCTTGTTAGTCAAAGAAACGCTTTTATTGACACAAGGCCCAGCAAACGATCGATCTCAGAATGTTCCAGGCTATGACATCAGAGTGTAGTGAAACACCCCCTCAACAGAAGAAGAACAACACCTGATTCTGTAGCCCCGCCCACCGACTCGTGCCACTAACCTAACACAGGCCTAAATGGAGCTAACCGGATAGAATTTCTAAACATACCGCATAAGCTTCATTCGGATTCCAATATTATGAATGCAGGGATGAACTTAATTTTTAATGAATATCCAACTCACGTGGGGAAGACATTGCGCGTCTCTTCCTTCATTAAACCACAGATTTGTTTGTAAACTAGAGACTGTATTTGCAGACAGGATGAGATTACATGAATGAATGTAGCAACACACTTATGTGAGTAAAAATTATTTTTATATGTGATAGTATTGCATTGTTACAGATTGTTTTATATCTACTGATTATGTGTATGTGTCTAACTGAACATTAGCATGCTGTCAAAGGCTGGAGAACCCTTTATTTGTGGTTTTGTTGGTTCATTGCGATTCGTATGGGCTAGGGCTCGCAAAGCCCAACGTCCCGGGACTATGTGTTTTTTCAGATGGGCTACCAAAACGTAAGCCCGGCCTGCCGACGGGCTGTCTTAAATAGTGAAATAACATTCTGTTCTTGATGTGCATTTACTCTCTTGACTTGATATTTGAAGGAAAAATTCAATCGCGGCAGTTTTGATCATGCAGTCTACAACGTACTTGGCGTGTGTATGTGTGAAGCACGGTTCGCGCTTATATCCACTGATCGGGTGGGCCAAGTAATAAAAAAATAACATTCCGATCAATCGTGGGTGGATGAGAGATAAATCATTGTGTTTGATTGATAAAGGTATTTTGCGATGAATAATTTCGGTTGCCGTTTCTCCACACGCTTTCAAAACAATTCCTTGTGTACTCACGGGGGAGCCAAAACTCATTAAATATGCAAAAAACTGTTATCCAATCCTAGCCGTGGGTGTTTACTTCCAAGTCTTCAATGCAGCACGCCCATCAAAACCGACTGTTTCTTGAGAGAGCCTCAAAACCAGGGTAGAAAATAGCCTATTACTTATTTATTATGATGTTTTTGAATGTAAAAACCACACAAACATCATAAATTGACCTCAGACAACAGTATACAAAAATAAAAAAGCCAGTTCATGACACCTTTAAAGCGTTTAAGTTTAGGTATTGGGTAGGATTAAGGGATGAAGAATAAGGTCATGCAGAATAAGGCATTAATATGTGCTTTATAAGTACTAATAAGCAGCCAATATCCTAGTAATTTGCATGCTAATAAGCAACTAGTTAAAGGGATAGTTCACCCAAAAATGAAAATTCTGTCATCATTTACTCATCCTCAGTTTGTTCCAAACCTGTATGAGTTTCTTTGTTCTGCTGAACACAAAATAAGATATTTAGAAGAATGTTTGTAACCAGCCAGATAGAGCAACCATTGACTACCATAGTATTTTTTCCCCTACTATGGTAGTGGAATGTGGTCGGAACCAAAGTTTACAGGACTGCGTTCTCTGGAATCATCTCAAGCGGAGCACTTCTACATTCCCATTGGTTGCCGCCGGTTGCTGCCGAACTGCGTCATAGCTCATTGCCATAAATTTGAGCTGATTTCAACTCTCCTCGACGCCGGAGTTCGCCGCCGTCTCCAATTGAAAATTAATGACTTCTGGCCACTTTGACGCTCACGCCAGCGGCGGTGTGAACGGACAGTAACCCAGCCGTAGACAGCTACTAACACTTTCAAGGCCCAGAAAGGTAGTAAAGACATCATTAAAACCATCCATGTGACCACAATGGTTCAATCTTAAGTTAATGAAATGACAAGAATACTTTTTGTACGCAAAAGCTAAACTAAATAACGACTTTATTCAACAATTTATTGTAGCCTGTGTCAGACTCTTACGCTGTTGAAGTAGTGCAGTGTTTCCCAATTCTACAGCAGAGCGACCCGTGCGCATGTGTCATGGTGCTCACATAAACAGTGTCGGCCAATGGTAAGCCGGCGTTCTGGAAGCGCTGCACTGTTTACATTACGTCAACAGTGTAAGAGTGACACAGGCTAGAAGAAATTGTTGAATAAAGTCGTTATTTTGTTTGGTTTTTGCACACAAACTGTATTCTTGTTGCTTCATAAAATTAAGATTAAACCACTGTAGTCACATAGACTATTTTAACAATGTCTTTACCTTTATGGGCATTGAAAGTGGTCGCTGTGTTGCTGTCTAGGGAGGGGTCAGAGACCTCTCGGATTTCATCAAAAATATCTTAATTTGTGTTCCGAAGATTACGGGTTTGGAACGACATGAGGGTGAGTAATTAATGACAGAATTAAAAATTTGGGGTGAACAAACCCTTTAAATGTAATTAAAGATCTTTATTAGCTTGACATTATTATTTTTTTCATTCATTGAAAAATTAAATGTTGAAATGTTAGGGATGAAAAGGTGGCAGAACCTGATTTCACCAAATACAACATGTTGCTGGATCAATGTCTTTGGAACAACATTCCAATCAACCAATCAGATTTGAAGGACAAGTTTACAGTCAAGTTTAGGCTTACAACCAGGGTTTGGTGCTTCTACATCAGTGCTCCTATCATTTTCCTCTGATTTTAGGGCTAACTTAGGTTTAGAGTTAGGTTTATGGGTAGGGATATGGTTAGGACCAAATATTCCTACAGGAATGTTATTCCTGCATCAACACAGGATCGCATCTAATTCAGCAAAATCAGGACATGCGAAAAGGTGTACCAAGTATCCTGAGCTCAGCCAGAAACATCAGCGATATTCCCACTGGTAACCCAATGCAGTAGTAACAGATCAAGTTGGACAGTGCTGCTATCTTCTGCTTCCCAGCACCCAGAAGAATCCCTGAACACACACACTAAAACACAACACAACCGGTCTGTTGTACAGATATGAACCATATTGCCTGGCTATCACCACACCAAGCTCAATCTTTTAAGACTGAACATTAGTCTGGGGAGTCTGCTCTGTATTTTCTACTGCACAAGAGGTGTGATGAACGTGCATAGTTCAAATGACTCTGTACGCAATTGGATAGTCCTTCAACCAATCAGACCAACGATCCGTGTGACGTACAGCTGCAGGGCGAAATCAAAGGTTTACCCAGTCTAGTTAAAGCCGCCAATAGCATGCCATGTGGATAAGCCAGTTTGTGATTGGTCCCAGCAGATTTGTAATGGAAGCAGGATAGAAAAATGTACAGGTTTCCAGCCTGAGCTGCTGGGTAAAATCAAATCTCCGGCAGACCGGGTATTTTAACTGATAAAGTCTAATTATGACATTATCGCTCATAGATAATACAGTATAATCACAGATAGAGACCTAGTAATGATGAAATACAACTATCATTAGGCATTAGATAGCATAATGCCACCAAAGATTCATTAGTGTTGCCTTCCTTTGAACAAATAGGCCTACAAATGTTTTTTAAAAAATTTAACTTACCACAAGAGCATCAAAAAACTGCAGGAAGACAAACAGGGTGAGAGTTTCTGAGACAATCTTCACTATGCTCCTGTTAGATTAAATCAAGAAGTGAGAACTGCAAAACAATAAAAGAAAAGCTTCACTCTAATCGCTCTAATTAGCAGTGTCTTTATTTGTTATATCTTATGCAGAAAATGAGATTGAGATTTGATGATCCCTTTTGAACATTCTGTTGACTATAACTTTGCAACTACATGTCAACTAACTCTCATTAGAGTATTAGTAGACTGTCTGCCTTATATCTGCTAAATCTTTATTGTGATGGTCCTCCAACAGACATTCTACTGACTGTAACTTTGCATCTCATTCAGGCAAGTGTTATACATCATTATAATCTGTTAAATTTCTATTTTTTGTGTGTACAGTCACAATAAGAACAAAATGTTGTGCTTTTTGCAAAATAAATAAAACAAACATGATGCGCGATCTGCAGCCTCACTCTCAATGATGTCCAATCTGATTGTCTTCAGAAAATTACCTTTAGCTTAGTGAAAACGTATCACACAAACATGAGACATATGTCTAAAGAAATGTTGAAATGTCAGGTTTTAAATAATGTAAACAAAATTGAAAACAAATATTCTGTCTTTATGTAATCTGTTTGAAAAAAGAGAGATGTCAGTCATTCCCGAGCGTCTCATTATATGCTGATGTGACCACACCCACAGAGCGCGCATTCTATTGAGATTCAAAGACTGAGGCGATCCATGCGTCAACGCCCACATCAACTCATATACCGTAAACACATCAAGTAGTGCTATAACCTACTTCATCTACATCGTTTTGAGACACGTTTAATAATCCTGGAATAACCTCATGAAAAGCTGTTCATTTCTGAGAGCAACGGATTCTGTCGCTGAGTGTAAGGTAGGCTAAGTTTATTCTGTTAGCATCTGTGAATATTAAACGCAAAAACCTGCGTGAGGACGCACTGAAGCTTTCTTTGTTTAAATTAGCTCAAAATTACTGTCAAATGTGAGTAATTACCTTGACAAACTATACATCATTTAAAAGATCTAAGACTCAAGCTTCCATGTTTGACCTCTGTTTTATTCTCAAAGTCATATAGTGACCGTAATTTGTTAATATGTGTCAGGAGTTATGAATATGAAATCCGGCGTCGGTACATTTTGATTGTAATATGAGCGTCAGCTGATGTCATTCATAAAAAACTCCTTTATGCTCGTCATGAAGACTCGCGACAAAACAACATCCCTCAGGGCTTTTAGTTCAAAAGTGTGCAGATGAGGAGAAATATTGATACATTCTCAAATGTCTGTGTCAAATTTCTATACAGAGAAGTTTTATTTATTCAATCTTTACCCAAAATGCGCAGATGTAAATCATTAGGAGCGCTGGATACTCTGATGTGTTGTGTTTTCAGTTCATACTGGCAGCCGGAGGGTGCTCCGGGCACATGTAGTCCATATATGGCACAGACGAGGAAGAGACGTACCATGTGACATTGCAGTAACTCTGACATAAACAAAGCTTCCTGAGATTGCTATAACATGCAGATAGACACGTTTGAAGACAATAAACACACAGTCTTTATACCATGTTGGGTGTTTTCATAATAGATTATATTTATAATGCAATGCTATTCGACATAGCTTTTATAATTATGCAGAATATTGAAAAATTATATATTTTCTGTCTGATTTTTTGATCCGAAGCCAAATGAGATCACAGAACTTTATTTAAAAACATGGGTTTAATCTAATACATTGTTGTAAAACACACTAAAATACACATTGTTGTGGCAGATAATTTTGCTTGTTTTAAGCAAAAAACTTCATTTACCAGATAATCTTGATTTAAGAATTTTAAATAATTTGGACAGGAAACAAGAAAAAATACTGTAGTCAAATCTTTTTATCATTTAAAATATAATAGGCCTTTGTTGACTACATTCTAAATAAACTACAAAAAATATATATTTCCTTTGCTCCTGTTGCTTAGCTCCCTCTCAGTCACATACCTGAAGCTCATTCATTATGCAGGTCATTATGCGGCCCATTATGCGTTCTTTTGTTCTCTCAGGTGTGATACCCATCATTATTCATGATCTTTCACGCCTCCTCGCATACCGGCTTTGTAAAGAAAAAGTGTCTTATAAATTTTAAATCAGAGTATTGTTTTATGTGAATGATTAAGTAGGCTCAATGATTCTCACATCAGTGTGAAGCAAAAACTCTAGGCAACAACACCAATTAGTCAAAAGTCTTATGAACACATATCTATCACATATCTATTATGTGTTTTGAGGCCTTTTTCAAAAACCATGTATAAACATTATTCTTTCAAAAATGCTAGCATGTACATACATGTTGCTTAGATATTACGGTAGCCCAGTTTGTGCTGAATACAGTGTAATTACACTTTTGCCATTAATGTGTTTATAAGCAACTGAAAAAAGCACAAATGTCAGACCATGTCAAAACTTCTAAAGGGCCCATGGGCGGCACTAGGGAGGGGCTAGCAGGTGCTTCAGCACCCCCAAGAAAGACCAAAGCACCCCCAGACATTTTAGCTGGAAGCAATTATATACAGGCTGTATTATAATTAATACATAATTAAATAATTTGAAACAACAAATGAAAAGAAAAAAAAAATTACTCATTAAGCGTGCGTCACATATGTGACGTGATGTGTCAGGTGAATTGTAGCTACGCTGTCGCACTTAATGTAGCATTTCATTTTTGAAAAAAAAAAAAATGGAGCGGTTCCTTCTGTCAGGTAATGAGTGAAGCCGAGCGGTGTGACGGATGCACGCTATGAAGGCGCTCCAGTGTCTTGTTTTGTTTCTTTAAAGTGAATTTTGTTTTGTATAAATTGTATCTTAATTTTAATCAACGTTTCAATTGCCTGGATTTAATAAATAAGAAGCAAATAGGCTATAGCAGATAATAAACGTGACAGAGGCGCGGGAGCGATCGCATTGCATATGAACTGGAGCGCTTCAAATAAATGAACCAAAACTCAGCAGCTATACTTGCCTCACAGACATGAGAAATATGTGTATAGAAAGCTTTAAATGTCCACTTTTAAACGAAAATATTCAAAACGAAAAGAAATAGTCAAGCAACCGTTCACGTGAGCAGCTCATGACTGCAGCGTCTCAGAGCGTTTGTGTTCAGACTGCTGAGTGAGTTTAACACGCATCTTTAGACTAATCCTGACTCCTGAGTATTTCATTTAAGTTGCATACATTTTGTTCTTGCACTGATGTTCAATTTGTAGCCCTTTTGCACTTTGACAGCCATTTCGAGATATATAGGTCATAACCTATTTGATTATTTGGATAGTTAACTAAATCAAATGATTCTGACAGTTTTTGCCATTGAAATGACTGGGGAAAAGTGTCCAATAACCCTGGATTCACCTCATACTATTTGTAATCATAGCCTAATTGCATTGCATTATGTAGCTTGAAACCCCAAATATTATAACATTCTTCATTAACAATTATTCAGTTATTTGTAACAATGTCATTGTAAAAAAAATAAAGTAGTTTCAATGTAGCTAGCTACTTTTTGATAGTAACTTTTAGCTAACTACTTTTTCGAAAGGGTAGCTTGAATGTAACTTAATTATTTTAACTTACAAGTAGCTTTTAAAGCTACAGTTTCAGAGTAGCTTGCCCAACACTGGTTCCTAGTAAAAACAAGAACAAACTTATCTCAGCCAGAGGTTGCGATGATTCAGATGTTGATTGTACGGAGTCTGTCACGGAGCAGTCCGCTGATGTTTGCCGCGGATGCAGAGACGGCAGATAATCAATACACGAAGAGCGAAGGCTTTGGATGTTCAACGCATCATTGATGCATTTTCCGTCAATCACAATATCCGTCGCATTGTCCTGATTTGAGACTGTAAATAGTAAGTGATTAATGTCGCCAATTTGGTGAATACTGATATTTCCTCGGTGCTATGGGTGCTGTTTAATGTCGTATTGTCCTTGAAATTTTGTTCAATGAATAGGCCTATGCAAAATCTTAAAGAATATTTGATTGAATAGCCTAATGAATTTTGTGCTTGCTCAATTTAATAAAATGAACTTAAATTGTGATAAATAAAATAATTGAATGTTAAATATAATATATATAATTGCGCAGCTCTTCCTGTCAATGATCTAGCGCCCCCTCAGCACCTGCGTTAAAAATTATCTAGCACCGCCCCGTCAGTTTTTATTTTTAAAGGGAAAACCTTTACAGTGCTTGTTGTCTTTTGCTGCATATGGTAATTCATACTCAGAAAGTAGAACAGAAATAACATGAGTTAAAACATTTCAAATGCACCTGCAAACTATTTTTCTAGTCATGCATTTCATCATTGAGGATTTCTTAAAAATACTATGTAAAAATCTCATCTCGTCTCGTTCTCGTGAACCCAATCTCATGTCTCGTCTCGTCTCGTGAGATAAGCGTCTCGTCACACCCCTATTAATTTAGTAATTTTGTTTGTTGGTGTAAGGTCGCAATTAAAGAAAAAACACTTCAGCAAAACATGGTCAGGTCACAGTGTCTGAATAATTTTGGTCCCAAATTTGATCAATTTTACTTTTTGAGTACAATGTGCCTGTTTACTTTATTTTGCTATCCTCATTTACATAGATTAACTATATTGTCCATAATAAGAAGCAGCAGGACTTTTATTATGGCATAGTCGCTGGCGGGACTTTTATTATGCCACAGTTGCTGCGCCATTTCCGCTTTTCCGGTCATGGGTATGAAGTAATATCATATTATAGCATATCATATTAGACACATTGGAGTGTGTTAAAAAAAAATATATTTTTTTTACGTTACTCTGTGCGTTCGCTCAGCGGCTGCTATGATACTTGTAAAGCGTAGATTATTTTCTCATCTAGTTTTTTTGAGGAGGCACAGCCTCCCTTGCCTCCTCGGAGGAAATGCCCCTGACATGTAGGTGCTAAGTTACTTATAGTCAACAGAATGTGTTAAAGGGACCATCAAAATAAAGTGAAACAGAGTTTTATTCTAATCCAATATATGTATATATGTATATGTATATATGTATATGTATATATATATATATATATATATATATATATATATATATATATATATATATATATATATATATATATATAGTGTTATGATGGGGGAAATAAACTTACTCATCATTGGTAAAGATGTAGCCCACCACTGACTTAGATGTACCGATCACAATTCCCTGAAAAACAGCCAAAACTCCTGCAATGCAAAGATTTAAATATTTTCTTCTTGATACCTATTACATGTTCATCATGAAATCAAACTTGGCCATTCTTATTATTTATGGAATATTGCAGTATTTATTATGATTTGTCCGTACACGTCATTATTTTAAAAAATTCATATGGCATATTTAATCTCCCTCTTTCAGCAACATCTCATCTCTTCAATGATGTTTAATGGCGTGAAGGCGGGACAACCTGTCCTTCACATGAAATTGACCAATAGCAAACCACAACCATCCAAACAGTTCAAAAAGCTGTTTTAAAGCTGTCTATACCTCACAACTTTCGTTTCTTGACCACTTTAAGTTATCGGATAGTATAAGTTATATACTTATTATTAAGCTTCATTTTAGGCACTATGTGGGTATTTCCATATTCTACTAACCTGAGATCACGAGAGTCACTTTACTGGTGATCAGGGCCCTGTTAGTGTCGCCAGCTCCCAGCGCATTTCCCACACGCACACAAGCGGCTGCATGCACACCTAATGGAAACTAAACATGAAATATGTTTAAGAAAACATGCAGATATTCACACTAATTCAATTTAACAAAAAAAAATATATATATTTGTAATGCATGTGTTGCTTTCAATACATTTGCCCTTTGGTAGTAATGTCTGAAAGTCTCTAAGTATTGTGAGCTTACGTTACACAATGCTGTCTTACCATGTAAGTAATGGATCCCACCTCCAGCAACACATGTTGAGCACCAAGATCCACCTCCCCCAGCATTCCTGCCAATCATCAGAGGAGGAACTCAGAGGAGGGATATATGTTATGTAATTATGTGTGAAATTAGCATGTTTTTCTCTGATCGTCGCACTGCACACATAGTTTTATGAGATGATTTGTAAGCCATCAAACAATTGTGCACTGCACTTTCACCTGGCATCTTGTATCAGTTCAATAACAAAATAGTAGCTAATTAACAACGCATTTATTGTCTGGGATTTAACATGATTGCAGTTGCAATTTAGGTTGAAGACCAATAGAAATATTTTTTGTTATTTAGACTAAAATGGCAACTACTCATTCAATTGAATCAGAAACGCAAGGCAATGCATACTCAAACCCACCCACACATCTACACACCTGCAAGAAAACCTCCAATCTCATAGACCCACCACTCAAAACAGAGCATGAGAGTGCTGGGAATGGCCAGTTTCATGTAGGAGCCCCACTCCTGCAGTGATGCACTAGACCAGCCTGTAGGGGGCGACAGAGACAAACACATACACACAATCACCGCAGGCATGTGCATACAGAATACCACACATCTCTTGTAATTATTGATTCACCACTATAATTATGTTTGTGTATTCATCATGTATGTGAAGAAACCTATCCACCTTATTTTATGACACAGAAGTAAGCCATTTCCTGTGAATTTGTGAAAGGCTTCCGGTTTATTAGCCATTATAGGTAACTAATAACTATTTGCGCTACAAACCAGTGTGTTTATGAATACGATAATACATTTAAATAATGTATACCAGTTTACAATATCAAGCATCATAAGAGACAGACAGTTTTTGTACAGCTAAGACACCGGAAGCCTCACACATTCAAGTTACAAATGGCCATGTGTGCTCTTAAAGGGGACCTATTGTGTTTTTTTGCATTTCAGCTTTCTTTAGTGTGTATTGTTGCTCTATCTATCTATCTATCTATCTATCTATCTATCTATCTATCTATCTATCTATCTATCTATCTATCTATCTATCTATCTATCTATCTATCTATCTATCTATCTATCTATCTATCTATCTATCTATCCATCTATCCATCCATCCATCCATCCATCCATCCATCCATCCATCCATCCATCCATCCATCCATCCATCCATCCAATGTAAATTATAGCTACTTTATATAGCAATTCAAGTCTTTTATAAGATTTCACATCACCTCCCTCTTTTTCTTCAGAATCAAGAATTGAGGGCCATTCACATCAAAGATGATGACTATAATTAACTATAAAGTTTAATAATAGTTCTAATTCTTGATTCTGAGAATAGGTAAATTCACACCACAAATATAGCTAACAATAATGACAAATTATATTGTTGGAATCTCTTTCTGGTTTCTCCAGCTGATGACCAATAAAAACACTGACCTTCAAGCAGAATCGACTTTAAAGTCACCATGAAATCAAAATGGACAAATCTTGTTTATTTTAAAATAAATGTGCCCTCTTAATCTTTATTCAAAATAACTTCCACTTTCTCTTGGAGCCACATCTTTTCTCTTTACTGGCCTGAGGGCAGGACAACCTGTCACTCGCATGAGATCAGAGCAATAGCAAACCCAATGATCCAATCAATTACCAATAGACAAAGGCTATGTCTACACTAATCTGTATGCATTTGAAAACGGCATTTTCATTTCAAATTGCTCTCCACAATTTCCAAAAGTTTCTAATCCACACTGAAAAGTCGAGTTTACTGCGCAATATGCGCATGCATAAAACCTCATAAAATCTCACTGAGATTATACAGACGGAACATCATAACGTTTTCATGCTATTCTTCTGGTATGATCATTTTATTTAGCAAAATATCTCACCATTCACTGATGCGTCCAGGTCGCATTAAATCACCACTATATGTTTGGTTTAAAACGCAACTGGTCTCATGTTTTTTTGCAAGGCCGCAATTGCAAGTAAACTTTGTCTTATCAGACTGCAATATGAAGAGTGTACAAAGTAACATATCTTTAGCAACAGTGTGAAAGTGAATAGCACATAACAGGCACAATAGGGTGGTGCAGGTATGGCATCACTTTGTAGGCCGTATTGAAAGTGAAGTGAAAGTGTGAAAGTGAAGTGACGTCTGGCCAAGTATGGTGACCCATACTTGGAATTTTTGCTCTGCATTTAACCCATCCAGGTGCACACACACACAGTAGTGAACACACACACCGTGAACACACACTCGGAGCAGTGGGCAGCCATATTGCTGCGGCGCCCGGGGAGCAGTTGGGGGTTCGGTGCCTTGCTCAAGGGTCTCACCTCAGTCGTGGTATTGAGGGTGGAGGAGGGCGCTGGTTATTCACTCCCCCCACCGACAATTCCTGCCGGACGTGAGACTCGAACCCGCAACCTTCCGGTTACAAGTCCGACTCTCTAACCATTAGGCCACGACTGCCCAAACTCGCTTGAGGAAGCACTTCCGGTTCCATCGTCCCGAAGTCAGTGGGGTTTTTTTGAATGGGGTTTTGGTTAAATGGCTGAAATAAGGTCTGTGGTGAACACAAGCTCAAGATACTTTCACTTTTTATTCAAAAAGCCAATAATCCAAAAGCCTATGGAAAAGATCCCATTGTTTTTTTGACGAGGGAACCAGTGTGATGCTAACTGCCAATTGGTCTACAAAGTGACATGATACCTGCACCACTCAATGGCGATATAAACATGCCTATCGGTTCAATATGAATCACATGACTAAAGGTCTCGGTTACGTATGGTAACCCTCGTTCCCTGAAGGAGGGAATGGAGACGTACGTCGGTTGTACCGACGAATTGGGATCACTTCAGAGAGCCCCTATCAGCGTGGAGATATAGAGAACAGGCCAATGGGCCATTGGCGTGCGAGATTTGCATCTCGCGCTCCGCCACGTGCCGCGGGTATAAACAGGAAGCGAGAGCAACGCACTGATGTTTTTCACTGAGGAGCCGAACTAGTGACTCGGCCATGCAGTGATGGCAAGGAACTGTGGCGACGGGACATATGTCTCCGTTCCCTCCATCAGGAAACGAGGGTTACCGTACATAACCGAGACGTTCCCTTTCAGTCGGTCACTACGACGTATGTCGGTTGTACCGACGAATTGGGATCCCTTTGGAAAATGCCACAGTTACTACCACTTCCAGTGCCCAGCGAGAGCCCTTCAGACCCCGCTCTGATGCGGGCGGGGAAATTGATGCAGGGAGAGTCACACTGCTGTTCCGCAAGACCCACTCAGCAGACTTAATAGATAACGCTGGGAAAGCGTGCCCGGAGGGAGTTACCATGTGGAGAATATACGTATGGACTGGCCTTGGGCAGTGCAACATACGGAAGTCCCAGGGGTGGCCCCGGCCTGTTGTAGGCGGGGGAACGACACTGTACTGAGACGGCAGAGGAACTCTGCCGAGGGAAAGACACAAGCTCGCCATAGGGAGCTGTACCGTGGAGAATACACATATGGGACCGCCGTAGGGGTCACAACATACGGAATCCCGCCTTACACAAGTTCGACCAATGCATACAAGTGCCAGACCTGGCGTCGGACGCTCCGCCACATCCGACTGCCGCGGGTTGCGGAGGACTCAACAGGGTTCGCCAATTCCTGGGGAACTCGACTGTAGAATATAAGCGCACGTATCCGTTCCATGGGGAAGGGAGTGGCGCAGCAAGCCGACACTAGAACGGGCACTTCAGTGTTGCTGACTATGGGAAGTGAGCACATGAGAAGCAACCGGTTCCACACGTAGGCTATAAAACCTAGCGAACGTGTTTG
Organism: Romanogobio albipinnatus; assembly: GCA_023566225.1. NCBI lineage: Eukaryota > Metazoa > Chordata > Actinopteri > Cypriniformes > Gobionidae > Romanogobio > Romanogobio albipinnatus. The sequence goes on along the minus strand of CM042255.1, from coordinate 17,653,020 downwards.
GTGTCGCCCAGCCCGCAGCTCTACAAATGTCTGTCAGCGAGGCGCCACGAGCCAGCGCCCAGGAAGAAGCTACACCCCTGGTGGAGTGAGCGCTAACCCCGAGCGGGCAGGGTACATCTTGGGATTCATACGCCAAGACGATGGCATCCACTATCCAGTGGGCCATCCTCTGCTTGGAGACAGCCTTTCCCTTCTGCTGTCCTCCGTAACAGACGAAGAGCTGCTCTGAGGTCCTAAAGCTTTGCGTTCTGTCAACATAGATGCGCAGGGCGCAAACTGGACAGAGAAAAGCCAGGGCTGGGTCTGCCTCCTCCGAAGGCAGCGCTTGCACCGAAGTGAATGACGTCAGTGCGTTGCTCTCGCTTCCTGTTTATACCTGCGGCACGGGGCGGAGCGCGAGATGCAAATCTCGCACGCCAATGGCCCATTGGCCCATTGGCCTGTTCTCTATATCTCGAAGCTGATAGGGGCTCTCTGAAGTGATCCCAATTTGTAGGTACAACCGACGTACGTCGAAGTGACCGACTGAAAGGGAACGTGTTATCATTTTCAAATCCTACCTCCGTTTTCATAGTCCACACTACAACGCAAAAACTGTGTTTTATCCACTTGGGAGACCATTTTCAAAAAGCTCAGTTTTCGCAGGACAAAAATGCTGTCTCAGTGTGGATGGAAGGCCAAAACGGAGAGAAAAAGATGCGTTTTATGCATTAAAAAATTAAATGTATCCGTGTGGACAAGGCCAGAATCCATTCCCCTGTCCCCCAGGAAGAAAAGACTATCGCAACTTCTGTTTTATGCCTACTTTAAAGAGCACAAGAGTGGATGTTTTCATTAGTTATCTTTATACTTATCGCTCTTGGCGTGAATGTCCTTTTAAATCAGCGCTACTGCAGGTCTTATTTCACCGTTTCCAAATATATCTGGTGGTGCATCGCTGTCGGCACTTCCATTGGTAGTCGCTGCATACGTTTGCATACATTGGAACTCTGCTAACTGCCTTGCTACCCATCTCTCTCACTCACGGTCAAGAATCAATTTGTCCCTGCAAATCACTGTTGGATGTGAACACCCCTTCAGGGAGTGATAATTATATATGACTTAATGCAATAATTAATGCAAATAAAAGTCAATGACCTCATAATGGCATAAAAGAGTGTCTCTGTGTGTGCTCCATTCTATATATTCCTCACCACCCCATGTCTTCACATGCAGTTTTTTCCAGCGTATGTAAGCAAACAGCAGGAGGCAGATGGAGATCTGTGATATACTGTTGGCTGCAGCAGAGCCCCTGCAGAGAGAGAGACACACACACACCTGCTTATCCTAACAATCATTTATTTCCTGCATTTATTTAATCAGATTTAGAGTGTATTTATTTATTATTATTAAAATTAGTATTAGTCATACATACATCACTCCCAGCTTCATTGAGTGAAGGAGGATATAGTTTGTTGCTACATTTAAAATGTTGGCAACAACTGCAGTGTACATCTGGGGCAGGATGATGCCCTGAAACAGATTATCTCTTCAGTTTCCATCTCTTTTGCACATATATACATGCTGTCCAATGCAACATCTTGAGCTTACTGAGAGGTTGTACCTGGTTTTGCAGATAAGACACCTGCAGATGGTGCAGAAACATAGCCTAGGAAATTGAAGGAGAGACAGTAAAATCAGTGTTTTCAGTAGAAGGAAAGCTTTTGACAATGACTGTATGCATGTGGTTACACCCTTTAAATATTACATGTGTTGAACGTAATTGACAATTTGACAGGAAACACTCTGGTCATAGACCAAAAAAATAGTGTCCTGAAGAAGAGTAAGCAGCACAATTTGGAGAAAGCGCCAGGAAACATTTGAACTTGTACTCTAGAAAACAAGGCAAACTCAGAGATGAAAGCACAAACTCTGAATGTTTTTGGAAAAACTTGTTGTTATACTTACAGGAACAGCGGGGAGGAAAGCCATAACATACAGCTGTGCAATCCTGAAATAGGGATGAATAATGGAGCGTTGAGCTTAAAACAGTATGATACCCAAAAACAGGATAATTGACACTCCATAAATAGTTACAATTTGGTATCCTACTGTGTTTTTAAACTGTAGAGGAACTGTTTTTGAACTGTGCAAGAATCAGATTTCTCTTGTGAAAAAGAAGTAACTTTAGCATCCTTTTAATAATAATATACTTTAAAAGAATACATTTAGGTGTGAATTGAATGTAATGTTTTGGGCTAAAATGTATTATAGTTTAAATTTATATTAAATGCACTTAGCTGAGCTTTAGAATAGGATTTAAGTAGGCCTTCATCTTTATATGTAATTTCATAATTCTGTTATCTCTGATATGTGGTTAAAGTGTTCTGCTAAATGTCAAGCATTTGTGGTAAACTAAAATATACCTTAAAAGGAGTTCACTCGAAAATGAAAATTATCCCATAATGTACTTATCCTCAAGTCATCCTAGGTGTATATGGCTATCTTCTTTCAAAGGTTTCTTTCATCAGTTATATTTAAAAATGTCTTGGCTAATCCAGGCATTATAATGGCAGTGAATGACAGCCCAAAATGTACATCCATCCATTACAAAAGTAATCCACACGACTCTGGGAGGTTAATAAAGGCCTTCTGAAGGGAATCGATGGGTTTGTGTAAGAAAAATATCCATATTTATAAAGTAAAATATCTATCTTACGATAGACTGCCTTCCGTATTCAACTTACCCAGAAAGTGTAAAGCCTATAGTTCAAAACGGTACCTTCTAGTCATACGTCTTGCCAGTTAGGTTTGGCATAAGCTAGATATTTTACTTTATATATTGTTAAATATGGATATTTTTATTACACAAACCCATCGATTTGCTTCAGAAGGCCTTTATAAACCCCCCGGAGCCGTAAAATGGAGGGATGCACTTTTTTAGGCTTCAAATTTTGTGCTGCCATTCACTGCCATTATAAAGCTTGGAAGAGCCAGGACATTTTTAATATAATTCCGATTGTATTCGTCTGAAATAAGAATGTCATATACACCTAGGATGGCTTGAGGGTGAGTAAATCATGGGGTAATTTTCATTTTTGGGTGAACTATCCCTTTAAGTATTATCTATTGAAACTTGTATAGCATGCATTTAAATATATTTGAAATTACACATTGGAAATTATTAAGTAGCAGTTTAGTACATTTATAAAATGTAAACTTTAAATGTAAAAAGGCTAATGAATAACATACTACAGTTAAAATTATAATCAAGTGTGTTTTTTAAAGATTTTTAAAACAACATTCGGACCCACTTTATATTAGGTGGCCTTAACTACTATGTACTAACATTTTAATTAATAATTTGATACAATGCACTTATTGTGTACATACATGTTTTACATTGTACTTACATTTTAAAAAATACCTGCATGTAATTACATCTGTAATTAATTTCTGTAGTTACATTTGTAATTACACAGCTGACCCTTCCCTTACACCTAACCCTACCCTTAAACTTACCCATACCACCACACCTGTCCCTAACCCTACCTGTATCCCACCTCAATATCAGCAAAGGTGTTTTGCAATACAATTTGAACACAGTAAGTACATTGTACTTTTTTTTTTTTTGATGTAAGTACATAGTACTTAAGGCCACCTAATATAAAGTGGGGCCCAACATTCAAATCAATCAACCAAGCACAGACTTTGCAAAACGTTCTTATATCGGGCCTCCACTTACAGTAATGTTTGTAAGTACTATTACCTTCTCTTCCCTTACCATCCCCTCTTCTCTTCCCTTCCAGTCCTACATCACTCGGCCTACATTAAACTGAGATGATACCCCTGCACTGAGTATCTGAGTCACCAACACCAGACGCTCAGATCAACCTGATCCTCACACCTTTCCCCCTTCCCCTTCGTCCTTTCCCCGATGTGTACGGTTTTTGATAACAATATCTTTATCGTCGCTGTGTAAATTACAAAAATGCTAATTTGTGAAAACGGTGACATCATGCACATGAGTATTATCAATCTGGGGAGTAGTGATTCTTTACAAAGCGCCAACTATTGGCCTGGCAGCAGAATACAGCGTTTTAATCGTTTTCTCTGATCCGTGTGAAAGAGCATATTTTTGACAACGTTGTCGCCTATAAGTGAAAAACGCAAAGGACATTGTTTTATGACGTGTTTACTGGCGTGAGGGGCAGGACAGCCTGTCACTCACATGACATCACAGCAATAGCAAACCACAACCATTCAATCAATTACCGATTAACAATAAAACAATTAACAATAGGGAAGAAACTTTTATTGCAACATTTATTTAATGATGACTTTAAGATATGATAAATAAATATAGTCCGTATTAGGTGTGTGTGTGTGTGTGGGGGGGGGGGGGGGGGGGGGTAACTGTTAAGAAAAAAAAAGTAAAACCAAGATAATACTTGTAATATCGAGGCCCAGATTAATTTGATTGAAATTATCTGGATATGTATCCCCAAATTTATATCTGAAAATAAATAAACTGCTGTTTTTTAAAGGATGGAAACTGCTCGTTTTGTTCTTTTGACACAAAGTGTTGCTTTCCCTACAGCACATATGGTCTCCTACCTACATGGAAAAAAGATCTGTAAAATTTTTCCTACTAAAAATTCTGATCTAATAATCTGACTGGATTAGTCTGACCTGGCCACCTCTTGCTCTTGCTTCAGGGTGAGGAGTATTGACTCAGCGTTGATGAGTATGGCCCAGCATGGCAGGCAGAAGAGTAAGAGGATGAGCATGCTTCTCTGGAGAATTTCCCCCACACGCTTAAGGTTCTTACTGCCAAAGGTCTGGACATAGAAAACAGATCATTAGTACATAATATAGAGGAACTTATTGTCAAAAACTATAGCCTTGTACAATAGTGTAGTTTCACTCTAATTTTGGCATGTTAAGGAATATAGCAATATTAATGTATTTGATCTTGGTGGACTATCTGATAGGCTACTCTGCTGCTGTTGTTGGTTATTGCTGTTTCACGTAGATACACAGACTTCTACTGCATGAATCCCATAGCATCTCTAGGGAAGTGGAGGGTTAGCCTACAGTGAACACTGAACCAGACTATTTAATTGTTGAGCAAGCAATCTCATTGGCTGCAGATTTAGCAGAGACCAATCAGCTTGTGCCATACGGTACTGATATGATTGCTTGCTGATTGCATAAAGGACCTATCAGCTACGCCCTCTAGAGTTTCATGACTGAACTAGATATTAAAGGTAGGGTAGGCATTTTTCGTTATACTGGTTGAAACCCTCTTTACATCCTGATAGCAATCAATAATAGAAATGGCCTAAATATTATAACATGTACATATATCTTCTGTCTCAGTCTCAGGACCAAAAGAATTTTCATCCAGTCATTGCATTTGGTCCTACCTGCCTGTTAACATACACTATATTGCCAAAAGTATTGGGACACCCCTCCAAATCATTGGATTGAGGTGTTCCAATCACTTCCATGGGCAAAGGTGTATAAAATCAAGCACCTAGGCATGCAGACGCTTCTACAAACATTTGTGAAAGAATGGGTCGCTCTCAGGAGCTCAGTGAATTCAAGCATGATACGCTGACAGGTTGCCACCTACTACTAAATATTCCACGGTCAACTGTTAGTGGTATTATAACAAAGTGGAAGCAATTGGGAACAACAGCAACTCAGCTACGAAGTGGTAGGCCACGTAAAATCACAGAGCGGGGTCAGCGCATGCTGAGGCGCACAGTGCGCAGAAGTCACCAACTTTCTGCAGAGTCAATAGCTACAGACCTCCAAACTTTGTGTGGCCTTCGGATTAGCTCAAGAACAGTGCGCAGAGAGCTTCATGTTATGGGTTTTCATGGCCGAGCAGCTGCATCCAAGCCTTACTTCACTGCATCCGATACATTGCATTACACTTGGTGGTGTAAAGCACGCCGCCACTGGACTCTAGAACTGTTCTCTGGAGTGACGAATCACGCTTCTCTGTCTGGCAAACCTTTGGGATGAATTAGAGCAGGGACTGCGAGCCAGGCCTTCTCGTCCTACATCAATGCCTGACCTCACGAATGCACTTCTAGAAGAATGGTAAAAAATTCCCATAAACACACTCCTAAACCATGTGGAAAGCCTATAACAGTTGAAGCTGTTATAACCGCAAAGGGTAGGCCAACTCCATATTAAACCCTACGGATTAAGAAATGGATGTCATTAAAGTTAATGTGCTTATTAAGGCAGGCGTCCCAAAACTTTTGGCATTATAGTGTATTTACTTCCATATCTATGGGCACCCTGCTCACTCAGACATCACATACCATCGGCACATTCCATAAGGCTATGTAGAGTTCTAGACAGACAGTCACAGAGTGCCAAAAACAAACGTCTCGGTTACGGATGTAACCCTCGTTCCCTGAGGAGGACGTTAGTGACTAACGAATGGGGGTTTCGCCTAGAAGCCTATCATCTTCGAGCATAGAGAAAACGCCCAATGGCGTGCCAATGCCATGGGGCATGCGGAATTTGCATACGTAACTCTGCCTCACCGCGTGAGTATATAAGGAAGTACGTGGCAATATCGCATTATGTTACCTGCTTGAGGAGCCAAGACTGAACTCCTGCGTTCCAGGTAGCACAGCTGAAGTGGCAACGGAACGTACGTCTCCGTTCCCTCCTCAGGGAACGAGGGTTACATCCGTAACCGAGACGTTCCCTTTCGTTCAGTCACTACGACGTACATTAGTGACTAACGAATGGGGGTTCAATATAATCTCGCCACTCAGCTGTCTTCCAGTGCCCTGCGTAAGTGTGAGTTCCCTGTCGTAAGACTAATACGGACGAAGGACTCACGCTTAACACAGGAATACCAAGGTACACTGGGAAGCATATCCCAGTGAGGGAATGCCAAGATGCCTGCCCGTAGGGAGGACTTAAGAGTACACATATGACCCGCTAAGGGCTGCATATGGAAAACTCTAGGGTACCAGCCGCAGGTGGAATTTTTAACCCTAGGGTGGCAGGGGCTTGCCAAGGGAAAGACACCTGCTCGCAAGGGAGGCTAACGGTGGAAATACTCGTGTGGGGGTCGCCGGAGGGGAACCATGCACACGGGGCACCTGGCCGGACACGAGGGTCTGGGCTCGTGAGAGGGCAGACACACAGGTATTGGCGTAAGCGGTGCTGGAGGAACTCAGGGCTCTCGGGGGAAACTCACCTGAGGAATATCGCACGTATCCAGTCCGTGGAGTGGAATGGCGAGCAAGCGATGACACCTGAGCCTGGCCCATTACCGGCCCCTCGGGGGGGCGAGTACATAGCTGGACACTGGCTCCACTCGGAGATTGTAGAATCTGGCGAATGTGTTAGGTGTCGCCCAGCCTGCAGCTCTGCAGATGTCTGTTAGCGAGGCGCCATGCGCTAAGCCCAAGAGGAGGCCACATTCCGAGTGGAGTGTGCCCTAACCCCAAGGCGACATGGTCGACCTTGCTGCTGGTAAGCCAAAACAATGGTGTCCACTAACCAGTGAGACAGCCCTTGCTTTGAGAGAGCTCTTCCCTTCCGCTCTCCACCATAACAGACAAAGAGCTGGTCTGAGGTCCTGAAACACTGCGTGCTGTCTACATAGGCGCGAAGGGCGCGTACTGGACAGAGCAATGCCAAGGCTGGGTCTGCCTCCTCCAAAGGCAGCGCTTGCAGGTTCACCACCTGGTCCTTAAACGGAGTGGTGGGAACCTTGGGCACATATCCAGGCCGGGGTCTCAGGATCACGTGAGAGTTAGCCGGCCCGAATTCCAGGCACGCTTCGTCAACCGAAAATGCCTGCAGGTCCCCGACCCTCTAAGAGAGGCCAATGCGGTCAGCAGAGCAGTCTACATCGACAGAACTTAATATCAACCGACCGCAAAGGCTCAAAGGGAGGCCTCTGCAGAGCACTTAGAACTACTGTGAGGTCCCAAGAGGGTACGAGAGGAGAGCGAGGAGGATTCAGTCTCCTCGCCCCCCTCAGAAACCTGATGATCAGGTCGTGCTGACTTACCTTTTTGTCCCCCAAGAGATCGTGGTAGGCAGATATTGCGGCCACATAAACTTTAAGGTGGAGGGAGACAGCCTTCGCTCCAACCCCCTCTTGGAGGAACGATAGCACAGACCCGATCGGGCATTTCCAGGGGTCTTCTTGGCGGGAAGAGCACCAGGTGACGAAGAGGTTCCACCTCAACGCATAGGCATGCCAAGTGGACTCTGCCCAGCGGAAGTGATGGTGGCGACCACCGGAGGTGGCAGGCCACTCAAACCTGCCGCGTCCCATCCAGGAGCCACACGTGGAGGCTCCAAGATCGGGACACGAGTGCCATAGGGTGCCCCGTCTCTGAGTGTCTCAGAGGAATAGGCCAGGGAGGGGCTGTCGCAAGGAGTAAGAGTTCGGGGAACCAGGACCGGCCGTGCCAGTACGGGGCGACCAGAAGGACCTGCTCCTTGTCCTCCCTGATCTTGCACAGAAGCTGTGTGAGTAGGCTCACTGGGGGGGAACGCAATTTGCGTCGGCCCCGCGGCCAGCTGTGCGCCAGTGCATCCGTGCCGAGCGTGCCCTCGGTCAGGGAATAGAACAGGCTGCAGTGGGAAGAGTCGAGGGAGGCAAACAGGTCTACCTGCGCGTCCCGAACTGTTCCCAATCAGCTGGCCGTCAGGGGATGGAGTCACCATTCTCCCAGGAGTGGCTGAAACCGTGAGCTCGTCGGCTGCACGGTTCAGGGCTCCTGGAATATGGACAGCACGAAGGGACCTCAGGCGCTTCTGACTCCATAAAACGAGGTGGCAGGCGAGTTGAGACATACGGCGGGAGCGTAGACCGGAGCGTAGCCCGGAGGCGGTGCAGGGCGAACCGTATTGCCAGTAACTCGAGGCAATTGACATGCAGAAGGCGCTGGAGTCCTGATTCCAGGAGCCAGCGGCTGCTTGTCCAATGCACATGGCACCCCAACCCGTGGCAGAGGCATCCGTCGATACGACAACATGCCTGGAAACTCGTTCTAAGGGCACACCGGCCCGTAGAAACTGAGGTTCGACCACGGGGTGAGTGTCTGAAGGCAGGCCCGAGTCACTTGTACCCGGAGCGTGCCAGACTGCCATGCCCACCTCGGGACTCGATCGCGAAGCCAATGCTGAAGCGGTCTCATATGAAGCAATCCGAACGGCGTCACCGCCGCTGCAGATGCCATATGCCCCAGGAGCCTCTGAAAAGTTCAGTGGAACCGCACTCTTGCCCTCGAATTAACGGAGGCAAGTCAGCAGAGACTGCGTGCGCGCTCGCTGGTAAGCAGCACGCACCTGTGCGACCGAGTCGGAAACCATACTGAGAAAAGACATCCTCTGCACGGGGAAGAGTCGCTCTTCTCCCAGTCGACCTGAAGGCCCAGACGGGCTAAGTGCCGGAGCACTTGGACTCTGTGTCCGCAGACCTGCTTACGAGAGTGACCCAGTATGAGCCAGTCATCGAAGTAGTTCAGGATGCGAACCCCGTGCTGCCTGAGTGGCGCAAGGGCTGCCTCGATAGACTCCGTAGAGTCACGAGGGGACAGAGCTGCCCGAATGGGGGGACTGCGTACTGAATGTCCGCCCCTCGGGCAAACCGTAGGAACGGTCCGCATCGAGGAAGGAGACATGAAAGTAAGCGTCCTTCAGGTCGATCGCTGCAACCAATCTACCGGACGAACGCGTCTGAGGAGGCGTTCACTACCGACATCCTGAACGGAAGCCTGTGAAGGGATCGGTTCAGGACGGGCAGGTCCAGGACTGGCCGTAACCCACCGGTTTCCTAGGGTACAATAAAGTAAGGGCTAAGGAAGCCCGACTTCATTTCGGCTGGAGGGACAGGCTCGATTGCACCCTTCGCCAGTAGGGTGGCAACCTCCGCACGTGTGACGGGGGCGTTGGCCCCGATCACGGTACAGCGAACTCCCCAGAGTGGGGAGGAGCCTGCGCGAACTGAATCGCATAGCCGAGCCTGATGGCCTTCGCGACCCAGCGGACAGCCCCTGAAGCTGAAGCCAGGCTCCAGGAACTGACCAACGGGGTCGCTTGGACCACAAACGAACCCAGGGTGGGGCAGCAAGGCAGCGTTACCGGCCCGGACATGGGAGGCGTAGGGTCCCGGCGTGGGGGCACGGTTAACGGCTGCGTCCTGACAGAGGAGACCAGGGAAGGACGCACGTTCCACTGGGGTCTGCTCTGAGAGGAGGCTGGCGACAGAGAGGGACGAGAGCGGCGCGGCCCGGGGGGCGGCACACACTGCCATCACCGGTCTCTGTGACCTCAGAGATGGGACACCAGTTCCTTCCAAGTGCTGCCAGCCCGGGGGCCAGCAGCAAAAGGATTGACCCATCTCTGGGTTGTCCGCCTCCAGCCCGGCGTTTTAACCAGGCTGGGGAGCGGACTGGGCGACATCCTGCAACCACCTCCACGGCACGGCCCGGAAAAGGCTGCTGCTGGGGCCGGACGGGAGGAGGGAGGGCGCCCTCGGCGGTGAGCGGACTGAGGCGACTGAGCCGGCGGCTGGGTGCAGCAGCTAGCCGCCGGGGCAGTACGTGTTACAGCCTCAGTCTGCTCTGGGGCGGCCGAGAACCGTTGGGCGCAGTTCTCAACCGCGCCGCCGAAGAGGCCAGCCTGGGATATGGGCGAGTTGAGGAGGCGGGCTCAGTCAACCCCCCCATATCAGCAGGTAAGGCCAGGAAATTCTCCCGGACCACAGCTGTGGACATCGCCCGACCGAGGGAGCGTGTGGCCACCTTCACCACCCAGAGGGCGGGATCAGTGGCGGCACGCAGCTCATGGAAGAGCCCTGGGTCGGCTCCACCCTTGTGCATGTGCAAAGGGGCGGCGGCCTGCCCCGTAGCGCTGCAGGACCACGCCACCGAAGTAGACGAGCCCACAGGCTTAGGGAGGGTGCTTAGGACAGCCACACCACGTCAAAGCCCTCTGTGGACACCGTAGTGCGCAACAGAGTGTTCAACAGTGGGGGGGGGGGGGCCCAGTGTACCCTAGGCCGCGGCCCCATCAAGGGCAGAGAAGGCGGAGGAGGCCACCAAACGGTCACAGGAAGCACGGGGACTTCCGCGACCGCGTGATCTCCTCATGCACCTCGGGAGCGAAAGGCATTGGAGGCGGGGCCCAACAGCTGTCGGGTGCCGCCCACAAAAACCGATCGCGGAACCACGAGCACTCGCGACTGGGCGGAGTTCCACACCAGCGCAAGGCTCGCGGCTGCCCGAGATAACATGGCTATCAACTCTAGGTCAGATCAGGCAGTGCTGAAACACCCGGAGGCGGAGCACAACCTAATCGTCATCCCCAAAGGATCCAGCCCACCTTGGGATGCGGCGATCGACATCTCGCCGCTATCTGGAGTGTGAACGAAACGAACGAGGCGTCAGAGACGGGCCGCTGTTTCAGTCCAGCACTCGCGGGAAGCGATGTGCGAGAGGGGGGCGTGGCCCGAGGAATGATCGTCGGGGTTCTTATACCACGCACCGCCCTCAGGTCACCCTGGCCACCAGCCAAAGTACCACCTCTCTCAGAGACGGTAGATTGGGGTGTGGCAGAGGGGACTCTCTCTCCTCGCGGAGATCACTGGGTCTCGACCGCGACATCGCGATGGTCACGTTCCCGCAGTGGGAACATGACACATCCACAATCACTGCCCAAACGTGCTGAAGCCCAAACACGTCGAGCAGTGAATGTGCCCATAGACAGCAACGGAGATCGATCGCACCCGGAAGTGCACAGGCGAACCGTCTTGAAAAAGACGTGCCGCGCGCAAGCTCTTTTTGTGAGAGGAAACTTCGCAGTCGATGCCGAAGCGCCCAGGGAAACACACACCAGCTGTCTAGCAGACCACTGCGCAGATCAGCAGGCAGGAAGTATGCGATCACTGGAACGCGCAGTCACACCAATACCGACTGGAAAGCTGCTCGTCTCGAAGAAGCTGACAGCGTCTCAGAAGGCTTGTGCGGAGTGAAGAGGTAGGTACTCTTGGCTCCGAAAGCAGAAACATAATGCGATATTGCCATGTACTTCCTTATATACTCACGCGGTGAGGCGGAGTTACGTATGCAAATTCCGCATGCCCCATGGCATTGGGACGCCATTGGGCGTTTTCTCGATGCTCAGAGATGATAGGCTTCTAGGCGAAACCCCCATTCGTTAGTCACTAACGTACGTCGTAGTGACTGAACGAAAGGGAACAGTAATTTTTTTACAGTTCCACCTGAACCAAAACAACGAGCTTATGCTGCGTTCACTCCATGTTGTAACTTTAATTACAAGATAGAAACCTGTGCATTTCTATGTTAACACTATCAAAGCCAAAATTAAACTGCAGCAGTCTTGTGTGGTAGGGGAGTGTGGGGATCAACCTAATGCGGGGTTAGTTGTAACACGCATGGTTTAAAACTTTCCACACATGCCAGGAAGACGAAATTTTGTGTGTTTATTAGTTGCCATATCAACATTATTTAGGGGAAAAATTGCGCAAAAATATTAAAAAAATATTAAAAAAATCTTTGGAAGATATTACTGAACATTTATTTAACCATAGCAAAAGTAAATTTCTTACTTAAGTTTATTTTCCATCTCTGTTTTTTGTGTTTATTTAAAATGAGACAAATCTAATGTTATTTTAATCTTATATCTGTTATTTAACAGTTGAGATGTTTCTTTAATGCTGATCTAACTGCAGAAGACACGGCCGTGTTTAAATCCCAGTTGCACAAGTGGGGTGCGTTGTAAACCCTGCGTTACAATGAGCCCTTATTAGAACTATGCTATTATATTCTATACTTTTATACTATATTCTTTTGAGAAACCATGAGAAAAGTGTAAATAATGGCTAAGAGTCAATGTTCAGAAATGATTCATTATTGTTATGTTTTTAACTATGCTGTATAGCTGTATTTAGAGATGTGTTTGCTGTCAAACTCAAAAATGAGGATATGTTTAATGATTAAAAAAATGCCATTATTTTATTTTAAAAAGTTAATAATTGTATTTTATTGACAAAATATTTTAGTTTGTCTTGGATAGTTTTTTTTATTAGATCAGATAACATTTTAAACTGTCATATGCTCATGTTACAATGTGCCCCTCACATGTTACAATGTATCCCACCTATGGGGCATGTTGTCACATTTCACTTCCATTCTTTCTGGGTAAATCAAGAAAAAAGTATACACTGTATTAATGAAACAAAACCACATGATTGTACTAGACGTGTGAAATTAATGTGTGAAAAAATAAATACTCTGAACCCCGAGTGGATTTACACAAACTGAGACAGTCAAAAAGCATTAGGTTGTGTCCCGCTCTCCCCTGTAAGTTGTTTACGTTCATTATTATTTTAAAATTATGTGGCTTGAGACATGAGGTAATTTAACTGATGATTTTCAGACTCTGCTGTGTGCGTTCATTTGTTTTAAATGAGGAGATGCTTTGGAGATGCTCTAAAGGGAGGGTGGGATCTTATGCTTTCATAGCTAGCCTCTCTGAAACTGCCTACCCTACCTTTAATGCAGTTTTGACGCTTAATCATTTAATATTTAAAATATAATCTGTAGAAAGGAATATCTATTTATTCTTTTTTTTCACTCAAAAAGTATAACAAAATGTACTATGGGTCTACCACAGTTTGTATTTTGAGACATAGAGTCATGATAATTGTTAAACAATGCTATGAGGAGATGGGGTTATACAAACACAACAATGGTTTATTGAGCTAGTTGGCAAGATAACATACATAATGACTTTAGCCGTGTTAAGATCATCATGAGTTAAGACTACCTGAGAGACGAGTGTGTCACATGCGAGGGCCAGACCGCATCCAGTGGCTGTTGTGGTCACATTAACAGTCTGAGGAAGACAAATTACGCTTTAGCAGTGCCATCACTGAACACAGTCTCCTTATCTTTCACTGCTTCCTTCTTCGAGATACAGGCATTGGATTTTCAAATGGATCAATTTCCAGAGCAACTCTTGAAATAGGACGTAGTCTTGGTTTCCAAAAAAACAGAAATGACAAGATACTGAGGCTTTAGATTTTTCAGTGAAATGTATGAGTTCATTGATGTCAGAAGGATTTCATTACTTTTAATATAGTTAGTGTATATATTTTAATATCAGATAGATATAATAACTGAATGGAATGTCTTAAATCTAAGTAGACTAACCATTAACTTATTTTTGTATCTAATTTATCTCTAAATGGTGGATTTAGTACCTTTAGCTACCTTTAGTATAAAAGTGTACCGTCCCCAGTGGCAAACTGGCAAGCTAAAGGTAGCTTTTTTACAGTTAGTTTTTTTTGACAACATTAGACAGTGGATGCATTACCGCAGAGGCCAGGGCATATCCAGCCAATTCAGCATTTCCTAGGTGCCCACAGAATATTGTAGTGACGAATGGCAGTAGAAAGTTTAAGATCCTGGAGACGAGCTGCCGAAAATGAAAACAGAGAACATGAGCGTACAAATAAACCACACAGAAATCAATTCAGTCTGCAGCCCATGTAAGAAAGCTGGACTATTTGAACTCCAGATTATGTCCAGCAAAACAACTTCACAGAAAATCATGATGTTTACGCTTATAATATCTTAATATCTTCAATTCCTGTTAGTCGCATCTACAGTGTAGAGATGGGTGATAATATGATAATATAATTTTACATAGTAAAATACACTCACCGGCCAATTTATTAGGTACTCCTTGCTAGGGGAGTTGCACCAATAAGGATTCTATTAAGCAAAGTTTAACGCTAATCTAGGATTTGTTGATATGGGTTTTATTTTAAATCGAGTTGTTGCACCACTTAATTTTAAACACAGATTAATTACGCAGTAAAACCATAGAAGAGCTGAACAAGCAGCAGTACGGAGGGTGAACTGATGACAGGTTAAAGAATCCTTATTTGTGCAACCCACCCTTAAAGTGCTGTAATGTACTAAAACATTGATATTGAAAGATCACATTCAGTTTACACCTTTTTGATGATGCATACTATATACAGGCGAGCAGATGAGCCAAGAATATGAACGCAACGCGTTTTCTTTATAATGGGTTTCGATGGGAAAAATACGCTTAATGAGAAACCTTGTGTTCATCTGCTTTCCTGTACAAAGTATTCAACATCAATATTGAATTTTATATTTTAATATCATTGTTTTTCTGCATTAATACTCACAACAAACCTGGTAAAAATGACTGGCGGGCAATGGAGGAAAGCCTTCTTTGCCCTCAAGGTGGGCGTTCCTATAAGAGTGTGACATCATGTGAAAACTATGAATAAGGTGCTGGAAACATTCCTCAGAGATTTTGGTCCATATTGACATGAAAGCATCACACAGTTGCCGCAGATTTTTCGGTTGCATTATGTGAATCTCCCGTTCCACCACATCCCAAAGCTGCTCTATTGGATTGAGATCTGGTGACTGTGGAGGCCAATTGATTTTAGTGAACTCACTGTCATTTTCAAGAAACCAGTTTGAGATGATTTGAGCTTTGTGACATGGCGCGTTATCCTGCTGGAAATAGCCATCAGAAGATGCTGTGAGATACACTGATGGGTACACTGTGGTCATAAAGGGGTGGACATTGTCAGCAACAATACTCAGGTAGGCTGTGGCATTTAAACAATGTTTAGTTGGTACTAAGGTGCCAAAAGAAAATATCCCATTACACGACAGCAGCAGCTGGAATCATTGATACAAGGCTGGATGGATCCATGCTTTCATGTTGTTTACGCCAAATTGGGACCCTACCATCTGAATGTCGCAGCAGAAATCGAGACTCATCAGACCAGGCAACGTTTTTCCGATCTTCTATTGTCCAATTTTGGTGAGCCTGTGTGAATTGTAGCCTTAGTTTCCTGTTCTCAGCTGACAGGATTGGCACCAGTGTGTCTGCTTCAAGGTTTGACATGTTGTGTGTTCAGAGATGATCTTCAGTTGTTACTGTTGACCCAAACCACACAACACAGGCATTTTCACCCACGGAACTGCCGCTCACTGGATATTTTCTCTTTTTTGGACAATTCTCTGTAAAACCTAGAGATGGTTGTGTGTCAAAATCCCAGTAGATTGGCAGTTTCTGAAATACTCAGACCAGTCGTCTGGCACCAACAACCATGCCACGTTCAAAGTCACTTAAATAACTTTTCGTCCCCATTCTGATGCTCAGTTTGAACTTCAGCAGATTGTCTTGACCATGTTTACATGCATAAATGCATTGAGTTGCTGCCATGTGATTGGCCGATTAGATATTTGCATTAACGAGCAGTTGAACAGTTGTACCTTATAAAGTGGCCAGTGAGTGTATATATGAAATTTTAAATATATTTTTGTATTTTCTTGGTAACATCGCCCCCGTATCATGATTTTTTTTTTTTTTTTTTAAACCCACAGATTCCGAACCAAGAAAAGTTCCCAATATAGACAGAATTCATATCACAGGAATGACTATGAAACAGGAGCCATCATTCACATCATCCTCAATCATAAAATGACTAACTCCAAGACCAACTAAGTTACAGGCGTGGGTCAAAACTAAACACGCACCCCAGATCCAGTCACTGCTTGTCTTTAAAGTTTAAACTGAAAGAGTATTGGGACAGAGAGAGGACTCACCAGGGGCCCGGTTAGGCGCAGGACATGGTAGAGCTCCTCTCTGTAGGCCAGGGGAACCCAGCGACGCAGACAGCTGCAGTGGAACAGTTTAGAACTAGGTGCTGTTGCCTCGGTGATTTGTTCAGTGCTTGCCAGGGGGCCACAAGCCTCAGTCATCCCAGCTTTATCCATTCAGACGTTGAGTGCAAGAAAATAAGAGAACAGGGCGAGGAGAAAGCGAGAATAATAAGAGCAATATAGGAATGAGTGATTCGCTTCTCTCCCAGCAGTGATTTGTCCCAAAAGTTGTTATCAATCCGTGCGGCAGAAACAATAAAATCAAATTGTGCTGGGACACTGATTAAGTAACCTGCTGCCTTCAGTCACAGAGTGAGCCTAAGAGAGGCAGGTCACAAGCAAGCTCTTTATAATTCCCTGTATGGAGTACAGCAGCTCTGAGGGGGGCTGTAAGGGGTGGGTTAGCCTTTCGTACTTCTTAAACGCAGCAGTAATCTTATCAGGAATGTCTGTGTAAATAACAGATTGCTGCTCCTTTGAGGAACACATGCTAGAGCGCTTGCTTTCTAAGTTGTTCATTTTTATTAATGCAGCATAATGTGCAAAAAGCTTTACTTTAATTTGGACACTTGACACTGCATGCCTTTAACCTGTAAACTGACTTGCTTTACTACATCTACACTGTTTAGGCAGGGTTAGGTTTGAATCTCACAAGGATAATATTTTGCTGTTTTAGGTGTTGATGGCAAGAAAATGTGTTTTAATATGCATTAACCTGATCTAAATCATTCAACATTAGCTAAATATCTCCTAGTGTAGTATACTGGCATGTTACCCTTTGGTAGCTTGGCATGGATCTCCAATTGGTCATATTTGGCACATCACACACAACCTTTGGTCATTAATGTGCCCGTTCAGTTAAACATTAATGCTTTACCTCGGTCAACTTAACAGGTCTTGCATAACAAGTGCTGATCATTCAATAAACTAATGTTGTTGTTTTTTATACTATTAAAAAAAATGTGTTCAAATATTATTGCAACTACATTTGAGATTCAACAAATACAATTAAGAAATTAAAATTTTGGAAATTATAAATTAATTTTAAAAAATCTATATCCTACATTTTACGGAGCCCCTAAAGGGACATGGTGGTGGGGAAAAAACATGAGATGGGAGGAAGAATGCAAAAGTTTTGCGAGTTTTGCGAGCGAATGCAAAGTTTCTCTGGGAAATGCAAAAGTTTTGAAGTATACTCATATTTTATTCCCACCACCATGTTCCCTTAAGGGCTCCATAATGTTTACGGTCTTACATGTAAAAAAATGTTCAGAAAGTATTTGTCAGCATAAGTCATGTAATGTACAGTGTGTGTGCACATATCGATGGGTAGCAAACTGGAACAACCTTTAGCCTTCATGCGCAAGACATCCATATCTTGCCAAAAGTCTTATCAGATGCAGTAAGAAATGCTGAAGTCTGAAAGGAGGAATGGGAGGGGAGGGGCATAGAAGGAATGAAAGTTACGCACCATCATGCAATAAAACAGTTAGTCTTCTTTCACACATGCATGCAACAAATGCACGCATACATGCATTCATACGTATTGCCTCTGTTCAAACATAAGTCAGATTTTATGATGAAGAGACAAAGGTTCATGATGGCACTGACTATGGAAGAATGATTACCGTTAGTTATGATTTTGCTGTTGAATATCAATGAACAAATACATATACACAGCAGGCACGTGCACAAATAGACCCCAACTGGTGCTTAAGGCCCTTTTGTCCTCTGACTAGATAAGTGCCCTTGTTGACATTTTTTCTTTATTTCAGCCTAACAAAGTCTGAAATGGCACCAACATTAATTTTTTTTTAAAAATGCCCCCAAAATTCAAGATCTGAATTGTCCTTGCATGCGTTCTTGTGTTTTGTATTTATAACATAATATAGTTAAGCAATGTTGCAAGAGCAATAGGTTGATTATATGAATTTACAATTTTTAAACACAAGATTGTCAATTTTGACTGCTTTTGCACTATTTGGCCAACGAAAACAGTTCCAGTTACTTTATTTTAAGGTGATGTAGTTACATTGTACTTACTCAAATAAGTACTGAGTAATATTAATTACCTATACATATACTTACTATAGAGTTACGGTTAGGGTTACCATTTTTCCAAACAAAGCAGAAAAGTTGCGTCTCCCAGCAATATGATTCAATAATTCTATGATTCACTTATTATGACTTGCCACAACCTATTGGCTGTTTTAGTTTCACAATAGTATAATTTCATAATAATTTTTACCAACACTTCATATTTCTATATTCAAAATGTTATATTTAGACCATTAATCTCATGACATTATAGCCAATTGTAATTGCAGTGTAGATGGATTTTGATAAATGGTAATATTGATTTTGTTGATACCGATTTCATTGAATTGGTATAACAGCCCTATAGTGTATAATGTTAAATAGTGTAATTAAAAGATAACAATATGTAACTTTACTTTTTATAAAGAATTATAAGAGGGATGCCCTTTTTTAACTTGAGCACCTGCCCCCCACCCCCCAAAATATCTACGCTCAGTCCTGATACACAGTGTTAAAAAAAACTGCCTTAAATATTTAATACAATCAACTTATCTGTATAAGTCATTTCAACTTAAATTAAACAGACTACTTGTATAACCAAGCACTGAAGGTTTGTAGGGCACCTATTATGATTGTTGGCGTTCTTATCTTTTCTACCGCTCTGGGGTGCGTTTCCCAAAACCATAGTTGCTAACTAGTTAGCAACTTTGTTGGTTGCAATGCAATTTCCCATTGCCAACCAACTAAGTTGCTAACAGGTTAGCAACTATGGTTTTGGGAAATGCACCCCTGGACATCTGTGGCAGCCCATAACACTGTTTGCGGGGAAGTTGTGAAATTTGGCACACAGATAGAGGACAGTCTAAATTTGCAGTCTCTAACTCAATACTTCTAGCGCCACCAACTGTCCAAAGTTGCAATCAGATTTATGTTAATAACTTTTGATCCGTAAGGAATCGGGCTAGGAAAAAAAATCCTTTGATTTATTGGTTCAAGATGAGTCGATTGCACCATATGATGTCATTTTCTGTCTTGAAATTTTTTTAGTGGTCAGAATATATGATTTGGTCGAACAATACCCAATTTTCCCATATCGACCATTTTGATTTTTGTCCTAAAATGCTATATTTTACAAATGCATTGACATATTGTATAACTCGGTTTGTGTCCTTGGTACAATGCCCTGAAGGTACTTAAAAATATAATTAAATTTCCAAAAATTATAATAACTATTGATTAAAATAGCCTATTGTAATGAAATTGTTCTTAATCAATTCCTTGGGTCATGCTGAGAACATTAGACGACCATAGTCGGCCGAAATTCCTGTTGGTCATTTAAATTTTCTTTTAAAATGTACTTTTTCTAAATCCTTCTACATTGTTGGCCAGCAAAAAGTTATGGATTTCATGTCGATAGATGAAATCATTTTTGTATACCGAATCAACAAATTTGAGGCATGCCAAAGTGACGCTGAATGCTTTGGCTAGAATACACCAAATTTTGCATGTGTCATTGTCTCCTTACTTTGACCACACCACATCAGTTTCATAACAACGCCACCTATTGGTCAAAAGTGATAAACCATTAAATCACATTCCTAGTGATTGTGTTTGATTTTTCTGGCATTTTGCCTAAAATCTTCTTAAAATATCTTTAATTGCTCATTGTAGCAGTTAGTATGATGCTCCCAGCCATGTTGGCATGACTTATCATTGGCCCTGATAATTGCTGTTTGCAGCTATATTTTTGTATTAGTTGTTGTCTAACATACACTATATTGCCAAAGGTTTTGGGACGCCTGCCTTTACATGCACATGAACTTTAATGACATCCCATTTTTAATTTGTAGGGTTTAATATGGAGTTGGTCCATCCTTTGCAGCTTTAACAGCTTCAACTCTTCTGGGAAGGCTTTTCACAAGGTTTAGGAGTGTGTTTATGGGAATTTTTGACCATTCTTCTAGAAGTGCATTTGTGAGGTCAGGAATTAATGTTGGACAAGAAGGCCTGGCTCGCAGTCTCTGCTCTAATTTATCCCAAAGGTGTTCTATTGGGTTAAAGACAGGCCAGTCAAGTTCCTCCACACCAAACTTGCTCATCCATGTCTTTATGTCTTATGCCAAAATGTCTTGGTGTGCTGAAGCATTAAGAGTTCCTTTCACTGGAACTGGGGCCAAGCCCAACCCCTGACAAACAACCCCACACCATAATCCCCCCTCCACCAAAATGTACACTTGGTAGCAGTCAGGCAAATACCGTTCTCCTGGAAACCACCAAACCAAGACTCATCCATCGGATTGCCAGACAGAGAAGCGTGATTCGTCACTTCAAAGAACACGTCTCCACTGCTCTAGAGTCCAGTGGTGGCGTGCTTTACACCACTGCATCAGACGCTTTGCATTGCACTTGGTGATGTAAGGCTTGGATGCAGCTGCTCGGCCATGGAAACCCATTCCATGAAGTTTTCTATGCACTGTTCTTGAGATAATCTGATGTGCTGACCCCGCTCTGTGATTTTACGTGGCCTACCACTTTGAAGCGGAGTTGCTATTGTTCCCAATTGCTTCCACTTTGTTATAATACCACTAACAGTTAACCGTAGAATATTTAGTAGTCAGGAAATTTCACGAATGGACTTATTGCACAGGTGGCAATCTATCACGGTACCTGAGAGCGACCCATTCTTTCACAAATGTTTGTAGCAGCCTGCATGCCTAGGTGCTTGATTTTATACACCTGTGGCCATGGAAGTGATTAGAACACCTGAATTCAATGATTTGGAGGGGTGTCCCAATACTTTTGGCAATTTAGGGTGTGTCTCAATCAGCTCCCTAGTTCAGTAGTCAGGATGCTGATCAGGGAGCCAGCCCATTGACTTATGTCCTGATCAGTGCCCTGACTACTGAACTTTGAAACGCACCCATAGTGTATGTTGTAATGACTTATTGATCATATTATTATGTTTTACTGTGGGGCCAGACTGAAAATCTGAAATTCTAAATCTAATTTAAAACTTAAGAATTGTTTAAGAATCTGCACTATTTCTAGATCACTAATCAAACAAATTATTGACACTGATCATGTGACTCTTTGTATACAGAGGGTCAGATATTCTTGCTTCTATTGAAGCTCAAGATGCTCTTGATCAATCTCAAAACATGGTGAGTAAATTGGTTTAACACAAGCTTGTAGAGCTTGAGTGCTCCTATCATTTTTTTTTTCCAATTAAAACTGTATTATTAATTAATCTGTATTATATATTTTTGATATATCATTGTATTATATATAGTCTATAATGTCTGTAATTGAGTGCACAAAAATTGTAAGTATTTTTTATTTAATGTGATACATCTGCCAAAAACATGTGTTGGTGCCTACGTGCCTAATCAAAAACACTGAAGACCAAAGGCCTGATTTCCATGTTTAAAATTCACATCTGAACCTGTGATGTCTGTTAGTTTTAGTTACAATTGACTTTGATCAACAACGTCATTAGCTCACTGTGGTCAAACTGGGCCCCCTGGTGGATAATAATTGAGACCCCATCCTTACTGTAAACATCTTTTGTTTCAATACTGGGGCGAAAACCAAGCTAAATGCATGTGTACAATATACACCAGAAAACAGAACTATTACATAATTTAATTATAGCTATTAGTTCAATTTCAACCATCTGGCAAATTTGTTTTTATCAAATTTGTATAACTGTATCATTGCTGTACATGTGCATAATGTCATTGCCCTGCGTCACTGTCACTGAAGTCATATATAAACTTATAAACACTAAAGGAATGCATGATTCATTTTGGGTTGGGACATGTATTTTTATATTTAAAGTGTTAGGCATTGACATATTTTATAGAACATCAAATTTATCTTATCGCAAATGTTTTTATGACTATATAAGACTATATCTTTATGAGATTTCTCTCTTTTCATCCTTCCCATTCCACCTTGAGAGATTGAGATGACACTTAAAAACTATCCAGCTTATTTTTGCACAACACTAAAAGGTCTATGACCGCGAGGGGAGGTGATTTCAATTCCTGTTAAGTGCTGTAAAGGGACAGAATATAAATCATTGTTGTAAAGAGACAGGTCTCTCCAGACTTCACGCAACCTTTGGATTTGAATTTTCCAGAGAGCCGTCGCACAAAGCTTTGGTGAGTAAGCGGTCTTGAAAAAGCGATCTGAATTATAGGGATTTAAGGACTTTGCAACTCAACTGCCTGGAATTGTTAACTATTACACCTAAATTAAAATTGTGCTAACTTTTACATAGCCTCACTTTGTTACAAAGCTTGTATGACTTTTTTTCTTAAGTGATATTCTGAAAAAGTCTTTTGATTTTCCATACAAGGAAAGTCAATGGGATCCAATGTTTTTTTGGACCCACATTGACTTTGATAAGTTGAGGCCATTTCTCACATTTCTCAAATTGATTTAAAGAAAGTTTTCCAAAAACATTCCACAAATCATACATTTTCATGTCTTTTTATCATCAAGGACAGCTGGCAAAGATGAAAGTTTCGGTTAGTGTCGTTCTGCTCCTGCTGTGCTGTGTCAATCGTATAAAAGGTAATCTATCAACTATGTTTTCGAGTCTGCTGTGTTCAAACAGATCCATATGCTGCATGTCATATTGCACTTGAATACATTATGCCTGAACAAATAGCTCAATATTTGATTTTCTCTAAACACATTCTGTCCAGCGGTCACCGTCGAGTCGTGTCCTTTGGCCACCGGGAGCTCGCTACAGACAGCGGTTGAGGCAACCGTCACTCTCACTTGTATGACTGATGAAAGTATTGACCCATCCAACCAAGAACTGCAGTGGTTCCGCAATGGTGTCCGGGTGAATCTGGCAGAAGAAAACCGCATGTACCGGAGTAGTCTTTGTGTACAGCCTGTCACTAAAGAAGACAACGGAATTGTCTTTACCTGTCAGCTGAAGGGTGACACAAGTGTGAACAACTCCATCGAGTTCGACGTCCAGTGTAAGTTTGATGTTCAGAATAGGCTACTTGACCCCTGTTGAAAAAAAACAGCATATAGGTATGTTTTGAAGCATGACAGCTGGTTTATGCTGGCCCTTAGTTGGTCCTGAGCTGGAGCTAGTTTCTGAGCTGGACCAGTTTAGGACCAGCACTTGACCAGCTTAAACCAGCTCATGACCAGCTGTCATGCTTCAAAACATACCTAACTAGCATATGCTGGGGTTTTTTTTTTTTCAACAGAGACCTTATCAAAAACTCATTCAATTAACTCTTTAAACATCTACATTGAATATTGACTCAGGTAAAGGTAAGATTGTGCGCTCATGGGGTTAATTTGTAAACATTAAAACATTAATTTCAATATTATAACCACACAATGTAAACAAAAATGTTATCATGATTTTAGCGTTAAGAAAGTCACTAACCATTTCTGTGTAAAGTTAAATCTATTCCAATTTTTCCTCCAACATGTAAAACCTTAAAACGACTAATCCTTGAAAAAAATAGGACAGTTTTATTGCTCAAATAATACAAGTTTTAGCCTTACTGAAGAATTTATGTAAGTGCTTTTTAACACTGTTACATTACAGTTTTATAACATTTAAAAATATAAAAATTTTAATAAGACCACATAACCAAAATTGGCCCAATTTACTTCCATTGCATAAGTGCCTCGTTGTATCCTCTTTTTATTCTTTTCTCTTTTTTTTAAGAAAACATGGGGCAAAATAAAATTGGTTAATAATGGGATACTACAAATGCCGTTGATTGAGCTTAAGTTGTTTTGAATCTGGTATAATTAGTCTAGAAAGCTTATTTCATTTTAATAATATTTTTCCTATTTTTAATGCATTTTATTTACCTTTAAATTACTAGATTTTATCAATAAATAATCATTTAAGTAGCCTACATTCTCTTAAATTCAAAATAACACAATTTCATGCATAACCCTTTTAATTCAGCTCAAAATATCTTACATTGAGTGTCTTTGTAACCATGTGAAAAAATAATAATGTAACATGATATTTCATGACTCTTAGATGGCCTTATAACTCTAAATGGAGAAAATTAGCTGTTCCGCTGGGTCCTAAAGTCAGTTCAGTTTATATCTTCAGTAAGCATTCAGATA
Organism: Romanogobio albipinnatus; assembly: GCA_023566225.1. Taxonomy (NCBI): domain Eukaryota; kingdom Metazoa; phylum Chordata; class Actinopteri; order Cypriniformes; family Gobionidae; genus Romanogobio; species Romanogobio albipinnatus. The sequence continues at coordinate 17,628,133 of CM042255.1, read as the reverse complement.
CAGTAGACATTATAAAATAATTTTTTGGTAAAGTTTTAGCATTTTTAGTCTGAATTTTGAGCATTTTTAGGTTTGTATATGTGTACTGAAGCATTTCTTCTCGCATTCCATTCATTCCTATGGGGGTCAATTGTTACTTTTGTAAATTTCAACCACAAAGCTTTGAATGTAATTGTATTACAGATCCTCCAGACCTTAATGACACTAAAGAAGTGTCCGTTGGGGAAACAAGTGGCGTTGTTCTGTCCTGTGATGTACGTGCCAACCCTCCTGTAACTCTGGTTTGGAAAAAGGATGGTGAAGTTCTGGATCTGGCCACAGGTAGCTACAAAACAACCAATAATGGCATTACCGCTGAGTTGTCAATCCCAAAAGCTAAGCGGGATGTACATCAAGGAACATACGTCTGTGAGGTAACTTCACCCGTCTATGGAATTACCAGCAGGACGTTTACAGTTACGGTTGAAGGTTTGTGGTCCCGGTTTATCCTCAATTTTTCCTACACATTCTGCGTTATTATGTTCATTTGTTATGTTTTATTTTTCTCCTCCCTTAGATCAAGTACTAGAGTTCCCTCTAGGACCCACGATTGCTGGAGTGGTGGTGGTTTTATGCACAGTTGCATTAGCACTCATCTCTAGGATGGATAAAATTATTAAGGTATGTCAGCTTCATTTTGTTATCATCATGACTAATTAATAAAGACAATGGCTATATTTAATATGAAATAGTGTACAAAAATAACACAGATCTTTGAATCAAAAACTATCTGAAACATCAGGGGGAAAAAGGCTTTTTCTTTTTTGTGTCTAGTGCTGCAAACGAAATTGAACATCTCCACAAGGAATTGCATCTCAGGCATTCAAACCACAGACATTGAGCATTGAGAAGATCAGACTGGAATTTAAGTATAGCCATTACTGGCAAATGGGATGCCGGGATGGGATCCCTCTTAAATATGAATTTAAAATATAAAAATATCTTTGTTTCCTGCAGACTGTTTGTTTTGTTATCATTAAATTATAGTGAAAAGGTGTCTGTCAAACAACTCTTTTTACTTGGGATTTCTTTTTAGATGATTTCTTTGTGTGTTTCTCCATATGTTGTTGAGCAAGTGCACTAAATATCCTACTTTGTCTCTGAGCCAGCAAAGACGCAGCCACTCCTAGAACATTGATGGCTGTGTTTGTTGGAGATACAGTTAAATAAAGTCATTAAAGCGAATTGCAAGATTTCTTTACATTCTCAAGGACAAGATTTGTGTAAAAGTCTTTAACCTTTAACCAACTCAAATCATGTAGTATACTGTCTGACTGTGTGTGTGTGTGTGTGTGTGTGTGTGTGTGTGTGTGTGTGTGTGTGTGTGTGTGTGTGTGTGTGTGTGTGTGTGTGTGTGTGTGTGTGTGTGTGTGTGTGTGTGTGTGTGTGTGTGTGTGTGTGTGTGTGTGTTTCACAGTTTTCTTTGTACACTGTCATTAAATTCTGAGACAAATAAAAATTTAATTAAATGTAATATTTGTTGGACATTTACTCCGATTTTTTGTTTAGTTGACTAGATAAGCACACACTTTAGAATTGTTATGCATTTTAGACATTTCATAAGGTTCCTATAAGATGGTGTGCTATCATTCGAGGTGGTTTATTCATGAGAGCTTTGGTATTTCTGTATTTAACAGTTTAAAAGTGGTCTCTGTGAATATAGACAGTTTATCATAACAATACAAGCGTTCCAAAACAAAGAACAGCGGGTTACGTCACATCGATTACGACGCAGCAGCATGTACGGCCAATCAGAGTGGAGAAACGGGATATAGTGGGCGGAGTCTGACTTCCACAGGGAGCGGTCCGCCAAATTCAAACAGCCACTCGAAACAAAGTAAAGGATAGTTTGACTTCATCAGACTCTGCGATTTGGGAAAAGAACGGTGAGTTTAAAGTCAGTGCGATTTTATTTAGACGTTTTTGTGGTTTAAAGCATGTATTGTTTTTGTGTGGTTTTGTGTTGAGTCGCTATAACTTTTTAAATGATCGATGCGTTGTGCTGTTCTGCTTTAATCTCTGCTCTGCCTTACTAACATCTTGGAGAGTAATCTTTACTTCCATTTTATTATCACTCTACGCTATTTAGGCCTACTATTCTCTTTTACAAATATCAAGCTTGTGATCAGTTTGTTTATCATTTCAAACGGAGAGGCAGCCTGGAAAAAAGAGAATAAAATCTTTAAAAGTCAGACATTTCTTAAGTGAATATTATTTGTTCTACACTGTGTAGGTATGTTGTCTTGTTGAATATCATTGACTTTATACGTACACAATAAACTAATTCATAATTTTTAAAGTATTTTACACAGTAACTGCATATTCCGTAAAAAAAAAAAAAAAATATATATATATATATATATATATATATATATATATATATATTATTTATATATATATATATATTATTATATATATATATATATATATATATATATATATATATATATATATATTATTTATATATATATATATATATATATATATATATATATATATATATATATATATATATATATTATTTATATATATTATTTATATATATATATATATATTATTTATATATTTATATATATATATATATATATATATATATATATATATATATATATATATATATATATATATATATATATATATATATTATTTATATATATATATATATATATATATTATTTATATATTTTATATATATATATATATATATATATATATATATTATTTATATATATATATATATATATATATTATTTATATATATATATATATATTATTTATATATATATATATATATATATTATTTATATATTTTATATATATATATATATATATATATATATATATATATATATATATATATATATATATATATCACACATTATTTATATATATATTTTAGTATATATTTTTAACGGAATATGCAGTTACTGTGTAAAATACTTAAATTATGAATTAGTTTGTGTACGTATAAAGTCAATGATTTTCAACAAGACAACACATACCTACACGTTTACCGTAAACTATTTTTAAAGTCATATTTTTTTTTTTTGTAAACAGGCATTTTTACATCTCCTTAAGAGCTCATGATGACGTCCACTATTGTGAGCGGGGTCTGGAGGTCGCATGCTGTACTCGACGAGTCCGAGCCCGACAGCTCGCCCGAAGCGCCGCAGCAGTTTAAGAAGATGCGGTCCACCAGCTCGCTGAACTCACTGAGGATGTCTCTGCGCAAGCGGCTGCCCTTGAAACCAGTGCAGTCCAACGTCAACATCTCTGAGAACCCCACCTGGGAGTCACTACAGATGAACCAAAAGACCAGTGTTGTCCGCAAAATGACCCGCAGTGCAAAAAACTCCATTGGAAACGTCTGTCAGGTGTGCTTAATTTTCTTTGAAACTGTGAATGCAGATTCATTCAAACACTTGTTATAGTTATTCATGTAAAACAAATGTTTATTTACCAGAAAAAAACAACTATTTTCATCTTCTAATCAGAAGTTTCAAAGGAGCAGACAGCCACGGCAGGAGTGTCTGGTCGTGACACCTGGTAGAAAGTCGGATGGAGAGGAGTGTGATTGCATTGGGATGTCACAAACCCCAAAACGATCTGCCGCCCGCACTACCATCACACCCAGGCGAACTCCAAGGTCATCCAACAAGCGGGCTCCTCGAGGGGCTTGTACCCCAGACAGCAGTTACTCTGCTGTTAGGACAGTGAAGACCAGGGGCACCAGGAGGCAGCTGGTGCGAATGGCTGCACTCAGAAGCCCTTTTGCATCACCCAACACAATGAACAGCAGGAGGTGAGACTGCACAGCTGCACTCACACATACATTTTTGCTGATTTTAAATGGTTTACTTTGCCCATTAAATCATTTGACGACAACATTTTCCTTCCTTGTGGTTGTGTGGGACATATACAACCTTTTTTTTTTTTGTAAATAGGCAATTATGTCACTGAACTGTGAATTGGTACTTGCAAGTGGTAAATTAGGGGGAAGGATATTCTCAATCTAGATAGTTTTGATTGGTCAGGAATCTGTGTACACTCTTAAAAATAAAGGTGCCAGGAAGAACCAAAAAGGGGTTTTCACGGCGATGCTGTAGAAGAACCATTTTTGGTTCCCTGAAGAACCGTTTTGTGAAAGGTTCATTAAAGGTCCCGTTCTTCATGTTCTTTTGAAGCTTTGATTGTGTTTACAGTGTGCAATATAACATGTGTTCATGTTTTGCGTGTAAAAAAAAACAGTATTTGTAACACAATGTACTTATCTGTATATCGCTGTTTTCACTGTCCTAAAAACGGCTGATGACTTCCTTTATTCTATGAAGTCCCTCCTTCAGAAATACGTAACGAGTTCTGATTGTGCCAGCGCTTCCCGTGTTGTGATTCGACAGCAGCTTAGCGCACGTGGAAAGGTCACGCCTCTTAACGGGAGATATATATGCGCTTAATGATCTCTACAGCGTCCCTGGGAAAGCCAAACAAAGGTGATTTGACTCCGGGATGAAAATAACAGCGTCTCGACGACATGGCGACAAACGCACTCAAACGCACCACTTCCTTTTCTCCACGCGACACATCCTCTTCTCCACGTGGGACAGCAACAAGACCACGCCCCCTTTTTCGTGTAGTCTTGTGGGCGGAGGTTAGTCTGTTCTATATCGACGTCATTTATGAAGGAAGTACCAGGATGTAGTCCAAGCCAGCCGTTCGCTGTAGGCTTTGAAAGGGAACTTCTGTTAAATAAAATATCTCGCTTGGCATTGAACTTTGAGCTTTATAATTTTACAGGTAGTATTTATGCTCTAACAGCAACATTACACACTAACTAAAGTTTGAACAATGGGATCACGAAGAACGGGACCTTTTAAAGAACCATTTTTTTTCCTAACCATTTGATAGTCTAAAGAACCTTTTTACCCTATAAAGAACCTTTTGTGCAATGGAAAGGCTCTTTGGATATTAACGGTTCTTCATGGACCCATCCACTCCGCCAAAGAACCTTTATTTTTACGAGTGTAGTGCAGGATGATCATTACCAGGGCCACACGGAATCTGTGGAATTTTGTGATATCTGCGGAATTATGCAGAATGGTTTTAAATGTGTTAAAAAAAAAATCAAATAAATATTGGAACTAAAAACATTACAAATAAAATATTCACTTCTTAACTTTTATTTAAGGTTTACAATACAAATCCCCATAGAACAACTTGGTTTTTTTTTTTTAAACAAAGCTAGATCTCTCTTATAGTTCATCCACTAAAAGATGGAGAAAATATTACTTTATAAATTGTATTGTACACAAATCATTTAATAAACAATTTCATATCGTTCAACAATAGAGCAAAATTTTCTGCATGCATGGAATACATTGACTAACTTCATCTGCCAAAATATATTGTATAACAACAGAGCACACTGTGTGGAACACTGGATCCCACAATTCTCTTTTTTTATATTAATTATAAATATAATTAGATTAGTCAGCCACATGTTTAGACGTTTTACACAAAATTTAACAAAAATGCAAAATGACTAACAATTTCAAAGATGTTGGACGCTGAATTCAGTGTTCATTTACCCTCATTGAGATACTATTATAGTTCTTAGTTTTTTTTACTTTAGTTTAGTAATTTTGTTGTGTGTTTTTATCATTTTATTTTATATGTCTTTATAAAATATATATATTTTAATCACAGTTTTAGTTATACTAGGTGAAAATGAGAAATGTTGCTTTGGGAACTATAGCTGTTTTTTATTTCAGTTAATGTTTATTTTATTTCAAGGAACCCCATTTTTATGGGTTTAGTTAACTAAAATAAACATGAACTGGATATTTGCCTTCATCTAACACTCACTAAGAGTTTAATCTTTAAAAGCGCTAATTTAATAACACTGTTAAATGTAATCTTTGGTAAACTTCAAAAATTAATATCCATGTTCATACTGTGTATGTTTAGATGCCTGAATTCACTTATAACATTCAAAATGATTGGTTTTAGTTGGCTATTTATTAGTTATTGTCCATAACATGAAAATAATTAGCAGCAAAATGTTTAATATTGGTGCCTGTCCCTTCCTATACTGTGCACGGTGTGCAGTATAAGTGGTATGCTTGTATTCCATTCCAAACATAGCCCTGTAGATTTTAAATGGATGTTGAGCTGATTTGGTCAATGCTTGGAAATGCATTAGCATACAGATGACCTTAACGCCATAAAACATTAGGGATAACAAGAACAGTTTTGCAGATATGAATGCAACCCATAATGGTCCTCTCCATCTCATGACAGGCAATTTGATGAGGATCTGGATTGTGTGTCCAAAGGCCTCCGGAGGCTAAAGCGTCTCTCTCAAGCTTTTGATGATGCGATTGGGAAAGATGATCGGTGAGTTTAACAAAATCCCGGTTTTCATTCTGTAAAAAATTGAGAAGGATAATATTTGTCTTAATCTTTGCCGTTTTATTTCTGTCAGTTCTTGGGATAGGATGAAACGGTGTGCTCACTTAGGCATAATGTAGTCTCAGTTCCCGCTCATGACATCTGGCTGTTTCCTGTTTGTAGTTTGGGAGGGTGGACTCCCTTTTTTCCTAACGGTTGACTAGACAGCAGCTGCTCTGCACCGAATCCTCCTTAAAAAGCCTTTATGTTGTGCTGCTTAAAAGTAGACACAACTTTACTGCAGTTAGAGGGGTATTTTTGGGAATTGTTGTTGCTGGAACAATGTGGGATTTTAATTGTTTAAACCTAAGGATTATTTCTTTAAGACATTGGGGTTGTTACAGTTGGAATTTTTTAAGATGTTTTGTTCTCTGGGATGTCGCAGAGGCAGACCGTTTTTTGCATGCAGTGTTAGTCTTAATGTCTTCCAGCCCTTCCTTCTTATCTTGGGGACCCCGTTCCCTCCCCTTTTTGAATTCCACACATAACTTTCCTCCCGCCAAGATTTTCAAATGGCTCAAGTCTCATTCCTTGGTGGGCAGTCACTCTTAATCAATCCAGCTAAAGGGCTGATGATGGGATTTTAGTGCTGATTTAAATCGGCTATGTTGCAGTCAACAGATTCAAGACTTTCAGGCATGTTCACTTTGAATATCTTTCTGAATTAAGTACATTTATAATCTCTCTCCTGTTCTGCAAGCGACAGGTTCAGGGAGTGTCTTATGGATTAAAGCTGAGGTAAATGTTTTTAAAGTATTTTTCTGAAGTTTTGTTTGAAAACATAACTGTGCAAAAGATGTAATAATATTCCATTATGTGAGTATGTTTGTCCAACCTAGGAAGTTAACTTTAGCTCACTCAGCCTGATTGATGCAGTCAGTGCCACACTAACACTTATTTGTATTGCATGATTAGTTATTAACCTTCACCAAACATGACTTAAGCTTTACTTTCTAATATCAGGCACTAAAATGCATCTTGCAACACAGTTTACAATGGCTGCGGCTTGTTTGTCCATTTCCCTTTTTTACAATTATTTTACTTCTATATTGTGATTCATCATGCCAATTCAAACTGATTTTTTTTTTTTTTTAAGCCAAGAACATTTTGTATTACATTTGTATCTTGAATGATTAATGTTCCCATTCACACGTCTAATGTCGCTTGGTTGTTAGGAGTTTAGGGCTGCAGCTATCGATTCGTTTTGTAATCGATTAATTTAGCACTTAATCGATCGATTAATTGGATAAACTCGTTTGCGTTTTTTTTTTTTTTTTTTTTTTTTACAACCAAAACAAATAATGCATAACAAAAATGAAGAGGAAAAGCAATTTAATTTATTAATATGCACAACAGGTTTCATGCTGTAATCTAGCCCTGACATCAAAGTAAATATATTTTATGTAGATTTCTACACCTGCAGCATTTACCCCACTAACAAATAATATATCATTTCTGGGGTGAGCCTATTTGCTATGGTAACCTAGCAGTGTGCGTGCGTGCCGTGCGTGAGGCTTCATTGCAGTTTGTTACGGCAGAAATGTATTCATTTTCAATAGAACGCTGCATTTGGCTTGCATCACTTGCATTGTGGTGCATTTTAGGTGAAGCATCCGTTCGAAAAATCGCGTCACAACATCACGTCCCGGTACAGTGAATGCATGCTCAAATTGTTGCGTGGCTACATAAAAGTTTTAGGCATATGTGATGCATTGCCACGATTGGTCTGACTGGCGCGTGAGAGCCGAGGGTGCTTGCGTGTGTGTGAAGGGGTTCTTTTTTTTTAGGCTATACTCTCTTACAATTGAATGTGAATACGTTTACTACTTTGCTTTCCATACTTTTGCCCTCATAAGGTTTTAGAGTAAGTTCCTGATAAGGTTTTTACTGTAAATATTTTCTACAATTAAAGTTGGAATTTTTCCAACAAATGCAAAAAGTGCATTTATTTGTGATTTTAAAATACTTGAAGGAAACGGTTCACTTTCAGCAGTTATTGTCTATGGGGCAGATTTATGTTTGTTTTACATCAGATAGGCTACAGGTAAATTAGCACAGTAGGCCTACATTACATTTATTTGAATGCATTAAAGAGAGAGAGAGATTGTGTGTGTGAATTACTCATGCCGTCTCTATTCATTATGAAGCTGTGGTTTGTACTTACTTCAAAAGGTATTAAAATATATGCCTATATCGGTTGGGTTTCTAAGCTACTTTTGTGACTTTACTTTAGTCACAGGACAGCGTTGACACTGCGTTTCTGCTCTGCTCTCTGCTTCGAGGCAGAATTTTTGTAATCGAGTAAGTCGATGAATCGTTTCAGCCCTATAGGAGTTATTGTTAAAATGTCAGTTACACTTTTCCATGCAATGAAAAACTGACCTCTGCATTTTTGCTTTTTATTTAAAAATAATCAGCACTATGTATTTTTTTTCCCCCAGTAAAATATCCAAAAATCACTAGGCTAGAGTTATATATTTTGTTCAGTTGAGTACTTACAATATCCCAAATGTTTCCAACTATTTGTAAATCATGAGAAAATTGCTATTTTAACTAAGGAACTGGGACGTGTGAGGGAGTCGCCTGTCAATTGCGTCACATGTGCGTTACCCTCGGCTCCCAGTTTTATTTTGCAGAAACGCCTTACTCTCACTGCAGTGTCCAAAAGTGTCATAGCAGCCGCTGAGAGAACGCACAGAGTAACGTCAAAACATAGTTTTCAACACACTCCGATGTGTCTAATATGATAAACAGAGTTACCTCATACTCATGACCGGAAAAGCGGAAATGGCGCCGTGACTGTGGCATAATAAAAGTCCCGCTGCTTGCGAGGCGTGTGTTCCGCTCTTCTTATTAACAATCACTCCTGTGGCCTTGCTCAGCTTCACAACACTCGGTCTGCTTCATACTACAGTAACGTTAATAATCGCATCTATGAACATGATTTCTGCCTGAGTCCTATCCCGATTCTTTTCCACTGACTGTGAGGTGAAGATGACATCTCCCATGAATCCGTGCTCAAACTTGGCGTCATCAAACCAGGCCTTTGTTTTGAATAGGTGACCTATAGTGGACGGAAAAGTAACAGTGCAGCTTTAATCGCATCTAACATCTACAAGTTTGTAAATATATAATGTGTCTGTGTATCTACAGTTAAACCAGAAATTATTCAGACACCAGATATAATTTTTTACTAGTGGGTGCAGGACAATATAGTCAATTTATGTAAATGAGAATAGCAAAATAAAGTAAACAGACACATTATACTCAAAGTAAATTGATACAATTTGGGACCAAAATTATTCAGTCACTGTGACCTGACCATGTTTTGCTGACGTGTTTTTTATTTAATTGCAACCTTTTACACCAACAAACAAAATTAACTAAATTAAGCATTGCTTGGTAATTGGTTGACCTAAATTGGTATTATCTAATTGTGTACTTAAATTTAACAGCTGATTGGTTGATTGTAATCCATTACATACCTTTCTGTCAAAGTTAACTGACATTATCAAGATGAATTTGTTCTGACACAGTTTAACTCTGAGTTCTTGTCATATAGCGGTTCTCAAACTGGTGAGCAGACTGACCACCGGGGGTGCGCGAGAGAATGTTTGTAATGGCAGAAAAAATGTCTCTTTTGAATTTTTATGTATTTAACTTAGGTAAACTTCACATGTCAGATTATTATTGATAATTAAAAATTTCACATTACAAGCTGTAGTAAATTACTCATTTTCATTTCATTTTACAAGCGCGTCTGCATTGAAATGACCCACACTTTTCATATTAGGTGCTAAGTGACCATTCATTCATTAATTTTTTCGCTTTCCACATTCATTGGACGACTGGATAAAAACTGTCACTTTAAAGAAATGAAGGGACAGTGAGCCATCTACAGTGGATATTATTAGGAGACAATATATGTCGTTTTAACAACATAAGATCTTATTACAACATACTTGAGTGGAAAAAATATATGTAGGCCCTATGTGGCACCGTTTCCATTGGGTGTTTTTCCCATTCACAATTTTAATTTGCGCAATTAGAAAGGTAATGGAAACATTGCAAAACTGCAATTTTTCGCATTTACAGGTCACCTGTAAATTGCTGCCACATAGGACCATAGCTTAGCACAAAAGACTAGAGGTAAATTGCTCCAGCTAGCCTACCCTGCTCAATAAGTGACAAAATAACGCCAACATTTTCCTAATTACATGTTGTGATGTGTATAGTTACATCTGGGTGAGCAGGTTGTCACGTTGGTTATGTTGACGGAAGTTAGGCGCTGTGTAATTGCACTTTGCACATTGCACTCATGGGACGGCTCAAAGCTCTTGATCATTGCGCAGGAATGAGAGAGTAGTTCTTAGCCATATCAGCTTAGTAAATCGCAACTTTTAATTTTCCGTCTGTCTTAGTACACGATCACAACATGTAAATAGGAAAATGTTGGCGTTATTTTGTCACTTATTGAGCAGTAGGCTAGCTGGAGCCATTTACCTCCAGTCTTTGTGCTAAGCTAGGCTAGCGGTGGGTGTGTCAGACAGACCCTGGTGCAGCCACAAATATCATAACTATCTATAGGCCTACTGTAATTAAGACATATATTCAAGAAATGTATTAAAACAGAAAGACGCTATAGTTTCAGCCTTACTTTTACTATTTTTAGCCATTCAGATAAGTGCAAGACATAATTATAAACTGTCTGCTTTTATTTGTGTACACTCACAATAACAACAAAGGCCATGGACTCGGGGAACAAATTATTTTGCACTCAAAAATATATTTTGTTTATTAAACGCAAAGTTTTTCATTTCTAAAGCATTTCTAAATTCAGTTTATATTTCCAACAAACTAAATTCCAAGCCAAAATAAAGAAGTGGTAAAACTTTGAAAATGCCACAATTTATCAAGACCTTGAAACGGATACACCCACCTCATATTTGCCGCCCCATCAATGCTTGAATAACACGCACGTCTCCTTCCATTTAAACATAATGGCGTGCGGTGGCTGGGATATACATAAACCTAACAACATGCGTAGCATACTTTTTGGAATTATTTATCACAAGAGGAAAAAAATTGTTTTAGTCGCATAGCATCAGTTAATGGAAACGCGGTCATTTCGTTATTTTTTTTTATCGACTTTTAGAAAATATCGCAAAAGTTTTGTGCAAATCTGTAATGGAAACGCGGCTTGTGACAGGCATTGGTTTCGGGTTTACATGGATTGGTGATGCAGAACGTCCGAACCCGCAATGTGTAGTGTGTGGAGAAGTTTTAGCTAACCACAGTCTCAAGCCCTCATATGGTTCGGCACTTACAAACAATGCTAGATTCCGAGATTGATTTGAGAGAAAAACTGGCATTAAACTATTTATTTGTATGATACAGCTGCAAATAAGTATTTGAACACCCTGCTATTTTGCAAGTTCTCTCATGGAGGGGTCTAAAATTGTCATCGTAGGTGCATGTCCACTGTGAGAGACATAATCTAAAAAAAAAAATCCAGAAATCACAATGTATGTTTTTTTTTTTTTACTATTTATTTGTATGATACAGCTGCAAACAAGTATTTGAACACCTGAGAAAATCAATGTTAATATTTTGTACAGTAGCCTTTGTTTGCAATTACAGAGGTCAAACGTTTCTTGTAGTTTTTCACCAGGTTTGCACACACTGCAGGAGGGATTTTGGCCCACTCCTCTTTTCAGGTCATTGACCAGCTCCTCCCGTGTAGTTATGGGC